>CM021101.1:318059747-319328581 GCA_007115665.2 Sequoiadendron giganteum | reverse complement strand
AGTGTTGCTTTTGGAATGAATTGGAGAGGAGGGTAAAGAAGTAGAGAGGGAAGGATAGAGAAAGAGAGAGAGAGGAGGGTAAAGGGACGGAGGGAGGTAGAGAGGGATAAGTGAGATAGAGATAGGGAGGGAGAGAGAGGTGGGATAGAAAGAAGTAGAGAAGGAAAGAGAGAGCCAAAGAGAGTGAGAGAGAGGTAGGGAGGGAGAGGTAGAGAGGGATAAGGGAGATATAGAGAATTAGAGGGGGAAGGAGAGAGAGGTAAAGAGGAATGAGTGAGAGAGGGAGAGAACTAGAGAGGGAAGGAGACAGTGAGAGAGAAATAGGTGGGATGAAGGGAGGGACAAGTAGAGAGGGATATGTGATATAGAGAGAAATCGAGAGGGAAGGAGAAAGCAAGAGGGAGAGAGAAGGGGGGAGGGAGGGAAGGAGGGAGAGAGAGGAGGACAAAGAACTAGAGAGGAAAGGATAGAGAAAGAGAGAGAGAGGAGGGTAAAGGGACAGAGGGAGGTAGAGAGGGATAAGTGAGATAGAGATAGGGAGGGAGAGAGAGGTGGGATAGAAAGAAGTAGAGAAGGAAAGAGAGAGCTAGAGAGAGTGAGAGAGAGAGAGGGAGGAATGTAGAGGTAGAGATGGATAGGGGAGTTATAGAGAATTAGAGGGGGAAGGAGAGAGGTAGAGAGGAATAAGTGAGAGAGGGAGAGAAGTAGAGAGGGAAGGAGAGAGAGAGAAATAGGTGCGATGGAGGGATAGGTAGAGAGGGATATGTGATATAGAGAGAAATAGAGAGGGAAGGAGAGAGAAAGAGGGAGAGAGAAGGGGGAGGGAGGGAGAGGTAGAGAGGGATAGGTGAGAGATCATTGCTTTCTTCATGTCATCCATTGCTTTTCACAGTCGTAAATAATGTGGGCTTAGCCTATCGACGTAAGTATTACACCTTATTGGGGTGCAAGTGTTAGTTGTATGTTAATTGGAAACATGGAATAGAGATACTAGCCCTATGAAATTACTATTGCAATTGTCTATAAGGGATTCCCTGCATGATATTTTTTAATCACCGCACAATAAGTTTGATCAATAGTTATAGAAGACTTTTAGACTACAAGGGTTGGCAATCCTTACTTATAGATCCATAACTAGTACCCTTGCCTTGACTGCATCAGGTTCAAACTATGTGCTAGTATCATTAGCGTACTAAATATTGTATGATATCCTTAATAGGTAAGTTTCAAGGGTACTAGGATGTTCAAATTGAATTAGGGTCAATATTTGTGGGAGGCTAAGTGTGGTATAGATGACTTAGTCAGAAGATCCTCAATATAGGCTTACTATATTATGAGATTAGTTAAGCATCCTCTTACCTACTATGAGGCATTAATAATTGAAGGGAATCGCTACTGAAACCTTGGTCATGGGAATTTGATTGTATGCCTTTGAGAAACCTTTTGAGGAGAACTACGTGTGACTTTCATCTGTTTGTAAGCGGGTACGTAGGCGGTCCTTGGGAAAAAGATGTCCCTATGAAATCAAGTACTTGTTGGCAAGAGACACTACAACTGTCATATGGTTTTGTCATTGATGGCAACCCTGTGTATTGATAAGGTACGCATATCCTCATTCAAGCTTACCGACAGATAGATTGAAAATCAACAAGCCAGAATAGAGTATTCGGTAACTCAACATTCATTGATCTGTGCATAGATTTCAGGTTACCATTTTTTGTTTCGCATCTTAGGAAATGATTGTTGGTATATTATCTCTATTGAGTCTAAAGTGCAATGGCTCATACCAATTCGTATGGAAGTTAGAAGATTCAGTTGGCATATTCTAAGTTTTTCTTTTATTAAGGCTGACTTCATAAATATATTAAGTCATAGATGTATGAGAACTAATTAATTGAGTATCTCTATGTTTGTACATCTTTGTTTGGGTCTTAGCCAAGTTGTGATTGACCATTAAGGGTACGTATTGCATATTTCTCATTATGTGAGCTGATAGTCATAATTTTGTTGTGTTCTATTGAAGACGACTAAGTGTAAATAAATCCTATGTTATGGATATAAATACATGATCGACGATATCATTTTTGGAGGATGTAGAAATTGTGTTAGTGTTTGAATTGAGAGTTAGAGAAGAATAGAGGTGCGATTAAGCATAGTTTCACTTGTGCATAGAAGATCTATGTGGTGTGTATGAGTATAGATGAACAAAATTATAGAATTAGTTTGAGAGTCAACAGATCTATTATTGTACTTAATATGGAACTGTAATCAGACATTTTAGATGCTATCACCTCAGTTCAAATCTTTAGATGGTTTTAATTTGAACTCTTGGGAAATAAGCCCTCTTTTCTTTGAGTAGTGATTCTAAATGCAAGTGCATTCTCCTTTTGTAATCTTTATTTTGAGTATACTCAAAAACATAATTGTGGATTGGCCATCCACCATGGTTTTTCCCCTAACAGGGTTTCCACGTAAAAATCTGGGTGTTATGGTGTTGTGTTTGTTTTCTTGTTTATGCTTTATGATTGAATGTTCTTAATGCTTGAAAGTTAAAGGTTAATAGAGTTAATTTTTGCACAACACTGATTCAACCCCCCTCTTAGTGTGGCTTGTTTCCAACCATTGGTATCAGAGCTAGTTCCTGAGAAGAAGAATTCTAACAACTTGGGAGATCTTGGAAGAAATTTCAAATGGCTTCAAGCAATCTTGAACAACAACTTATGGTGGCCCTAGATGACCTTGATCAATCAAAAGCTGAAGTCCAGAAACTACAAGTGAATCTCAAGGATGCAGAAAAATTCATTGAGTCTCTGAAAGACAAAATCAACAAGTCAAGAGAGAAGAGAAATGAACTTTGTGATTAAATTCAATAGAATGATAACAAAGCACTGAAGATGAACAATTCAGTAAGGCACTGAAACAAAAGATAGAGGAATGTGAAAAGCTTAGTCAAGAGAATATAGTTCTGAAGGCTGAAATGGAATCCATCATGACGAGAATGACCAAAGAGATTGAAGAAAAAAAGAAGAATGAAGAAAGCCTAGCACAAATCCTGAAAGAAAAATTTGAAGTATGTAGCCGATTGGATGATGAATTGGAAGTATCCAAAAACAATGAAGAATCACTTGAAAGATAGCTGGATGATCTCATAAATGAACTTGATACTACAAATGAGTACAAGGAAAAGTTCAAAGCTAGTTCATCCTTGCTCAATGAACTAATTGATAATCAGAGGACTCATGGTGATAAAAGAGGTCTTGTATTTGAGAAAGGAGAAAGCTCAAAATCCGAAAAAAAGGATTCTGGACAAAGGAGATTTAGACAAAGAAATGAGATGAACAATCCTGGTAGGTATCTGGTAAGACAACCCAATGTTCAAAAATTCAATAGATACTATTTGAATTGCAACAAGTAGAATGAATCAAAGTCATCCATTTTTCTCAGGTCAGTGTTTCAATTGTCATAAGATTGGTCATATGTCAAATGAATGCAGAACTATGATGAATCAATTTCATAGAAACATCAAATGTTATACTTGTAATAGACCTTGACATGTTGCTAATCAATGCAGATCAAGAGGAAATCAATGGAACAACTGGTCTGGTAAGAGGAATGTTGTATTCTATAATTGCAACAAATCTAGACACATTGCTGCATTCTGTCGAAACAGAAAAGGTCTATTAAACCAAAGGAAAAATATGCAAAAGGATGTGAGAGGAAAAGGTAAAGTCACTGTAGATGAGGTCAAGAAACAAATGCAAAAAATGTGGGTGAAGAAGAGTCCCACCGTTGAATAAAATGCACCTGCACCAGAACCTATCTCTGGTAATTCCTCCAGGAATTAGTCTCAGGCTTTTGGCCTAGGGGGAGCAGTCAAGAAAATCATCAAACCCCCTAACTGGTAAATGACACTAGATGTAAGTAGATATTAATGATGGATAGATGCCCAATAAATGTGGTTGAACTCATCAAAGGAAGTGGTATACCGTATCTCGATTCCACAGAAGAGTTATCAGGTTCCTATACATAGTAAAAGTGCAACCAAATGAATTAGAGAAAATGCATTTATTGCATCAAAAATTTAAGTATGTGAGTGATAAAAGGTCACTTCTATTCCTCATTTTTCTCTTTTCTATCTTGAGAGAAAGAAGTTGGAAAGCTCCAGCTGACCTAAAGAGAATTAAGGCAAAAATCAAGTGTGAAGGTGACTTAGCGATCGATTTGGCATCCGACGGAGAAAGGTATTTATCAAGAACTTCTTGGGTTTTGTGATTTGGGCAAGATGAATAATCCTTTAGTGGTCAAAGTTAAGGAAAAACCCTGTCCTAAATTTAAATTATATCCCTACAAATCTCTAGAGACAGATCCATTAGGAACATTTTCGTCAGTTCTGCATAGAGTCTTGCATACAGAGGATATTAGGGTTTACATTCATGCAAATATTCAGGATCTAGGAAGCTCTCAACTTGTGAATTTATACAATCATCATATCATTGATGTAAACTTTAGTGTAAAAATAGAACACCAAATCCTGGAAACAAAGAAATTTACCTCGATTGTTAAATTTCCCGTGTTCATGGAGTCAGAATGGGTCTACTATGTCTTGAGTTTTGTACATTATGAATTCATGTGGCTTATTATTCCCTTCAAAATTAATAAGGAATCAATTAGTGTAGTAACTGGTATGAATTCCTCTAGTGGTCTACCTATTTTGAAGTCCGTGAAAAATTAAATCATCATTGACGCCGTAGGCTTGACATATGATAGGAGAGAAATGTCTATTTAGAATATTGTTGATATAAATGTTATATTTTCCTCTATGGTAATTGGTTATAAGATTTACCACTCTATCCGGAAAAACTCTGTCTCTGGTACGATAATTGATATTGCCTACCAAATGGTGAATGAAAATATGGAATATGATCTCAATGAATTATTGAGGATTCAGTTGATGGAAAACCTTGTGAATATCAAGAAAGACAAGAAAAATTCATTCAAATATGGTAGTCTGCTTCTATGCTTATTTTTTTATTTCATTGAAGATGTCTCGGGTGTTGGAAAAGTTTAGTGGCAAAAGAACATCCTGGTAGCTGAATAGATTAGGAATCTATTGTAAAATATTACAAATATAAAAACCAAAAATGTAGATATCTAGGGTTATTTCAAAAGATTTCAAGCTAGCATGCAAGCTAGGGAAATAATTCCCACTACCATTGTTGAGAAATAAAAAGATTCAATCTAATTTATGGTGAATGTAGATCATTGCCTGATGGAAACAACAAATCCAAGAACTCTTTGGATCATTCCTATGGGCTATGAGATCAAGGAATTTTTTTTGGAAATGTATGCCCAACATCTATTAAAAAAACCTCTAGATCCGACTGAAGAGAGATTTGGTACCTATGCAGAAAAGCACACTCAAATTCATAATGAGCTCAAGAAACTGAAATCAACCAAAAAAGGAAAGAAGTTGAAGTTTGTGTAGAATTCTTAGGTATATCCAAGGAGAAACTATGTGAAGTCAAGGAGAAAAGGGAAAAAGATGCAGTAGCAAGGCATGCTATTGAAATGGAAACAAAAGCACAATCAGCTGGTCTGACAACACCATATGCTTGAACTAGAAAAACTAGAAGCTCAACATCTCACTCAGTCCCTGTAGAAAAATCTGCTTCTGTGAAAAGTGAAAGCAAGAGATCGAGAAAGGAAACCCAAGGAAGGGAAAAAACAAAAGAGTCTACATGACTATTTCTGATGATGGGGAAACAAAATCTGATGAAGATGTCAAGGAAATTACACAACAAGGTACTAAAGTAGCTTTTGTGCCAAAACCCTCTGGTGTAGATGCTCAGGCAAAAAAGAAGATCAATGTTGATACACTTGGTATAACTGTTGATCAAATTGAAAAAGAAATAATTTTAGATGGAAATCTTAAACCAATTTCTTAATGGTATGAATCTTTCTATAAATCTGATAGAAGAATTCTAGAAGAAGCTACAATAAAGTACATGAATATCTTCAACAAAATTCTGGTTGAAATCATGTCTAGCCTCCCAAAAGGTTTGTATGATATTCTGGAATCAAGGAGATTAAGTGCTTTGACTGAAGAAGAACGAATGAGAGAGAGAATTCTTGCAGAAATTTGTCCGAAAATGTCTGTGGAAGACATGCAAGAATTCTTGAACAAAGAAAAAAGGAGGTTGAGAAGCAAGTCAAGGGTCAATAAACTAATGATTGACCTAATAGATGAAGTTATACAAGAAACAAAAACAAATTTTGAAAGAGCTACTACTGAATGACAAAATTAAAGTTGTGTCTGAGGCAAATCATATAGATGATGTCTCATCTAATTCGGTCAAAGATGTAGAAGGAAATTTTGAGATTCTACTTCTAGATAACAACACATAAATCCCCATGGAAGTTGATGCAACTATGAATGCACAAGTTGAATTGGCAGAGAACACTGAAGATAAATCAAAAGCTTCAAATAAGGAAGTACTAGTTGAGGAAAGGAAAAGTGATGTAAAGATGAAGTCAAGAGACACTGTCGAGACAGTTAAGAAATTCTTGGTGGAACATAAGGAAGAGATTAAGCTGTAATTAATTAAAGTTCCCATTGACCTATCAATCTTGAGCCCAATCCAGATAATGAAGGTGGCCTCATTTGCTCAAGTAAAAGCTCAAGAAGAACTGCTAAAATCTCATATTGAAGATAGTGAATTGTTGGAACTTGCATCCGGAGTACTAGAGAAGATCATGCCCTCCTCTGTGAAAGATTAGACTGAATCTTCATCTAGTGAACTAAAGAGGCTTATCAGCTCGGTGAGTACTCATTTTAAGTCTATTGAAAAGTTTGCATTGGAAAAAGTGCAGGAGCAATTCGATGCAAAAAGGTTCAGTGGACTAAAAATACTGATTTCCAAAGACAAAGTCACCTTGGCCACTTGTGTCGAGCACATAAAGGATTCCTTATCTAAAGGAGGAAAATTTATGTCTCTGCTAAAAAAATAAAAGGGTTGAAGCATGAAAATGATAAAATTGTCTCTAGAACCTATGAACTTAGAAGGATCATTAGCCCCAAAATTGATGTAATCGGTAGTTCTCTAAAAGAAGCAGAGGAAATTATGGTAGTTAATGATCCAACCAGCCTGGAATACGGAAAAACGTTGTCATATCTGATTTGTGGACACATAACCATAATGGAAAGCCTCAAACAAGTTTGGGATTCAAACCTGGTGCAACTAAAGAAGGATTTTATAGACATCTTTTAGCTTTTGTAAGGTAAAGAAACACCTTTGTACAAACAAAAAATTGATTAATTATTTTTTCTAGGCGACCTCTGCCTTTTCCATTGATGTCAAATGGGGAGAAGTGGTGTGAAAAATGTATAATCTGCTCAGGGGGAGTAGCATTTTTGGAATTTTGGATTGCAGTGAAGTTTATCTTGGTATTGATCTGACACTTAGTCATTTTTCACTAAGTGTTGCCATCAATGCCAAATAGGGAGATTGTTGGCAAGAGACACTGCAATTGTCATCTGGTGTTGTCATTTATGGAAACCCTATCCATTGATAAGGTACACATATCCTCATTCAAGATTATCGGTAGATAGATTGAAAATCGGGAAGGCAGAACGAAGTATCGGGTAACTCAACATTCATCGATCTATGCATAGATTTGTGGTCACCATTTTGTGTTGTGAATCTTAGGAAATTATTGTTGGTATATTATCTCTATTGAGTATAAAATAAAGTGGATCATACCAATTTGTATGGAAGTTAGAATATTCAGTTGTCGTATTCTTAGTTTTTCTTGTATTAAGGCTGACTTCATAAATGTATTAAGTCGTAGATGTATGAGAACTAACTAATTATCTCTACGTTTTTACATATTTGTTTGGGTCTTAGCCAAGTTTTGGCCTACCATTAAGGGTACACATTGCATATTTCTCATTATGTGAGCCGGCAATTGTAATTTTGTTATGTTTTATTGAAGCTGACTAAGTCTAAATAAATCCTATTTTGTAGATATATATACATGATCCACCGTATCATTTTGGAGGATGTAGACATTGTGTTAGTGTTCAAATTGTGAGTTAGAGTAGAACAAAGGTGCGATTGTAGACATGCAAAATTAACAACCATACATCTAATATTCCTCAGTGTTCATCTTTAACTTAAATGAATCAATTTTATTTAATTAAATCATAAATCATTCCTAAAATCCCCCTTTATTTAAACCAAATTTAAAATCATTTTCTTCTCATTTGATTTAAACAAATCCAAAAATCTAAATCAAATGTCATGTACACTAATCATCATCTTAATTAATCAAATCCATGATTAAAACTAAGCCTAATCCATGTCCCATCCTCTAGCTTTTTCCACTTGCGCAATAAATCATTTATTTTGATTGATTAAATCTTCATTTTCTCTCAACAAAGCATAAAAGTGGAATATTCCTCCATTTCAAATCTCCCTCCAAATGAGATATGTCCTTCCAACAAGGCATTTATTTCATCTTACAATTCCTTTTTCCTTGAGCCAAGTGGCCATAACTCCACTTGACTCTCCCTCCACCTTGTCATTTCACTAATTTCAAACTTCAAATAATGGCATTTATGGGCACATTCCTCAAAACTTGCACATCCTTGGCCCATTCACATAATTACAAGTGGCTTCTTCCTATTGGTTGAGGATTAGTCCCACATTCATCCACTTTTCTTCTTCTTTTTTCAATCTCGCCTATAAATTCAAGGCTTTTATCCTTCATTTCCATCTACAATTTGAGCATTCTTACTATAGGCACTTGAGTTCATCTTGTATCTCTTTGTCTATCATCATCTTAAGGCTTAGCAGGGATTGGAAATGGGCTCCTTTACATATCAAGGGTGCACCAATCCAATATGGAATAGGTATGCATCATATTTTTCATGCTCTCAATTGGTTTATTTTGTTATTTTTTTTCCAATGTGAAACATGTTGCATTATTTCATAGGAATACTACTTTGTTTGTTTGTTTCAAATTTACATCATGCTAATGTGTGTGGTATAGTTTAAGCTTGCATATTTTTGGTCTTACAAATGGTGCTAGAATGAGGGCATGAAATATAAAATCTTTGTTTTTGTTAACCCTTGTTTCATGCATTATGTAGGATTGTAAAAATATTATTTGCTGATATAATTTCAATTCATACAAGAATGCAAAATCTTGTTTCTAATGACATAGTATGGATTAGTGCTCTAGGTGGGGTTATAAAGTCTTTGTTTCTGCAAGATCTTTGATTCTTTGGACATATCCAGGGAAGTCCATTTCATAGGTGTGGTGTGTGGTAGGTTTTTCTTAGTCCATTTTCCATTGTAGGATGTCAATCAATCACATTTTTTAATAGTATTTGTAGACACGAAAAATATACAAGTTGATCCTATACACCAGATCCTGATCTTACTAACATCGTTTCTTCCTGAATCATCCCATTTACTAATTAATTTAATTGAATAATCTTTATTTGATAAATTCATCACATTTCATCTCTTAATTAAATAAGTCTCATTTTATTTTATTAAGTCATCATCTCCTATTAATTAAGTAAATCAGTTTGTTTAATTAATCCTATAGTCCCTCTTTTAATTAAACAATTTATTTTATTTAATTAATCTCTAAAGTCATATCATTTAAATTAAATAAATTTATCTTTATTTGATTTAAAACTAACACCATTCTCTTTAATTAAATAAATCAAATTTTATTTAATTAAGTCTAAAGTCATTATTCCTCTCATTTTGATTTATTTAAATCCTGAAATCCAAGTCAAAATGGTGAAATTAGCTAATCCCCCTCTTAATTAATCAAATCTTGATTAATGCTAATCCTCTAGATTTTGCAACCTTCACAATAAATCAATTTATTTGATTTATTAATTCATCAATTTCCATTCAAAAGGGCATCTTTTGTGGAATATTCTTCCAATTCCAAAATCCCTCCAAAAGGGGATGGGTACTTACAACAAGGAATTCAAGGCCTCTTACATGTCCTTGGCCTTGAGCCAAGTGACATTAACTCTATTTCACTTCCCTCTAAACATGTCACTTTCAAATTTCAAATTTGAATCTCATAGCATTTATCATGCACATTGACCAAAATGTGCTCATTCCTCCTCCAACCACATGTGGACAAGTGGCCTCTTCTCATTGGTTGATATTTTGTCCCACATTCATCCAAATCCTTCAATCTTCCATTCTTCAAATATATAAATAAAGGCCTCCTCTATTGCAATATCATCCACAATTTGAGTAAACTCACTATACTCAATTTCATCTTCAAGCATATCCATTTTCATCTATTTTTATCAAGTTCTTAGCTAGGTTATGCATGAATTCAACCAAAGTGGATCAATCTCCATCAAATTATCAATATTACAAAGGAGTTGGGAAAGGGCTAATTTCTACACATAATTGGCACCAATTCTGCCATGGGATCAAGCATTTGCATTGTTTAAATTAGGACTTAACTTAGTTGATTGTGTTGTTCTTCATTGATTTCCTACTTTGAATAGTTGGAGATGGATTTCATGGGGAATCTTAGTTCTAACTTTGCATATTGATCTAATATTGTGCTTGTTTTCCATTTTTGTGTAGGTATAGGATTGGGGTTCACAGTCTTAATGAGATGTCTTCATTCATTAAAGCACCTATCTAAATCGATAAAATCTTAAAAAATAAAATCTATAGCCTTAATTTTTGAGGCCAAATGGTTAGCCTGAATTCTCTCAATTATTGCTTTCAGCCTTCTGAGCTCATTATCATTCTCATTTTCTACCTGCTCTTTTGCATGAAGGAGTTCCCTTGCTTCCTCTAAAGTCTCTCTGACCTTTTAGAATTCTTCAATGTGGGACTGCTATTTCTGATGGATCTCATCCTTAAGAATAGACTGTGATTTCAATAGACTTTGAACTTGTGCTTGTTTACCTCTGAGGTCTTCTTGCATGGGAGAGCACTATTTTTCAAGAGCTTCCAAAGACTCACATTTGGATGGTATTAGATTAATTTCTATTTGATGTTGGGTTAGTTCTTGTTGGATTTACTCAAATACTTTTTTTTCTTTTCCTTCAACTGTTCGTTCAAGCAAGCAAGCTCTTCATTCTTCGTCTTATATGATGACTCCAAATTTAAATTTTTCAGCATTCATTTTGGATTGTGTTTCTTGGTATTATGATTCTGATATTAGTAACTATTGTGATAGCTCAATTTTCTGACATGTTAACCTCTCTGCAGATTCACGGGCTCCTTCCAGCTGGCTTTCCAACTCATGTACCTTTACACCCTTCAATTGGAGCTCTATTTGAAAATCATTTAATGCTTTCACCATATTGTCTCTTTCCTTTTCCCATTGATACTCTTCTACCTTCAATGTTTCATGACAATCATTGTAAGCATCTTCCATAGTTGAAAACTTCATCTTCAAGCTCTCAAAAGAACTATGGACATCTTCACTGCAAGAATTTGATGCCTGGAACTCCTCGAGCATGTTTCGAGCATGAGAATTAAGCCGTCCAATGTCCAGGAAGCTTGGTAGGGAGGATTTAGAGAAGGCTGCTAAATTTTAAATTTTTTTTGTTCCCATTTCCCACATCCCTCTCCAAATCCATTTGTGTCCCATGTGTACTCACTTTCCAAGAATAATTAACATAAGAGAAATAGGATAACCAACCCGTGAAAACTCAAACTGGAAATGGGATGGCTCACCTGACTTATGGGATTTCCAGGATTTATAACAACAATAGCCCAAACATTAATTCCATTTGAGTGAGCTGCTTCTAGCTATTCTACACAAATAGGTTTCCCACGAACCCTACCAAGTTCATGCTTGATCTTGCCAATGAAATTGCTCCTAATACAAGGGGCAGGGTTGGTTCGATGGAGACAACTAAGACTAGCTATAAAAATAGCAGTTAGTATGAATGGCGCCCATCGTGGGGCGGGCTTCCCTATGAACACGCTTCCACTAAATTGAACATGGCTAGAAGTGAGGGTACATATTCCTGGTGGAAAATTCAAAGTGTCTTCATTTATAGTGCATCTAGTGGCCTACAAAATACTCAACGACTCTTATCTATGCAACCATTTTCTCTCACATTACTGTAGTGGCAGTTTTCTTTGAATATGGATTTTTCACAATAAGCACACATTCACACAGTCATTTCTTTGACTATGGCTTTCCCATAGTCATCTACTCAGTAGCCTTCTAAAATTTATCAACTCATATGGTAGATATCGAAAGAGGTATGTTACAGTTTGAATGTGAGTTTTTGTTTTTGTATGGAGGGTTAATGTTATTAAGTCTTCATTTGGATTGTGTGAACAATACCTAGAATAAAGGGAATTAGTTTGTCTATATGAATGTGAAATTTTTGATCTTCCACATTGCACTTCGATGGCCATGGTTTAGCTTCATGAATGCTACTTTGGGTTATTTTACCAAGAATGATCATTTCTGGTGAATAAAAAATATGGTGTCTTAAATACTGAAGGCCACCATATCATTTCTTTAGGATTTTCCAGATGGATTTTCTCTTTAAAGAAAAATCCCATTCATTATAGTCTAGCATACCGATAAATCGCACTTTATTGCTTGTATCTACATAGAACTAAGTGAAAATTGCAGTCTACTATGAGTGGTTTGTTCTCTTATTCTCTGCAAATGGCTTTACTGTGAACCCAATAAAAAGTGCATTTATGTCTAGCTACTTGTTTGTAAGAATGGTAGTATTTTGAAGATTGTGCTTGGAGGGAGTATCATGAAAGCTAGTGGTTTTGTGATGTGATTGTATTTATTAAATACATTTCTAACAAATGTTCATGCTTGCCTCTATATTTAATAATTGATTAAGCTACACGAAATGGTAAGCGAAGTATCTCACATGTATATCTTTAGGGAATATTTTCATATGAAATATTAGATTGGCAAGATTGAATTAGTAGCAGAAGAGGCTTTTCTCATTATTTGCAAAACTTCCTCTTTATGAAGAAGATTTTCTTTAAAGTCTTTAGAAATGGACATTCTTAGTGATGATGTATTCATCAAGTTGAAATTCTCGAGTTCTTTTAATCTGAAATTTTTATTGTTTATGCTTAAATCAATTTGGATTAAATGATACGATCTTCACATGATTTGTCTTTTTTATCTTGCAGGGATTTCGTTCGTGCAATAGACCTATGACATTGAAGCATGATAAACAATCTTTGAGAAATCTTGGAGTTAAAGAAGATTGAGCCCTAAATTTGAAACTGAAAAAGCATTTTTAAATGCTTATTGTAATAACCAAAATATTTCATTCCTACTTTAGTTTTCTATTTTAGGACAACTCACTTTATCTTAGGGTTTAAAATTAACCATCAATTCAAGCCTTTTCAAATTGGTCAAAATTGAACCTCAAACACTTACTAGATTTTGATTTGGGCTAAAATTGAACCAGTAACAAGCTAAATTCCAAGCTATTCCCAACCGATATACAAATTCGAATGGTGAGGAAAGTTCATCATTACAAGAGCTCCTACAAACAAGTAGGTGATACTCTTTATATGAGTTGATCTTACCTCTCATGTGCCCTTCTAAAAGGGTACCTTGATTACAAACCAATTTGTGTAGAGGCCAAAATCCTAATCTATTTGTTGGTGCAAAAGGTCATGTCCTTTGAAGCCACCCCACATATACATGTGGTTTTGTTGTTGAGATGATAATTATGCCATGGGAGTTTCATGGGTACTGATGTTTTGCTAACCCGAGAAGTGTTTGTCATGGAGGGGAGCATGTGTGGTCAAGCATCTAATCATCTTCACTTCAGGGCCTATTTTCTCCATGATGATCCTGCACATACCCAAATCAAGATTTATTCCTGAAGCAAAATGTAATTATCTACTTGAGTTCCTAGCAATGCAAGGAATGTCATGGGTGGATTCTTGGATAGGTGTGTGGATGGATAGATATGACAAGCATGCAAAGGATGCCAAGGATTATCTTACAATAAGATAAGTTGTTCAAACAGAGGATTCTCATTCAGATAATGCTTTAAGGCTCAGTTAATGTTTGGATTGGATAGGATCAATGAAAATGACCCATGTCAAGATGTTTACCACAAACATATGTGAAGTGCACACCAAACCTTCATCAAGATCAAGACTTAGGTAGATAGATGGTAATGGGTTGGGTAAATGGTTCATGGATGAATGGATGATATGAATCGAATGATGGTTTTAGTGTGGATGTGATAAGATGCTTTCTCCTTAAATTACGCACGTAGATGCTCAATTCTACATATGACAACTATTTTCAAGGTTTTCATCATGGTACCTGCCCAAAGCATCGCCCATACAGTTTTCACTAGAGGACGATTTTACTATTTTTAATCCTTTTTCTAATTTTTTTGGATTTTTGTATATTTTTTATTTTTTGTATTTTTTAAGAGATTTTAAGTTGATGTTGAACCACCTGATGTCATTGATGTAGATGCTTCTTTCATAATGTGCCATCAATATCTTGCTTAAAGAAGTTGCTTTGCCAAGATACGTGCACTTGAAAGCAAATTTTGAGAAATTTGTTCTACTTTGTTGATACCAGAGTTAACTTTGTCTTTGTGCACATATCGTGATAGAGTGCCTTTTGAATCCTTTTAATTAAGGGTCATTGCAAACACATGGTCAATGTAAGAATTGGGTATCACGCATGGATGGAGTGTGTTTAGGAATAAAAGATGGATTGATTTATAGTTTGGAATCTTTGACTTTCCAAACTTGGGAAGATGAGCAATAATGGGTGGATATGGAAGTGTACATGGAATTAGGACCAAAATTTTGATATACCTTGTACGTTGTTTGAGAAGCCTTCTTTTTCCTTTATGGACATCTTTGATGGATACTTTTCCCTTTTTGATTTTTCCCCATAGTTTCTTTGACTAATGGAGTTTGATAGGGATAATCTTTCTTTGTATTTTTTGGTATCCATATTTATTTGATTTGTCCTTCATGCTTCTTAACTTCTTTTCCTTTGAAAAAAATTTTCATGCTCTAATTCAAACATTTATTTTGATGTTGGTCCCAATTCGTGGATGGGGTGGTCGGTGGACGAGGATTTGTGGCATGGCAGGTTGTAGCATTGGCATTGGTTTCATCATAAAGATTCTTCGTGCTCCCTATGTTGACATTTTTTTGAGACGACGTTTCCCCTAGTATGGTGGTAGTAGCACCAATATGTTTATATCCATTGATTGTCAAATAACCAAGGCCTTGATGCTTAGGATTGCCAATAATCTGCACTAGTTCCAAGATACCCTATTCATGCAGACCTAATCCTTTTCCTTGATAATTCATCTGCTTAAAATTTTTATTTGCAATAGGATATGATTTACCTTTGAAACAAGGTGCTAATTCTTCTTTGTTTTGTGGTGGATCTTCGAAAGTGACAACTTGTTTATTGATGAGATAGCTTGTCCTTAGAAAGGTAAGTGATCCAAGTTTATAAGTGATAGGATCCTCCATATGTGGGATGAATGCCTTATTGATATCTTTGGCTTGATCTTCTAATGCTTCTTCAAGAAGTGTTGATGATTCATTATCCTGATAAAACTCTTCCTTAGTAATGATATCAAGAGTATGAGACTCTTCTTTTGAATGAAGATCATCTACATGTCCATCCAAAGAAAGCATCTCGCGGGTAGATGGAGGAACATGTGATATATGGATATGATCATTTGTGACATCTTGTATAGGTAGAAGAGTGCCCATTAGATCATTGTAGTATCTTCGAGATACAAATTCTTGGTCTTGACTAATTTCAGAATTGCTTTCAACATGCTTTGGATCAAGTTCCTGACATGGGTCGATTTAACAAGATGGATTGTTTACAAAGGGTTCTTGGGTATTGTCTTTAGGCATGGGAAGTGGCTTAATATCCACTTGAGCTTTGAGTGGATTGAGTCAAAGATTCTTTCACTATTCTCAACCATGAGGTTGAGGGATGTCAGTATGTCTTGGGAAGGACCATTGCTAGACCTTGATGATAGATGTCAATCATGCTTTGGAGTAAGTTCTTGAGATATGTCCTCTAATTCATTAGGTGATGTAGAGGCATTTTCAATATGATCATTGCTCGATGGGTCATGGATTATGTCAATAGGATCAAATAATTTTAACACATCTTGAAATAGATCACTAAAAAGTGGCTCTTGATGAATGTTGATTTGATCACTAGATGGGGTAGACATATCCTAACAGTGTTCATTGATGGATTGATTTTGATCATTGTCCTTAACAGTTATGGTGGAAATATTGTCAATGTTTTCAACCATAAGATCAAGTGATGTTAATGTTTCTTGGATGGGATCATTGTTGGGCATTGATGGTGAATTTTGATCATGATTGAAAAGTGGCTCTTGGTGTGTGTTGATTTGATCATTGGTTAAGGTGGAAGCATCTTCAATGTGCTCATGAATGGATAGAACTTGATGATTGTTTTCAATAATTGTGGCGGGGAGGTTTTTAGTGCTATTGCTAGTGGTTGAACTCTGATTATTGTCCCCAATAACTATTAGCTTTTGATCAATCAGGTCATGGGTGAGATTTTTGAGTCGAATACGATTTGATGTTTTGTGTCCCTTTACTTTGTGAAAATCACAAAAGTGCTTCTCGTCATACCCTAGTGGTTTCACCATGGGCTCTTGATAATTCATATAAACAGGGATTTTAATGAGATTTTATTGGTTTAGCCATTGCAAGACAAACTCAATTGGTTCCCCAAGTGGTGTGTATTTTCGTCTATTACCTTGTGAGATTTTCACTTTAAATTGACCTTGTCGTGATTGATTTTGGAGATGTGGTGATTGATCTTTGAGATGCGGTGAGTGAGTTTGTTGTTGATGTGGTTGATCTTGATATTCAATTTCTTGACATTGGAGATGTTGTTCTTGACGTGATTGCGGAGACAATTCAATGCTTTGATGACATGGTTCAACCAGTCAAAGATTGTATTGATTTTGGGGTGGATATGTCTCTTGGCACAATGGATCAACTATTTTGGCAAGTGAAGAAATTTGATCCCATAAAATTTGATCTTGATTTTGATCTTGACACCTTTGATATGATTGACTTGGTTGTAGAGCAAGCAGATTTGGAATGCATCCTTATGGTGATTTCTTGGGATTGTGGATAAGTTGATTCTGGATAATGCTCTAATTCGGTGTGATGTTTAGATTTATTGGTTGACCTTGAAAATTGTTGTGGTTGGGAAACACATTGCTTTGATTTTGCATTGGGTTACCTTGACTTGGATCCATACATGGAGTTGTCAACATATCGCCTGGATTTTGAACAACATTGATGGGATTTACAAAAATATCTATCCCAAGGTTTACCAAGTGTGGATTCAAAATGGTCATGTTTGACAAACTTGTATTTGGTATGTATGGATTTGGTGAGATAGTGTTGTTTGGAATAAGACTCATGCATTGAGCATTTGGTTGATAGATTTGCAGATTTGGACTTGGATTTAAATCTACCATTGGGAAAGGTGTTCCAAACTTTAGATTGGGCATACTCACATTCGTTGTACTATTGAGGTTTGGAGGAGATAATGATTTCATGCATAAATGTGAGTTTCGATAATCAAATGGCATTGTGAGACCTAGATAGTTTGGTTCACTTGGATTACTCATGATGTATGAGTTGAGTTTAAACTCTATCGTTTTTTTGTGTTTTGACCTTGTTGACCTTTGAGGGGTCTAGGACCAATGATGAGATGGGACATGAAAGGGTGAGTGACATGGGTGTTTGAACTTTCAGGAAATTTAGATCAATGCTAGACATTAGTACTTGATTTGATTGGATTTTAATTGAAGATAGTTTGACTAAGTGTGTTAAGTCAAACAAGGTGATAATGGATTGGATAATTTGACTAAGTGTGTTAAGTCAAACAAGATGACAATGAACTTGTAAACCCTAGAAAGTTGTGTTATCCTAGAGTAAACTCATACAAAAAGGATAATTTGGCTAGGTGTGTTAAGTCAAACAAGGTGATTTTGAACTTGTAAACCCTAGGAAGTTGTGTTATCCTAGAGTAAACTCATACAAAAAGGATAATTTGGCTAGGTGTGTTAAGTCAAACAAGGTGATGTTGATTTTTCCTAAAAGTCTAGCATAAGTGATGTTTTCAAAGTTCCAAAGAGTTTCTTGGTGAGGTGGTATTTTGCTAAATGTTTGGATGGGTGAAGTGTTTGACTTGATCCTAGATGAACCTAAGAGGATTTGTTTACAAGACCAAGTTTTTGAAGAACATGCTTTTCCCTAAGAGTATTTCAAACCAAAAGATCAATGTTTGCATGGAAAATCATAAGAAATAAGATTTCAAGCACATGTGTGGGGTCCAATTGAGTTAATCTTGATTAATGACTTGCTTTTTACCACAATCACTTCTTGCTTAGTTTTTCAAATTGAATGTCCAATGTCCTAATTTTCTTTTATCCCACAAAGTGCATTATGTGGAAATTAGGGAAATCAAGGCAAAGGTTACCTATTGTTGACTTTGGGAGAAACAAATTGAGATGTCTGAATGTTTAGAAGCCTTCATGGGATAAGAATCCCTAGGGACAAGCAGTAACATGTGGACACCTCCAAGGTATTTGTTCTTCGAAAGTGTTTGAAATTATGATGATTCATTGAATGTTTTTTTCCACTGTTTTGGATCCAAGCAAAGTGTTGTTGATTCCAATAACATGGACAATCCTAGGATGAAAAGACAATATTTGTTGGGTTCCCAGTTGGATAAATCTAGCTATGCATATTTAGTGAGGATGATTAGATGCTTGACCACACAGGCTCCCCTTACAGTGCACTCGCTTCTCGGTTCAGCCAAGCATCAGTACCCATCAATCTCCCATGGCATACTTTTCATCTCTACAATATAATCACATGTATATGTGGGGTGGCATCAAAGGACATGACCTTTTGCACCAACAAATAGATAGGATTTTGGCCTTTGCTAAACAAGGGGTTTTAAGTTTGGACTTTCCATTTGTTGAGATTGACCCATGTGGTGAGAGACCATTGCTTCTGTTCTTGTTGGAGTCAACCACGTGATACTAGCCTTTGTTCCAATACCCACTTTTATATCCTAGCTGGAAATAATCTTGGCTTTAGAGTGTTACCGGTTGGGTTGTTCCCTTGGGTGAGTATTGTTTCTTTTTCTCATCTTCCTTTGGTATGTGAAGGAGCCCTTTCCCAATCCTTGATAAGCTTGAATGAAGATGATAGACAATGAGATGCAAAGTGAACTCAAGTTGCCTATAGTGAGAGTGCTCAAATTATGTTGTTGTAGTGTTGAAATGCCTTGCTTTTATAGATTCAAGGTTAGAAGATTGAGTGATTTTGGATGAATGTGGGATCATTCATAAGTCAAAGACAAGATGCCACTTGTCAAGATGTGAGAGGATGAGGGTTGTGCACATTTTGGTCAATATGCCAATTTGAAATTTGAATTTTGATGAAATGACTGTTTAGAGGGGGTGAAATTTGAATTAAATGGCAGGTTTGACTTGTGCAAGAGACATGTAAGAGAAATGTAAGAGCATTTAATGCTTTGTTGGATGGAAAATTCATTTGAGAGGGAGATTCAAAATTGGAGGAATATTCCATCTTGATGCCCTTTTGAGAGTAATTAGAATAATTAATAAATCAAAGAAATGATTTATTGGTGCAAGTGGGTGGGTTAGTTAAGAGTTTAGATTTGACTCAAGTTGATTTAAAAGCTAGAGTATGGGTGATTATGTTTAGAGGTTAATTAATCCAAATTAATTAACTTGGAGGGTTTTACAAGTTTTGATAGTTGATTTAAATCATTTTGATTTATTGAATCAAATAAGAAGAACTTAACGGTTTAACTAAATAATTTGATTTATTTAATTAAATACGATGAAGCTAGGGAATTAATCAATAAATATTTTTAATTGATTAATAGAAGAATTGGATGCATGATGTTAGATTTGCATGTATACACATCCAAAAAAAAAATCAGATTTTTTTTTAATTTCAATGTCGGCGGCATCATTCTTTGAACCAATGCAATGAGTACATTCCTTCAAAATGGGGAAAAATGTAGACATGAAAAATTTACTCATACATCTAATCATGCCTCATTCAACATTATTTCATCTATTAATTAAATTATCAATTTAATTAATTCACTAACGTTATCTCTTTAATCAAATAAATCACTTTTATTTTCCTAAAGTCTCTTGATTTAATTAAATCACATGTATTTAATTAAATGACTAATATTCATTTCCTCTCATTTGATTTAAAATAAATCCAAAAATGTAAATCAGATGTCACACCAACTAATCACTAGCTTAATTATTCAAATCTCTAATTAATGCTAAGCCTAACCTATGTCCCCTCCTCTAGCTTTTCTCACTTGCACAATAAATCATTTATTTTGATTCATTAAAACCCCTATTTTTCTCATAAAGCATATTCCCAAGGAATATGCCCTCATTAACTCCCCTTATTTGACTTTTTTGTCCAAACAAATTTCTCCCTAAATCCTTCAACTACATGCATTCAATTCCATTTTCAAATTTCAAATCGGCACATTGGCCAAAACTTACACAACCATGGCCCATTCACATGGTGACAAGTGGCTCTTTCCTATTTTTTATGGATTAATCCCACATTCTCCAACTTTGCCTCTTCTCTTTTCAAACTCAACTATAAATTCAAGGCTTCTCTCCTTCAAACACACAACACAATCTCATGCAAAGTTATTCTCTTCATTTGAGAACTAATTTTGTCCATTATCACAACATTATATCTTCATCATTTAGCTTGGTAAGGATTGGGAAAGGGCTCCTTCATATACTCAAGGTTGCACCAATCCAATATGGAATAGGTATCCTTCATGATTTTTATGTTTTCAATCAGTTTATTGGATCTTTTGATGGCTTTGTTTAGCATGTTGGTTTATTTCATAAGAGTGGTTGATTTGCTAAGGTTTAAAACTAACCATACTAATGTGGGAATAGATTAAGCTTTGCAGATTTTCATGCTCACAATAATTGGGGTTCAACCCAAATACCTCTACAATCTTATCCCTCGTGACCTTGAGGACTACATTTCCATTCTCACTTAAGTTATTCTTTTGTTTGTGGGGTCATAATTCTTGGCTAACTCCATCATCACATCCACATCCTTAAACAAATTAGGTACCACTAGCTTCCCTAGGTTAAGCCCCCATAGGTAACATGCCAACTTCTTAGAATACCATCTATTAAAAGCATACGAGAAAAATTGCCATACACTCTGCGGTTGGGCCGATTCTCCAATTTCACCAACATCATCAATTAATCTGCTCATCACAACAACTTTCCCTATAGGTCTCTTGCCAATTTTTTAACCACCCTCTTTTATATTCTCAGAGGCACCTTCCATGATTCTCTCTTGAGCTTTTTGTGCACTCTTTAACATTGTGGATACCATAGGGGTATTTACCATAGGGTTTGACATTGCATGTGGCTTGAAATTAACCATGGATAAAACATCCTAGGTTTTGATCTTTTTAACTATTTTCTTCTTTGGTTTTCTCTCTGGCCTAATGTTGAATTCACTAGGCTCTAGTTCACTCATTTTTGCAAAGTGAAAAGAATAGGGTTTATAGTTTTCTTGATCAAAAAGACCTACCCAATTTTAAAACCCAATACACAATTAACAGAACAAAACACTTTCAAACCTTACACAATTTTTATCACCAAGTATGTGCAAGATCATCATGGAAAAAATAGGCCCTTAAGTGGCAAAAAATTCAGAAAAATAAGAGTTAAAAAACTTGACATAAAAATTTGAATAAGTTATCTATATTATTTCAAAAATATGTAAGAATAGAATTTGTAGAAAATTGAATGCTATTTCTAAATTACTAGGTTTATTTACAAAAAATAAAATCTATTTGGTGAAAATTTGAAATTTCAATACAGTAGTACTTAAATTTGAGGGAAAAAATAAGAAGTAGGTGTCTGTCTGACCACCCTAACCACATTAAAATGATAATATTTTTTTATAAGATTTAAGATATAAGTAGATGACTCATGTCCCGATGTGATGCATATTTTTTTGTAATTTTTTTCCAAGTAAATAATTAATTATAATTTTTTTATGAAAACTTGTTAAAAATATAAAGACTTGTATGTATGACCACCTTAACTTGGTCAAAAATTCATGAAATTTGTTTTTTTCTTTTTTAGTCTTATAGTATGCAAAGCATAGAATGTGACGCATGCTTTGGATTCAAAAAATATGATACCGTTTGAATGCTATAGATGTTTTTCAATCAACCTAAAAATTAGGACTTTAGTCATAATTCAATAGAAAATGAATAATAATTATTTATTAAATTCAAAGTAAAGTATAATTTATATTGGTGGAAAGCTAAGAATCTACTTTAAAAACCCTTTTCATTTAATCAATTTTGGGTAAAAAAAATGTCGTCAGCCACATACCCATCATATTGCCACTTTTTGGCCCATCATGATCCTGCACATACCCCACCCCAATCAAGGACACTCAATGAATAAAACTGTAAGAAAGTTATCTCTAAAATTCCCTACTAATCTTTAGACTAGCACAATTTAGTACTTGATAGGAAGAGATACAACAATTTTCTTACCTAGGTGAACAACTGATACCAATGTTATAATTTCTTATTGGAGTCATCCACATTGTTTCTTCAACTTTTGGCTTTCTACTCCATTCTTGATCAGCTCCAAATGTCCAAAAACAAAGGTAACCATCTTCTTTATCACTGGGAGATGGAACATAACACCATTAATGGTTGATAGAAAGATCGCATGGGTGAACTAACACTTAGTAATTCATGTCTAAAATTGGTCATTGATTATCCTTCATGTCTAAATTTTCCCAGGTTGACTAAGTCGCCACCTTGGGCGACTTAGTCCCATGTGGCATAAAAATTAAAATTAACTCAAAATTCTAGCAGGATATTATCACTTAAACCCTAAGGTCGGCCTGTGATGTGTTATTTTCGATAAATTAGGGCATGCAAAATGTATAAATAAAAGGTTTTCCCCTCATTTGCATCTCCCATCTTCACAAGAAATCAAGCAATATATCTTCTAAAGCAAGCATTAAGTATTCAAGCACTCTAAGCACTTCAAGTACAATCCATTGGAGCTAATCACTTGCATGTCTTTAGACTTTTCCATCTCAAGAGCTTGGTGAGTTGTTGTACTTTGATGTTATTCAATCATCTTTCCCTTTTCATTCTATTTCAATATCTAAGGTTTGATTACCAAAATGGGGTTTAACTAAGGCAAATCACTATTCTCTAACCCTAACCTGTTTTCCCCTCTTTGCATGTGTGTTTTGCAGACTTTGTATATATACTAGCACTTGCACCCCAATAAGGTGCAATACTTACGCCGATAGGCTGAGCCCACATTATTTATGACTATGAAAAATAGTGGACAACATGAATAAAGTTGTGATCTATCTCACCTATGCCTCTCTACCTCTCCCTCCTTCCGTCCCCCCTTCTCTCTCCCTTTTTCTCTCTCCTTCCCTCTCTATTTCTCTCTATATCACATATCCCTCCCTACATCCCACCTATTTCTCTCTCACTCTCTCCTTCCCTCTCTCACTTATTCCTCTCTACCTCTCTCTCCTTCCCCCTCTAATTCTCTATAACTCCCCTATCCCTCTCTACCTCTCCCTCCCTCCCTCCCTCTCTCTCTCTCTCTCTAGCTCTCTCTTTCCTTCTCTACTTCTTTCTATCCCACCTCTCTCTCCCTCCCTATCTCTGTCTCACTTATCCCTCTCTACCTCCCTTCGTCCCTTTACTCTCCTCTCTCTCTTTCTTTATCCTTCCCTCTCTACTTATTTACCCTCCTCTCTCTTTCTCTATCTCACCTATCCCTCTCTAGCTCTATCTCCCTCTCTCCCCCCTTCTCTCTCCCTCTTGCTCTCTCCTTCCCTCTCTATTTCTCTCTATATCACATATCCCTCTGTACATGTCCCTCTCTCTATCCCACCTATTTCTCTCTCACTCTTTTCTTCCCTATTTACTTCTCTCCCTCTCTCACTTATTCTTCTCTACCTCTCTCTCCTTCCCCCTCTAATTCTCTATATCCCCCTATCCCTCTTTACCTCTTCTTCCCTCCCTATCTCTATCTCACTTATCCCTCTCTACCTCCCTGTCCTTTTACCCCCTCCCTCTCTCTCAATCCTTCCCTGTCTACTTCTCTACCCTCCTCACCAATTCATTTCAAAAACAACACTTCCTATACAACTTTAGTTTTTCATTTTTTCTATTTATTTATTTTTTAATTGATTACATAAATTATTATTTATTTTATTTATTACATAAATTATTTTATTTATTATATAAATTATTTATATTTATATTTATTTATTTATTTTATTTATTATATAAATTATTTTGTTTTATTTTATTTATTATATAAATTATTTATATTTATATGTTGTTATATTTATTATATTTATATGTTGTTAGCTGAAGATGAACTTTCCTTTTCTTCTGTCACGTTGTCGTTTGGCTGAGGCCAAGTTTGGAGATCGCCCATGTAAACCGCTACTATTTTATCGTATAATAAAATAGAATCTCTATCTATGTAATCAAACACTTCAATCGCCCTTGTATAATAATCTAATGTCCCTCAAATTTAGCGGCATTAAGGGTTGACTGTATAGTAGAGCCGATTCCGCCAAATTCAAAGAGAAAAAAAGAAATAAACAAATACTATAGAATAGGTTCCTAAAGCCACCTAAATTTCATAGTAAAAATTGATACTAATAAAAAATTCACAGGAAAATTGTACGGGGAAAAACGGAGAAATACGAGTATTATTTACATCAAATTCCTTTGTTTTCATGGTTAACAATATTTATTTGACTGATTTTACCCTTGAAGTAAAGTTCATGGGGTTCCGCCTGTGTCAGATTGCTGGAGATTCCGGTGGGCTCTCCCCATGTAAATAGCCTACCATCTAATTATTCAAAGATCAAGGTGCTAAAATGTGTCATCCTTCCATCCACATCATTCCAAGTCAACAAAACCTAAAAGCAGCTTGAAGACAACTTGCATGTCAACATCTGCAGATTCAGGTCCGAAATTTTGTCAGAAATAGAAGTACAAGTTGATAGCTACATATTATAGTCTCGATATTCTCAAAAGATATAGGTGGACTAAGTCGCCATCATTGGAAAATTAGCCCTGCTTTCGGGCCTAAAAAATGATCTCTACAGATCTGGAAACAAGTTTCCCCGAAGCAGGACTAAGTCGCCCAGCTTGGTGTAAGTGTCCCACTGGACCTCAATTGTAGATTTTGGAAGATTCCAGAGCTCCTCTTCATCAACCTTCAATTTCTAGGTGCACCACTTCTACCTCTTTAAGTTATGTTATAGTTTGCATGTATTTTAGGTCATTATTAGGTCATTTTACATAGTGTTTTACATACTTTTACATTTCATTAGTTTGCATTCATTAGATAGTTTCATTTCATTTAGTTTCAAAATTTAGATACTTTTCACATCACACAGATATCACATGTTAGACCCTTAATCTTGAATGAACTCTTAGATTTTGGAAGCGGAAAGAGTTCTCTCCTTCTAGGTGAAAACCCTAGAAGTGCTAGGGAACCCACCTTTCCCCTAAAATTTGTGTTTCATAAATCAATGAAATAAAGTTTGAACAAATAACCACATTTCTCATCACTATTTTGAGGCTCAAATTTTACAACAGATCCATGATGAGCGATGGAAAATGATATAAAGAGCTCAAAGGGCCATTGTGCATTGCAGATTTACAACACAAGAATCACAAGCAATTATTGACAAAAGGGATCCAATGATAACACATAGAACACATGTATCACACATTGCTAATACGACATTCAAGATTTAAAACCCATCCATGATGCATGAAAAAAAGAAATACCATTCATAAAGCTATCGACGATGAGCAATGAAAAAAAAAGACAGATGAGACTTAAGTGGGACAATTTTCAACATGATCATAAGTTGTTTTGAGAAAGGGAACCACCTAGGATGACATATGAAGAGGCCTCAAATGAATTAAATCATATTATTTCAAAGGATGTAAAGGCCAAACAAGGTCGATCAAATGACCTTAAAAATAAAATATGTTTTGGACCTAGGCACAACAGGTTGGTAACTTTACGGTATTTAATGACATAAGATGTAACTTAAATGACCAGACACCGATGACAAGGGGTTTACAATAGATTAGAACATTGGAAAGGACACAAACCTAAGGGTTACTAATGCGGGTCTAGGAAAAATAAAACTCTAAGGTAATGAGACCAACAAAACCCTAAGCCTAAAGAGATGGATTTGACCAAACTTTTGTAGAATTTTAAGATGAAACATGAAGCATTTTAGGGGTTCCATTAGGATGTTCATAAAATTATATAATAAATTTCAAACTCTAGTTGTGCCTAATGACAATTCCTTATGATTTCCTAGATGATCCATATATGATTTAAATTGAGTAGTGAGTTTCCTTAAAACAAAAACCAATCACACAAATCAACAAGTGCTAAGTCCATTTATAATGGCTAGTGAAGTAGTTGGAAACAAATAAATTTGAAGTTTGAGTTCTAAAAGTGAAGGTGTAGATTAATAACTATAGAAGTGACTTGGGTCATGTCTACAATTTAAAATCTACAATTTGTTTTTTTAAATTCTATTAGAATCACAAATACAAATTTAGGAACTAGTGATCGGAGGAGTTAGTACTATAGACACCTAAACTTGACCACACCTAACCACACTTGGCATTACCTTAGCATAGTCATTAATTAATTAAATATTCATTATTTATTTAATTAGTTTATCCTTCACTTTTATCTCCCACTTAATTAAATAATATTTATTATTTATTTATTTAATTTATCGATACCACTTTTCTCCCATTTTGATTAAATAAATGTTCTCCCATTTTGATTAAATAAATGTTAATTATTTATTTATTGATTTATTATATCTATTGAATTAATTTATCTGTCACCTTTATCCCCCACATTGATTAAATAAATATTTATTTTTATTTAATTAATTTATTCGTCACCTTTATATTCCACTTTAACTAAATAAATATTTATTATTTATTTAATTAAAATATCCTTCCACATCACACTTCTCCAATAATTTTTTAAATAATTCTATTTTATTTAATTAATTATTGAAAGTCAAATCTAGACACTTACCACAAAATTCAAACTATCTTTGCATCCCATCCATCCATTTCATACTACATCTCCAAATCTCAACCATTCACATAAGGATATGTCTTAATACACCTCCTAAGCCTATCTATTCTCCCTCATGCGACACCTGTCACATGAACATAACCTTAATCCAAACCCTAATCCTCAACCAATCCTAACCATCCATTAATCAATCTATCTTGGCCTCTGATATCTTTATTGAAAATTCTATAAATGAGAGGCCTCTCATCTCATTTGAGCATCCACTTCCATTATGGCCTTATGTTGCTAAAAATATTATTGGGTCATCTATTATCATAGATCTATGCTCTTGCATTTTCTATCCAATATAGCCTCATCATATCCTCATGACATCTATTTCATCATCTAGCATATCAATCCTACCATCATGTTGTTGGTTTCATAAACAATCACATTCTTCCATCAACATATCAAAAGAGAAAACCAATTGGAGCTAGGGTGATCGAGATATAGAATATCATAAAGTCAATTTGACACATAATTATACCTCTTGTAAATTGATTATTATATTTATATTTTTGATCAATACCAATCCAAAAAATTTAAAAAAAAATTGACATTACTTTTAATCAACACAAACTCCCTATAATAAAAAATATTAGTCATTATAGAGAATTCAAAGTTCGTAACAAGTAAGTAGAAAATATTGTATTTCATCTACAACAATATTTAAATAAGAAATAGGGTGGGGGCCCTAGCTCAGTTGGCTAAATTTTTCCTATTGTAGGATATTGGTCATGAGGGCTAGTTGAACCACCAAAAATGAAGAAGGGGAAAGATGATTCCCCCAATGAGCCTCTAGGGTTTTTCACCCTAGAAGCTAACTTTGGGAGAATGTCTATCTTTCACACCTTTTTGAATCTTAGGGTTCATTCAAAGAGGGATATATTTTGAGGGGTTGTCAATGTGTGTATAAGTATGTCTAAGTGCAATAAACTAAAAATCTATTTTTTTTATTAATGCTAAATTATGCAAATGTAAAGTGCTAGAAAACACAGTGATGTATGCAAACATATAGAAGATGAACCAATAATATACACTAAACTATACAGAAATGAAGGATTTAGTATGTGTGCACCTGGGAATAGAAGAAGGAACTGATGAAGGTCTGGAATGCTTCTCGAAATGATGCGGAAGCTGAGAAGGACACTTGTGCCAATCTGGGCAATCTAGTCCTAGATTCCTGAAAACTGGTTCGGAGCCTGTTTCTACTAAATGGGTGACCAAAAATGTCTGAATCATAAAATGGCCTATCTAGAGGGACTAGGTTGCCATTCTTGGTGACTTAGTCCTCTTCAAGATTTTTGGATTTTACAAAGAGGAAACGGAATCCCTAGGTTTGTAGCTTGGTTCTTCACAATCTCCCGCTTCTAAAACATTGATATTCGGGCCTGAGAGTGATTTTTCGTGGATGAATTGACTTTGCATGCAAGGGGTGGTCTTAAAAAAGTATTCAAAGCCTTAAATGATCTTCGAAGTACTTGAATCTATAATCACACAATAAGAGAAGTAGAAAAATATTCATTGTTACAAATTAGGGGCTTCCCTTAATCAAACACCTTTTAGGTAACTAAACCAAAATGAATAGAAAAAATGAAATGAAACATGAAACTTGAAGTAATGGAGTGAGTTACATTGTGATGATGAGAGATCTTGTGCTTTTGCAGCAATCAGCCCTTGAATGCTTCAGAAAATGATGTCTTGTTAACTTAGAAGGATCAAACCCTAGTTTGCTTGAGGAGAAGAGATGAGAGAGAAGAGTTATGTGAGAGAGGAAAAATGACTGATGCATAATGATGAATTATGGTTTCTAGGATTATTTATGCAAGTTATACCCTAATTTGCTCAAAATAACAACATACAAGCTGACCTTAGGGTTTTAGAGACCAAACTCTAGAAACAAATTAAGTTTAGTTCAAATTTTATGCTTCATGGGACTAGGTCTCCCAAGGTGGCGACCTAGTCTACCTAGCCATTTTAAAGTGGTTTTCAGTAATTAAAATATAGTTATTTATGTTTTTCAAGATTGTCTTCATAAAACACACTAAAATAGGACTTGTATGCATATTAAGGGGTCATTATAGCATAATAAGGGGTAAATTTGATGATGAAAAGCCTAGGAGAGTGTGAAAATTTCTTGCAACACCTTACAACACTTCATCACCAAGCTTGGAAATGGGTAAAAATGGGTTTTAAAAGGTCCAAGATCATAGGCCAAGGTCCAAATGAGTGAAAAGTGTCAAGGTATACACTTTGGCGACACATTTAGCCCCCACTTTAGTGACAGTGTGAACTTGCTTCAGACTCACACTGAACTAGCCACATGATTTGGATGGTGAATGATGACAAAGAGGAAGAACGTGAATTGAAGGAGGTGGTCAAGCCCCCAAGGATTTGATATTTTAAGTCAAGTTGACATCAATGCAAAAGACATCCAAGGATGAATGCATTACAACAAGACAAGATACATGATCATGCAATGACAAGGTTTAGTGTGAAGATAATAAAGAGATATGTGCTCACTTTCGGGCCACAGAACATTAGGTTGTCCATGGGGTGAGAAGTCCCAAAAGCTGAGAAGAATACACATATTTGGTATGTACTCACAAAGGTGGCTATGGGGAAAGTCTTGCCGCTTGTTGGGCTTCCCGCTTAAACCATAAATTTTTTATACCTTGTGATAACTTTGATAAGGCGCCACAAAAGGAAGTGATGTTTGAAATGATGGTGTTCAAAGGGATTTTTCTTTGTTCCTATGATATGTCATCCTAAGGAAAATTATGCAAAAATTTTCCAAAGAGAGGAAAAGTGTAAGTGTACTCATCTTATATGCAAGAGGCAAGGGCTCATCTTGTATGCAAAAGAGGAAAAATGCAAATGGCTCATCCTGAGTAACATTGTACATAATTTTTTCAAGAGAAGGAATCACAAGAAAAAGAAGATTGCACAATGAAATATGAGTGGTGATGTATGCCCCCACTTTAAAATAATTGTGAAACACCGTACTATTAGTAATTGATTTAAAGTAGAAAAGGAAAGGGACATTAGAGCTTGTTCAGAAAGCCCTATGTCGAGTCATATGGTTCCAAAAGCTAAATCATCAAGGAGGAGTGTATGTCACATGCGATTGAATCTTAAGACATTGCATCCACATACCAAGCTTGCTCTTATATGTTCATGAAATATTAACGAAAAGTTAATTTATACAATGACAAGTGACATACGAGGGGAGAAAGGCTAACTAAACTCTAGCCCCCACTTAGTGCAGGACAAGAGAGAGCCAAAAGGATTGAGGGGATGAAAGGGAGGGTGAATTTGTATCAAATAGAGGATTTAAGTGCCCCCATAGATGGAATAACACCAAAGGCCTTAAGATGTTGGACTTTGGAACTCAAGACCTTACACTCATTGGTGGAGTGGCTGTGAACTCGGTGGTAAGCACAAAAGGAATGTTTGTTTAAACATTTATTTTTAGTTCTGGGAGGAAGGGAGATCAAGTGATCTTTGAGGAGTCTCAACAAGATTCCCTCTTGATCAAGGGCAGAAGGGGATCCTTTGGTTTGGGACAAGGAAGGATATTGCTTAGTAGAGGATGGCTTAACTACACAAGGCTCTATAGATTATGAGATTTTGTATACTCCTTTGGAGGAATGTGTAAAATCCAAATCACGAGTGAGTTGCAGGATGACATTGGCTTTAAGTGAAGAGTCCTTTGTTGGTGTCAAAGGATCACTTTGGAAGGTAGGGGTAGAAGAATGATTAGGGATAATGTTGGTGCGGGAGGAACATTGGATGGTCTCAATTAGAGGATAAAATCCAAGACCATGAGTGGATGTTTATGTGATAAGCTCTATAGGGCTGCAGATACCTTGTTTGTTAGCACCACAACCTTGTCCACTATAGCCAAGTTATTTCATGATATCATAAACTTTACCATAAATATTTTCAGCTTTTTTGGATCAGCTGATTGTTCATCATGTGCTACTTTGGCTGAAATAGTTAAGGTGGATGCTTTAGAAGGATCGCTTGAGTCTTTTGTGGACAAGAATATGTTTCCCTTGTTAGAGTCTTGGTATATGATCTTGGATTCTCCCATTAAGGGAGGGGTGAATTCTAAGGAACCCCACTGATCATCTAAGAGCTTGGTGATTGGCTCAAGATGTTGTTCGTTATTGATGTGGTGTGAGGGTTCCACTTGGGTGGTGGGTGTTAAGGTGTGGAAATGAGTCTCTTTATATTTTTTAGTGTTTAAGAAACTATTAGGTTTGGGATCGGCATCAAGTGTGTACACTTTTTGATTGTAAATGTACTTTATCTTACGATGAAGATTGGAAGACACTCCATTCATAGCATGAATCCATGGTCTGCCTAAGAAAAGATTGTATGAAACCTCCTAAGGAATAACATGGATGGTTGTGTTCAATATGGCCATTCCAACTGTAAGAGGGATAGTGATCACACTGAGTGGTTTCTTAGATACATTGTCAAATCCTCTGATAGAGAGAGAATCGGGTTGGATGTGGAATCTATCTATGCCAAGTCTATCCTGAACACTCACACTACACACATAAAGAGTGAAGCCGATATCTACAAGAGTTATCTTGATCCCTTTTATTTTGTATTGAGATATTATAATGAAACCTTCATTTTGTTTTCACACATCCAAAGGAGGGAGCTCACTTTGTTAAAAATAATGTTACAATTTATTCCATGAATAATAGCTTCTATGTCATTTGATGGCTCATTAGAAGGGATAGGAACTCTTTTTAGGGAGGCTTGGATCATACTGTGATAGTGAGGAGAGACTTGAATAAGGTCCCATAAAGATATCTTAGCAGGAGTATTCCTTAGTTGATCAACAAGGTCATACTCCCTAAGGAGGGAATTGAGGTGAGGGGCAATGGGTAAGATGGGAGTATTAGGTAAAGGTAAGGGAGTGGAGGGTGATGGTTGGAAAAATGGGTTATTGTGAGTATAATGTGTATGAGAAAAGGTATTAAGACCCGAGTGTGGAAATACATTAGGGGTAGGCGGGTAGAGGGTAAATTCGGGTTTCATTTTGGGTGATGGTGGATAGAGGATAAGTTGAGGTTGAAGAATAGTGGCATCCCCATGGGAAGGAGTGTCAATGTTATCCTTGGATTGCATCATTATATCCTCCCTAGGAGGAGAGATTTTAGGAGAACTACAAGCCTCATGTTTGTGATATTCAAAGATTGGTTCTTCTAAAATGACCTTGTCATAAGTAGGGGAAGGATAATGTATGGGATGAGGAGAAGAGGGTGCTAGTTTATCAGGAAAGGTCTCATTCTCTTTTTCCATAATATCAACCCTAGTAAGATAATGATAATCAAGAGGTTCATCAAATGTCATCGTTTCCCCACAAATAGGGTGGTCATCAAGGGAGGGGAAAGGGTGAGTCTCTTGCATGTCCATGATTGGATCTTGTTGTTCAAATAGGCCCTTCCAAATGTTAGGAACCTGAGGAAAGAGAGAAATAAGATTATTTATCTCAATCATTGGATTCCTTGACACCAATATATCCTTCTCACAAAGGTGTTTTTCATGATTGGTTTTGATGATATCCTTATTCACTAAAGCATTGTCACAAAGAGGGGAAGTCTTAGGATATGAAGGGAGACTAGGTAGAGTGGTATAATGAGAAGAAAAATGTGATCATCATGATTATATAAGTTTTTATTTTCTTCTAACATATTATTCTCATGGATATGAGAGATAGAAGGGGGGTAAGTGTAAGACAAGTATTAATGTTTTCATCCGCTAGACGCTCATAATGAGGGAATGTATTGAATGAATTTTTATCATGTTTGAATAGGTTACAAAAAATATAAAGAAAAAGGAAAAATTTAAACATGTTTGAAGAATTTACAATGCAATTTAAAAAATGGAAAGGCAATGTTTAGATTGTAGAGAAGGCAATTTGTTGATTACACTATAAAGGATCTGAAAATGAAACTTTGTAAATGCAAAACTGAAAATGTACAAAGCATGAAATGAGCTAATTTATACTAATTTTGATAAAATACATGTAATAGAAACACAACCTATTGATACAAGTGGGTAATGGTACCAAGCAGAAGCCTAAAAATAGGGTTTTCAGCTCTGTAGAGGGCAGTTTTAGAACCCTCAAGGGACTAGGTCGCCCTGAATGGCGACCTAGTTTTGCTGATGATTTTTTAAGGTTTTTTAGAAGTTTCGAATTGGTACAAGTGGTTTATGTGTTGTATAGTGTAGGTCTAAAGAGAAAATTCAGAAATTCAAAGAGACTTAATGATTTAAAATGCAACCAAAATGCACTTTTCACTTGTGCAAGTTTGGAAAGCCTAGGATGCAACTACACTAATGCAATATGCAATGGAAATGAATCCTAAGACAATGAAGGAATATAAATTAGACAAGAGGGTATAGGAAAGTTAGGTTCATCAAAATGAACCACCAAAAATGAAGAAGGGGAAAGATGATTCCCCCAATGAGCCTCTAGGGTTTTTCACCCTAGAAGCTAACTTTGGGAGAATGTTTGTCTTTCACTCCTTTTCATCTTAGGGGTCATTCAAAGAAGGTTGAGCTTTTAGGGGTTGTGAATGTGTGTGTAAGCATTTCTAAGTGCAATAAAATATAAATATAAATGTTTTATTAATGGTAATGTATGCAAATGTAAAGTCTTGGAAAACACAGTGATGTATTCACACATATACAAGATGAACTAATAATATACACTAAACTATATAGAAATGAAGGAGTTAGAATGTGTGCACCCGTGAATAGAAGAAGGAACTAATGAAGGTCTAGAATGCTGCTGGAAATGTTGTAGAAGCTGAGAGGGACACTTATGCCAATCTAGGTGACCTAGTCCCAAATTCTCAAAAACTGGTCTAGAGCCTGTTTCTGCTAAATGGGTGTCCATAAATTTCTAAAACAAAAAAGTTCCTATCTATAGGGGCTAGGTTTCCATTCTTGGTGACTTAGTTCTTTTTAGGATTTTTGGTGTTTTCGAAGAGGAAACAAAATCCCTAGGTTTGCACCCTGGTTCTTCATAGTTTCTCGCTTTTGAAACTTTGATATTCAATTCTGAGAGTGATTTTTGGTGGATGATTTGACTTTGCATGCAAGGGGTGATCTTCAAAGTACTTGTATCTGCAATCACACAAGAAGAGAAGGAGTAAAATGTTGATTGTTAGGGATTAGGGTTTTGCCTTAGTCAAACCCCTTTTAGGTAACTAAACCAAAATGAATAGAAACAACGAAATGAAACATGAAACTTGAAGTAATGGAGCGGGTTACCTTGCCATGATGAGAGATCTTGTGTTGTCACAACAATCAACCTTTGAATGCTTTTAGAAAATGATGTCTTGTTATCTTGGAAGAATCAAACCCTAGTTTTCTGGAGGATAAGAAGAGTTGAGAGAGACAAGAGTTGTGCGAGAGAGGAAAAATGAGTGATGCATAATGAGGAATTAGGGTTTCTAGGCTAATTTATGTAAGTTATGCCCTAATTTGCCTGAAATAACACCATACAAGCCAACCTTAGGGTGTTAGAGACCAAAATCTTGAAAGAAATTAAGTTTAATTCAAATTTTATGCCTCGTGGGTATAGGTCACCCATGGTGGCGAACTAGTCCACCTGGGCATTTTTAAGTGGTTTTCGGTAATTAAAATATAATTATTTATGTTTTTCGGGATTGCCTTCATAAAACACACTAAAAAAGGACTTGTAAGTGTATTAAGGGGTCATTATAGTATAACAAGGGGTTAATTTTATGATGAAAAGCCTAGGAGAGTCTGAAAATGTCTTGCAACACCTTACAACACTTCTTCACGAGGCTTGGAAATGGGTAAAAAAGGGGTGAAAAAGGTCCAAGATCATAGGCCAAGGTCCAAATGAGTAAAAAGTGAAAAGATATACATTTTTTGGTGACACACTAGTCTCCCCCACCCACGTGGTATCATAGGGCATGTCGCGCTAGGGTCGCTGATCATGTTTATAATTTATCAAGTGCACTACAGTTTATAGGGGGTCGTGCTACCTGATTCTTGTAGTCTACAAATAAATATATATATATTTCCACTAAATCTGATTTAAGGTGTGTTTTTTTCAGCTCTAGGAAAATTCACCACCAACAATTCATAGCAATGCCTCCTTCATGTTGACTCAAAAACAAGGCTCTTTTTCATTTGCCTTCTCCTTTTTTTCTTTTCTTCCTTTTGTGGATGATGCACAACATCGAGACATCCTATGTCTCTTCCATGCTAACCCAACATTGTGTCTTTCTTTTTATTTTCTTTCTCTCTCTTTATGTATTCTTTCAATTCTATGTATTTGGGGGAATGATGATAGTTATAGTTTTGTGCTCTCTATATAAACATTGTATCAACAAACATAGTCACCCCAAATCCATAGATCCCTTATGTGTCTGGTGTTTTTTTAATTTTTGGGGCAACCCTCTTTGCCTCTTTTTTTTTACCTTTTTCCTTTGCATGACGCGTCCTTTCTTGGACACCCTAACACTTGACATAGGGATTTTTAAGTAGGCTCTCATGTCCTTTTCTTCCTTTTTTGCATTTTCCCTTTCTCTACTTTAAAGCAATTTCTCACAAGACTGTGTGTAGCAATTCCTTTAAAGTGGGGGCATATATTGGCATTATTTACTTTTGCATTTACATTTATTTCTCTTTGTCCTTGGTTCCTATTGCAGCCTTATCGCTTCACATGATGTGTTTTCTCACTTTTTGGATGATATTTTGTTTAATGTCCTTCATAAGTGTGACTTATCTTAGCATATTACATTCCTCTTAGTGGCCTGATGTGTCACACTGCATCCTCTAAGTTGTGAATCTTCTATCCTTTGATCAGTCCTCTTTAGGAGATATTAGACACAATTTCCCCTAAGTCAAAGACCTCATATGAACTAAAAAAGACTCCTTGGAACACTCTTTTTGCATTTTTAAATTTTACACTTTGCACTTTTGCATTCGTGCATACATAGCCACCTTACATAACATAAATTGCATGTCGCACCCTCATCTTTTGTGGAACCTTATCAAAGTTATCAAGAGGTATAACTTTGATATGGTTGAGCGGGAAGCCCAACTAGCGACACGAATTTCCCCACGACCACCTTTGCACATGTGTGTGTACATTCCAACTGAGTGTATGTTTCTCACCTGATGGACAACCGAAAAGTCTCTTTGGCCCAGAGTGAGTACATCCTTTATTTTCAGACCAATAACCAAGATCTGATCCACAACTAGCTAGACAAATGGTCAAATCGCGATCTGAATTTTTCTCTCTCTCCACTCTTTCACATCACTTGTTGTGTGATCTTTTGTGCATATGTTTAGTTTTCTATGGGATCTTGATCCTAGGGGCTTGATCATCTCTCTTGACCATAGTCATCTCACCTTACCAGCATGATTACATTAGATCCCGATCGGCATGCATGATTTGTCTACTTTAGTGTGAGTTTGAAGCAAGTTCATCCTCTCACTAAAGTGGGGGCTAAATGTGTCACCAAAAAGTGTAGTCTTTGTGACTTTTTCACTTATTTTGGTCTTTTTCCTTGGATTTTAGCCTTGTTTTGCCCTGATTTAGTCTTGAATGTTCGCAAATCAACAAGAATCTAACAGTGTTTTACTAAGGTGTTGTGAAGTGTTGTAATACATCTTCCTAGTTTTTTAAGACCCTTTCAACACAATTCACCTAAATAACCCCCTTTTACCCCTTTTCAAGCCTTCTGTTAAGGTTTTGTAAGGTATTTTCACATCTTCCTAGGCTTATCATCAACCAATTAAATCTTTTCTTATGTTAATTTATCCCCTTAATGTACTTTTAGGCCCGAATTAAGTGTTTTTCAGGAGGCGAGACTAATAAACATCATTTAACATCATTTTATTCCCGACCACCTTTTGAATTTTCCCAAGTAGACTAGGTTGCCACCTTGGGCGACCTAGTCCCTTTTGGCTTAAAATTCAAAACTAAATGAAAAACCTAATGGGAATTTGCCTCCAAAACCCTAGTGTCAGCCTATCATGTGACAGTTTCAGGAAATTAGGTCATATCTTGTATAAATAAGGGTTTTCACCTTCATTCCCCCCCTAAGCTCATTTTTACATCTTTTCTAATCATTCTTGCATTCAAGCTTCTCAAGCAACCAATCAAGAACAAGGGCATCACAAGCAATCTCCATTGGAGCTAGTTCTTGCATGTTGCAGACTTCAACAAGTAAAGGATTTGGTGAGCATTTACATTATTTTATCATTCAAGCATCCTTTCCTTTTATTGTTTCTTATTTGGGTTTAGCTACCATGAAAAGGGTTTGACTTAGGCAAACCCCTAATCTCTAACCCTAAAATTTTCCTTGTCTTTGCATGTGTACTTGAAGGTGTGTATGAAAATTTAGCAAGGTTCAAAGTGTTGGGAAAGGTACAATCATTCCATTCAAGTCACATCAAGACACCAAACCCTAGGAGGAGAAATATGATAAGTTGCAGGTCATTTTCAGGTGATTTAGACATGGGCTACTACAGAGAAGGAAAGTACCAGTTGGGATTCACAAAATCAAACCTTTAGGCTTTCGAAAGTACCAGGAGGACTAGGTCATCACTATTGGTGACCTTGTCCCTGTTCTAGGTTTGAAAAAGGGTTTTTGTATTTCTGGGTACCCTTTTCCTTGAAACCAAGTTCGACAAAGTTTTTCGATAGAGGGACAAGGTCGCCCAGCTTGGTGTAAGTCTCCCTCTACTAATTTTAGGTTGAATCCATATCATTATCATTACAGGGCTTCTCATTTGCAACTCTCCATTTCCAGGTGCACCATCTCTTTGTTTTCTAATTTACTTTTTGTTTGCATACATTTAGGCCATATAGTTTACATTTTCTTTATTTACATTTCATAGATAGCATTAGCTTCATTTAGCCATAGTTAACACATACATCACAACCCTAATAAATCCATCCTTCCTTTGAATGCACTTGCCAAAACTGCCATATCAACAAAGCAGAAAGAAAGCCATTCCTATACACCAAGTGCTCCTAGGTGAAAAACCTTAGGGGCCTAGTAAAGGGAATCCTCTTTCCATTGTTAAAATATCCTGTTTTGGTGGCTCAGTTGCATGATTCATTTGGGAAAATTATTTTAACATTCTCAACATTATTTTTTCAGCTGCCAATCCACCTTTGGATGAATTCCAACAAATAATTATTTTAACTAATATTTTATGCTTTATGTTTTAATAAATTGGATTTCTTATTTAAGTAGTCATTTTTTAAAATGAATTCTTGTTTCTATGTTATACTACATTTTCCTATTTGATACTTAACCCTGCATCATCCATAGGTACTCCTATAACTGGAATTATAAATGATAAGTTGAAATATTTGTATTTAATTACAATAGTACTTGTCTCAAAGAAATTTAGTGACACATTATATCCAATGGGGGATTCCAATGTCTCTCCCTATAATAAACCATTGTTCTCTTTGATATAACCCTTCCATCTCAACCACAAACTGTTAAATTTCAAAAAAATTATATTTAAAAGTAGCCACAAAAATATTTAAAGAAGTGGTAGTATTTGTCTGAATTATGCAAAAAAATTAAATCTTTTTTATTTTAAAAATATTATTATTTATTATTTTAGAAATCCTCTCTTTGTATTTGAATCTTCACATCAACCTACAACATTTTTATAGTAAATTTCAGGAGGACTGTTGATCACATATTTCAGAGTACTTTTTGAAGTTGGAAGGGTGAATGATATTATTATATCTAAAATAAATTCATATTTTTTGTCTAAAACATTTCTATAGAAATTTTACTTGAATTTCATTGATAAAATGATCAATTATAATGGGTCTGAAATCATACTAATAATTGAACTTAGATTTTCCAATATTACTTGTCAGTCAAGGTATAAGAAAAACTAAATGAACAACCTTCTCACCTTTTGAAAGTTGTCAAACATATTACAAGTGAATTTGCAAATTACAAATTCTAATTCATTTCGAAACCCTAAAATTATAAATTAAAGTTTCGGCCAAGATTGCAAAATTCTTCTCACCCAAAAAACCCTAGCTTCATCTTTGTCAAGATGCTTCTTGGTCCCGAAGCCCAAAATGTCATACTCAAACCATTGTGATAGAATTTGAAATGCTTAGATTGCAGAATATATGCCAAAATGGGCTCATTCAAATGCTTTAAGAAAAATAGAGAGAGAAAATCATTTGTTTCGTAGATCCACTACATTTCTACTAAAAGCCCAACATTTGTACTTATGAAAAAAGAAAATTCTTAATTTGGAAAACCTAGGCATTTGAAAAGCAAGATTTTGTGTTCTTAGTTTTCAATGAGTTGATTGAAGTGGACTTGATTTACCTAGAAGAGAGGCTTTGGTAAGTGCAATTAAAAAAATAAGAGAAAAAAGTCTCTCAGAGAAAGGAAATTTTCCATGAATGATGATGTACCAATTTCCTTATAGCTATTATACCTTCAACGTGAGGGAGACCACTAGTGGAGCGGCTCCTTAATAGGGCATTGATGTGTATGCTAAGTAGTACAGTTATCCTAAGAATAATTTTACTTGTGTTATTTAATTTACTATATTTGAGAATTTATAATCCACTTCTTTTAATGGAAATTTATATTCCACTTCTTTAAATATGATGTTCAAAATCTCTTAGCAAATTGCAAGGATAAACAAAAATGAAGGATTGATAATTGTTGTTCACATTTGTATCCACTCCACTAGACAACATTAAGATGAGAGTGAAATGATGTGGTTTGTTTGTATGTTAACTGGAAACATGGAAGAGAGATACTAGCCCTATGAAATTCTTATTTGAATTTCCTATAATGGATTCCCTGCATTGTTGGAGTGAAGACAAAGTATAATAAAATGGAAAACACATATTATATTAAATAATTAAAAACATTACATATATTAGATCTCCTTGTAGCTCTATGGAGTTGGACTTTGAGAAGAGTAAATAGCCCTTACATTACATCATATTTATAATCATATTGAGGGGATAAGCATTGATGTCATGGTTTGCACAATAATTGTGAAGATACGGTAGAATTAAATAACACAAAAACATCCAAAAACCACATTCAATGAAGGTCGGTGGAGGAAAATTCTCGATGATGAACTATATGTTGGGTGGTGGTGGTAGAAATTATAGTATATTTCTAACAATCTCCCTAATTTATACCACAAAATCTTATTACATCTTAGTCTCTTTTTATAATGTTGCGGCATCTAAAATCTTCTAGATCTAGTGATCAAACCTAGGAAATCCCATAATGTTTGCTATAACCACGAGCTCTAGCTCTCTTGATTACTATTCTATCGTAGGTTCAGGTGTGATTTACTAGTTTTATCAACACCTCCAATTGAGTCACTCTGCGGGTGCTTGAGGATCCTAGTTTTAATGGGCTCCATTGGCCTCATACATTGCTTTCTTACAGAAATAGAATGTCTTAAAATTCAACAATATTTATTTTTAACTTCACTTATCTTTTCATAGCACACATGTGTTATCCTCCTTGATGTTCTCATCTCACTTGTCAACTCTTCATTCTTTCGTCATTTTACAAACATTAGAGATGCTCTTCACAATTTTGACTCTCAACCTAGACACATACTTATCCAATTTCCTCAAACTTCCTACTACCTCAATATCTATATGACAACCTTCAAGAATGACAATAGAAATGACGTAAAACATACTACAACTCTATCAATTTATAGATTTGACTATCTTCCATACAAATCTTCAATCTTCAGTAGGCACTCGCTTTGTACTCTTTCTTTAGTCTACAACCCCCTTTCCTTTTCACAATGGTAATAAAGCAATCTTTACCAAAAATAACATGACTTACCACAGGCTCTTCTTGACTATGAGTCTCTTTTGATTAGCGAAAAACTTTGGCATGACTGTGAGTCTCTTTTGATGAGCGAAAAAATTTGGTAGGGATGACTTAATCACTGTAAATCTCCCCTTAATTCTTACGACAGTTTTTCCAATATTAAATGGCTAAAAATGATGTAGCAAACTTTTCTTTTGTTAATGGAAACACCTTGCTTCAAGCGGCGACTTTCTCCATAGTGATCTGGGCTCGGCTTTAGAGTGGACATGATTTCATTTGTCAACGGCTTCAAAATTGCCACAAAATCCTTGGCAGCACACATCCTTATCGGCTTATTCTCGTGCAAAAATTTCTTCCAAACTTTGCTTCAATATTTCTAACGGCATGTCTGCTTGAACTCAAGACCTGCAGGGAGTTGTTGAGCTGATAAATTATTGTTAATGTTGGAATTTATTGTGCTCTTGAGCCTCCTTCTCATCTGTCAGACCCCCTACAACCCTCACCTAACCGTCAGGACCCTTTTTATTTTGGGGATCCTCCCTGCAGCTCCTAATAGCTCCAAGAGAAGAAGCTTCGAGTAGTAACAGTCTGTGTGAAGAACATTATGTGTGAGCTTATAGTAGCTCCTAAATAGTAGTAGTTGTTTATTATTTGTAAGAGCAGCGATTGCTCCAGGTCAAGCTCTGCATAGCTCTTGATAGTGAGCTCCCAAGAGCTCCTAAAGTTGTCAGTTCAGTTGAGTACCGCTCCCAACAAGTTTATAATTCGTAGATTTAGTTTGTTTTCTTAGTTTTAAGCTTTATGGTTTTATGTATTTTCTATTTCCACTTATTGAATGAAAAATAAAGCTTGCATGTCTCCTTGTGCTTCCACATTTTGATTTTGTGAATTCCTAGTTGATTGGGAAATAGAACATCAGTTATGTGTTTGAATTTTGTTGTCTCATTTAAATTTTCTAACATGGTATCTGAGCTTTTGAGCTTCTGAAAATTCTACATGGTATCAGAAACATAGGCCCCTTTTGTATTGTGAGTTAGGGCATTTTTTTTTCTAGGTATTGAGTTTTTTCTGTAGGAGACATGGATGGAGATAAAACAAAGAGTTGGCAGTAGCCACCATCCTTTAATGGATAGAACTATGATGTATGGGCAAAGAAGATGAAGACCATTATGGTTGCCAATGATTTGTGGGATTTTTTGATAAATGGGTTCATGGATATCACTAACCCAGCTACATTTGCAGCTCTCACAAACTACCGGAAGACCCACTTGAAGGAGCAGAGAAAGAAAGATGCTAAGGCATTGAGCTTGATAGAGGTAGCCTTGACAGAGGCCATTTTTCCCAAGATAGCAGCATCTGAGTATGCAAAGGAAGCTTGGGAAGTCCTTCAAACGGGTCACAAAGGGACTGAAAAATTCAGATCCGTGAAGCTCCAGTTACCTTGAAGAGAGTTCAAGATTATTGAAATGAAGGAAAGTGAGTCTATTTCAGACTTTCACACAAGGTTCTCTGGTTTAATAAATCAGCTGAAAACAAATGGAAAAATTATGGAGGAGCAGAAGATTTCTGAAAAAATCCTCAGATGTCTACCCACCAGGTATGATGCACTCATCATTGCTATTGAAGAGGCAAAGGACCTCTCTACTTTGATGGTGGATGAGTTGATGGGTTCTCTCCAAACCCATGAGTAGTGCCTAAATAGTTCTACTACTTCTTCCCAAGAGCAAGCTTTTAAAGCTTATTTAAATGAAAGAGGTAAGGGGAGAGGTAGAAACAACTCCCGAAGAGGTCGTGGCAGATCTGGACAAGGAAATGCTAGTGGAGAAAGCTCAAGAGGAGCAAATAGCCAAGAGGGAGCAAGAATCTCATAGAATAGCTCCTGAAGAGGCATGAAGAACATTAGTTCAAGTAGGAGAAATGACAAGAGCATCGTTGAGTGCTACTACTATAATAAATTTGGGCATTATGGTAGTGAGTGTTGGAAAGAGAATGGAAATCAATCAAGATAGCATGCGAATGTGGCTGATTCGAATGTGGGTGAAGGCAATCAGTCCATAGCCTTCATCATGTGCAACATTGGTGAAGAAGGAAGACCCTAAGTCTGGTATTTGGAGAGCGGTTGCAGCAACCACATGAGTTGTAATGAAAGTATATTTTCTTTCATTGACAAGAATGTAAAATATAAGATAAGAATGGGGAACAATGGAGTAGTTCCTGTGAAGGGCAAACGATCTATTATGATTCTCACCAAGCAAGGTGAAGAGAAGGAGGTCCAGAATGTATTTTTTGCACCCAGGTTAAAGCATAACCTCATGAGTGTTGGACAACTGATCTAGAATGGATACAAAGTGCTGATGGAGAAAGGTCAATGTGTCATTTATGACAAGAATGAGAGGATGAAGGTGTTTGCAGCAATACAAATGACAAAGAATTGGATGTTTCCATTGAAGATTGAGACGTGTTTCTCATCTCAGTCCATTGTTGCACCTCTCATGGATGGAAAATGTACAACAATACATTCAATAGCTCTCAGGAGCTCTATTGTAGACCTCTCCAAGCTATGGAATCTCAGGTATGGACACTTAGGCTTTGCTAGTATGAGTATTTTGTCCAAGAATAATATGGTTGATGTTTTTCCAAGGATAGTAGAGCCTAATGTTAGGTGTGTGGCTTGCATTTTGGGAAAGAAACATAGGCATCCCTTTCAATCGGGCAGCTCTACAAGGGAAAGAGCACCATTGGAGCTGGTGCATATGGATTTGGTAGGCCCTATGTAAATCAAGTCTACTGGTAATAGCATATTTTCTATGACCTTTATTGATGATTTCAGCTGTAAGACATGGGTTTATTTCTTGCAGCATAAGTCTGATGCATTTGATAAGTTTTTTTTGTTTAAGGCCAAGGCTGAAAAGGAGAGTGGACATTTCATTAAGGTCATAAGGTCAGATAGAGGAGGAGAGTATACCTCCAATTGTTTTGTAAATTTTTGTAGGAAAAATGGAATCAAGAAGGAGCTTACAGCCAGTTATACTCCACAGCAAAATGGAGTGGCTAAGAGAAAGAATAGGACCATCGTGGAGATGGCAAGTAGAATGATGAAAGCAAAGGGACTCCCAATTGAATATTGGAGAGAGGTTGTAGAAACAATTTCATTTTTGATAAATAGAAGTCCAACAAAGGTGGTTTGTGAAAAAATACCACAAGAGGCATGGACAAAATGCAAGTGAGCAGTTGAATTGGATGACAAGGGTGAAAAGTGCATTTTCACAGGCTATAGTGAAGAGTTAAAATCCTATAGGTTGTACAACCTAGTCACCAAGCAATTCATCATTAGTAGAGATGTGGAGTTCTTAGAGGATGAATCATGGCATGGCACGATAGCTCCTGAAAGCTCTTGATAGCTCCCGAAGGTTTATGATGAGGAAGAAGATGAAAATGAAGATCAACAAGATCCTACAGAAATAGAAATAGTTAGCTCTCGAGAGCTCCTATGATCTCTTGAAGCAAACAGGCAATTAAATAAACTGTCAGAATTTTGTCAAATAGAGCTTCCAAGAGCAAACAGAAAGGCAAGCAACCAGAGGCAGTCAAAAGATCGTCTCCTGAGAGCTCTCGAGAGCTCTTGAACCTAGCAGTTTAGTAGAACATCAGTAGTAGTGAAAGTTTAGACCGCACGCACAACTCCCTAATTTAAAATAAGACCAAGAGTCTAAGGGAGATCTACCAAGATGAAAGGTATGACGAAGATTTTGATGAGAAGATGAATTTTGCATTGTTTTCTCATAGTGATCTGATTTATTTTGAGGCTGCTGCGAAAGAGGAGAAATGGTGTGAGGCCATGGATGAGGAGATAATGTAATAGAGAGGAACAATACATGGGAGTTAACAGATTTTCCTCCCAACAAGAATGTTATTGGGGTGAAGTGGGTCAACAAGTCCAAGTGCAATGTTGAAGGAAGGATAGAGAGGCACAAGGCACGTTTGGTGGTCAAGGGGTACAAACAACAGTTTGGGAGAGATTATGATGAGACATATGCCCCTGTTCCTAGGATGGAGACCATGTGGGCAGTCATAGCAATTGCAGCCCAACACAAATGGAAGGTGTTTCAAACGGATGTGAAGTCAACCTACCTTAATGGAGTGATGGAAGAGGAAGTTTATGTGGAGCAGTCATTTGGATATGAATGTTCAGACCAAGAACACAAGGTGTATAGGCTCTTGAGAGCTCTTTATGGGCTGAAGCAAGCTCCATGGGCATGGTTCATCAAGATTGACTCATATTTGATGAGCAATGGCTTTAGAAAAAATGATGGTGAGCCCACTCTTGACATTCACACAACAAATGGTAATATTTTGATTGTTGTCTTATATGTTGATGATTTAGTTTTTACTGGGGATGATGATTTCCTCATTGCTGATTTTAAAGAGGCCATGAAAAGAGAGTTTGAAATAACAAATTTAGGTCTCTTGAGATATTTTCTAGGCATAGAAGTAAAACAAATACATGATGGTATATTTGTCCCTCAAAAAAAATATGCAAATGAGATCTTGAAGAGATTTAGAATGCTTGAAAGAAATCCTGCACCAACACCAATAGTTGTAGGTCTAAAGCTGAGCAAGGAAGATTGCAGTAGTAATGTGGATCAAACCATGTATAAAATTTTGGTTGGAAGCTTGATGTATTTGACAACAACTAGGCTAGATATAATGCATGGAGTGAGTCTGATTTCCATATTTATGGAGACTCCTAGAGACCCATTGGAAAGAAGGTAAGAGGATCCTGAGGTATGTGAATGGAACCAAAGGATATGGCGTATTGTACACAATAGCAAAAGAGTTTAGGTTGGTTGGATACACGGACAATGATTGGGCAGGAAGTTTGGATGATAGGAAGAGCACATTGGGCTATGTTTTTCATTTGGGTTCGGGATCCATCTCATGGTCTTCCAAGAAGCAACCTATTTTTTGCTTATCTTCAACATAGGCTAAGTATATAGCAGAAAATGCAGCACCATGTCAGGGTATTTGGCTGAGAAGAATCTTGGCAGATTTGAGAGAAAAACAAGAAGATGGAACAACAATATTTTGTGACAATGTTTCATCGATATCCTTGACGAAAAATCCTATGTTTCATGGAAGAAGCATGAAAGTTGAAATCAGGTATCATTTCATTAATGAATTGGTTGAAAATGGTGAAATCAAAATGAAGTTTTGTAGGTCTGAGCACCAGCTAGCAGACATATTCACCAAGCCTTTGAGCATTGACAGTTTTGTGTGCCTAAGGAGTAGATTGGGCATTGTTGATTTGGATCAGGATTGATCTTGTTGTTTTGTCAGCTTAGGACAAAGGGGGAGTGTTGGAATTTATTGTGCTCCTGAGCCTCCTGCTCATCCGTCAAACCCCTGCAGCCCTCACCTACCTGTCAGGAGCCTTTCTATTTTGGGGATCCTCCCTGCAGCTCCTAACAACTCCAAAATTAAATGTGGTAGATGATTTTTGAATTTTGTATTTACTATGGTAGGTAATTTCAAATTCTCAGAGGGAATGTTGTTGAAGAAAAAAGGAATGAAGGCAGTTTATTCTGTCAGCTAGAAATTCATAAGAGAAGAAGTTTCCAACAACAACAATCTATGTGAAGAACATTTTGTGTGAGCTCCCAATAGCTCCTAAACAGCAACAGTTTTTTGTTATTTGTAAGAGCAGTGATTTCTCTAGGTCGAGCTTTGCATAGCTCTTGATAGTGAGCTCCCAGGAGCTCCTAAAGCTGTCAATCTGGTTGAGCAGCACTCCCAACAAGCTTGTAATTCATAGATTTAGTTTATTTTCTAAGTTTTGAGCTTTATGGTTTTTGATATTTGTCATTTCTAGTTATTGAATGAAAAAGAAAGCTTGCATGTCTCCTTGTGCTTCCATGTTTTGATTTTGTGCATATCCCAGTTGATTGGGAAACATAACAACAATTTTGTGTTTGCATTTTGTTGGATAATTTAAAATTTTTGACATGATATTAGAGCGTTTGAACTTCTAAAAATTTTACAGGTAAATAAATTGCATCCACATCACATATTCGAATCCTAGCAAGGAGTATTTCCTACTCTATAGCCAAAATTGCTTTGATTTAAGAGTAGTGAGGCTCTCCGTCTCCATACAAACAACTTATGCTCACAAAATTTTCGTACACAAATAAAACAGCAAACATCAAAACTGAACAGGATTTGGAGTGCTCACTAAACTCCCCCTATGGCTTCCTCAAACTTTTGCAACTATACGTACATCTAATGATTTCAATGCATTTAACATCAACACTCCCTAGGATTCCTCTAGGCTCTGATACCACTTTGATGGAGTGAAGACAGAGCAGAATAAAAATGCAAACACAGATTATATTAAATAATAAAAAACATTACATATATTATCTCCTTGCAGGTCTATGGAATTGGACTCTGAGAAGAGTAAATAGCTCTTACATTACATCATATTTATAATCATATTGAGGGGATAAGCATTGATGTGATGGTCTACATAGTAGTCGTGAAGATGAGGCAAAATTAAATAACATTGAAACATCTAGAAACTACATTCAATGAAGGTCGATGGAGGAAACTTCTACATGATCAACTAAATGTTGGGCAGTGGTGGTATATATTTCTAACATGCATGATATTTTCCAATTGCTATGCAATAATCTTGATCAATACTTATAGAGGATTTTTAGACTGTAAGGGTTGGCAATCCTTACTTAGAGATCCCTAACTAGTACCCCTGCCTTGACTACATTAGGTTCAAACATTTCTATAAGAGGACAACATTTGCAGTTGAGGATTGTCGATGTTTGAACCTAATGTAGTAAGGGAGGGGTGCTAGTTAGGGATCTCTAACTAAGGACTGCCAACCCTTGCAGTCTGAAAATTCTTTTTTTGTACTCACTGTTCATTTAAATTTTTCCCCTCTGGATACCTGTATAACATTTTTCAATGAAAAAATAGTTTGAAAAAAGTTACTGGAATCTACAAACATATTATTTCCCTTCTATTTTCTTTAAGGAAGACAATTTTTTACAAATATTATCTTACTCATATTCGATGTAAAGGTGTGTGAACCAAGAGAGTAGTGCCATTTAATATTGTTATGAAGAAGGTTTTTTTAATTGAATCAAGGCATAAATAAAAATATTACAAAGAAGTAACCATAGTTAAAGATCGACAGTGAAATACAAGTACCTGTAAAAGAAAGACATTCATAGCTACTAAGCAACAATAAACCATAAAGATAGTATTGTCTTCCAACAAACAGTCTATTTTGTATAATCATAGAAATTGGAACTCCACATAATTTTTTATATATGTAGGGAGAGAAAAGCTTTAACACTTAAATTGGACAAGCTAAAAAGAAACTTCTTGATTTTTCTTTCACGATCCCAGAAGCCCACAAGAATGGTCTTGAAGAACATTATAAATGTATTACTACATTTTGGGCTTTAATTCGAGAATCATCTTGACAAACATGCAACTAGGGTTTTCGAGGTGAGAAAGTATTTTGCAATCTAGGCCCAAACTTTAGTTTACAATTTTGGGGTTTGAAAATGAATTACAATTTGTAAATTTCAAATTCACTTGCAATATATTTGACAACTTCAAAAAGATGAGAAGGTTGTTCATTTAGTTTTTCTATTCAATAACAGAGACTTTCATATACCTTGACTGCTAAGTAATATTGAAAAATCCAAGTTCAATTATAAGAATGATTTGGGAACCATTATAATTGATTAGTTTACCAATGAAATTTAAGCAGAAATTTCACAAAAAAAAATTAGATAAAAATAATAATCTTTATATAATAATATCTTTCATCCTTCCAACCTCAAAAAAAAATACTGAAATTTATTGTAAAAATGTCATAGGTTGATGTGAAAATTCAAATACAAATAGAGATTTCTAAACTGGTAAATAATATTATTTCTAAAACTAAAAAGTCATTTTTTAAAATTTTTTTTTGCATAATTCAAACCACCATTTCTTTAAATATTTTGTTGGCTACTTTTAAATTTAAATAAAATTCAAAGATTAATAGTTTGGGTCGGAGATGGAAGGGTCATAGCAAAGAAATAACATGCTGATTTTAATGAAAGCCATCGTGATTCCCCATGGGATATAATATGCCACTCAATTTCCTTGAATCAAGTACTATTCTAATTGAATAGTAATCATTCAATGTCCCATATATAACTCTAGTCATAGGTGTAGCTATGGATAGTGCAAGGTTAAGTATAACTTAGAAACAATCATCAATTAAAGTTACAAAAGATTTCATTTGAAAAACATGACTAGTTAAATAGAAAACCTAAGTTATTAAAGCATCAAGGATAAAATATTTGTTAAAATAATGTATTTGTTGGAGTGGGTAGTAGTAAACAACCTACAAGATGGGAGTTGAATATTTCCTCTTTCCCTTTTTTATAAATTGTTGGACTTCATCCAAAGGTGGATTAGCAACTGAAAAATAATGTTGAGAATGTTAAAATACTTTTCCTAAATGCATCATGCAACAAATAAGCTTGAGAAACATAAAGGGAATTTCAGCTACTTGATGGTGGGGGAATTAGATGACCTTGCACCCCAAAGAAGTAAACTTTCTCATAATCATGAAGCAATACAATGTAGTGTCTATCCAATATAAATGATGCATTGGTTGGCCTTTATGGGAAATTAAATGCGAATAATATCTCTTTTCACTTCCCGTCTTTGGTGACCTAATAATAATAAGAAATAAGTAAGAAATTATTTCCAAAAATCATGACAAGAGAGTCGAATAGAGATTATCATTCAGCACCATGTAAGAAGGGATGGCATACTAGGAAATTACTTCACCTTATTTCAAACATAGACTAAGAAACCATCATATAAGATAAAATAAGAACTCTAACATATGCCAAAATCATTACAAAATTACCTTGATGTGAAATTCCACTAGAAGAGAATAATAATCACAAATCATGATTACAAGCCTAGGAGAGTGTGAAAATTTCTTGCAACACCTTACAACACTTTGTCACCAATCTTGGAAATGGATAAAAATGGGTTGAAAAAGGTGCAAGATCATAGGCCAAGGTCCAAATGAGTGAAAAGTGTCAAGGTATACACTTTTTGGCAACAAATTTAGCCCCCAGTTTAGTTATAGTATGAAATTTCCTTAGACTCACACTAAAGTAGATACATGATTTGGATGGTGAAGGATGACAAAGAAGAAGAACAAGAAGAGAAGGAGGTGGTCAAGCCCCCAAGGATTCAAGATTTTAAGTAAACTTGACATCAATGCAAAAGACATCCAAGGGTGAATGCATTACAACAAGACGAGATAAATGATCATGCAATGACAAGGTTTAGTGTGAAGAGAATAAAGAGATATGTGCTCCCTCTGGGGCCACAAAACATCAGGTTGTCCGCAGGGTGAGAAACGTACACATGGTTGGTATGTACTCATAAAGGTGGCTATGGGGAAAGTTTTTCCGCTTGTTGGGCTTCCCACTTAAATCATACCAAAGTTATACCTTGTGATAACTTTGATAAGGGGCCACAAAAGGAAGTGATGTTTGAAATGATGATGTTTAGAGGGATTTTTCTTTGTTCATGTGATGTCTCATACTAAGGAACATTATGCGAAATTTTTCCAAGAGAGGAAAATTGCAAGTGTACGCATCTTATATGCAAGAGAGGCAAGGGCTCATCTTGTATTCAAAAGAAGAAAAATGCAAATGTCTCATCCTGAGTAACATTGTATGTAATATTTTCAAGATAAGGAATTTCAAGAGAAAGAAGATCGCACAATGAAATGTGAGTGGTGATGTATGCCCCCACTTTTAAAAAATTGTGAAACACCATATTGTGAGAAATTTATTTAAAGTATAAAAGGAAAGGGACATTAGAGATTGTTTGGAAAGCCCTATGCCGAGTCATATGGTTCCAAAAAGCTACGTCATGAAGGAGGGGTGTATGTCACATGTGAGTCAATCTTAAGACATATCATCCACATCCCAAGATTTCTCTTATATCCTCACGAAATATTAACGACAAGTTAAGTTTTAAAATGACAAGTGACATACAAGGGGAGAAAGGCTAACTAACCTCTAGCCCCCACTTAGTGTAGGACAAGAGTGAGCCAAAAGGATTGAGGGGATGAAAGGGAGGGTGAATTTGTATCAAATAGAGGATTTAGGTGCTCGCATAGATGGAAGAACACAAAAGGCCTTACATTCATTGGTGGATTGGTCATGAACTCGGTGGTAATCACTAGAGGAATTTTTCTTTAAACATATATTTTTAGTTCCAGAAAGAAGGGAGATCAAGTGATCTTGGAGGAGTCTTAACAAGATTCCCTCTTGATCAAGGGTAGAACAAGATCCTTTGGTTTGGGACAAGGAAGGATATTTCTTAGTAGAGGATGGCTTAGCTACACGAGGCTCTATGGATTGTGATATTTTGTATACTCCTTTGGAGGAGTGTGTAAAATATGAATCAGGAGTGGTTTGCGGGATGACATTTGCTTTAAGTGAGGAGTCTTTTATTGGTGTCAAAGGATCACTTTGGAAGGTAGGGGTAGAAGAGTGATTAGGGATAAATTTGGTGTGGGAGGAAGGTTGGATGGTCGCAATTAGATGAAAAAATCCAAGACCATGATTGGATGTTTGCATGATAGGCTATATAGGGTTGCGGATACCTTGTTCGTTAGCACCACAACCTTGTCCACTATAGCCAAGTTGTTTCATGATATCATAAACTTTATCATATATATTTTTCAGATTTTTTAGATCAGGTGATTATTCATCATGTGCTTCTTTGGATGAAGTAGTTGAGGTGGATGCTTTAGAAGGATCGCTTGAGTTTAGTGTGGACAAGACTACGTTTACCTTGTTAGAGTCTTGGTGTTTGATCTTGGATTCTCCCATTAAGGGAGGGGTTAAGTTTAAGGAACCCCACTCATCATCTAAGAGCTTGGTGATTGGCTCAAGATGTTGTTTGTTATTGATGTGGTATGAGGGTTCCACCTGGGTGGTGGGTGTTAAGGTGTGGAAATGATTCTCTTTGGATTTTTTAATTTTTAAGCAACTATTAGGTTTGGGATCGACATCAAGTGTGTACACTTTGTGATTGTAAATTTACTTCATCTTACGATGAAGAGTGGAAGGCACTCCATTCATAGCATGAATCCATGGTCTGCCTAAGAGAATATTATATGAAACCTCCTCAGGCATAACATGGATGGTTGTGTCCAATATGGCCATTCCAACTATAAGAGGGATAGTGATCACACCAAGCAGTTTCTTAGATAGATTGTCAAATCCTCTGGCAGAGAGAGAATCAAGTTGGATGTGGGATCTATCTATGCCAAGTCTATTCAGAAGGCTCACACTACACACATTAAGAGTGGAGCCAGTATCTACAAGAGTTCTCTTGATCCCTTTTGTTTTGTATTGAGATATTATCATTAAAGCTTCATTTTCTTTTTTGCACATCTAAAGGAGGGAGCTCACTTTGTGAAAAACAATGTTATCATTTATTCCATGAATAATAGTTGCTATTTCATTTAATGTCTCATTAGAAGGGATAGGAACTTGTTGTAGGGCAGCTTGCATCATATTGCGATAGTGAGGGGAGACTTGAATAAGGTCTCATAAAGATATCTTAGCGGGAGTATTCCTTAGTTGACCTAGTCCTCCTGATGATTTTTTTAAGGTTTTTCAGGAGTTTTGAATTGGTACAGGTGGTTTATGTGTTATACAGTGCAGGTCTAAAGAGAAAATGCAGAAATTCAAAGAGATTTGATGATTTAAAATGCTAAATTCCAACCAAAATGCACTTTTCACTAATGCAAGTTTGGATATCCTAGGATGCAACTTCACTAAAGCAATATGCAATGCAAATGAATCCTAAGACAATGAAGAGCTGTAAATCAGACAAGAGGTTGTTGGAAAGTTGGGTTCACCAAAATGAACCACCAAAAATGAAGAAGGGGAAAGATGATTCCCCCAATGAGCCTCTAAGGTTTTTCACCCTAGAAGCTAACTTTGGGAGAATGTTTGTCTTTCACACCTTTACATCTTAGGGTTCATTCAAAGAGGGTTGAATTTTGAGGGGTTGTGAATGTATGTGTAAGCATCTCCAAGTGCAATAAACTGAAAATCTAAATGTTTTATTAATGGTAAACTATGCAAATGTAAAGTGCTGGAAAACACAGTGATGTATGCAAACATATACAAGATGAGCTAATAATATACACTAAACTATATAGAAATGAAGGAGTTAGAATGTGTGCACTTGTGAATAGAAGAAGGAACTGATGAAGGACTGGAATGCTATTGGAAATGCTGTAGAAGCTGAGAGGGAAACTTGTGTCAATCTAGGTGACCTAGTCTCAGATTCTCGAAAACTGGTCCAAAGCCTATTTCTACTAAATGGGTGTCCAGAAATGTCTAAATCACAAAATGGCCTATCTAGAGGGACTAGGTCACATTCTTGGTGACTTAGTCCTCTTCAAGATTTTTGGAGTTTTTGAAGAGGAAACAAAAGCCCTAGGTTTCCACCCCGGTTCTTCATAGTTTTCCACTTCTGAAACTTTGATATTCAGGTCTGAGAGTGATTTTTGGTGGATGATTTGAATTTGCATGCAAGGGGTGGTCTTCAAATTCAAAGCTTTCAATGATCTTCAAAGTACCTGAATCTGCAATCACACAAGAAGAGAAGGAGGAAAATGTTGATTGTTAGGGATTAAGGGTTTGCCTTAGTCAAACTCCTTTTAGGTAACTAAACCAAAATAAATAGAAACATTAAACTTGAAGTAACAGAGTGAGTTACCTTGCCATGATGAGAGATCTTGTGTTGTTGCAATAATCAGCCCTTGAATGTGTGGTGGCTAAAATTCTACAAATGTTAGCAAAATGACAGATTTTCTTCCAAGGAATCAAGCTAACATAACAAAATCTGGCAACCCTATGAAATATTGCATCTAAGTAAAAATTCTAAATGAGACTTTGAAACAACAAGGAAAATCAAGTAAAGAACATAGACATGGATGAAAACCTATTCCACAGTGGATTGGTGCTATCCTTTGTGTAGAAGACAACCCTTTCCCAATCCTTGCTAAACCAAATGAGATGATAGGCAATGAGATGCTAAGTGAACTCAAGTTTCCTATAGTGAGGATGCTCTAAAAATGTAGATCCAAAATGAGAGAGAATTCATTGAATTTATAGGAAAGATTGAGAGAGGAGAAGCCAAGATTGAGCAATGTGGGACTAAAACCCAACAAATGAGAGAGAGACACTTGTCACAATGGGATTGGCCCATGCTTGTGCAAGTTTTGGCCAATGTGCCCATTTCAAATTTGAAAATGGAAATCAATGAATATGGTTGAAGATTTTGGGGGGAATTGTGTTTGGCCAAAAAAGTCAAACAGGGGAGTTAATGAGGGCATATTCCTTGGGAATATGCCTTTGTGAGGAAAGTAGGTGTTTTCATAGATCAATTTAAATGATTTACTGTGAAAGTGGATGAATCTAGAGGATTTAGGTGATTAGGATTAAATTAATCAAGATTTGATTAATCTAATAGGAGGTTAGTTGATATGACATTTGATTTGAATTTTTGTTTTTGTTTAAAATCAAATGAGAGGAAAATGCATATGAGTGATTTAATTAAATATATGTGATTTAATTAAATCAAGAACTATAGGAGATAATTAAATAATTTGATTTATTTAATTAAAAAGATAAGCTTAGTGAATTAATTAAATTGGTTTATTTAATTAATAGATGAAATAATGTTGAATGAATCATGATCAGATGTGTGAGTAAATTTTGCATGTCTACAAAATGCTTCATAAAATGGTGTCTTATTGACTTGGAAGGATCAAACCCTAGATTCCTTGAGGAGAAGAAGAAATGAGAGAGAAAAGAGTTGTGTGAGAAAGGAAAAATGAGTGATGCATAATGACGAATTAAGGTTTCTAGGCTTATTTAAGCAAGTTATGCCCTAATTTGCTCGAAATAACACCATACAAGCCAACCTTAGGGTTTTAGAGACCAAAATCTCAAAATAAATTAAGTTTAATTCAAATTTTATGCCTCATGGGAATAGGTCACCCAAGCTGGCGACCTAGTCCACCTGGGCATTTTTAAGTGGTTTTCGGTAATTAAAATATAGTTATTTATGTTTGTCTGGATTGTCTTCATAAAACACACTAAAATAAGACTTGTATGCGTATTAAGGGGTCATTATAGCATAACAAGGGGTTAATTTTATGATATCAAGCCTAGGAGAGTGTGAAAATTTCTTGCAACACCTTGCAACACTTCGTCACCAAGCTTGGAAATGGGTAAAAATGGTGTGAAAAAGGTCCAAGATCATAGGCCAAGGTCCAAATGAGTGAAAAGTGTCAAGGTATATATTTTTTGGTGACACACTAGTCTCCCCCACCCCCATGGTATCAGAGGGCGTGTCGTGCCAGCGCTATCAATCACGTTAAAAAAATATCAAGTGCACTACACTTTATAGGGGATCGTGCTACCTGATTCTTGCAGTCTATATATATATATATTTTTTCACTAAATCTGATTTAAATTAACTGTCTGAATGGTGGAAACATAAAACACAACATATTTCCACTAAATCTGATTTAAGGTGTGTTTTTTTCAGCTCTAGGAAAATTCACTGTCAGTGATTCATCGTGGGAAAATTTACCACCAATAATTCACAGTGGGAAAATTCACTACCATGAAAAATTCACCTTAAGGAAAATTCACCACCAGCAATTCATAGCCATGGAAAATTCATTGCATTAAAAGTTTGTGATTAATTTTTGTGACCATGAATTGCTGGTGGTGAATTTTCCTTGAGATGAATTTATCATGGCAGTGAATTTTCCAGCAGTGAATTTGCCTGATGCAGTATTTTCTATCAAGATATTGATGAAACACCACTCCTTTGATCACCAAGAGCTCTTCATCCACTATTACAATAATGAATTCATCTCTACAAGATAGAGTTAACATGGCAATCTTGGGTTTACTGCATTACTTCCCAAGTATTGAAAATTTGTAGTTTGACTCAAGTATTACTCTTGTACAACCCAAGTATAATCTTGATCTACTTGCTGAATTTTACGACTAATTTTAAGCCATCTTTAACTGTCTTTCTATATGGGGTCAATCTTGAGGCTAGTTTTACTACACCATTGCTTAGTGTTACTTTGTATTGAAAACTTGTTGGTAATATCATCTATTTGGCTCATATTAAGCCAAACATTTTATATGTACTAGGCACAGTTTTGAGATTCATGCAAGAGCCTCATGAGCTATGTTGGAAAGTATATAAGAGAATCCTTCACTACCTTTAGGGTACTATTAAATTTGATATTCACTACAAATTTGACATACAGGTTCACTTGGTTGGATACACATATTTAGATTGGGCTAGTGATACTCAAATTTACAAGTCAAATTTAGGGTATAGTTTCTCACTAGGTTCTGGTCCCATCAGTTGGTCTAGTTAAAAAGTAAATTTTTATTGCTTTATCATCCATAGAGGCAAAGTATAGGTGATTTTTCAATGCAACTAGTAAGACTCTTTGGCTTATAGTAATTATAAATAAGCTTGGCATTCTATTTAGACATCCACAACCATGTATTTTGATAACCAAAGCACCATCTAGATGTGCAAGAATCTGGTCTAGCACCAATAGACCAAACACATAGATATCCATATGCATTACATTCAGTAGCTTATTCATGGTTAGACCATCAACCTAGTCTTTTGTTAGTCATCAGAGCAAGTTGATATTTCACCGAACCTTCTACAAAGAGAGTTTTCATTCATCTACAAGCTCTTCTTGGGGTGCGATCTACTTTAGTGGAAACATCATCCTTGAGGGGGGGTTTCTACTTCTCACTTTCGTTTCTCCCATTTAGGGGGAGTTTTTCCCACTAATTTTTCTCCCTTTCTACAGTTTATGAGAGATTGCATTATAATTGGGTACCTCATTAGACATAATTTTGGAGACCTTATTTCTTTGTACCCACCTAAGATATGTTTAAGAGGGAACTGTATTACTGCATATATTATTTAATTTATTATACACATATATATTTACACATGACATGATAAGATTATATAGGTGTCCCAATTAGTGAGAGTTAGCTCCCCACCTCTTGAGATTTTTGAGGAAGTTAACTCACCATCACTCTCTATTAGTGGGAGTTAACTACCAAGTATTCTCCATTATTCTTGATGGAAATTTCTTGCCTCCCTTATATATTTATATATCATTCATGACTTAATTAATATGTTTATTTATCCATTCTTGTGTATTTTTCTTGCATTGTTTTTTATCATCTCATAGGTAGGATTGATTGTGTTCACCTTACATCCCTTGATATAATACTAGTATTCTATCTAAGGATGTTTACAAAATTATATAATAAATTGTCTTAGATTCTTTTTATTCTCTAATGTAAAAATCTAGTTGTGCTCAATGAGAATTCCCTATGATGTCCTGGATGATCCATATATGATTTAAGTTGAGTAGTGAGTTTCGTTAAAACAAACACCAATCACACAAATCAACAGGTGCTAAGTCAAGTCATAATGGTTAGTGAAATAGTTGGAAACAAATAAATTTGAATTTTGAGTTCTAAAAGTGAAGGTTTAGATTAATAAATATATAGAAGTGACTTGGGTCAAGTCTACTTTTGCAAATATACAATTCTTTAAAAAAAATTGCTATTAGAATCATGAATGCAAATTTAGGAACTAGTGATGGTAGGAATTAGTACTTTAGACACCTAAAATTGACAACACCTAACCATACTTGGTTTTACCTTTTGCATAGTCATTAATTAAATAATTATTCATTATTTATTTAATTAGTTTATCCTTCACTTTTATCTCCCACTTTAAATAAATAATATTTATTATTTATTTAATTTATCCATATCACTTTTATCCCATTTTGATTAAATGAATGATTATTATTTACTTATTTTATTTATTTAATTAATTTATCCTTCACCTTTATCTCTCAAAACTAGTATGCATATAATAATTAATAATATATATAAAAAACACTGAAAGTTATCATTACTTAACATTGTTCTTAAATTTTAAACATAAAATAATTTTTAAAACTTTTTTGATGTTATACACTCTTTGCAAAAATATAAAATGTATTAACTCTATTTTTTTTAGTTTTCAATGTATTATATTATTTTACTTTAGATTTAAAAATATTTTATTAAAGAGTAGGAAAAACATTTCATATTACATAACAATTTCAAAAAAAATATTTACTATTTTTACTATTCAATGTTTTATTTTGTTTTGTTTTTTATAAAAGTATAGTAAATATTATATATTTATGTATAATTTGTTTTTTTTTTCTTAATTTTTTATTAAATTTTTTCATTTTTTAATATATGTTTTCAATTTAAAGGGATTTTCAAAATCGGTTAGATAAAATAGAAAAAACAAATTAATTTTGATTTTCAAAATAGAGATGGTTAGAAAAAAAGAAGCACATGACTTCCACCTCACTATCATTTTCAATGAAGCTTCAAGAACTTTATACAAAATATTCCTTCATTCCTTTCACTATATAATGCTTTCAGCATAATAAATATTTACTATTTATTTAATTAATTTATCCTTCCACGTCACACTTTTTCAATAAATTATTATATAATTTTATTTTATTTAATTAATTATTGAAAGTCAAATCTAGATACTTACTACAAAGGTCAAACTAACTTTCAATCTCATCCATGCATTTCATACTATATCTCCTAATCTCAACCATTCACATAAGGACATGTCTTAATACACCTCCTAAACCTAACCCTTATCCCTCATGTGACACTTGTCACATGACTATAACTTTAATCCAAACCCTAATCCTCAATCAATCCTAACCATCCATTAATCAATCTATCTTGGCCTTTGATTTCTTTCTTGAAAATTCTATAAATGAGAGGCCTCTCATCTCATTTCAGCATCCATTTTCATTATCGCCTTATGTTGCTAAAAACTTTATTGGGCCATCTATCATCATAGCCTTATGCTTCTACATTTTCTATCTAATATATCCTCATCATATCCTCATGATATCCATTTGATCATTCACAATAGCAATCCTACCATCATGTTGTTGGTTTCATAAGCCATCACATTCTTTCAAAAGAGCAAACTAAATGGAGCTAGGGTGCACTCTTTTTCAGCTCTATCTGAGGAGAAAGAAGATTTTTAGATGAAGGTATTGTGTATGTATTACATCATTTTCTATGTTATTTACTTACAATATTTTTTTGTTTAACAGTTTTTGATTAATTTTCCATGGTTTGAATGGCTGGTGGTGAATTTTCCTTGAGATGAATTTATCATGATAGTGAATTTTCCCGCGATGAATTTTCCCACCGTGAATTTGCCTGATATAGATTTTTTTTATCTAGATATTGTTGAAACCCCACTCCTTTGATGAACCCTCCCTAATATCCAAGGGTTAATTTTTCAAAAACAAATTCATTTCATGGTACTATTTTTGAGTTGATGATAAACAGAAAAGGGAGACAACAAAACTCGCAACCTTTCCTAAGTTAGACCAACCTTGAAACAAACATATGCCATTTATATCAACAATTGATATCTTTGGCTCAAAATGTCTGTTGGAATTGCAGATGAAAAGCATATCCCCTAAAAGTGTTAGGATTAGAGTAAGTGTTTGAGAAGGTATAAATTAGATTCCCTTGCTTAAGAGTATAACTGTCAATTAATGGAAACAAGTTAGTGTATGTATAATAAAAATGAAAAATGATAAAACAAAACCATTGCAGGGATGATAAAGTTTCATATATATATAGTCTTAAATCATATCTGTTATAGCTGAAGTTGAATATCAATGACAAGGATTTCAGTATAAGGTGAAGGGAAGACATAATAGGATAAAATTTTAAAACTTAATCTAAATAAAACAAGATAATAAAGAAATTTGATACAACAATACTCCATATATTGTGCTGTATAAAATAAATGTATAATAGTTTTTAATTGCACTATTATAACAGTAATAAACTCGGAGCTTTTAAATTCGTAACAGGAAGTTAATGTGTGAGAATTGTTGCAATAGTAACTTAACCAATCAGAATTGGAAAGAAACTCACCCAATTACTATATATTGTGCTATATATAAGCCTGTAGGAGCTGATTGCACTGTAATAATAATAATAAAGTTTAGCTATTTAAATTAATAAATAGCAACTTAACTGATTATAAGTGGAAGGAATCTTATTAAACACTACATTTTCTAAATACAGATTTGTATTTCCAAATCTTAGGGTTGCAATCTAATATGACAGAAAATATATAATTTCTCCCAGACACAACTAGATACATATGCTTGAAAACTTCAAGAACCAAGCAATGTATAAATAGAGAAAAAAAATGAATATATAGTTCTAGGCTACATAGAACTATGAATTTAATACAAGTCAGAAAAACTTGAAAAATGTTTGTACAACAATTTTATTCAAATTAATGGTAAATAAAAACCATTGAATCTTTCAAACTATGTCCTCCAATCATAATTTTTAAGGGCTAGCATACTACGATCATAATGCTTCTATTTCGGGAAGTTATGCACTAAAAAAGAAACATTGCTAATACTAGTAAAGGTGCACCAGGTGGGTTGACGTCAAGTCAAGATATAAACTATGCACTGCTATGCATCCATTTTAAAGGGCACTAATAATTATAGTTTTTGATTCTCTAAAGTTCTGAGATGTAGAAAATCCAAGGTTTGTTGGTGATGGCATCATGAAACAAAAACGTAAAATATGTAATTGTTTGGTAGATTTAAAAACTTTGATATGTGATATGTTTGAACAATCATTTCATATTATTTGTTTGAAATAAAAAGTGAAACAAAATGACATTTATGATCGGTATGGTCCAACATCTCAGAATAAAAGAAAAAATGTGAATATCGTTTTTCTACTAAAAAAATATTGAATAATTTTGCAGAGCACAACAAGAGAACACATATTGATAGCACGTACAAGGGAGAAATGCCCAATTATATGGGTATCACAATTGCATCGTAACACATTATAGTTAATTTGCTAACATGACCTTGTTTTTGTGTTTCTAAAACAATGTTTCGTTTGTTCCTAGGTCTTCATGCCATAATACCCATTTTTTTATAATTTAATGTCACAAGTTTTAGTTTTTAATACTTATTAACATTAAATCACTTCAAAAAATTGCATGTGTGCTGTTTTTTTTATAATGGGTATTTCAGCATACATGGGAAAAAGGCTAGCAACATACAAATTCTCTCCCACAAAATTTTGAGGAAAATTGGCTTCAATGCAAAGAAATAATTTACATGAAAGGGGAGATATGCTTAGATGAAAGAAAAGAAGACAACACATCCGTTGTGGAAAATGGTGAAGGTATTTCCTTTTGACTTTCAGCTATTTACATTCTTTTTATCATATTTTATGAATTTTTTCCTGAGTATCTTAATTGTAACTGTTTATACATTTTCAATCCCATCAATAGTTTTTAATCCTCTATAAGCATTAATATGATATTTTTGTTTTGAAAAGAATAAATGTACTAAAATTTTGCGTTGTTGAAGTTTATATTGGTTTATCTTATACATTGGTATTCTATAGAGCACCTTTATCTAATGTTCAGACAAATGAATTGGATGTTCATGTACTATACTATGAGATACATATCATGCAGATTGTGCTGTAACACAAGAAAGGTCCACATCATAACATTCCCTTGCGCCACATAAAACTCTTTTCTTTCTTTTAGAAAATCAAGATCTCCATTCTCATTTTCCATTTCCTCTTATTTGAATGTAATTCTATGGCATTTTCTTGGTGTATCCATTGGTCAATAAATAGGAAATATGAAACATTATACATTAGAGGAAGCATAGTGCACCATCAAACATGGGAAAACTTTCAGTATAAAGTCACAGTTTGTTGGGTTCTAATCCATCAAATTTTACTTGATACATGTTCGGATCCTTGTCTTGTTGAAAAGCCACTGAAATTTAAATTTGGATTATTTGTTGTAGAGGGTTATTACCCACATATTATATCTTTGAGCAACAAAACTTTTTTTCAATTTTCTCAAACATGAGTTATACCTCTTCCTTTGTTGCCACTTTGACTTGTTCCTCTTTCATCATACATTATTTGATGTTCATTTTAACTTCCTCCTCCTAATGATGATACATTTTGTGATCCCATATTCCATATGTCCATTGTTGTCTTGATCTCTTCTCTATCATAAGGATCAGAGAAGTCTTTATTATGTTCTTGAGAAATTGATTGTCAAAAATTCTCCCTATTATAAGTTTCAAATCAAAGTAAGACTTTTTCTATTTCACAAGTAGCTCAGATGGACAAAGGGGTTTTAATTGAAAACTATTTTTCAGTGCGACATTTAATCGTTTATCTATATTTACTTTATCTACTCTTTTAAATCAGTTTGAAGTTGTCTTTTTCATCACTTTTTTATTTTTAATTCTATCAGCACCATTTAGAGAAGAGTAATTACAATCCTGATTGTTCCTATATAACAAACATTCCTATTTATTTCCTATTTGCCATATTCCTTGACATAGGAGGATAGGGGAAATAAATAAATAACTAAGATGACAAGGAAGGTCACCTAGCATGCCAAGAGGGGAGTATGGTGCCCTTATGTAGCTTCTACTCCCCTAAGGACAATTAGGAGATGGCACTAGTATAAGTGTCCTAATAGAAGTATGGAATTCCATCGAATCATACAGACAAAACAATCCATGAAAGGAAAACGAGAGGGTCCTTGCAACCACGCTAGCAAATAGGAATATAAAATATGGAAGAATGGAAGAGGCATGAGAAAGTGGGATGAGATCCCTCAAAAATAAATGTGTTTCTAGGATATAGCAATATTTTAGGATTTGCACAAAACTGATCTATTGAAAAGGTATAGAAAGTTTCAAGAAAAATACAGTTGGTAGGTGTAAACCTAGATGCAACCACCTTCGTTGGTATCCTCCTTGCCTATGCTGAAATGGCAGCCTTCACACATGCTTTGGAAATTTTTATGGGGACTCATGCCTTCAAATTTATTGTAGGCTCTTGGCATGCTAGCAGGCCCTTAAAATTTCTGATCAAGCATTTAATGTTTTCTCTTTCTTGTACATAGCTGGTATTGTTGGATTTATGCAGGTGTCTAAAAGTCTTGGATTTTTGTGAGCACTTTATTCTTTTTCAACACAAACACATGTCATTTATATCATCAATTGGTATGTCTAGCTCAAAAAGAATAAATGGCATGTGTTTGCCTCATAGGGGAAAAACAGGCTCACAAAAACCTGAAATTTTTTTTACACCAATTTTATTCAAATGAATGGTATAGGATAACTGATAACCTTCAAATTGGATTTACAAGTAAGAGTTTAGTTGTTGAAGATTATAACAACTGCATAAATCCAAAGATATCAAGTGTTGCAGAAGAAGAAAAAACATTGAATGTGTCAAACTGTGTCCTACAATCAGAAATTTTAAGGGCTAACTAGCATGCTGGGATCATAATGCTTCTACTTCAGAAAGTTTGTCATGCACTACAAGAAAGAACATAGCTGATACCAATAAAGGTACACCAGGTGGGTTGACTTCAAGACAAATATAAATTATGAACAATGGTGTGAATCCATTTTAAACGGCAATAAGAATTTTAGTTTTGATGGCATCAATAAATAAAACATCCAAGGTTTCTTGATGATGGCACTAATTTGAAGGTGGCACTTGAGTGTCTCCGCTCACGGTGAACAAACTCCAAAATCCTTTCTACTCCATGCAGCCCAGGCTTTCTAACAATCCTTGAAAATTTGTAGGGACTTTTGAGTTTCTATTGCCCACCTTGAAGAAGGTGCAAAAAGACAAATGGGAGGGTGAAAGACTACACGCCACGCCATAGATTAGACAACAAAGTTTGACTGGGGTAGGGTCAATTTGACTTATTTTTTATTATTGTTAAGTCATCAAAGATAGGAAATGGAAAGAGTCATCATTGGCGTTCAATTTCCCATCAACACCACCCAGTGCATCATTTGTACGTAGACACTATATTGTATTGATTCATGATTATGAGCAAGTTTACATCTTTGGGGTGCAGGGTCACATGATTCCCCACCATCTGGTAGGTGAAACTCTCATTATGTTTGTTTGTTGCATGTTTCATTTGAGAAAAGTATTTTAACATTTTCAACATTATTTTTCAGCTGTTTCCAAAGAGGAAAGCTTCAACTGCCATCTCTGTAGGTTGTTTACTACTATCCACTTCAACAAATAATTATTTTAACTAATATTTTATACTTTATGTTTTAATAACTTGGATTTTCCATTTAATTAGTCATTTTTAAAAAATGAATTGTTGTTGTTAAGTTATACTTCATTTTCCTATTTGACACTTAACCCTGCCTTGTCCATAGGTACTCCTATGACTGGAATTATAAATGATTAGTTGAAAGATTGTTATTTAATTACAGTAGTACTTGGCTCAAAGAAATTGAGTGGCACATTTTATCCAATGGAGAATTCCAATGTCTCTCCCTAAAATCAACCATTTTCCTCTTTGATATAACCCTTCCATCTCCAGCACAAACTAGGTGAAAGTTCATTTTTTTTATATTTAAAAGTAGCTTCCCACATATTTAAAGAAGTGGTAAGTTTTGTTTGAATTATGCAAACAATTAGGTCTTTTTGGTTTTAGAAATCTTCTCTTTGTAGTTGAATCTTCACATCAACTTATAACATTTTTACAGTAAATTTCTGCAAGACTGTTGATCACATATTTCTGAATATTTTTTGAAGTTGGAAGGGTGAATGATATTATTACATATAAAATAAACTCATGTTTTTTTTTCAAAATCTTTATGTAGCAATTTTACCTGAATTTCATTCATAATTATAATTGAACTTGGATTTTGCAAAATACTTCACCAAAAACACCCTAGCTTCATCTTTCTCAGGATGCTTCTTGGCCCCGAAGCCCAAAATGTTGTAGTCAAACAATTGCAATAGAATTTGAAATGCCAAAGTGGGTTCATTCAAATGCCTTCAGAAAAATAGAGAGAAAAAAACAACTGTTTCGCAGATCCACTGCATTTCTACTAAAAGCCCAACATTTGTACTTACGGAAAAAGAAAATGCTTAATTTGGAAAACCTGATCTTTGAAAAGCAGGCTTTTTCTTTTTTAGTTTTTAATGAGTTGATTGAAGTGGAGCAGATTTAGAAGAGACACTTTGGTAAGCGCAATAAAAAAATAAGAGAAAAAAGTTTGAAGTTGATAAAATGAAAGTTTCAAGATTTTTAAATACAGAGGATGATAAGGAGACTGGAGCAGCCACCGAGTTAAAGCAAAACTACTCTGATATTGGGAATTTGGGACCAGTATTCTCAGAGAAAGGGAATTTTCCATGAATGATGACGTACCAATTTCCTTGTAGCTATTACGCCTTCGATGTGAGGGAGACCATTAGTGGAGCAGCTCCTCAATAGGGCATTGATTTGTATGTTAAGTAGTGCAGTTATCCTAAGAATCATTTTTCTTGTGTTATTTAATTTATCATATTTTACAATTTATAATCCACTTCTTTTAATGGTAATTTATATTCCATTTTTTTAAATATGATGTTAAAAATCTCTTAGCAGTTTGCAAAGATAAATAGAAAGAAGGAGAAGGATTCCCAATTGTTGTTCACATTTGCATCCACTCAACCAGACAATATTCAGACGAGAGTGTAATGATGTGGTCTGTCTGTATGTTAACTGGAAACATGCAATATAGATACTAGCCCTATGAAATTATTATTGCAATTGTCTATAAGAGACTCCGTACTTACATGGATTTTTAGACTGCAAGGGTTGGCAATCCTTACTTGAGATCCCTAACTAGTACCCGTCCCTTGACTGCATCAGGTTCAAACATTTCTATAAGAACCCAACATTCGCAGTTGAGAATTTTCAATGTTTGAAGATGATGCAGTCAAGGGAGGGGTACTAGTTAGGGATCTCTAAGTAAGGATTACCCACCCTTGCAGTCTGAAAATCCTTCGTAGGTATTGATCAAGTTTATTGCATAGCGAATGGCAAATATAATGCAGGGAATTCCTTATAGACAATTGCAATAGTAAGTTCATAGGGCTGGTATCTCTATTCCATGTTTCCAGTTAACATACAAACATACCACATTGTTACAATCTCATCTGAATATTTTCCAGTGGAGTGGATGCAAACATACCACATTGTTACAATCTCATCTGAATATTTTGCAGTGGAGTGGATGCAAATATGAGCAGCAACTGGGAATCCTTCGTTTCTATTTATTCTTGCAATCTGCTAAAAGATTTTGAACATCATTTTTAAGGAAGCGGAATACAAATTTCCATTAAAAGAAAAATCATGTACTTGGAAAATTCATATAGCATGTAAAATATTTTAGAGAATATGTAGCATGTGTGAGGTTGCTCTTGTACTTAGAAAAATCATGTAAAGGCCTATCTGCAAACTGTATCAGCTTTAATCTCTATAAGAGAGTGATTGAGAGCACTATTTAAACAAGTATGGGAGTCCGCCACCATCAAGCAAGGATCAAAGAGGGTCAATTGGTTTAAGGATCCAAGATTTAGGTCAGAAGAAATGTGTTTGAAGAGCGTGGGGTACTCCAGTGCTTTGTAAGACTAGAACTCTTTTTTCTTTTTCTCCACTCACTGTTCAATTGAGGTTTTCCCGTCCGGATACCTGTATAATATTTTTCAGTTAAAAAACAGTTTAAAAGAAATTACTGGAATCTACACATATTATTTCCCTTCTATTTTCTTTAAGGAAGACAACTTTATACAAATATTATCTTACTCATATTCGATGTAAAGGTGCGTGAACCAAGAGAGTAGAACCATTTAATATTGTTATGAAGAAGGTGTTTTTTTAATTGAATCAAGGCATAATTAAAAAAATTACAAAGAAGTAACCACAGTCAAAGATCAGCAGTGACATACAACAAGTTCCTATAAAAGAAAGGCATTCACAGTTGCTAAACAACAATAAACCATAAAGATAGTACGGTCTTCCAACAAACAGTCTAATTTGTAGAATCATAAAAATTGGAACTCCACATAATTATTGATTTATGTAGGGAGAGATAAGCTTTGACACTTTATTTGGAAAATCTAAAAAGCAACTTCTTGATTTTTCTTTGACGATCTCAGAAGCTACCAGTAGCCCACAAGAATGGTCTGGAAGAACCTTATAAATGGCTAACTACATTTTGGGCTTTGGGTTCGAGAAGCATCTTGACAAACATGCAGTTAGGGTTTTCGAGGTGAGAAGCATGCATTTTGCAATTTGGGCCCAAATTTTCGTTTACAATTTTAGGGTTTCAAAATGAATTACAATTTACAATTTGAAAATTCACTTGCAATATATTTGACAACTTCACAAAGATGAGAAGGTTGTTCATTTTTTTATATAATAGTATCATTCACCCTTGCAACCTCAAAAAAATGTGAGAAATATGTGATCAACAATTCTATAGAAATATTTTGGTTGCTACTTTGAAATTTAAATAAAATTCAAAAATTAATAGTTTGGGCTGGAGATGGAAGGGTCATAACAAAGAGAGGTTGATTTTAATGAGAGCCATTGTGATTCCCATAGGATATAATAGGCCACTCAATTTCCTTGAATCAAGTACTATTGTAATTGAATAGCAATCTTTCAACATCCCATCTATAACTCCAATCACAGGTGTAGCTATGGAAGGTACAAGGTTAAATGTCAAATACCAAAAGAAAGTATAAGTTAGAAACAATCATCAATTAAAGTTACACAAGAATTCATTTGAAAAACATGACTAGCTAAATAGAAAACCCAAGTTGTTAAAGCATAAGGATAAAATATTTGTTAAGAGAATGTATTTGTTGGAATGAGTAGTAGTAAACAACCTAGAGAGATGGGAGTTGAAGATTTTCTCTTTCCCTTTTTTATACATTGTTGGATTTCATCCGTTGGCAGCTGAAAAATTATGTTGAGAATGTTAAAATAATTTTCCTAAATGGATCATGCAACAAATAAGCTTCACGAAAATAATGAGAATTTCACCTACTTGATGGTGGGGGAATTAGATGACCCTGCACGCCAAAGAAGTAAACTTGCTCATAATCATGAAGCAATACAATGTACTGTCTATCCAATACAAATGGTGCATTGGTTGGCCTTGATGGGATATTAAATGCCTACGATATCTCTTTCCTTTTCTTATCTTTGGTGACGTAATAATAATAAAAAATAAGTAAAATTATTTCCAAAAATCATGACAAGAGAGTCAAATAGGGATTATCATTCAACACGAGATAAGATGGGATGATATAGTAGGAAATTACTTCACCTAATTTCAAACATAGACTAAGAAACCATCATATAAAAAAAAAAAAAAACTCTAACATATCCCATAATCATTACAATATCAATTAAAAATGATTGAGAAAATTACCTTGATGTGAAATTCCACTAGAAGAGAAGAATAATCACAAATGATCATACCATTATCTTGATACAAAATTGAACATTCTTATTTTGAAATTATTTAGAAAAAGCATTTTAAAAAATGGATGTTTTGGTTCCTTGCCTACCCCTTGGGATTGAACTATATTCATGTGGCTTTTTGATAACTACCAAAAATCCTAATTTAATATTTTTGATAAATTTTCTATTTGTTAAAAATTATATAATAACTAAATTTAAAGCATATAACTAGAGTGTAAGGCATGCATGTATCATATATTTATTTTTTCATTTTGTATACATTCTTAATTAAAATTAAAAACATTTTATATAAACAGTTGCAGTTATGGTTATGGAATACTAAGGAAAAAAATTCTAGATTATGATAAAAAGAATGTAAATAGTAGAAAGTCAAAAGGAAATACCTTCAAAATTTTCCACAACTAATGTTTTTTCTTATCTTTCTTCCATTTAGACATATCTCCCATTTCATGTAGATTACTTCTTTGCATTGAAGCCAATTTTCTTAGAAATTTTTTGACAGAGAAATTGCAGCCTTTCTCCCATGTATGATGAAATACCCATTATAAAAAAAATAACATAAAACATGCATTTTTTTTTTGAAGTGATTTGAAAGTAATAAGCATTAAAACATAAAAAATGTGACATGAAATCATAAAACAAGGGACATTATGACATGAAGTGTACACATCATATATGTTTGATTTTGAAATTTCTTCTTGAATTTCCTCTATTGATACCACAACACCACCCAATGGCATTTCTAAAGGCATGGAATCAAACAAAACATTAATTTTGAAACTCAAAAAAAATGAATTGTTTGATGGTCATGTTAGCAAATCAACTATAATGTGTCACATTGCAACTTATTCTGATGGTTGGCCCATATATTTGCGTATTCTGTCTAGTACTTGCTAGCAATACTAGGTCTCTTATTGCCCTCTATAGACTTATTCAATATTTTGACGTGTTAGATGATACCAATTGTTAATATATTTTTGGTTTCATTTTTTTTTGAAACAATTAATATGAAATAACTTTTCACACATATCACATATCAAAGTTTTTATATCTACCAAATAATTACACATTTTAAAATTTTGTTTCACGATGTCATCACCAACAAAGCCCAGATGTTCTATTGCTCTAGATTTTAGAGAATCAAAACTAAAACTATTAGTGCCATTTTAAATGTATTCAAACCATTCTTCATAGTACATATCTTTACTTGAAGTCAACCTACCTAGATACAGTTTGACACATTCACTTTTTCTCTTTCTTTTGCAGCAGTTGATATCCTTGGATTTATGCAGTTGTTATAATCTTCATCAGTTTGAAGGTCATCAATAGATCCTATATCATTAATCAAAATAAAATTGGTGTCAGAAAGTATTCCAGGTTTTTGTGAGCATTTAGTTGTTATAATCTTCATCAATTTGCCTCTTATAGTTTGAAGGTCATCAATAGATCCTATACCATTAATCAAAATAAAATTGGTGTCAGAAAGTTTTTCAGGTTTTTGTGAGCATTTTTTTCTCTTTTGAGACAAACATATGCCATTTATATCATCAATTGATATCTCTAGCTCAAAATGTATGTTGGGGTTGCAGCCGGAAAGCATATTCCTTGAAAATGTTAGGATCAAAGCAAGCACTTATAACTGTCAAACAATGGAAACAAGTTAGTGTATGCATAACAAAAATGAAATGTGATAAAACAAAACTATTGCAGGGATGTTAAAGTTTCCTTAAGCTCTCTCTCTCTATATATATATTCTTATATCATATCTTTTATAGCTGAAGCTGAATATCAATGACAAGGATTTCAGAATAAGGTGAAGGGAAGACATAATAGGATAAGATAATAAAGAAATTTGATACAACAATAGTCCATATATTGTGCTATAGAAAATAAATGTATTAATAGTTTTAATTGCACTATTATAACAGTGATAAACTCGGAGCTTTCAAATTCGCAACAGGAAGTTAATGTGTGAGAATTGGAAATTAAATTTTGCAATTTAGTAACTTAACTGATCATAATTGGAAAGAAACTCAACCAAGTATAGTATATTGTGCTATATATAATCCTGTAGGAGCCCATTGCACTATAATAATAATAATAAAGCTTAGCTAATTAAATTAATAAATAGCACCTTAACTAGCACCTTAACTAATCATAGTTGGAAGGAGTCTTAGTAAACACTCCATTCTCTAAATACAGATTTGCATTACCAAATCTTAGGGTTACAATCTAACATGACAGAAAATATATAATTTCCCCTAGACACAACTAGATACAATATTCTTGAAAACTTTAAGAACCAAGCAATGTCTAAACAGAGAAAAGAAATGGATCTATGAATTTAATACAAGTAAGAAAAGATTGAAAAATGTTTGGACACCAATTTTATTCAGATTAATGGTATAGGATCTATTGATGACCTTCAAAATGGATTTACAAGTAAGAGGCCAATAGTTGAATATTATAAAAGCTGGTGGTATAGGACCTATTGATGATCTTCAAACTCGATTTACAAGTAAGAGGCCAATTGTTGAATATTATTAAAGTTGCATAAATTGAAAGATATTAGGTGCTGTAGAAGAAAGAGAAACCATTGAATCTTTCAAACTGTGTCTTACAATCAGAAATTTTAAGAGCCAACTAGCATGCCAAGATTATAATGCTTCTACTTCACGAAGTTTGTTTTGCACTAAAAAAAAACATTGCTAATACCAGTAAAGGTGCACCAAATGGGTTGACTTCAAGTCAAGATATAAACTATGAACTGTTGTGCATCCATTTTAAAGGGCACTAATAATTTTAGTTTTTGATTCTCCAAAAATCAAAGCTGTAGAAAATCCAACGTTTGTTGGTGATGACATCATGAAACAAAAATGTAAAATATGTAATTGTTTGGCAGATTTAAAAAATTATGGTTGAACAGTCATTTCATATTATTTGTTTGAAACAAAAAGTGAAACCAAATGACATTGATGATTGGTATGGTCCAACATTTCAGAATGAGAGAAAAAATGTGAATATGTTTTTTCTACTAAGAAAATATTGAATAAATTTTCTCAGAACAACAAGAGAACACGTATTGGTAGCAAGTACCAAGCAGAAATTACCATATATGGGTCAGCCATCACTATTCAATTATAACACACTATAGTTAATTTTCTAACATGACCATGAAATTCATTATTTTTGTGTTTCTAAAACAATGTTTTGTTTGATCCTAGGTCTTCAGAAATGTCATTGAATGGTTTTATGGTATCAATAGAGGAAATTGAAAGGAAAAAAATTTCAAAATCAAACATAAATGGTGTATACACCTCATGCCATGATACTTCTTTTTTTATAATTTAATGTCACAAACTTCTATTTTTAATACTTATTAATTTGAAATCACTTAAAAAAATTGCATGTGTACTATTTTTCAATTTTTTAATATTTAAAATTAGACACCAAAATATTTAAAGAAGTGGTAGTATTTGGTTGAATTATGCAAAACAATTAAGACTTTTTTATTTTAAAAATATTTTTATTTATTACTTTAGAAATCTTCTCTTTGTATTTGAATCCTCACATCAACCTATAACATTTTTAGAGTAAATTTCTGCAAGACTGTTGATCACATATTTCTTAGTACTTTTTGAACTTGGAAGGGTGAATGATTATTATATATAAAATAAATTCATCTTTTTTGTCTAAAATATTTCTATAACAATTTTATTTGAATTTCATTGATAAAATGATCAATTATAATAGGTCTGAAATCATACTTATAATTGAACTTGGATTTTCCAATATTACTTGTCAGTCAAGATATAAGAAAAATTAAATGAACAACCTTCTCACCTTTTCAAAATTGTCAAACATATTACAAGTGAATTTACAAATTATAAATTCTAATTCATTTTGAAACCCTAAAATTATAAACTAAAGTTTCGGTTCAGATTGAAAAATTCTTCACCCAAAAAAGCCCTAGCTTCATCTTTGTAGTAGTCAAACCATTGTGATAGAACTTGAAATGATTAGATTGCACGATATATGCCAAAATGGGTTCATTCAAATGCTTTAAGAAAAATAGAGAGAAAAAGTCAACTGTTTCACAGATCCACTGCATTTCTACTAAAAGCCCAACATTTGTACTTACGAAAAAAGAAAATGCTTAATTTGGAAAACCTGAGCATTTGAAAAGCAGGCTTTTGCTTTTTCAGTTTTTAATGAGTTGATTGAAGTGGAGCTGACTTACCTAGAAGTGAGACTTTGGTAAGTGTAATAAAAAAACAAGAGAAACAAATCTGACGGATAAAAATGAAAGTTTTATGATTTTCAAATATAGAGATGATAAAGCAACACTACTCTGATATTGGGAATTTGGGACCAATATTCTCAGAAAAAGGGAATTTTCCATGAATGATGATGTACCTAGTGGAGCAGCTCCTCAGCTATTATGCCTTCAATTTGAGGGAGACCACTAGTGGAGCAGCTCCTCAACAGGGCATTGATGTGTATGCTAAGTAGTACGGTTATCCTAAGAATCATTTTATTTGTGTTATTTAATTTACTATATTTGAAAATTTATAATCCACTTTTTTTAATAGAAATTTATATTCAACTTCTTTAAATATGATGTTAAAAATCTCTTAGCAATTTGTAAGGATAAACAGAAATGAAGCATTCCCAATTGCTATTCACATTTATATCCACTCCACTGGACAACATTCAGACGAGAGTGTAACCATGTGATCTGTCTGTATGTTAACTGGAAACATGGAATAGAGATACTAGCCTTCTGAAATTATTATTGCAATTGCCTATAAGGGATTCCCTGCATTGTTGGAGTGAAGACATAGCATGATAAAATGGCAAACACAGATTATATTAAATAATAAAAAACATTACATATATTAGATCTCCTTGCAGCTCTACAAAGTTGGACTCTGAGAAGAGTAAATAGTCCTTACACTACATCATATTTATAATTATATTGAGGGGATAAGCATTGATGTCATGGTCTCTATTGATGGGATGCTCTAACCACAAGCTCTGCTTCTCCTGATTACCAGTCCATCGTAAGTTCAAGTGTGATTCACTTGTTTTATCAACACCTTTCATTGAGTCACTCTGCGGGTGCTCGAGGATCCTAGTTTTAATGGGTTCCATTGGCCTCATACATTGCTTTCATACAGAAACATAATGTCGCAACATTCAACAATATTTCTTTTTAACAACTTCACTTATCTTTTCATAACAGGCATCTGCTATCGTCCTTGATGTTCTCATCTCACTTGTCAACTCTTCATTCTTTCATCGTTTTACAGACTTTAGAAATGCTATTCACAATTTTGACTCTCAACCTAGACACATACTTATCCAATCTCCTCAAACTTCCTACTACCTCAATATCTATATGACAACCTTCAAGAATGACAATAGTAACAACGCAAAACATACTACAACTCTATCAATTTACAGCTTTGACTATCTTCCATACCAATCTTCAATCTTCAGTAGGCATTTGCTTTGGACTCTTTCTCTAGTCTACAACCCCCTTTCCTTTTCACAATGGTAATAAGCAATCTTTACCAAAAAAAAAAAATGACTTACCACAGGTTCTTCTTTGGCAGGGATGACTTAATCACTGCAAATCTCCCCTTAACTGCTCCGGCAGTTTTTCCTTGCCATCAAATTTTTGACAATGTCTTCAGACTTGTGTTATTTCCTTCCATTCTTAACGGCTAAAAATGATGCAGCAGACTTTTCTTTTGTTAAGAGAAACACCTTGCTTCAAGCGGCGACTTTCTCCACAGTGATCTGGGCCTGGTTTCAGAGTGGACATGGTTTCATTTGACAACGGCTTCAAACTTGCCGCAAACTCCTTGGCAGCACACATCCTTATCGGCTTGTTCTCCTGCAGAAATTTCTTGCAAACTCTGCTTTAATATTTCTGACGGCATGTCTGCCTGAACTCGAGACCTGCAGGAGTCGCTGAGCTGAGAAATTATTGGTAAATAAATTGCATCCACGTCACAGATTCGAATCCCAGCAAGGCGTATTTCCTCCTCTACAGCCAAAATTGCTTCGATTTGAGAGTAGTGAGGCTCCCCGTCTCCATACAAACAACTTATGCTCACAAAATTGCCCTACACAAATAAATAGCAGACATCAAAACTGAGCAGGAATTGGAGTGCTCACTAAACTCCCCCCGTGGCTTCCTCCTCAAACTTCTGCAACTATAGGTACAGCTGATGATTTCAATGCATTCAACTTCAACAGTCCATAGGATTCCTCTGGGCTCTGATACCACTTTATTGGAGTGAAGACAGAGCAGAATAAAAATGCAAACACAGATTATATCAAATAATCAAAAACTTTACATATATTATCTCCTTGCAGCTCTAGGGAGCTGGACTCTGAGAAGAGTAAATAGCCCTTACATTACATCATATTGAGGGGATAAGCATTGATGTCATGGTCTGCACGGTAGTTGTGAAGATAAGGCAAAATTAAATAACAAAGAAACATCCAGAAACTACATGCAATGAAGGCCGATGGAGGAAACTTCTCGACGATGAACTAAATGTTGGGTGGTGGTGGTAGAAATTATAGTAGATTTCTAACATGCATGATATTTGCCAATCGCTATGCAATAAGTTTGATCAATACAGAGGATTTTTAGACTACAAGGGTTGGCAATCCTTAGAGATCCCTAACTAGTACCCCTGCCTTGACTACATCAGGTTCAAACATTTCTATAAGATCCCAACATTTTTAGTTGAGGATTGTCAATGTTTGAAGCTGATGCAGTAAGGGAGGGGTACTAGTTAGGAATCTCTAAGTAAGGATTGCCAACCCTTGCAGTTTAAATATCCTCTATAGGTATTGATCAAGTTTATCGCATAACGATTGGCAAATATAATGTAGGGAATTTCTTATAGACAATTGCAATAGTAAGTTCATAAGGCTAGTATCTCTATTCCATGTTTCCAGTGAACATACAAACAGACCACATTGTTACACTCTCATCTGAATATTGTCCAGTAGAGTGGATGCAAATATGAGCGAACTGCTAAGAGATTTTGAACATCATCTTTAAAGAAGTGGAATATAAATTACCATTAAAAGAAAAATAATGTACTTAGAAAATAACTGTAGCATGCACAATCTTTAAGAGAATATGTAGCATGTGTGAGGTTGCTCTTGTACTTAGAAAAATCATCATGTAAAAGCCTGTCTGCAAACTATATCAGCTTCAATCTCTATAAGACAGTGATTGAGATCACTATTATAACAAGTATGGGAGTCTGCCACCATCAAGCAAGTATCAGAGAGGGTCAATAGGTTTAAGGATCCGATATTTATGTCAGAAGAAATGTATTTGAAGAGCATGGGGTTCCAAAATGAATTACAATTTGTAAATTGCAAATTCACTTCCAATAGATTTGACAACTTAGAAAAGATGAGAAGGCTGTTCATTTAGTTTTTCTATTCAATAACATAGACTTTCATATACCCTGACTGTCAAGTAATATTGAAAAATCCAAGTTCAATTATAAGAATGATTTGGTAACCATTATAATTGATTATTTTACCAATGAAATTTAAGTAGAAATCTCACAAAATAAATTTAGATAAAAAAAAATATTTATATAATAATATCATTCATCCTTCCAACTTCAAAAAAATATACTGATGTGAAGATTCAAATACAAAGAGAGATTTCTAAAATGGTAAAAGAGAGATTTCTAAAACGATAAATAATATTATTTCTAAAATTAAAAAGAAACTTTTTCTTTTTTTCTTTTTTGCATAACTCAAACCAGTATTACCATTTCTTTAAATATTTTGGTGGCTACTTTTAAATTTAAATAAAATTAAAAGATTAATAGTTTGGGCTGGAGATGGAAGGATCATAGCAAAGAGATAATAGGTTGATTTTAATGAGAGCCATTGTGATTCCCCATGGGATATAATACGCCACTCAATTTCCTTGAATCAAGTACTATTGTAATTGAATAGCAATCTTTCAACTTCCCATCTATAATTCCAATCACAAGTGTAGCTATGGATGGTGCAAGATTAACTGTCAAATACGAAAAATAAGTATACTTTAGTAACAATCATCAATTAAAGTTACACAATAATTCATTTGAAAAACATGACTAGTTAAATAGAAAACCCGAGTTATTAAAGCATCAAGGATAAAACATTTGTTAAAATAATGTATTTCTTGGAGTGGGTAGTAGTAAACAACCTACAAAGATGGGAGTTGAAGATTTCCTCTTTCCTTTTTTCATACATTGTTGGACTTCATCCAAAGGTGGATTAAAAACTGAAAAATAATGTTGAGAATGTTAAAATACTTTTCCTAATGGATCATGAAACTAATAAGCTTGAGAAACATAAATAAAATTTCACTACTTGATGCTGGGAGAATTAGATGACCTTGCACCCCAAAGAAGTAAAGTTTCTCATAATCATGAAGCAATATAATGTAGTGTCTATCCAATATAAATGATGCATTGGTTGGCCTTGATGGGAAATTAAATTCCAATGATATATCTTTGCACTTCCTATCTTTGGTGACCTAATAATAATAAAAAATAAGTCAGAAATTATTTCCAAAAATCATGACAAGAGAGTCAAATAGAGATTATCATTCAACACCATATAAGATGGGATGACATAGTTGGAAATTACTTCACCAAATTTCAAACATAGACTAAGAAACTATCATATAAGATAAAATAAGAACTCTAACATATCCCATAATCATTACAATATCAATTAAAAATGATTAAGAAAATTACCTTGATGTGAAATTCCACTAGAAGAGAAGAATAATCATAAATTATCATACCATTATCTTGATACAAAATTAAACGTTCTTATTTTGAAATTATTTACAAAAACCATTTTAAAAAATGGATGTTTTGTTTCCTCGCCTACCCCTTGGGATTGTACTATATTGTTTATTTTCTAAGCCACTTCACCACATAGTTTTAGCTAGCATCAAAAAGGTCATTATATATGGGACTAGATTAGTTAAAATGTTGCAATGTTAAAAAGGTTAAAAGAATAATATTATATATTTTACATGGTGGTAAATAAGTTGCATCCAAATTAAAGATAGAAAGGTTATCAAGTGGGTTAGTAGTTCAATAATATAGCAACCCAACAGAAAATCAATGGCCTCAAGTTTGAATCCTAGTTTAAAAATATATTAGAGATAAGTTTAAATATTATGTACAAATTTCCTTGTAGTTTTTATGCCTTCAACATGAGGGAGACCACTAGTAGAATAACTCCTCAGTAGGGAATTGATGTGTATGCTAAGTAGTACAGTTATCCTAAGGAACATTTTACTTGTGTTATTTAGTATACCATATTTGACAATTTATATCCACTTCTTTTAATGACAATTTATATTCCACTTTTTAAAATATGATGTTCAAAATCTCTTAGCAATTTGAAAGGATAAATAGAAACAAAGTTTTCCCAATTTATATTAACATTTGCATCTACTCCATTGTAAAATATTTAGACAAGAATGCTACAATGTGGTATTTTTGTATGTTAATTGGAAACATGGAATAGAGATATTAGCCCTATGAAATTACTATTGCAATTGTTTATAAGGAATTCCTTGCATGATATTTTTTAATCGCCATGCAATAAGTTTGATGAATAGTTATAGAAGACTTTTAGACTGCAAGGGTTGGCAATCCTTACTTAGAGATCCCTAACTAGTACCCTTGCCTTGACTGCATCAGGTTTAAACTATGTGGTAGTATCATTAGGGTACTAAATATTGTATGATATCCTCAATAGGTAAGTTTCAAGGGTACTAGGATGTTCAAATTCAATTAGGGTCAATATTTGTGGGAGGCCAAGTGTGCTATAGATGACCTAGTCAAAAGATCCTCAATATAGGCTTACTATATTATGATATTTATAAGCATCCTCTTACCTACTATGAGGCATTAATAATTGAAGGGAATCACTACTGAAACGTTGGTCATGGGAATTTGATTGTATGCCTTTGAGAAATCTTTTGAGGAGAACTACGCGTGACTTTAATCTGTTTGTAAGCGAGTATGTAGGTGGTTCTTGGGGAAAGGATGTCCCTATGAAATCAAGTACTTGTTGGCAAGAGACACTACAACTATCATATGGTGTTTTCATTGATGGAAACCCTATGTAGTGATAAGGTACACATATCCTCATTCAAGCTTACCGACAGATAGATTGAAAATAGACAAGGCGGAACAGAGTATTCGGTAACTCAACATTCATCGATCTGTGCATAGATTTCAGGTTACCATTATGTGTTGCACATCTTAGGAAATGATTGTTGGTATATTATGTCTATTGAGTTTGAAGCGCAATGGCTCATACCAATTCGTATGGAAGTTAGAAGATTTAGTTGGCGTATTCTTAGTTTTTCTTGTATTAAGGCCAATTTCATAAATATATTAAGTTGCAGATGTATGAGAACTAATGAATTGAGTATCTCTATGTTTGTACATCTTTGTTTGGGTCTTAGCCAAGTTGTGACTGACCATTAAGGGTACGCATTGCATATTTCTCATTATGTGAGTTGACAGTCATAATTTTGTTGTGTTCCATTGAAGCCGACTAAGTGTAAATAAATCCTATGTTACGGATATAAATACATGATCGACCATATCATTTTTGGAGGATGTAGACATTGTATTAGTGTTTGAATTGTGAGTTAGAGAAGAATAGAGGTGCGATTAAGTGTAGTTTTACTTGCGCATAGAAGATCTATGTGGTGTGTGTGAGCAAAGATGAACAAAATTACAGAATTAGTCTGTAAGGCAACAAATCTATTATTGTAGTTAATATGGAATTCTTATCAGACATTTTAGATGCTATCACCTTAGTTCAAATATTCAGAGGTTTTAATCTTAAATCTTGGGAAATAAGTCCTCTTTTCTTTGAGCAGTAAGATCTAGGTAGTGCTCCTAAATGCAAGTGCATTCCCCTTTTGTAATCTTCATTTTGAGTGTACTCAAAAACATAATTGTGGATTGGCCATCACCGTTGTTTTTCCCCTAACAAGGTTTCCACGTAAAAATCTTGGTGTTATGGTGTTGTGTTTGTTTTCTGGTTTATGCTTTATAATTGAATGTTCTTAATGCTTGAAAGTTAAAGGTTAATAAAATTAATTTTTGCACAACACTAATTCAGCCCCTGGCTTGTTTCCAACCATTGGTATCAGAGCTAGTTCCTGAGAAGAAGAAGTCTAACAATTTGGGAGATCTTGGAAGAAATTTCAAATGGATTTAAGAAATCTTGAACAAAAAATTATGGTGGCCTTAGATGACCTCGATCGATCAAAAGCTAAAGTCCAAAAACTACAAGTGAATCATAAGGATGGAGAAAAATTCATTGAGTCTTTGAAAGACAAAATCAACAAGTCAACAGAGAAGATAAATGAACTTTGTGATTAAATTCAATAGAATGATAACAAGAGCACTGAAAATGAACAATCTAGTAAGGCCCTGAAAGAAAAGACAGAGGAATGTGAAAAGCTTACTCAAGAGAATATAGTTATGAAGGCTGAAATGGAATCCATCATGACGAGAATGACCAAAGAGATTGAAGACAAAAAGAAGAATGAAGAAAGCCTAGCACAAACCTTGAAAGAAAATTTTGAAGTATGTAGCTGATTGGATGATGAATTGGAAGTATCCAAAAACAATGAAGAATCGCGTGAAAGACAACTGGATGATCTCATAAATGAACTTGCTACTACAAATGAGTACAAGGAGAAGTTCAAAGCCAACTCAGCCATGCTCAATGAACTAATTGATAATCAAAGGACTCATGGTGATAAAAGAGGTCTTGTATTTGAGAAAGGAGAAAGCTCAAAACCCGGAAAAAAGGATTCTAGACAAAGGAGATTTAGACAAAGAAATGAGATGAACAATCCTGGTAGGTATCCGGTAAGACAACCCAATGTTCAAAAATTCAATGGATACTATTTTAATTGCAACAAGTTTGGACACATGGCTTCTCAATGTAGAAGTAGAATGAATCAAAGCCATCCATTTTTCTTAGGTTAGTGTTTCAATTGTCATAAGATTGGTCATAAGTCAAATGAATGCAGAACTATGATGAATCAATTTCACAGAAACATTAGATGTTATACTTGTAATAGACCTGGACATGTTGCTAATCAATGCAGATCAAGAGGAAATCAATGGAAAAATTGATCTGGTAAGAGTAATGTTGTATTCTACAATTGCAACAAACTGTCGGAACAAAAAATGTCCGGTAAACCAAAGGAAAAATATGCAAAAGGATGTGAAAGGAAAAGGTAAAGTCACTGCAGATGAGGTCAGGCAACAAATGTAGAAAAAATGGGTGAAGAAGAATCCCACCATTGAATAAACTATACCTGCACCAAAACCTACCTCTGGTAATTCCTCTAGGAATTAGTCTCAAGATTTTGGCCTAGGGGGAGCAGCCAAGAAAATCATCAAACCCCCTAACTGGTAAGTGACACCCGATGTAAGTACATATTGCAGATGGACAAATGCCCAACAAATGTGGTCGAACTCATCACAGGAAGTGGTATACCGTATCTCGATACCGCAGAAGAGTTATCAGGTTTCTATACATAGTAAAAGTGCAACCGAATGAATTAGGGAAAATGCATTTATTGCATCAAAAAGTTAAGTATGCTAGTGATAAAAGGTCACTTCTATTCCTCATTTTTCACTTTTCTATCTCAAGAGAATGAACTTAGAAAGCTCCAACTGACCTAAAGCGAATTGAGGAAAAAATCAAGTGTGAAGGTGACTCAGCGATCGATTTTGCATCCGGCAGAGAAAGGTATTTGTCAAGAACTTGGTTTTTGTGATTCGGGCAAGATGAATAATCCTTTAGTGGTCAAAGTTAAGGACAAACCCCATCCTAAATTTAAATTATATCCCTACAAATCTCTAGAGATAGATCCATTAGGGACATTTTCTGCATAGAGTCTTGCATAGAGAGGATATTAAGGTTTAAATTCATGCAAATATTGAGGATCTGAGAAGCTCTCAACTTGTGAATTTATACAATAATCATATCATTGATGAAAAATTTAGTGTAAAAATGGAACACCAAATCCTGAAAACAAAGAAATTCACCTCGATTGTTAAATTTCCCGTGTTCATGGAGTCAGAATGGGTCTGTTATGTCTTGAGTTTTGTATATGATGAATTCATGTGGCTTACTATTCCCTTCAAAATTACTAAGGAATCTATTAGTGTAGTAACTGTTCTGAATTCCTCTGGTGGTCTACCTATTTTGAAGTCCGTGAAAAATAAAATCATCATCGATGCCACAGGCTCGACATATGATAGGAGAGAAATGTCTGTTGACAATATTGTTGATATAAATGTTAGATTTTCCTCTATGGTAATTGGTTATAATATTTACCACTCTAGCCGGGAAAACTCTATCTCCAGTATGATAATTTATATTGCCTACCAAATGGTGAAATAAAATATGGAATATGATCTCAATGAATTATTGAGGATTCAGTTGATGGAAAACCTTGTGAACATCAAGAAAGACAAGAAAAATTCATTCAAATATGGGATTCTACTTCTATGCTTTTTTTTTTATTTCATTGAAGATGTCTCGGGTGTTGGAAAAGTTTAGTGGCAAAAGAACATCCTCTTAGCCGAACAAATTAGGAATCTATTGTAAAATATTACAGATATAAATACCAAAAATGCAGATATCTAGGGTTATTTCAAAAGATTTCAAGCTAGCATGCAAGCTAGGTAAATAATTGCCACCACCATTGTTGAGAAATAAAAAGATTCAATCTACTTTATGGTGAATGTAGATCAGTGCCTGATGGAAGCAGCACATCCAAGAACTCTTTGGATCATTCCTATGGGCTATGAGGTAGAGGAAAATATTTTGGAAATGTATGCCCAACATCTGTTACATAAACCTCTAGATCCGACTGAAGAGAGATTTGGTACCTATGCAGAAAAGAACACTCAAATTCATAATGAGCTCAAGAAACCGAAATCAACCAAAAAAGTAAAGAAGTTGAAGTTTGTGTAAAATTCTTAGGTATATCCAAGGAGAAGCTATGTGAAGTCAGGGAGAAAAGGGAAAAAGATGCAACATCAGGGCATGCTACTAAAAAGGAAACAAAAGTACAATTAGCTAGTTTGACAACACCATATGCCTGAACTAGAACAACTAGAAGCTCGACATCTCACTCAGTCCCTATAGAAAAATCCACGTCTATGAAAAGTGAAAGCAAGAGATCGGGAAAGGAAACCCAAGGAAGGAAAAGAAAAAACAAAAGAGCCTACATGACTATTTTTGATGATGAGGAAACAAAATCCAATGAATATGTCAAGGAAATTAAACAACAAGGTACTAAAGTAGCTTTTGTGCAAAAACCCTCTGGTGTACATGCTCAGGCAAAGAAGAAGATCAATTTTGATACACGTGGTATAACTATTGATCAAATTGAAAAAGAAATAATTTTAGATGGAAATCTTAAACCGCTTTCTCAATGGTATGAATCTTTCTCTAAATCTGATAGAAAAATTCTAGAAGAACCTACAATAAAGTGCATGAATATCTTCAAAAAAGTTTTGGTTGAAATCATGTCTATCCTCCCAAAAGGTTTGTATGATATTTTGGAATCAAGGAGATTAAGTGCCTTGACTGAAGAAGAATGAATGAGAGAGAGAATTCTTGCAGAAATTTTTCTGAAAATGTCTGTGGAAGACATGCAAGAATTCTTGAACAAAGAAAAAAGAAAGTTCAGAAGCAAGTCAAGGGTCAATAAATTGATGATTGGCCTAATAGATGAAGTTATATAAGAAATAAAACAAAGTTTGAAAGAGCTACTACTGAATGACAAAATTAAAGTTGTGTTTGAGGAAAATCATATAGATGATGTCTCATTTGATTTGGTCAAAGATGTAGATTGAAGCCGACTAAGTCTAAATAAATCCTATTTTGCAGATATATATACATGATCGACCATTACATTTTGGAGGATGTAGACATTGTGTTAGTGTTCGAATTGTGAGTTAGGGTAAAACAAAGGTGTGATTTCCGACATGCAAAATTAAAATCATACATCTAATATTCCTCAGAGTTCATCTTTTAATTAAATGAATCAATTTTATTTAATTAAATCATAAGTCATTCCTAAAATCCCCCTTTAATTAAATAAATCAATCTTATTTAATTAACTTCTAAACATTCTTCATTTAATTAAATAAAGCAAACTTATTTAATTTAAATCACTAACATCATCCTCTTTTAAATAAATTAAATCTTTATTAAAACCAAATCTAAAATCATTTTCTTCTCATTTGATTTAAAAAAATCCAAAAATCTAAATCAAATGTCATGTATACTAATCATCATCTTAATTAATCAAATCCATGATTAAAACTAAGCCCAATCCATGTCCCATCCTCTAGCTTTTTCCACTTGCACAATAAATCATTTATTTTGATTGATTAAATCTTCATTTTCTCTCAACAAAGCATAAAAGTGGAATATTCCTCCATTTCAAATCTCCCTCAAAATGAGATATGTCCTTCCAAAAAGACATTTATTTCATCTTACAAGTCCTTTTTCCTTGAGCCAAGTGTCCATAACTCCATTTGACTCTCCCTCCACCTTGTCATTTCACTAATTTCAAATTTCAAATAATGGCGTTTATGGGCGCATTCCTCAAAACTTGCACATCCTTGGCCCATTCCCATGATGAAAAGTGGCTTCTTCCTATTGGTTGAGGATTAGTCCCACATTCATCCACTTTTCTTCTTCTTTTCTCAATCTCACCTATAAATTCAAGGCTTTTCTCCTTCATTTCCATCTATAATTTGAGCATTCTTACTATAGGCACTTGAGTTCATCTTGTATCTCTTTGCCTATCATCATCTTGAAATAGGCTCCTTTACATATCAAGGGTGCACCAATCCAATATGGAATAGGTATGCATCTTGTTTTTCATGCTTTGAATTAGTTTATTTTGTTATTTTTTTTGCAATGTGAAACATGTTGCATTATTTCATAGGAATACTACTTTGTTTGCTTGTTTCAAATTTACATCATGCATCTGTCTGGTATAGTTTAAGTTTGCATATTTGTGGTCTTACAAATGGCGCTAGAAGGAGGGCATAAAATATAAAATCTTTGTTTTTGTTAATCTTCGTTTCATGCATTATGTAGGATTGTAAATATCTTATTTTCTGATATAATTTCAATTCATACAAGAATGCAAAATCTTGTTTCTAATGACATAGTATGGATTAGTGCTCTAGGTGGGGTTATAAAGTCTTTGTTTCTACAAGATCTTTATTTCTTTGCACATATCCAGGGAAGTCCATTTCATAGGTGTGGTGTGTGGTAGGTTGTTCTTAGTCCATTTTCCGTTGTACGATGTCAATCAACCACTTTTTTCTTATAGTCTTTGTAGACATGAAAATATACAAGTTGATCCTACACATCTGATCCTGATCTTACTAACATCGTTTCTTCCTGAATCATCCCATTTACTAATTAATTTAATTGAATAATCTTTATTTGATTAAATTCATCACATTTCATCTCTTAATTAAATAAGTCTCCTTTTATCTGATTAAGTCATCATCTCCTATTAATTAAATAGATCAGTTTGTTTAATTAATCCTATAGTCCCTCTTTTAATTAAATAATTTATTTTATTTAATTAATCTCTAAAGTCATCTAATTTAAATTAAATAAATTTATCTTTATTTCATTTAAAACTAACACCATTCTCTTTAATTAAATAAATCAAATTTTATTTAAATAAGTCTACACTCATTATTCCTCTCATTTTAATTTATTTAAATCCTAAAATCCAAGTCAAAATGGTCAAATCAACTAATCCCCCTCTTAATTAATCAAATCATGATTAATGCTAATCCTAATCACTCCAATCCTCTAGATTTTGCAACTTGCACAATAAATCAATTTATTCGATTTATTAATTCATCAATTTCCATTCAAAAGGGCATCTTTTAGTGGAATATTCTTCCAATTCCAAAATCCCTCCAAAAGGGGATGGCTACTTACAACAAGGAATTTAAGGCCTCTTACATGTCCTTGGCCTTGAGCCAAGTGATATTAACTCCATTTCACTTCCCTCTAAACATGTCACTTTCAAATTTCAAATTTGAATCTTAGAGCATTTATCATGCACATTGACCAAAATGTGCTCATTCCTCCTCCAATCACATGTGGAAAAGTGGCCTCTTTTCATTGGTTCATATTTTTTCCCACATTCATCCAAATCCTTCAATCTTCCATTCTTCAAATCTATAAATAGAGGCCTCCTCTATTGCAATATCATCCACAATTTGAGTAAACTCACTATACTCAATTTCATCTTCAAGCATATCCATTTTCATCTATTTTTATCAAGTTCTCAACTAGGTTATGCAAGAATTCAACCAAACTGGATCAATCTCCATCAAATCATCAATCTTACAAAGGAGTTGGGAAAGTGCCAATTTCTACACATAATTGGAACCAATTCTGCCATGGGATCAAGTGTTTGCATTTTTTAAATTAGGAATTAACTTAGTTGCTTGTGTTGTTCTTCATTCATTTCCTACTTTAATAGTTGTAGATGAAATTCATGGGGAATCTTAGTTCTAACTTTTCATATTGATCTAATATTGTGCTTGTTTGCCATGTTTGTGCAGGTATAGGATTGGGGTTCATAGTCTTAATGAGATGTCTTCATTCATTAAATCCTGAAATCCAAGTGAAAATGGTCAAATCAGCTAATCCCCCTCTTAATTAATCAAATCATGATTAATGATAATCCTAATCAGTCCAATCCTCTAGATTTTGCAACTTGCACAATAAATCAATTTATTTGATTTATTAATTCATCAATTTCCATTCAAAAGGGCTTCTTTTGTGGAATATTCTTCCAATTAAAAAATCCCTCCAAAAGGGGATGGGTACTTACAACAAGGAATTTAAGGCCTCTTACATGTCCCTGGCCTTGGGCCAAGTGACATTAACTCCATTTCACTTTCCTCTAAACATGTCACTTTGAAATTTCAAATTTGAATCTCATAGGATTTATCATGCACATTGACCAAAATGTGCTCATTCCTCCTCCAATCACATGTGGAAAAGTGGCCTCTTTTCATTGGTTCATATTTTTTCTCACATTCATCCAAATCCTTCAATCTTCCATTCTTCAAATCTATAAATAGAGGCCTCCTCTATTGCAATATCATCCACAATTTGAGTAAACTCACTATACTCAATTTCATCTTCAAGCATATCCATTTTCATCTATTTTTATCAAGTTCTCAGCTAGGTTATGCAAGAATTCAACCAAAGTGGATCAATCTCCATCAAATCATCAATCTTACAAAGAAGTTGGGAAAGGGCCAATTTCTACACATAATTGGAGCCAATTCCGCCATGGGATCAAGTGTTTGCATTGTTTAAATTAGGACTTAACTTAGTTCCTTGTGTTGTTCTTCATTCATTTCCTACTTTAATAGTTGTAGATGAAATTCATGGGGAATCTTCGTTCTAACTTTTCATATTGATCTAATATTGTGCTTGTTTGCCATGTTTGTGCAGGTATAGGATTGGGGTTCACAGTCTTAATGAGATGTCTGCATTCATTAAATCCTGAAATCCAAGTGAAAATGGTCAAATCGGCTAATCCCCCTCTTAATTAATCAAATCATGATTAATGATAATCCTAATTAGTCCAATCCTCTAGATTTTGCAACTTGCACAATAAATCAATTTATTTGATTTATTAATTCATCAATTTCCATTCAAAAGGGCTTGTTTTGTGGAATATTCTTCCAATTAAAAAATCCTTCCAAAAGGGGATGAGTACTTACAACAAGGGATTTAAGGCCTCTTACATGTCGCTGGCCTTGGGTCAAGTGAGATTAACTCCATTTCACTTCCCTCTAAACATGTCACTTTCAAATTTCAAATTTGAATCTCATAGAATTTATCATGCACATTGACCAAAATGTGCTCATTCTTCCTCCAATCACATGTGGAAAAGTGGCCTCTTCTCATTGGTTGATATTTTGTCCCACATTCATCCAAATCCTTCAATCTTCCATTCTTTAAATCTATAAATAGAGGCCTCCTCTTTTGCAATATCATCCACAATTTGAGTAAAATCACTATACTCAATTTTATCTTCAAGCATATCCATTTTCATCTATTTTTATCAAGTTCTTAGCTAGGTTATGCAAGAATTCAACCAAAGTGGATCAATCTCCATCAAATCATAAATCTTACAAAGCAGTTGGGAAAGGGACAATTTCTACACATAATTGGCACCATTTTTTCCATGCGATCAATTGTTTGCATTGTTTAAATTAGGACTTAACTTAGTTGCTTGTGTTTTTCTTCATTGATTTCCTACTTTGAATAGTTGTAGATAGAATTCACGGGGAATCTTAGTTCTAACTTTGCATATTGATCTAATATCGTGCTTGTTTGCCATATTTGTGCAGGTATAGGATTGGGGTTCACAGTCTTAATGAGATGTTTTCATTCACTAAATCCTAAAATCCAAGTCAAAATGGTCAAATCAGCTAATCCCCCTCTTAATTAATCAAATCCTAATTAATGCTAATTTTAATCACTCCAATCGTCTAGATTTTGCAACTTGCACAATAAATCAGTTTATTTGATTTATTAATTCATGAATTTCCATTCAAAAGGGCTTCTTTTGTGGAATATGCTTCCAATTAAAAAATCCCTCAAAAAGGGGATGGGTACTTCCAACAAGGAATTTAATGGTTCTTACATTTCCTTGGCCTTGAGCCAAATGACATTAACTCCATTTCACTTCCCTCTAAACATGTCACTTTCAAATTTCAAATTTGAATGTCATAGCATTTTTCATGCACATTGACCAAAATGTGCTCATTCCTCCTCCACTCACATGTGGACAAGTGGCCTCTTTTCATTGGTTCATATTTTGTCCCACATTCATCCAAATCCTTCAATCTTCCATTCTTTAAATCTATAAATAGAGGCCTCCTCTATTGCAATATCATCCACAATTTGGGTAAACTCACTATACTCAATTTTATCTTCAAGCATATCCATTTTCATCTATTTTTATCAAGTTCTTAGCTAGGTTATGCAGGAATTCAACCAAAGTGGAGCAATCTCCATCAAATCATCAATCTTACAAAGGAGTTGGGAAAGGGCCAATTTCTACAAATAATTGGCAGCAATTCCACCATGGGATCAAGTGTTTGCATTGTTTAAATTAGGACTTAACTTAGTTGATTGTGTTGTTCTTCATTGATTTCCTACTTTGAATAGTTGTAGATGGAATTCATGGGGAATCTTAGTTCTAACTTTGCATAGTGATGTAATATTGTGCGTGTTTTCCATGTTTTTGCAGGTATAGGATTGGGGTTCACAGTCTTAATGAGATGTCTTCATTCATTAAAGCACCTATCTAAATCAATAAAATAAAAAAAATAAAAATCTACAGCCTTAATTTCTAAGGCCAGATGGTTAGCCTAAATTCTCTCAATTTTTTCTTTCAGCTTTTTGAGCTCATTATCATTCTCATTTTCTACCTGCTCTTTTGGATGAAGGAGTTACCTTGCTTCCTCTAAAGTCCCTCTGACCTTTTTGAATTCTTCAATGTGGGACTGTTATTTTTGATGGATCTCATCCTGAAGAATAGACTGTGATTTCAATAGACTCTGAACTTGTTCTTCTATACCTCTGAGGTCTTATTGCATAGGAGAGCACTATTTTTGAAGAGCTTCCAAAGTCTCACATTTGGATGACATTGGATTAATTGCTATTTGATGTTGGGTTAGTTCTTGTTGGATTTACTCAAATGCTTTTTTTCTTTTCCTTCAACTGTTCGTTCAAGCAAGCAAGTTCTTCATTCTTCCTCTTATATGATGACTCCAAATTGAAATTTTCAGCATTCATTTTGGATTGTGTTTCTTGGTATTATGATTCTAATATTAGTAACTATTGTGATAGCCCAATTTTGTGACATGTTAACCTCTCTGTAGATTCACAAGCTCCTTTCAGCTAGATTTCCAGCTCATGTACCTTTACACCCTTTAGCTGGAGCTCTGTTTGACAATCATTCAATGCTTTCACCATATTATCTCTTTCCTTTTCCCATTGATACTCTTTTACCTTCAATGTTTCACGAAAATCATTGTAAGCATCTTCCATAGTTGAAAACTGCATCTTCAAGCTCTCAAAAGAACTATGGACATCTTCATTGCAAGAATTTGATGCCTGGAACTCCTCGAGCATGTTTCAAGCATGAGAATTAAGCTGACCACATCCCTCTCCAAATCCATTTGTGCCCCATGTGTACTCACTTTCCAAGAATAATTAACATAAGAAAAATAGGATAACCAACCCGTGAAAACTCAAATTGGAAATGGGATGGGTCACCTGACTCAAGGGATTTCCAGGATTTATAACAACAATAGCCTGAACATTAATTCCATTTGAGCGAGCTGCTTCTAGCTATTCTACACAAATAGGTTTCCAACAAACCCTGCTGAGTTCATGCTTGATCTTGCCAACGGAATTGCGCCTAATACAAGGTGTAGGGTTGGTTCAATGAAGACGACACCTAAGACTAGCTATAAAAATAACAGTTAGTATGAATGGCGCCCACCATGGGGTGGACTTCCCCATGAAAATGCTTCCACTCAACTGAACATTACTGGAAGTGAGGGTACCTATTTCTAGTGGAAAATTTGGAGTTTCTTCATTTATAGTGCATCTAGTGGCCTACAAAGTACTCAACGACTCTTACCTACACAACCATTTTCTCTCACATTACTGTAGTGGCGGTTTTCTTTGAATATGGGTTTTTCATAGTAAGCACACATTCACATAGTCATTTCTTTGACTATGGCTTTCGCATAGTCATCTACTCAGTAGCCTTCTATAATTTCTCAACTCATATGGTAGATATCGAAAGAGGTATGTTACAGTTTGAATGTGAGTTTTTGTTTTTGTATGGAGGGTTAATGTTATTAAGTCTACGTTTTGATTGTGGGAGAAGTACCTGGAATAAAAGGAATTATTTTGTCTATATGAATGTGAAATTCTTGATCTTCCACATCACACTTCAATTGCCATGGTTTAGCTTCATGAATGCTACTTTGGGTTATTTTACAAAGAATTATCAATTCCGGTGAATAAAAAATATGATGTCTTAAATATTGAAGGCCACCATATCATTTCTTTAGGATCTTCCAAATGGATTTTCTCTTTAAAGAAAAATCCCATTGATTACAATCTAGCATACTGATAAATCACACTTTATTGCTTGTATCTACATAGAACTGAGTGAAAATTGTAGTCTACTATGAGTGATTTGTTCTCTTATTCTCTGCAAATGGCTTTATTGTGAACCAAATAAAAAGTGCATTTATGTCTAGCTACTTGTTTGTAAGAATGGCAGTATTTTGAAGATTGTGCTTGGAGGGAGTATCACAAAAGCTAGTGGTTTTGTGATGTGATTGTATTTATTGAATACATTTCTAACAATTGTTCATGCTTGCCTCTATATTTAATATTTGATTAAGCTACACGAAATGGTAAGCGAAGTCTCTCACATGTATATCTTTAGGGAATATTTTCATACGAAATATTAGATTGGCAAGATTGAGCCCTAAATTTGAAACTTAAAAAGCATTTTTAAATGCTTATTGTAATAACCAAAAGCTTTCATTCCTACTTTAGTTTTTGTGTTTTAGGACAACTCACTTTATTTTTGTGTTTAAAATTAACCGTCAATTCAAGCCTTTTCAAATTGGTCAAAATTGAACCTTACACACTTACTAGATTTTGATTTGGGCTAAAATTGAACAAACACACTCACACTTCAAGTTTTGATGCTTTAAAAAATTCATTACTGCTTTTAAGGTGTAAAATGAACAAGTGTTTTTCAGGCTTTACATCTTTGTTTTTACAAATTAATATCATTTAAAAGGTGTATGCATTTCTCTCTTACTTCACGGTAATCTTGAGAATCAAAAGTCTTTTGGTGATATTAGATTTTTTAAAAGATTGCCTCCACATTTCAATTTGGGTACCTAAAATTTGAACAAAACTTGTCTAGTGTGAGAAAAAGGCATTGCAAGTCTTCTTTCTTTGTTCACGCAAAAAAAGATGATCAAACTAAAAATGCACTTACTCGCTATTGTGCACCTTTAGAGAGTCTGCCTTGGTGGGAAAAAGTACTCACCCCATGGGAATAACTCAAACCGGTAACAAGCTAACTTCCAAGCTATTCCCAACTGGTATACAAATTCAAATGGTGAGGAAAGTTCATCATTACAAGAGGTCCTACAAACAAGCAGGTGATACTCTTTATATGATTTGATCTTTCCTCTCATGTGACCTTCTAAATGGGTACCCTAATTACAAACCAATTTGTGTAGAGGCCAAAATCCTAATCTATTTGTTGGTGCAAAAGGTCATGTCCTTTGAAGCTGCCCCACATATACATGTGGTTCTGTTGTAGAGATGAGAAGTATGCCATGGGAGTTTCATGGGTACTGATGTTTGGCTGACTTGAGAAGTGTGTGTTGTGGATGGGAGCCTGTGTGGTCAAGCATCTAATCATCCTCACTTAAGGGCCTGTTTATTCCATGATGATCCTGCACATACCCAGATCAAGATTTATTTTTTGAAGCAAAATGTAATTATCTGCCCCCAGTGTCTAGCAATGCAAGGAATGTCATGGGTGGATTCTTGGATAGGTGTATGGATGGATAGATATGAAAAGCATGCAAAGGATGCCAAGGATTATCTTACGATTAGATAATTTGTTCAAACAAAGGATGCTCATTCAGATAATGCTTTAAGGCTCGGTTAATGTTTGGGTTGGATAGGATCAGTGAAAATGACCCATGTCATGATGTTTAGCACAAAAACGTGTGAAGTGCTCACCAAACCTTCATCAAGATCAAGATTAAGGTAGATAGATGGTAATGGGTTGGATAAATGGTTCGTGGATGAATGGATGATATGGCTCGAATGGTGGTTTTAGTGTGGATGTGATAAGATGCTTTCTCCTGAAATGGCACACGTAGATGCTTGATTCTACACATGACACCTATTTTCCAAGTTTTCATCATGGTACCTACCCAAAGCTCTGCCCATGCAGTTTTCACTAGAGGACGATTTTACTGTTTTTAATCTTTTTTCTGATTTTTTTGGATTTTTGGATTTTTGTATTTTCTGAGAAATTTTAAGTTGATGTTGAACCACCTGATGTCGTTGGTGTAGATGGTTCTGTCATAATGTGCCATCAATATCCTGCTTGAAGAAATTGCTTTGCCAAGATATGTGCACTTGAATGAAAATTTTAAGAAATTCGTTCTAGTTTGTTGATACCGGAGTTAACTTTGTCTTTGTGCGCATATCACAATAGAGTGCCTTTTGAATCCTTTTAATTAAGGGTCGTTGCCAACACATGGTCAATGTAAGAATTGGGTATCATGCATGGAGGCATGGATGGAGTGTGTTTAGGAATAATGGACTAATGGAGTTTGATAGGGATAATCTTTCTTTGTATTTTTTGGTATCCATATGTATTTGATTTGTCCTTCATGCTTCTTAACTTCTTTTTCTTTGAAAACATTTTTCATGCTCTGATTCAAATATTTCTTCTGATGTTGGTCCCAATTCATGGATGGGGTGGTGGGTGGATAAGGATTTGTGGCATGGTAGGTTGTAGCATTGGAATTGGTTTCATCATAAGGATTCTTCATGCTCCCTATGTTGACATTTTCTTGAGACTACGTTGCCCCCAGTATGGTGGTAGTAGCACCGATATGTTTATATCCCTTGATTTTCAAATAACCAAGGCCTTTATGCTTAGGATTGCCAACAATCTGCACTAGTTCTAGGATACCCTGTTCATGCAAACCTAATCCTTTTCCTTGATAATTCATCTGCTTAAATTTTTTATTTGCAATAGGATATGATTTACCTTGGAAACAAGGTGCTAATTCTTCTCTGTTCTATGGTGGATATTCGAAAGTGAAAACTTCTTTATTGATGAGATAGCTTGCCCTAAGAAAGGTAAGTGATCCAAGTTTATAAGTGATAGGATCCTCCATATGTGGGATGAATTCCTTATTGATATCTTTGGCTTGATCTTGTAATGGTTCTTCAAGAAGTGTCGATGATTCATTGTCCCGATAAAACTCTTCCTCATGATTCATTTCGTAGGATGTTTTTGATTCACAACTTCTGTAGGAGCCCTCTTCATGACCCATTTCTGATATGTCTCCATAGGATGTCTCTGATTCAAAACTTCTGTAGAAGCCTTCTTCATGATCCACTTTTGGTATGTCTCTATATTTTTCTATACTTTGATCATGTGTACAAATGTTAAGAGTAGGAGACTCTTGTTCCTTGGTAATGAAATCAAGAGTATGAGACTCTTCTTTTGAATGAAGATCATCTATGTGTCCATCCAAAGAAAGCATCTTGTGAGTTGATGTAGGAACATGTGCTATATGGATATGATCATTTGCGACATCTTGTACAGATAGAAGAGTGCCCATTAGATCATTGTAGTATCTTGGAGATACAAATTCTTGGTCTTGACTGATTTCAGAATTTCTTTTGATATGCGTTGGATCAAGTTCTTGACATGGGTCAATTTCACAGGATGGATTGTTTACAAAGGGTTCTTGGGTATTTTCTTTAGGCATGGGAAGTGGCTTAATATCCACTTGAGCTTTGAGTGGATTTGGATAAAATGTTGAGTCAAAGATTCTTTCACTATTCTCAACTGTGAGGTTGAGGGATGTTAGTATGTCTTGGGAAGGACCATTGCTAGACCTTGATGATAGATGTTGATCATGCTTTGGAATAACTTCTTGAGATATGTCCCATTATTCATTAGGTGATGTAGAGGCATTTTCAATATGAGATTTTAATACGATTTTCCTAGTTTAGCCATTGCAAGACAAACTCAATAGGTTCCCCAAGTGGTGTGTATTTTCATCTATTACCTTGTGAGATTTGCACTTTAAATTGAACTTGTCGCAATTGATTTTGGAGATGTGGTGATTGATCTTTGGGATGCGGTGAGTGAGTTTGTTGTTGATGTGGTTGATCTTGATATCCAATTTCTTGACATTGGAGATATTGTTCTTGATGTGATTACAGAGACAACTCAATGCTTTAATGACATGGTTCAACCAAATGAAGATTGTATTGATTTTGGGGTGGAGATGTCTCTTGGCACAATGGATCAACTATTCTGGCAAGTGAAGAAATTTGATCCCACAAAATTTGATCTTGACACCTTTGATATGATTGACTTGGTTGTAGAGCAAGTAGATTTTGAATGCATCCTTATGGTGATTTCTTGGGATTTTGGACAAGTTGATTCTGGGTAATGCTCTTATTCGGTGTGATGTTTAGATTTATTGGTTGACCTTGAACATTGTTGTGGTTGGGAAACACATTGCTTTGATTTTGCATTGGGTTAAGTCAAACAAGGTGATGTTTATTTTTCCTAAAAGTCAAGCATAAGTGATGTTTTCAAAGTTCCCAAGAGTTTGTTGGTGAGGCGGGATTTTGATAAATGTTTGGATGGGTGAAGTGTTTGACTTGATCCTAGATGAACCTAAGAGGATTTGTTTACAAGACCAAGGTTTTGAAGAACATGCTTTTCCCTAAGAGTATTTCAAACCAAAAGATCAATGTTTGCATGGAAAATCATGACATAAGATTGCATGCACATGTGTGGGGTCCAATTGAGTTAATCTTGATTAATGACTTGGTTTTTACCACAATCACTTCTTGCTTAGTTTTTCAAATTGAATTTCCAATGTACTAATTTTCTTTCATCCCACAAAGTGCATTATGTGGAAATTAGGGAAATCAAGGCAAAGGTTACCTATTGTTGACTTTGGGAGAAAAAAATTGAGATGTCTAAATGTTTAGATTCCTTCTAGAGATAAGAACCCCTAGGGAAAAGCAGTAGCATGTGGACACCTCCAAGGTATTTCTTCTTCCAAAGGGTTTGAAATTCTGATGATTCATTGAATGTTTTTTTCCCACTATTTTGGATCCAAGCAAAATGTTTTTGATTCCAATAACATGCACAATCCTAGGATGAAAAGAGAATATTTGTTGGGTTCCCACTTGGATAAATCTAGCTATGCATATTCAGTGCAGATGATTAGATGCTTGACCACATAGGCTCTCCCTTACAGTGCACTCGCTTCTCGGTTCAGCCAAGCATCAGTACCCATGAATCTCCCATGGCATACTTTTCATCTCTACAACATAATCGCATGTATATGTGGGGTGGCTTCAAAGGACATGACCTTTTGCACCAACAAATAGATAGGATTTTGGCATTTGCTAAACAAGGGGTTTTAGTTCCAACTTTCTATTCATGGAGATTGACCCATCTGGCGAGAGATCATTGCTTCTCTTCTTGTCGGAGTCAACCAAGTGATACTAGCTTGAAAATACTCTTGGCTTTAGAGTGTTACTAGTTGGTTCGTTCCCTTGGGTGAGTATTGTTCCAATACCCACTTTTATATCTCGACTGAAAATACTCTTGGCTTTAGAGTGTTACTAGTTGGTTCGTTCCCTTGGGTGAGTATTGTTTCCCATAAGGCAAGCTCAATAAGATAAACAAAAGCGAGTAAAAATATTCATAGTTTGATCATCCTTCATTTAGAAACATAGGGAGAACACACGCAATAGGTTTACTCACACTCACAAGATGTTTTGTTCACTTTTAATCCCAAATCAAAGTGTGAAGGCAATATTTTAAACAAACTAACATCACCAAAAGACTTTTGATTCTCAAGATCACCGTGAAGCGCGAGAGAAGTGCATATACCTTTTAAATGATATTAATTTGTGAAAAATATTGCAAAACATGAAAAATATTTGTTCATTTTAAGTCCATAAAGTAGGGATGAGTTCATTTTAAAAGCACCAAATGAGATGTGAAGGTTTCCTTGTTCAATTTTTAGAACCCAAACTCAAATTTAGTAGCTTTCTAATGTTTAGTTTTAATCCAACTTTGAAAAGATCAAATCAGTGATTGATTTTAAGCCCAAATTAAAAAGGTGACTTGGTTCAAAACAGAAAACTAAAGCATGAATTCGATGCTCTAAGCATTAAAAAATTATTTGTGACTTTTAAGTTTCAATTCTCGATTTTCTCTTTGACTCCAATCTTGCTTCAAATATTGTTCTCGATGTTTCTATGTTGCACATGTATTCCTTGTGCATACGAAATGACTCCTCCTATTCCTTTTTCTCGCCTTCCTTTGGTATGTGAAGGAGCCCTTTCCCAATCCTTGATAAGCTTGAATAAAGATGATAGACAATGAGATGCAAAGTGAATGCAAGTTCCCTATAGTGAGAGTGCTCAAATTGTGTTTTTGTAGTGTTAAAATGCATTGCTTTTATAGATTCAAGGTTAGAAGATTGAGTGATTTTCGATGAATGTGGGATCATTCATAAACCAAAGACAAGATGCCACTTGTCAAGATGTGAGAGGATGAGGGTTGTGCACATTTTGGTCAATGTGCCAATTTGAAATTTGAATTTTGATGAAATGACATGTTTAGGGGGGGAGAAAGATGAATTAAATGCTAGGTCTGACTTGTGCAAGAGACATGTAAGAGACATGTAAGAGCATTTAATGCTTTGTTGGATGGAAAAGTCATTTGAGAGGGAGATTCAAAATTGGAGGAATATTCCATCTTAATGCCCTTTTGAAAGTAATTAGAATAATTAATAAATCGAAGAAATGATTTATTGGTGCAAGTGGGTGGGTTAGTTAAGAGTTTAGATTTGACTCAAGTTGAGTCAAAAGATAGAGAATGGCTGATTATGTTTAGAGGTTAATTAATCCAAATTAATTAACTTGGAGGGTTTTACGAGTTTTGATATTTGATTTTAATCATTTTAATTTATTGAATCAAATAAGAAGAACTTAACGACTTAACTAAATAATTTGATTTATTTAATTAAATACGATGAAGCTAGGGAATTAATCAACAAATTATTTTAATTGATTAATAGAAGAATTGGATGCATGATGTTAGTTTTGCATGTCTACACATGCGAAAAAAAATTAGATTTTTTTATAATTTCGATGTTGGCAGCATCATTCTTTGAACCAATGCAATGAGTACATTGTTTCATAGAGGGGAAAAATGTAGACATGGAAAATTTACTCATACATATAATCATGCCTCATTCAACATTATTTCATCTATTAATTAAATTATCAATTTAATTAATTCACTAACGTTATCTCTTTAATCAAATAAATCACTTTTTATCTCCTAAAGTCTCTTCATTTAATTAAATCGCATGTATTTAATTAAATGACTAATATTCATTTTCCTCTCATTTGATTTAAAATAAATCAAAAAATGTAAATCAAATGTCACACCAACTAATCACTAGCTTAATTAGTCAAATCCCTGATTAATGCTAAGCCTAACCCATGTCCCATCCTCTAGCTTTTCTCATTTGCACAATAAATCATTTATTTTGATTTATTACAACCCCTATTTTTCTCACAAAACGTATTCTCAAGGAATATGCCCTCATTAACTCCATTTATTTGACTTTTTTGTCCAAACAAATTTCCCGCCAAATCCTTCAACTACATGCATTCAATGCCATTTTCAAATTTCAAATGGGCACATTGGCCAAAACTTGCACAACCATGGCCCATTCACATGGTGACAAGTGGCTCTTTCCTATTTTTTGGGGATTAATCCCACATTCTCCAACTTTGCCTCTTCTCCCTTCAAACTCAACTATAAATTCAAGGTTTCTCTCCTTCAAATACACAACACAATCTCATGCAAGTTTATTCCCTTCATTTGAGAACTAATTTTGTCCATTATCACAACATTATATCTTCATCATTTAGCTTGGCAAGGATTGGGAAAGGGCTCCTTCACATACTCAAGGTTGCACCAATCGAATATGGAATAGGTATCCTTCATGATTTTTATGTTTTCAATCATTTTATTGGATCTTTTGATGGCTTTGTTTAGCATGTTGGTTTATTTCATAAGAGTGGTTGATTTTCTAAGGTTTAAAACTAACCATACTAATGTGGGAATAGATTAAGCTTTGCAGATTTTCATGCTCACAATAATTGGGGTTCAACCCAAATACCTCTACAATATTATCCCTCATGACCTCGCAAATTACATTTCCATTCTCACTTAAGTTATTTTTCTGTCTGTGGGGTCATAATTCTTGGCTAACTCCATCATCACATCCACCTCCTTAAACACATTAGGTACCACTAGCTTCCCTAGGTTAAACCCCCATAGGTAACATGCAAAATTCTTAGAATACCTTCTATTAAAAGCATACGAGAACAATTTCCATACACTCTGAGGTTGGGCCGATTCTCCAATTTCACCAGCATCATCAATTAATCTACTCATCACAACAATTTTCCTTATAGGTCTCTTGCCAATTTTTGAACCACCCTCTTTTATATTCTCAAAGGCACCTTCCATGATTCTCTCTTGAGCTTTCTTTGCACTCCTTAACATTGTGGATACCACAAGGTTATTTATTGTCGGGTTTGACACTGCATGTGGCTTCGATTTAACCATGGATAAAACATCTTTGGTTTTGATCCTTTTAACTCTTTTCTTCTTTGGTTTTCTCTTTGGCCTAATGTTGAATTCACTAGGCTCTAGTTCACTCATTTTTGCAAAGTGGAAAGAATAGGGTTTACAGTTTTCTTGAGCAAAAAGACGTACCCAATTTTAAAAACCAATACACAATTAACAGAACAAAACACTTTCAAACCTTACACAATGTTTATCACCCCAATGAAGGACACTCAACGAATAAAACTGTAAGCAAGTTATCTCTAAAATTCCCTACTAATATTTAGACTAGCACATTTTAGTACTTGATAGGAAGAGATACAACAATTTTCTTACCCAGGTGAACAATTGATACCAATGTTGTTATAATTTCTTGTTGGAGTCATCCACATTGTTTCTTCAACTTTTGGCTTTCTTCTTCGCTCTTGATAACCTCCAAATGTCCCAAAAACAAGCTAACCACCTTCTTTATCACTAGGAAATGGAACATAACACCATTAATGGTTGATAGAAAGATCACATGAGTGAACTGACACTTAGTAATTCATGTTTAAAATTGGTCGTTGATCATCCTTCACGTTTAAGTTTTCCCAGGTTGACTAAGTCGCCACCTTGGGCGACTTAGTCTCATGTGGCATAAAAATCATAATTAACTCAAAATTCTTGCAGGATATTATCTCCTAAACCCTAAGGTCAGCCTGTGATGTGTTATTTTCAAGAAATTAGGGCATGTAAAATGTATAAATAGAGGGTTTTCCCCTCATTTTCATCTCCCATCTTCATAAGAAATCAAGCAATCTATCTTCTAAATCAAGCATTAAGCATTCAAGCACTCTAAGCACTTCAAGTACAATCCATTGGAGCTAATCACTTGCATGTCTTTAGACTTTTCCATCTCTACCTCCCTCCGTCCCTTTACCCTCCTCTCTCTCTCTCTCTTTATTTATCTTTCCCTCTCTACTTATTTACCCTTCTCTCTCTTTCTCTATCTCACCTATCCCTCTCTACCTCTCCCTCCCTCCATCCCCTCTTCTCTCTCCCTCTTGCTCTCTCCTTCCCTCTCTATTTCTCTCTATATCACATATCCCTCTCTACCCGTCCCTCCCTCTATCCCACCTATTTCTCTCTCACTCTTTCCTTCCCTCTCTACTTCTTTCCCTCTCTCACTTATTCCTCTCTACCTCTTTCTCCTTCCCCCTCTATTTCTCTATATCTCCCCTATCCCTCTTTCCCTCTCCCTCCCTCCCTCTCTCTCTCACTCTCTTTGGCTCTCACTTTCCTTCTCTACTTCTTTATATCTCACCTATCTCTCCCTCCCTATCTCTATCTCACTCATCCCTCTCTCCCTCCCTCTGTCCTTTTACCCCCCCTCTCTCTCTATCCTTCCCTCTCTACTACTTTACCCTCCTCACCAATTCATTTCAAAAACAACACTTCCTATACAACTTTAGTTTTTCATTTTTTCTATTTATTTATTGTTTGGATTTTAAAACACAGAACAAATTTTAATTTTATTAAAAAATTATTATATTATTTTATTTAAAGATTTTTTATTTTATTTATTATATAACTTATTCTATTTTATTTTATTTATTATATAATTTTAATTTTTTTAATTTATTACATAAATTATTATTTATTTAATTTATTACATAAATTATTTTATTTTATTTTATTTATTATATAAATTATTTATATTTATATTTATTTGTTTTTAATTTATTTTATTTTATTAATCTTATTTATTTTATTTATTATATAAATTATTATATACCTTATTTTATTGATTATATAATTCCTTTTTTTTAATTTATTACATAAATTATTATATAAATTATTTTATTTTATTTTATTTATTATATAAATTACTATTTTTTGTATTTATTAGATAAATTATTATTCATTATATTTATTATATAATCTCGGAAGCCCTTTCTTCCAATAAGTCCCACAATTTTTCATCAATTGACGAAGGATTAGGGTTAGCTAAAGATGAACTTTCCTTTTCTTCTGTCACGTTATCGTTTGGCTAAGGCAAAGTTTGGAGATCGGCCATGCAAACCGCTACTATTTTATTGTATAATAGAATCTCTATCTTTGTAATCTAACGCTTCAATCGCCCCTACATAATAATCTAATGTCCCTCAAATTTAGCAGCATTAAGGGTTGACTGTATAGTAGAGCCGATCTCCACCAAATTCAAAGAGAAAAATATAAATAAACAAATACTATAGAACAGGTTCCTAAAGCCACCAAAATTTCACAATAAAAATTGATACTGATAAAAAAATGACAAGAAAATTGTACGGGGAATAGCGGAGAAATACGAGTATTATTTACATCAAATTCCTTTGTTTTCATGGTTAACAGTATTTATTTGACTTATTTTACCCCTGCCATAAAGTTCATAGGGTTCTCGCCAGCGTCAATTGGAGATTCCGGTGGGCTCTCCCAACGTAAATAGCCTATCATCTAATTAGTCAAAGATCAAGGTGCTAAAATGTGTCATCCTTCCATCCACATCATTCCAAGTCAACAAAACCTAAAAGCAGCTTGAAGACAACTTGCATGTCAACATATGCAAATTCAGGTCGAAAATTTTGTTAGAAACAAAAGTACAAGTTGATAGCTACATATTACAGTCTCGATATTCTCAAAAGATATAGGTGGACTAAGTCACCATCATTGGAAAATTAGCCCCGCTTTCGGGCCTAAAAAATGATCTCTACAGATTTGGAAACCCATTTCCCTGAAACTTGTTTTGGTAAAGTTTCCCCGAAGTAGGATTAAGTTGCCCAGCTTGGTGTAAGTGTCCCAATGGACCTCAATTGTAGATTTTGGAAGATTCCAGAGCTCGTCTTCATCAACCTTCAGTTTCTAGGTGCACCACTTCTACCTCTTTAAGTTATGTTATAGTTTGCATGTATTTTAGGTCATTATTAGGTCATTTTACATAGTGTTTTACATACTTTTACATTTCATTAGTTTGCATTCATTAAATAGTTTCATTTCATTTAGTTTCAAAATTTAGATACTTTTCACATCACACACATATCACACATTAGACCCCTAATCTTGAATGAACTCTCAGATTTTGGAAGCGGAAAGAGTTCTCTCCTTCTAGGTGAAAACACTAGAAGTGCTAGGGGAACCCACCTTTCCCCTAAAATTTGTGGTTCATAAATCAATGAAATAAAGCTTGAAAAAATAACCACATTTCTCATCACTATTTTGAAATCACTATTTTGAGGCTCAAATTTTACAACAGATCCATGATGAGCAATGGAAAATGATATAAAGAGCTCAAAGGGCTATTGTGCATTGCAGATTTACAACACAAGGATCACAAGCAATTAGCAACAAAAGGGATCCAATGATAACACATAGAACACATGTATACACATCACTAATACAACATTCAAGATTCAAATCCCATCCACGATGCATGGAAAAATGAAATACCATTCATCAGACATCGCTAATAATTTACATTCATAAAGCTATCCACGATGAGCAATGAACAAAAATGACAAATGTGACTTAAGTGGGATAATTTGCAACATGCTCATAAGTTGTTTTGAGAAAGGGGACCAGCTAGGATGATGTATGAAGAGGCCTCAAATGAATTAAATCATATTATTTCAAAGGATGTAAAGGCCAAACAAGGTCGATCAAATGACCTTAAAAATAAAATATGTTTTGGATCTAGGCACAACAGGTTGGTAACTTTATGGGATTTAATGACTTAAGATGTAACTTAAATGACCAGACACCGATGACAAGGGGTCAACAATAAATTAGAACATTGGAAAGGACACAAACGTAAGGGTTACTAATCCAGGTTCTAGGAAAAATAAAACTCTAAGGTAATGAGAGCAACAAAACCCTAAGCCTAAAGAGATGGATTTGACCAAAATTTTGCAGAATTTTAAGATGAAACATGAAGCATTTTAGGGGTTCCATTAGGATGTTCATAAAATTATATAATTAATGTCAAACTCTAGTTGTGCTTAATGAGAATTCCTTATGATGTCCTAGATGATCCATATATGATTTAAATTGAGTAGTGAGTTTCCTTAAAACAAAAATCAATCACACAAATCAACAAGTGCTAAGTCCAGTCATAATGGCTCGTGAAGTAGTTGGCAACAAACAAATTTGAAGTTTGAGTTCTAAAAGTGAAGGTTTAGATTAATAAATATAGAAGTGACTTGGGTCATGTCTACAATTCAAAATCTACAATTTTTTTTTTTTAAAGTCTATTAGAATCACAAATACAAATTTAGGAACTAGTGATCGTAGGAGTTAGTACTATAGAAACCTAAAATTTACCACACCTGACCACACTTGGCATTACCTTAGCATAGTCATTAATTAATTAAATATTCATTGTTCATTTAATTAGTTTATCCTTCACTTTTATCTCCCACTTAATTAAATAGTATTTATTATTTATTTAATTTATTTATCGATACCACTTTTCTCCTATTTTGATGAAATAAATGTTAATTATTTATTATATCTATTGAATTAATTTATATGTCACCTTTATCCCCCACATTGATTAAATAAATATTTATTTTTATTTAGTTAATTTATTCTTCACCTTTATCTTCCACTTTAACTAAATAAATATTTATTATTTATTTAATTAAAATGTCCTTCCACATCACCCTTCCCCAATAAATTATTAAATAATTCTATTTTATTTAATTAATTATTGAAATTCAAATCTAGACACTTACCACAAAATTCAAACTAACTTTGCATCCCATCCATCCATTTCATACTACATCTCCAAATCTCAACCATTCACATAAGGATATGTCTTAATACACCTCCTAAACCTATCTCTTATCCCTCATGCGACACTTGTCACATGAATATAACTTTAATCCAAACCCTAATCCTCAATCAATCCTAACCATCCATTAATCAATCTATCTTCGTCTTTGATTTCTTTCTTGAAAATTCTATAAATGAGAGGCCTCTCATCTCATTTGAGCATACACTTCCATTATGGCCTTATGTTGCTAAAAAAATTATTGGGTCATCTATTATCATAGCTCTATGCTCCTGCATTTTCTATCTAATATAGCTTCATCATATCCTCATGGCATCTATTTGATCATCCACCATATCAATCCTACCATCATGTTGTTGGTTTCATAAACGATCACATTCTTCCATCAACATATCAAAAGAGAAAACCAGTTGGAGCTAGGGTGCACTCTTTTTCAGCTCTATGTGAGGAGAAAGACGATTTTTAGATGAAGGTATTGTGTATGTATTACATTATCTTCTATGTTATTTACTTTTAATTTTGTTTTTCTTGAAGTACAGATTGAGATATAGAATATCATAAGTCAATTTGACACATAATTATACCTCTTGTAAATTGATTATTATATTTATAGTTTTAATCGATACCAAATTCAAAACATAAAAAAAAAATGAACATTACTTTTAATCAACACAAAATCCCTATATTAAAAATAATTAGTCATTATAGAGAATTCAAAGTTCATAACAAGTAATTAGAAAATATTGTATGCCATCTACAACAATATTTAAATAAGAAATAGGGCGGGGGCCCTAGTTCGGTTGGATAAATTTTTCCTATTGTAGGAGGTTGGTCACAAGGTCGAGTTGAACCACCAAAAATGAATAAGGGGAAAGATGATTCCCCCAATGAGCCTCTAGGGTTTTTCACCCTAGAAGATAACTTTGGGAGAATGTTTGTCTTTCACACCTTTTTGAATCTTAGGGTTCATTCAAAGAGGGTTAGATTTTGAGAGGTTGTGAATGTGTGTGTAAGCATGTCTAAGTGCAATGAACTAAAAATCTAATATTTTATTAATGCTAAATTATGCAAATGTAAAGTGCTAGAAAACACAATGATGTATGCAAACATATAGAAGATGAACCAATAATATACACTAAACTATAAAGAAATGAAGGAATTAGAATGTGTGCACCTGGGAATAGAAGAAGGAACTGATGAAGGTCTGGAATGCCTCCTGAAATATTGTAGAAGCTGAGAGGGACACTTGTGCCAATCTGGGCAATCTAGTCCTAGATTCTCAAAAACTAGTTTGAAGCCTGTTTCAGCTAAATGTGTGACCAGAAATGTCTACATCACAAAATGGCCTATCTAGAGGGACTAGATCGCCATTCTTGATGACTTAGTCCTCTTCAAGATTTTTGGAGTTTACAAAGAGGAAATAGAATCCCTAGGGTTGCAGCCTAGTTCTTCACAGTTTCCCACTTCTAAAACATTGATATTCGAGCCTGAGAGTGATTTTTGGTGGACGATTTGACTTTGCATGCAAGGGGTGATCTTCAAAAACTCTTCAAAGCCTTCAATGATCTTCAAAGTACGTGAATCTACAATCACACAATAAGAGAAGGAGAAAAATATTCTTTGTTATGGATTAGGGGTTTCCCTTAATCAAACCCCTTTTAGGTAACTAAACCAAAATGAATAGAAACAATGAAATGAAACATGAAACCTGAAGTAATGGAGTGAGTTACCCTGCTCTGATGAGAGATCTTATGTTGTTGCAGCAATCAGCCCTTGAATGCTTCAGAAAATGATGTCTTGTTGACTTGGAAGGATCAAACCCTAGTTTTCTTGAGGAGAAGAGTTGTGTGAGAGAGGAAAAATGAGTGATGCATAATGATGAATTAGGGTTTCTAGGATTATTTATGCAAGTTATGCCCTAATTTTGTAGAAATAACACCATACAAGCTAACCTTAGGGTTTTAGAGACCAAAATCCTGAAAGAAATTAAGTTTAATTCAAATTTTATGCCTCATTGGGCTAGGTCACCCAAGGTGGCAACCTAGTCTACCTACGCATTTTTAAGTGGTTTTCAGTAATAAAAATATAATTATTTATGTTTGTCAAGATTTTCTTCACAAAACACACTAAAATAGGACTTGTATGCATATTAAGGGGTCATTATAGCATAACAAGGGGTTAATTTGATGATGACAAGCCTAGTAGAGTGTGAAAATTTCTTGGAACACCTTACAACACTTCATCGCCAAGCTTGGAAATGGGTAAAAAAGGGTTTAAAAAGGTCCAAGATCATAGGCCAAGGTCCAAATGAGTGAAAAGTGTCAAGGTATACACTTTGGCGACACATTTAGCCCCCACTTTAGTGAGAGTATGAACTTTATTCAGACTCACACTAAAGTAGCCACATGATTCGGATGGTGAAGGATGACAAAGAGGAAGAATGGGAGGAGAAGGAGGTGGTGAAGCCCACAAGGATTTGATATTTTAAGTCAACTTGACACCAATGCAAAATCCATCCAAGGATGAATACAATACAACAAGAAAAGATACATGATCATGCAATGACAAGGTTTAGTGTGAAGAGAATAAAGAGATATGTGCTCACACTGGGGCCACAGAACATCAGGTTGTCCATGGGGTGAGAAGTCCCAAAAGGTGAGAAACATACACATGGTTGGCATGTACTCACAAAGGTGGCTATGGTGAAAGTCGTTCCACTTGTTGGGCTTCCTGCTTAAACCATAAAATTTTTATACCTTGTGATAACTTTGATAAGGCGGGCCACAAAAGGAAGTGATGTTTGAAATGATGGTGTTCAAAGGGATTTTTCTTTGTTCGTGTGATGTGTCATCCTAAGGAAAATTATGTGAAATTTTTCCAAAGAGAGGAAAAGTGCAAGTGTACTCATCTTATATGCAAGAGAGGAAAGGGCTCATCTTGTATGCAAAAGAGGAAAAATAAAAATGGCTCATCCTAAGTAACATTGTACATAATTTTTTCAAGAGAAGGAGTCACAAGAAAAAGAAGATCGCACAATTAAATGTGAGTGGTGACGTATGCCCCCACTTTAAAATAATTGTGAAACACCGTACTATCAGAAATTTCTTTAAAGTAGAAAAGGAAAGAGACATTAGAGCTTGTTCGGAAAGCCCTATGCTGAGTCATATGGTTCGAAAAGCTACATAAAGAAGGAGGGGTGTATGTCACATTCAATTCAATCTTAAGACATGTCATCCACATACCAAGCTTGCTCTTATATGTTCATGAAATATTAAAGACAAGTTAATTTTTACAATGACAAGTGACATACGAGGGGAGAAAGGCTACCTAACCTCTAGCCCCCACTTAGTGAAATACAAGAGTGAGCCGAAAGGATTGAGGGGATCAAAGAGAGGATGAATTTGTATCAAATAGAGGATTTAAGTGCCCCCATAGATGGAAGAACACCAAAGGACTTAAGATGTTGGAGTTTGGAACTCAAGGCCTTATAGTCATTGGTGGAGTGGCCATGAACTCGTTGGTAAGTACAAAAGGAATGTTTGTTTAAACATTTATTTTTAGTTCTAGGAGGAAGGGAGATCAAGTGATCTTGGAGGAGTCTCAACCAGATTGCCTCTTGATCAAGGGTAGAAGGGGATCCTTTGGTTTGGGAAAAGGAAGGATATTTCTTAGTAGAGGTTGGCTTAATTACGCAAGGCTCTATAGATTGCGAGATTTTGTATACTCCTTTGGAGGAGTGTGTAAAATCCAAATCAGGAGTGGGTTGCAGGATGACATTGGATTTAAGTGAAGAGTCCTTTCTTGGTGTCAAAGGATCACTTTGGAAGGTAGGGGTAGACGAGTGATTAAGGATAAAATTGGTGTGGGAGGAATATTGGATGGTCTCAATTAGAGGACAAAATCCAAGACCATGAGCGGATGTTTGTGTGATAAGATCTACAGGGTTGCAGATACCTTGTTCGTTAGCACCACAACCTTGTCCACTATAGCCAAGTTGTTTCATGATATCATAAACTTTACCATAAAGATTTTCATCTTTTTTGGACAGGTGATTGTTCATCATGTGCTGCTTTGGATGAAGTAGTTGAGGTGGATGCTTTAGAAGGATCGCTTGAGTCTTTTTTGGACAAGAATATGTTTCCCTTGTTAGAGTCTTGGTATATGATCTTGGATTCTCCTAGTAAGGGAGGGGTGAAGTCTAAGGAACCCCACTGATCATCTAAGAGGTTGGTGATTGGCTCAAGATGTTGTTTGTTATTGATGTGGTGTGCAGGTTCCACTTGGGTGGTGGGTGTTAAGGTGTGGAAATGATTCTCTTTGGATTTTTCAATGTTGAAGAAACTATTAGGTTTGAGATCGGCATCAAGTGTGTACACTTTGTGATTGTAAATGTACTTCATCTTTCGATGAAGACTGGAAGGCACTCCATTCATAGCATGAATCCATGGTTTGCCTAAGAAAATATTGTATGAAACCTCCTGAGGCATAACATGGATGGTTGTGTCCAATATGGCCATTCCACCTGTAAGAGGGATAGTGATCACACCGAGCAGTTTCTTAGATACATTTTCAAATCCTCTGACAGAGAGAGAATTGGGTAGGATGTGGGATCTATCTATGCTAAGTCTATCCGGAAGGCTCACACTACACACATTGAGAGTGGAGCCAGTATCTACAAGAGTTCTCTTGATCCCTTTTGTTTTTTATTGAGATATTATCATGAAACCTTCATTTTATTTTCGCACATCCAAAGGAGGGAGCTCACTTTGTGAAAAACAATGTTAGAATTTATTCCATGAATAATAGTTGCTATGTCATTTGATGGATCACTAGAAGGGATAGGAAATTGTTGTAGGGAGGCTTGGATCATATTGTCATAGTGAGGGGAGACTTGAATAAGGTCCCATAAAGATATCTTAGGAGTATTCCTTAGTTGATCAACAAGGTCATACTCCCTAAGGAGGGAATTGAGATGAGGGGAAATGGGTAAGATGGGAGTATTAAGTAAAGGTAAGGGAGTGGAGGGTGATGGTTGGAAAAATGTATTATTGTGAGTATAATGTGTATGAGAAAAGGTATTAAGACCTGAGTGCAGCAACACATTAGGGGTACGCTGGTAGAGGGTAAATTCGGGTTTGGTTTTGGGTGACGGTGGATAGAGGATAAGTTGAGGTTGAATAATATTGGCATCCCCTTGGGAAGGAGATTCAATGTTATCCTTGGATTGCATCATTATATCCTCCCTAGGAGGAGATATTTTAGGACAACTACAAGCCTCATGTTTGTGATATTCAAAGATTGGTTCTTCTAAAATGACCTTGTCATAAGTAGGGGAAGGATAATGTATGGGATGAGCATGGGTGGGATGATGAGAAGAGGGTGCTACTTTATCAGGAAAGGTCTCATTCTCTTGTTTCATAATAGTGACCCTAGTAAGATAATGATAATCAATAGGTTCATCAAATGCCATGGTTTCCGCAAAAATAGGGTTGTCATCAAGGGAAGGAAAAGGGTGAGTCTCTTTCATGTTCATGACTGGATATTGTTGTTCAAATAGGCCCTTCCAAATGTTAGGAACATGAGGAAAGAGGGAAATAATGTTAGAGCTCTCAATCATTGGATTCCTTTAACCCAATATATCCTTCTCACAAAGGTTTTTGTCATGATTGGTTTTGATGATATCCTTATTCACTAAAGCATTGTCACAAAGAGGGGAAGTCTTAGGATATGAAGGGAGACTAGGTAGAGTGGTATCATGAGAAGAAAAATGTGATCATCATGATTATCTAAGTTTTTATTTTCTTCTAACACATCATTCTCATGGATATGAGAGATAGAAGGGGATAAGTGTAAGACAAGTGTTAATGTTTTCATCCGCTAGATGCTCATAACGAGGGAATGTATTGAATGAATTTTTAACATTTTGAATAGGTTACAAAAATATAAAGAAAAAGGAAAAATGTAAACATGTTTGAAGAATTTACAATGCAATTTAAAAAATGGAAAGACAATTTTTAGATTGTAGAGAAGGCAATTTGTTGATTACACTATAAAATATCTGAAATGAAACTTTGCAAATACAAAACTGAAAATGTACAATGCATGAAATGAGCTAATTAATGCTAATTTTGATAAAATACATGTAATAGAAACACAACATATTGATACAACTGGGTAATGGAACCAAGCAGAAGCCTAAAAATGGGGTTTTTAGCTCTCTAGAGGGCAGTTTTAGAACCCTCAAGGGACTAGGTTGCCCAAAATGGCTACCTAGTCCTGCTGATGATTTTTTTAAGGTTTTTTAGGAGTTTTTAATTGGTACAAGTGGTTTATGTGTTGTATAGTGTAGGTCTAAAGAGAAAATACAGAAGTTCAAAGAGACTTAATGATTTAGAATGCCAAAATACAGCCAAAATGCACTTTTCACTTGTGCAAGTTTGGAAAGCCTAGGATGCAACTTCACTAATGCAATATGCAATGGAAATGAATCCTAAGACAATGAAGGACTATAAATTAGACAAGGTGGTATAGGAAATTTGGGTTGACCACAATGAACAACCAAAAATGAAGAAGGGGAAAGATGATTCCCCCAATGAGCCTCTAGGGTTTTTCAACCTAGAAGCTAACTTTGGGAGAATGTTTGTCTTTCACTCCTTTTCATCTTAGGGTTCATTCAAAGAAGGTTGAATTTTGAGGGGTTGTGAATGTGTGTGTAAGAATTTCTAAGTGCAATAAACTAAAAATATAAATGTTTTATTAATGCTAAACTATGCAAATGTAAAGTGTTGGAAAACATAGTGATGTATGCAAACATATACAAGATCAACTAATAATATACACTAAACTATACAGAAATGAAGGAGTTAGAATGTGTGCACCTGTGAATAGAAGAAACAACTAATGAAGGTCTAGAATTCTGCTGGAAATGCTATAGAAGCTGAGAGGGATATTTATCCCAATCTGGGTGAACTAGTCCCAGATTCTCAAAAACTGGTCTAGAGCCTGTTTCTGCTAAATGGGTGTCCAGAAATTTCTAAAACACAAAAGTTCCTATCTATAGGGACTAGGTTTCCATTCTTGGTGACTTAGTTCTCTTTAGGATTTTTGGAGTTTTCGAAGAGGAAACAAAAGCCCTAGGTTTGCACCCTGGTTCTTCATAGTTTCCCACTTCAATGATCTTCAAAGTACCTGAATCTGCAATCACACAAGAAGAGAAGGAGAAAAATGTTGATTGTAAGGGATTAGGGGTTTGCCTTAGTCAAACCCCTTTTAGGTAACTAAACCAAAATTAATAGAAACAATGAAATGAATCATGAAACTTGAAGTAATGGAGTGAGTTACCTTGCCATGATGAGAGATCTTGTTTTGTTGCAATAATTAGCCTTTGAATGCTTTTAGAAAATGATGTCTTGTTATCTTGGAAGAATCAAACCCTAGTTTTCTTGAGGAGAAGAAGAGTTGAGAGAGACAAGAGTCACGTGAGAGAGGAAAAATGAGTGATGCATAATGAGGAATTAGGGTTTCTAGGCTAATTTATGCAAGTTATGCCCTAATTTGCCCGAAATAACACCATACAAGCTGACCTTAGGGTTTTAGAGACCAAAATATCGAAAGAAATTAAGTTTAATTCAAATTTTATGCCTCATTGGAATAGGTCACCCAAGCTGGTGACCTAGTCCACTTAGGCATTTTTAAGTGGTTCTCGGTAATTAAAATATAATTATTTATGTTTGTCGGGATTGTTTTCATAAAACACACTAAAAATGGACTTGTAAGTGTATTAAGGGGTCATTATAGTATAACGAGGGGTTAATTTGATGATGACAAGCCTAGGACAGTGTGAAAATGTCTTGCAACACCTTACAACACTTCGTCACCAAGCTTCGAAATGGGTAAAAATGTGGTGAAAATGGTCCAAGATCATAGGCCAAGGTCCAAATGAGTGAAAAGTTTCAAGATATACATTTTTTGGTGACACACTAGTCTCCCCCACCTACATAGCAACAAACATATTCACCCCAAATCCATAGATCCCTTATGTGTTTGGTGTTTTTTTATTTTTTGGGAAACCCTCTTTGCCTCTTTTTTTTTACTTTTTTCCTTTGCATGACGCATTATTTCTTGGACACCCTAACACTTGACATACGGATTTTTAAGTAGGCTCTCATGTCCTTTTCTTCCCTTTTTTCATTTTGCCTTTCTCTACTTTAAAGCAATTTCTCACAAGACTATGTGTAGCAATTCCTTTAAAGTGGGGGCATATATTGGCATTATTTACTTTTTCATTTACATTTTTTTCTATTTGTCCTTGGTTCCTATTACAGCCTTATCACTTCACATGATGTGTTTTCTCACTTTCTAGATGATATTTTTTCTATTTTCCTCCATAAGTGTGACTTATCTTAGCATATTACATTCCTCTTAGTGGCCTAATGTGACACACTGCATCCTCTAAGTTGTGAATCTTCTATCCTTTGATCGGTCCTCTTTAGGCGACATTAGACACAATTTCCCCTAAGTCAAAGACCTCATATGAACTAAAAAAGACTCCTTGGAACACTCTTTTTGCATTTTTGCATTTTACACTTTGCACTTTTGCATTCGTGCATAAATGGCCACCTTACATAACACAACTTACATGTCGCACCCTTGTCTTTTGTGGCACCTTATCAAAGTTATCGGGAGGTATAACTTTGGTATGTTTGAGCGTGAAGCCCAACTAGCGACACAAATTTCCCCACGACCATCTTTGCACGTGTGTGAGTACATACCGATTGAGTGTATGTTTCTCACTCGACGGACAACCCAAATGTCTCTTCAGACTAGAGTGAGTACATCCTTTCTTTTCGGATAAACAACCGAGATCTGATCCACAACTAGCAGGACAAACTATCAAAGCTTGATCTAATTTTTTCTCTCTCTCCACTCTTTCACATCACTCGTTGTGTGATCTTTTGTGCTATTGTTTGGTTTTCCATGGGATCCTAATCCTAGGGGCTTGATCATCCCTCTTGATCATAGTCATCTCACCTTACTAGCATTATTACATTACATCCCGCTGAACACGCATGATTTGTCTACTTTAGTGTGATTTCGAAGAAAGTTCATCCTCTCACTAAAGTGGGGGCTAAATGTGTCACCAACAAGTGTAGTCTTTGCCACTTTTTCACTTATTTTGGTCCTTTTCCTTGGATTTTAGCCTTGTTTTGCTTTGATTTGGTCTTGAATGTTTGTAAATCAACAACAATCTAACAGTGTTTTACTAAGGTGTTGTGAAGTGTTGTAATACATCTTCCCACTTTTTTAAGACCCTTTCAACAAAATTCACCTAAATAACCCCCTTTTACCCCTTTTCAAGCCTTGTCTCAAGGTTATGTAAAGTGTTGTACGGTATTTTCACATCTTCCTAGGCTTATCATCAACAATTAACCCTTTTCTTATGTTAATTTGTTCCCTTAATGTACTTTTAGGCCCGACTTAAGTGTTTTTCGGGAGGCAAGACTAATAAACATCATTTAACATCATTTTATTCCTGACCACCACTTGAATTTTCCCAAGTAGACTAGGTCGCTACCTTGGGTGACCTAGTCCCTTTTGGCTTAAAATTCAAAACTAAATTAGAAACCTAATCGGAATTTTCCTCCAAAACCCTAGTGTCAGCCTATCATGTGACATTTTTGAGAAATTAGGGCATATCTTGTATAAATAAGGGTTTTCACCTTCATTCCCCCCCTAAGCTCATTTTTACATATTTTCTTATCATTCTTGCATTCAAGCTTCTCAAGTAACCAATCAAGAACAAGGGAATCACAAGAAATCTCCATTGGAGCTAGTTCTTGCATGTTGTAGACTTCAACAAGTAAAGGATTTGGTGAGAATTTACATTGTTTTATCATTCAAGCATCATTTCCTTTTATTGTTTCTTATTTGGATTTAGCTACCATCAAAAGGGTTTGACTTAGGCAAACCCCTAATCTCTAACCCTAACATTTTCCGTGTCTTTGCATGTGTACTTGAAGGTGTGTATACAAATTTAGCAACGTTGAAAGTGTTGGGAAAGTTACAATCATTCCATTCAAGTCACATCAAGACACCAAACCCTAGGAGGAGAAAAAGGACAAGTTGCAAGTCATTTTTAGGTGATTTAGACATGGGCTACTATAGAGAAGGAAAGTACCAGTTGGGATTCACAAAATAAAATCTTCAGGCTTCCGAAAGTACCAGGAGGACTAGGTCATCACTATTGGCGACCTTGTCCCTGTACTGGGCTTGAAAAAGGGTTTTTGTATTTTTGGGTACCCTTTTCCTCGAAACCAAGTCCAACAAAGTTTCTCGACAGAAGGACAAGGTTGTCTAGCTTGGTGTAAGTCTCCCTCTACTGATTTCAGGTTGAATCCATATCATTATCATTACAGGGCTTCTCATTTGCAACTCTCCATTTCCAGGTGCACCATCTCTATGTTTTTCAGTTTACTTTTTGTTTGCATACATTTAGGCCATATAGTTTAGGTGCATTTAGTTTACATTTGCTTTATTTACATTTCATAGATAGCATTAGCTTCATTTAGCGATAGTTAACACATACATCACAACCGTAATAAATCCATCCTTCCTTTGAATGCAACCACCAAAACTTTCATATCAACAAAGTGGAAAGAAAGCCATTCCTATACGCCAAGTGCTCCTAGGTGAAAAACCCTAGGGGCCTAGTAAAGGGAATCCTCTTTCCCTTGTTAACATATCAATTTTTGGTGGCTCAGTTGCATGATTCATTTGGGAAAAGTATTTTAACACTCTCAACATTATTTTTTCAGCTGCCAATCCACCTTTGGATGAATTCCATCAAATAATTATTTTAACTAATATTTTATTTTTTATGTTTTAATAAATTGGATTTTCTATTTAAGTAGTCATTTTTTTAAATGAATTCTTGTTGCTATGTTATACTACATTTTCATATTTGAGTCTTAACCCTGCATCATCCATAGGTACTCCTGTAACTGGAATTATAAATGATAAGTTGAAATATTGTTATTTAATTACAATAGTACTTGGCTCAAAGAAATTGAGTGACACATTTTATCCAATGGGGGATTCTAAATTCTCTCCCTATAATAAACCATTTTTCTCTTTGATATAACCCTTCCATCTCAAGCACAAACTATTAAAGTTCAAATTTTTTATATTGAAAAGTAGCCACAAAAATATTTAAAGGAGTGGTAGTATTTGTCTGAATTATGCAAAAAAAATTAAATCTTTTTTATGTTAAAAATATTATTATTTACTATTTTAGAAATCCTCTATTTGTATTTGAATCTTCACATGAACCTACAACATTTTTATAGTAAATTTATGGAAGACCGTTGATTACATATTTGAAAGTACTTTTTGAAGTTGGAAGGGTGAATGATATTATTATATCTAAAATAAATTAATCTTTTTTGTCTAAAAGATTTCTATAGGAATTTTACTTGAATTTCATTGATAAAATGATCAATTATAATGGGTCTAAAATCATACTTATAATTGAACTTAGATTTTCCAATATTACTTGTTAGTCAAGGTATAAGAAAAATTAAATGAACAACCTTCTCACCTTTTCAAAGTTGTCAAACATATTGTAAGTGAACTTAAAAATTATAAATTCTAATTAATTTTGAAACCCTAAAATTATAAATTAAAGTTTGGGCCAAGATTGCAAAATTCTTCTCACCCAAAAAACCCTAGCTTCATCTTTGTCAAGATGCTTCTTGGCCCCAAAGCCCAAAATGTTGTAGTCAAACCATTGTGATAGAATTTGAAATGCTTAGATTGCAGAATATATGCCAAAATGGGTTCATTCAAATGCTTTAAGAAGAATAGAGAGAAAAAATCATTTCTTTCGTAGATCCACCACATTTCTACTAAAAGCCCAACATTTGTACTTATGAAAAAAGAAAATTCTTAATTTGGAAAACCTAAGCATTTGAAAAGTAGGATTTTGTGTTCTTAGTTTTTAATGAGCTGATTGAAGTGGAGCTGATGTACCTAGAAGAGAGGCTTTGGTAAGTGCAATTAAAAAAATAGGAGAAAAAAGTCCAACGGATAAAAATGAAAGTTTTATGATTTTGAAAAATAGAGGATGATAAGGAGATTGGAGCAGCCACTAAGGTAAATCATCACTACTTTGATATTGGGAATTTGGGACCAGTATTCTAGAGAAAGGGAATTTTCCATGAATGATGGTGTACCAATTTCCTTATAGCTATTATACCTTCAACTTGAGGGAGACCACTAGTGGAGAAGCTCCTCAATAGGGAATTGATGTGTATGCCAAGTAGTACAGTTATCCTAAGAATCATTTTACTTGTGTTATTTAATTTACTATATTTGAAAATTTATAATCCACTTCTTTTAATGGAAATTTATATTCCACTTCTTTAAATATGATGTTCAAAATATCTTAGAAAATTGCAAGGATAAACAAAAATTAAGGATTGCTAATTGTTGTTCACATTTGTATCCACTCCAGTAGACAACATTTAGACAAGAGTGAAATGATGTGGTATGTCTGTATGTTAACTAGAAACATGGAATAGAGATACTAGCCCTATGAAATTATTATTGCAATTTCCTATAAGGGATTCCATGTATTGTTGGAGTGAAGACAAAGCATAATAAAATGGTAAACATAGATTATATTAAATAATTTAAAACATTACATATATTAGATCTCCTTGCAGCTCTATGGAGTTGGACTCTGAGAAGAGTAAATAGCCCTTACATTACATCATATTTATAATCATATTGAGGGGATAAGCATTGATGTCATGGTCTACACAGTAATTGTGAAGATAAGGCAGAATTAACTAACAGAAACATCCAAAAACCACATTCAATGAAGGTCGGTGGAGGAAACTTCTCAATGATGAACTATATGTTGGGCGGTGGTGGTAGAAATTATAGCAGATTTCTAACAATGCCCCTAATTTATACCACAAAATCTTATTACAATCTCAGTCTCTTTTTATAATGTTGCGGCATCTAAAATCTTCTAGATCTAGTGAGCGAACCTAGGAAATCCCATAATGTTGTTGGGATAATATTTCTTTGTATTTTTTGGTATCCATATGTATTTGATTTGTCCTTCATGCTTCTTAACTTCTTTTTCTTTGAACACATTTTTCATGCTTTGATTTAAATATTTATTTTGATGTTGGTCCCAATTTGTGGATGGGGTGGTGGGTGGATGAGGATTTGTGGCATGGCAGGTTGTAGCATTGGCATTGGTTTCATTGTAAGGATTCTTCGTGCTCCCTATGTTGAAATTTTCTTGAGACGACGTTGCCCCCAGTATGGCGGTAGTAGCACCGATATGTTTATATCGCTTGATTGTCGAATAACCAAGGCCTTGATGCTTAGGATTGCCAACAATTTGCACTAGTTCCAGGATACCCTATTCATGTAGACCTAATCCTTTTTCTTGATAATTCATCTCCTTAAAATTTTTATTTGCAATAGGATATGATTTACCTTGGAAACAAGGTGCTAATTCTTCTATGTTCTGTGGTGGACCTTTGAAAGTAACAAATTCTTTATTGATGAGATAGCTTGCCCTAAGAAAGGTAAGCGATCCAAGTTTATAAGTGATAGGATCCTCCATATGTGGCATGAATTCCTTATTGCTATCTTTGGCTTGATCTTGTAATGCTTCTTCAAGAAGTGTTGATGATTCATTTTCCCCATAAAACTCTTCCTCATGATTCATTTCATGGGATGTTTTTGATTCATGACTTCTGTAGGAGCCCTCTTCATGACCCATTTCTGATATGTCTCCATAGGATGTATCTGATTCACAACTTCTGTAGAAGCCTTCTTTATGATCCACTTTTGGTATGTCTCTAGATTTTTCTATACTTTGATCATGTGTACAAATGTTAAGAGTAGGAGACTCTTGTTCCTTGGTAATGATATCAAGAGTATGAGACTCTTCTTTTGAATGAAGATCATCTACGTGTCCATCCAAAGAAAGCATCTTGCGGGTAGATGGAGGAACATGTGATATATGGATATGATCATTTGTGACATATTGTATAGCTAGAAGAGTGCCCATTAGATCATTGTAGTATCTTGGAGATACAAATTCTTTGTCTTGACTGATTTTAGAATTGCTTTCGACATACTTTGAATCAAGTTCTTGACATGGGTCAATTTCACAGGATGGATTGTTTACAAAGGGTTCTTGGGTATTGTCTTTAGGCATCAGAAGTAGCTTAATATCCACTTGAGCTTTGAGTGGATTTGGATCAAATGTTGAGTCAAATATTCTTTCACTATTCTCAACTGTGAGGTTGAGGGATGCCAATATGTCTTGGGAAGGACCATTGCTAGACCTTGATGATAGATGTCGATCATGCTTTGGATTAAGTTCTTGAGATATTTCCTGTAATTCATTAGGTGATGTAGAGGCATTTGCAATATGATCACTAAAAAGTGGCTCTTGATGAATGTTGATTTGCTCACTAGATGGGGTAGACATATCCTAACAGTGTTCATTGATGGATTGATTTTGATCATTTTACTCAACAGTTATGGTCTAAATATTGTCAATGTTTTCAACCATAGGATCAAGTGATGTTAATGTTTCTTGGATGGGATCATTGTTGGTAATTGTTGGTGAATTTTTATCATGATTGAAAAGTGGCTCTTGGTGTGTGTTGATTTGATCATTGGTTGAGGTGGAAGCATCTTCAATGTGCTCATTAATGGATAGAACTTGATCATTGTTTTCAATAATTGTGGTGGGGAGGTTTTTAGTGCTATTGCTAGTGGTTGAACTCTGATTATTGTCCCCAATAGCTATTAGCTTTTGATCAATCAGGTCATGGATGAGATTTTTGAGTCGAATACAATCTAATGTTGTGTGTCGCTTTACTTTGTGAAATCACAAAAGTGCTTCTCGTCATACCCTAGTGGTTTCACCATGGGATCTCGATAATTCACATAAATAGGGATTTTAATGATATTTTCTTGGTTTAGCCATTGCAAGACAAACTCAATTGGTTCCCCAAGTGGCATGTATTTTCATCTATTACCTTGTGAGATTTGCACTTTAAATTGACATTGTCGTGATTGATTTTGGAGATCTGGTGATTGATCTTTGAGATGCGGTGATTGAGTTTCTTTTTGATGTGGTTGATCTTGACATCATTTCTTGACATTGGAGATATTGTTCTTGATGTGATTGTAGACACAACTCAATGCTTTGATGACATGGTTCAACCAATTAAAGATTGTATTGATTTTGGGGTGGAGATGTCTCTTGGCATAATGGATCAACTATTTTGGCAAGTGAAGTAATTTGATCCTACAAAATTTGATCTTGATTTTGATATTGACATCTTTGATATGGTTGACTTGGTTGTAGAGCAAGCAGATTTGGAATGCATCCTTATGGTGATTTCTTGTGATTGTGGACAAGTTGATTTTGGATAATACTCTAATTCTGTGTGATGTTTAGATTTATTGGTTGACCTTGAACATTTTTGTGGTTGGGAAACATATTGGTTTGATTTTGCATTGGGTTACCTTTACTTGGATCCATACATGGAGTTGTCAACATATTGCCTAGATTTTGAACAACATTGTTGGGATTTGCAAACATATCTATCATAAGGTTTACCAAGTGTGGATTCAAAATGGTCATGTTTGAAAAACTTGTATTTGGTATGTATGGATTTGGTGAGATAATGTTGTTTGGAATAAGACTCATGCATTGAGCATTTGGTTGATAGATTTGCAGATTTGGACTTGGATTTAAATCTACCATTAGGAAAGCTGATCTAAACTTTAGATTGGGCATACTCACATTCATTGTACTATTGAGGTTTGGAGGAGATAATGATTTCATGCATAAATGTGATTTTCGATAATCAATTGGCATTGTGAGATTTAGATAGTTTGGTTGACTTGGATTACTCATGATGTATGTGTCGAGTTTAAACTCTATGGTTTTTTTGTGTTTTGACCTTGTTGACCTCTGAGGGGTTTAGGACCAATGATGAGATGGGAGATGAAAGGGTGAGTGATATGGGTGTTTGAACTTTCAGGAAATCTAGATCAATGCTAGACTTTAGTACTTGATTTGATTGGATTTTAATTGAGGATAGTTTGATTAAGTGTGTTAAGTCAAACAAGGTGATAATGGATTGGATAATTTAACTAAGTGTGTTAAGTCAAAAAAGATGACAACGAACTTGTAAACCCTAGGAAGTTGTGTTATCCTAGAGTAAACTCATACAAAAAGGATAATTTGGCTAGGTGTGTTAAGTCAAACAAGGTGATGTTGATTTTTCCTAAAAGTCTAGCATAAGTGATGTTTTCAAAGTTCCCAAGAGTTTTTTGGTGAGGTGGGATTTTGATAAATGTTTGGATGGGTGAAGTGTTTGAATTGATCCTAGATGAACCTAAGAGCATTTTTTTACAAGACCAAGTTTTTGAAGAACATTCTTTTCCCTAAGAGTATTTCAAACCAAAAGATCAATGTTTGCATGGAAAATAATAAGACATAAGATTGCAAGCACATGTGTGGGGTCCAATTGAGTTAATATTGATTAATGAATTTCTTTTTACCACAATCACTTCTTGCTTAGTTTTTCAAATTGAATGTCCAATGTCCTAATTTTATTTCATCCCACAAAGCGCATTATGTGGAAATAAGGGAAATCAAGGCAAAGGTTACCTATTGTTGACTTTGGGAGAAACAAATTGAGATGTCTGAATGTTTAGAATCCTTCTAGAGATTAGAACCCCTAGGGACAAGCAGTAACATCTGGACACCTCCAAGGTATTTTTTCTTCCAAAGGGTTTGAAATTATGATGATTTATTGAATGTTTTTTTTCCACTATTTTGGATCCAAGCAAAGTTTTTTTGATTCCAATAACATGCACAATCCTAGGATGAAAAGACAGTATTTGTTGGGTTCCCACTTGGATAAATCTAGCTATGCATATTCAATGTGGATGATTAGATGCTTGACCACATAGGCTCCCCCTTACAGTGCACTCGCTTCTCGGTCCCACCAAGCATTAGTACCCATGAATCCCCCATAATATACTTTTCATCTCTATAATAGAATTCCATGTATATGTGGGATGGCTTCAAAGGACATGACCTTTTGCACCAACAAATAGATAGGATTTTGGCCTTTGCTAAACAAGGGGTTTTAGTTCAGACTTTCCATTCATGGAGATTGACCCATGTGGTGACAGACCATTGCTTCCCCTCTCATCAGAGTCAACCGCGTGATACTAGCCTCGAAATACCCACTTTTATATCCCGACTGGAAATACTCTTAGCTTTAGAGTGTTACCGGTTGGGTCTTTCCCTTGGGTGAGTATTGTTTCCCACAAGATAGGCCCTCTAAGATAAACAAAATCAAGTAAAAATATTTTTAGTTCAATCAACCTTCATTTAGAAAGAAAGGGAGAACACACACAATAGGTTTACTCACACTCGCAAGATGAATTGTTCAATTTTAATCCCAAATCAAAATGTGAAGGCAATATTTTAAACAAACTAATATCACCAAAAGAATTTTGATTCTCAAGATTGTCATGAAGCATGAGAGAAGTGCATACGCCTTTTAAATTATATTAATTTGTGAAAAAGATTGCAAAACATGAAAAATATTTGTTCATTTTAAGTCTATAAAGCAGTCATGAGTTCATTTTAAAAGCACCAAACGAGATGTTAAGGTTGCCTTGTTCAATTTTTAGAACCCAAACTGAAATTTAGTAGGTTTCTAATGTTTAGTTTTAATCCAACTTTGAAAAGATCAAATCAGTGATTGATTTTAAGCCCAAATTAAAGAGGTGACTTGGTTCAAAACAGAAAACTAAAGCATGAATTCGATGCTCTAAGCATTAAAAAATGCTTTGTGAATTTTAAGCTTCAATTCTCAATTTTCTCTTTGACTCCAATCTTGCTTCAAAGATTGTTCTCGATGTTTCTATGTTGCACATTCCTTGTGCAAATGAATTGAATCCTCCTATTCCTTTTTATCACCTTCCTTTGGTATGTGAAGGAGCCCTTTCCCAATCCTTGATAAGCTTGAATGAAGATGATAGACAATGAGATGCGAAGTGAACTCAAGTTTCCTATAGTGAGAGTGCTCAAATTGTGTTGTTGTACTGTTGAAATGCCTTGCTTTTATAGATTCAAGGTTAGAAGATTGAGTAATTTTGGATGAATGTGGGATCATTCATAAGCCAATGACAAGATGCCACTTGTCAAGATGTGAGAGGATGAGGGTTGTCCACATTTTGGTCAATGTGCCAATCTGAAATTTGAATTTCGATGAAATGACATGTTTAAGGGGGGTGAAAGATGAATTAAATGCTAGGTTTGACTTGTGCAAGAGACATGTAAGAGCATTTAATGCTTTTTTGGATGGAAAATTCATTTGAGAGGGAGATTAAAAATTTGAGGAATATTTCATTTTGATGCCCTTTTGAGAGTAATTAGAATAATTAATAAATCAAAGAAATGATTTATTGGTGCAAGTGGGTGGGTTAGTTAAAAGTTTAGATTTGACTAAAGTTATGTCAAAAGCAAGAGAATGGGTGATTATTTTTAGAGGTTAATTAATCCAAATTACTTAACTTGGAGGATTTTATGAGTTTTTATATTTGATTTAAATCATTTTGATTTATTTAATCAAATAAGAACTTAATGAATTTTGATTTATTTAATTAAATATGATGAAGCTAGGGAATTAATCAATAAATTATTTTAATTGATTAATAAAAGAATTGGATGCATGATGTTAATTTTACATGTCTACAAATCCGAAAAAAAAATCAGAATTTTTTTTAATTTCGATGTCGGCGACATCACTCTTTGAACCAATGCAAAAAGTACATTGCTTCAAAGAGGGGAAAAATTTAGACATGCAAAATTTACTCATACATCTAATCATGCCTCATTCAAAATTATTTCATCTATTAATCAAATTATCAATTTAATTAATTCACTAAATGACTAATATTCATTTTCCTCTCATTTGATTTAAAATAAATCAAAAAATGTAAATCAAATGTCACACCAACTAATCAATAGCTTGATTAGTCAAATACCTGATTAATGCTAAGCCTAACCCATGTCCCATCCTCTATCTTTTCTCACTTGCACAATAAATCATTTATTTTGATTTATTAAAACCCCAATTTTTCTCACAAAACATATTCCCAAGGAATATGCCCTCATTAACTCCCCTTATTTGACTTTTTTGTCCAAAAAAATTTCCCCCCAAATCCTTCAACTACATGCATTCAATGCCATTTTCAAATTTCAAATGGGCACATTTGCCAAAACTTGCACAACCATGGCCCATTCACATGGTGACAAGTGGCTCTTTCCTATTTTTTGGGGATTAATCCCACATTCTCCAACTTTGCCTCTTTTCTCTTCAAGCTCAACTATAAATTCAAGACTTCTCTCCTTCAAATACACAACTCAATCTCTTTCAAATTTGTTCTCTTCATTTGAGAACTAATTTTGTCCATTATCACAACATTATATCTTCATCATTTAGCTTGGCAAGGATTGGGAAAGGGCTCCTTCACATACTCAAGGTTGCACCAATCCAATATGGAATAGGTATCTTTCATGATTTTTTTTTTTTCAATCAGTTTATTGGATCTTTTGATGGCTTTGTTTAGCATGTTGGTTTATTTCATAAGAGTGGTTGATTTTCTAAGGTTTAAAACTAACCATACTAATGTGGGAATAGATTAAGCTTTGCAGATTTTCATGCTCACAATAATTGGGGTTCAACCCAAATACCTCTACAATATTATCCCTCGTGACCTCAATGACTACATTTCCATTCTCACTTAAGTTATTTTTCTATCTGTGGGGTCATAATTCTTGGCTAACTCCATCATCACATCCACCTCCTTAAACACATTAGGTACCACTAGCTTCCCTAGGTTAAGCCCCCATAGGTATCATGCAAAATTCTTAGAATACCTTCTATTAAAAGCATACAAGAACAATTTCCATACACTATGAGGTTGGGATGATTATCCAATTCCACTAGCATCATCAATTAATCTACTCATCACAATAGCTTTCCTTATAGGTCTCTTGCCAAATTTTGAACCACCCTATTTTATATTCTCAGAGGCACCTTCCATGATTCTCTCTTGAGCTTTCTTTGCACTCCTTAACATTGTGGATACCACAGGGTTATTTATCATAGGGTTTGATGCTGCATGTGGCTTCGAATTAACCATGGATAAAACATCCTTGGTTTTGATCCTTTTAACTCTTTTCTTCTTTGGTTTTCTCTTTGGCCTAATGTTGAATTCACTAGCCTCTAGTTCACTCACTTTTGCAAAGTGGAAAGAATAGGGTTGACAGTTTTCTTGACCAAAAAGACCTACCCAATTTTAAAAACCAATACACAATTAACAGAACAAAACACTTTCAAACCTTACACAATGTTTATCACCCCAATGAAGGACACTCAACGAATAAAACTGTAAGCAAGTTATCTCTAAAATTCCCTACTAATAATTAGACTAGCATAATTTAGTACTTGATAGGAAGAGATACAATAATTTTCTTACCGAGGTGAACAACTGATAGCAATGTTGTTATAATTTCTTGTTGGAGTCATCCACATTGTTTCTTCAACTTTTGGCTTTCTTCTTCACTCTTTATCAGCTCCAAATGTGCCAAAAACAAGCTAACCACCTTGTTTATCACTGGGAAATGGAAAATAACACCATTAATGGTTGATAGAAAGATCACATGAGTGAACTAACACTTACTAATTCATGTTTAAAATTGGTCGTTGATCATTCTTCGTGTTTAAATTTTTCTAGGTTGACTAACTCGCCACCGTGGGTGACTTAGTCCCATGTGGCATAAAAATAATAATTAACTCAAAATTCTAGTGGGATATTATCTCCTAAACCCTAAGGTCAGCCTGTGATGTGTTATTTTCAAGAAATTAGGGCATGGAAAATGTATAAATAAAGGGTTTTCCCCTCATTTTCATCTCCCATCTTCATAAGAAATCAAGAAATCTATCTTCTAAATCAAGCATCAAGCATTCAAGCACTCTAAGCGCTTCAAGTACAATCCATTGAAGCTGATCACTCGCATGTCTTCAGACTTTTCCATCTCAAGAGCTTGGTGAGTTGTTGTACTTGCATGTTGTTCAATCATCTTCCCCTTTTCATTCTATTTCAATATCTAGGGTTTGATTACCAAAATGGGGTTTAACTAAGGCAAACCACTATTCTCTAACCCTAACCCATTTTCCCCTCTTTGCATGTGTGTTTTGTAGTCTTTTTATATATACTAGCACTTGCAACCCAATAAGGTGCAATACTTACGCTGATAGGTTGAGCCAACATTATTTACGACTATGAAAAATAGTGGATAGCATGAAGAAAGTTGTGATCTATCTCACCTATCCCTCTCTACCTCTCCCTCCATCCCTCCCCCCTTCTCTCTCCCTCTTTCTCTCTCCTTCCCTCTCTATTTCTCTCTATATCACATATCCCTCCCTCCATCCCAACTATTTCTCTCTCACTCTCTCCTTCCCTCTCTACTTCTCTCCCTCTCTCACTTATTCCTCTCTACCTCTCTCCTTCCCCCTCTAATTCTCTATAACTGCCCTATCCCTCTCTATGTCTCCCTCCCTCCCTCTCTCTCTCACTCTCTCTAGCTCTCTCTTTCCTTCTCTACTTTTTTCTATCCCACCTCTCTCTCCCTCCCTATCTCTATCTCACTTGTCCCTCTCTACCTCCCTCCATCCATTTACCCTCCTCTCTCTCTCTGTCCTTATTTATCCTTCCCTCTCTACTTATTTACCCTCCTCTCTCTTTCTCTATCTCACCTATCCCTCTCTACCTCTCCCTCCCTCCCTTCCCCCTTCTCTCTCCCTCTTGCTCTCTCCTTCCCTCTCTATTTCTCTCTCTATCACATATCCCTCTCTACCCGTCCCTCCCTCTATCCCACCTATTTCTCTCTCACTCTTTCCTTCCCTCTCTACTTCTCTCCCTCTCTCACTTATTCCTCTCTACCTCTCTCTCCTTCCCCCTCTAATTCTCTATATCTCCCCTATCCCTCTTTACCTCTCCCTCCCTCCCTCTCTCTCTCACTCTCTTTGGCTCTCACTTTCCTTCTCTACTTCTTTATATCCCACCTCTCTCTCCCTCTCCCTCTCTATCTCACTCATCCCTCTCTTTCTCCCTCTATCCTTTTACCCCCTCTCTCTCTCTCTATCCTACCCTCTCTACTTCTTTACCCTCCTCGCCAATTCATTTCAAAAACAACACTTACTATACAACTTTAGTTTTTCATTTTTTCTATTTATTGTTTGGATTTTATAACAGAGAACAAATTTTAATTTTATTAAAAATTTATTATATTATTTTATTTTATTTTATTTATTATATAATTTTAATTTTTTTAATTTATATAAATATTTTTTTTTTATAAATAAATTATTATTACATAAATTATTCTATAAATTATTTTATTTACTATATAAATTACTAGTAGAGCCTCAAATTTAGCGAAATTAAGGGTTGAATGTATAGTAGAGCCTATCTCCACCAAATTCAAAGAGAAAAATATAAATAAATAAATATTGTAAAACAGGTTCCTAAAGCCACCAAAATTTCACAGTAAAAATTGATACTGATAAAAAAAATGATAGGAAAATTGTACGGGGAATAACGGAGAAATGCGAGTATTATTTATGTAAAATTCCTTTGTTTTCATAGTTAACAGTATTTATTTGACTGATTTTACCCCTATTGTAAAGTTCATGGGGTTCCCGCCCGCATCAGACTGCTGGAGATTCTAGTGGGCTCTCCCCATGTAAATAGCCTATCGGCTAATTAGTCAAAGATCAAGGTGCTAAAATGTGTCATCCTTCCATCCACATCATTCCAAGTCAACAAAACCTAAAATCAGCTTGAAGACAACTTGCATGTCAACATCTATAGATTCAGGTCTGAAATTTTGTCAAAAATAGAAGTACAAGTTGATAGCTACATATTACAATATCGATATTCTCAAAAGATATAGGTGGACTAAGTTGCCATCATTGGAAAATTAGCCCCGCTTTCAGGACTAAAAAATGATCTTTACATATTTGGAAACCCATTTCCCTGAAACTGGTTTTGGTAAAGTTCCCCCAAAGCAGGGGTAAGTCGCCTAGCTTGGTGTAAGTGTCCTAGTGGACCTCAATTATAGATTTTGAAAGATTCTAGAGCTCCTCTTCATCAACCTTCAGTTTCTAGGTGCACCACTTCTACCTCTTTAAGTTATGTTATAGTTTGCATGTATTTTAGGTCATTATTAGGTCATTTTACATAGTATTTTACATACTTTTACATTTCATTAGTTTGCATTCATTATATAGTTTCATTTCATTTAGTTTCAAAATTTAGATACTTTTCACATCACACACATATCACACATTAGACCCCTAATCTTGAATGAACCCTCAGATTTTGGAAGCGGAAAGAGTTCTCTCCTTCTAGGTGAAAACCCTAGAAGTGCCAGGGAACCCACCTTTCCCCTCAAATTTGTGGTTCATAAATCAATGAAATAAAGCTTGAACAAATAACCACATTTCTCATCATTATTTTGAGGCTCAAATTTTACAACAGATCCATGATGAGCAATGGGAAATGATATAAAGAGCTCAAAGGGCTATTGTGCATTGCAGATTTACAACACAAGAATCACAAGCAATTAGCGACAAAAGGGATCCAATGATAACACATAGAACACATGTATCACACATCGCTAATACAACATTCGTGATTCAAAACCCATCCACAATGCATGAAAAAAAGAAATACCATTCATCACACATCGCTAATAATTTACATGCATAAAGCTATCCACGATGAGCAATGAACAAAAACAATAGATGGGACTTAAGTGGGATAATTTGCAACATGCTCATAAGTTGTTTTGAGAAAGGGGACCACCTAGGATGACGTATGAAGAGGCCTCAAATGAATGAAATCATATTATTTCAAAGGATGTAAAGGCCAAACAAGGTCAATCAAATGACCTTAAATATAAAATATGTTTTGGACCTACGCACAACAGGGTGGTAACTTTACAGGATTTAATGACTTAAGATGTAACTAAAATGACCAAACACTGGTGATAGGGGGGTAAAAATATATTAGAACATTGGAAAGGACACAAAACTAAGGGTTACTAATGCAGGTTCTAGGAAAAATAAAACTCTAAGGTAATGAGACCAAGAAAACGCTAAGCCTAAACAGATGGATTTGACCAAAAATTTGCAGAATTTTAAGATGAAACATGAAGCATTTTAGGGGTTCCATTAGGATGTTCATAAAATTATATAATAAATGTCAAACTCTAGTTGTGCTTAATGAGAATTCCTTATGATGTCCTAGATGATCCATATATGATTTAAATTGAGTAGTGAGTTTCCTCAAAACAAAAACCAATCACACAAATCAACAAGGACTAAGTCGAGTCATAATGGCTAGTGAAGTAGTTGGCAACAAATAAATTTGAAGTTTGAGTTATAAAAGTGAAGGTTTAGATTAATAACTATAGAAATGACTTGGGTCATGTCTACAATTTAAAATCTACAATTTTTTTTTTAAAGTCTTTTAGAATCACAAATACAAATTTAGGAACTAGTGATCGTAGGAGTTAGTACTATAAACACCTAAAATTGACCACACCTAAAAACACTTGGCATTACCTTAGCATAGTCATTAATTAATTAAATATTCATTATATATTTAATTAGTTTATCCTTCACTTTTATCTCCCACTTAATTAAATAATATTTATTATTTATTTAATTAATTTGTCGATACCAGTTTTCTCCCATTTTGATTAAATAAATGTTTATTATTTATTTATTTATTTATTATATCTATTGAATTAATTTATCTATCACCTTTATCCCCCACATTGATTAAATAAATATTTATTTTTATTTAATTAATTTATTCTTCACCTTTATCTTCCACTTTAACTAAATAAATATTTATTATTTATTTAATTAAAATATCCTTCCACATCACACTTCTCCAATAAATTATTAAATAATTCTATTTTATTTAACTAATTATTGAATGTCAAATCTAGACACTTACCACCAAAAATGAATAAGGGGAATGATGATTCCCCCAATGAGCCTCTAGGGTTTTTCACCCTAGAAGCTAACTTTGGGAGAATGTGTGTCTTTCACACCTTTTTGAATCTTAGGGTTCATTCAGAGAGGATTAGATTTTGAGGGGTTGTGATTGTGTGTGTAAGCGTGTCTAAGTGCAATAAACTAAAAATCTAATTTTTTTATTAATGCTAAATTATGCAAATGTAAAGTGCTTGAAAACACAGTGATGTATGCAAACATATAGAAGATGAACCAATAATATACACTAAACTATATAGAAATGGAGTTAGAATGTGTGCACCTGGGAATAGAAGAAGGAACTGATGAAGGTCTAGAATCCTTCTGGAAATGTTGCAGAAGCTGAGATTGACACTTGTGCCAATCTGGGCAATCTAGTCCTAGATTCTCGAAAATTTGTTCAGAGCCTGTTTCTACTAAATGGGTGACCAGAAATGTCTAAATCACAAAACTGCCTATCTAGAGGGACTAGGTCGCCATTCTTGGTGACTTAGTCCTCTTCAAGTTTTTTGGATTTTACAAAGAGGAAACAAAATCCCTAGGTTTGCAGCCTGGTTCTTCACAGTTTCCCGCTTCTAAAACATTGATATTCAAGCCTAAGAGTGATTTTTGGTGGATGATTTGACTTTTCATGAAAGGGGTGGTCTTCAAAAATTCTTCAAAGCCTTCAATGATCTTCAAAGTACTTGAATCTACAATCACACAATAAGAGAAGGAGAAAAATATTCATTGTTACGGATTAGGGGTTTCCCTTAATAAAACCCCTTTTAGGTAACTAAACCAAAATGAATAGAAACAATGAAATGAAACATGAAATTTGAAGTAATGGAGTGAGTTACCTTTTCATGATGAGAGATCTTGTGTTGTTGCAACAATCAACCCTTGAATGCTTCAGAAAATGATCTCTTGTTGACTTGGAAGGATCAAACCCTAGTTTGCTTGAGGAGAAGAGATGAGAGAGAAGAGTTGTGTGAGAGAGGAAAAATGAGTGATGCATAATGATGAATTAGGGTTTCTAGGATTATTTATGCAAGTTATGCCCTAATTTGGTCGAAATAACACTGTACAAGCTGACCTTAGGGTTTTAGAGACAAAAATCCTGAAAGAAATTAAGTTTAATTCGAATTTTATGCCTCATGGGACTAGGTCATCCAAGGTGGCGACCTAGTCTATGTAGGCATTTTTAAGTAGTTTTCATTAATTAAAATATAATTATTTATGGTTTTTAGGATTGTCTTCATAAAACATACTATATAGGACTTGTATGCATATTAAGGGATCATTATAGCATAACAAGGGGTTAATTTGATGATGACAAGCCTAGGAGAGTGTGAAAATTTCTTGGAACACCTTACAACACTTCATCACCAAGCTTGGAAATGGGTAAAAATGGGTTGAAAAAGGTCCAAGATCATAGGCCAAGGTCCAAATGAGTGAAAAGTGTCAAGGTATACACTTTGGCGACACATTCAGCCCCCACTTTAGTGAGAGTAAGAACTTGCTTCAGACTCACACTAAAGTAGCCACATGATTTGGATGGTGAAGGATGAAAAAGAGGAAGAATGGGAAGAGAAAGAGGTGGTCAAGCCCCCAAGGATTTGAGATTTTATGTGAAGGATTTGAGTTCTCTTGATCCCTTTTGTTTTGTATTGAGATATTATCATGAAACCTTCATTTTATTTTCGCACATCCAAAGGAGGGAGCTCACTTTGTGAAAAACAATGTTAGCATTTATTCCATGAATAATAGCTGCTATGTCATTTGATGGCTCATTAGAATGGATAGGAACTTGTTGTAGGGAGGCTTGGATCATATTGTGATAGTGAGGGGAGACTTGAATAAGGTCCCATAAAGATATCTTAGCAGGAGTATTCCTTTGTTGATCAACAAGGTCATACTCCCTAAGGAGGGAATTAAGGCGAGGGGCAATGGGTAAGATTGGAGTATTAGGTAAAGGTAAGGGAGTGGAGGGTGATGGCTGGAAAAATAGGTTATTGCAAGTATAATGTGTATGATAAAAGGTATTAAGACTTGAGTGCAGCAACACATTAGGGGTACACGGGTAGAGGGTAAATTCGGGTTTGGTTTTGGGTGATGGTGGATAGAGGATAAGTTGAGGTTGAATAATATTGGCATCCCCCTGGGAAGGAGAGTCAATGTTATCCTTGGATTGCATCATTATATCCTCCCTAGGAGGAGATATTTTAGGAGAACTACAAGCCTTATGTTTGTGATATTCAAAGATTGGTTCTTCTAAAATGACCTTGTCATAAGTAGGGGAAGGATAATGTATGGGATGAGCATGGGTGGGATGAGGAGAAGAGGGTGCTACTTTATCAGGAAAGGTATCATTATCTTGTTCCATAGTAGTAACCCTAGTAAGATAATGATAATCAAGAGGTGCATCAAATGGCATGGTTTCCCCACAAATAGGGTGGTCATCAAGGGAAGGAAAAGGGTGACTCTCTTGCATGTCCATGATTGGATCTTGTTTTTCAAAAAGGCCCTTCCAAATGTTAGGAACATGAGGAAAGAGGGAAATAAGGTTAGAGCTCTCAATCATTGGATTCCTTGAAACCAATATATCCTTCTCACAAAGGTCTTTGTCATGATTGGTTTTGATGATATCCTTATTCACTAAAGCATTGTCACAAAGAGGGGAAGTCTTAGGATATGAAGGGAGACTAGGTAGAGTGGTATCATGAGAAGAAAAATGTGATCATCATGATTATCTAAGTTTTTATTTTCTTCTAACACATCATTCTCATGGATATGAGAGATAGAAGGGGATAAGTGTAAGACAAGTGTTAATGTTTTCATCCGCTAGATGCTCATAACGAGGGAATGTATTGAATGAATTTTTAACATGTTTGAATAGGTTACAAAAAATATAAAGAAAAAGGAAAAAAGTAAACATGTTTGAAGAATTTACAATGCAATTTAAAAAATGGAAAGACAATTTGTTGATTACACTATAAAGGATCTGAAAATGAAACTTTGTAAATGCAAAACTGAAAATGTACAATGCATGAAATGAGCTAATTTTGATAAAATATATCTAATAGAAACACAACCTATTGATACAAGTGGGTAATGGCACCAAGGAGAAGCCTAAAAATAGGGTTTTTCAGCTCTGTAGAGGGTAGTTTTAGAACCCTTAAGGGCCTAGGTCACCCAAAATGGTGACCTAGTCCTCTTGATGATTTTTTAAAGGTTTTTTAGGAGTTTCAAATTGGTACAGGTGGTTTATGTGTTGTATAGTGCAGGTCTAAAGATAAAATGCATAAACTCAAAGAGACTTAATGATTTAAAATGCCAAAATGCAGCCAAAATGCACTTTTCACTTGTGCAAGTTTGGAAAGCCTAAGATGCAACTTCACTAATGCAATATGCAATGGAAATGAATCCTAAGACAATGAAGGACTATAAATTAGACAAGAGGGTATAGGAAATTTGCGTTCACCAAAATGAACCACCAAAAATGAAGAAGGGGAAAGATGACTCCCCCAATGAGCCTCTAGAGTTTTCCACCCTAGAAGCTAACTTTGGGAGAATGATTGTCTCTCACTCCTTTTCATCTTAGGGTTCATTCAAAGAAGGTTGAATTTTTAGGGGTTGTGAATGTGTGTGTAAGCATTTCTACGTGCAATAAACTAAAATTCTAAATGTTTTATTAATGCTAAACTATGCAAATGTTAAGTGTTGGAAAACACAATGATGTATGCAAACATATACAAGATGAACTAATAATATACACTAAACTATACAAAAATGAAGGAGTTAGAATGTGTGCACCTATGAATAGAAGAAGGAACTGATGAAGGTCTAGAATGTTGCTGGAAATGTTCTAGAAGCCGAGAGGGACACTTATGCCAATCTGGGTGAACTAGTTCCAGATTCTCGAAAATTTGTCTATTGCTTGTTTCTGCTAAATGGGTGTCCAAAAATTTCTAAAACATAAAATTTCCTATCTATAGGGGCTAGGTCACCATTCTTGGCAACATAGTTCTCTTTAGGATTTTATATGTTCTAGGCACAGTTTTGAGATTCATGGAAGAGCCTCATGAGCTATGTTGGAAAGTATATAAGAGAATCCTTCACTACCTTTAGGGTACTATTAAATTTGATATTCACTACAAATTTGACATAGAGGTTCACTTGGTTGGATACACATATTTAGATTGGGCTAGTGATACTCAAAGTTACAAGTCAACTTCAGGTTATAGTTTCTCACTAGATTCTAGTCCCATCAGTTGGTCTGGTAAAAAAGTAATTTTTTATTGCTTTATCATGCATAGAGGAAAAGTATAGGGGAGTTTTCAATGCAACTAGTAAGACTATTTGGCTTATAGTAATTATAAATAAGCTTGGCATTCTGTTTAGACATCCACAACCATGTATTTTGATAACCAAAGCACCATCTAGATGTGTAAGAATCTGGTCTAGCACCAATAGACCAAACACATAGATATCCATATGCATTACATTCAAGAGCTTATTCATGGCTAGACCATCAACCTAGTCTTTTTTTAGTCTTCAGAGCAAGTTGATATTTCACCAAACCTTCTACAAAGAGAGTTTTCATTCATCTACAAGCTCTTGTTGGGGTGCGATCTACTTTAGTGGAAACATCATCTTTGAGGGGGGGTTTCTAGTTCTCACTTTTGTTTCTCCCTTTTAGGGGGAGTTTTTCCCACTAATTTTTCTCCCTTTCTCCACTTTATGAGAGATTGCATTATAATTGGGTACCTCATTAGGCATAATTTTAGAGACCTTATTTCCTTGTGCCCATCTAAGATATGTTTAAGGGGGAACTATATTAGTGCATATATTATTTAATTTATTATACACACATATTTACACACGACATGATAAGCTTATTTAGGTGTCCCAATTAGTGAGAGTTCGCTCCCCATCTCTTGATATTTTTGAGGAAGGTAACTCACCACCACTCTCTATTAGTGGGAGTTAACTGCCAAGTATTCTCCATTATTCTTGATGGAAATTTCTTGCCTCCATTATATATTTATATATCATTCATGGCTTAATTAATATGTTGATTTATCCATTCTTGTGTATTTTTCTTGCATTGTTTTTTATCATCTCATAGGTAGGATTGATTGTGTTCACCTTACGATATAATACTAGTATTCTATCTAAAGATGTTTACAAAATTATATAATAAATGGTGTTAGATTATTTTTATACTCTAATGTCAAACTCTAGTTGTGCTCAATGGGAATTCCCTATGATGTCCTAGATGATCCATATATGATTTAATTTGAGTAGAAAGTTTCTTTAAAACAAAAACCAATCACATAAATCAACAGGTGCTAAGTCAAGTCATAATGGCTAGTGAAGTAGTTGGAAACAAATAAATTTGGAATTTGAGTTCTAAAGGTGAAGGTTTAGATTAATAACTATATAGAAGTGACTTGGGTGAAGTCTACTTTTGCAAATCTACAATTCTTGTAAAAAAAAGTCTATTAGAATCATGAATGCAAATTTAGGAACTATTGATGGTAGGAATTAGTATTGTAGAAACCTAAAATTGACAACACCTAACCATACTTGGCTTTACCTTTTGCATAGTCATTAATTAAATAATTATTGGTTATTTATTTAATTAGTTTATCCTTCACTTTTATCTCCCACTTTAAATAAATAATATTTATTATTTATTTAATTTATCCATATCACTTTTATCCCATTTTGATGAAATGAATGATTATTATTTATTTAATTAATTTATCCTTCACCTTTATCTCTCAAAACTAGTATGCATATAATAATTAATAATATATAAAAAAATGCTGAAAGTTATCATTACATAACATTGTTCTTCTTAAATTTTAAATCGAAAATAATTTTTAAAACTTTTTTGATGTTATACACTCTTTTAAAAAATATAAAATGTATTAACTCTATTTTTTTTAGTTTTCAATGTATTATATTATTTTACTTTAGATTTAAAAATATTTTATTAAAGAGTAGGAAAAACATTTCATATTACATAACAATTTTAGAAAAAATATTTACTATTTTTACTATTCTATGGTTTATTTTGTTTTGTTTTTTATAAAAGTATAATAAATATTATATATTTATGTATAATTTTTTTTTTTTTTCTAAATTTATTATTAATTTATTTAATTTTTTAATATATGTTTTCAATTTAAAGGGATTTTCAAAATCTGTCTAAAATAGAAAAAACAAATTCATTTTGATTTTCAAAATAGAGACGTTAGAAAAAAAGAAGCACATGACTTCCACCTCCTTGTCATTTTCAATGAAGCTTCAAGAACTTTATACAAAATATTTCTTCGTTCCTTTCACTATATAATGCTTTCAGCATAATAAATATTTATTATTTATTTATTTAATTTATCCTTCCACATCACACTTTTTCAATAAATTATTATATAATTTTATTTTATTTAATTAATTATTGAAAGTCAAATCTAGATACTTACTACAAAAGTCAAACTAACTTTGCATCTCATCCATCCATTTCATACTATATCTCCAAATCTCAACCATTCACATAAGGATATGTCTTAATACACCTCCTAAACCTAGCCCTTATCCCTCATGTGACAAGTGTCACATGACTATAACTTTAATCCAAACCCTAATCCTCAGTCAATCCTAACCATCCATTAATCAATCTATCTTGGCCTTTGATTTCTTTTCTTGAAAATTCTATAAATGAGAGGCCTCTCATCTCATTTGAGCATCCATTTTCATTGTGGCCTTATGTTGCTAAATTTTTTATTGGGCCATCTATCCTCATAGCCTTATGCTTCTTCATTTTCTATCTAATATATCCCCATCATATCCTCATGATATCCATTTGATCAGTCACCATAGCAATCCTACCATCATGTTGTTGGTTTCATAAGCCATCACATTCTTTCAAAAGAGCAAACCAAATGTAGCTAGGGTGCACTCTTTTTCAGCTCTATCTGAGGAGAAAGAAGATTTTTAGATGAAGGTAATGTGTATGTATTACATCTTCTTCTATGTTATTTACTTACAATAGTTTTTTGTTTAAAAGTTTTTGATTAACCTTCCATGGCTGTGAATTGCTGGTGGTGAATTTTCCTTGAGATGAATTTATCATGATAGTGAATTTTCCCGCAGTGAATTTTCCCACGGTAAATTTGCCTGATACAGATTTTGTTTTATCTAGATATTGTTGAAACCCCACTCCTTTGATGAACCCTTCCTAATATGCGAGGGTTAATTTTTCAAAAACAAATTCATTTCAATGTACTATTTTCGAGTTGACGATAAACAGAAAAGGGAGACAACAAAACTCGCCACGAATCCTAGAAACAAGGGCACCCACGTCAAAGTGCACAAATGCAATATTTACACTGCATGTTATTCGTCTCTACATAAACAATATATGGATTGACCACAACTCTTTAAAAGATGTTATATACGAAATCTTTACTAAAAAAATTGTGGGTAGTAAATTATAGAAGATAGTGCCCCAATACCTGAATTAAAATTGTAACCTAAAGTGAAATGGACTGCTTTCACTTACATAGAGAGCCAGAAAGGAAGGTTGCTTGCGAGCGCCCTTAGAGAGATCCACCATGAAAAATTCATAATCAACTTCCTTCTCATTTAAAAAAGCACACACCATTGCAGTTGCAGTGGATAAATGATAGCCATGCACTTTGATCAAAACTATTGCAGTCACAAGATGATAACGATTACGATCACGTTTTAACAACTCCAGGAGTTGGGTGAACAATTTATAGAGGTAAACAATGTCTTTTGAAAAATTTCTTTAGTTAGATAAATAAATATAAATCTTCTATTTTCATTCGAAGCTCAAATTGGACTGATCTCATTATCCTAAGCTGTTTTCTCTCAAAGCAATTTTCTAGATATATTCCAAAGAACTTCCAAACCTTTTCAACATCTGTTTGAACTTTTTTTTTTGTTGGCTACCATTACTTCCTTGATCAATTGTCAAAACATCTTCCTTGATCAATTGTCAAAACATGATAGTTTATGAGATTCTTCATAAATTTGTTATAGGATAGTATTTCGTATCATATCTATATGAAATCTCGATGTATGAGGAAATGTTTCTGGTTGTAAGTGGTTAGGAGTTTTTATTTTTTTTAACTAAAAACATTTATAATTGGATGTAAGAAATTCCTATATAATTACAATCAAAAGCATTTATTCATAAGTAGAAAACTTATTTCCTTAAATTTTGATATGTGATATTCATGGTTTTTTGAGTTTATATGTAACAATCAATTGAGTTTAGATGCTTAATATAGAATTGCATTAACAATATTTTTTTGACTATTGTTGGGCATATCAAATGTGGTTTAGCAAATCGTAAATCATAGATTTGAACCTTAGTAACATCACTATTGCAATTTGTATTGATTGGATTAATGACATGTTGATCAAAGAAATGAATGACGAGTACATCCCACTCTAGTGGATGGTGAAGAAATAATAGTTTACATAGTAGGGAAATTATTTAACCAAGAATCAAATTTGGCATAAGCTTCCTTATCTAACATAAAACTAGCTGCATTGAGTTTAACTATTTATTCTAAGTCATTTCAATAGTAGTTTTGGATAAGAATTATGATCTTGTAAAAATAGGATATTAGAATTTCAAACATTTTTCAGTTTTCTAATAAGATTGTCTATATTCTACTATCTCTTTCAAAATTTAAGGGCATGAGTCACTAACAAGTGATGTTGCTCTTTGATAACTACCAAAAACCCTAATTTAATATTTTTGAAACAAAAATTATTTGTTAAAAATTATATAATAACTAAATTTAAAGCATATAACTAGAATATAAGGCATGCATGTATCATACATTTATTTTTCCATTTTTTATACACTCTTAATTAATCTTTTTTATTTTTTTGTATAAATAATATCAATTAAGGAATACTTACAAATTTTTTTATAGATTGTGATAAAAAGAATGTAAATAGTAGAAGAAGGAAATACCTTCATCATTTTCAACAACCATTGTTTGTTCTTATCTTTCTTCCATCTGAACATATGTCTTATTTCATATAGATTACTTCTTTGTATTGAAGCCAATTTTCTTGGTAATTTTCTGGGAGAGAAATTACACGTTGTAAATCTTTCTCCCATATATGGTGAAATACCTATTATAAAAAAAATAACATTAAACACTTACAATTTTTTGACGTGATTTAAAAGTAATAAGCATTAAAATATAAAAATGTGACATTAGATTATGTAGGATGGTGAAATCTTACACATGGATTGTATAGATTCAGCCATCCTTATAGAATAAAATAGATCATTTACTCCAAACAAAATGCTAAAACTAAACCAAACATGCATTAGAGAAAATGAAATACAACCTATTCTATGATGGATTGGTGCCCTCCATGAAGATGTGAAAGAGCCCTTTCCCAATCCCTTTCTAAGCCAAATGAGATAGACAATGAGTTGCTATGAGCTCAAGTTGCCTATAGTTTTGATGACTTCAAAGTGTGTTGTTGAAATGAGAGAAAATGCCGTGCATTTATAGGAAAAGTTGATAGAAGAGAGGCCAAAATTAGGCAATGTGGGACTAAATCCCATCCAATAGGATAGAGACACTTGTCATAATGGGATTGGTCAAAGCTTGTGCAAGTTTTGGCCAATGTGACCATTCAAATTTGAAAAATGTCAATAAATGCATGTTGTTGAGGGTTTTGGGGGGAATAATATTTGTCCAAAAAAGTCAAAGATGAGAGTTATTGAGGGAAAATAGTCTTTTTAATAAATCAATTAAATTGATTTATTGATGCAAGTGGGTGGGTTAGCTAGGAGTTTAGGTTTGACTGTAGTTGAGTCAAAAGCTAGAGAATGATAATCATGATTAGAAGTTAATAAATGTAGATTAATTAACTTGGATGATATTAAGAGGTGACATTTGATAAATCAAATGAAAGGAACTTTAAGGATTTGATTAACTAATTTAATTTATTTAATGAACCTTAGGAAATTAATCAATAAATCTTTTAATTGATTAATAGAAGAAATGAATGTTAATTTGTATGATGCATGATTGTTATTTTTGCATGTCTACATTTTGCCCCTCTTTGAAGCAATGTACTCATTGCATTGGCTCAAAGAATGATGCCGCTAACATCGAAATTAAAAAAATTCAGATTTTTCAGATGCCCCAGCGAAAATAAGTACGTTAGTACATTGCCCCCTTGAGAGATCGAGCGAAAAGATACAATTTGAGGTGGATCTCATGACAAAGAGGTTCAAAATGGATGTATGGATGGTTAGACTATATGATAATGAAAATGAGATGTTCGAAAGATGCTTAGAATAACAAATTTATATTATCCTAAACAACTTAAATGATTATGCAATGATGTTGTCCTATAATGATATGACGTGATTATGCAAGATGAGAGGATGAATGTAGCATAGATGCAGGATGGATGCATTGTTAGCGTGAAAGAGGATAGAATAATGAGAGGGATCAACCCTTAAATCTAAGAAGATGCAGAAGTTCAACAACCCAACTTTATTAGAAATGATGAATGATGATGATGTATTGCTTATCCAAGGATGGGAAAAGAGCGTACCTTTCTTTATGTTTGATAAGACACGTAGGTGTGATGCATTAAGGTATTAAGAACCAGGATGGTGTTGCGCCTAGTGTGATGGAATTTGACTCGACAATCAGATAGGAGTACTCTTGTTCACACTTGACAAACATAACCTTATTCAGAATGCAGTTCAGATATCATAAACATCTCGAACCAAAACATAACAAGGCAAGCCTTATTATGTGGTCAACAAGACACTTAAAAAATCCTTCCTACAAAGAAAACAAAGTATGCATGACGAAGTTATTTTACAAGAATATCCAACAAGCACAATAGATAAAAAGATAATGATCGTTGCCCCATTCCTTTCTCTCTAAACCTGTTTTGTTTAGGCATCATCGAGAGGTCCTTGGAATGAGCGCAAAATAAGATAAGTGAAAAAGACCAAAATAAAGTAAACAAACAAGCTAATGTTCTTCGTATCGCTAGCCAAGACTAATTACTGTGGGGTACCTGATGCTTATGTCCATCGCAGGAAAGCTTCATCCTAGGACATGTAGTGATCAATGTTTTGGTGGGACTGATTTGGGTGATAAGCTATTGATACTCTGAGTTGACCAACTTTCTTGCTTACTGACTTAGGCTTGAGACTCTGACGATTAGGCGTTCACTTTAGAACCTGCTAAACTTGCTTCTGACTAACTCACCAAAGGGTGAAAGCGACGATGATTTATTATGAGTGATGACAATCACGGGTGAAAGCGAGATGAAATGGATGCACCATTTTGGTTTTTTCAGATATTTTGAGGCTGTTTTTGGTATTTTCACATTTTTCAACGTTTTTGGTATTTTCAAGATTTATGAATGTTTTTGAATTTTGTGTCTCGGGGGCCGATCAAGGATGGCCTTGCCTAAGTTTAAGCTCAGAGACGACATAGTTCAGACTGGTGGTGGACTGACTTGATGATAATATGGACAAATGGATTGCCATTTTATTGCCTAAAGGACTAACTTAAGATGTAGACTAGATGGGCAAACGGATTGCCAATGCGACAGACACCTAAAGGACTGACCTAACCGTCTCAGGGGATGATTAAAGATCAACCTTGCCTACGTTCAAGCTCAGAGATGATGTAGCTCGACAAGGTGAAAGATTGACAAGACTCATTGATGAATTTTTGAAGATTTTCTGATATTTTGACATATTTTTGGATTTTTGATGATTTGGATGTTTTTTATTTTTTGCATGATTTTTTTGAATGTTTTTGGTTTTGATGAGTTTTTCTGAATGTTTTTGGCTTTTTCTGATGAATTTTGACAATTTGGATATGATATGCATGATGATATCAGTGCTCTGTTTTTGGGTTTTGTTAAAAACCAAGCTTAGTGTTGATCAATCGGATTGATGAATTGATAGTTTGACTAAGTGTGTTAAGTCAAACGAAAGTGATAATGTACTTGTAAAATCTAGGAAGTTGTGTTATCCCAGAGTAAACTTGTACAAAAAGGATAATTTGGCTAGGTGTGTTAAGCCAAACAAGGTGATGATTGATTGGATTCAATTGATCAAGATTGATGAAGCTTGATTTGGAACAAAGTAGCTTTGATGATTTGATGTGACGTTGGGGTACACATTAGATGCAACTGATGTTGATTGTTCAGATTTGATGATTGACGAAAGATAAAGCTTGATGAGGAACGTCTTCTTGTCAAAATATGCCATGGGCTAGTGACTTGGATTTGTGTTCACAAATGATTTGACCAAGTTGATTTCACATTGTCCAATGCTCGGATCACCACATAAGTGGGAAGATATAGATCAAGATTTATTCCCGAAGCGAGATGTAAATATCTGTCCCCAGTGTCTAGCAATGTTTGAACGGCCATGCGTGGATTCTTGGATATGAATGGATATGGATTATCTTGCGATAAGATAAGGGTGTTCGAATAGAGGAATGCTCATTCAGATAATGCTTTGAGGCTCATATAATGTTGGATAGGATGGGATCAATGAAAATGACCCATGTCAAGATGTTTACCATAAACAAGTTTAAAGTGTGCTCCAAAATTTTCCAAGATCAAGATAACTTGGAGTATGGATGCAGATGGAAAATGGATTGGATAAACGGTTCATGGATGAACAGATGATATGGATGGAATGTCAGGTTTATTATGGATGCGATAAGATGCTTTCACCTAGACTGGCACACGTAGATGCTCGATTCTACATATGATGCCTGTTTGCTAGGTTTTCATCATGGTATCTGTCCAAAGCGCCACCCAGGCGGTTTTTTCTAGAGGATGATTTTTTTTCTTTACTGTTTTCAATCCTTTTTTCTATTTTTTTTGGATTTTTGGATTTTTTGATTTTTTTGTTGTCACCAGGACGCCTGTTTGCCAGGTTTTCATCAAGGTAACCATTTTTTCAGGACATTTTTTTGATTTTTTTTGTATTTTTTGAGAGATTTTAAGCTGATGTTGAACCACTTGGTGGTGCTGATGTTGATGCTTCTGTCATAACATGCCATCGGTATCCTATTTGAAGAAGTTGCTTTGCCAAGATACGTGCACTTGAATGCAACTTTTCAGATCCCTGATCTGCTTTGCTGATACCGGAGTTAACTTTGTCTTTGTGCACACACTGCGATAGAGTGCCTTTTGAATCCTTATGATGAAGGGTGACTGCCAATACATGGTCAATGTGAGAATTGGATATCATGTGTGGAGGCATGGATGGAGTGTGTTTAGGTATAAAAGATGGATTGGCTGACAGTTTGGAGCCTTTGACTCTCCAAACTTGAGAAAACAAGCAATAATGGGTGGATACGGAAGTGTACATGGAATTAGGACCAACTTCTTGATACACTTTGTATGTTGCTTGAGAAGCTTTATTTTGCTTTTGTGGAAATCTTTGATGGATACTTGCCCCATTTTTATTTTGCCCCATAGTTTCTTTGACTGATGGAGTTTGATAGGGATAATCTTTCTTTGTATTTTTTGGTATCCATATGTTCTTGATTTGTCCAATATGCTTCTTAGCTTCTTTTTCTTTGATAACATTCTTCATGTTTCGATTCAAGTCTTTCTTTTGATGTTGGTCCCAATTCGTGGATGGGGTGATGGGTGGATGAAGATTCATGGTGTGGCGGGTTGTAGTATTGGCATTGGTTTCATCATAAGGATCCTTCGTGCTCCCTATGTTGATGTTTGCTCGAGACGAAGTTGCCCCTAGTATGGTGATAGTATTATTGATATGTTGAGATCCCTTGATTGTTGAGTAACCAAGGCCTTGACGCTTAGGATTGCCAAAAATCTCCACTGGTTCTAGGATACCCTATTCATGTATGCCTAATCTTCTACCTTGATAATTCATCTGTTGAAAAAATTTATTTGCCATAGGCTATGATTTACCTTGGAAACAAGGTGTTTCTCCTTCTCTGCCTTGTCGTGGACCTTCAAAAGTGTCAGCTTCTTTATTGATGAGATAGCTAGCCTTTAAAAAGGTGAGTGATCCAAGTTTATAAGTGATAGGATCTTATACATGTGGGATGACTTCCTAATTGATCTCTTTGGCTTGATCTTGTGTCATATCAGATTGTAGTGCTTCTTCAAGAAGTGTTGATGCTTCGTTGTCTACACAAAATTCTTCCTCATGACTCACTTCATAGGATGTTTCTGATTCATGACTTATGTACAAGCCTTCTTCATGATCCATTTCTGATATGTCCCTGCATTTCTCTACATCTTGATCATGTGTACAAATTTTAGGAGTAGGAGACTCTTGTTCCTCAGTAGGAGTATGAGACTCTTGTTTTGAATGAAGATCATCTATAGGTTCATCCAAAGAAAGCATCTCATAGGTAGATGGAAGAGTATGTGCTATGCGGATATGGTCATCACTTGCAACATCTTGTATAGATAGGAGAGTGTCCTTTATATCGCTATAGTAGCTTGGAGATACAAATTCTCGATCTTGAGTGATTTCAGAATTGCTTTCAACATGCTTTGGATCAAGTTCTTGATATGGGTCAATTTCAAATAATGGATTTCTTTCTTGGATATCTTCATTAGGCATAGGAATATTCTCAAATTTCATGAGGTCAAAGGATGGCCATATGTTTTGGAGAGGATCATTGCTAGACCTTGGTGAAAGATGTTGATCATGCTTTGGAACAAATTCTTTAGATATTTCTTGTAACTCATTAGGTGATGTAGAGATATTTTCAACATTGTCATTAGTTGAAGGATCACAAATTATAGGATCAAATAATGTTAACCCTCCTTTGAATGGATCATTGTTAGACATCGTTGGTGAGTTTTTGATCATGATTGAAAAGTGGCTTTTGGTGTGTGATGATTTGATCATTGAATGATATGGGAACATCTTCAATGCGTTCATTGATGGATAGCTCTTGATCATTGTTTTCAACAATTGTAGTGGGAATCTGTTGCAAGCTTTGTTGAGTGGGTAAGGCCTGAGTTTGCTGCTGAGCCAACAATGCTTGTTGTTCATCATGTTGTTTTTGTGCCAATAATGCTTTTTGTTGGGCTCTTTGTTGTGCTACTTCTTCTTGGATTTCTTGCAATAGTGCGTAGAATTCTTCTTGCGCTTGCGCTTGTTGGGCTACTTGAGCCACTTGTGCTTGCTGAGCAACTAGCTGTGTAGTTTGTTGGGCTTGGAGTGCCTTTTTATGGGAAGCTTCTTGCAACATGATGGAGAATGAATTGGTCGTGCTGTGCTTTGGCAGTGGTGGTGGTGGTGGTGGAATGGGAATGGTGTTGATTTTTGGGGTTGCTTGGATGGTTTCCATCTGTTGTTGTGATATCGCTAGCAAAATGGGATGATTTGGTATGATGTTTTGATTTGGAATGATAGATTGAAATTGAACATTGTTGTGGTTGGGAATCATATTGCTTGGATTTAGGTAACTTTGATTTTGTATGGGGTTACCTTGACTTGAATCAACATATGGAGTTGTCAACATATTTCTTGGATTTTGAACAACATTAGCGGGATTTGCAAACATGTCGACCCCAAAGTTTACCAAGTGTGGATTTGAAATGGTCATGTTTGGTAAAGTTGCACTTGGTATGTATGGATTTTGTGGGATAATGTTGTTTGGAAAACTCATGCATTGAGTGTTTGGTTGATAGATTTGCAGATTTGGACTTGGATTTAAATCTATCATTGGGAAAGTTGTTCCGAACTTTGGATTGGGTATGCTCATATTTGTTGTACCATTGATGTTTGTATGAGATAATGCTCCCATGTATGCATTGTACAAGCTTTGAAAATCAAATGGTATTGCAAGGCTTGGATACTTTGGTTGAATCGAATTGCTCATGATGGATGGATCAAGTTTATATTCCATGTCCCTCTTGTGTTGAGATCAAGTTTGAACCATAAAATGAAGACCAATTTTCAAGGATGTAAGAGATGAACCTCTAATCCTTTAGATCAGTCTAAACCTTAGGTTCAAAGAAGCGAAGAACTAGGATAATTGAAGGATCAAAGCGTTAATGAGGATGAGATAAATGAAAGATGAGTGATATGGATGAATGGAACTCTTAAAGAAACTTTGAAAGCAATGCTAAAACTTTTAGGACTTTGATTTGATTGATTAGTGATTGGATTGATGGTTTGACTAGGTGTGTTAAGTCAAACAAAATCTGATAAATGTAATCTTAAAGCTCTAGGAAGTTGTGTTATCCATAGAGTGAACTCTTACAAGATGGTAGTTTGACTAAGTGTGTCAAGTCAAACAAGGTGATGATTTGATAATTTGGCTAGTTGTGTTAAGCCAAACAAGATGAACTCGTAAACCCTAGGAAGTTGTGTTATCCTAGAGAAAACTCATGTATAAGATGATGGTTTGACTAGTTGTGTTAAGTCAAACAAAGTGATTTGATTTCACCTAGAAGTTTAGCATAAAATATGTTTACAAAGTTTCCAAGAGTTGTTGGTGAGATGGAAATTTGATTGATTTTGATGGTTGAAAGATGGATGAAAGTGATTGAAATTGATCCTAGACTTGACCTGAAATAACACTTCTTCTTACAAGACCTCGGTGTTGAAGAATAGGCTATATTTCCTATGGAAGGAAAGCAAACCTTTCAAACAATTCAGGATCTCAAGATGGTCCTCACTAGCTTTCAGACTAAGCTTTTTGAACTTCGGTTTTGGGATTTTGATCATGTTAGAAACCACATGTGTAATCCAATTTGTCTTTTATTTTGTTTATATTCAGTTCTTTTTACCACAAACACATTCTTGATTATGTTTTCAAACTGAATGTCTAATGTCATGCTTTCGTTTTCATCCCACAATGTCCATTATGTGGAAATCAAAGAAATTAGGGCAAAAGTTTCCTAGGTTTATCCTTAGTGCAAAACAAATGATGATAGAATCCAAGCACTTAGAAACCTCTAAGGATATGATCCCTAGGGAAAGCAAGAGTACTCAAATTCATCAAGGATATTTGTTTCTTCCAAGGTGTTTGAAATTTGAGGCTCTTGTGTATGTTTGTTTTTCAATGTTTTGAATTCAAGCAAAGTGTTTTTTGATTCCAAGCACTTTTTACAACCCTAGGATGATGAGGCAATATCTTGTTGGGTTCTCACTTGGATAAATCCAGCTGCGCATATCTTGTGCGAATGGCTAAATGCTTGACCACACTGGCTCCCCTCCACGACACTCACTTATTCGGGTCAGCCAAGCATTAGTACCCATGAATCTCCCATGGCATACTTTCCATTTCCACAACAAGACCGCATGTTAGGTGGGGGGGCTTCAAAGGACATGACCTTTTGCACCAACAAGATAGACAAGGTTTTGGCCAATTTCTAAACAAGGGGTTCTAATTCGGGCATTCTGTTCATGGGGGATTATCCAACATCGGCGAGAGTCCATTGCTGTCCATCTCGTTGGAATAATCCTTGTGATTCTTAAACTTTCCTCAAGAATCCACACTTATATACCAGTTGGAAGTTGCTTGGCTTGAGTGTGTTCCCGGTTGGGTCATTCCCTTGGGTGAGTACTTTTTCCCACAAGGCAGGCCCTCTAAGATTAACAAAAGCGAGCTAACATATCCTATCGTTCACACAAACTTCATTGAAAAACAAAGGGGAAAACCTCCGCAATATGTCGTGCTCACACTCGCATGTTTTGTTCAATTTTTAAATCCCAAATCGAAGTGTGGAGGCAATCTTTTTCACAAGTTAATATCACCAAAATGCTTTTGATTCTCAAGATCGCTATGAAGCATAAGAGAAGTGCATATGCATTTCAATGATGTTAATTTGTGAAAAATATTGTAAAACATGAAAGACACTTGTTCATTTTATACGTCAAAGCAGTGATGAGTTCATTTTAGAAGCACCAATTGAAATGTGAAGTTTGCCTTGTTCAATTTTAATTCCAAATTGAAATCTAGTAAATGTCTAAGGTTCTTTTTAACCAACTTTGAAAAGATCAAGTCAAGTGTCTAATTTTAAACCCAAAAGGAAATGTGAGTTGGTGTAAAACAAAAAAAAAGGGTACTGAATTGAAGCTCTAAGATTTAAAATAAGCATTAAAAAATGCTTTTTCCAAGTCTTGATTTCAAAAAAATATCTCCAACTCCACTTTATCCGCCTTTATTTTCATTTGATCACAATGTCAACACCTCCAATTTCAATCTTTAACCTTTGTTCAGTTTGGATACTTGTCTTCTAGTGTCCACCTTGATTTCAACCTGTAAAACAATACAAAGTTATCACAAACTAGAAGTACAATATTTCAAGGAAATCAAGATAAACAATAGTTGATAGCCATGGATAAAAATGAAACATAAGCTACACTAAGATAAATAATAGTTGATTTAGATAGCCTTACTGTTGTTTCCTGTATACCTGACACCACTTATTGTAGCAAATTTTATACAAATACCTGAAAAAGGTCTTTTTAATTCAATGTTAATGCTGGCAAAGTGGCAAAGATAAGGCTTGACAAAAGTAATTTATTGTATGGAAACACTAAGTAGTGACTCTTAAATGACTTGCATGACACCAAAGGATTCATCTTAGCCTTGCACTAATAACGAAGATGCTCATAGCGTGCAATCTTTTAATAAAAAGACAATAGCAACCTGCTCATTAATCACTTCGCTCCTATCACATCAATTGGACCGATGTTTTGTGGATGGTTACAATTGAACATTAAAAGCTCAGTGTATCAAACTTAGATCCCCAAACATCATAGTAATTGTTAGTCAAAAATTAATGTAGTAGGATGGATTTAAATGCGTTAAAAAAAAAAATCCAATCTCTGAGAAACTAAAGTATTGTGTGTGACAGCAATATGTAGGTCATATGAAAATCTTGGGTATTAAATAACCTATCAAATCCAGTACACATTAATGTCAAAAATAAAATCTTAGCATTCTTTACTGGTGTGATAAAGCTCTTATCTGCATATTTTCGTGATCTACCAATGACAGAAACAAAGACATGATATTTCAAACCACTGCATTAAAAATAAAGAAAGCATAATGATCACGTTAACTATCCATGCCAGCGGCTTGTTTTGGAACTCAAAGTTGATTCAGGTGAATGAAGATCTTTAAGTTACATGGAAAAATTCATGCCCCCCAACTACCTGTTGAAAGTTGAACTTATCAAAGAAAATATCTAAATGTCCTTTCAGAATTCAAATTTGGTTATTAATGTTAATGACAGAAGAGATATATGTGGAATTTCAAGAATGAGACACACCAAACAACGAAGACACTCTGCAAGTTATATACTACAGTCGACAGCCCCAGCCAATGTATTGAATTCACATTTAATGAAACCTAACATCAATCAATAAAAAAATTTCAGATGATGATCCATGTTGTTACATAAAGAAATAGATTAATGCCATCGGAGTCTATCATTCTATTCCCTATCAGCAAGAAACCTCTAAAACAAATTTATGGTTGTCTGTGGCCACGTGACCATGCAATCTAGATGAGGCTTCCTGCATTTACATTCACAACTAATCCAACTTTATTTGCCATGGAAAAATTGGAATGGAACAACAAATTAAAGATTCTATTTTTTTTTAACATAGCCGTGCAAAGTTATTATGTCTATTCCATCCACATACGTACTATCCATGATGTAGAGATATGGCAGATCAAAGACCAAAACAAATGAATGCTTAATGTGATTGGCTGGTGTAGCATAAATGCAAGCATTGGACTAGGATATATTGGACTGGGATATGGACATTGATTAAAAGCACAACAGAAAAAGATTTTGTCAGATGCATTAACAGTTGGAAAAGTTGTGCATAGATTCTTCACCTAATGCATAAAGACACCTCTAAATTGCAACTAGTAGCCAGTCAACCACCTACGTAACAACAAACATAGTGAAATGATTTCTAATGTTGCTAATTTGTGAGTACAGAAGTAACTATAGGCATGCGGCGTACAAAAGTAAAGGAACACATCCCTGTGGGTAAGGCGGGCATTGGACTCAACGCGCTTGTAAATGCTTTGAAATTTTTTAGATCAATGCCTTTGACTGGCATGCCTTAGACACATTTAGGAATGGTGGGCCTGCCATCATTTGATCATGTACTAATACTACTTCTCTAATGCATAACTCATTTCAGCTTATTGGAACTCAGTTTTCTTTTCTAGGATTGAAAACATCTATTCAATCAGATACATCACAGGAAAAGCAGTATATAGGCACAAAAAAAAATAAAAAATGTAAATGTAGATCAGCAACAAAGGCAACCAGTGGTGCGGCAGGACTGGCAAGATGACATATCAGAGCAACAGAAGTAAAGAGAGATGACTACCCATAAGTGGCTAGAGGTAAGAAAGAAGTGTAAACAATTGATTGAGAAATAGAAGCAGTAGAAGAAAGCTAAAAATGAAGATGAGAGAGCTGGTCCTCATGGTTTTTGCAGGTCTAGAGGTAATACATGGGTTCGTGGTTAGGCTCCCCTTTCTGTTCAAATGCAGAGAAATCACTATTGGAAATGACGGGTTTCGAGATTTAAGAAAGATTGTTACACTGGCAATCAAATAACTCCAATGCATTATTCAATCAAAAACCGAGTAACATCAACTACCATTACCAACTTAGAGTAAATCTACAAACTTCCAAATCTTTAATAATGCAGCTCAAGATAGAAGTTGCCTTATTACAATAAAAAAATGCAACAACTCACAATAAAGATTACGCAGGAACATGGTTTCAGAATAAAAAATGATCAAATCCTACATCTGAACCAAAACAGAGATCTTTATAGTCCTATATAATGCATGAATCAGAGGTGAACAGAAACAACGCTTTTATATTTTATTTTATTTTTGCCCTCCTTCTAGTGCCATTTGTAAGATGGTGAAATCTTACACATGGATTGTATAGATTCAACCATCCTCATAGAATAAGATAGATCATTTACTCCAAACAAAATGATAAAACTAAACCAAACATGCATTAGAGAAAATGAAATACAACCTATTCTATGATGGATTGGTGCCCTCCATGAAGATGTGATAGATCCCTTTCCCAATCCCTTTCTAATCCAAATGAGATAGACAATGAGTTGCTATGAGCTCAAGTTGCCTATAGTTTTGATGCCTTCAAAGTGTGTTGTTGAAATGAGAGAAAATGCCTTGCATTTATAGGAAAAGTTGATAGAAGAGAGGCCAAAATTAGGCAATGTGGGACTAAATCCCATCCAATAGGATAGAGACACTTGTCATAATGGGATTGGTCAAAGCTTGTGCAAGTTTTGGCCAATGTGACCATTCAAATTTGAAAAATGTCAATAAATGCATGTTGTTGAGGGTTTTGGGGGGAATAATCTTTGTGCAAAAAAGTCAAAGATAAGAGTTATTGAGGGAAAATAGTCTTTTTAATACATCAATTAAATTGATTTATTGATGCACGTGGGTGGGTTAGTTAGGAGTTTAGGTTTGACTGTAGTTGAGTCAAAAGCTAGAGAATGATAATCATGATTAGAAGTTAATAAATGTAGATTAATTAACTTGGATGATATTAAGAGGTGACATTTGATAAATCAAATGAGAGGAACTTTAAGGATTTAATTAAATAATTTAATTTATTTAATGAACCTTAGGAAATTAATCAATAAATATTTTAATTGATTAATAGAAGAAATGAATGTTAATTTGTATGATGCATGATTGGTATTTTTGCATGTCTACAGATCATAAAAAAGGGGCGTCCTAACATGAAGTGTATACATCATTTATGTTTGATTTTGAAATTTCTTCTTTAATTTGCTCTATTGATACCATTTCTAAAGGCATGGGATCAAATAAAACATTAGTTTAGAAACATAAAAACAATGAATTGTTTGATGGTTATGTTAGAAAGTCAACTATAATGTGTCACACTACAACTTAATCTGATGGTTGGCCCATATATTTGGGTATATCTATCTGGTACTTGCTACCAATACTAGGTCTCTTATTGTGCTCAATAGACTGATTCAATCTTTCCTTAGTAGAAAAAAATACTCACATTTTTTCTCTCATTCTAACATGTTGGACAATACCAATTGTTAATATATTTTGATTTCATTTTTTGTTTCAAACAAGTACTATGAAATAACTCTTCACACATATCATATATCAAAGTTTTTATATCTACCAAATAATTACACATTTTACAATTTTGTTTCATGATAACATCACCAACAATCCTTCGATGTTCTGTCACTCTAGATTTTAGAGAATCAAAACTAATAGTCCATTTAAAATGTATTCAAATTATTCTTCATAGTATATATCTTTACTTGAAGTTACTCACCTGGTGCACCTTTACTGGTATAAGCAATGTTTTTATTTTTTTTTTAGTGTATAATGAACTTTCTGGAGTAGAAGCATTATGATCTCGACATGCTAGTTGGCGGTTGAAAACTCACATTGAAGGATGCAGTTTGACACATTCAATGTTTTTGTATTTTGTTTGTTATCCCCGGAAAGTGTTAGGATCAGAGTAAGCATTTGCGAAGGTATAAATTAGATTCCCTTGCTCAAGAGTATAACTATCAAGCAATGGAAATAAGTTAGTGTATGTATAATAAAAATGAAAGATGATAAAACAAAACCATTGCAGGGATGTTAAAGTTTCATATATATATATATAGTCTTAAATCATATCTTTTATAGCTGAAGCTGGAGCTTTTAAATTCGCAACAAGAAGTTAATGTGTGAGAATTGGAAATTCAATTTTGCAATAGTAACTTAACCGATCAGAGTTGGGAAGAAACTCAACCAATTACAGTATATTGTGCTATATATAAGCCTGTAGGAGCTGATTGCACTGTAATAATAATAATAAAGTTTAGCTAATTAAATTAATAAATAGCAACTTAACTGATCATAATTGGAAGGAATCTTAGTAAACACTCCATTTTCTAAATACATATTTGTATTACCAAATCTTAGGGTTGCAATCTAACATGACAGAAAATATATAATTTCTCCCAGACACAACTAGATACAATATATACAATATGCTTGAAAAATTCAAGAACCAAGCAATGTATAAATAGAGAAAAAAAATGAATATATAGTTTTAGGCTACATAAATCCTCTATAAGCATTAATATGATTTTTTTTGTTTAAAAAGAATAAATAAAATGAATTGGATTGTTCATGTACTATACTATAAGATACATATCATGCAGATTGTGCTGTAATGCAAGAAAGATCCACATCATAGCATTCCCTTGTGCCACATAAAACTCTTTTCTTTCTTTTAGAAAATCAAGATCTCCATTGTCATTTTCCATTTCCTCTTATTTGAATGTAATTCTATTGCATTTTCTTGGTGTATCCATTGGTCAATAAATAGGAAATAAGAAACATTATACATTAGAGGCAGCATAGTGCACCATCAAACATGGGAAAACTTTTAGTATAAATTCATAGTTTGTTGGGTTTCTAATCCATTAAATTTTACTTGATACATGTTCTGATCCTTGTCTTGTTGAAAAGCCACTCAAATTTAAATTTGGATTATTTGCTGTAGGGGGTTATTACCCACATATTATATCTTTGAGGAACAATACTTCTTTTCAATTTTCTCAAACATGAGTCATACCTCTTCCTTTGTTGCCACTTTGACTTGTTTCTCTTTCATCATACATTATTTGATGTTCATTTTAACTTCCTCCTCCTAATGATGATACATTATGTGACCCCATATTCCATATGTCCATTGTTGTCTTGATCTCTTCTCTATCATAAGGATCAGACAGGTCTTTATTAAGTTCTTGAGAAATTGATTGTCAAAAATTCTCCCTATTATAAGTTTCAAATCAAAAAAAGATTTTTTCTATTTCACAAGTAGCTCAGATGGACAAAGGGGTTTCAATTGAAAACTATTTTTCAGTGTGACATTTAATCGCTTATCTATATTTACTTTATCTACTCTTTTAAATCAGTTTGAACTTGTCTTTTTCATCACCTTTTTATTTTTAATTCTATCAGCACCATTTAGAGAAGATTAATTGCAATCTTGATTGTTCCTATATAACAAACATTCCTATTTATTTCCTATTTCTCACATTCCTTGGCATAGGAGGATAGGGGAAATAAATAAATAACTAAGATGACAAAGAAGGTCACCTGCCGTGCCAAGAGGGGAGTATGGTGCTCTTATGCAGCTTCTACTCCCCTAGGGACAATTAGGAGATGGCACTAGTATAAGAGTCCTAATAGAAGTATGGAAATCCATCAGATCATACAGACAAAATAATCCATGAAAGGAAAATGAGAGGGTCCTCGCAACCAATTTGGAAAATAGGAATATAAAATATGGAAAATGGAAGAGGCATGAGAAAGTGGGATGAGATCCCTCAAAAATAAATGTGTTCCTAGGGTATAGCAATATTTTAGGATTTGTACAAAACAGATCTATTGAAAAGGTTTAGAAAGTTTCAAGAAAAACACAGTTGGTAGGTGTAAAACTAGATGCAACCACCTTCGTTGGTATCCTCCTTGCTTATGCTGAAATGGCCACCTTCACACATGCTTTGGAAATTTTTATGGGGACTCATGCCTTCAAATTTATTCTAGGCTCTTGGCATGCTAGCAGGCCCTTAAAATTTCTAATCAAGCATTTAATGTTTTCTCTTTCTTGTACATAGCTAGTATCGTTGGATTTATGCAATTGTTATAATATTCAATTGAAGGTCATGAATAGATCCTAGATCATTAATCCGAATAAAATTGGTGTCTAAAAGTCTTGGATTTTTGTGAGCACTTTATTCTCTTTCAACACAAACACATGTCATTTATATCATCAATTGGTATCTGTAGCTCAAAAAGAATAAATGGCATGTGTTTGCCTCATAGGGGAAAAATAGGCTCACAAAAACTTGAATTTTTTTTTACACCAATTTTATTCAAATTAATGGTATAGGATAACTGATAACCTTCAAATTGGATTTACAAGTAAGAGGTCAGTTGTTGAAGATTATAACAACTACATAAATTCAAAGATATCAAATCTTGCAGTAGAAGAAAAAACATTCAATGTGTCAAACTGTGTCCTACAATCAGAAATTTTAAGGGCTAACTAGCATGCTGGGATCATAATACTTCTACTTCAGGAAGTTTGTCATGCACTACAAGAAAGAACATTGCTGATACTAGTAAAGGTGCACCGGGTGGGTTGACTTCAAGTAAAGATATAAATTATGAGCAATGGTGTAAATCCATTTTAAAGGGCACTATGAATTTTAGTTTTGATGGAATCAATAAACAAAACATCCAAGGTTTGTTGATGATGGCACTAATTTGAAGGTGGCACTTGAGTGTCTCCGCTCATGGTGAACAAACCCCAAAATCCTTTCTACTCCATGCAGCCCAAGCTTTCTAACAGTCCTTGAAAATTTGTAGGGACTTTTGATTTTCTATTGCCCACCTTGAAGAAGGTGCAAAGAGTCGAATGGGAGGGTGAAAGACAACAAAATTTAACTGGGGTAGGATCAATTTGACTTATTTTTTATTATTGTTAAGTCATCAAAGATAGGAAATGGAAAGAGCCATAATTGGCGTTCAATTTCCCATCAACACCAACCAGTGAATCATTTGTACATAGACACTACACTATTGTTTCATGATTATGAGCAAGTTTACATCTTTGGGGTGTAGGGTCACATGATTCCCCACCATCAGAAGGTGAAACTCTCATTATGTTTGTTTGTTGCATGTTTCATTTGAGAAAAGTATTTTAACATTTTCAACATTATTTTTCAGTTGTCAATCCACCTTTGGATGAATTCCAAAGAGGAAAGCTTCAACTGCCATCTTTGTAGGTTGTTTACTACTATCCACTTCAACAAATAATTATTTTAACTAATATTTTATACTTTATGTTTTAATAACTTGGATTTTCTATTTAATTAGTCATTTTAAAAAAATGAATTCTTGTTGTTAAGTTATACTTCATTTTCCTATTTGACACTTAACCCTGCCTTGTCCATAGGTACTCCTGTGACTGGAATTATAAATGATAAGTTGAAAGATTGTTATTTAATTACAGTAGTACTTGGCTCAAAGAAATTGAGTGGCACATTTTATCCAATGGAGAATTCCAATGTCTCTCCCTAAAATCAACCATTTTCCTCTTTGATATAACCCTTCCATCTCTAGCACAAACCAGGTTAAAGTTCAATTTTTTTATATTTAAAAGTAGCTTCCGACATATTTAAAGAAGTGGTAGTTTTTGTTTGAATTATGCAAAAAATTAAGTCTTTTTGGTTTTAGAAATATTATTATTTATTGTTTGAGAAATCTTCTCTTTGTATTTGAATCTTCACATCAACTTATAACATTTTTACAGTAAATTTCTAAAGACTGTTGATCACATATTTCTGAGTATTTTTTGAAGTTGGAAGGGTGAATGATATTATTACATATAAAATAAATTCATTTTTTTTTTTCAAAATATTTATGTAGCAATTTTACTTGAATTTCATTGATAAAATGATCAATATAATGAGTCTAAAATCATAATTATAATTGAACTTGAATTTTGCAAAATGCTTCACCCAAAAAACCCTAGCTTCATCTTTCTCAAGATGCTGCTTGGCCCCGAAGCCCAAAATGTAGTAGTCAAACCATTGCAATAGAAGTTGAAATGCCAAAATGGTTCATTCAAATGCCTTCAGAAAAATAGAGAGAAAAAAACAACTGTTTCGCAGATCCACTGCATTTCTACTAAAACCCAACATTTGTACTTACGAAAAAGAAAATGCTTAATTTGGAAAACCTGATCATTTGAAAAGCAGGCTTTTTCTTTTTAAGTTTTTAATGAGTTGATTGAAGTGGAGCAGATTTAGAAGAGACACTTTGGTAAGCGCAATAAAAAAATAAGAGAAAAAAGTCTGAAGTTGATAAAAATGAAAGTTTTAAGATTTTCAAATATAGAGGATGATAAGGAGACTGGAGCAGCCACCGAGTTAAAGCAACACTACTCTGATATTGGGAATTTGGGACCAGTATTCTCAGAGAAAGGGAATTTTCCATGAATGATGATGTACCAATTTCCTTGTAGCTATTACGCCTTTAATGTGAGGGAGACCACTAGTGGAGCAGCTCCTCAATAGGGCATTGATTTGTATGTTAAGTAGTGCAGTTATCCTAAGAATCATTTTTCTTGTGTTATTTAATTTATCATATTTGACAATTTATAATCCACTTCTTTTAATGGTAATTTATATTCCACTTCTTTAAATATGATGTTAAAAATCTCTTAGCAGTTTGCAAAGATAAATAGAAAGAAGGAGAAGGATTCCCAATTGTTGTTCACATTTGCATCCACTCCACCAGACAATATTCAGACGAGAGTGTAATGATGTGGTCTGTCTGTATGTTAACTGGAAACATGGAATATAGATACTAGCCCTATGAAATTATTATTGCAATTGTCTATAAGGGACTCCGTACATGATAGTTGCCAATCGCTATGCAATAAACTTGATCAATACTTACATGGATTTTTAGACTGCAAGGGTTGGAAATCCTTACTTAGAGATCCCTAACTATTACCCCTCCCTTGACTGCATCAGGTTCAAACATTTCTATAAGAACCCAACATTCGCAGTTGAGGATTTTCAATGTTTGAAGATGATGCAGTCAAGGGAGGGGTACTAGTTAGGGATCTCTAAGTAAGGATTACCCACCCTTGCAGTCTAAAAATCCTTTGTAGGTATTGATCAAGTTTATTGCATAGCGATTGGCAAATATAATGCAGGGAATTCCTTATAGACAATTGCAATAGTAAGTTCATAGGGCTGGTATCTCTATTCCATGTTTCCAGTTAACATACAAACATACCACATTGTTACAATCTCATCTGAATATTTTCCAGTGGAGTGGATGCAAATATGAGCAGCAATTGGGAATCCTTCGTTTCTATTTATCCTTGCAATCTGCTAAAAGATTTTGAACATCATTTTTAAGGAAGTGGAATATAAATTTCCATTAAAAGAAAAATCATGTACTTAGAAAAATCATGTAGCATGTAAAATATTTTAGAGAATATGTAGCATGTGTGAGGTTGCTCTTGTACTTAGAAAAATCATGTAAAGGCCTGTCTGCAAACTGTATCAGCTTCAATCTCTATAAGACAGTGATTGAGAGCACTATTATAACAAGTATGGGAGTCTGCCACCATCAAGCAAGGATCAAAGAGGGTCAATTGGTTTAAGGATCCAAGATTTATGTCAGAAGAAATGTGTTTGAAGAGCGTGGGGTACTCCAGTGCTTTGTAAGACTAGAATTCTTTATTTTTTTCTGCACTCACTGTTCATTTGAGGTTTTCCCCTTCGGATACCTGTATAATGTTTTTCAGTTAAAAAACAGTTTAAAAGAAATTACTAGAATCTACACATATTATTTCCCTTCTATTTTCTTTAAGGAAGACAACTTTATACAAATATTATCTTACTCATATTCGATGTAAAGGTGCGTGAACCAAGAGAGTAGAGCCATTTAATATTGTTATGAAGAAGGTGTTTTTTTTAATTGAATCAAGGCATAAATAAAAAATTTACAAAGAAGTTAACCACAGTCAAAGATCAGCAGTGACATACAACAAGTTCCTATAAAAGAAAGACATTCACAGTTGCTAAACAACAATAAACCATAAAGATAGTACGGTCTTCCAACAAACAGTCTAATTTGTATAATCATAAAAATTGGAACTCCACATAATATTGATCTATGTAGGGAGAGATAAGCTTTGACACTTTATTTGAAAAAGCTAAAAAGCAACTTCTTGATTTTTTTTTTCAGAAGCTACCAGAGCCCACAAGAATGGTCTGGAAGAACATTATAAATGGCTAACTACATTTTGGGCTTCGGGTTCGAGAAGCATCTTGACAAACATGCATGCATTTTTGCAATTTGGGCCCAAATTTTAGTTTACAATTTTGGGGTTTCAAAATGAATTACAATTTATAATTTGAAAATTCACTTGCAATATATTTGACAACTTCAAAAAGATGAGAAGGTTGTTCATTTTTTTATATAATAATATCAATTCACTCTTGCAACCTCAAAAAAATACTGAGAAATATGTGATCAACAATTCTCTAGAAATTTATTCTAAAAATGTCAAATACAAAGAGAGATTTCTAAAATGGTAAATAATATTATTTCTAAAACTAAAAAGTAAACTTTTTTTTTTCATAATTCAAACCAGTAGTACCATTTCTTTAAATATTTTGGTTGGCTACTTTTAAATTTAAATAAAATTCAAAGATTAATAGTTTGGGCTGGAGATGGAAGGGTCATAACAAAGAGAGGTTGATTTTAATGAGAGCCATTGTGATTCCCCATGGGATATAATAGGCCACTCAATTTCCTTGAATCAAGTACTATTGTAATTGAATAGCAATCTTTCAACTTCCCATCTATAACTCCAGTCACAGGTGTAGCTATGGAAGGTGCAAGGTGCAAGATTAACTATCAAATACGAAAAATAAGTATAACTTAGAAACAATCATCAATTAAAGTTACACAAGAATTCATTTGAAAACATGACTAGTTAAATAGAAAACCCAAGTTATTAAAGCATCAAGGATAAAACATTTGCTAAAATAATGTATTTGTTGGAGTGGGTAGTAGTAAACAACCTACAGAGATGGGAGTTGAAGATTTCCTCTTTCCTTTTTTTATACATTGTTGGACTTCATCCAAAGGTGGATTAGAAACTGAAAAATAATGTTGAGAATGTTAAAATACTTTTCCTAAATGGATCATGAAACAAATAAGCTTGAGAAACATAAAGAGAATTTCACGTGGGGGAATTAGATGACCTTGCACCCCAAAGAAGTAAAGTTTCCCATAATCATGAAGCAATATAATGTAGTGTCTATCCAATATAAATGATGCATTGGTTGGCCTTGATGGGAAATTAAATGCCAATGATATATCTTTCCACTTCCTATCTTTGGTGACCTAATAATAATAAAAAATAGGTAAGAAATTATTTCCAAAAATCATGACAAGAGAGTCGAATAGAGATTATCATTCAACACCATATAAGATGGGATGACATAGTCGGAAATTACTTCACCTAATTTCAAACATAGACTAAGAAACCGTCATATAAGATAAAATAAGAACTCTAACATATCCCATAATCATTACAATATCAATTAAAAATGATTGAGAAAATTACCTTGATGTGAAATTCCACTAGAAGAGAAGAATAATCATAAATGATCATACCATTATCTTGATACAAAATTAAACATTCTTATTTTGAAATTATTTACAAAAAACATTTAAAAAAATGGATGTTTTGTTTCCTTGCCTAGCCCTTGGGATTGTACTATATTGTTTATTTTCTAAGCCACTTCACCACATAGTTTTAGCTAGCATCAACAAGGTCATTATATATGGGACTAGAGTAGTTAACATGTTGCAATGTTAAAAAGGTTAAAAGAATAATATTGTATGTTTTACATGGTGGTAAATAAGTTGCATCCAAATTAAAGATAGAAAGGTTATCAAGTGGGTTAGTAGTTCAATAATATAGCAACCCAACAAAAAATCAATTGCCTCAAGTTTGAATCCTAGTTTAAAAATATATTAGAGATAAGTTTAAATTATAATTCACGAGTTAATAAAAGAATAATTTTGAGTAAAATCACACTACTCTGTTATTGGGAATTTGCTATGAATGATGATGTACCAATTTCCTTGTAGTTATTATGCCTTCAACATGAGGGAGACCACTAGTAGAATATATCCTCAATAGGGCATTGATGTGTATGCTAAGTAGTATAGTTATCCTAAGGAACATTTTACTTGTGCTATTTAGTATACCATATTTGAAAATTTATAATCCACTTTTTAAAATATGATGTTCAAAATCTCTTAGCAGTTTGCAAGGATAAATAGAAACAAAGGATTCCCAATTTATATTCACATTTGCATCTACTCGATTGGAAAATATTCAGACGAGAATGTTACAATGTGGTATCCTTTTATGTTAATTGGAAACATGGAATAGAGATACTAGATCTATGAAATTACTATTGCAATGGTTTATAAGGGATTCCTTGCATGATATTTTTTTTTCACCACGCAATAAGTTTGATCAATAGTTATAGAAGACTTTTAGACTGCAAGGGTTGGCAATCCTTACTTAGAGATCCCTAACTAGTAACCTTGCCTTGACTGCATTAGGTTCAAACTATGTGGTAGTATCATTAGAGTACTAAATATTGTATGATATCCTCAATAGGTAAGTTTCAAGTGTACTAGGATGTTCAGATTGAGTTAGGGTCAATATTTGTGGGAGGACAAGTGTGATATAGATGACCTAGTCAGAAGATCCTCAATACAAGCTTACTATATTATGAGATTAGTTAATCATCCTCTTACCTACTATGAGGGATTAATAATTGAAGATTATCACTACTAAAACCTTGGTCATGGGAATTTGATTGTATGCCTTTGAGAAAACTTTTGAGGAGAACTATGTTTGACTTTGATCTATTTGTAAGCGGGTACGTAGGTGGTCCTTGGGAAAAGGATGTCCCTATGAAATCAAGTACTTGTTAGCAAGAGACACTACAACTGTCATATGATGTTTTCATTGATGGCAACCCTATGCATTGATAAGGTATGCATATCCTCATTCAAGCTAACCGACAGATAGATTGAAAATCAACAAGGTAGAATAGAGTATTCGGTAACTCAACATTCATCGATCTGTGCATAGATTTCAGGTTACCATTTTGTGTTGCACATATTAGGAAATGATTGTTGGTATATTATCTCTATTGAGTCTAAAGCACAATGGTTTGTACCAATAATTATGGAACAATAATCAGTCTATAAGGCAACAAATCTATTATTTTACTTAATATGGAACTATAATCAGACATTTTAGATGCTATCACCTCAGTTCAAATCTTCAAATGGTTTTAATCTAAACTATAGGGAAATAAGCTGTCTTTTCTTTGAGCAGTGAGATCTAGGCAGTGCTCCTAAATGCAAGTGCATTCCCCTTTTGTAATCTTCATTTTGAGTATACTCAATAACGTAATTGTGGATTGGCCATCCATTGTGGTTTTTCCCCTAACAGGGTTTCCACGTAAAAATCTTGGTGTTATGGTGTTTTGTTTGTTTTCTTGTTTATGCTTTATGATTGAATGTTCTTAATGCTTGAAAGTTAAAGGTTAATAAAGTTAATTTTTGCAAAACACTAATTCATCCTAGCTCTTAGTGTGGCTTGTTTCCAACCATTGGTATTAGAGCTAGTTCCTGAGAAGAAGAAGTCTAACAGCTTGGGAGATCTTGGAAGAAATTTTGAATGGATTCAATAGATCTTGAACAACAACTTATGTTGGCCCTAGATGACCTTGATCAATCAAAAGCTGAAGTCCATAAACTACAAGTGAATCTCAAGGATGCAGAAAAATTCATTGAGTCTCTAAAAGACAAAATCAACAAGTCAAGAGAGAAGAGAAATGAACTTTGTGATCAAATTCAATAGAATGATAACAAGAGCACTGAAGATGAACAATCTAGTAAGGCCCTAAAAGAAAAGACAGAGGAATGTGAAAAGCTTACTCAAGAGAATATAGTTCTAAAGGCTGAAATGGAATCCATCATGACAAGAATGACCAAAGAGATTGAAGACAAAAAGAAGAATGATGAAAGCCTAGCACAAAACCTAAAAGAAAAATTTGATGTAGCCAATTGGATGATGAATTGGAAGTATCCAAAAACTATGAAGAATCGCTTGAAAGATAGCTGGATGATCTCATAAATGAACTTGCTACTACAAATGAGTACAAGGAAAATTTCAAAGCTAGCTCAGCCATGCTCAATGAACTAATTGATAATCAGAGGACTCATGGTGATAAAAGAGGTCTTGTATTTGAGAAAGGAGAAAGCTCAAAATCTAGAAAAAAGGATTTAGGACAAAGGAGATTTAGACAAAGAAATGAGATGAACAATCCTGATAGGTATCCGGTAAGACAACCTAATTTTCAAAAAATCAATGGATACTGTTTTAATTGCAACAAGTTTGGACACATGGCTTCTCAATGCAAAAGTAGAATGAATCAAAGTTGTCCATCTTTCTCAGGTCATTGTTTCAATTGTCATAAGATTGGTCATAAGTCAAATGAATATAGAACTATGATGAATCAATTTCACAGAAACATCAGATGTTATACTTGCAATAGACCTGGACATGTTGCTAATCAATGCAAATCAAGAGGAAATCAATGGAACAACTGGTTTGGTAAGAGGAATGTTTCATTCTACAATTGCAACAAATCTAGACACATTGCTACATTCTGTCGGAATAGAAAAGGTCTGGTAAACCAAAGGAAAAATATGCAAAAGGATGTGAAAGGAAAAGGTAAAGTCACTATAGATGAGGTCAGGAATCAAATGCAAAAAAAATGGGTGAAGAAGAGTCCCACCATTGAATAAACTACACCTGCACCAGAACCTACCTCTGGAAATTCCTCCAGGAATTAGTCTCAGGCTTTTGGCCTAGGGGGAGTAGTCAAGAAAATCATCAAACCCCCTAACTTGTAAATGACACCAGATGTAAGTACATAATACATATGGACAAATGCCCAACAAATGTGGTTGAACTCATAAGAGGAAGTGGTATACCGTATCTCAATTCCGCATAAGAGTTATCAGGTTTCTATACATAGTAAAAGTGCAACCGAATGAATTAGGGAAAATACATTTATTGCATCAAAAAGTTAAGTATGCGAGTGATAAAAGGTCACTTATATTCCTCATTTTTCACTTTTTTATCTTGAGAGAAAGAAGTTGGAAATCTCCAACTGACCTAAAGCAAATTGAGGCAAAAATCAAGTGTGAGGGTGACTTGGCGATCGATTTTGCATCTGATGGAGAAAGGTATTTATCAAGAACTTCTTGGTTTTTGTGATTCGGGCAAGATGCATACTCCTTTAGTGGTCAAAGTTAAGGACAAACCCATCCTAAATTTAAATTATATCCCTACAAATCTCTTGAGATAGATCCATTAGGTACATTTTCGTCAGTTCTACACAGAGTCCTGCATACAGAGGATATTAGGGTTTATATTCATGCAAATATTGAGGATCTAGGAAGCTCTCAACTTGTGAATTTATAAAATCATCATATCGTTGATCAAAACTTTAGTGTAAACCTGGAATACCAAATCCTGGAAACAAAGAAATTCACCTCGATTGTTAAATTTCCCGTATTCATGGAGTCGGAATGGGTCTACTATGTCTTGATTTTTGTACATGATGAATTCATGTGGCTTACTATTCCCTTCAAAATTACTAAGGAATCCATTAGTGTAGTAATTGGTCTGAATTCCTCTGGTGGTCTACCTATTTTGAAGTCCGTGAAAAATAAAACCATCACCGACGCCACAGGCTCGACATATGATAGGAGAGAAATGTTTGTTGACAATATTGTTGATATAAATGTTAGATTTTCCTCTATGGTAATTGGTTATAAGATTTACCACTATAGCCGAGAAAAATTTGTCTCTGGTATGATAATTTATACTGTCTACCAAATGGTGAAAGAAAATATGGAATATGATCTCAATGAATTATTGAGGATTCAATTGATGGAAAACCATGTGAAGATCAAGAAAGACAAGAAAAATTCATTCAAATATGGCAGTCTACTTCTACTTCTAGACAACAACACATAAATTCCCATGGAAGTTGATGCAACTATGAATGCACAAGTTCAATTGGCAGAGAACACTGAAGAGAAATCAAAAGCTTCAAATAAGGAAGTACTAGTTGAGGAAAGGAAAAGTGATGTAAAGATGAAGTCAAGAGCACTGTTGAGACAATTAAGAAATTCCTAGTGGAACATAAGGAAGAGATTGAGCTCAAATTAATTAAAGTTCCCATTGACCTATCAACCTTGAGCCCAATCTAGATAATGAAGGTGGCCTCATCTGCTCAAGTAAAAGCTCAAGAAGAACTACTAAAATCTCATATTGAAGATAGTGAATTGTTGGCACTTGCATCCAGAGTACTAAAGAAGATCATGCCCTCCTTTGTGAAAGATCAGACTGAATCTTTATCTAGTGAACTAAAGAGGCTTATCAGCTCGGTGAGAACTCATTTTAAGTCTATTGAAAAGTTTGCTTTCGAAACAGTGTAGAAGGAATTCAATGCAAAAAGGTTTAGTGGACTGAAAATACTGATTTCCAAAGACAAAGTCACCTTGTCCAGTTGTGTGAAGCACATAAAGGATTCCTTATCTAAAGGAGGCAAAATTTACAAATCTTGTTTGTCTTTTTCAAAATTTACAAAAGCAAATGAAAAGATGGTGAAAGACTTGGAAAATCAGTTAGCAACTATCTCTGAGGCATTTCATCCCCTATCTGGTGGTGTTGGGAAGATTGAAGGCAAAGTTATGTCTCTGCTACACAAAATAAAAGGGTTGAAGCATAAAAATGATAAAATTGTCTCTAGAACTTGTGAACATAGAAGCATCATTAGCCCCAAAATCGATGTAATGGGTAGTTCTCTAAAAGAAGGAGAGGAAATTATGGTAGTTAATGATCCAACCAGCCTAGAATACGCAAAAATGTTGTCATATCTGATTTGTGGACACATAACCATAATGGAAAGCCTCAAACAAGTTTGGGATTCAAACGTGGTGCAACTAAAGAAGGATTTTGTAGACATCTTTTAGCTTTTGTAAGGTAAAGAAACACCTTTGTACAGACAAAAATTTGATTAATTATTTTTTCTATGCGACCTCTGCCTTTTCCATTGATGTCAAAGGGGGAGAAGTGGTGTGAAAAATGTATAATCTACTAAGGGGGAGTAGCAATTTTGGAATTTTGGATTGCAGTGAAGTTTATCTTGGTATTGATCCGACACTTAGTCATTTTTCACTAAGTGTTGCCATCAGTGCCAAATGGGGAGATTGTTGGCAAGAGATGCCGCAACTATCATCTAGTGTTGTCATTGATGGAAACCCTATCCATTGATAAGGTACATGTATCCTCATTCAAGATTTTTGGCAGATAGATTGAAAATCAAGAAGGCAGAATAGAGTATCCGATAACTCAACATTCATCGATCTGTGCATAGATTTGTGGTTACCATTTTGTGTTGCAAATCTTAGGAAATTATTGTTGGTATATAATCTCTACTGAGTCTAAACCGAAGTGGCTCATACCAATTCGTATGGAAGTTAGAAGATTCGGTTGTCGTATTCTTAGTTTTTCTTGTATTAAGGCCAACTTCATAAATGTATTAAGTCACGAATGTATGAGAACTAATTAATTATCTCTATGTTTTTACATCTTTGTTTGGGTCTTAGCCAAGTTGTGGCCTACCATTAAGGGTACGCATTGCATATTTCTTATTATGTGAGCCAAAAATCGTAATTTTGTTGTGTTCTATTGAAGCCGACTAAGTCTAAATAAATCCTATTTTGCAGATATATATACATGATCGACCGTATCATTTTGGAGGATGTAGACATTGTGTTAGTGTTCGAATTGTGAGTTAGAGCAGAATAGAGGTGCGATTGTAGACATGCAAAATTAACAATCATACATCTAATATTCCTCAGTGTTCATCTTTTAATTAAATGAATCAACTTTATTTAATTAAATCATAAATCATTCCTAAAATCCGCCTTTAATTAAATAAATCAATCTTATTTAATTAACTTCTAAATATTCTTCATTTAATTAAATAAATCAAAATTATTTAATTTAAATCACTAACATCATCCTCTTTTAAATAAATTAAATCTTTAATTAAACCAAATCTAAAATCATTTTCTTCTCATTTGATTTACACAAATCCAAAAATCTAAATCAAATCCATGATTAAAACTAAGCCTAATCCATGTCTCATCCTCTAGATTTTTCCACTTGCACATTAAATGATTTATTTTGATTGATTAAATCTTCATTTTCTCTCAGCAAAGCATAAAAGTGGAATATTCCTCCATTTCAAATCTCCCTCCAAATGAGATATGTCCTTCCAACAAGGATTTTATTTCATCTTACAAGTCCTTTTTCCTTGAGCCAAGTGGCCATAACTCCATTTGACTCTCGCTCCACCTTTTCATTTCACTAATTTCAAATTTCAAATAATGGCATTTATGGGCACATTCCTCAAAACTTGCACATCCTTGGCCCATTCACATGATTACAAGTGGATTCTTCCTATTGGTTGAGGATTAGTCCCACATTCATCTTCTTTTCTTCTTCTTTTCTCAATCTTACCTATAAATTCAAGGCTTTACTCCTTCATTTACATCTCTAATTTGAGCATTCTTACTATAGGCACTTGAGTTCATCTTGTATCTCTTTGTCTATCATCATCTTAAGGCTTAGAAAGGATTGGAAACAGGCTCCTTTACATATCAAGGGTGCACCAATCCAATAAGGAATAGGTATGCATCATGTTTTTCATGCTCTCAATTAATTTATTTTGAGTTTTTTTTTGCAATCTGAAACATGTTGCATTATTTCATAGGAATACTACTTTGTTTGCTTCTTTCAAATTTCCATCATGCTAATGTGTGTGGTATATTTTAAGCTTGCATATTTGTGGTCTTACTAATGGCGCTAGAAGGAGGGCATGAAATATAAAATCTTTGTTTTTGTTAACCCTCATTTCATGAATTATGTAGGATTGTAAAAATCTTATTTTCTGATATAAGTTCAATTCATACAAGAATGCAAAATCTTGTTTCTAATGACATAGTATGGATTAGTGCTCTAGGTGGGGTTATAAAGTCTTTGTTTCTTTGGACATATCCAGGGAAGTCCATTTCATAGGTGTGGTGTGTGGTAAGTTTTTCTTAGTCCATTTTCTATTGTAGGATTTCAATCAATCACCTTTTTTTTATAGTCTTTGTAGACACGAAAAATATACAAGTTGATCCTACACACCTGATCCTGATCTTACTAACATCGTTTCTTCCCGAATCATCCCATTTACTAATTAATCTAATTGAAAAATATTTATTTGATTAAATTCATCACATTTCATCTCTTCATTAAATAAGTCCCCTTTTATCTGATTAAGTCATCATCTCCTATTAATTAAATAAACCAGTTTGTTTAATTAATCATATAGTCCCTCTTTTAATTAAATAATTTATTTTATTTAATTAATCTCTAAAGTCATCTCATTTAAAGTAAATAAATTTATCTTTATTTGATTTAAAACTAACACCATTCTCTTTAATTAAATAAATCAAACTTTATTTAATTAAGTCTAAAGTCATTATTCCTCTCATTTTGATTTATTTAAATCCTGAAATCCAAGTCAAAATGGTCAAATCAGCTAATCCCCCTCTTAATTAATCGAATCCCGATTAATGTTAATCCTAATCACTCCAATCCTCTAGATTTTGCAACTTGCACAATAAATCAATTTATTTGATTTATTAATTCATCAATTTCCATTCAAAAGGGCATCTTTTGTGGAATATTCTTCCAATTCAAAAGTCCCTCCAAAAGGGGATGGGTACTTACAACAAGGAATTTAAGGCCTATTACATGTCCTTGGCCTTGATCCAAGTGACATTAAATCCATTTCACTTCCCTCTAAACATGTCACTTTCAAATTTCAAATTTGAATCTCATAGCATTTATTATGCATATTGACCAAAATGTGCTCATTCCTCCTCCAATCACATGTGGAAAAGTGGCCTCTTCTGATTGGCTGATATTTTTTCCCACATTCATCCAAATCCTTCAATCTTCCATTCTTCAAATCTATAAATAGAGGCGTCCTCTATTGCAATATCATCCATAATTTGAGTAAACTCACTATACTCAAATTCATCTTCAAGGATATCCATTTTCATCTATTTTTATTAGGTTCTTAGCTAGGTTATGCAAGATTTCAACCAAAGTGGATCAATCTCCATCAAATCATCAATCTTACAAAGGAGTTGGGAAAGAGCCCATTTCTACATATAATTGGCACCAATTCTACCATGGGATCAGGTGTTTGCATTTTTTAAATTAGGACTTAACCTAGTTGATTGTGTTGTTCTTCATTGATTTCCTAATTTGCACGAAGGAGTTCCCTTGGTTCCACTAAAGTCTCTCTGACCTTTTGGACTTCTTCAATGTGGGATTGTTATTTCTGATGGATCTCATCCTGAAGAATAGACTATGATTTCAATAGACTTTGAACTTGTTCTTGTTTACCTCTGAGGTCTTCTTGCATGGGAGAGCACTATTTTTCAAGAGCTTCCAAAGACTCACAATTGGCTGACATTGGATTGATTGCTATTTGATGTTGGTTTAGTTCTTGTTGGATTTGCTCAAATGATTTTTTTATTTTCCTTCAACTATTCGTTCAAGCAAGCAAGTTCTTCATTCTTCCTCTTATATGATGACTCCAAATTGAAATTTTCAGCACTCATTTTGGATTGTGTTTCTTGGTATTGTGATTCTGATATTAGTAACTATTGTGATAGCTCAACTTTCAGACATGTTAACCTCTCTGCAGATTCATGGGCTCCTTCCAACTGGCTTTCTAGCTCATGTACCTTTACACCCTTCAACTGGAGCTCTATTTGACAATCATTCAATGCTTTCACCATATTGTCTCTTTCCTTTTCCCATTGATACTCTTTTACCTTCAATGTTTCACGACAATCATTGTAAGCATCTTCCATAGTTGAAAACTTCATATTCAAGCTCTCAAAAGAACTATGGACATCTTCATTGCAATAATTTGATGCCTGGAACTCCTCGAGCATGTTTCGAGCATGAGAATTAAGCTAACCAATGCCCGAGAAGCTTGGTAGGGAGGATTTGGAGAGGGCTGCTGACTTTTTTTTTTTGTGTTCCCATTTCCCACATCCCTCTCCAAATCCATTTGTGTCCCATGTGTACTCACTTTCCAAGAATAATTAACATAAGAAAAATAGGATAACCAACCCATGAAAACTCAAATTGGAAATGGGATGGCTCACCTGACTCATGGGATTTCTAGGATTTATAACAAAAATAGCCTGAACATTAATTCCATTTGAGCAAGCTGCTTCTAGCTATTCTACACAAATAGGTTTCCCACGAACCCTATAAAGTTCATGCTTGATCTTGCCAACGGAATTGCACCTAATACAAGGCGTAGGGTTGGTTCAATGGAGACGACACCTAAGACTAGCTATAAAAATAGCAGTTAGTATGAATGGCGCCCACCATGGGGCGGGCTTCCCCATGAACACACTTCCACTCAACTGAACACGGCTGGAAGTGAGGGTACCTATTCCTAGTGGAAAAGTCGAAGTGTCTTCATTTATAGCGCATCTAGTGGCCTACAAAGTACTCAACGACTCTTACCTACACAACCATTTTCTCTTGCATTACTGTAGTGGTGGTTTTCTTAGAATATGGCTCTATCACAGTAAGCACACATTCACATAGTCATCTACTCAGTAGCCTTCTAGAATTTCTCAACTAATATAGTAGATATCGAAAGAGGTATGTTACAGTTTGAATGTGAATTTTTGTTTATGTATGGAGGGTTAACGTTACGAAGTCTACGTTTTGATTGTACGAGAAGTACCTAGAATAAAGTGAATTATTTTATCTATACGAATGTGAAATTCTTGATCTTCCACATTGCACTTCGATGGCCATGGTTTAGCTTCATGAATGCTACTTTGGGTTATTTTACCAAGAATGATCAGTTCGGGTGAATAAACAATATGATGTCTTAAATACTTGTTGATGGTGTTTTTATGCACTTCACAACACAGGTAATGCGTAGGTGCACTACCTCTCTTGAAAGACAATCTTCCACAATTAGATTGTAGAACACTATCCCAAGGTCTCTTGGATGTCAGGTCATGACAGAGCTTGGAATATTTCAGTTGATTTATCTGATTTCCTAGAATCACAAGGCGGTCTTAAATGGTCAAAGTTGTAGGGGAATCGGGTCGATTAATGGAGAGGTAGTGTACCTATGCATTACTTGTATTGTGAAGTGCATAAAAACACCATCAACAGAACTGGCGCTAGAAGGAAGGCCCAATGGATAAGCTAGATCGAATTGGGTCATTCTCCCCTAAAAGATTCCACCGAGTCTTGAGGTCTACACCCAACAAGGGAGAGTTATAGGGATTGCGGCCCCTTACCCGAGCTAAAAGAACTAAGCAGGGGGAACCATCCATCATCGTGCCCACTGAGCAGCCCGCTACCCTTCCACCTCCGTCTCCTTCACCTTCACTGATAGCACCACCTTCCGCTCATCCAATCCATACAGCCATCCAAGTTGCCGCTCCATCTGGGTTGAACGCTACCTTTCAGCCAATCACTACTACCAGTCTTACCATTGTCATACCAGTTGTTGTCCCATCATAGCCACAGACCAATCTGGCATAGCCACCTCCACCACCTTTCCCAATGACGTGGATGGGTAATAACCCGTCTCCTCTTGCTTTCAACCTTTACCATGACATGCCAAAGAATCTTGAGAATTTATGCACGAAGTTCAACTCCCGAGATCCATAGAGAACGACTAAAGAACATGTCAAGATTTTTTAAATTACCTTGAAGACCATGTAGGTCATTTATGAGGATGTAGCTTGCAGGCTTTTTCCTTATTCATTAGGGGAGGAGGCCTTCTACTGGTACGCCAACTTGCTAGCCGGAACTATCAGCACATGGGATCTTTCAAAGAGTGCATTTCTGCAGAAGTTCAAGACCCCAGTTAGCCCCATGGATTCATACCAACACTTCATGTCAGTTCAAAGGAAAATCAATGAACCAATTAGCTCGTTCAATGACCATTTCCATAGAGCATACACTCAACTGCAAGCTCCGTATGTTTTCAATGATGCTGTTGTCCTACCTGTTTACTATGCAGCATTGGACAAACTTACTTTAGCCTTGGTAAAAAGGATGAGGCCACCACTTGCTAGGTTGGTCGATGCATATGCTGAAGCCATCATTGCCAGCATAGATTTGGGACAGAATATATTCGGTCCATTGCCTTCTCTTGGGCAAACTGCGCATTCAGTGCAAATACAGGGACTCACACAAGCCTTACAGCATCAAACGCCTTTGCTGAACCTAGTGCTGCAGCTACCGATGGTTCCACATCCTAGGCAATCGATGAACCAGGCATATCCGGTACCCCACTACTTGCTACCCTAGCAGCAACAGTTGCATCCACAATAATCCCAGATGCTAGCGTACCTTCAAGCAATGAAATTTCCACCCGCTCACCAGAATTAGCCGATGGCCCAGCCTGTGTTCCTTTAGAATGCTGCATCACAACCAAACAACACCGAAAAGGATAGAATCGACGAGCTTACATAAATGATCAAGAATATGTCAACCGAGATGAAACACTTAAGGAATCAGAATAACCAACTATAAACGTCACAAAAAAGCATTGAGGCCAACCTTAATAGGGAAAATTGGGATCACCATAAAAATTGGGACAATCGGGATGCTAGTACGTAATCAGGGCAGAACTATGATAGGAGACCCTTCTAGAGACAAAACCAGACATGGAATACATGCCCCAACAATGGTGGTGTTCCTACGCCTCTTGATCGGCCCAACAACAACAGTAACGAGAACCCCGCAAGTGGAGTTTACTTGGCAGAGGCTGCTTTTTCGGTTGGTGCTGCATACACAAAACAAACCGCCATTCCGAATTGGATTATCCAGAATTTGAAACTGTAGCCGAGATATTCCAAGTGGAAGTTTAGAATGCAGTCGACAACCCGGGATGTAGGGACATTGTCCCGTCTCACCCATATGATTCTTCGATACTGGTGCTTAATTAGGGCCCTTTCTCGAAGGTGAAATGTAACACGCCTTAGTTGGAGAGTATTGATTCAAGCCATCACGATGCGGTGAGAGAGGTAAGCTCCAAAAGCCCTTTAGCCCAGCTTTTTGATTCAATAGATAACGGTCCTGAAGATGATGAAGAGGAATCTAGGGAGGACGAAGTCCAAATGTTCCACCAGTGGACTACCCCTTATAACCTCAGAAATAGACAAGCTAGAGGCCATGCTAGAGGCCCTTTCACTACCTCCACCACACTGAATAATTTCAGTACCCCTCTTGATCCGAACGCAAACAATAATCCAGGCTTCCCACTTACACCCACACGATATCTCAGCAGAAATAAACAATAGAGCAATGGCCAAAGTCAAACCGCTAGCTCCTCCCAGAATGTTTCCCATGATCAAGAGATTGAGCAGATGGGGGAGTATATTGCTGAGGAGTTCAACAAGGTGAAGCTAAGCGTGTCGGCCTTGAACTCCTAAAGGTGCCTGCTGTCCGGAATGCTTTTTTTAGAATGATAAATGGCACTCTACCACAGTGGTCAGCTCAAGACACTCCAATAAAGAAAGTCTCCTTTAATGATCAACCAAGTGAGCCGGTTGTTATTAAAATCTTTAACAATAGAGCTGACCAGCCAGGATTCTTATAGACAAGCAAGCAACCTAACAGGTAGGATAATTAGCCACCAACTCAAAAGCAAAGCAATGAAAAGGATAAAGGTCAAGTCGCTCAGGTGGACGTTTCTGGAGGGTTGTTTCAAGGGAAATTTGAGACTCCTCCCTTTCTGACCACGATTCGGGTGTTCAGGAAGAACCTCCACAATTGCTTGCTTGATTCAGGAGCATCGGCTAATGTCATGCCCTTGAGCGTGTGCAAGGCACTTGGGATCACGCCTACTCCTTCCCGGCAATAGGTAACGCAGCTTGATAAAACCAAAATCAGCATAGTGGGGGAAATCAATAGGATACCCATGCAGGTTGCTGCGGATCCACAGATTCAACAAACTATTGACATACAGGTGGTCGATATCCTTGATACCCATGGGATAATCCTAGGTAGGGATTTGAAGAGAGCATTGAATGGGTACGCTGCTATGGATTACTTTCACATGTGGCTACCATGGAAGGGAATGCCCAATTAGATCCAGATTGACAGAAAGCCCTAGATGAAATTGTAGACATGCAGATTTGACATCATTGTCAATGTTCACCTTTTGATTAAATAAATCAAGTTTTATTTAATTAAATCATAAATCTCCTAAGGTCTATTAATTTAATCACCAATATTAAATTAAATGATCAATGCTCATTTCCTCTCATTTGATTTTAAAAGAGATACAAAAATCTAAAATAAAATGTTATATCACTTAAATCACCTATTAGATTAATCAAATCATGATTAGTTTAATCCTAACTACATGAATCTTCTAGATTCATCCACTTGCACAATAAATCACTTTATTTGATTTATTAAAACCCATATTTCCCCTCATTAACTTTCATGTTTGATTTTTTGGACAAACACAATTCCCCCCAAAAAACCCTCAACACCATGCATTTATTGACATTTTTCAAATTTGAATGGGCACATTGGCCAAAACTTGCACAAGCTTTGGCCAATCCCATTATGACAAGTGTCTATATCCTATTGGATGGGTTTTAGTCCCACATTGCCTAATATTGGCCTCTCTTCTCTCAAGTTCTCCTATAAATGCAATGCGTCTTCTCTCATTCAAAACAACACATTCTCATTGCAAGGTTACTCTCTTCATTTGAGAATCAATCTTGCTCATCACAACAACACAATTTGAGAACACATCTTGATGCATTTGAGAACACATCTTGATGCAAGGTTACTCTCTCCATTTGATAGTCAATCTTGTCCATAATATCATCTTGCTTATCAAAGGATTGGGAAAGGGCTCTTTCACATATTCAAAGAGCACCAATCCACCATAGAATAGATGCATTTCATGTCTTCTTTACATGTTTAATTTGGTTTTATCATTTGTTTTGAAGAATGTCATGTTATTCTATGAGGATGTTAGAATCATGCTAACTAATTTGTAGATTTTGATGTCCACAGAAATTTATGATGACCAAATATAACAACACAAATGAGGTGTTGTATGCTGAAACCAGTTTGGGGAATTATTCCCCAGTATCGTATCAGAATGAACAGGAATACCCTGAGGATGAGGGAATGAGCGAGGTCTTCCTCGTGCTATGCAACCTGCCTACCAATTTGAATTATGCTCTTCAAAGTACTCAGGTTCTCATCGAGTCTGACGATGAAGGGCTTGAAGAGAGTGACAGTCGGGGATTGCTCAATGGTTTCCAGGACTTTATGGAAATATTCGTGCATGACCAGCTTAGCCTGGGAACTCAAATGAACTTCTAGCAACTCTTGCTCCCTAATTGGTGCTAGGTGCATAATGTTGCTCATTCAAAATTTGATTGTTGCTTATGCCAAACAATAATTGAACATGTCCAAAAACAAGATACTCCGAAGGGGAAGATGGGATCTGCATCTGATGAACGAACACGTTCTATCCCTATAGTTCCCAAAGCGATCACTAAAATGTAGCCCCACACAAAGGTCAAGGCTGGATCTATCAGCCCTATGTCTCAAGATTCTCCTGGATTCTGGACGTTGTGCTTTGATGGTTCCAAATTCAAGCACGGAGCTGGAGTAGGTTTTGAACTAATCAGTCCCAAAGGTAAATCATATTTTTCTGCTCATAGACTATAGTTTTATTGTACTAACAAAGTGGAAGAGTACGAAGCTTTGGTCTTGGGCCTCTTAATGGCATTAAGAAAGGATGTCAAGATGCTCCAAGTGTATGGAGATTCGGAGTTAGTCATCAAACAAGTTAGGAAGCTTTATTCTTGCTATGATCGAAGGCTCACTAACTACTGGCACCGAGTATGGGATCTGTTGGAAGGGTTGGATGCATTCAACATTCAGCTGATCCCACGTGCTCAGAATTATACTGACAATGCCCTAGCGTAGGCAGCAAGCACACTGCAACCACTATCCCTATCTGACCTTAGAAGGTTCACGGTGGAACTAACCTCCATCCCATCAGTGCTGGATAACATAGCCAATTTTTATCTATTCAATGATGACAAGCATATATTGGACTTCATCACCAGTTCGGATGTGTTTGCTACCCAGATAATCAATGAAGTTGAACCCCAAGAAGTGGACTTGGATATAGAGGGGATCGTTAACTTGAAGACTAACACCATCCCTAGGGGGATGGTTGAATTGGAGTGAATCTTTGACCTTGATTAGATTAGAGACCAGGATTAGCAAGCTAAAAAGGATACCATCAACGACCAATGTGACATTTATAATCTGGGTACGGCTGGAAACGCCAAGAATGTGTTCATAGGTAAAGTGTGCACTCATGAGGAAAGAAAAGGGATTACCGAGGCCCTACAGAAATACCATGATGTCATAGCCTGGAGCTATGATGATCTCAAGATGTATGACATGTCGATTATTATGCACACTATCCCTCTCAGGCTAGATGCAAAACCATTCCGGTAGTGACAACGCCCTATCAACGCTTTATTGGAGCTAATCATTTATAAGGAAGTACAAAAGCTATTGTCAGCCAGGATCATCTTTTCAGTTAGACACTCTACGTGGGTAGCAAACTTGGTTCCTTTCAGAAAGAAAAATGTGGAGATCAGGTTGTGCATGGACTTCTGCAACCTTAATCGGGCCTTAGAGAAGGACAACTATCTTGTACCCTCATTAGATGAAGTGTTGCTTGTAGTAAACAGATCCTAGATGATGTCCTTCCTAGATGGATATTCAAGATATAGCCAAGTTATGGTGCAGTATGAAGATCGACACAAAATAGCATTCCCCACCAAGTGGGGAACATTCGCATATAGAAGAATGCCCTTCAGGCTAATCAATGCTGGCACCACTTTTTAGCGCACCATGGATATTATGTTCAAGGACTTGATTGGTAAGTGCATCATCATCTACATGGATGATGTAACAGTATTCTCAAAATAGCAGGGTAATCACGTCGTTGACCTATGCAAGGTCTTTGAAAGATGTTGCACATTTGGGGTGTCCCTTAACCCAAAGAAGTGCATCTTCGGGGTCACTGAGGGGAAGCTCCTTAGACACGTCTTATCAGAGCGGGGAATCTCTATTGACCCCGAATGGATCCAATCCATTATGAAAATCCAACTACCAGGTAGCAAGAAAGAACTAAAATCTTTCTTCGCGAAGATTAACTTCGTCTGCAAATTCATCACCGGCTTCACGGAAATCGTCAAACTACTCAATGCCATGCTGAAGCAAGACGCGAAGGTTGAGTGGACTCTCGAAGCAAAGCAGGCTTTTGGGGAGATCAAGAGGGTAATCGTTGATGCCCCTATGTTGGTTAGCCCCAATTATCTGAAACCTTTTTATATATACTCCTTCGTTTTAGATCATTCCTGTGCCAGTATTCTGACACAAAAGGACAATGAAGGGAGTGAGCAACCAATTGCCTTCATGAGTGCATCTTTGAAGGATGTCGAACTTCACTATCATAACATAGAAAAATAAGCTTATGCCCTTGTTAAGGGAGTCAAGAAGTTCTAGAAATACATCTTACACAACAACGTCTTTGCCATAGTTCCCGATCCCGCAGTGAAAAAATTACTTATGCAGAATGAGTTGGGCGAACGAAGGGCCAAGTGGATCACGTTGCTACAGGAATATGACATGGAGAACCAGCCAATGAAACTGGTAAGAGGACAGGCACTCACCTAAATGATGGCAGAGGTGGTTATTGATGCCGAACCTAAACTCATGGTACAAAAGTACCAGCTGGAGGACATCTCCCCAGGAGAGTGGTATGATGACATAATGTACTACCCATTGAACCACAAGTGCCCGCCACACTTGCAAGGAGTCTAGAGATGAGCACTGAGGCTAAAAAGCAGCAGCTATATGTTGCAAGGCTCTATATTGTACAAGAAAAACCATGAAGGTATCTATCTGTGATGCCTAGGAAAGGAGGAAGTTGATCGCGTTCATAAAGAATTCCATGACAAGTTCGAAACTGGCCATGGCTCAGGTCTATCAGCCGCACATCAAGTATTAAGAGCTGGATACTATTGGCCCACCATTTTCAAGGATGGTCACGGTCACGTCCGTACCTGCCACGTGTGCCAGACTGCTACTGCCAGAGAAAGGAACGCTGCTGTCCCACTATAACCTATCTTGGAGGTAAGGCCTTTTGCGCAATGGGGTCTCGAATTCATTGGTCTAGTAAGTCCTCCATCATCTGTGGGACACAGGTACATTCTAAACATTTTTTATTACTACACTAGGTGGATAGAAGCAATAACTTGTAGGCAATGTATAACTGAAGTAGTGACTAATTTCTTAGAAGGTTGCATTTTGAATCATTTCGATTGCCCGTATGCTCTAGTATGTGATAATAGCCCTACGTTTGCCTCACTGAAATTCACAAGTTGGGCCTTTGATTATGGCATCGCCCTCAAATTCTCCTCCAATTATTATCCTCAAGGCAATGGACTTTCTGAGTCCACCAACAAAAACTTGATCACGGTGATTAAGAAGCTACTAGATAGGAATCCCAAGGATTGGCACAACCAACTTCATTTTGCCTTATGGGCAGATCACACCCACCATAAGGCTGCCCTTGGGATTCCCCATACCATCTAGTCTACGGCTTAGAACCAGTCTTTCCCATACATTTGAAAATCCTGACCCTTTAGTTCATTAAAGAATTTAATGAAGGAGGAGACCATAGAGAAGCTCGCCTCGCCAAGCTACTGCACCTTGAAGAAGTATGGGACCGTGCAATAGAAAATTTTTCCAAGCATCAAGGCATAATCAAAAGATGGTTCGACCATGAAGCCAAAGTTAAGGCCTTTCGCATTTCTGATCTAGTCCTCTACTGGGACAAGACCCATGAAAAGAAAGGGGGACATAATAAATTCGACAAGATTTGGCTTGGCCCCTTCTAGATTGTTGAAATCCTTGGAGATAATGCTTTCTGCCTAAAGACTCTCACTGGTGACTACATCTCGTTGCCAGTCAATGGGTAGCACCTCAAGCATTACTTCTAGGCCTTAGCTCCCGCAAGCTATTAGTGTAAATACCTAAACATAGGTTAGGATAGATTTCATGCTTTGCCCTTCAATTTTTGGGCATCTTCTTGGCTGTTTTGTCATAATTTTTGGGAAGCGTCTCCTTGTTCTACTGTGGTGGTCGTGCTTGGGCCAATGAATGGTTTGCCTCACTCTCCATTTTCGTGTTGTTCTCTAGATAAGCCCTCATTCCCTACTGCTACCCTCTAAAGGCTCCTAAGCATCAGTTTTCAACTTTTGAACTCTGCACTAACCTAGGATGGCTATTAGCTTGAATCCCTGCTCTTATCATGGAACACACAAAACACATTTTAAAATATCTCCAAAGAATGATATGGTGATCACTGGGAGGCAGGGATAAGTGAAAAATCAAAAGTATGTTCTAGTGACCACTGCGATTGTCAAGCCCATTGTGAACTTCGTTGTTTGCACGGTTGAAAAAGGAAGAAAAGAGAGAAAGTGCTAAAAAGAAAGATCCAGCACAAGTAGTAAATAAATTGTAAATAACAACTGTATGGGTGTGTGAATATCTCTATCAGGGCTATGGATACTTGGCTAGCAGTAGAGCTATGTTCGTGAGGTCATAGTGACAAGTCTGTCAGGGCTATGGATGCCTGACTAGTAGCAGAGCAATGTCTAGGTTACTTTTGGGATTAGATGAACTACATAGCTTATATCCTCCGACTAGTGGTTACTTGTACTCTCTCCGAGGAAAGGAAATGAACTCACTATGCACACACTTCCATGATAAAATTGCGGTCTGATTCGACCCCGCCTTCCTTGAACTATTTTTAGTTCAACTTTGAAAATTGTCTTAGGTCTACGAAAATCAGAGATCATGGGTTCGGAATGAATATTTATCTCTAGAATGTTGGGAGCATTCTCCCAGCGGAGTCACCATTTGTTGTACCTTTTGCACACATGCCCCGTTAAGAACGGGGACCCTCTTTTCCCTCCTCTCGATCGTCGATTCCCTTTTCTTATGCCTCGCTTTGCGTACACATTTTTGTGCCCCTAGGGGTTGGTGCAATTTCCAATGCCATATTTTAAGCTTGACCAAGGTAACCCCCCATTTCAAATTGCTAAGTCTCAGGTTAACTCGGGTTTCCCTTGTCAAAATGCCATTCTAGCGACTGTGGCAATTTTTGGGTTTCCCCTTCCGGGTTTCCTATCGAGCTTTGTTGTTTCGGCGGCTGTGGTAGGATGTCTTCCCGGCCACTGGACTCTCAATCTCCCATCGTCGACTGTATTTTTCAAACCTACCAACTCCACTTGCCATCGTACGAAGGAATTAAATGTTGTATTAATGGCGGGTATGGCTATAAAAGCAAATTTTTCGGTCGTCATTGTCAAGTGCTCGAGTGATAGCGAAAGTTAGAGAACTCCTGGTGTCGAGGTATTTTTCACCCTGGATTTTGAGTGCTTTTTTGACATCCTCTACGCATCCGACATTTTTTGCTCTTTGGGAATTCGAGGTAGGTTTGTCGTTCGCTCACCCTCCCCTTTTGTTTTGTGAAATTCAATGTTTTGATGAAGGTAAAATATAAAATTGAACTAAAATTAAATAAACCTATACCCTCTGCTCAAAACACACCTTTTAGAAAATTTAAAATCAATTGCTAAGTGGTTGGAAATTTGATCCGGAGCTTCACCACACTGTGGCTATTCTTCGGAACAGCACCAACGTCTTCCGGGCCTGGGTCTTCCCATGGCCGTTCGTTGCTCATTTTCTTCAAAGTTTTGTCAGTTGCTTAACCCTCATCGGACTCCAACCTCCGGAATTCCCATCCTGGGATTCTATTGCTTCTTCACCAATCCAAACAGCCTTGCCTGAGTGTCTTTATGACCTCTGGACCTCAGACCCTCGAAGTTCGTCAGAAACTTAAAATTGTAAACTTGCCAAAATTCCATCTGCCCGGGATTCGGTCCTCGAAATTCCGTTCTGAATTCACCATTTCAACGAACATCCCCAAGTGACTTTCTAAACCTCGGTTCTCGACTGTAAAAGTATTCCAGCTTCCAGGCTGAACCTTCGACCAATTTTCCCTTCTCGGACTCCAACCTCTGAAATTCCCATCCTAGGATTCTGTTGCATCACCGCCATTCCAAATGGCTATGGCCGAGTGTCTTCCCGCCTCTTGGACTCTGGTCCGCTACCCACCGAAACCAAATCTAGGCAAAATCTCTTCTCTGAGCTCCTTCTAGATTCTATCCTCTAGAATTTCCCTCTTGGGATTCTGCTCCACCGGCGTCGTTCTAATGGCGAATTCAGGACATCTTCCCAACCCCCAGGTCCTAGTACTCTGTTTTCCGTCTGACTATCCTGAACCCTTTGACGGCTTCCGGGAACTGTCTTCTAGAATTCCCCCTTTGGATTTTTGCTTCCATTTCGCCATTCCCAACGGCTGACCTGTAGCTGCTTCTCGGCGATGACAATCCGAGACTCGGATTCCGACGCCCGTAATTCCATGTTCTTTGCACCGTTTCAGACGACTTTCCTGCAGATGATACCCGAGCTCCTAAATGAAGGATCAAATGACCTCCAAATCCAAAATGGATTTTGACCCACTTGCTAAAATTAGGTTTTCTTTCACATCCACTCTCAAATGTTCAAATCCAACCATGGGATGTACCTTTGAGAATTCCATCCTCATTTTTCCCTTTCAAATGACATTCTGCCAAGGGAATTCCAGCCCTGGGAACCTGGTTTCTCTGTATTGCTTTCTAACGATGAGTTATCAAATGTTATATGCTTATTGAATATGAATAATGATTGCAGAGCTAATCTTGGTATGCAGGGACTTGTCTAGGATCATTTCATCATGTTTATGGTTACTAATTCTCATCTTTCATGCAAGATTTATGGAATCTGATGCATAAACTTCCAGTGCCTCCAAGGAAAAAGGAAAAGGAATAGCTAAGACACCTCGAGGCAAGGAGGATAGGGACCTAATAAATTATAAATTCCAAGGGGTCCCCATACAATCTAGATTCACCTCTCTCTTGAGAGATGTCACAGATACCAACATCGGCCAGGTCGATGTTGACAAATTCATACACAGGGTCAAGATGAACCCCAAGATAGAAAATGCAAAGCTGATAAAGAAAAGCGAGATTGCCAAGGCCACAGGCTTCCTGCCAGCCTTGGTAGCCCCAAAACTGGTAATGGCATGTGTAGAGGCCTATCAAGAAGAGACCCGAACTATAGTGGATCGGGATGGAAATATCCTTGTAGATATGTCCCCGTCAGGTATAACAGCAACATTCCACATTCCAGCCTATGAGTGCATGGAAACCCCCACCATGGCAGAGTGTAGGGAACTATGGGAGAAAGATCCCTTGGGGTGCAAGAAGGTCATCAATCAATATTGGTTAAAGGACAAGCGGGGCAACGCTGGCAAGCTTCCTCAGGAGCTTTTTCGCAATGACTTCTTCGAGGATTACCATGACCTCATGACTTTGTTGAGCCAAGTGATGGGCCTTCCTGGGGCAGCCTTCTTCTAGGAGTGGATGTTCTATTTCGTAGAGGAGATTCTCTATGGAAAGGGGACCGCCTTCTACTAGGGAGAGATAATCAGTGATTGCTTCCATGAGTAGTTTACAACTGTGAAGAAGACCTCCAAGTTCTTCATGACCTCCTACTTGGTATACTCCCTCACTCATCAATAGTATTATTAGGGATTGGTGGTGGTACCCAGTGATCCATCAGGGGTGGAACTTAAACCATATCACAAATACACCCAACTTCAATTCAGGAATTTCAAGAGGGATTACTATCGGGTAAATGATGCATTCATCGCCCACATCATTTAGTCTCTTGGGGGTGACTTTCAAAGGAGAGTTTCTCATAGCACTAGAGCCCTCCTTAGGAAATATGCCTTCCTTTATATATAGTTCCCAAAGTTCACATACATCTGTGTCGAGGGATTCACGAAAAGACCGAATAAGCTGCCCTTGTACCCCAGTGACCGGATCATTCTATTGGAGTTGACATGACAGTTACGACATATTCATAGCATCTTGAGTGACAAGCATTTGGGGGGCCCACCTTACCCTATGGGGCTCGGCCAAGGAATGTACAAGATTCATACCTCCTATTGTGCGAGGTATTCAGAAAGGGAGTTGGCTAAATATAACTTCCTTCAATATATAGCTCGGCCTCGAATGGACCCATATAGACGCATAAGGAAGGCATTGGGGGGAGAGTATGCCCACCTCCACAACATTGAAGACTTTTGGACTAACTGGGAGGATGATCTTGAGGTACGATTGAGGCAATACATGCACATGACCACTATCTAAGTGCGAAGGATAAACTTGTGCCCAATCCCTGATCAACTCGAAGAAAATGAGGATACGGTGATCGATCTAGGGTATGATACCGTCAACAATTTGCCGCTGCCAGCAATTGACTGGAATTAGCTGGAGCTTGATGACCTTGCCGTACTCACTAGGCCTATTGAGATCCAAATGAAAGCATGGGTTGACCAATAGGTGGCCCAATTAAAGCAACAAGGATTCGCCTTGACATTCAAGGGACTAGAAAGTGAACCAGGTGGTTCTAAAGGTGGAGTGATTGCCATTGCAATCAGGGAAACATCCAAAACCCCACCATCAGCCAAGACCAAGAAGAGAAAGGAGGCTAGTGAGTAGCTACCTAAACCAAAGGCCTATGCCTACAAGTCTTCTGAGCCAGAGCCTTCGATGAAGAGGAGAAAGTTAACTGGAGGCATGAAGGCAACTGTGATGCCGAAAGGTCCACCCCTTAGGATCCAAGAAGAAAGGTCTAATTCACCAAGTTCACTGCCTTCTTCAGTCATTGTTGCTGCTATTGCTGCTACCACCCCACATGCTCCACTTGCCACTTCCGCTTCCTCCCCACCTGCGGTGGACATCTTAGTACACCTTGCTCCCACTCCTCCAATCCTTCTGATCATTCTGGTTGATTCATCATCTACCACGACCTCACCCATCTCCTCTTCTTCCATGTCTCCTTCCCTCCCCTCTGCTCCCACTGCTACGATGCCTGCCATTAGTCTCCCGAAATCCTTCGTAAAATACATGCAAAATGTGTCATCCAAGCTCTCGGGAATTCTCACTAACCCAATAGTTCAGGCTGCAATAGCTCAAGCTATGGCCCATACTCCAACTCCCCTCCCCTCAATTGAGCCACCAAAGATGGAGGCGACAATACAAATATCAGATGAGCTCGAACGATAGCAGCTAGAGGCTGCAAGGGCACTAGAGGAGGAAGAATTCGAATATCATGAACATCCACTATTCAAACGCCATGAGATAGATGAAGTGGTGTATGAGTCTTCCAATGAGAGTAGTGAGGAGCTGAATACCAAATTTATAAAAGAATCAGATGATCTCGAGCTCAATGCAGAATGGGGGAAGCAGCTCAAGGAGATTAAAGATAAGCAAGCTGAAGATTGGCTCGTAAGAGAAGAAGAGATTGCCACTTAAGAGACCATAGGCAGAAAATCTCCTGCTGAGAAGCAAGACCAGACTCTGGAGCATGACAAGGAAGCATCCCTCCATGAGGACGAGCAGGGAGAGAACCCCAATGAGCATGAATACAATCAAAATGAAGAAGAGAAGGATGTTGGGAAGGAAGATCCACCTAAAGAGCAGTTGCATACTAAGGCCCCCACTGGGCATGAAACCCTCTGACAAGAATCTAAAGAGAAGAAAGAAGATACAAGCACCAAGGAGAGGGCTCTTGTTGTTGGAACTGTTGAGCTTGAGAAGGGGGACAACGGGAGTCAAAGTAAACTACCTAGAGGGGAACCCCAAGTACCCGATTGGTTGTAGAGGTAGCTGAAGTAGAAGACTCCCACTATGAAGTATCCCAAGGAAAGGCTAGAAGCCATCATGGCTAGAGCACAAGTAAGCACCAAAAAAAAGGAGAAGAAATCAAAGGTCAGATCCAAAGTAACCATGGATACATCAGGATCAAGAGAGGTGCAGATAGCAACCCCGGTGGCTAGAGAGCAAGTTATAGTTTATAATGTCTCCACCATTGACTTGGGAGTGGCCACGAGAGAACAGAAGGTTGATCACCTCCAAGAGTCGGTCGCCACAGTGGTACACCTTATCCAGCAAGATAAGATTTCAAAGGAGGAGCTCAAGGAGCAAGTGGCCGATCTAACGGCCTACATTCAGCAGTGGTCATCCCCGAATGAGCAACCCATGACATCATCTGCCTCGCCTCAGCTGCTATCCCAAGAGAAAATTAATAAGCTAGAAAGGAGAAGGAACTTAGACAAGACTATAGAAAACTGGTTCCGATAGGTCTTAGACATGGGAAATGCGGGCAATAATTTGGCTGTCCGGATAGGAAATAAGTTCCTCGAAGTGCAAGGGACCCTTGAGGGTATAAGGCATATTTGTGAGGAGTTCCCAAGGAGGTATGAGGCAACATATCCAAAGATTGAGGCCATACTCGTGTTGCTAGGTGAGGTTTGGGAGAAGGACTTGGCCTTCAAAGACGATGACCACTAGTTGGTAGATGTCTGGAAGTGAGATTTCAACCACAGAAGGAAAAGGCTCAAATAGATCATTGAGCGAATAGCACCAGACATCGAATGGGCTAGGGATTCCTGAGAAGAATGTTCTCGATACATCAAATTGATGACATGATATGAACCACCTGCAGTCGAGATCAATCCAGAGAATATAAGGTCCCACTTCTTGAAGATTATGGAAGATGGGATGTCGATTGAAGTTACCATGGACTTTATGAGTTTTGCAGCTCGTGCCTTCACACAGTCAGAGATTTTTAGGGATAGTGCGGTAAAATATGAAGAGGACTGGAGGAAACTTGTCAGCAATTCCCAGGAATGGAGCTGTCAAGTATTCCGATCAGACATCATGGAGATGGATAAGCTCCAGCCACTGATCCTAAACTTCATAGAGTATGCAGCACTAAAGAGGCGTGAAAGCAACCCTATTATCGATGAAGAATTCCTCAAGGAGTAGCTACAACAAAGGGAAAATTGCTAAAAGATGAAACTGCTACAGTGTTGTCACTAGAGGACGAAATAGGGAAGATGACAAAAATGAATTTATAAATGTAATATATTTGGGGGTAGGTGAAACCCTATTGTAAAGTGAATATTGGCCACACAATAGAATCGAATCTTGGCCACTCATTTTGTTTTTTCGAAACTATAAATAGGGCTCTCCTCCTCTCATTTTAAGAGAGTTGAGTTGTTGTAAAGACATGCTGCTGAGAATATAATAGAAAATAGTCATTTTCTTGTGTATTTCTGGTTTTCTCCACATGTTTCATGATTCCTCTCCCTTTTAATTATATATTTGCTTTAAGTTACTTAGATTTTCTAATATCCTCAGATTAGACTTGGTAGAGTTAGTATGTTGTCTCTAGTTTTGAAGATTGTTGTTGTGTGTATGCTTTTCTTGTCCATACTTTTGGTCATTTGCTAAAGGTAGATGACTGTGCAAAATTAGTCTGGACTTTGATTTCATTGCTGCTCATTAAATCTCATCTTTATTCACCCTCCCATAGCAAATGAATGATAAGTATCTATAGTCCTTAGAAGATAGCATAGATTTCATGATATTGTGAGAATTTTGATTAGGTGAAATTTTGTTTAAGGAAACTGTCCACAGTAGGAACCTCCATGATCACCATTCATTGATAGTTGCAGGTCCAGGAAACATCCTTCTTCCTCACCCATTTCCTTTTTTTTTTAGAAACAACTTGTGCTAAGGTTCGTTGCACATTGTAAAGCCAAATCTGATGAAACAATGGAGTCCAAGACTAATGTCTGAACTTGCAACAAGGTACAGTAATTCCATATCCACAAAACTCCATTCATTGACCCAATTCCCCTACAACTTTGACCACATAAGACCACCTTGTGATTCCAGCAAATCACATAAATCAACTGAAATATTCCAAGCTCCGTCATGACTTGACATCTGAGAGACCTTGGGATAGTGTTCTACAATCTGATTGTGGAAGATTGTCTTTCAAGAGAGGTAGTGCGCCTACACATTATCTGTGTTGTGAAGTGCATAAAAACACCATCAACAATACTGAAGGCCACCATATCATTTCTTTAGGATCTTCTAGATGGATTTTCTTTTTAAAGAAAAATCCCATTTATTACAGTCTAGCATACTGATAAATCACACTTTATTGCTTGTATCTACATAGAACTGAGTGAAAATTGTAGTCTACTATGAGTGATTTGTTCTCTTATTCTCTGCAAATGGATTTATTGTGAACCAAATAAAAAGTGCATTTATGTCTAGCTACTTGTTTGTAAGAATGGCAGTATTTTGAAGATTGTGCTTGGAGGGAGTATCACGAAAGCTGGCGGTTTTGTGATGTGATTGTATTTATTGAATACATTTCTAAAAATTGTTCATGCTTGCCTCTATATTTAATAATTGATCAAGCTACACGAAATGGTAAGCGAAGTATCTCACATGTATATCTTTAGGGAATATTTTCATATGAAATATTAGATTGGCAAGATTGAATTAGTAGCAGAAGAGGATTTTCACATTATTTGCAAAACTTCCTCTTTATGAAGAAGATTTTCTTTAAAGTCTTTAGAAAGGGAGATTCTTAGTGATGTTGTATTCATCAAGTTCAAAATCACAAGCTCTTTTAATCCGAAATTTTTATTGTTTATGCTTAAATCAATTTGGATTAAATGACACGATCTTCACATGATTTTTCTTTTTTATCTTGTAGGTATTTCATTCGCGCAATATACTTGTGACATTGAAGCGTGAGAAATAATCTTTGAAAAATATTAGAGTTAAAGAATATTGAGCCCTAAATTTGAAACTGAAAAAGCATTTTTGAATGCTTATTGTAATAACCAAAAGTTTTGATTCATGCTTTAGTTTTCTGTTTTAAGACAACTCACTTTATCTTTGGGTTTAAAATTAACCATCAAGTCAAGCTTTTCCAAAGTGGTCAAAATTGAACCTTAAACACTTACTAGATTTTGATTTGGGCTAAAATTGAACAAACAAACTCACACTTCAAGGTTTGATGCTTTAAAAAATTCATTACTACTTTTAAGGTGTAAAATGAACAAGTGTTTTTTAGGCTTTGCAATTTTGTTTTCACAAATTAATATCATTTAAAAGGTGTATAAACTTCTCTTGCACTTCATGGTGATCTTGAGAATCAAAATTATTTTGGTGATATTAGATTTTTTAAAATATTGCCTCCACATTTCAATTTGGCTACCTAAAGTTTGAAGAAAACTTGTCTAGTGTGAGAAAAAGGAATTGCGAGTGTTCTCTCTTTGTTCACACAAACAAAGATGATCAAACTAAAAATGCACTCTCACTATTGTGCACCTTTAGAGAGCCTGCCTTAGTGGGAAAATGTACTCACCCCAAGGGGATGACTCAAACCGGTAACGAGCTAAATTCCAAGCTATTCCCAACCGATATACAAATTCGAATGGTGAGGAAAGTTCATCATTACAAGAGCTCCTACGAACAAGTAGGTGATACTCTTTATATGAGTTGATCTTTCCTCTCATGTGGCCTTCTAAAAGGGTACCTTGATTACAAACCAATTTGTGTAGAGGCCAAAATCCTAATCTATTTTTTGGTGCAAGCGGTCATGTTCTTTGGAGCCACCCTGGCACATATTCATGTGGTTCTGTTGTAGAGATGAGAAGTATGCCATGGGAGTTTCATGGGTACTAATGCTTGGCTGACCTGAGAAGTGTGTGTTCATTCAAGCAAGCAAGTTCTTCATTCTTCCTCTTATATGATGACTCCAAATTGAAATTTTTAGCACTCATTTTGGATTGTGTTTCTTGGTATTGTGATTCTAATATTAGTAACTGTTGTGATAGTTCAACTTTCAGACATGTTAACCTCTATATAGATTCACCGACTCCTTCTAGTTGGCTTTCCATCTCATGTACCTTAACACCCTTCAATTGGAGCTTTGTTTGACAATCATTCAATGCTTTCACCATATTGTCTCTTTCCTTTTCCCATTGATACTCTTTTACCTTCAATGTTTCATGAAAATCATTGTAAGCATCTTCCATAGTTGAAAAATTCATCTTCAAGCTCTCAAAATAACTATGGACATATTCATTGCAAGACTTTGATGTCTGGAACTCCTCGAGCATGTTTTGAGCATGAGAATTAAGTTGACCAATGCCCAGGAAGCTTGGTAGGGAGGATTTGGAGAAGGCCGCTGAATTTTTCTTTTCCTTTTTTTTTTCCCATTTCCCACATCCCTCTCCAAATCCATTTGTGTCCCATGTGTACTAACTTTCAAAGAATAATTAACGTAAGAAAAATAGGATAACCAACCGGTGAAAAGTCAAATTGGAAATGGGATGGCTCACTTGACTCATGGGATTTCCAGGATTTATAACAACAATAGCCTGAACATTAATTCCATTTGAGCGAGCTGCTTCTAGCTATTCTACACAAACAGGTTTCCTACGAACCCTACCAAGTTCATGCTTGATCTTGCCAATGGAATTGCACCTAATACAAGGGGTAGGGTTGGTTCGATGGAGATGACTAAGACTGGCTAGAAAAATAACAATTAGTATGAATGGCACCCACCATGGGGTGGGCTTCCCCATGAACATGCTTCCACTCAAATGAACACGGCTAGAAGTGAGAGTACCTATTCCTAGTGGAAAATTTGGAGTGTCTTCATTTATAGTGCATCTAGTGGCCTACAAAACACTCAATGACTCTTACCTACGCAACCATTTTCTCTCGCATTACTGTAGTGGCAATTTTCTTTGAATATGGATTTGTCACAATAAGCACACATTTACACAGTCATTTCTTTGACTATGGGTATCACATAGTCATCTACTCAATAGCCTTCTAGAAGTTCTCAACTCATATCATAGATATCGAAAGAGATATGTTACAGTTTGAACGTGAGTTTTCATTTCCATATGGAGGGTTAATGTTATTAAGTCTACATTTGGATTGTGCAAGCAGTACCTAGAATAAAGGGAATTAGTTTGTCTATACGAATGTGAAATTCTTGATCTTCCACATCGCACTTCGATGGCCATTGTTTATCTTCATGAATGCTACTTTGGGTTATTTTACCAAGAATGATCAGTTCGGGTGAATAAAAAATATGATGTCTTAAATATTGAAGGCCACCATATCATTTATTTAGGATCTTCTAGATGGATTTTCTCTTTAAATAAAAATCCCATTGATTATAGTCTAGCATACCGATAAATCACACTTTATTGCTTCAATCTACATAGAACTGAATGAAAATTGCAATCTACCATGAGTGATTTGTTCTCTTATTCTCTGCAAATGGATTTATTGTGAACCAAATAAAAAATGCATTTATGTCTAGCTACTTGTTTGTAAGAATGGCAGTATTTTGAAGATTGTGCTTGTAGGGAGTATCACGAAAGCTGGTGGTTTTTTTATTTGATTGTATTTATTGAATACATTTCTAACAATTGTTCATGCTTTCCTCTATATTTAATAATTGATTAAGCTACATGAAACAGTAAGTGAATTCTCTCACATGTATATCTTTAGGGAATATTTTCATATGAAATATTAGATTGGCAAGATTGAATCAATAGCAGAAGAGGCTTTTCTCATTATTTTCAAAACTTCCTCTTTATGAAGAATATTTTCTTTAAAGTCTTTAGAAAGGGAGATTCTTAGTGATGATGTATTCATCAAGTTCAAAAATCACGATTTCTTTTAATCTGAAATTTTTATTGTTTATGCTTAAATCAATTTGGATTAAATGACATGATCTTCACATGATTTGTCTTTTTTATCTTGCAGGGATTTCATTCGTGCAATAGACTTGTGACATTGAAGCATGAGAAACAATCTTTGAAAAATCTCATAGTTAAAGAAGATTGAGCCCTGAATTTGAAACTAAAAAAGCATTTTTAAATGCTTATTGTAATAACCAAAAACTTTCATTCCTACTTTAGTTTTCTATTTTAGGACAACTCACTTTATCTTTGGGTTTAAAATTAACCATCAATTCAAGCCTTTTCAAATTGGTCAAAATTGAACCTTAAACACTTAATAGATTTTGATTTGGGCTAAAATTGAACAAACAAACTCACACTTCAAGGTTTGATGCTTTAAAAAATTCATTACTGCTTTTAAGGTATAAAATGAACAAGTGTTTTTCAGGCCTTGCAATTTTTTTTTCATAAATTAATATCATTTAAAAGGTTTATGCACTTCTCTCGCACTTCATAGTGATCTTGAGAATCAAAAGTCTTTTGGTTATATTATATTGTTTAAAATATTTCCTCCATATTTCAATTTGGGTACCTAAAATTTGAACAAAACTTATCTAGTGTGAGAAAAAGGCATTGCGAGTGTTCTCTCTTTTTTCACACAAACAAAGATGATCAAACTAAAAATGAACTTACTCGCTATTGTGCACCTTTAGAGAGCCTGCTTTGGTGGGAAAAAGTACTCACCCCACAGGAATGACTCAAACTGATAACGAGCTAAATTCCAAGCTATTCCCAACTGATATACAAATTTGAATGGTGAGGAAATTTCATCATTACAAGAGCTCCTACGAACAATCAAGTGATAGTCTTTATATGAGTTGATCTTGCCTCTCGTGTGGCCTTCTAAAAGGGTACCTTGATTTCAAACCAATTTGTGTAGAGGCCAAAATCCTAATCTATTTGTTGGTGCAAAAGGTCATGTCCTTTGAAGCCGCCCCACATATACATGTGGTTCTATTGTAGAGATGAGAAATATGCCATGGGAGTTCCATGGGTACTGATGTTTGGTTGACCTGAGAAGTGTGTGTCATGGAAGGGAGCATGTATGATCCTGCACATACCCAGATCAAAATTTATTCCCGAAGCAAAATGTAATTATTTTCCTCCAGTGTCTAGCAATGCAAGGAATGTCATGGGTGGATTCTTGGATAGGTGTGTGGATGGATAGATATGACAAGCATGAAAAGGATGCCAAGGATTATCTCAGGATAAGATAAGTTGTTCAAACAGAGGATGCTCATTCGGATAATGCTTTAAGGATTAGGTAATGTTTGGATTGGATAGGATCAATGAAAGTTACCCATGTCAAGATGTTTACCAAAAACAGGTTTGAAGTGTGCACTAAACCTTCATCAAGATCAAGATTAAGGTAGATAGATGGTAATGGGTTGGATAAATAGTTCGTCGATGAATGGATGATATGGCTTGAATGATGGTTTTACTGTGGATGTGATAAGATGCTTTCTCCTGAAATGGTGCATGTAGATGCTTGATTCTACACATGACACCTATTTTCTAGGTTTTCATCATGGTACCTACACAAAGCGTCGCCCATGCAGTTTTCACTAGAGGACGATTTTACTATTTTTAATCCTTTTTCTAATTTTTTTGGATTTATGTATATTTTTTAATTTTTGTACTTTCTGAGAGATTTGAAGTTGATGCTGAACCACCTGATGTCATTGATGTAGATGTTTATGTCATAATGTGCCATCAATATCCTGCTTGAAGAAGCTGCTTTGCCAAGATACGTGCACTTGAAAGCAAATTTTGAGAAATTTGTTCTACTTTGTTGATACCGGAGTTAACTTTGTCTTTGTGCACATATCGCGATAGAGTGCCTTTTGAATCCTTATGATTAAGGGTCATTTCCAACACATGGTCAATGTAAGAATTGGGTATCATGCATGGAGGCATGGATGGAGTGTGTTTAAGAATAAAAGATGGATTGATTGATAGTTTGGAATCTTTGACTCTCCAAACCTAGGAAGATGAGCAATAATGGGTGGATACGAAAGTGTACATGGAATTAGGACCAATAGTTTGATATGCCTTGTACGTTGCTTGAGAAACCTTCTTTTTCCTTTGTAGACATCTTTGATGGATACTTTTCCCTTTTTTATTTTGCCCCATAGTTTCTTTGACTAATGGAGTTTGATAGGGATAATATTTCTTTGTATTTTCTGGTATCCATATGTATTTGATTTGTCCTTCATGCTTCTTAACTTCTTTTTCTTTAAAAATATTTTTCATGCTCTTATTCTAATCTTTATTTTGATGTTGGTCCCAATTTGTGGATGGGGTGGTGGGTGGATGAGGATTTGTCTCTGATTCACAACTTCTGTAGAAGCCTTCTTGATGATAAATTTTTGGTGTGTCTCTAGATTTTTCTATACTTTGATCATGTGTACAAATGTTAAGAGTAGGAGAATCTTGTTCCTCGGTAATGATATCAAGAGTATGAGACTCTTCTTTTGAATGAAGATCATCTACATGTCCATCGAAAGAAAGCATCTCGTGGGTAGATGGAGGAACATGTGATATATGGATATGATCATTTGTGACATCTTGTATAGGTAGAAGAGTGCCCATTAGATCATTGTAGTATCTTGGAGATACGAATTCTTGGTCTTGACTGATTTCATAATTGCTTTGGGCATTGTTGGTGAATTTTGATCATGATTGAAAAGTGGCTCTTGGTGTGTGTTGATTTGATCATTGGTTGAGATGGAAGCATGTTCAATCTGCTCATTAATGGATAGACCTTGATCATTGATTTCAATAATTGTGGTGGGGAGGTTTTTAGTGCTATTGCTAGTGGTTGAACTTTGATTATTGTCCCCAATAGCTATTAGCTTTTGATCAATCAGGTCATGGATGAGATTTTTGAGTCAAATGCAATCTGATGTTGTGTGCCCCTTTACTTTGTGAAAATCACAAAAGTGCTTCTCGTCATACTCTAGTGGTTTCACCATGGGCTCTTGATAATTCACATAAATAGGGATTTTAATGATATTTTCTTGGTTTAGCCATTGCAAGACAAACTCAATTGGTTCCCCAAGTGGTGTGTATTTTCGTCTATTACCTTGTGAGATTTTCACATTAAAATGACCTTGTCGCGATTGATTTTGGAGATGTGGTGATTGATCTTTGAGATGCAGTGATTGAGTTTGTTGTTGATGTGGTTGATCTTGATATCCAATTTCTTTTCATTGGAGATATTGTTCTTGATGTGATTGCAGAGACAACTCAATGCTTTGATGGCATGGTTCAACCAATCGAAGATTGTATTAATTTTGGGGTGGAGATGTCTCTTGGCACAATGGATCAACTATTTTGGCAAGTGAAGCAATTTGATCCCATAAAATTTGATCTTGATTTTGATCTTAACACCTTTGATATGGTTGACTTGGCTGTAGAGCAAGCAGATTTAGAATGCATCCTTATGGTGATTTCTTGGGATTGTGGACAAGTTGATTCTGGATAATGCTCTGATTCAGTGTGATGTTTAGATTTATTGGTTGACCTTGAACATTGTTGTGGTTGGGAGACACATTGCTTTGATTTTGCATTGGGTTACCTTGACTTGGATCCATACATGGAGTTGTCAACATATTGCTTGGATTTTCAACAACATTGATAGGATTTGCAAACATATCTATCCCAAGGTTTACCAAGTGTGGATTTGAAATGGTCATGTTTGACAAACTTGTATTTGGTATGTATCGATTTGGTGAGATAATGTTGTTTGGAATAAGACTCATGCATTAGGCGTTTGGTTGATAGATTTGTAGATTTGGACTTGGATTTAAATCTACCATTAGGAAAGGTATTCCAAAATTTAGATTGGGCATACTCACATTTGTTGTACTATTGAGGTTTGGAGGAGATAATGATTTCATGTATAAATGTGAGTTTCGATAATCAATTGGCATTGCGAGACTTAGATAGTTTGGTTGACTTGGATTATTCATGATGTATGAGTCGAGTTTAAACTCTATGTTTTTTTTTTGTGTTTTGACCTTGTTGACCTCTGAGGGGTTTAGGACCAATGATCAGATGGGAGATGAAGGGGTGAGTGATATGGGTGTTTGAACTTTTAGGAACTTTAGATCAATGCTAAACTTTAGTACTTGATTTGATTGGATTTTAATTGAGGATAGTTTGACTATGTGTGTTAATCCAAAAAAGCTGATAATGGATCGGATAATTTGACTAAGTGTGTTAAGTCAAACAAGATGACAATGAACTTGTAAACCCTAGGAAGTTGTGTTATCCCAGAGTAAACTCATACAAAAAAGATAATTTGACTAGGTGTGTTAAGCCAAACAAGGTGATTTTGAACTTGTAAACCTTAGGAAGTTGTGTTATCCTAGAGGTAAATTCACTCAAGAGGATTGATAATTTGACCAAGTGTGTTAAGTCAAACAAGGTGATGTTGACTTTTCCTAAAAGTCTAGCATAAGTGATGTTTTCAAAGTTCCCACGAGTTTGTTTGTGAGGTGGGATTTTGATAAATGTTTGGATGGGTGAAGTGTTTGACTTGATCCTAGATGAACCTAAGAGGATTTGTTTACAAGACCAAGGTTTTGAAGAACATGCTTTTCCCTAAGAGTATTTCAAACCAAAAGATCAATGTTTGCATGGAAAATCATAAGACATAAGTGTAACTCAAATTTTTGGAATTAGATATGGATGCTAAATCTGCACAAGATTAAACATCAATTCTAATCTAAATAAAAAAACAAAGAACGATAAGTAAGCATGATTAAAACTAAGCTAATTAAACTAGAATGATCTCACCAAATATGCAAATACTTCCTCGATTTATCTCAATTTCCCTTCTCCATCTTGTTGTATTGTTATTCTTGCCCTCATATATTTGTGTGTTTAAATGCAAGCATAACTTCATCGAGTGTCTCAGCAAAATATCAAAGATTGTTTCTTCTCAAAAGTATAATAATTTCAGGAGGAGGAATAATGATAATGACAAGCCATTTTATAGACTTTGTGTTTTTGAACGATCGGCTCAGATTGAAAGAGAGATCGACGGATGAGATTGATGAATGCCATGCGATGTGAGTTATGTCCTGGATAGAATGTGATTTAGCACACGAGTTAGAACACGAGTTCAGGAAAGACTACAGAATAGACTGAAGATAGAGACTAAATTAGAACGTGAGTTAGAACACAAGTTCTATTTTTAATCTTCAAAAATAGAAGAAATAGAATTTTTATGCAAAAGCCAAAGTTAGAAGTTGAAGAATAATGCATTCGAATGCAAACAGGAGTTAGAACTAGTTAATCGACTAGTTACGATAGAGAGTCTTCTCGTAGAGATAAACCGGTGTTGAATTCAGAGATAACTCGAGAACTAAAAATAGATCTTCGAGTCTGGCGGTGAGTAAATGATTTAGTCAACTAACTGATAGAAGAATGTGACATAATTAATTAAATGTTAATTTAATTCAACATTCGAAAGATGAAAGATTTTAATTAAATAAACAAAGTAATTTATTTAATTTTGACATTTGAAAAGGATTAAATGAATAATTAAATAATAAATATTTAATTATAGATAAAAGCGGGTTAAATGAATAATTTAAATAAAGATATTTAATTATAGTTGGAAAGGTATGATAAAGGGGTAATTAAATAATAAATTATTTAATTGATAGATAAAGGGGGAAGAATTAATTAGTTAGAGACATAATTAAATAATTACGATTTATTTAATTAGTCGAGTTGAATAAAGTTTAATAATGAATTAATCAATTAATTAAAAAGGGGTAATTAATTAATAGAGGAAATATGTGTTAGAAAGGTTAATTAAGTAATTAACATTATTTAATCATGACAATGGACTATAGAAAAATATGTCGAATGTGTACTCGTAGGCCTAGACCAATTTTCGGTATGTATAGTTTGCCCCTCTTTGATACAATGTTGGTATGGCGTTGTGTCAAAGAAAATATGCCCCGATCGTGCCCCAGCATGAAACAGGTTAAGGTATGCCCCCTCAAAAAAATTAACAATTTTTGAAAAGTTTCAGAAAAATCAGGAAATATTCTTGATAATTTAATTTGATAGTCAAAAATGCTATGGAGTTGACGGAAATGAATTTGGAGTTAATATAGACGAATACGGGTCATTAGAAGTGGAAAGGCTAAGCGGCCAATAGAGAAGGGCTGAAGAAATGCCATTTTTAACCCACCTATAAATAGGAATTAGGTCAAATTTCAATTCATTTGCACCTGAAGGAGATAGAAAAACTAAGAATTTGCTCTGGTTAACTGACGAAAATGGCACCCATTCCATACACTAGGCATCAAGGATATCGGATCCAGACATTCAGGCGGCCAGCCGACGTAGGACCACCGGTATGTACCCAAAAATGAACCTTTGAAATTAATTGTTTGCACATTTTTCTAGGTATAGAAAAGTAATTATGCAAATGCAGTTCATCGTGAATGACACATCTGTCGTCGTATTCGCCACATTTGACTGCGAAACGACGCATCTACGTAAACACGCCTAGGCTAGATTAGGCATATAGGGGAATGAACGCATTTGAAAGATAATGCACTACATGTGTATGCATGGAACACATCTGCATTAGGGTTAAACACATGACGGTTATGAACCACATATGCATTAGCGGAACGCATATGTTGTAGACAGGTAGGTTAAGGAAACTGCAACGCATTTGTTATAAATGACCGCATGTGGTTTAGTGAACCACATGTGCAGTATGCTGATAGGGGTTGTGGGAAATATCCAATGCATATGTAGATAGAACCATAACTATGGCTTTGTGCACTGCATTTGCAAAAATGCACCACATCTGCAAAAGTGAGCCACATTTGACTTGTAAATTTTTTAGAAAAAAATTCCAAGGAAAACTTGAAAATTCTTAACATCATGTTTTAAATGCAAGTGGTTCTAGATCCTATTTATATGTGGGAGTCATGACAAGATACATTCGACCTGAGAGACAAGTTGAGTTCTACAGAGATTCGGCTTCCATGGAATCTTGGTCTACATCACTGTTTATCGATGCCTGCCATTCGGGTGAACAAAGGGATGTTGACAACACTTTGCGAGCGATGGAATTCAGAGACATCGTCATTTCATTTATTGACTGGGGAGGCTACTGTCACATTGGAGGATGTGTACAGGATTCTGAGACTACCTATCAGAGGTGAGTGAGTTATATATGATACCCAGCGAGGATTGACGGAGTTTTAGCATGGTTTTATCAGGTGGATGACATCAATAGGCTCGAGATCGAGCACTATGAGATTATATGGCTAGTATTAGTAGATAGATACGATCGAATCGACTGTATCCTATGTATATTGATTGGGGGGATTGTGTTTCTAGACAGACAGGGTCATGGCTTTCCAGTGGGATGGGGAGCTATGTTGGTCGACATGTTAGAGAGCGAGACGAGATATGCATGGGGTCCATGTCTGCTTGGGATGTTATACTTCCATTTACATGATATTTCTTGTAGAGATGCATAGTCACTGAGCTGTGGGACTACACTACTGATGGTATGGGGTTGGGAGAGGATAGTTGTATTTCATCCTCCAGTTACAGTAGAGAGAGAGGAGAGATGCCCGTATGCGTTCCGATATAGAGGACAAATTACATAGACACATGTGGGAGACATAGGGTATTGGAGACATGCCTTAGATATTCTTGATCAGTTCACATGGAGACCTTACATGGATTGTGAGGAGTGGATGGATGAGGATATACATCTGCCATTCTACAGATAGACACAGTACCTTATTGGGAGGACTATTTCTAGTGTACACATCATTGAGTGACACCTGCTAGATAGAGTTCTGAGACAGTTTGGGGAGGTTCAGGATGAGTCTTGGAGTAGAGCAATGTTTTCTCGTTCATCTAGAGAGGTTCCATGGTGGGGACCCATGATTCCAGTGGCTACTATGGAGGCAGACATACAGGCATTACAACTAGTATAGTGGGGATGGAGAGATGGATTAGCAGATCTAGGGACTACAGCTGCATATGATGCATGGTGGGCGGTTCATTGCCCGATTCCTTATACAGATCCTGACCAGCCAGCACCAGTCGAGAGACGAGGCATAGGGCTGAGAGAATGACATAGAGGTGGAGGTGCCAGAAGGGGTAGAGTTGATGGTAGAGGTGATGGAGATGACGGTAGAGGCAAAGGTAGAGGCGAAGGTAGAGGTGGGAGATGAGGACGGAGATGATGGAGAGGGGGTCAGGCAGGTGGACATGCACCTATTCAAGAGGCAGTAGCAGTTGATGTACCGATGTTGGACATCGGAGGGGGAGTGGATGTATAGGCTGGGGGTGAGCATGCTGCAGCGGAGGGAGTGTTTGAGGAGTGTGTAGCAGTAGATGTTGCAGTAGGGGATGTGGCAGAGGATTTGGATGAGGATATGGCTTTAGACCCTCTGGGTGTGTTGGTAGGTTATGGAGAGGAGGATGTTGAGGATGACGATGAGGAGGATGCACAAATGGAGGAGCAGGAGAGAGAGCTCTGAGATCATATTGTAGAGTGGAGATGGGAGGAGGATGCTCCTAGAGATGGTGACAGGGAGGCCTTGGAGGAGAGACTCAAACTTATGACTACAGAGTTTGAGGCGATGAGACTAGAGAGGCATAGTGCCTATACGGAGAGGGACAGTGCATATGTAGAGAGAGATAGTGCTCGCTTAGAGAGGGATAATGCTCTTATGGAAAGAGACCAGTCTATAGCACGGAGACATGAGATAGAGCAACAATTTATAGAGGTTAGATGCCTTTGTAGTGGGTCCGCAACTGATGGTATGGTGTGAGAGTTGGTCAGATCAGTGGAGAGAGCCACTTATTACATGGATCTTTATGTGGCAGTGGTGCCAGTAGAGAGACGAGATCCTAGTTTTTCAGAGATCACAGGGTAGGAGTTAGAGGACATAGAGTACTGAGGTAGTGGTAGGACCATCGAGGACATGTCATATGACAGGCCTTCCACCTCACAAAAAGCACCTTCGAGTATGTTCCCACCACCTTCACCACATGACAGCAGTGGTAGTGGGACATGATGACAGGGACATATTTATGTAGACATGTGTATTTTGATCAGAGAGCCTATGAGCTCATGTTTTATTATTTATGGATACATTCAGACATTGTACTGTGATGCACTATTTTTGTTGAGCGATATATATATGATTTTGGTGGCTTCTACATGATATGCAGTTGTTATGGATGATGCTTTATTTCTACATGATTATGTTTCCTAGATGATGTATATACATGTTTATGAATGAATATTTCTATATGTTATGAGTTATGCATTTAATAATGATATGGATGATTCTATATGCTGTGGATAATGAATGTAATGAATTTTTATGATGTTATTTATATGTGATGGTTAAATGTACATGCCATGTTTCTATTATGTATCTAATGATGAAATGCCTATTATACAATGATTTTTCTATATGCAATGTAACTATTAATGATCCTATATGTGTGAAATGCAATGGCACTATATGAAATGCAAATGATCATTATGTTGGACGAGAGAAATGTTAATATGGATGACTATAGGATGTTAGTAAGAAAAGAAAGAATGAATTTGTTTTGATTTGACTAAGAAAAATAAAAGAAATGAATGAGTTTTGATTTGATTGAGAAAAAAATATAATCTTTGATATCTTGTGAAAATATGCTATGCTTGCAATTTTATCATCACTGGGCGGGAAATGACACAAATGGATGGTACACACCATGATATGAGATAGACCATGGTGTACAAAGTCATCCATCTGTGAAAAACAAACAGTCGTAGACAACGAGTGTCAAAACGCAAATTAAGGACAAGATTGCCCCATTCGTTTTGTCAAGACAAACCACATACAATAGACAAATAAAAGATGGCTCATGAGACGTCATTGCTCCTCTAAATCCTTCATAGGATATCCGTGAAGAAACTAGTAACATGACTCGAAAACCAATGTTAAAAAGACAGCTAATAGACAACAGCCAAAGAAAAAGAGTCCTGAGACATTGTTGCTTCTCCAAATCCTTCAAGGGACATCCTCGAGAAAGCTAGTAACAGGATCTTGCACAGATCGATAAAAAGATAAGACAAAATAAGATATAAATTCATAAAGCCAAATAACTATATTCGCCAAAACTTGATCTTGTGGGATTGTTTGATGTTGATGTTTGACATAGCGTAATGTGAGAGAATGACACATACCGCATAAGAATTTGAGTCTGGTTTCGACTTGGTGACTTCTATATAAGGCATGACAAAGCTTGGTTTCAGAAAAGACACGCGCCGTATAAGACATTGGAGCCTAATGAAATTGAAGTGACAAGCCACATGAGACTATGACAATTTTGATGACGTTTGTTGACAAGAAAGACATATCTTGCTAGGACATAGGTTGATCATTTTGACAATATGTATGATATTGACTTGATGATAGTTTGAGATGTTGCCTTGTTGATGCATGACTTGTTTTGATTCCTTGACTAATAAAAGTGTGTGTGTGTAGACATTGTATGACGTGAGATGATAGCCTAAACTATGATATGCAACTTGTGTGATAATGACTGTGAATGAACCCTATTGGACTGACCTAGTGTGGTCTCGGGAGCTCATCAATTGATTAGCCTTGCCTACGTTGTACACATAGAGACCTCATAGTTCAACATGGCCAATGAATTTGAATATACAAAGAGTCATGATTTAAATGTGTGTGATACATGGCAAACCTAGACAAACAAACCTAATGCCTCAGGGGCACATCGGTTGATGGCCTTGCCTATGTCCCATTCGTAAAGGCAAAGTAGTTTGACTATGTCTACAATTGACTTAACATGACCGACTTGACATGACTAGACTTGACATGACGACATGACATGGTAGACTTGACTCTATTTTTGGGATTTTCTGACATGTTTTGATTTTTTTTGGATTTTTGAAATTTTCCAATGTTTTTGGGATTTTTTAGGACATTTTCGATGGTGTGATGTTATGTACAAGGTGTTAGGACATAGAACAAGGATTTTCCCCCAGTTGGGAATAAGATTTGGAAGATGGAGTGGGTAAAATGATAGAATTGACGCTAGATGTCAATCATTCCAAGGAATGGATAAGACAACCACTTATTATGAATGATGGTAAAAAAAGTCTGACTAGAATGATGGTATACGGAAGAGTGAGCTTGACTACCATGCCAATTTTTCACCATAGTACTTATCCATAGTGCCACCGAAGCGGTTTTCACTATTAGATGAATTTATTTCTCTTTACTTTTTTGATTTTCTCAATTTTTATTAGTGTTACAAAGATGCTTGTTTTCCAGGTTTTCATCAAGGTAACCATTTTTTCGTATTTTTCTAGATTAAGACATGGATTCTCAGAGACTTAAGTATAGAACCTCTTTAGATGTAGACTTTTGATAGGTGACATAAGCAGCTCTCCTTTAGGAATAGAGAGTTGGTATGCTCCTGATCCAAAGGCTTTTGTGATAATATAGGGCCCCAACCAACTAGGCTCAAACTTACCTGGTTTCTCTCATTCTGCTTGGTTCTTAGGATTCTCCATTAATACCAGATCACCAATGTCAAAATGTCTATTGAGAACCTTCCTATTGTGACTACAATGAAGACGATTCTAATATGGTTGCAAATGATCTAATGCTTTATGTCTTCATTCATCCAACAATTCTAGCTCTTGTAACCTAGAGACACGGTAATCTTCATTGTTAATATGACCCTTCAAGGATACCCGTAGAGATGGTATTTCAACCTCAATAGGTAAGATAGCTTCAGACCCAAATATGAGGGAATATGGAGTGGCACCTGTGGGAGTACGAATGCTTGTGTGGTAAGCCCATAAGGAAGGATTAAGCTATAGGTGCCAATCACAACCAATGTCATTGACACTCTTCTTAAGGATTCTAATAATAGTCTTATTAGATGCCTCAGCTTGGCTATTACGTTGGGGGTAATACGGTGTGGATAAATGGTGTTTGATGTGGAATTCTTCACATAAATGGTGTACTTCTTGGTTCTTGAATGGGCATCCATTGTCTGTGATTATGGATTATGGGACACCATACCAACAAATGATATAGTTTAGGATAAACTTAGATATTTGTGTGCTAGTTATGTATGTCATGGGAATAGCTTCAATCCATTTGGTGAAGTATTCAGTGGTGGTGATGATGAATTTGTGGCCATTGGATGATGAAGGGTGTATATTACTAATGAGGTTGAATCCCCATTGGGCAAAGGGCCATGGTGAAGTAATTGGACGAAGCTCTTGTGTTGGCACTCTTATCAAGTCTCGATGTATTTGACATTCTCTACACTTCTTTGCAAAGATATATGAGTCTTTCTCCATTGTAGGCCAATAATAGCCTAGTATCATAATCTTAAGGGCTAGAGTAGGACCACTCGAATGAGATCCGCATATACCGTCATGTACCACTCGCAAAGTTGTTTGTGCTTCTTCAGTATCAAGACATCTCATAAGGGCATTATCTAAGGTACATCTATACAAGGTTTCTCCAATGATGGTGTACTTAGCTAAATTTCGGATGAAGGTTCGATGTTGGTTATTGGACAAGTCTTGAGGTAAGGTTTGGTCAATGAGATAGTTGAATATTTCTTTATACCAAGGAGACGTAGGACCAATAATAGTACACACTATCATAGTATCAGGGACATCATAAGCAGGGATCAATAGTTGTTCAAGCAAGAACTCAAATTTAGGCACGTTACTTGGAATATATAACAAGGAACCCACGGTTGCCATTGCATCTGTAACTCTATTTCAGACACGTGGTATTTGTTGAAAAGTTATGTCATTGAAATACTATTTGAAACTATCACCCATTCACTTGTAAGGTGCAAGCTTCTCATCCTTAGTCTCGTAATCATCATTTACCTGTTGGATGACTAGTTGAGAATCACCTAACACATGTAAGCTCTTAATCTACCATTGAACTGCCATTTTCAATCCCGTCACTAAAGCTTCGTATTCTACTATATTTTTGGTACAAGGGAAAGCTATCCTGAATGATTTGGGAGTGGTATCACCTTGAGTTGTAACAAACAAGATACCAGCTCCTGAACCACAGTTTGTATGTGACCCATCAAAGTATAGTTTCCAATAGGTTTAAATGTCAATGTTGAAAAGGAATTCATCAGGAAAGTCTGCCACTAATGGATGGTCTACCTTCATAGGTGCATCAGCTAGTTGATCTGCAATCACCTGTCCTTTTATGGCCTTCCTCTCGACATACTGAATGTCATACTCGCTAAGTATCATGACCCATTTAGCCAATCGGCCTGTTAAAGCTGCTTTACTTAGGAGGTATTTAAGTGGATCAATCTTTGCAATTAACCTTGTTTATCGATTGAGCATAGAGTGCCACAGTTTTTGGGTAGCAAAAACTACCACATGGTAGGCATGTTCTATGTTGTTGTAATTTAATTCATAGCCCACTAAGGTACAACTAATATAATAGACCGCTCTCTCATGACCTTGATCATCTTGTTGTGTGAGAAGAGCCCCTAATGCCGATTGAGTTGCCAAGATGTATAGTATCAATGGTCTTCCCTCTACGGGTGGCATTAAGACTGGTGGAGTAAGCAAATAGTCCTTGATTTGTTGGAAGGCTTCCTGAAATTTGTGTGTCCACACAAATGCTACTCCTTTCTTGAGTAGATGTTGAAACGGGTGAATTTTATCTGCCAGTTGTCCTATGAAACACCTAATAGATTGTAACCTTCCTTGCAAGGTTCTGAGTTGGCCAATGCTGACTGGAGGAAGCAATTTTATGATCGCACTTACCTTCTCAAGATCTAATTCAATGCCTCTGCAAGAGATGATATACCCTAATAGTTTCCCTGATTTTACTCCAAAGACACACTTCTTTGGATTTAGCCTAACATTGTAGTGCTCTAGCCTCTGGAATATTTTGTCAAGAAATTTCAAATGATCTTCCCTTGTTTCTGATTTTTCTATGATGTCATCTACATAATCTTCCATAAGAGTGTGTACAAGGTCATGGAAAATTTTATTCATTGCCCTCTGATAGGTAGCCCTTGCATTCTTAAGGCCAAACGACATAACATTCCAACAATATGTGCTCCATGGACACATGAAAGCCATCTTATGTTTGTCTTTAGGTGCTATTTTAATTTGATTATACCTAGAGAAACCATTCATAAGGAATAGCATCTCGTATCCTACTGTAAGATCTACTATCATGTCGATATTCAGCAAAGAGAAGTCATCTTTAGGACATGCCTTGTTGATGTATCTAAAGTTTGTGCAAATGTGAATGCCCCCAGTTGGTTTAGTCACTGGTACAAGATTTGATATCCAATCTACATAGTCTATTGTTCTTATGAATCCTACATCCAAGAGTTTCTTAAGTTCGGCCTTGACCAATAAAGCAATTTGCAGATACATTTTCCTTAATTTATGTTTGACTGGCTTAATACCTGGCTATAGTGGTAAATGATGCAATATTAGGTCTGGATCCAGCCCAGGCATGTTAGCATACGACCATGCAAAGTTTATCTGTCTCTTTTGAAAGAAGTCCTTAAACTCAGGTTTTTTTGTCTCTGTTAAAGAAGCTGCAAAATAGACCTTCTGAGGATTCTCTTCTGTACCTATGTTGACTTCAATAGATTCTTCTACTAGCATCGGTGACTTTTCCTATTCAACGGGGAAAATATTTAAACCTCTATCCTTGGGTGCCTGTAAGAGGTTTTTGCCCTCAGATACATCCTTTATTTTGACTTTTTCTTCATCCATAGGTGCCTTTCGATTTTCACCTAAGGACTCATCATTTTTCTTTTCATTGTCTTTTTCCTTTTTATTCTCATTTTTATGACTAGAGGTGTAAATAGACTCCCCAAAATATGCTTTGTTGTCCAAGTCTATGGTGAAACTGGCTTTATGATCCCCTTGTGGTATGCCTTCTCTAAGACCCATGAACTTAGCAATTGCTTTGTCATTCTCGAATGTATCTATGATAGGTGTACCTTGTTGATCCCAGTCGATAAGTTCGGGATATATAAGGGGCATGTCATCATCGGAGTTCTTAAAGGTGGAAGTAGATGACAAGGTGAATAGAGAATGGTTGACTTGGTCACATAAGTTCTGTACTAACTCCTTCTTGTTCTTTTTCCTATGGGTAGGTATATGTTGTTGTGGGACTATTGTAAGGGCAGTGTCATTAGAAGATGGTTCGGCAGGTGCCCAAGATGTGTGATCAAGGGTTTCCCAATAATAATTCTCTTTCCATTCTTCTTTGGACAAGTGTTTCTTAGGACAAGGACTAGATGGTTTGGGTACAGGTTTCACGTTTAGGTTTAATTCTCCAAATAGGGCCTCTATATTCATGGTACTAGTACATGAAAGGGAATCCCATTCACCATCGCTGGAGTAAGGGGATTCATCATAAATCGGTGGGTTGTCATAAACTGGGGGAAGTGGTTCATGAGATGTCTCGATGCCTGCATAAGCATTCACTTCTTCTTGAAACGATGATGAAGTACCAGGAAACCCAATTCTAAGCGGTTGACACCCTAGCCCTAGATATTCTGGTTGTGGGTAGACAGTAATCAGTTTTGTCCTTCCATTTTGATGTAGCCCTAACCCATTGTGCCCATCATAGCCTTCACTTTGCATTATCTTAAAGCCTTTTCCATACTGGTCCTTAGCTATTTGAATAGACGAGGAGGGGTATTCATGTTCTTCTTGATACAACCAGGAATCACCTTGATCCATAATTTTGTCACTTAACTCTCCCCATTTAGTCAATATTGTTGTAGGGGGGACACAGAATGTGACTACTAAATGTCTTGTATCTGCCATGGGTAGGCCATATGCCTTAGGTGGAATTAGTTGACTGACATAGTATGATGCCTTGATATGGTATTCGCCACAACCCTTCTCTTGTATCTCAAGCTTAGGAGTAGTTGATGGAGGTGTGAATGTGATGGACTTAGTGAGATGTGATGAGTCAATGTATTGGGATAAAGTGGATGATGGAACTTCTTGGTTAACTGGTACTTGGCATTGTGGAATTTCCTTTAGGCTTGTACAATACTGAAAAGGATCTGGATCACCATCAATTGTGATCTCTGTGCCATTATAAGGGAATTTGAGACATTAGTGATACGTTGAAGGTAGAACTTTCATTACATGTATCCAAGGTCTACCCAACAACAAGTTGTACGGAAGGGTGAGATCCAAGACTTGGAAGCTAGTGTTCATGATTGTTGGGCCAATTCTGATAGGGAGTGTGACAACTCCTTTAGATGATCTTTCCTCATCATCGTAAGCATTAATGACTATACTCTTAGAGGTATCTACACAATCTTCTAAGAATCCTAATGCCTTAACCGATTTTAGGGTACACAGGTTCAAACCTGCTCCTCCATCTACCAATACTCATCTGACTCTTGTTTCATGGACTAAGACTTCAAGATGTAATTGGTCATTATAATCAGACTTTTCTGTTGAGTAATCCTATTGGGAAAATGTAGCATGATGAAAGTTGATTAAATATCCCACCATCTCTTCAAAATGATTGACATCTAATTCAGTAGGGACAGTTGTGTTCTATAGAGCATTATCAAGAATGGCTCGATTCTCAGGTGAAAAAGTCAATAGCTCCAAGATAGATATTTGTGCAGGAGTTTTACTCAATTGATCAAGAAGGTTATACTTGAACTTGGAAGCTTACATAGATGGATCAGAAGAAGGACCTGGAATGGTAATCTTAGTTTTGCGTGTGTTTACACTAAATTCCAGATGCTTCTTAATGGTTAAGGTATCGACATGCTCATTTACAGCACGGAGGCTATATACGATCTTCCCTTTTCCATAGTCATAATTGGTGTTGGCATAATTGGTTGATGGGTCAGTCTTGGGTCCCGAACTGAAGGCTTTTCCTTCTGTGTGATCATGTAAGGGGTCCATGAAGACCTTATGATCACTATTCTTGGTATTTTTTGTCCAACGACCTCTATGGTGTCGTTCTCAGCAAAGTCTTGTATAATGTTCTTGAGTTGGTGACATTGTTGGAGGCCGTGTCCTTTCATTCGATGATAGTCACAGAAAGCATTATCATCCCACCATGAAGGTTTGAACTGTCTAGGATCATACTCTCTTGGTTCCAAAGGTTTGATGGGATTATGTTTAATCAATTCTTTGAAGATAGCCTCGATTGGTTGTCCCAAAGGTGTAAATTCACATGTAGGAAATCTTCGTTGTTGTGAATTTTGGACATAGCTTATTCATTGTTGTGTGATATTGATTATTCATCCTGTCTTGATTTTGGTTGTATCCTCTAAGTGTGATAACTAGTCCTGTGTGTATGTTTTTAGCATCGACAATGCCATCATTTGTAACATTTTTGTTTCGAGACCAGAATTTGTTTCTATCATTTGGCACATTCTGATGTTGGACAACCGGATTTTTACTTGGTACCTTTATCTCTCCTTTGTCTATAAGGCCCTTCTCAAGGATGATCCGCTTTTTTAATAAGTCTAAAAATGAAGTACAACAGTGTACCCTTAAGTCACTTTGTAGTTTTGGGTTGATGTTCTCTAAGAATATCGTGACCTTTTGCTTTTTCGGTATTTCAACTGGACATCTACTAGCTAGACTTCGCCATCTCTGAAAGAAAGTGGTGAAGGTTTCACCATCCTCTTGTGTCATGTGGCACAAGGTTGCTATTGTTACCTCATTGTCTATGTTAAAGGAAAAATGTTCGACAAACTTCTCAACTAATTCCCCCCAAGATCGTATACCATATGGTAGTTTAGAAAACCATTCCAGTCCTATCCGACAAGGGTGCGTGGAAATAGTCTCATCAAGTATGTGGGGTCATACGATATGTCCATGCATGCCATTGAGAACTCTCTAATGTGTTCTAAAGGATTCTTCCTCCCATTATACTTAGGAAAAATTGGTATAATGTATCCATGGGGGAAAGGTGTCATGTAAAGCGCCTTGTCAAATGGACATGGACATAGGTCTTGTGCTGAGATAGTTCATTTGCCTGACATAGACATGTTGTCCATTTGCTATTGAAGAGTTTACATTTGATTTTGAAGGACGTAGAATTGTGTCAAGGACATGGTGTTTGTGATATTTGGATCAATGTAGGTACTTTGATACGCCATGTTCTGTGACGGGTTGTGATTGGGTGAGGGAATATATCCTGTCAAAATATTCTGATGTTGTATAGGGATATTCCCTATCTGAATAGTTTGAATTGGTATAGGAATGCTTCCTGCTTGAATGGTTTGACTTGGTATAGGTATATTTCTGCCAACTTTGGTTCTCTTACCAGTCGTGTTGGTGCCAAAGGGGTTGGAGGAAGCTGCCTCCGTAGTAAATTGTAAACCTTGTGTTATGTTGAAAGGGGTTGTGTTTAAAATTGACGATGTTTGAGTTGGTATACCAGTTGGTATTGCTGTGGTAATTTGGGGAATAGAGATAGTTGACGTTGAAGTTTGTGTTGGTTGAGTAGATTGTGTTTGCAAAGTACTAATGTCAAATCTTATGGGTAGTTGGGCACCTTCTGCTAGCAAGTTTGCTACATATCGTTGGGGATCATTTAACAAACATTCCTCCATAAAGGAGGCAAATTCAGGATCTTGTACTGTTGCCTCTATTTCTTCAAGGTAAATTTGACCATGTGTGTCTCTACCGACATGTTTTTCAAGCAAAGGCTTGTGTGGTTGTTTACTTCCTGATGGTTGGTTTTTGAATGGATTGATGAATTCGTTGGGGTCTGTCATTGCTTTGTGTTTCTTTTGGGATCTTGTTTTGACCATGAAAAATTTGCTCAAAATGGGGTTATGCAGACTATGCCTAAAAATTGATATGACCTATTTTATTTTATTTTGGATTTTTTGACAATAAATGACATTTCAAAGATGATTTCTAAATTGACGTTTCTAAGATGACTTATGGTAGGATGGACACTATGCAAAAATCTCTAGTAGATTATGATGATAAATGGTTCTAAAACGGCTATAACCTACCTACCTATGGGATAAATGCATGCAACTAGGTTGACTGACTGTGACAAGCCGGAATATGGACATTTCCAAAGACAAGGAAAGTTATCTATTCTATGATATGCAATTTTCTAGGAAGTATCTATATGCATGCAACTTAGGATGACTATGACTAAGATGTATATGACACCTAATGATGCAAGGTTTTTGAGGAAGATTTTAACAATTTCTATCCAAGATTGATCTTAAGAACCTGAAGCAAATACTGACAGTAAGATTTCAGACTCAGCTCATGGTTTTTGATGTTTTCTGTTGACAGGAAAATGCAGTTCACCTAACAGTTGCGGTTCACAAATTGACAGTGCATGTAGTGTTTTATGACAGTTGCAATTTTTCCTCTGACAAATGCGATTTACCAAGACGCATGCGGTTTGAATTTTGGACAATGTAAACCTGAATTTCCTAATAGACACTTGCGGCTCGAAAACTGACAGATGCGGTTTGCATGCACACATGCAACTTAGAATGTGACAGTTGTGACTCATAAAATCTAGACTGTGAATGGTGGAAATTGTGACAGACACATGCAGTCTTTCCCCTAACAGATGTGACTCTTTATGATAGATGCGGCATTTAAACTGACATATGCGACTTGGTTTTTTGACAGTTGAATTTTTTTCCAAAATTTGTTTGTTTGATCAAGATTTTGGCAAATACAGCAAACAGCAAACACAACAATCAAAGTATTTTTAGTTTTGTGATGAAAGGACTGTTGACACTTGAAAAACATTTACAACCTAGGCTTTTAGGACAATACTTGTTGAATTCTTACTTGGATTTCTCCAGCTACACATATTTACGGTGGATGATTAGTAGCTTGACCCCACTGGCTCCCCTCCATGCCACTCACTTATATGGGGCTACCAAGTTACAGTACCCATGAATCTCCCATGGCATACCTTTCAACTCTACACGTAAACTGTAAGATTGTAAGATGGCTTCATAGGGCCGACCCTGCTACGCCAACAAGTAGGTAGGATTTTGGTAACTCTACAACAATGTGTTTAATATGGGCATTCCATTCATGGGACACTATCCAATATCGGTGAGATTCCATTTCTGTCCATCTCATCAGAATAGTGTGCGTGATTCTTGGGCTTTCCCCAAGAATCCACTTTTATATACCGGTTGGAAGTCGCTTGGCTTTAGCGTGCTACCGGTCTAAGTCATCTTGGGATGAGTACTTTTTCCCACCAAGACAAGCCCATATTCTAGAGTCAGTAACCATTTCTCTTACACCCAGGATCGCACGAATGCACAAGGGGAGAGGATACTTCGATTACTAAATCGTGGGGTTCTAAACTAACAAATCAGGCATGAAAAACACTGGTAATTTATTAAGCCCAAATGAGATTATTTACACTACCAAACAGAAGTTCATTTTAATCCACATGATGATTATCTATCAACCAAATGAAAAAGCTTGCTAAAAACATAAAGGCACTAGGTCCTGCATGGAAATTTGTCAATAGTTCATTGTTTATCTTTGGTTTTTTTTTTTTTATTGTCTTTTATGCTTCATCCTACAAACACTTGTTATTCCACCTTAAGACAACTATAAGAAACATTAGCGAAAATCCAAATCACCTAAAAAATGAAAACTGAAAAAAATGGATGCACAAAAATCAATAAAAAAATGAAAAAGTTTACAAGTTGGATGCGGCTTTTGGAGCCACCGATGCGGTTCAACTGGTGATAGGTGTATGTGGTTAATGGCATTTCAGATGCGGTTCGATAATTCATTGACAAGCGAATGCGAATTTTGACAGGTGGATGCGGCGTTTGATAGGAAGATGCGGTGATTGATAGGCAGATGCGGTGATTGACAGGTGGTTGTGGCTTATGGCGTAGTAGATGCAATTCGTACTGATAGTTGCATCACTGTTTTTGACAAATGCGGTGTTCGAGATGGAAAACCTACAAAAAATGAAAAATAGAAAATGGAAAGACGAAATTTGAAGTGTGTTCACGTCGTGTTCACCAAATGTAACTTAGATTTTCAGAATTGAATATGGATGCTAAAGCTGCACAAGATTAAATATCAATTCTAATCTAAATAAAACAACGAAGAATGATAAGTAAGCATTATTAAAACTAAGCTAAATAAACTAGAATGATCTCACCGAATATGAAAATACTTCCTCAATTTATCTCAATTTCCCTTCTCCATCTTGCTGTATTGTTATTCTTGCCCTCAGATATTTGTGTGTTTGAATGCAAGCATAACTTCATCGAGTTTCTCAGCAAAATATCGAAGATTGTTTCTACTCAAAAGTATAATAATTTCGGGAGGAGGAATAATGATAATGACAGGCCATTTTATAGACTTTGTGTTTTCGAACGATCGGCTCAGATCGAAAGAGAGATTGACGAATGAGATTGAGGAATGCCATGCGATGTGAATTATGTCCTAGATAAAACGTGAGTTAGAACACAAGTTCAGGAAAGACTGTAGAATAGACTAAAGATAGAGACTAAATTAAACATGAGTTAGAACACAAGTTCTATTTTTAATCTTCAAAAATAGAAGAAATAGACTTTGTATGCAAAATCCAAAGTTAGAAGTTAAAGAATAATGCATTCGAATGCAAACAGGAGTTAGAACTAGTTAATCGACTAGTTGCAACGGAGAGTCTTCTCGTAGAGATAAACTGGTGTTGAATTCAGAGATAACTAGAGAACTAAAAATAGATCTTCGAGTCTGACGGTGAGTAAATGATTTAGTCAACTGATTGATAGAAGAATATGACATAATTAATTAAATATGAATTAATTGTTAATTTAATTCAACATTCGAAAGATGAAAGATTTTAATTAAATAAACAAAGTAATTTATTTAATTTTGACGTTTGAAAAGGATTAAATGAATAATTAAATAATAAATATTTAATTATAGATAAAATGGGGTTAAATGAATAGTTTAAATAAAGATATTTAATTATAGTTGGAAAGGTATGATAAAGGGGTAATTAAATAATAAATTATTTAATTGATAGATAAAGGGGGAAGAATTAATTAGTTAGAGACATAATTAAATAATTATGATTTATTTAATTATTCAAGTTGAATAAAGTTTAATAATGAATTAATGAATTAATTAAAAAGGGGTATTTAATTAATAGAGGAAATATGTGTTAAAAAGGTTAATTAAATAATTAACATTATTTAATCATGACAACGGACTATAGAAAATTATGTCGAATGTGTACTCGCAGGCCTAGACCAATTTTCGGTATCCACAATAAGATTGCAAGCACATGTGTGGGGTCCAATTGAGTTATTCTTGATTAATGACTTGCTTTTTACCACAATCACTTCTTGCTTAGTTTTTCAAATTGAATGTCCAATGTCCTAATTTTATTTCATCCCACAAAATGCATTATGTGGAAATCAAGGAAAAGGTTACCTATTGTTGACTTTGGGAGAAACAAATTGAGATGTCTGAATGTTTAAAATCCTTCTAGAGATAAGAACCCCTAGGGACAAGCAATAACATGCAGACACCTCCAAGGTATTTTTTCTTCCAAAGGGTTTGAAATTCTGATGATTCATTGAATGTTTTTCTTCCACTGTTTTGGATCCAAGCAAAGTTTTTTTGATTGCAATAACATGCACAATCCTAGGATGAACAGACAGTATTTGTTGGGTTCCCACTTGGATAAATCTAGCTATGCATATTCAGTGTGGATGATTAGATGTTTGACCATACAGGCTCCCCCTTACAGTGCACTCACTTCTCGGTTCAGCCAAGCATCAGTACTCATGAATCTCCCATGGCATACTTTTCATCTCTACAACAGAATTGCATGTATATGTGGGGTGGCTTCAAAGGACATGACCTTTTGCACCAACAAATAGATAGGATTTTGGCCTTTGCTAAACAAGGGGTTTTAGTTCAGACTTTTTCGTTCGTGGAGATTGACCCATGTGGTGAGAGACCATTGCTTCCCTTCTCATCAAAGTCAACTGCGTGATACTGGCATTTGTTCCAATACCCACTTTATATCCCAACTAGAAATACTCTTGGCTTTAGAGTGTTACCAGTTGGGTCGTTCCCTTGGGTGAGTACTCCTTCCCACAAGGCAGGCCCTCTAAGATAAATAAAAGTGAGTAAAAATATTTGTAGTTTGATCAATCTTCTTTTAGAAACAAAGGGAGAACACACGCAATAGGTTTACTCACACTCACAAGATGTTTTGTTCAATTTTAATCCCAAATCAAAGTGTGAAGGCAATATTTTAAACAAACTAATATCACCAGAAGACTTTTGATTCTCAAAATCATCGTGAAGCGTGAGAGAAGCACATACGCCTTTTAAATGATATTAATTTGTGAAAATGATTGCAAAACATGAAAAATATTTGTTCATTTTAAGTCCATAAAGCAGTGACGAGCTCATTTTAAAAGCACCAAATGAGATGTGAAGGTTGCCTTGCTCAATTATTAGAACCCAAACTAAAATTTAGTAGGTTTCTAATGTTTAGTTTTAATCCAACTTTGAAAATATCAAATCAGTGATTGATTTTAAGCCCAAATTAAAAAGGTGACTTGGTTCAAAATAGAAAACTAAAGCATGAATTTGACGCTCTAAGCATTTAAAAATGATTTGTGAATTTTAAGTTTCAATTCTTGATTTTCTCTTTGACTCCAATCTTGCTTGAAATATTGTTCTCGATGTTTCTATGTTGCACATTCCTTGTGCAAACGAAGTGACTCCTCCTATTCCTTTTTCTCGCCTTCCTTTGGTATGTGAAGGAGCCCTTTCCCAATCCTTGATAAGCTTGAATGAATATGATAGATAATGAGATGCAAAGTGAACTCAAGTTTCCTATAGTGAGAGTGCTCAAATTGTGTTGTTGTAGTGTTGAAATGCCTTGCTTTTATAGATTCAAGGTTAGAAGATTGAGTGATTTTGGATGAATGTGGGATCATTCACAAGCCAATGACAAGAAGCCACTTGTCAAGATGTGAGAGGATGATAGTTGTGCACATTTTGGTCAATGTGCCAATTTGAAATTTGAATTTAGATGAAATGACATGTTTAGGGGGGGTGAAAGATGAATTAACTGTCAGGTTTGACTTTTACAAGAGACATCTAAGAGACATGTAACATCATTTAATTATTTGTTGGATGGAAAATTCATTTGAGAGGGAGATTCAAAATTGGAGGAATATTCCATCTTCATGCCCTTTTGAGAGTAATTAGAATAATTAATAAATCAAAGAAATGATTTATTGGTACAAGTGGGTGGCTTAGTTAAGAGTTTAGATTTGACTCAAGTTGAGTCAAAAGCTAGAGAATGGGTGATTATTTTTAGAGGTTAATTAATCCAAATTAATTAACTTGGAGGATTTTATGAGTTTTGATATTTGATTTAAATCATTTTGTTTTATTGAATCAAATAAGAAGAACTTAACGACTTAACTAAATAATTTGATTTATTTAATTAAATACAATGAAGCTAGGGAATTAATCAATAAATTATTTTAATTGATTAATATAAGAATTGGATGCACAATGTTAGTTTCGCATGTCTACACATCTGAAAAAAAAATCAGATTTTTTTTAAATTTCGATGTCGACGACATCATTCTTTGAATCAATGCAACGAGTACATTGCTTAAAAGAGGGGGAAAATGTAGACATGCAAAATTTAATCATACATCTAATCATGCATCATTCAACATTATTTTATCTATTAATTAAATTATCAATTTAATTAATTCACTAACGTTATATCTTTAATCAAATAAATCACTTTTTATCTCCTAAAGTCTCTTGATTTAATTAAATCACATGTATATAATTAAATGACTAATACTCATTTTCCTCTCATTTGATTTAAAATAAATCCAAAAATGTAAATCAGATGTCACACCAACTAATCACTAGCTTAATTAGTCAAATCACTGATTAATGATAAGCCTAACCCATGTCCCATCCTCTACGTTTTCTCACTTGCATAATAAATCATCTATTTTGATTTATTAAAACCCCTATTTTTCTCACAAAACATATTCTTAAGGAATATGCCCTCATTAACTCCCCTTATTTGACTTTTTTTTCCAAACAAATTTCCACCCAAATCCTTCAACTACATGCATTCAATGCCATTTTCAAATTTCAAATGGGCACATTGGCCAAAACTTGCACAACCATGGCCCATTCACATGGTGACAAGTGGCTCTTTCCTATTTTTCAGGGATTAATCCCACATTCTCCAAATTTTCCTCTTCTCTCTTCAATCTCAACTATAAATTCAAGGCTTCTCTCCTTCAAATACACAACACAATCTCATGCAAAGTTATTCTCTTCATTTGAGAACTAATTTTGTCCATTATCACAACATTATATCTTCATCATTTAGCTTGGAAAGGACTGGGAAAGGGATCCTTCACATACTCAAGGTTGCACCAATCCAATATGGAATAGGTATCCTTCATGATTTTTATGTTTTTAGTTAGTTTATTGGATCTTTTGATAGCTTTTTTTAGCATGTTGGTCTATTTCGTAAGAGTGGTTGATTTGCTAAGGTTTAAAACTAACCATACTAATTTGGGAATAGATTAAGCTTTGCATATTTTCATGCTCACATTAATTAGGGTTCAACCAAATACCTCTACAATCTTATCCCTCGTGACCTCGAGGACTACATTTCCATTCTCACTTAAGTTATTTTTCTGTCTCTAGGGTCATAATTCTTGGCTAACTACATCATCACATCCACCTCCTTAAACATATTAGGTACCACTAGCTTCCCTAGGTTAATCCCCCATAGGTAACACGCCAACTTCTTAGAATACCTTCTATTAAAAGCATACGAGAACAATCGCCATACACTCTGAGGTTGGGCCGATTCTCCAATTTCACCAGCATCATCAATTAATCTGCTCATCACAACAACTTTCCCTATAGGTCTCTTTCCAATTTTTGAACCATCCTCTTTCATATTCTCATAGGCACCTTCCATGATTCTATCTTGAGCTTTCTTTGCACTCCTTAGCATTGTAGATACCACAAGGGTATTTACCGTAGGGTTTGACGCTACATGTTGCTTCGAATTAACCATGGATAAAACATCCTTGGTTTTGATCCTTTTAACTCTTTTGTTCTTTGGTTTTCTCTCTGGCCTAATGTTGAATTCATTAGGCTCTAGTTCACTCACTTTTGCAAAGTGAAAAGAATAGGGTTTATAGTTTTCTTGATCAAAAAGTCCTACCAAATTTTAAAACCCAATACACAATTAACAAAACAAAACACTTTCAAACCTTACACAATGTTTATCACCCCAATCAAGGACACTCAATGAATAAAACTATAAGAAAGTTATCTATAAAATTCCCTACTAATCTTTAGACTAGCACAATTTAGTACTTGATAGGAAGAGATACAACAATTTTCTTACCTAGGTGAACAACTAATACCAATGTTGTTATAATTTCTTGTTGGACTCATCCACATTTTTTCTTCAACTTTTGGATTTCTTCTCTATTCTTGATCAGCTCCAAATGTCCAAAAAACAAGCTAACCACCTTCTTTCTCACTAGGAAATGGAACATAACATCATTAATGGTTGATAGAAAGATCACATGAGTGCCTTGACATTTAGTAATTCATGCTTAAAATTGATCGTTGATCATCCTTCATGTTTAAATTTTCCCAGGTTGACTAAGTCGCCACCTTGGGTGACTGAGTCCTATGTGGCATAAAAATCAAAATTAACTCAAAATTCTAGTAGGATATTATCTCCTAAACCCTAAGGTCGGCCTGTGATGTGTTATTTTTGAGAAATCAGGGCGTGCAAAATGTATAAATAAAGGGTTTTCCCCTCATTTTCATCTCCCATCTTCATAAGAAATCAAGCATTCAAGCACTCTAAGCATTTCAAGTACAATCCATTGGAGCTGATCACTTACATGTCTTTAGACTTTTCCATCTCAAGAGCTTGGTGAGTTGTTGTACTTGCATGTTATTCAATTATCTTTCCCATTTCATTCTATTTCAATATCTAAGGTTTGATTACCAAAATAGGGTTTAACTAAGGCAAACCACTATTCTCTAACCCTAACCTATTTTCCCCTCTTTGCATGTGTGTTTTGAATACTTTCTATATATACTAGCACTTGCACCCCAATAAGGTGCAATACTTAGGCCGATAGGCTGAGCCCACATTATTTACGACTATGAAAAATAGTGGACAACATGAAGAAAGTTGTGATCTATCTCACCTATCCCTCTCTACCTCTCCCTCCTTCCCTCCCCCCTTCTCTCTTCCTCCCTCTCTCCTTCCCTCTCTATTTCTCTCTATATCACATATCCCTCCCTCCATCCCACCTATTTCTCTCTCACTCTCTCCTTCCATCTCTACTTCTCTCCCTCTCTCACTTATTCCTCTCTACCTCTCTATCCTTCCCCCTCTAATTCTCTATAATTCCCCTATCCCTCTCTACCTCTCCCTCCCTCCCTCTCTCTCTCACTCTCTCTAGCTCTCTCTTTCCTTCTCTACTTCTTTCTATCCCACCTCTCTCTCCCTCCCTATCTCTATCTCACTTATCCCTCTCTACCTCCCTCCATCCCTTTACCCTCCTCTCTCTCTCTCTTTCTCTATCCTTCCCTCTCTACTTATTTACCCTCCTCTCTCTTTACTTATTTACCCTCCTCTCTCTTTCTCTATCTCACCTATCCCTCTCTACCTCTCCCTCCCTCCCTCCCCCCTTCTCTCTCCCTCTTGCTCTCTCCTTCCCTCTCTATTTCTCTCTATATCACATATCCCTCTCTACTTGTCCCTCCCTCTATCCCACCTATTTCTCTCTCACTCTTTCCTTCCCTCTCTACTTCTCTCCCTCTTTCACTTATTCCTCTCTACCTCTCTCTCCTTCCCCCTCTAATTCTCTATATCTCCCTTATCCCTCTTTACCTCTCCCTCCCTCCCTCTCTCTCTCACTCTCTTTGGCTCTCTCTTTGCTTCTCTACTTCTTTCTATCCCACCTCTCTCTCCCTCCCTATCTCTATCTCACTTATCCCTCTCTACCCCCCTCTGTCCTTTTACCCCCTCTCTACTTCTTTACCCTCCTTGCCAATTCATTTCAAAAACAACACTTCCTATACAACTTTAGTTTTTATTTTATTTTATTTATTATATAATATTAATTTTTATAATTTATTACATAAATTATTATATAACTTATTTTACTTTATTTTATTTACTATATAAATTACTATTTTATTTATTTATTACATAAATTATTATTTGTTTTATTTATTACATAAATTATTCTATTTTATTTTATTGATTATATAATCTCAGAAGCCCTTTCTTCCAATAATTCCCATAATTTTTCATCAATTGATGAAGCATTAGGGTTAGTTGAAGATGAACTTTCCTTTTCTTCTGTCACATTGTCATTTGGCTGAGGCCAAGTTTGGAGATCACCCATGCAAACCGCTGCTATTTTATCATGTAATCAAATAGAATCTCTATATATGTAATCAAACACTTCAATTGCCCCTACATAATAATCTAATGTCCCTCAAATTTAGTGGCATTAAGGGTTGACTGATTTTACCCCTGCCGTAAAGTTCATGGGGTTCCCGCTGGCATCAGACTGCTGGAGATTCTGGTGGGCTCTCCCCATGTAAATTTCCTATCGGCTAATTAGTCAAAGATCAAGGTGCTAAAACATTTCAGCCTTCCATCCACATCAATCCAAGTCAAAAAAACCCAAAAGCAGCTTGAAGATAACTTGCATGTCAACATCTGCAGATTCAGGTCCAAAATTTTGTCAGAAATAGAAGTACAAGTTGATAGCTACATATTACAGTCTCGATATTCTCAAAAGATATAGGTGGACTAAGTCGCCATCATTGGAAAATTAGCCCTGCTTTCGGGCCTAAAAAATGATCTCTACAAATCTAGAAACCCATTTCCCTGAAACTGGTTCTGGTAAAGTTTCCCCGAAGCAGGACAAAGTCACCTAGCTTGGTATACCTATCCCAATGGACCTCAATTGTAGATTTTGGAAGATTCCAGAGCTCCTCTTCATCAACCTTCAGTTTCTAGGTGCACCACTTCTACCTCTTTAAGTTATGTTATAGTTTGCATGTATTTTAGGTCATTATTAGGTCATTTTACATAGTGTTTTACATACTTTCAGATTTCATTAGTTTGCATTCATTAGATAGTTTCATTTCATTTTGTTTCAAAATTTAGATACTTTTCACATCACCCACATATCACACATTAGACCCCTAATCTTGAATGAACCCTCAGTTTTTGGAAGGGAAAAGATTTCTCTCCTTCTAGGTGAAAACCCTAGAAATGCTAGGGAACCCACCTTTCCCTTAAAATTTATGGTTCATAAATCAATGAAATAAAGCTTGAAAAAATAACCACATTTCTCATCACTATTTTGAGGCTCAAATTTTACATCAGATCCATGATGAGCGGTGGAAAATGATATAAAGATCTCAAAGGGCTATTGCGCATTGCAGATTTACAACACAAGAATCACAAGCAATTATCGACAAAAGGGATCCAATGATAACACATAGAACACATGTATCACACATCGCTAATACAACATTCAAGATTCAAAACCCATCCACAATGCATGAAAAAAATAAATACCATTCATCACACATCGCTAATAGTTTACATTCATAAAGCTATCCATGATGAGCAATGAACAAAAAAGACAGATGGAACTTAAGTGGGATAATTTGCAACATGCTCGTAAGTTGTTTTGAGAAAGGGGACCACCTAGGATGACATATGAAGAGGCCTCAAATGAATTAAATTATATTATTTCAAAGGATGTAAAGACCAAACAAGGTCGATCAAATGACCTTAAAAATAAAATATGTTTTGGACCTAGGCACAACAGGTTGGTAACTGTACGGGATTTAATGACATAAGGTGTAACTTAAATGACAAGACACTAGTGACAAGGGGTCAACAATAAATTAGAACATTGGAAAGGACACAAACCTAAGGGTTACTAATGCAGGTTCTAGGAAAAATAAAACTCTAAGGTAATGAGAGCAACAAAACCCTAAGCCTAAAGAGATGGATTTGACCAAAATTTTGCAGAATTTTAAGATGAAACATGAAGCATTTTAGGGGTTCCATTAGGATGTTCATAAAATTATATAATAAATTTCAAACTCTAGTTGTGCTTAATGAGAATTCCTTATGATTTCCTAGATGATCCATATATGATTTAAATTAAGTAGTGAGTTTCCTCAAAACAATAACCAATCACACAAATTAACAAGTGCTAAGTCCAATAATAATGGCTAGTGAAGTAGTTGGCAACAAATAAATTTGAGGTTTGAGTTCTAAAAGTAAAGGTTTAGATTAATAACTATAGAAGTGACTTGGGTCATGTCTACAATTTAAAATCTACAATTTTTTTTTTTAAAGTCTATTAGAATCACAAATACAAATTTAGGAACTAGTGATCATAGGAGTTAGTACTATAGACACCTAAAATTGACCACACCTAACCACACTTGGCATTACCTTAGCATAGTCATTAATTAATTAAATATTCATTATTTATTTAATTAGTTTATCCTTCACTTTTATCTCCCACTTAATTAAATAATATTATTTATTTATTTAATTAATTTATTGATACCTCTTTTCTCCCATTTTGATTAAATAAATATTTATTATTTCTTTATTTATTTATTATATCTATTGAATTAATTTATCTATCACCTTTATCCCCCACATTGATTAAATAAATATTTATTTTTATTTAATTAATTTATTCATCACCTTTATCTTCCACTTTAACTAAATAAATATTTATTATTTATTTAATTAAAATATACTTGCACATCACACTTCTCCAATAAATTATTAAATAATTCTATTCTATTTAATTAATTATTGAAAGTCAAATCTAGACACTTACCACAATATTCAAACTAACTTTGCATCCCATCCATCCATTTCATACTACATCTCCAAATCTCAACCATTCATATAAGGATATGTCTTAATACACCTCCTAAACCTATCTCTTATCCCTCATGCGACACTTGTCACATGAATATAACTTTAATCTAAACCCTAATCATCAATCAATCATAACCATCCATTAATCAGTCTATCTTGGTCTTTGATTTAGTTCTTGAAAATTCTATAAATGAGAGGCCTCTCATCTCATTTGAGCATCCACTTCCATTATGGCCTTATGTTGCTAAAAAAAATATTGGGTCATCTATTATCATAGCTCTATGCTCTTGCATTTTCTATCTAATATATCCTCATCATATCCTCATGACATCTATTTGATCATCCACCATATCAATCCTACCACCATGTTGTTAGTTTCATAAGTGATCACATTCTTCCATCAACATATCAAAAGAGAAAAACAGTTGGAGCTAGGGTGCACTCTTTTCCAGCTCAATGTGAGGAGAAAGAAGATTTTTAGATGAAGGTATTGTGTATGTATTACATTATCTTCTATGTTATTTACTTTTAATTTTGTTTTTCTTGAAGTATAGATTGAGATATAGAATATCATAAGTCAATTTGACACATAATTATACCTCTTCTAAATTGATTATTATATTTATAGTTTTAATCAATACCAAATCCAAAACATTAAAAAAAAAATGAACATTACTTTTAATCAACACAAACTCCCTATATTAAAAAATATTAGTCATTGTAGAGAATTCAAAGTTTGTAAGAAGTAATTAGAAAATATTATATGCCATCTACAACAATATTTAAATAAGAAATAAGGCGGGGGCCCTAGCTCAGTTGGGTAAATTTTTCCTATTATAGGAGGTTGGTCATGAGGTCTAGTTGAACCACCAAAATGAAGAATGGGAAAGATGATTCCCCCAATGAGCCTCTAGGGTTTTTCACCCTAGAAGCTAACTTTGGGAGAATGTCTATATTTCACACCTTTTTGAATCTTATGGTTCATTCAAAGAGGGTTAGATTTTTAGGGGTTGTGAATGTGTCTGTAAGCGTGTCTATATGCAACAAACTAAAAATATAATTTTTTTATTAATGCTAAATTATGCAAATGTAAAGTGCTGGAAAACACAGTGATGTATGCAAACATATAGAAGATGGACCAATAATATACACTAAACTATACAAAAATGAATGAGTTAGAATGTTTGCACCTGGGAATAGAAGAAGGAACTGATGAAGGTTTGGAATGCTTCTCGAAATGTTGCAGAAGCTGAGAGGGACACTTGTGCCAATCTGGGCAATGTAGTCCTAGATTCCTGAAAACTGGTTCAGATCCTATTTCTGCTAAATGGGTGACTAGAAATGTCTATCAAAAAATGGCCTATCTAGAGGGACTAGGTCACCATTCTTGGTGACTTAGTCTTCTTCAAGTTTTTTGGAGTTTACAAAAAGGAAACAGAATCCCTAGGTTTGCAGCCAGGTTCTTCACAGTTTCCTACTTCTAAAACATTGATATTCGGGCCTGAGAGTGATTTTTGGTGGATGATTTGACTTTTCATGCAAGGGGTGGTCTTCAAAAAGTCTTCAAAGCCTTCAATGATCTTCAAAGTACTTGAATCTACAATCACACAATAAGAGAAGGAGAAAAATATTCATTGTTACGGATTAGGGGTTTCCCTTAATCAAACCCCTTTTAGGTAACTAAACCAAAATGAATAGAAAAAATGAAATGAAACATGAAACTTGAAGTAATGGAGTGAGTTACCTTGCCTTGATGAGAGAGCTTGTGTTGTTGCAACAATCAGCCCTTGAATGCTTCAAAAAATGATGTCTTGTTGACTTGGAAGGATCAAACCCTAGTTTGCTTGAGTAGAAGAGATGAGAGAGAAGAGTTGTGTGAAAGAGGAAAAATGAGTGATGCATAATGATGAATTAGTTTTTTGAGGATTATTTATGCAAGTTATGCCCTAATTTTCTTGAAATAACACCATACAAGCTGACCTTAGGGTTTTAGAGACCAAAATCCTGAAAGAAATTAAATTTGATTCAAATTTTATGCCTCATGGGACTAGGTCGCCCAAGGTGGTGACCTAGTCTACCTAGGCATTTTTAAGTAGTTTTCGGTAATTAAAATATAATTATTTATGTTTGTCAAGATTTTCTTCATAAAACACACTAAAATAGGACTTGTATGCATATTAAGGGGTCATTATAGCATAACAAGGAGTTAATTTGATTATGACAAGCCTAGGAGAGTGTGAAGGTTTCTTGGAACACCTTACAAACTTCATCACCAACCTTGGAAATGGGTAAAAATGGGTTGAAAAAGGTCCAAGATCATAGGCCAAGGTCCAAATGAGTGAAAAGTGTCAAGGTATACACTTTTTGGTGACACATTTAGACCCCACTTTAGTGATAGTATGAACTTGCTTATGAATCACACTAAAGTAGCCACATGATTTGGATGGTGAAGGATGACAAAGAGGAAGAATGGGAAGAGAAGGAGCTGGTCAAGCCCCCAAGGATTTGATATTTTAAGTCAACTTGACATCAATGCAAGAGACATCCAAGGATGAATGCATTACAACAAGACAAGATACATGATCATGCAATTACAAGGTTTAGTGTGAAGAGAATAAAGAGATATGTGCTCACTCTAGGGCCACAAAACATCAGCTTGTCCATGGGGTGAGAAGTCCCAATAGGTGAGAAACATATACACTGTTGGTATGTACTCACAAAGGTGGCTATAGGGAAAGTCGTGCCGCTTGCTGGGCTTCCCTCTTAAACCATAAAAAATGTATACCTTGTGATAACTTTGATAAGGCGCCACAAAAGGAAGTGATGTTTGAAATGATGGTGTTCAAAGGAATTTTTATTTGTTCATGTGATGTTTCATCCTAAGGAAAATTATGTGAAATTTTTCCAAAGAGAGGAAAAGTGCAAGTGTATTTATCTTATATGCAAGAGAGGCAAGGGCTCATCTTGTATGTAAAAGAGGAAAAATGCAAATGTCTCATCCTGAGTAACATTGTACATAATTTTTTCAAGAGAATAAATTACAAGAAAAAGAAGATTGCACAATGAAATGTGAGTGGTGACGTATGCACCCACTTTAAAATAATTGTGAAACACCATACTATTAGCAATTGCTTTAAAGTAGAAAAGGAAAGAGACATTAGAGCTTGTTCGGAAACCGCTGTGCAGAGTCATATGGTTCCAAAAGCTACATCATGAAGGAGGGGTGTATGTCACATGCGATTCAATCCTAAGACATGTCATCCACATCCCAAGCTTTCTCTTATATGTTCATGAAATATTAACGACAAGTTAATTTTTACAATGACAAGTGACATACAAGGGGAGAAAGGCTAACTAGCCTCTAGCCCCCACTTAGTGTAGAACAAGAGTGAGCTAAAATGATTGAGGGGATGAAAGAGAGGGTGAATTTGTATCAAATAGAGTATTTAAGTGCCCCCCTAGATGGAAGAACACCAAAGGCCTTAAGATGGTTGAGTTTGGAACTCAAGGCATTACACTCATTGGTGGAGTGGTCGTGAACTTGGTGGTAAGCACAAAAGGAATGTAAAATTCAAATCAAAAGTGGGTCGCAAGATTACATTGGTTTTAAGTGAAGAGTCCTTTGTTGGTGTCAAAGGATCACTTTGGAAGGTAGGGGTAGAAGCGTGATTAGGGATAAAGTTGATGTGGGAGGAACATTGGATGGTCTCAATTAGAGGACAAAATCGAAGACGAGTGGATGTTTGCATGATAAGCTCTATAGGGTTGCATATACCTTGTTCGTTAGCACCACAACCTTGTCCACTATAGCCTAGTTGTTTCATGATATCATAAACTTTACCATAACGATTTTCAGCTTTTTTGGATCAGGTGATTGTTCATCATGTGCTGCTTTGGCTGAAGTAGTTGAGGTGGATGCTTTAGAAGGATCACTTGACTCTTTTGTGGACAAGACTATGTTTCCCTTGTTAGAGTCTTGGTATATGATCTTGGATTCTCCCATTAAGGGAGGGGTGAAGTCTAAGGAACCCCGGTGATCATCTAAGAGCTTGGTGATTGGCTCAAGATGTTTGTTATTGATGTGGTGTGACGGTTCCACTTGGGTGGTGGGTGTTAAGGCTTGGAAAATATTCTCTTTGGATTTTTCAATGTTTAAGAAACTATTAGGTTCAAGATTGGCATCAAGTGTGTACACTTTGTGATTTTAAATGTCCTTCATCTTATGATGAAGACTGGAAGGCACTCCATTCATAGCATGAATCCATGGTTTGCCTAAGAAAAGATTGTATGAAACCTCCTCAGGCATAACATGGATGGTTGTGTCCAATATGGCCATTCCAACTGTAAGAGGGATAGTGATGACACTGAGCAGTTTCTTAGATACATTGTCAAATCCTTTGATAGAGAGAGAATCGAGTTGGATGTGGGATCTATCTATTCCAAGTGTATCCAGAAGGCTCACACTACACACATTAAGAGTGGAGCTGGTATCTACAAGAGTTCTCTTGATCCCTTTTGTTTTGTATTGAGATATTATCATGAAAGCTTCTTTTTGTTTTTGCACATCCAAAGGAGGGAGCTCACTTTCTGAAAAATAATATTGGCATTTATTCCATGAATAATAGTTGCTATGTCATTTGATGGCTCATTAGAATTGATAGGAACTTGTTGTAGGGAGGCTTGGATCATATTTTGATAGTGAGGGGAGACTTGAATAAGGTCCCATTAAGATATCTTAGCAGGAGTATTCCTTAGTTGATCAACAAGGTCATACTCCCTAAGGAGGGAATTGAGGCAAGGGGCAATGGGTGAGATGGGACTATTAGGTAAAGGTAAGGGAGTGGATGGTGATGGTTGGAAAAATAGGTTATTGCGAGTATAATGTGTATGAGAAAAGGTATTAAGACCTGAGTGCGGCAACACATTAGGGGTAGGCAGGTACAAGGTAAATTTGGGTTTGGTTTTGGGTGACAGTGGATAGAGGATAAGTTGAGGTTGAATAATATTCGCATCCCATTGGGAAGGAGAGTCAATGTTATCCTTGGATTGCATCATTATATTCTCCCTAGGAGGAGAGATTTTAGGAGAACTACAAGCCTCATGTTTGTGATATTCAAAGATTGGTTCTTCTAAAATGACCTTGTCATAAGTAGGGGAAGGATAATGTATGGGATGAACATGGGTGGGATGAGGAGAAGAGGGCGCTACTTTATCAGGAAAGGTCTCATTCTCTTGTTCCATAATAGTGACCCTAGTAAGATAATGATAATCAAGAGGTTCATCAAATGGCATGGTTTCTCCACAAATACGGTGGTCATCAAGGGAAGGAAAGGGTTGAGTCTCTTGCATGTCCATGATTGGATCTTGTTGTTCAAATACGCCCTTCCAAATGTTAGGAACATGAGGAAAGAGGGAAATAAGGTTAGAGCTCTCAATCATTGGATACCTTGAAACCAATATATCCTTCTCACAAAGGTGTTTTTCATTATTGGTTTTGATGATATCCTTATTCACTAAAGCATTGTCATAAAGAGGGGAAGACTTAGGATATGAAGGGAGACTAGGTAGAGTGGTATCATGAGAAGAAAAATGTCATCATCATGATTATCTATGTTTCTATTTTCTTCTAACACATGATTCTCACGGATATGACAGATAGAAGGGGGGTAAGTGTAAGAAAAGTGTTAATGTTTTCATCCGCTAGACGCTCATAACGAGGGAATGTATTGAATGAATTTTTAACATGTTTGAATAGGTTACAAAAAATATAAAGAAAAAAGAAAAATATAAATTTGTTTGAAGAATTTAAAATGCAATTTAAAAAATAGAAAAAAAAAATTTAGATTGTAGAGAAGGCAATTTTTTGATTACACTATAAAGGATCTGAAAATGAAACTTTGCAAATGCAAAACTGAAAAATGTACAATGCATGAAATGAGCTAATTTATGCTAATTTTGATAAAATACATATAATAGAAATACAACCTATTGATACAAGTGGGTAATGGAACCAAGAAGAAGCCTAAAAATAGGGGTTTCAGCTTTTTAGAGGGCAGTTTCAGAACCCTTAAGGGACTAGGTCACCCAGAATGGCGACCTAGTACTCCTGATGATTTTTTTAAGGTTTTTTAGGAGTTTCAAATTGGTACAGGTGGTTTATGTGTTGTATAGTGCAGGTCTAAAGAGAAAATGCAGAAATTTAGAGAGACTTAATTATTTAAAATGCCAAAATGTACTTTTCACTTATGCAAGTTTGGAAAGCCTAGGATACAACTTCACTAATGCAATATGCAATGGAAATGAATCCTAAGACAATGAAGAAAAATAAATTAGACAAGAGGGTATAGGAAATTTGGGTTCACCAAAATGAACCACCAAAAATGAAGAAGGGCAAAGATGATTCCCTCAATGAGCCTCTAGGGTTTTTCACCCTAGAAGCTAACTTTGGGAGAATGTTTGTCTTTCACTCCTTTTCATCTTAGGGTTCATTCAAAGAAGGTTGAATTTTGAGGGGTTTTGAATGTGTGTGTAAGCATTTCTAAGTGTAATAAATGAAAAATCTAAATGTTTTATGAATGCTAAATGATGCAAATGTAAAGTGTTGGAAAACACAGTGATGTATGCAAACATATACAAGATGAACTAATAATATACACTAAACTATACAAAAAATGAAGGAGTTAGAATGTGTGCACTTGTGAATAGAAGAAGGAACTAATGAAGGTCTATAATGCTGCTGGAAATGTTGTAGAAGCCGAGAGGGAGACTTATGCCAATCTGGGTGAACTAGTCCAAGATTCTCAAAAACTGGTCTAGTGCCTTTTTTCTGATAAATGGGTGTCCATAAATTTCTAAAACACAAAAGTTCCTATCTATAGGGACTAGGTCACCATTCTTGGTGACTTAGTTCTCTTTAGGATTTTTGGTGTTTTGGAAGAGGAAAGAAAAGCCCTAGGTTTGCACCCTGGTTCTTCATAGTTTCCTGCTTCTAAAACTTTGATATTCATGTCTGAGAGTGATTTTTGGTGGATGATTTGACTTTGCATGCAAGGGGTGATCTTAAAAAATTATTCAAAGCCTTCAATGATCTTCAAAGTACATGTATCTGCAATTACACAAGAAGAGAAGGAGAAAAATGTTGATTGTTAGGGATTAGGGGTTTGCCTTAGTCAAACCCATTTTAGGTAACTAAACCATAATGAATAGAAACAATGAAATGAAACATGAAACTTGAAGTAATGGAGTGAGTTACCTTGCCATGATGAGAGATCTTGTGTTGTTGCAACAATCAACCTTTGAATGCTTTTAGAAAATGATGTCTTGTTATCTTGGAAGAATCAAACCCTAGTTTTCTTAAGGAGAAGAAGAGTTGAGAGAGAGAAGAGTTATGCGAGAGAGGAAAAATGAGTGATGCATAATGAGGAATTAGGGTTTCTAGGCTAATTTATGCAAGTTATGCCCTAGTTTTCCCGAAATAACACCATACAAGCCGACCTTAGGGTTTTAGAGACCAAATTCTTGAAAGAAATTAAGTTTAATTTAAATTTTATGCCTCATGGGAATAGTTCACCCAAGGTGGCGACCTAGTCCACTTGGGCATTTTTAAGTGGTTTTCGATAATTAAAATATAATTATTTATGTTTGTTGGGATTGTCTTCATAAAACACACTAAAAAAGGACTTGCAAGTGTACTAAGGGGTCATTATAGTATAACAAGGGGTTAATTTGATGATGACAAGCCTAGGAGAGTGTGAAAATGTCTTGCAACACCTTACAACACTTCGTCACCAGGCTTGGAAATGGGTAAAAATGGGGTGAAAAAGGTCCAAAATCATAGGCCAAGGTCCAAATGAGTGAAAAGTGTCAAGATATACATTTTTTGGTGACACACTAGTCTCCCCCACCTGTGTCGTATCATAGGGCGTGTCACTCCAGTGCCGCCGATCATGTTTAAAATTTATCAAGTGCACTGCAGTTTATAGAGGATCATGATACCCGATTCTTGTAGTTTATATATATATATATATATATCCACTAAATCTGATATAAATTAATTGTTTGAATGGTGGAAACATAAAACACAACATATTTCCACTAAATCTGATTTAAGGTGTGTTTTTTCAGCTCTAGGAAAATTCACCACCAGCAATTCATAGCAATGCCTCCTTCATGTTGACTAAAAAAAAAGGCTCTTTTTCATTTTCCTTCTCCTTTTTTTCTTTTTTTCCTTTTGCGGATGATGCACAACATCAAGACATCCTATGTCTCTTCCATGCTGACCCAACATTGTCTCTTTCTTTTTATTTTCTTCACTCTCTTTATGTATTCTTCTAGTTCTATGTATTTGGGGGAATGATGATAGTTTCGTGCTCTCTACATAAACATTGTAACAACAAACATACTCACCCCAAATCCATAGATCCCTTATGTGTTTGGTGTTTTTTAATTTTTGGGGCAACCCTCTTTGCCTCTTTTTTTTTATCTTTTTCCTTTGCATGACACATCCTTTCTTAGACACCCTAACACTTGACATAGGGCTTTTTAAGTAGGCTGTCATGTCATTTTCTTCCTTTTTTGCATTTTGTCTTTCTCTACTTTAAAGCAATTTCTCACAAGACTGTGTGTAGCAATTCCTTTAAAGTGGGGGCATATATTGGCATTATTTACTTTTGCATTTACATTTGTTTCTCTTTGTCCTTGGTTCCTATTGCAGCCTTATCAATTCACATGACGTGTTTTCTCACTTTTTGGATGATATTTTGTTTAATGTCCTTCATAATTGTGACTTATCTTAGCATATTACATTCCTCTTAGTGGCTTGATCTGACACACTCCATCCTATAAGTTGTGAATCTTCTATCCTTTGATCGGTCCTCTTTAGGAGACATTAGAAAAAATTTCCCTTAAGTCAAAGACCTCATATGAACTAAAAAGGACTCCTTGGAACACTCTTTTTGCATTTTGGCATTTTACACTTTCCACTTTTGCATTCGTGCATACATGGCCACCTTACATAACACAACTTGCATGGCGCACCCTCATCTTTTATGGTGCTTTATCAAAGTTATCAGGAGGTATACCTTTGGTATGGTTGAGTGGGAAGCCCAACTAGAGACAGGAATTTCCCCACAAACACCTTTGCAAGTGTGTGAGTACATACCAACTGATTGTATGTTTCTCACCCTTTTTGGCATTCTCACCCGATGGACAACCAAAAAGTCTCTTCAGCCTAGAATGAGTACAGCCTTTCTTTTCGGAAAAACAACCAAGTTCTGATCCATAACTAGCTGGACAAACGGTAGAAGCTTGATCTGAATTTTTCTCTCTCTCCACTCTTTCACATCACTCGTTGTGTGATATTTTGTGCTTATGTTTGGTTTTCCATGGGATCTTGATCCTAGGGGCTTCATCATTCCTCTCAACCATAGTCATCTCACCTTACTAGCATGATTACATTAGATCTCGCTCGACACATATGATTTGTCTACTTTAGTATGATTTCAAAGGAAGTTCATCCTCTCACTAAAGTGGGGGCTAAATACGTCACCAAAAAGTGTAGTCTTTGCCACTTTTTCACTTATTTTGGTCCTTTTCCTTGGATTTTGGCCTTGTTTTGCCTTGATTTATTCTTCAATGTTTGTAAATCAACAAAAATATAATAGTGTTTTACTAAGGTGTTGTGAAGTGTTGTAATACTTCTTCCCACTTCTTTAAGACCCTTTCAACATAATTCACCTAAATAACCCCCTTTTACCCCTTTTCAAGCCTTGTGCCAAGGTGTTGTAAGGTTTTGTAAGGTATTTTCACATCTTCCTAGGTTTATCGTCAACCAATTAACCCTTTTCTTATGTTAAATTTGTCCCCTTAATGTACTTTTAGGCCTGACTTAAATGTTTTTCGGGAGGCAAGACTAATAAACATCATTTAACATCATTTTATTCCCGACCACCACTTGAATTTGCCCAAGTAGACTAGGTCGCCACCTTGGGTGACCTAGTCCCTTTTGGCTTAAAATTCAAAACTAAACTAAAAACCTAATGGGAATTTTCCTCCAAAACCCTAGTGTCGGCCTATCATGTGACATTTTTAGGAAATTAGGGCATATCTTGTATAAATAAGTGTTTTCACCTTCATTCCCCCACCCCCCCTCAGCTCATTTTTACATCTTTTCTAATAATTCTTGCATTCAAGCTTCTCAAGCAACCAATTAAGAACAAGGGAATCACAAGCAATCTCCATTGGAGCTAGTTCTTGCATGTTGCAGACTTCAACAAGTAAAGGATTTGGTGAGCATTTACATTGTTTTATCATTCAAGCATCCTTTCCTTTTATCGTTTCTTATTTGGGTTTAGCTACCATCAAAAGGGTTTGACTTAGGCAAACCCCTAATCTCTAACCCTAACATTTTCCTTGTCTTTTCATGTGTACTTGAAGGTGTGTATGCAAATTTAGCAAGGTTCAAAGGGTTGGGAAAGATATAATCATTCCATTCAAGTCACATCATGACACCAAACCCTAGTAGGAGAAAAAGGACAAGTTGCCGATCATTTTAAGGTGATTCAGACATGGGCTACCGCAGAGAAGGAAAGTACCAATTGGGATTCGCAAAATCAAACCTTCAGGCTTCTAAAAGTACCAGGAGGACTAGGTCATCACTATTGGTGACCTTGTCCCTGTACTCGTCTTGAAAAAGGGTTTTTGTATTTCTAGGTACCCTTTTCCTTGAAACCAAGTATGACAAAGTTTCTCAATAGAAGGACAAGGTCGCCCAGCTTGGCGTAAGTCTCCTCTACTGATTTTAGGTTGAATCCATATCATTATCATTACAGGGCTTCTCATTTGGAACTCTCCATTTCGAGGTGCACCATCTCTGTGTTTTCTAGTTTACTTTTTATTTGCATACATTTAGGCCATATAGTTTAGGAGCATTTAGATTACATTTTCTTTATTTACATTTCATAGATAGCATTAGTTTCATTTAGCCATAGTTAACACATACATAACAACCCTAATAAATCCATCCTTCCTTTGAATGCAACCGCCAAAATTGACATATCAACAAAGTAGAAAGAAAGCCATTCCTATACACCAAGTTCTCCTAGGTGAAAAACCTTAGGGGCCTAATAAAGGGAATCCTCTTTCCCTTGTTAACATATGTAGCTTTTGGTGGCTCACTTGCATGATTCATTTGGGAAAAGTATTTTAACATTATCAACATTATTTTTCCAGCTGCGAATCCACCTTTGGATGAATTCCAACAAATAATTATTTTAACTAATATTTTATGCTTTATGTTTTAATAAATTGGATTTTCTATTTAAGTAGTCATTTTTTTCAATGAATTTGTGTTGCTATGTTATACTACATTTTCCTATTTGAGACTTAACCCTACATCATCCATAGGTACTCCTATAATGGGAATTATGAATGATAAGTTGAAAGATTGTTATTTAATTACAATAGTACTTGGCTCAAAGAAATTGAGTGACACATTATATCCAATGGGGGATTCCAATGTCTCTCCCTATAATAAACCATTTCTCTCTTTGACATAGCCCTTCCATTTCAAGCACAAACTCTTAAATTTCAAATTTTTTATATTTAAAAGTAGCCACCAAAATATTTAAAGAAGTGGTAGTATTTTTCTGAATTATGCAAAAACAATAAATCTTTTTTATTTTAAAAATATTATTATTTATTATTTTAGAAATCCTCTCTTTGTATTTGAATCTTCACATCAACCTACAACATTTTACAATAAATTTCTGGAAGACTATTGATCACATATTTTAGAGTACTTTTTGAAGTTGGAAGGGTGAATGATATTATTATATATAAAATAAAATCATCTTTTTTGTCTAAAAGATTTCTATAGCAATTTTACTTGAATTTCATTGATAAATTGATCAATTATAAAGGGTCTGAAATCATACTTATAATTGAACTTAGATTTTCCAATATTACTTGTTAGTCAAGGTATAAAAAAAATTAAATGAACAACCTTCTCACCTTTTCAAAGTCGTCAAACATATTGCAAGTGAATTTGCAAATTATAAATTCTAATTCATTTTGAAACCCTAAAATTATAAATTAAAGTTTGGGCCAAGATTGCAAAATTTTTCTCAGCAAAAAAACCCTAGCTTCATTTTTATCAAGATGCTTCTTGGCCCGAAAGCCTAAAATGTCGTAGTCAAACCATTGTGATAGAATTTGAAATGCTTAGATTCTAAAAATAGAGAGAAAAAATCATTTGTTTCGTAGATCCACTACATTTCTACTAAAAGCCCAACATTTTTACTCATGAAAAAAGAAAATTCTTAATTTGGAAAACCTGAGCATTTGAAAAGTAGGATTTTGTGTTCTTAGTTTTTAATGAGTTGATTGAAGTGGAGTTGATTACCTAGAAGAGAGGCTTTGGTAAGTGAAATAAAAAAAATAAGAGAAAAAAGTCAGACAGATAAAAATGAAAGTTTTATGATTTTCAAAAATAAAGGATGATAAGGAGATTGGAGCAGCCACTAAGGTAAAACAACAAAACTTTGATATTGGGAATTTGGGACCAGTATTCTCAGAGAAAGGGAGTTTTCCATGAATGATGATGTACCAATTTCCTTATAGCTATTATACCTTCAATGTGAGGGATACCACTATTGGAGCAGCTCCTTAATAGGGCATTGATGTGTATGCTAAGTAGTACAATTATCCTAAGAATCATTTTACTTGTGCTATTTAATTTACTATATTTGAAAATTTATAACCCACTTCTTTTATGAAAATTTATATTCCACTTCTTTAAATATGATGTTCAAAATCTCTTAGCAAATTGCAAGGATAAACATAAATGAAGGATTGCTAATTGTTGTTCACATTTGTATCAACTCCACTAGACAACATTCAGATGAGAGTGAAATAATGTGGTCTGTCTGTATGTTAACTGGAAACATGGAATAGAGATACTAGCCCTATGAAACTATTATTGCAATTTCCTATAAGGGATTCCCTACATTGTTGGAGTGAAGACAAAGCATAATAAAATGGCAAACACAAATTATATTAAATAATTAAAAACATTACATATATTAGATCTCCTTGTAGCTCTATGGAGTTGGACTCTAAGAAGAGTAAATAGCCCTTACATTACATCATATTTATAATCATATTGAGGGGATAAGAAATGATGTCATGGTCTACACAGTAATTGTGAAGATAAGGAATAATTAAATAACACAGAAACATCCAAAAACCACATTCAATGAAGGTCGATGGAGGAAACTTCTCAATGATGAACTATATGTTGGGCAGTGGTGTTAGAAATTATAGTAGATTTCTAACAATCCCCCTAATTTATACCACAATATCTTATTACAATCTCACTCTCTTTTTATAATGTTGCGGCATCTAAAATCTTCTAGATGTAGTGATCAAACCTAGAAAATCCCATAATGTTGTTGGGATGCTACAACCATGAGCTCTAGCTCTCTTGATTACTAGTCCATCGTAGGTTCAAGTGTGATTCACTTGTTTTATCAAAACCTCCCATTCAGTCACTCTGCAGGTGCTCGAGGATCTTAGTTTTAATGGGCTCCATTGGCCTCATACATTGCTTTCATACAAAAACAGAATGTTGCAACATTCAACAATATTTCTTTTTAACAACTTCACTTATATTTTCATAGCACACATCTACTATCCTCCTTGATGTTCTCATCTCACTTGTCAACTCTTATTTATTTCATCTTTTTACAGACTTTATAAATGCTCTTCACAATTTTGACTCTCAACCTAGACACATACTTATCCAATCTCCTCAAACTTCCTACTACCTCAATATCTATATGACAACCTTCAAGAATGACAATAGAAATGACACAAAAAATACTACAACTCTATCAATTTATAGCTTTGACTATCTTCCATACAAATCTTCAATCTTCAGTAGGCACTTGCTTTGGACTCTTTCTCTAGTCTACAACCCACTTTCCTTTTCACAATGGTAATAAGCAATCTTTACCAAAAAAAAAATGACTTACCACAGCTTCTTCTTGACTACGAGTCTCTTTTGATTGTAGTGAAAAATTTGGCATGACTGTGAGTCTCTTTTGATCAGCGAAAAAATTTGGCAGGGACAACTTAATCACTGCAAATATCCCCTTAATTGCTACAATAGTTTTTCCTTGCCATCAAATTTTTGACAATGTCTTTAGAATTTTGTTATTTCCTTCCAATATTAATGTCTAAAAATTATGTCGCAGACTTTTCTTTTGTTAACGGAAACACCTTGCTTCAAGCGACAACTTTCTCCACAGTGATCTAGGCCTGGCTTCAGAGTGGACATGAATTCATTTGATAATGGCTTCAAAATTGCCACAAAATCCTTGGTAGCACACATCCTTATCGGCTTGTTCTCCTGCAAAAATCTCTTCCAAACTCTGCTTCAATATTTCTAACGTCATATCTAATTGCACTCGAGACCTGTAGGGAGTTGTTGAGCTGCAAAATTATTGGTAATGTTGGAATTTATTGTGCTCTTGGGCCTCCTGCTCATCTTTCAGACCCCCTACAACCCTCATCTAACTGTTAGGAGCCTTTCTTTTTTGGGGATCCTCCCTGCAGCTGCTGACAGCTCCAGAATTAAATGTGGTAGCTGATTTTTGAATTTTATATTTATTGTGGTAGGTAATTTCAAATTTTGAGATGGAATGTTGTTGAAGAAAAAAGGAATGAAGGCAATTTATTCTGTCAGTTGGAAATTCAGAAGAGAAGAAGCTTCCAGCAACAATAGTCTGTGTGAAGAGCATTTTGTGTGAGCTCACAGTATCTCCTGAACAGTAGCAGTTGTTTGTTATTTCTAAGAGCATTGATTGCTCTAGGTCAAGCTCTGTGTAGCTCTTGATAGTGAGCTCCCAAGAGCTCCTAAAGCTATCAGTCTGGTTGAGTAGCACTCCCAGCAAGTTTTGTAATTCCTAGATTTAGTTTGTTTTATGAGTTTTAAGCTTTATGGTTTTATGTATTTTCCATTTCCACTTATTGAATGAAAAAGAAAGCTTGCATGTCTCCTTGTGCTTCCACGTTTTGATTTTGTGAATTCCTAGTTCATTGGGAAATAGAACATCAGTTATGTGTTTGCATTTTGTTGTCTCATTTAAAATTTCTGACATGGTATCCAAGCTTTTGAGCTTTTGAAAATTCTACACCGTATCAGAGCCATGGGCCCCATTTCCATTGTGAGTTAGAGCATTTTTTTTTTGTTGGTATTGAGTTTTTTTTGTGGGAGACATAGCTGGAGATAAAACAAAGAGTTGGCAGTAGCCACCATCCTTTAATGGACATAACTATGATGTATGGGAAAAGAAGATGAAGACCATTATGGTCGCCAATGATTTGTGGGATTTTTTGATAAATGGGTTCATGGATATCACTGACCCAGAAGCATTTGCAACTCTCACAAACAACCAGAAGACCCACTTGCAGGAGCAAAGAAAGAAAGATGCTAAGGCATTGAGCTTCATAGAAGCAGCCTTGACAGAGGCTATTTTTCCCAAGATAGCAGCATCTGATTGTGCAAAGGAAGCTTGGGAAGTACTTCAAACCGGTTACAAAGGGACTGAAAAATTCAGATCCGTGAAGCTCCAGTTACTTGGAAGAGAGTTCAAGGTTAATGAAATGAAGGAAAGTGAGTCTATTTCAAACTTTCACACAAGGTTCTCTGGTATAATAAATCAGCTGAGAACAAATGGAGATATTATGGAGGAGAAGAAGACTGTTGAAAAAATCTTGAGATGTCTACCCACCAGGTATGATGCACTCATCATTGCTATTCAAGAGGTGAAGGACCTCTCTAATTTGATGATGGATGAGTTCATGGGTTCTCTCCAAACCCATGAGTAGTGCCTAAATAGGTATGCTACTTCTTCCCAAGAGAAAGCTTTTAAAGCTCAGTTGAATTCAAGAGGTAAGGGGAGAGGTAGAAACAACTCCTGAAGAGGTCGTGACAGATCTAGATAAGGAAATGTTGGCGGAGAAAGCTCAGGAGGAGCAAACAGTCAATAGGGAGCAAGAATATCATAGAATAGCTCTCAAAGAGGCATGAAGAACATCAGTTCAAGTGGGAGAAATGATAAGAGAAACGTTGAGTGCTACTACTATCATAAATTTGGGCATTATGCTAGTAAGTGTTGGAAAAAGAAGGGAAATTAGTCAAGACAGCATGCGAATGTGGTTGATTTGAATGTGGGTGAAGGCAATCAGTGCATAGCCTTCATCATGTCCAACATTGGTGAAGAAGGCAGCCCCGAATTCTGGTATTTGGAGAGCGGTTGCAGCAACCACGTGAGTTGTAATGAAAGTATATTTTATTTCATTAACAAGAATTTAAAATCTGAGATAAGAATGGGGAACAGTGGAGTAGTTCCTATGAAGGGCAAAGGATCTACTATGATTCTCACCAAGCAAGGTGAAGAGAAGGATGTCCAAAATGTATTTTTTGCACCTGGGTTAAAGCATAACCTCATGAGTGTTGGACAACTGATCTAGAATGGATACAAAGTGCTGATGGAGAAAGGTCAATGCGTCATTTATGACAAGAATGAGAGGATGAAGGTGTTTGTAGCAATACAAATGACAAAGAGCTAGATGTTTCCATTGAATATTGAGACATGTTTCTCATCTCAATCCATTGTTGCACCTCTCATGGATAGAAAATGTACAATATTACATTCAATATCTCTCAAGAGCTCTATTGCAGACCTCTTCAAGCTATGGAATCTCAGGTATGGACACTTAGGATTTGCTGGTCTGAGTATTTTTTCCAAGAATAATTTGGTTGATGGTTTTCCAAGGATAGTAGAGCCTAATGTTAGGTGTGTGGCTTGCATTTTGGGCAAGAAACATAGGCATCCCTTTCAATCGGGAAACTCTTCAAGGGCAAGAGCACCATTAGAGTTGGTGCATATGGAATTGGTAGGCCCTATGCAAATCATGTCTATTGGTCATAGTAGATTTTCTATGACCTTCATTGATGATTTCAGCTGTGAGACATGGGTTTATTTCTTGCAGCATAAGTCTGATGCATTTGATAAGTTTTATTTGTTTAAGGCCCAGGCTGAAAATGAGAGTGGACATTTCATCAAAGTCCCAAGTTTAGATAGAGGAGGAGAGTATACCTCCAATTGTTTTGTAAATTTTTGCAGAAAAAATGGCATCAAGAAGCAGCTTACAACTTCTTATACTCCGCAACAAAATGGAGTGGCTGAGAGAAAGAATAGGACCATCATGGAGATGGCAAGGAGAATGATGAAAGCAAAGGGACTCCCAACTGAATATTGCAGAGAGGCTGTAGCAACAGCTTCATATTTGATAAATAGAAGTCCAACAAAGGTGGTCTGTGAAAAAATACCATAAGAGGCATGGATGAAATGCAAGTGGATGGTTGAATTGCATGACAAGGGTGAAAAGTGCATTTTCATAGGCTACAGTGAAGAGTTCAAAGCCTATAGGTTGTACAACCTGGTCACCAAGAAATTCATCATTAGTAGAGACATGGAGTTCTTAGAGGATGAATCATGGAATGACACAACAACTCTTGAAAGCTCCTGCTAGCTCCCGAAGGTTCATGATGATGAAGAAGATGAAAATGAAGATCAACAAGATCCTGTAGAAATAGAAATAGTCAGCTCTTGAGAGATCATGAGATCTCTTGAAGAAAATAGGAAGTTAAATAAATTGTCACAGAATTCTATCAAAGAGAGCTCCCGACAGCTCCTAACAGCTCCTAAATCTGGAAGACAGTTAGAGTCAGCCAGGGACTTGGTAGTAGAGACCTCCTGAAAGCTCTTGAGAGCTCCTGAAGTGAGCAAACAAAAAGGAAAGCAGCAAGAGGCAGTCAAAAGATCGTCTCCTGAGAGCTCCCGAGAGCTCCTAAACCTAGCAGTTCAACAAAACATCAGCAGTAGTGAAAGTTCAGACCCCACACTCGGCTCCCTAATTTAAAATAAGACCAAGAGTCTAAGGCAGATCTACCAAGATGAAAGGTATGATAAAGAGTTTGATGAGAAGATGAATTTTGCATTGTTTTCTCATAGTGATCCGATTTATTTTGATGCTATTGTGAAAGAGGAGAAATGGGGTTAGGCCATGGATGAGGAGATAATGCAATAGAGAGGAACAACACATGCGATTTAACAGATTTTCCTCCCAACAAGCAAGTTATTGGGGTGAAGTGGGTCTACAAGACCAAGTGCAATGTTGAAGGAAGGATAGAGAGGCACAAGGCACGTTTGGTGGTCAAGGAGTACAAACAATAGTTTGGGAGAGATTATGATGAGACATATGTCTCTGTTGCTAGGATGGAGACTATGCGGGTAGTCATAGCAATTGCATCCCAACACAAATGAAAGGTGTTTCAAATGGATGTGAAATCTGCTTGCCTTAATGGAGTGTTGAAAGAGGAAGTTTATGTGGAGTAATCATTTGGATATGAAGTTTCAAACAAGGAACACAAGGTGTATAGGCTCTTGAGAGCTCTTTATGGACTGAAGTAAACTCCATGGGCATGGTTCATAAGGATGGAATCATATTTGATGAGCAATGGCTTTAGAAAAAGCGATGGTGAGCCCACTCTTTACATTAAAACAACAAATAGTAATATTTTGATTTTTGTCCTATATGTTGATGATTTAGTTTTTATTGGGGATGATGATTTCTTTATTGCTGATTTTAAAGAGGCCATGAAAAGACAGGTTGAAATGACAGATTTAGGTCTCTTGAGATATTTTCTAGGCATAGAAGTAGAAAAAATGCATGATGGTATATTTTTCCCTCAAAAAAAATATGCAAATGAGATCTTGAAGAGATTTAGAATGCTTTAGAGTAAGCCTACACCAACACCAATAGTGGTAGGTCTGAAGCTAAGCAAGGAAGATTGCACCAGCAATGTGAATCGAACCATGTATAAAATTTTGGTTGGAAGCTTGATGTATTTAACAACAACTAGGCCAGATATAATACATGGAGTCTGATTTCCATATTTATGGAGACTCCTAGAGACACCCATTGGCAAGCAGGTAAGAGGATCATGAGGTATGTGAATGGAACCAAAGGATATGGCATATTGTACACAACAATAAAAGAGTTTTGGTTGGTTGGATACATAGACAATGATTGGGCAAGAAGTTTGGATGATAGGAAGAGCACATTGGGCTATGTTTTTCATTTGGGTTCAGGAGCCATCTCATGGTCTTCCAAGAAGCAACCTATTGATTCCTTATCTACAACAGAGGCTGAGTATATAGCAAAAAATTCAGCACCATGTTAGGCTATTTGGCTGAGAAGAATCTTGGCGGATTTGAGAGAGAAAACAAGAAGATGGAACAACAATCTTTTGTGATAATATTTCACCGATAGCCTTGACGAAAAATCCTATGTTTCATGGAAGAAGCAAGCAAATTGAAATCAGGTATCATTTCATAAATGAATTGGTTGAAAAGGGTGAAATAAAAATGAAGTTTTGTAGGTCTGAGTAGTAGCTAGCAGACATATTCACCAAGCCTTTGAGCATTGACAGTTTTTTTTGCCTAAGGAGTAGATTGGGCATTGTTGATTTGGATCAGGATTGATCTTGTTGTTTTGTCGGCTTAGGACAAAGGGGGAGTGTTGGAATTTATTGTGCTCCTGAGCCTCCTACTCATCCATCAAACCCCTATAGCCCTCACCTACCCATTAGGAGCCTTTCTATTTTGGGGATTCTCCCTGCAGCTCGTGACAACTCCAGAATTAAATGTGGTAGGTGATTTTTGAATTTTGTATTTATTGTGGTAGGTAATTTCGAATTTTCAAAGGGAATGTTGTTGAAGAAAAAAGGAATGAAGGAAATTTATTCTATCAGTTGGAAATTCAAAAGAGAAGAAGTTTCCAACAACAACAATCTATGTGAAGAACATTCTGTGTGAGCTCCCAATAGCTCCTAAACAACATCAACTGTTTGTTATTTGTAGGAGTAGTGATTGCTCCAAGTCGAGCTCTATGTAGCTCTTGACAGTGAGCTCCCAGGAGCTCCTAAAGTTGTCAATCTGGTTGAGCAGCACTCCCAACAAGTTTGTAATTCACAGATTTAGTTTATTTTCTGAGTTTTAAGCTTTATGGTTTTATGTATTTGTCATTTCAAGTTATTGAATGAAAGAGAAAGCTTGCATGTCTCCTTGTGCTTCCATGTTTTGGTTTTGTGCATATCCTAGTTGATTGGGAAACATAACAGTGATTATGTGTTTGTATTTTGTTGGCTCATTTAAATTTTCTGACATGGTATCAGAGCTTTTGAACTTCTGAAAATTCTACAGGTAAATAAATTGTATCCATGTCACATATTCGAATCCCAACAAGGCATATTTTCTCCTCTACAGCCAGAATTGCTTTGATTTAAGAGTAGTGAGGCTCTCCATCTCCATACAAACAACTTATGCTCACAAAATTTCCGTACACAAATAAAAAAATAGACATCAAAACTGAGCAGGATTTGGAGCACTCACTAAACTCTCCCTGTGGCTTCCTCAAACTTCTGCAGCTATAGGTACATCTGATGATTTCAATGCATTTAACATCAACACTCCCTAGGATTCCTCTAGGCTTTGATACTACTTTTTTGGAGTGAAGGTAGAGCAGAATAAAAAAGAAAACACAGATTATATTAAATAATCAAAAACATTACATATATTATCTCCTTGCAGCTCTACGGAGTTGGACTCTGAGAATAGTAAATAGCTCTTACATTAAATCATATTTATAATCATATTGAGGGGATAATCATTGGTGTCATGGTCTACATAGTAGTTGTGAAGATAAGGAAAAATTAAATAACATTGAAACATCCATAAACTACATTCAATGAAGGTCGATGGAGGAAACTTCTCGATGATGAACTAAATGTTCGGTAGTGGTGGTATAGATTTATAACATGCATGATATTTTCCAAATAATCTTGATCAATACTTAAAGAGGTTTTTTAGACTGTAAGGGTTGGCAATCCTTACTTAGAGATCACTAACTAGTAAGAGTGCCTTGACTGCATCAGGTTCAAACATTTCTATAAGAGCCCAACATTTGTAGTTGAGGATTGTCAATGTTTGAAGCTGATGTAGTAAGGGAGGGGTGTTAGTTAGGGATCTCTAAGTAAGGACTGCCAACCCTTGCAGTCTAAAAATCCTCTGTAGTTATTGATCAAGTTTATCGCATAGCGATTGGAAAATATAATGTAGGGAATTCCTTATAGACAATTGCAATAGTAAATTTAGAGGTCTAGTATCTCTATTCCATACTTCCAGTTAACATACAAAAATACCACATTGTTACACTCTCATCTGAATATTTTCTAGTGCAGTGGATGGAAAAATGAACAACAATCGGGAGTGGAGAGGGTCAATCTGAGATTTATGTGAGAAGAAATATGTTTGAAAAGCATGGGGTACTTCAGTGATTTGTAAGACTAGAATTCTTTTTTTTTTGTACTCACTGATCATTTGAGGTTTTCCCCTCTGGATATCTGTATAACATTTTTCAATGAAAAAATAGTTTAAAAAAGACAACTTTTGACAAATATTATCCTACTCATATTCGATGTAAAGGTGTGTGAACCAAGAGAGTAGAGCCATTTAATATTGTTATGAAGAAGGTTTTTTTAATTGAATCAAGGCATAAATAAAAAAATTACAAAGAAGTAACCATAGTCAAAGATTGACAGTGACATACAAGTGCTTGTAAAAGAAAGACATTCATAGCTGCTAAGCAACAATAAACCATAAAGATAGTATTGTCTTCCAACAAACAGTCTAATTTGTATAATCATAGAAATTGGAACTCCACATAATTATAGATATATGTAGGGAGAGATAGGCTTTAACACTTTATTTGGACAAACTAAAAAGAAACTTCTTGATTTTTCTTTCACGATCCTAGAAGCCCACAAGAATGGTCTAGAAGAACATTGTAAATGTATTACTACATTTTGGGCTTCGGATTCGAGAATCATCTTGACAAACATGCAGCTAGGGTTTACAAGGTGAGAAAGTATTTTGCAATCTAGGCCCAAACTTTAGTTTACAATTTTGGGGTTCGAAAATGAATTACAATTTGTAAATTTCAAATTCACTTGCAATATATTTGACAACTTCAAAAAGATGAGAAGGTTGTTCATTTAGTTTTTCTATTCAATAACAAAGACTTTCATATACCCTGACTACCAAGTAATATTGAAAAATCTAAGTTCAATTATAAGAATGATTTGGGAACCATTATAATTGATTATTTTAACAATGAAATTTAAGTAGAAATTTCATAAAATAAATTTAGATAAAAAAAAATTCTTTATATAATAATATCTTTCATCCTTCCAACCTCAAAAAAAAATACTGAAATTTATTGTAAAAATGTTATAGGTTGATATGAAAATTCAAATACAAAGAGAGATTTTGAAAATGGTAAATAATATTATTTCTAAAACTAAAAAGTCAATTTTTTTAATTTTTTTTAGCATAATTCAAACCAGTATTACCATTTCTTTAAATATTTTGGGGGCTACTTTTAAATTTAAATAAAATTCAAAGATTAATAGTTTGGGCCAGAGATGGAAGGGTCATAGAAAAGAAATAACATGTTGATTTTAATGAAAGCCATTGTGATTCCCCATGGGATATAATATGCCACTCAATTTCCTTGAATCAAGTACTATTGTAATTGAATAGAAATCTTTCAACTTCCCATATATAACTCTAGTCATAGGTGTAGCGATGGACAGTGCAAGGTTAACTGTCAAATACGAAAAGGAAGTATAACTTAGAAAAAATCATCAATTAAAGTTACAAAAGAATTCATTTGAAAAACATGACTAGTTAAATAGAAAACCCAAGTTATTAAAGCATCAAGGATAAAACATTTGTTAAAATAATGTATTTGTTGGAACAACCTACAGAGATGGGAGTTGAATATTTCCTTTTTCCCTTTTTTATAAATTGTTGGACCTCATCCAAAGGTGGATTAGCAACTGAAAAATAATGTTGAGAATGTTAAAATACTTTTCCTAAATGGATCATGCAACAAATAAGCTTGAGAAACATAAAGGGAATTTCAGCTACTTGATGGTGGGGGAATTAGATGACCTTGCACCCCACAGAAGTAAACTTTCTCATAATCATGAAGTAATACAATGTAGTGTATATCCAATATAAATGATGCATTGGTTGGCCTTGATGGGAAATTAAATGTGAATAATATCTCTTTCCACTTCCTGTCTTTGGTGACCTAATAATAATACCAAATACGTAAGAAGTTATTTCCAAAAATCATAAAAAGAGAGTCAAATAGAGATTATCATTCAACACCATATAAGAAGGGATGGAATACTAGGAAACTACTTCACCTTATTTCAAACATATACTAAGAAACCGTCATATAAGAAAAAACAAGAACTCTAACATATCCCATAATCATTACAATATCAATTCAAAATGTTTGAGAAAATTACTTTGATGTGAAATTCCACTAGAAGAGAAGAATAATCACAAATGATGATTACAAGCCTAGGAGAGTGTGAAAATGTCTTACAACACCTTACAACACTTCATCAACAGTCTTGGAAATGGGTAAAAATGGGTTGAAAAAGGTCCAAGATCATAGGCCAAGGTGCAAATGAGTGAAAACTGTCAAGGTGTACATTTTTTGGCGACACATTTAGCCCCCACTTTCATGATAGTATGAACTTGCTTCAAACTCACACTAAAGTAGCCACATGATTTGGATGGTGAAGGATAACAAAGAAGAAGAATGAGAAGAGAAGGAGGTGGTCAAGCCCCCAAGGATTCGAGATTTTAAGTAAACTTGACATCAATGCAAAAGACATCCAAGGGTGAATGCATTACAACAAGATGAGATACATGATCATGCAATGACAAGGTTTAGTGTGAAGAGAATATAGAGATATGTGCTCCCTCTGGGGCCACAAAACATCAAGTTGTCCATAGGGTGAGAAACATAAACACGGTTGGTATGTACTCATAAAGGTGGCTATGGGGAAAGTTGTGCTGCTTGTTGGGCTTCCTGCTTAAATCATACCAAAGTTATAACTTGTGATAACTTTGATAAGGCACCACAAAAGGAAGTGATGTTTTAAATGATGGTGTTCAGAGGGATTTTTCTTTGTTCATGTGATGTCTCATACTAAGGAACATTATGCGAAATTTTTCCAAGAAAGGAAAAGCGCAAGTGTACTCATCTTATATGCAAGAGAGGCAAGGGCTCATCTTGTATGAAAAAGAAGAAAAATGCATATGTCTCATCTTGAGTAGCATTCTACGTAATATTTTCAAGAGAAGGAATTGCAAGAGGAAGAAGATCACACAATGAAATGTGAGTGGTGATGTATGCCCCCACTTTAAAAGAATTGTGAAACACCATATTGTGAGCAATTTATTTAATTTATAAAAGGAAAGGTACATTAGAGCTTGTTTCAAAAGCCCTATGCTGAGTCATATGGTTCCAAAAAGCTACGTCATGAAGGAGGGGTGTATGTCACATGAGAGTCGATCTTAAGACATGTCATCCACATCCCAAGCTTTCTCTTATATCCTCATGAAATATTAACGACAAGTTAATTTTGACAACGACAAGTGACATACGAGGGGAGAAAGGCTAACTAACCTTTAGACCCCACTTAGTGCAGGACAAGAGTGAGCCAAAAGGATTGAGGGGATGAAAGGGAGGGTGAATTTGTATCAAATAGAGGATTTAGGTGCCCACATAGATGGAAGAACACAAAAGTCCTTAAGATGTTGGATTTTGGAACTCAAGGCCTTACACTCATTGGTGGAGTGGTCGTGGACTCAGTGGTAAGCACAAAAGTATTTTTTGTTTAAAAATTTATTTTTAGTTCTAGGAAGAAGGGAGATCAAGTGATCTTGGAGGAGTCTTAACAAGATTCCCTCTTGATCAAGGGTAGAAGGGGATCCTTTGGTTTGGGACAAGGAAGGATCTTGCTTAGTAGAGGATGGCTTAGCTACACAAGGCTCTATGGATTGCAATATTTTGTATACTCCTTTGGAGGAGTGGGTTGCGGGAAGACATTGGCTTTAAGCGAAGAGTCCTTTGTTGGTGTCAAAGGATCACTTTGGAAGGTAGAAGAGTGATTAGGGATAAATTTGGTGTGGGAGGAAGGTGGGATGGTCACAATTAGAGGACAAAATCCAAGACCATGATTGGATGTTTGCATGATAGGCTCTATAGCATTGCAAATACCTTGTTCGTTAGCACCACAACCTTGTCCAATTTAGCCAAGTTGATTCGCATGATATCATAAATATTTTAAAGCTTTTTTAGATCATGTGATTGTTCATCATGTGCTTCTTTGGATGAAGTAGTTGAGGTGGATGCTTCAGAAGGATCGCTCGAGTCTTGTATGGACAAGACTACATTTACCTTGTTAGAGTCTTGGTGTTTGATCTTGGATTATCCCATTAAGGGAGGGGTTAGGTCTAAGGAACCCCACTCATCATCTAAGAGCTTGGTGATTTGCACAAGATGTTGTTTGTTATTGATGTGGTGTGAGGGTTCCACTTGGGTGGTGGGTGTTAAGGTGTGGAAATGATTCTCTTTGGATTTTTTAATTTTAAAGAAACTATTAGGTACGAGATTGACATCAATCTATACACTTTGTGATTGTAAATTTACTTCATCTTATGATGAAGAGTGGAAGGCACTCCATTCATAGCATGAATCCATGGTCTACCTAAGAGAATATTGTATGAAACCTCCTAAGGCATAACATGGATGGTTGTGTCCAATATGGCCATTCCAACTATAAGAGGGATAGTGATTACACCAAGCAGTTTCTTAGATACATTATCAAATCCTCTGACAAAGAGATAATCGGGTTGGATGTGAGATCTATGTATGCCAAGTCTATCTAGAAGGCTCACACTACACACATTAAGAGTGAATCTGGTATCTACAAGAGTTCACTTGATCCCTTTTGTTTTGTATTGATATATTATCATTAAAGCTTCATTTTGTTTTTTGCACATCTAAAGTAGGGAGCTCACTTTGTGAAAAACAATGTTATCATTTATTCCATGAATAATAGCTGGTATGTCATTTGATGGCTAATTATAAGGGATAGGAACTTATTGTAGGGCGGCTTGCATCATATTGTGATTGTGAGGGGAGACTTGAATAAGGTCCCATAAAGATATCTTAGCAGGAGTATTCCTTAGTTGATCAACAAGGTCATACTCCCTAAGGAGGGAATTGAGGCGAGGGGTAGTGGGTGAGATGGGAGGATTAGGTAAAGGTAAGGGAGTGGAGGGTGATGGTTGGAAATACAGGTTATTGTGAGTATAGTGTGTATGAGCAATGGTATTAGGAATCGGTTTTGGCAACACATTAGGGGTAGGCGGGTAGAGGGTAAATTTATGTTTGGATTTGGGTGATGGTGGGTAGAGGATAAGTTGAGGTTGAATAATATTGACATCCCCTTGGGCAGGAGATTCAATCATATCCTTGGATTGTATCATTATATCCTCCCTAGGAGGAGATATTTTAGGAGAACTACAAGCCTCATGTTCATGATATTCAAAGATTGGTTCTTCTAAAATGAACTATTCATAAGTAGGGGAAGGATAATGTATGGGATGAGCATGGGTGGGATGAGGAGGAGAGGGTGCTACTTTATCAGGAAAGGTCTCATTCTCTTGTTCCATAATAGTGACCCTAGTAAGAGAATGATAATCAAGAGGTTCATCACATGGCATGGTTTCCCCACAAATAGGGTGGTCATCAAGGGAAGGAAAACGATGAGTCTCTTGCATGTCCATGATTGGATCTTGTTGTTCAAATAGGCCCTTCCAAATGTTAGGAACATGAGGAAAGAGGGAAATAAGGTTAGAGCTCTCAATCATTAGATGCCTTGAAACCAATATATCCTTCTCACAAAGGTGTACGTCATGATTGGTTTTGATGATATCCTTATTCACTAAAGCAATTTCACAAAGAGGGGAAGTCTTAGGATATGTATGTGTAAGCGTGTCTAAGTGCAATAAACTGAAAATCTAAATGTTTTATTAATGATAAACTATGCAAATGTAAAGTGCTGGGAAACACAGTGACGTATGAAAACATATACAAGATGAACTAATAATATACACTAAACTATATAGAAATGAAGGAGTTAGAATGTGTGCACCCGTGAATAGAAGAAGGAACTGATGAAGGACTGGAATGCTATTGGAGATCCTGTAGAAGTCGAGAGGGACACTCATGCCAATCTAGGTGACCTAGTCCCAAATTCCTGAAAACTGGTCCAGAGCCTATTTCTACTAAATAGGTGTCTAGAAATGTATAAATCACAAAATGGCCTATCTAGAGGAACTAGGTCTCCATTCCTGGCAACTTAGTTCTCCTTAGGATTTTTGGAGTTTTTAAAGAGGAAACAAAAGCCCTAGGTTTGCACCGTGGTTCTTCATAGTTTCTCGCTTCTGAAACTTTGAGATTCAGGTCTGAGAGTGATTTTTTATGGATGATTTGAATTTTCATGCAAGGGGTGGTCTTCAAATTCAAAGCTTTCAATGATCTTCAAAATACCTTAATCTACAATCACACAAGAAGAGAAGGAGAAAAATGTTGATTGTTAGGTATTAGGGGTTTGCCTTAGTCAAACCCCTTTTAGGTAACTAAACCAAAATGAATAGAAACAATGAAATGAAACATGAAACTTGAAGTAATGGAGTGAGTTACCTTGCCATGATGAGAGATCTTGTGTTGTTGCAACAATCAGCCCTTGAATGTGTGGTGGCTAAAATTCTGCAAATAATAGCAAAATGACAGATTTTCTTCCAAGGAATCAAGCTAGCATAACAAAATCTAGTAACCTTATGAAATATTGCATCTAATTAAACATGATAAATGAGACATTGAAACAACAAGGAAAATCAAATAAAGCACATAGACATGGATGCAAACCTATTCCATAGTGGATTGGTGCTATCCTTTGTGTAGAAGGCAACCCTTTCCCAATCCTTGCTAAACCAAATGAGATGATAGACAATGAGATGCTAAGTGAACTCAAGTTTCCTATAGTGAGGATGCTCTAAAAATGTAGATCCAAAATAAGAGAGAATTCATTGAATTTATAGGAAAGATTGAGAGAGGAGAAGCCAAGATTGAGCAATGTGGGACTAAAACCCAACAAATGAGAGAGAGCCACTTGTCACAATGGGATTGGCCCATGCTTGTGCAAGTTTTGGCCAATGTGCCCATTTCAAATTTGAAAATGGCAATAAATGAATATGGTTGAATATTTTGGGGGGAACTGTGTTTGGCCAAAAAAGTCAAACAAGGGAGTTAATGAGGGGAATATGCCTTTGTGAGGAAAATAGGTGTTTTAATAAATCAATTTAAATGATTTATTGTGCAAGTGGATGAATCTAGAGGATTTAGGTGATTAGGATTAAATTAATTAGGATTTGATTAATCTAATAATAGGTTAGGTGATATGACATTTGATTTGAATTTTTGTTTTTGTTTTAAATCAAATGAGAGGAAAATGCATATGAGTAATTTGATTAAATATGTGTGATTTAATTAAATTAGGAACTATAGGAGATAATTAAGTAATTTGATTTATTTAATTAAAGAGATAAGGTTAGTGAATTAATTAAATTGGTTTATTTAATTATAAAACGAAATAATGTTGAATGAAGCATGATCAAATGCATGAGTAAATTTTACATGTCTACAGAATCCTTCATAAAATCATGTCTTATTGACTTGGAAGGATCAAACCCTAGATTTCGTGAGGAGAAGAAGAGATGAGAGAGAAAAAATGAGTGATGCATAGCGAGGAATTAGGGCTTCTAGGCTTATTTATGCAGGTTATGCCCTAATTTGCTTAAAATAACACCATACAAGCCGACCTTAGGGTTTTAGAGACCAAAATCTCGAAAGAAATTAAGTTTAATTCAAATTTTATGCCTCATGGGAATAGGTCACCCAAGCTGGCAACCTAGTCCACCTAGGCATTTTTCAATGGTTTTTGATAATTAAAATATAGTTATTTATGTTGGTTGGGATTTTCTTCATAAAACACACTAAAATAAGACTTGTATGCATATTAAGGGGTCATTATAGCATAACAAGGGGTTAATTTTATGATGACAAGCCTAGGAGAGTGTGAAAATTTCTTGCAACATCGTACAACACTTCATCACCAGGCTTGGAAATGGGTAAAAATGGGGTGAAAAAGGTCCAAGATCATAGGCCAAGATCAAAATTAGTGAAAAGTGTCTAGGTATATATTTTTTGGTGACACACTAGTCTCCCCCACCCCCATGGTATCAGAGGGCATGTCGCACTAGCACTGTCAATCACGTTAAAAAAATATCAAGTGTACTGCACTTTATAGGGGATCGTGCTACCCGATTCTTGCAGTCTAAAAATATATATATATTTTCACTAAATCTGATTTAAATCAATTGTCTGAATGGCCAAGGTCCAAATGAGTGAAAAGTGTCTAGGTATATATTTTTTGGTGACACACTAGTCTCCCCCACCCCCGTGGTATCGAAGGGCGTGTCGCACTAGCACTGTCCATCACGTTAAAAAAATATCAAGTGTACTGCACTTTATAGGGGATCGTGCTACCCGATTCTTGCAGTTTAAAAATATATATATTTTTTCACTAATTCTGATTTAAATTAATTGTTTGAATGGTGGAAACATAAAAAACAACATATTTCCACTAAATTTGATTTAAGGTGTGGTTTTTTTAGCTCTAGGAAAATTCACTGTTAGCGATTCATGGTGGGAAAATTTACCACCAATAATTCACTGTGGGAAAATTCACTACCATGAAAAATTCACCTCAAGGAAAATTCACCACCAGCAATTCATAGTCATGAAAAATTCATTGCATTACAAGTTTGTGATTAATTTTTGTGACCATGAATTGCTGGTGGTGAATTTTCCTTGAGATGAATTTATCATGGTAGTGAATTTTCATGTGGTGAATTTTCCTGATGCAGTATTTTATATCAAGATATTGATGAAACCCCACTCCTTTGATAACCAAGAGCTCTTCATCCACTATTACAATAATGAATTCATCTCTACAAGATAGAGTTAACATGGCAAACTTGGGTTTACTGCATTACTTCCCAAGTATTGAAAATTTGTAGTTTGACTCAAGTATTACTCTTGTACAACCCAAGTATAATATTGATCTACTTGCTCAATTTGACATAAATAATTTTAAGCCATCTTTAACTGTCTTTCTATATGGGGTCAATCTTGAGGCTAGTTTTACTACACCATTGCTTAGTGTTACTTTGTATTGAAAACTTGTTGGTAAAATCATCTATTTGGCTGATATTAATTCGAACATTTTATATGTACTAGTCACAGTTTTGAGATTCATGCAAGATCCTTATGGGCTATGTTGGAAAGTATATAAGAGAATCCTTCACTACCTTTAGGGTACTATTAAATTTGATATTCACTAAAAATTTGACATAGAGGTTCACATGGCTAGATACACATATTTAGATTGGGCTAGTGATACTCAAAGTTACAAGTCAATTTTAGGTTATAGTTTCTCACTAGGTTCTGGTCCCATCAGTTGGTCTAGTAAAAAAATAAATTTTTATTGCTTTATCATCCATAGAGGCAAAGTATAGGGGAGTTTTCAATGCAACTAGTAAGACTCTTTGGCTTATAGTAATTATAAATAAGCTTGGCATTGTATTTCGACATCCACAACCATGTATTTTGATAACCAAAGCACCATCTAGATGTGCAAGAATCTGGTCTAGCACCAATAGACCGAACACACAGATATCCATATGGATTACAATTACATTTAGGAGCTTATTCATGGTTAGACCATCAACCTAGTCTTTTTCTAGTCTTCAGAGCAAGTTGATATTTCACCAAACCTTCTACAAAGAGAGTTTTCATTCCTCTACAAGCTCTTCTCGGGGTGCGATCTACTTTAGTGAAAACATCATCTTTGAGGGGGGGGTTTCTATTTCTCACTTTCATTTCTCCCTTTTATGGGGAGTTTTTGCCTCTAATTTTTCTCCCTTTCTCCACTTTATGAGAGATTGTATTATAATTGGGTATCTCAATAGACATAATTTTAGAGACCTTATTTATTTGTGCCCACCTAAGATATGTTTAGGGGGCAACTGTATTAGTGCATATATTATTTAATGTATTATACATACATATATTTACACACGACATGATAAGCTTATTTAGGTGTCCCAATTAGTGAGAGTTAGCTCCCCACCTTTTGAGATTTTTGAGGAAGCTAACTCAACACCACTCTCTATTAGTGGGAGTTAATTACCAAGTATTCTCCATTATTCTTGATGGAAATTTCTTGCCTCCCTTATATATTTATATATCTTTCATGGCTTAATTAATATGTTGATTTATCCATTCTTGTGTATTTTTCTTGCATTATTTTCTATCATCTCATAGGTAGGATTGATTGTGTTCACCTTACGTCACTTGATATAATACTAGTATTCTATCTAAGGATGTTTACAAAATTATATAATAAATGGTGTTAGATTCTTTTTATTCTCTAATGTCAAACTCTAGTTGTGCTCAATGAGAATTCCCTATGATGTCTTAGATGATCCATATATGATTTAAGTTGAGTAGCGAGTTTCCTTAAAACAAAAACCAATCACACAAATCAAAGGGGCTAAGTCAAGTCATAATGGCTAGTGAAGTAGTTGGAAACAAATAAATTTGAAGTTTGAGTTCTAAAAGTGAAGGTTTAGATTAATAACTATATAGAAGTGACTTGGGTCAAGTCTACTTTTGCAAATCTACAATTATTTAAAAAAAAAGTCTATTAGAATCATGAATGCAAATTTAGGAACTAGTGATGGTAGGAATTAGTACTGTAGACACCTAAAATTGACAACACCTAACCATACTTGGCTTTACCTTTTGCATAGTCATTATTTAAATAATTATTCATTATTTATTTAATTAGTTTATCCTTCACTTTTATCTCCCACTTTAAATAAATAATATTTATTATTTATTTAATTTATCCATATCACTTTTATCCCATCTTGATTAAATGAATGATTATTATTAATTTATTATATTTATTTAATTAATTTATCCTTCACCTTTATCTCTCAAAACTAGTATGCATATAATAATTAATAATATATATAAAAAAGGCTGAAAGTTATCATTACTGAACATCGTTTTTCTTAAATTTTAAATATAAAATAATTTTTAAAACATTTTTGATGTTATACACTCTTTTCAAAAATATAAAATGTATTAACTCTATTTTTTTTAGTTTTCACTGTATTATATTTAGGAAAAATAGAAAAAACAAATTCATTTTGATTTTCAAAATAAAGATGGTTAGAAAAAAAGCACATGACTTCCACCTCCCTGTCATTTTCAATGAAGCTTCAAGAACTTTATTAAAAATATTCCTTCGTTCCTTTCACTATATAACGCTTTAGCATAATAAATATTTATTATTTATTTAATTAATTTATCCTTCCACATCACACTTTTTCAATAAATTATTATATAATTTTATTTTATTTAATTAATTATTGAAAGTCAAATCTTGACACTTACTACAAAAGTCAAACTAACATTGCATCTCATCTATCCATTTCATACTACATCTCCAAATCTTAACCATTCACATAAGGATATGTTTTAATACACCTCCTAAACCTAACCCTTATCCCTCATGTGACACTTGTCACTTGAATGTAACTTTAATCCAAACCCTAATCCTCAATCAATCCTAACCATCCATTAATCAATCTATCTTGGTCTTCGATTTCTTTCTTGAAAATCCTATAAATGAGAGGCCTCTCATCTCAATTGAGCATCCACTTTCATTATGACCTTATGTTGCTAAATTTTTTACTAGGCCATCTATCATCATAGCCTTATGCTTCTACATTTTCTATCTAATATATCCTCATGATATCCTCATGATATCCATTTGATCATTCACCATAGCAATCCTATCGTCATGTTGTTGGTTTCATAAGCCATCACATTCTTTCAAAAGAGCAAACCAAATGGAGCTAGGATGCACTCTTTTTCAACTCTATCTGAGGAGAAAGAAGATTTTTAGATGAAGGTATTGTGTATGTATTACATCATCTTCTATGTTATTTACTTACAATATTTTTTTGTTTAAAATTTTTTGATTAATTTTCCATGGCTGTGAATTGCTGGTGGTGAATTTTCCTCGAGATGAATTTATCATGATAGTGAATTTTGCCGTGGGAAAAACGGATTTTTTTTAATCTAGATATTGTTGAAACACCACTCCTTTGATGAACCCTCCCTAATATCCGAGGGTTAATTTTTCAAAAACAAATTCATTTCATGATACTATTTTCGAGTTGACGATAAACAGAAAAGGGAGATAACAAAACTCACCACCTTTCCTAGATAAACACAATATTTACACTGCATGTTATTCGTCTCTACATAAACAATATAAGGATTGACCACAACTCTTTAAAAGATGTTATATACGAAATCTTTACTAAAAAATTTGTGGGTAGTAAATTATAGAAGATAGTGCCCCAATGCCAGAAAGGAAGGTTGCTTGCGAGCGCCCTTAGAGAGATCCACCATGAAAAATTCATAATCAACTTCCTTCTCATTTAAAAAAGAACACACCATTGCAGTTGCAGTGGATAAATGATAGCCATGCACTTTGATCAAAACTATTGCAGTCACAAGATGATAACGATTACGATCACGTTTTAACAACTCCAGGAGTTGGGTGAACAATTTATAGAGGTAAACAATGTCTTTTGAAAATTTTCTTTAGTTACATAAATAAATATAAATCTTCTATTTTCATTCGAAGTTCAAATCAGACCGATCTCATTACCCTAAGCTATTTTCTCTCAAAGCAATTTTCTAGATATATTCCAAAGAACTTTCAAACCTTTTCAACATCTGTTTGAACTTTTCTTTTTGTTGGCTACCATTACTTCCTTGATCAATTGTCAAAACATGATAGTTTATGAGATTCTTCATAAATTTGTTATAGGATAGTATTTCATATCATATCTATATGAAATCTCGATGTATGAGCAAATGTTTCTGGTTCTATGTGGTTAGGAGTTTTTATTTTTTTTAACTAAAAACATATATAATTACAATCAAAAGCATTTATTCATAAGTAGAAAACTTATTTCCTTAAATTTTGATATGTGATATTCATGGTTTTTTGAATTTATATGTAACAATCAATTGGGTTTAGATGCTTAATATAGAATTGCATTAACAATATTTTTTTTTTACTATTGTTGGACATATCAGATGTGGTTTAGCAATTGTAAATCATAGATTTGAACCTTAGTAACATCACTATTGCAATTTGTATTGATCAGATTAATGACATGTTGATCAAAGAAATGAATGACGAGTACATCCCACTTTATTGGATGGTGAAGAAATAGTAGTTTACATAGTAGGGAAATTATTTAACCAAGAATCAAATTTGGCATAAGCTTCCTTATCTAACATAAAACTAGTTGTATTGAGTTTAACTATTTATTCTAAGTCATTTCAATAGTAGTTTTGGATAAGAATTATGATCTTGTAAAAATAAGATATTAGAATTTCAAACATTTTTCAGTTTTCTAATAAGATTGTCTATATTCTACTATCTCTTTCAAAATTTAAGGACATGAGTCACTCACAAGTGATGTGGCTCTTTGATAGCTACCAAAAACTCTAATTTAATATTTTTGAAAAAAAAATTATTTGTTAAAAATTATATAATAACTAAATTTAAAGCATATAACTAGAATATAAGGCATGCATGTATCATACATTTATTTTTCCATTTTTTATACAATCTTAATTAATCTTTTTATTTTTTTGTATAAATACTATCAATTAAGGAATACTTAGGAAAAAATTTCTAGATTGTGATAAAAAGAATGTAAATAGTAGAAGAAGGAAATACATTCATCATTTTCCACAACCATTATTTTTTCTTATCTTTCTTCCATCTGAACATATCTCTTATTTCATATAGATTACTTCTTTGTATTGAAGCCAATTTTCTTGGTAATTTTCTAGGAGAAAAATTACACATTGTCAATCTCTCTCCCATATATAGTGAATACCCATTATAAAAAAAAAACATAAAACACATACAATTTTTGGACGTGATTTAAAAGTAATAAGCATTAAAATATAAAAATGTGACATTAGATCATAAACAAGGGGTGTTCTAACATGAAGTGTACACATCATTTATGTTTGATTTTGAAATTTCTTCTTGAATCTCTAAAGGCATGGGATCAAACAAAACATTAGTTTAGAAACACAAAAACAATGAATTGTTTGACGGTTAGGTTAGAAAATCAACTATAATGTGTCACACTACAACTTACTCTTATGGTTGGCCCATATATTTGGGTATATCTGTCTGGTACTTGGTACCAATAATAGGTCTCTTATTGCTCGGCAGATTTATCTAATCTTTTTTTAGTAGAAAAAAAAATACTCACATTTTTTCTCTCATTTTGACATGTTAGACAATACCAATTGTTAATATATTTTGGTTTCACTTTTTGTTTCAAACAAGTACTATGAAATAACTCTTCACACATATCACATATCAAAGTTTTTATATCTACCAAATAATTACAAATTTTACAATTTTGTTTCATGATGTCATCACCAACAATCCTTCGATGTTCTGTCACTCTAGATTTTAGAGAATAAAAATTAATAGTCCATTTAAAATGTATTCAAATTATTCTTCATAGTATAAATCTTTACTTGAAGTTACCCACATGGTGCACCTTTACTGGTATAAGCAATGTTTTTTTTTGTAGTGCATAATGAACTTCTTGGAGTAGAAGCATTATGATATCAACATGCTAGTTGGCCGTTGAAAACTCTTATTGAAGGATTAAGTTTGACACATTCAATGTTTTGTTTTTCTTTTGCAGCAGTTGATATCCTTGGATTTATGCAGTTGTTATAATCTTCATCAATTTGTTTCTTACAATTTGAAGGTCATCAATAGATCTTATATTATTAATCTGAATAAAATTTTTTTGAAGGTCATCAATAGATTCTATACCATTAATTTGAATAAAATTGGCATCAGAAAGGTTTCTCAGGTTTTTGTGAGCATGTTTCTCTCTTTTGAAACAAACATATGCCATTTATATCAACAATTGATATCTCGGGTTCAAAATGTCTATTGGAATTGCAGCTGAAAAGCATATCCCCTAAAAGTGTTAGGATCAAAGTAAGCTTTTGAGAAGGTATAAATTAGATTCCCTTGCTCAAGAGTATATCTGTCAAACAATGAAAACAAGTTAGTGTATGTATAATAAAAATGAAAGATCATAAAACAAAACTATTGCAGGGATGTTAAAGTTTCATATATATATATATATATAGTCTTAAATCATATCTTTTATAGCTGAAGCTGAATATGAATGACAAGGATTTCAGTATAAGGTGAAGGGAAGACATAATAGGATACAAATTTAAAACTTAATCTAAATAAGACAAGATAATAAAGAAATTTGATACAACAATATTCCATATATTGTGCTATAGAAACTAAATGTATAATAGTTTTTAATTGCACTATTATAACAGCAATAAACTCGGAGCTTTTAAATTCGCAATTGGAAGTTAATGTGTGAGAATTGGAAATGGAAATTCAATTTTGCATTATATAAGCCTATAGGATCTGATTGCACTGTAAAGAAGCTCAACCAATTATAGTAAATTTTACTATATATAAGCCTATAGGATCTGATTGCACTATAATAATAATAATAAAGTTTAGCTAATTAAATTAATAAATAGCAACTTGTAGGATGGTGAAATCTTATACATGGATTGTATAGATTCAACCATCTTCATAGAATAAAATAGATCATTTACTCCAAAAAAAATGCTAAAACTAAACCAAACATGCATTAGAGAAAATGAAATACAACCTATTCTATGATGGATTGGTGCCCTCCATGAAGATGTGAGAGAGCCCTTTCCCAATCCCTTTCTAAGCCAAATGAGATAGACAATGAGTTGCTATGAGCTCAAGTTGCCTATAGTTTTGATGACTTCAAAGTGTGTTCTTGAAATGAGAGAAAATGCCTTGCATTTATAGGAAAAGTTGATAGAAGAGAGGCCAAAATTAGGCAATGTGGGACTAAATCCCATCTAATAGGATAGAGACACTTGTCATAATGGGATTGGTTAAAGCTTGTGCAAGTTTTGGCCAATGTGCCCATTCAAATTTGAAAAATGTCAATAAATGCATGTTGTTGAGGGTTTTGGGGGGAATAATCTTTGTCCAAAAAAGTCAAAGATGAGAGTTATTGAGGGAAAATAGTCTTTTAAATAAATCAATTAAATTGATTTATTGATGCAAGTGGGTGGGTTAGTTAGGAGTTTAGGTTTGACTCTAGTTGAGTCAAAAGCTAGAGAATGATAATCATGATTAGAAGTTAATAAATGTAGATTAATTAACTTGGATGATATTAAGAGGTGACATTTGATAAATCAAATGAGAGGAACTTTAAGGATTTGATTAAATAATTTAATTTATTTAATGAACCTTAGGAAATTAATCAATAAATATTTTAATTGATTAATAGAAGAAATGAATGTTAATTTGTATGATGCATGATTGCTATTTTTGCATGTCTACATTTTGCCCCTTTTTGAAGCAATGTACTCATTGCATTGGTTCAAAGAATGATACCGCTGACATCGAAATTAAAAAAATTCAGATTTTTCGGATGCCCCAGCGAAAATAAGTACGTTAGTACATTGCCCCCTCGAGAGATCGAATGAAAAGATACAATTTGAGGTGGATATCATGACAAAGAGGTTCAAAATGGATCTATGGATGGTTAGACTATATGATAATGAAAATGAGATGTTTGGAAGATGCTTAGAATAACAAATTTATATTATCCTAAACAACTTAAATGATTATGCAATGATGTTGTCCTATAATGATATGACGTGATTATGCAAGATGAGAGGATGAATGCAACTTGGATGCAGGATGGATGCATTGTTAGCGTGAAAGAGGATAAAAGAATGAGAGGGATCAACTCTTAAATCTAAGAAGATGCAGAAGTTCAACAAACCAACTTTATTAGAAATGATGAATGATGATGATGTATTACTTATCCAAGGATGGGAAAAGAGCGTACCTTTCTTTATGTTTGATAATACACGTAGGTGTGATGCATTAGGTATTAAGAACCAGGATGGCGTTGCGCCTAGTGTGATGGACTTTGACTCGACAATCAGATAGGAGTACTCTTGTGCACACTTGACAAACATAACCTTATTCAAAATGCAGTTCAGATATCATAAACATCTCAGACCAAAACATAACAAGGCAAGCCTTATTATGTGGTCAACAAGACACTTAAAACATCCTTCCTACAAACAAAACAAAGTATGCATGATGAAGTTATTTTACAAGAATATCCAACAAGCACAACAAATAAAAAGATAATGATCGTTGCCCCATTCCTTTCTCTCTAAACCTGTTTTGTTTAGGCATCATCGAGAGGTCCTTGGAATGAGCGCAAAATAAGATAAGTCAAAAAGACCAAAATAAAGTAAACAAACAAGCTAATGTTCTTCGTATCGCTAGCCAAGAATAATTACTGTGGGGTACCTGATGCTTATGTCCATCATAGGGAAGCTTCATCCTAGGACATGTAGTGATCAAGGTTTTAGTGGGACTGATTTGGGTGATAAGCTATTGATACTCTGAGTTGACCAACTTTCTTGCTTACTGACTTAGGCTTGAGACTCTGACGATTAGGCGTTCACTTTAGAACCTGCTAAACTTGCTTCTGACTAACTCACCAAAGGGTGAAAGCAACGATGATTTATTATGAGTGATGACAATCACGGGTGAAAGCGAGATGAAATGGATGCACCATTTTGGTTTTTTCAGATATTTTGAGGCTGTTTTTGGTATTTTCACATTTTTCAACGTTTTTGGTATTTTCAAGATTTATGAATGTTTTTGAATTTTGTGTCTCGGGGGCCGATCAAGGATGGCCTTGCCTACGTTTAAGCTTAGAGATGACGTAGTTCGGACTGGTGGTGGACTGACTTGATGATAATATGGACAAATGGATTGCCATTTTATTGCCTAAAGGACTAACTTAAGATGTAGACTAGATGGGCAAACGGATTGCCAATGTGACAGACGCCTAAAGGACTGACCTAACCGTCTCGGGGGATGATCAAAGATCAACCTTGCCTGCGTTCAAGCTCAGAGACAACGTAGTTCGACAAGGTGAAAGATTGACAAGACTCAATGATGAATTTTTGAAGATTTTCCGATATTTTGATAGGTTTTTGGATTTTTGATGATTTGGATGTTTTTGATTTTTCGCATGATTTTTTTGAATGTTTTTGGTTTTGATGAGTTTTTTTGAATGTTTTTGGCTTTTTCTGATGAATTTTGACAATTTGGATATGATATGCATGATGATATCAGTGCTCTATTTTTGGGTTTTGTTGAAAACCAAGCTTAGTGTTGATCAATCAGATTGATGAATTGATAGTTTGAATAAGTGTGTTAATTCAAACGAAAGTGATAATGCACTTGTAAAATCTAGGAAGTTGTGTTATCCCAGAGTAAACTCGTACAAAAAGGATAATTTGGCTAGGTGTGTTAAGCCAAACAAGGTGATGATTGATTGGATTCAATTGATCAAGATTGATGAAGCTTGATTTGGAACAAAGTAGATTTGATGATTTGATGTGACGCTGGGGTACACATTAGATGCAACTGATGTTGATTGTTCAGATTTGATGACTGACGAAAGATAAAGCTTGATGAGGAACATCTTCTTGTCAAAATATGCCATGGGCTAGTGACTTGGATTCGTGTTAACAAATGATTTGACCAAGTTGATTTCACATTTTCCAATGCTCGGATCACCACATAAGTGGGAAGATATAGATCAAGATTTATTCCCGGAGCGAGATGTAAATATCTGTCCCCAGTGTCTAGCAATGTTTGAACAGCCATGGGTGGATTCTTGGATACGAATGGATATGGATTATCTTGCGATAAGATAAGGGTGTTCGAACATAGGAATGCTCATTCGGATAATGCTTTGAGGCTCAGATAATGTTGGATAGGATGGGATCAATGAAAATAACCCATGTCAAGATGTTTACCATAAACAAGTATAAAGTGTGCTCCAAAATTTTACAAGATCAAGATAACTTGGAGTATGGATGCAGATGGAAAATGGATTGGATAAACGGTTCATGGATGAAAAGATAATATGGATGGAATGTCGGGTTTATTATGGATGTGAGAAGATGCTTTCTCTTGGATTGGCGCACGTAGATGCTCAATTCTACACATGACGCCTGTTTGCCAGGTTTTCATCATGGTACCTGTCCAAAGCACCACCGAAGCAGTTTTCGCTAGAGGACGATTTTTTTTCTTTACTGTTTTCAATCCTTTTTTCTATTTTTTTTGGATTTTTGGATTTTTTGATTGTTTTGTTGTCACCAGGACGCCTGTTTGCCAGGTTTTCATCAAGGTAACCATTTTTTCAGGACATTTTTTTGATTTTTTTTGTATTTTTTGAGAGATTTTAAGCTGATGTTGATGCTTCTGTCATAACATGCCATCGGTATCCTATTTGAAGAAGTTGCTTTTCCAAGATAAGTGCACTTGAATGTAACTTTTGAGATCCCTGATCTACTTTGTTGATACCGGAGTTAACTTTGTCTTTGTGCACACATCGCGATAGAGTGCATTTTGAATCCTTATGATGAAGGGTGATTGCCAATACATGGTCAATGTGAGAACTGGATATCATGCGTGGAGGCATGGATGGAGTGTGTTTAGGTATAAAAGATGGATTGGTTGACAGTTTGGAGCCTTTGACTCTCCAAACTTGGGAAAACGAGCAATAATGGGTGGATACGAAAGTGTACATGGAATTAGGACCAACTGCTTGATACACTTTGTATGTTGCTTGAGAAGCTTTATTTTGCTTTTGTGGAAATCTTTGATGGATACTTGCCCCATTTTTATTTTGCCCCATAGTTTCTTTGACTGATGGAGTTTGATAGGGATAATCTTTCTTTGTATTTTTTTGTATCCATATGTACTTGATTTGTCCAATATGCTTCTTAGCTTCTTTTTCTTTGATAACGTTCTTCATGTTTTGATTCAAGTTTTTCTTTTGATGTTGGTTCCAATTCGTGGATGGGGTGATGGGTGGATGAAGATTCATGGCGTGGTGGGTTGTAGTATTGGCATTGGTTTCATCATAAGGATCCTTCGTGCTCCCTATGTTGACGTTTGCTCGAGATGAAGTTGCCCACAGTATGGTGATAGTATTACTGATATGTTGAGATCCCTTGATTGTTGAGTAACCAAGGCCTTGATGCTTAGGATTGCCAAAAATCTACACTAGTTCTAGGATACCCTGTTCATGTATGCCTAATCTTCTACCTTGATAATTCATCTGTTGAAAAAATTTATTTGCCATAGGATATGATTTACCTTGGAAACAAGGTGTTTCTCCTTCTCTGCTCTGTCGTGGACCTTCAAAAGTGTTAGCTTCTTTATTGATGAGATAGGTAGCCTTTAAAAAGGTGAGTGATCCAAGTTTATAAGTGATAGGATCTTCTGGATGTGGGATGACTTCCTGATTGATCTCTTTGGCTTGATCTTGTGTCATATCAGATTGTAGTGCTTCTTCAAGAAGTGTTGATGCTTCTCTGTCTACACAAAAGTCTTCCTCATGACTCACTTCATAGGATGTTTCTGATTCATGACTTATGTACAAGCCTTCTTCATGATCCATTTCTGATATGTCCCTGCATTTCTCTACATCTTGATCATGTGTATAAATTTTAAGAGTAGGAGACTCTTGTTCCTTAGTAAGAGTATGAGACTCTTGTTTTGAATGAAGATCATCTATAGGTTCATCCAAAGAAAGCATCTCATAGGTAGATGGAAGAGTATGTGCTATGCGGATATGGTCATCACTTGCAACATCTTGTATAGATAGGAGAGTGTCCTTTATATCGCTGTAGTAGCTTGGAGATACAAATTCTCGATCTTGAGTGATTTCAGAATTGCTTTCAACATGCTTTGGATCAAGTTCTTGATATGGGTCAATTTCAAATAATGGATTTCTTTCTTGGATATCTTCATTAGGCATAGGAATATTCTCAAATTTCATGAGGTCAAAGGATGGCCATATGTTTTGGAGAGGATCATTGCTAGAGCTTGGTGAAAGATGTTGATCATGCTTTGGAATAAATTCTTGAGATATGTCTTGTAACTCATTAGGTGATGTAGAGACATTTTCAACATTGTCATTAGTTGAAGGATCACAAATTATAGGATCAAATAATGTTAACCCTCCTTTGAATGGATCATTGTTAGACATCGTTGGTGAGTTTTGATCATGATTGAAAAGTGGCTTTTGGTGTGTGATGATTTGATCATTGAATGAGATGGGAACATCTTCAATGTGTTCATTGATGGATAGCTCTTGATCATTGTTTTCAACAATTGCAGTGGGAATCTATTGCAAGCTTTGTTGAGCGGGTAAGGCCTACATTTGCTGCTGAGCCAACAACGCTTGTTGTTCATCATGTTGTTTTTTTTCCAACAATTCTTTTTGTTGGGCTCTTTGTTGTGCTACTTCTTCTTGGATTGCTCGCAATAGTGCGTAGAATTCTTCTTGTGCTTGCACTTGTTGGGCTACTTGAGCCGCTTGTGCTTGCTGAGCAACTAGCTATGTAGCTTGTTGGGCTTGGAGTGCCTTTTTGCGGGAAGCTTCTTGCAACATGATGGAGAATGAATTGGTCGTGCTGTGCTTTGGCAGTGATGGCAGTGGTGGTGGAATGGGAATGGTGTTGATTGTTGGGGTTGCTTGGATGGTTTCCGTCTATTGTTGCGATATCGATGGCAAAATGGGATGATTTCGTATGATGTTTTGATTTGGCATGATAGATTGAAATTGAACATTGTTGTGGTTGGGAATCATATTGCTTGGATTTAGGTAACTTTGATTTTGCATGGGGTTACCTTGACTTGAATCAACATACGGAGTTGTCAACATATTTCTTGGATTTTGAACAACATTAGGGGGATTTGCAAACATGTCAACCTCAAAGTTTACCAAGTGTGGATTTGAAATGGTCATGTTTGGTAAAGTTGCACTTGGTATGTATGGATTTTGTGGGATAATGTTGTTTGGAAAACTCATGCATTGAGTGTTTGGTTGATAGATTTGCAGATTTGGACTTGGATTTAAATCTATCATTGGGAAAGGTGTTCTAAACTTTGGATTGGGTATGCTCATATTTGTTGTACCATTGATGTTTGTATGAGATAATGCTCCCATGTATGCATTGTACAAGCTTTGAAAATCAAATGGTATTGCAAGGCTTGGATAGTTTGGTTGAATCGAATTGCTCATGATGGATGGATCAAGTTTATATTCCATGTCCCTCTTGTGTTGAGATCGAATTTGAACCATAAAATGAAGACCAATTCTCAAGAATGTAAGAGATGAACCTCTAATCCTTTAGATCGGTCTAAACCTTAGGTTCAAAGAAGTGAAGAACTAGGATAATTGAAGGATCAAAGGGATAATGAGGATGAGCTAAACGGAAGATGAGTGATATGGATGAATGGAACTCTTAAAGAAACTTTGAAAGAAATGCTAAAACTTTTAGGACTTTGATTTGATTGATTCATGATTGGATTGATGGTTTGACGAGGTGTGTTAAGTCAAACAAAATATGATAAATGTAATTGTAAAGCTCTAGGAAGTTGTGTTATCCATAGAGTGAACTCTTACAAGATGGTAGTTTAAATAAGTGTGTCAAGTCAAACGAGGTGATGATTTGATAATTTGGCTAGTTGTGTTAAGCCAAACAAGATGAACTCGTAAACCCTAGGAAGTTGTGTTATCCTAGAGAAAACTCATGTATAAGATGATGGTTTGACTAGTTGTGTTAAGTCAAACAAAGTGATTTGATTTCACCTAGAATTTTAGCATAAAAGATGTTTACAAAGTTTCCAAGAGTTGTTGGTGAGATGGAAATTTGATTGATTTTGATGGTTGAAAGATGGATGAAAGTGATTGAAACTGATCCTAGACTTGACCTGGAATAACACTTCTTCTTACAAGACCTCGGTGTTGAAGAACACGCTATATTTCCTATGGAAGGAAAGCAAACCTTTCAAACAATTTAGGATCTCAAGATGCTCCTCACTAGCTTTCAAACTAAGCTTTTTGAACTTTGGTTTTGGGATTTTGATCATGTTAGAAAACACATGTGTAATCCAATTTGTCTTTTATTTTGTTTAGATTCAGTTCTTTTTACCACAAACACATTCTTGATTATGTTTTCAAACTGAATGTCTAATGTCCTGCTTTCGTTTTCATCCCACAATGTCCATTATGTGGAAATCAAAGAAATTAGGGCAAAAGTTTCCTAGGTTTATCCTTAGTGCAAAACAGATGACGATAGAATTCAAGCACTTAGAAACCTATAAGGATATGATCCCTAGGGAAAGCAAGAGTACTCAAATTCGTCAAGGATATTTGTTTCTTCCAAGGTGTTTGAAATTTGAGGCTCTTGTGTATGTTTTTCAATGTTTTGAATTCAAGCAAAGTGTTTTTTGATTCCAAGCACTTTTTACAACCCTAGGATGATGAGGCAATATCTTGTTGGGTTCCCACTTGGATAAATCCAGCTGCGCATATCTTGTGCGAATGGCTAAATGCTTGACCACACTGGCTCCCCTCCACGACACTCACTTATTCGGGTCAGCCAAGCATTAGTACCCATGAATCTCCCATGGCATAATTTCCATTTCCACAACAAGACCGCATGTTACGTGGGGCGGCTTCAAAGGACATGACCTTTTGCACCAACAAGATAGACAAGGTTTTGGCCAATTTCTAAACAAGGGGTTCTAATTCGAGCATTCCGTTCGTGGGGGATTATCCAACATTGGTGAGAGTCCATTGCTATCCATCTCATTGGAATAATCCTCGTGATTCTTGAACTTTCCTCAAGAATCCACACTTATATAGCGGTTGGAAGTCGCTTGGCTTTAGCGTGTTCCCAGTTGGGTCGTTCCCTTGGGTGAGTATTTTTTCCCACAAGGCAGGCCCTCTAAGATAAACAAAAGTGAGCTAACATATCCTGTCATTCACACAACCTTTGTTGAAAAACAAAGGGGAAAACCTCCGCAATATGTCGTGCTCACACTCACATGTTTTGTTCAATTTTTAGATCCCAAATCGAAGTGTGGAGGCAATCTTTTTCACAAGTTAATATCACCAAAATGCTTTTGATTCTCAAGATCGCTATGAAGCACGAGAGAAGCGCATACGCATTTCAATGATGTTAATTTGTGAAAAATATTGCAAAACATGAAAGACGCTTGTTCATTTTATACCTCAAAGCAGTGATGAGTTCGTTTTAGAAGCACCAATTGAAATGTGAAGTTTGCCTTGTTCAATTTTAAGTCCAAATTGAAATATAGTAAATGTCTAAGGTTCTTTTTAACCAACTTTTAAAAGATCAAGTCAAGTGTTTAATTTTAAACCCAAAAGGAAATGTGAGTTGGTTTAAAACAGAAAAAAAGGGTAGTGAATTGAAGCTCTAAGATTTAAAATAAGCATTAAAAAATGCTTTTTCCAAGTCTTGATTTCAAAAAAATATCTCCAACTCCACTTTATCTGCCTTTGTTTTCATTTGATCACAATGTCAACACCTCCAATTTCAATCTTTAACCTTTGTTCAATTTGGATACTCGTCTTCTAGTGTCCACCTTGATTTCAACCTGGAAAACAATACAAAGTTATCACAAACTAGAAGTACAATATTTCAAGGAAATCAAGATAAACAATAGTTCATAGCCATGGATAAACATGAAACATAAGCTACACTAAGATAAATAATAGTTGATGTAGATAGCCTTACTGTTGTTTCCTGTATACCTGACACCACTTATTGTAGCAAATTTTATACAAATACCTGAAAAAGGTCTTTTTAATTCAATGTTAATGCTGGCAAAGTGGCAAAGATAAGGCTTGACAAAAGTAATTTATTGTATGGAAACACTAAGTAGTGACTCTTAAATGACTTGCATGACACCAAAGGATTCATCTTAGCCTTGCACTAACAATGAAGATGCTCATAGCCTGCAATCTTTTAATAAAAAGACAATAGCAACCTGCTCATTAATCACTTCGCTCCTATGACATCAATTTGACTAATGTTTTGTGGATGGTTACAATTGAACATTAAAAGCTCAGTATATCAAACTTAGATCCCCAAACATCATAGTAATTGTTAGTCATGAAAGATAGGAAATGGAAAGAGCCATCATTTGCGTTCAATTTCCCATCAACACCAATGAGTGCATCATTTGTATGTAGACACTAGACTATATTATTTCATGATTATGAGAAAGTTTACATCTTTGGGGTGCAGGGTCACATGATTCCCCACCATCGAGTAGGTGAAACTCTCACTATGTTTGTTTGTTGCATGTTTCATTTGAGAAAAATATTTTAACATTTTCAACATTATTTTTCAGCTATCAATCCACCTTTGGATGAATTCCAAAGAGGAAAGCTTCAACTGCCATCTCTGTAGGTTGTTTACTACTATCCACTTCAACAAATAATTATTCTAACTAATATTTTATACTTTATGTTTTAATAACTTGGATTTTCCATTTAATTAGTCATTTTAAAAAATGAATTCTTGTTGTTAAGTTATATTGGATTTTCTTATTTGACACTTAACCCTGCTTTGTCCATAGGTACTCCTGTGACTAGAATTATAAATTGTGATAAACTGCAGATCTTAGAGATATTTGACAAGCACAATGAATCCATAAATTGCTTAATATCAATCTGTCAAGTTAGATAGTAAGGGGTCTCCTTATAAAGGAGAAATATCTAACCATGAGGTGTTGAGGTGTTTCAACACCTCTCCAGTCTATTAACTAGCTAGGATAAATATCAGGAAAATATCAACTTGCACAATAAATGCCATATGAGTATGGAAGCCATTAATGAATACCCTGACATAAATGATAAGTTGAAAGATTGTTATTTAATTACAGTAGTACGTGGCTCAAAGAAATTGAGTGGCACATTTTATCCAATGGAGAATTCCAATGTCTCTCCCTAAAATCAACCATTTTCCTCTTTTTTTAACCCTTCCATCTCCGACACAAACCAGGTTAAAGTTCAATTTTTTTATATTTAAAAGTAGCTTCCGACATATTTAAAGAAGTGGTAGTTTTAGTTTGAATTATGCAAAAAATTAAGTCTTTTTGGTTTTAGAAATATTAGTATTTATTGTTTTAGAAATCTTCTCTTTGTATTTGAATCTTCACATCAACTTATAACATTTTTACAGTAAATTTCTGCAAGACTGTTGATCACATATTTCTGAGTATTTTTTGAAGTTGGAAGGGTGAATGATATTATTACATATAAAATAAATTCTTTTTTTTTTTCCAAAATATTTATGTAGCAATTTTACTTGAATTTCATTGATAAAATGATCAATATAATGAGTCTAAAATCATAATTATAATTGAACTTGAATTTTGCAAAATGATTCACCCAAAAAACACCTAGCTTCATCTTTCTCAAGATGCTGCTTGACCCCGAAGTCCAAAATGTAGTAGTCAAACCATTGCAATAGAAGTTGAAATGCTAAAATGGGTTCATTCAAATGCCTTCAGAAAAATAGAGAGAAAAAAACAACTGTTCCGCAGATCCACTGCATTTCTACAAAAAGCCCAACATTTGTACTCACGGAAAAAGAAAATGCTTAATTTGGAAAACCTGTTCATTTGAAAAGCAGGCTTTTTCTTTTTAAGTTTTTAATGAGTTGAATGAAGTGGAGCAGATTTAGAAGAGACACTTTGGTAAGCGCAATAAAAAAATAAGAGAAGAAAGTCTGAAGTTGATAAAAATGAAAGTTTTAATATTTTCAAATATAGAGGATGATAAGGAGACTGGAGCAGCCACCGAGTTAAAGCACCACTACTCTGATATTGGGAATTTGGGACCAGTATTCTCAGAGAAAGGGAATTTTTCATGAATGATGATTTAACAATTTCCTTGTAGCTATTATGCCTTCAACGTGAGGGAGACCACTAGTGGAGCAGGTCCTCAACAGTGCATTGATGTGTATGCTAAGTAGTACAGTTATCCTAAGAATCATTTTATTTGTGTTATTTAATTTTATATTTGAAAATTTATAATCCATTTTTTTTAATGGAAATTTATATTCAACTTCTTTAAATATGATGTTAAAAATCTCTTAGCAATTTGCAAGGATAAACAGAAATGAAGCATTCCCAATTGCTATTCACATTTGTATCCACTCCATTGGCCCTCATACATTGCTTTCATACAGAAACATAATGCCGCAACATTCAACTACATTTCTTTTTAACAACTTCGCTTATCTCACTTGTCATGTCACTTGTCAACTCTTCATTCTTTCATCATTTTACAGACTTTAGAAATGCTACTCACAATTTTGACTCTCAATCTAGACACATATTTATCCAATCTCCTCAAACTTCCTACTACCTCAATATCTATAGTAACAACGCAAAACATACTACAACTCTATCAATTTACAGCTTTGACTATCTTCCATACAAATCTTCAATCTTCAGTAGGCACTTGCTTTGGATTCTTTCTCTAGTCTACAACCCCTTTCCTTTTCACAATGTTAATAAGCAATCTTTACCAAAAAAACAAATTACTTACCACAGGTTCTTCTTTGGCAGGGATGACTTAATCACTGCAAATCTCCCCTTAACTGCTGCGGCAGTTTTTCCTTGCCATCAAATTTTTGACAATGTCTTCAGACTTGTGTTATTTCCTTCCAATCTTAACGGCTAAAAATGATGCAGCAGACTTTTCTTTTGTTAACAGAAACACCTTGCTTCGAGTGGACATGGTTTCATTTGACAACGGCTTCAAACTTGCCGCAAACTCCTTGGCAGCACACATCCTTATCGGCTTGTTCTCCTGCAGAAATTTCTTGCGAACTCTGCTTTAATATTTCTGACGGCATGTCTGCTTGAACTCGAGACCTGCAGGAGTCGCTGAGCTGAGAAATTATTGGTAAATAAATTGCATCCACGTCACAGATTCGAATCCCAGCAAGGCGTATTTCCTCCTCTACAGCGAAAATTGCTTCGATTTGAGAGTAGTGAGGCTCCCCGTCTCCATACAAACAACTTATGCTCACAAAATTGCCCTACACAAATAAATAGCAGACATCAAAACTGAGCAGGAATTGGAGTGCTCACTAAACTCCCCCGTGGCTTCCTCCTCAAACTTCTGCAACTATAGGAACAGCTGATGATTTCAATGCATTCAACATCAACACTCCATAGGATTCCTCTGGGCTCTGATACCACTTTATTGGAGTGAAGACAGAGCAGAATAAAAATGCAAGCACAGATTATATCAAATAATAAAAAACTTTACATATATTATCTCCTTGCAGGTCTAGGGAGCTGGACTCTCAGAATAGTAAATAGCCCTTACATTACATCATATTGAGGGGATAAGCATTGATGTCATGGTCTGCACGGTAGTTGTGAAGATAAGGCAAAATTAAATAACAAAGAAACATCCAGAAACTAGTACCTCTGCCTTGACTGCATCAGGTTCAAACATTTCTATAAGATCCCAACATTTTTAGTTGAGGATTGTCAATGTTTGAAGCTGATGCAGTAAGGAAGGGGTACTAGTTAGGGATCCCTAAGTAAGGATTGCCAACCCTTGCAGTTTAAATATCCTATATAGGTATTGATCAAGTTTATCGCATTACGATTGGCAAATATAATGTAGGGAATTTCGTATAGACAATTGCAATAGTAAGTTCATAAGGCTAGTATCTCTATTCCATGTTTCCAGTGAACATACAAACAGACTACATTGTTACACTCTCATCTGAATATTGTCCAGTGGAGTGGATGCAAATATGAGCAAACTGCTAAGAGATTTTGAACATCATCTTTAAAGAAGTGGAATATAAATTGCCATTAAGAGAAAAATCATGTTCTTAGAAAAAAACTGTAGCATGCAAAATCTTTAAGAGAATATGTAGCATGTGTGAGGTTGCTCTTGTACTTAGAAAAATCATGTAAAAGCCTGTCCGCAAACTATATCAGCTTCAATCTCTATAAGACAGTGATTGAGAACGCTATTATAACAAGTATGGGAGTCTGCCACCATCAAGCAAGTATCAGAGAGGGTCAATAGGTTTAAGGATCCGATATTTATGTCAGAAGAAATGTGTTTGAAGAGCATGGGGTACTTCGGTGCTTTGTAAGACTAGAATTCTTTATTCTTTTTTTGTACTCACCGTTCATTTGAGGTTTTCCCCTCTGGATACCTGTATAACGTTTTTCAGTGAAAACGGAGTTTAAAAGAAATTACTGGAATCTACACACATATTATTTCCCTTCTATTTTCTTTAAGGAAGACAATTTCTTAAAAATATTATCTTACTCATATTTAATGTAAAGGTATGTGAACCAAGAGAGTAGAGCCATTTAATATTGTTATGAAGGTTTTTTTAATTGAATCAAAGCATAAATACAAAATTTACAAAGAATTAACCACTGTCAAAGATCGGCAATGACATACAAGTGCCTGTAAAAGAAAGACATTCACAGCTGCTAAACAACAATAAACCATAAAAATAGTACTGTCTTTCAACAGACAGTCTAATTTGTATAATCATAAAATTTGGAACTCCACATAATTATTGATATATGTAGGGAGAGATAAGCTTTGACACTTTATTTGGACAAGCTAAAAAGCAACTTCTTGTTTTTTTGTTCACGATCCCAGAAGCCCACAAGATTGGTCTGGAAGAACATTATAAATGGCTTACTACATTTTGGGCTTCGGATTCGAGAAGCATCTTGACAAACATGCAACTAGGGTTTTTGAGGCGAGAAAGTATCTAGCAATCTAGGTCCAAATTTTAGTTTACAATTTTGGGGTTCCAAAATGAATTACAATTTGTAAATTGCAAATTCACTTGCAATATATTTGACAACTTTGAAAAGATGAGAAGACTGTTCATTTAGTTTTTCTATTCAATAACAGAGACTTTCATATACCCTGACTATCAAGTAATATTGAAAAATCCAAGTTCAATTATAAGAATGATTTGGGGACCATTACAATTGATTATTTTACCAATGAAATTTAAGTAGAAATTTCAAAAATAAATTTGGATAAAAAATAAAATTATATAATAATATCATTCATCCTTCCAACTTCAAAAAAAAATACTAGAAATATGCAATCAACAATCTTAGAAATTTATTGTAAAAATGTCATAGGTTGATGTGAAGATTCAAATACAAAGATAGATTTCTAAAACGGTAAATAATATTATTTCTAAAATTAAAAAGAAACTTTTTCTTTTCTTTTTTGCATAATTCAAACCAGTATTACCATTTCTTTAAATATTTTGGTGGCTACTTTTAAATTTAAATAAAATTAAAAGATTAATAGTTTGGGCTGGAGATGGAAGGATCACAACAAAGAGATAATAGGTTGATTTTAAAGAGAGCCATTATGATTCCCCATGGGATATAATACGCCACTCAATTTCCTTGAATCAAGTACTATTGTGATTGAATAGCAATCTTTTAACTTCCCATCTATAATTCCAATCACAAGTGTAGCTATGGACGTTGCAAGATTAACTGTTAAATACCAAAAATAAGTATAACTTAGAAACAATCATCAATTAAGGTTACACAAGAATTCATTTGAAAAACATGACTAGTTAAATAGAAAACCCAAGTTATTAAAGCATCAAGGATAAAACATTTGATAAAATAATGTATTTGTTGGAATGAGTAGTAGTAAACAACCTACAGAGATGGGAGTTGAAGATTTCCTCTTTCCTTTTTTCATACATTGTTGGACTTCATCCAAAGGTGTATTAGAAACTCAAAAATAATGTTGAGAATGTTAAAATACTTTTCCTAAATGGATCATGAAACAAAGAAGCTTGAGAAACATAAATAGAATTTCACCTACTTGATGGTTGGGGAATTAGATGACCTTGCACCCCAAAGAAGTAAATTTTTTCATAATCATGAAGCAATATAATGTAGTGTCTATCCAATATAAATGATGCATTGGTTGGCCTTGATGGGAAATTAAATTCCAGTGATATATCTTTCCACTTCCTGTCTTTGGTGACCTAATAATAATAAAAAATAAGTAAGAAATTATTTCCAAAAAACATGACAAGAGAGTTGAAGAGAGATTATCATTCAACACCATATAAGATGGGATGACATAGTCAAAAATTACTTCACCTAATTTAAAACATAGACTAAGAAACCGTCAAGATAAAATAAGAACTCTAACATATCCCATAATCATTACAATATCAATTAAAAATGATTGAGAAAATTACCTTTATGTGAAATTCCACTAGAAGAGAAGAATAATCATAAATGATCATACCATTATCTTGATACAAAATTAAACATTCTTATTTTGAAATTATTTACAAAAAACATTTTAAAAAATGGATGTTTTGTTTCCTTGCCTACCCCTTGGGATTGTATTATATTGTTTATTTTCTAAGCCACTTCACCACATAGTTTTAGCTAGCATCAACAAGTTCATTATATATGGGACTAGATTAGTTAACATGTTGCAATGTTAGAAAGGTTAAAAGAATAATATTGTATGTTTTACATGGTGATAAATAAGTTGCATCCAAATTAAAGATAGAAAGGCTATCAAGTGGGTTAGTAGTTCAATAATATAGCAACCCAACAAAAAATTGATGGCCTCAAGTTTGAATTCTAATTTAAAAATATATTAGAGATAAGTTTAAATTATAATTCATGAGTTAATAAAAGAATAATTATGAGTAAAATAACACTACTCTATTATCGGGAATTTGGGACTATTATTCTTCGAGAAAGGGAATTTGCTACGAATGATGATGTCCCAATTTCCTTGTAGTTATTATGCCTTCAACATGAGGGAGACCACTAGTAGAATAACTCCTCATTAGGGAATTCATGTGTATGCTAAGTAGTACAGTTATCCTAAGGAACAGTTTACTTGTGTTATTTAGTATACCATATTTAACAATTTATAATCCACTTCTTTTAATGAAAATTTATATTCCACTTTTTTAAATATGATGTTCAAAATATCTTAGTAGTTTGCAAGGATAAAATGAAACAAAGGATTCCCAATTTATATTCACATTTGCATCTACTCCATTGGAAAATATGTTACAATGTGGTATCTTTGTATGTTAATTGGAAACATTGAATAGAGATACTAGCCCTATGAAATTACTATTGCAATTGTCTATAAGGGATTCCCTGCATGATATTTTTTAATCACCATGCAATAAGTTTGATCAATAGTTATAGAAGACTTTTAGACTGCAAGGGTTTGCAATCCTTACTTAGAGATCCCTAACTAGTACCCTTGCCTTCACTGCATCAGGTTCAAACTATGTGGTAGTATCATTATGGTACTAAATATTGTATGATATCCTCAATAGGTAAGTTTCAAGGGTACTAGGATGTTCAAATTGAATTAGGGTCAATATTTGTGGGAGGCCAAGTGTGGTATAGATGACCTAGTCAGAAGATCCTGAATATAGGTTTATTATATTATGAGATTAGTTAAGCATCCTCTTATTATATTATGAGATTAGTTAAGCATCCTCTTACCTACTATGAGGCATTAATAATTGAAGGGAATCATTACTGAAACCTTGGTCATGGAAAACTGATTGTATGCCTTTGAGAAACCTTTTGAGGAGAACTACTTGTGACTTTGATCTGTTTGTAAGCGGCTATGTAGGTGGTCTTTGGGCAAAAGATGTCCCTATGAAATCAAGTACTTGTTGGCAAGAGACAATACAACTGTCATTGACGGCAACCCTATGCATTGATAAGGTACACATATCCTCATTCAAGTTTACCGACAGATAGATTGAAAATCGACAAGGCAGAATAGAGTATTTGGTAACTCAACATTCATCGATCTGTGCATAGATTTTAGGTTACCATTTTGTGTTGCACATCTTAGGAAATGATTGTTGGTATATTATCTCTATTGAGTCTGAAGCGCAATGGCTCGTACCAATTCGTATGGAAGTTAGAAGATTCAGTTGGCGTATTCTAAGTTTTTCTTGTATTAAGGCCAACTTCAAAAATATATTAAGTCATGGATGTATGAGAACTAATTAATTGAGTATCTCTATGTTTGTACATCTTTGTTTGGGTCTTAGCCATGTTGTGACTGACCATTAAGGGTATGCATTGTATATTTCTCATTATGTGAGCTGACAGTTGTAATTTTGTTGTGTTTTATTAAAGTTGACTAAGTGTAAATAAATCCTATGTTATGGATATAAATACATGATCAACCATTCATTTTTGGAAGATGTAGACATTGTGTTAGTGTTTGAATTGAGAGTTAGAGAAGAATAGAGGTGTGATTAAGCGTAGTTTCACTTGTGCATAGAAGATCTGTGTGGTGTGTATCAGCAGAGATGAACAAAATTACAGAATTAGTCTGAAAGGCAACGAATCTATTATTGTACTTAATATGGAACTATAATCAGACATTTTAGATGCTATCACCTCAGTTCAAATCTTTAGATGGTTTTAATCTGAACTCTTTGGAAATAATCCCTCTTTTCTTTGAGTAGTGAGATCTAGGCAGTACTTCTGAATGCAAGTGCATTCCCCTTTTGTAATCTTCATTTTGAGTATACTCAAAAACATAAATGTGGATTGGCCATCCACCGTGGTTTTTCCCCTAACAAGGTTTCCACGTAAAAATCTGGGTGTTATGGTGTTGTGTTTGTTTTCTTTTTTATGCTTTATGATTGAATGTTCTTAATGCTTGAAAGTTAAAGGTTGATAACATTAATTTTTGCACAACACTGATTCAGCCCCCCTTTCAGTGTGGCTTGTTTCCAACCATTGGTATCAGAGCTAGTTCCTAAGAAGAAGAAGTCTAACAGCTTGGGAGATCTTGGAAGAAATTTCAAATGGATTCAAGCAATATTGAACTACAACTTATGGTGGCCCTAGGTGACCTTGATCAATCAAAAGATGAAGTCCAGAAACTACAAGTGAATCTCAAGGATGTAGAAAAATTCATTGAGTCTCTGAAAGACAAAACCAACAAGTCAAGAGAGAAGAGAAATGAACTTTGTGATTAAATTCAATAGAATTATAACAAGAGCACTGAAGATGAACAATCCAGTAAGGCCCTGAAAGAAAATACAAAGGAATGTGAAAAGATTACTCAAGACAATATAGTTCTGAAGGCTTAAATGGAATCCATCATGACGAGAATGACCAAAGAGATTGAAGAAAAAAAACAGAACGAAGAAAGCCTAGCACAAATCCTGAAAGAAAAATTTGAAGTATGTAGCCGATTGGATGATGAATTGGAAGTATCCAAAAACAATGAAGAATCACTTGAAAGACAGTTAGATGATCTCATAAATGAACTTGATACTACAAATGAGTACAAGGAAAAGTTCAAAGCCAGCTCATCCATGCTCAATGAACTAATTGATAATCAGATGACTCATGGTGATAAAAGAGGTCTTGTATTTGAGAAAGGAGAAAGCTCAAAATCTGAAAAAAAGGATTCTGGACAAAGGAGATTTAGACAAAGAAATGAGATGAACAATCCTGGTAGGTATCCAGTAAGACAACCCAATGCTCAAAAATTCAATGGATGCTGTTTTAATTGCAACAAGTTTGGACACATGGCTTCTCAATGCAGAAGTAGAATGAATCAAAGTCGTCCATCTTTCTCAGGTCAGTGTTTCAATTGTTATAATATTGGTCATAGGTCAAATGAATGCAGAACTATGATGAGTCAATTTCACAGAAACATCAGATGCTATACTTGTAATAGACCTGGACATGTTGCTAATCAATGCAAATCAAGAGGAAATCAATGGAACAACCGGCTTGGTAAGAGGAATGTTGTATTCTACAATTGCAACAAATCTAGACACATTGCTACAGTATGTCAGAACAGAAAAGGTCTAGTAAACCAAAGGAAAAATATGCAAAAGGATGTGAGAGGAAAAGGTAAAGTCACTGTAGATGAGGTCAAGCAACAAATGTAGTAAAAATGGGTGAATAAGAGTCCCACCATTGAATAAAATGCACCTGCACCAGAACCTACCTCTGGTAATTCCTCCAGGAATTAGTCTCAGGCTTTTGGCCTAGGGGGAGCAGTCAAGAAAATCATCAAACCCCCTAACTGGTAAATGACCCCAGATGTAATTACATATTAATGATGGAAAGATGCCCAAGAAATGTGGTTGAACTCATCAGAGGAAGTGGTATACTGTATCTTGATTCCACAGAAGAGTTATCAGGTTTCTATACATAGTAAAAGTGCAACCAAATGAATTATGGAAAATGCATTTATTGCATCAAAAATTTAAGTAAGCAAGTGATAAAAGGTCATTTCTATTCCTCATTTTTCTCTTTTCTATCTTGAGAGAAAGAAGTTGGAAAGCTCCAGCTGACCTAAAGAGAATTGAGGCAAAATTCAAGTGTGAAGGTGACTTAGCGATCAATTTTGCATCCGGCGAAGAAAGGTATTTATCAAGCACTTCTTGGTTTTTATGATTCGGGCAAGATGAATAATCTGTTAGTGGTCAAAGTTAAGCACAAACTCAGTCCTAAATTTAAATTATATCCCTACAAATCTCTAGAGACAGATCCATTAGGGACATTTTCGTCAGTTCTGCATAGAGTCTTGCATATAGAGGATATTAGGGTTTACATTCATCCAAATATTGAGGATCTAGGAAGCTCTCAACTTGTGAATTTATACAATCATCATGTCATTGATGAAAACTTTAGTGTAAAAATGGAACACCAAATCCTGGAAACAAAGAAATTCACCTCAATTATTAAATTTCCCGTGTTCATGGAGTTAGAATGGGTTTGCTATGTCTTGAGTTTTGTACATGATGAATTCATGTGGCTTACTATTCCCTTCAAAATTACTAAGGAATCCATTAGTGTAGTAACTGGTTTGAAGTCAGTGAAAAATAAAATCATCATCGATGCCATAGGCTCGACATAGGATAGGAGATAAATGTATGTTGACAATATTGTTGATATAACTATTTTATTTTCCTCTATGGTAATTGGTTATAAGATTTACCACTCTAGCCGGAAAAACTCTGTCTCCAGTACAATAATTTATATTGCCTACCAAATGGTGAAAGAAAATATGGAATATGATCTCAATGAATAATTGAGGATTTAGCTGATGGAAAACCTTGTGAATATCAAGAAAGACAATAAAAATTCATTCAAATATGGTAGTCTACTTCTATGCTTATTTTTTTATTTAATTGAAGATGTCTTGAGTGTTGGAAAAGTTCAGTGGAAAAAGAACATCCTGGTAGCCGAACAGATTAGGAATCTATTGTAAAATATTACAAATATAAAAACCAAAAATGCAGATATCTAGGGTTATTTCAAAAGATTTCAAGCTAGCATGCAAGCTAGGGAAATAATTCCCACCACCATTGATGAGAAATAAAAATATTCAATCTACTTTATGGTGAATGTAGATCAGTGCTTGATGGAACCAGCAAATCCAAGAACTCTTTGGATCATTCCTATGGGCTATGAGGTCAAGGAATTTTTTTTGGAAATGTATGCCTAACATATGTTAAAAAAACCTCTAGATCTGACTGAAGAGAGATTTGGTACCTATGCAGAAAATCACACTCAAATTCATAATGAGCTCAAGAAACCGAAATCAACCAAAAAAGGAAAGAAGTTGAAGTTTGTGTATAATTCTTAGGTATATCCAAGGAGAAACTCTGTGAAGTCAGGGAGGAAAGGGAAAAAGATGCAGCAGCAAGGCATGCTACTGAAAAGGAAACAAAAGCACAATCAGCTGGTCTGACAACACCATATGCCTGAACTAGAACAACTAGAAGCTCAACATCTCACTCAATCCCTGTAGAAAAATCCGCTTATGTGAAAAGTGAAAGCAAGAGATCAGGAAAGGAAACCCAAGGAAGGAAAAGAAAAAACAAAAGAGTCTACATGATTGTTTCTGATGATGAGGAAACAAAATCCGATGAAGATGTCAAGGATATTAAACAACAAGGTACTAAAGTAGCTTTTGTGCCAAAACTCTCTGGTGTAGATGCTCAAGCAAAGAAGAGGATCAATGTTGATACACCTGGTATAACTCTTGATCAAATTGAAAAAGAAATAATTTTAGATGGAAATCTTAAACTGCTTTCTCAATGGTATGAATCTTTCTCTGAATCTAATAGAAGAATTCTAGAAGAAGCTACAATAACGTACATGAATATCTTCAACAAAATTCTGGTTGAAATCATCTCTAGCCTCCCAAAAGGTTTGTATGATATTCTAGAATCAAGGAGATTAAGTGCCTTGACTGAAGAAGAACAAATGAGAGAGAGAATTCTTGCAGAAATTTGTCCGAAAATGTCTATGGAATACATGCAAGAATTCTTGAACAAAGAAAAAAGGAGGTTGAGAAGCAAGTCAAGGGTCAATAAACTGATGATTGGCCAAATAGATGAAGTTATACAAGAAACAAAACAAATTTTTTAAGAGCTACTAGTGAATGACAAAATTAAAGCTGTGTCTGAGGAAAATCATATAGATGATGTCTCATCTGATTCCGTCAAAGATGTAGAAGAAGGAAATTTTAAGATTCTACTTCTAGATAACAACACATAAACCCCCATGGAAGTTGATGCAACTATGAATGCACAAGTTTAATCGGCAGAGAACATTGAAGATAAATCAAAAGCTTCAAATAAGGAAGTACTAATTGAGGAAAGGAGAAGTGATGTAAAGATGAAGTCAAGAGACACTATCAAGACAGTTAAGAAATTCTTAGTGGAACATAAGGAAGAGATTAAGCTCTAATTAATTAAAGTTCCCATTGACCTATCAATCTTGAGCCCAATCCAGATAATGAAGGTGGCCTCATTTGCTCAAGTAAAAGCTCAAGAAGAACTGCTAAAATCTCATATTGAAGATAGTCAATTGTTGGCACTTGCATCCGGAGTACTAGAGAAGATCATGCCCTCCTTTGTGAAAGATCAAACTGAATCTTCATCTAGTGAACTAAAGAGGCTTATCAGCTCGGTGAGTACTCATTTTAAGTCTATTGGAAAGTTTACATTGGAAAAAGTGCAGAAGGAATTCGATGCAAAAAGGTTCAGTGGACTGAAAATACTGATTTCCAAAGACAAAGTCACCTTGGCCCCTTGTGTCAAGCACATAAAGGATTCCTTATCTAAAGGAGGAAAATTTATGTCTTTGCTAAAAAAAAAAAACGTTTGAAGCATGAAAATGATAAAATTATCTTTAGAACCTATGAACTTAGAAGGATCATTAGCCCCAAAATCGATGTAATCGATAGTTCTCTAAAAGAAGGAGAGGAAATTATGGTAGTTAATGATCCAAGCAGCCTAGAATATGGAAAAACGTTGTCATATCTGATTTGTGGACACATAACCATAATGGAAAGCCTCAAACAAGTTTGGGATTCAAACCTTGTGCAACTCAAGAAGGATTTTGCAGACATCTTTTAGCTTTTGTAAGGTAATGAAACACCTTTGTATAGACAAAAATTTGATTAATTATTTTTTCTATGCGACCTCTGCCTTTTCCATTGATGTCAAATGGGGAGAAGTGGTGTGAAAAATGTATAATCTGCTCAGGGGGAGTAGCATTTTTGGAATTTTGGATTGCAGTGAAGTTTATCTTGGTATTGATCTGACACTTAGTCATTTTTCACTAAGTGTTGCCATCAATGCCAAATGGGGAGATTGTTGGAAAGAGACACTACAACTGTCATTTGGTGTTGTCATTGATGGAAACCCTATCCATTGATAAGGTACACATAACCTCATTCAAGATTATCAATAGATAGATTGAAAATCGAGAAGGTAGAATAAAGTATCTGGTAACTCAACATTCATCGATCTATGCATAGATTTGTGGTTACCATTTTGTGTTGTGAATCTTAGGAAATTATTGTTGGTATATTATCTCTATTGAGTATAAAATGAAGTGACTGATACCAATTTGTATGGAAGTTAGAAGATTCAGTTGTCGTATTCTTAGTTTTTCTTATATTAAGGCCAACTTCATAAACATATTAAGTTGCAGATGTATGAGAACTAACTAATTATCTCTACGTTTTTACATCTTTGTTTAGCTCTTAGCCAAGTTTTGGCCTACCATTAAGGGTACACATTGCATATTTCTCATTATGTGAGCCGACAATCGTAATTTTGTTGTGTTTTATTGAAGCCGACTAAGTCTAAATAAATCCTATTTTGCAGATATATATACATGATCGACCATATCATTTTGGAGGATGAAGACATTGTGTTAGTGTTCGAATTGTGAGTTAGAGTAGAATAGAGTTACGATTGTAGACATGCAAAATTAACAATCATACATGTAATATTCCTCATTGTTCATCTTTAAATTAAATGAATCAATTTTATTTAATTAAATCATAAATCATTCCTAAAATCCCCCTTTAATTAAATAAATCAATATTATTTAATTGACTTCTAAAAATTCTTCATTTAAATAAATAAATCAAACTTATTTAATTTAAATCACTTACATCATCCTCTTTTAAATAAATTAAATCTTTATTTAAACAAAATTTAAAATCATTTTCTTCTCATTTGATTTAAACAAATCCAAAAATCTAAATCAAATGTCATGTATACTAATCATCATCTTAATTAATCAAATCCATGATTAAAACTAAGCCTAATCCATGTCCCATCCTCTAGCTTTTTCCACTTGCACAATAAATCATTTATTTTGATTGATTAAATCTTCATTTTCTCTCAACAAAGCATAAAAGTGGAATATTCCTCCATTTCAAATCTCCCTCCAAATGAGATATGTCCTTCCAACAAGGCATTTACTTTATCTTACAAGTCCTTTTTCCTTGAGCCAAGTGGCCATAACTCCATTTGACTCTCCCTCCAGTTTGTCATTTCACCAATTTCAAATTTCAAATAATGGCATTTATGGGCACATTCCTCAAAACTTGCACATCCTTGGCCCATTCACATGATGACAAGTGGCTTCTTCCTATTGGTTGAGGATTAGTCCCACATTCATCCACTTTTCTTCTTCTTTTCTCAATCTCACTTATAAATTCAAGGCTTTTCTCGTTCATTTCCATCTACAATTTGAGCATTCTTACTATAGGCACTTGAGTTCATCTTGTATCTCTTTGTCTATCATCATCTTAAGGCTTAGCAAGGATTGGAAACAGGCTCCTTTACATATCAAGGGTGCACCAATCCAATATGGAATAGGTATGCATCATGTTTTTCATGCTCTCAATTAGTTTATCTTGTTATTTTTTTTGCAATGTGAAACATGTTGCATTATTTCATAGGAATACTACTTTGTTTGTTTGTTTCAAATTTACATCATGCTAATGTGCATGGTACAGTTTAAGCTTGCACATTTGTAGTCTTACAAATGGTGCTAGAAGGAGGGCATGAAATATAAAATCTTTGTTTTTGTTAACCCTCTTTTCATGCATTATGTAGGATTGTAAAAATCTTATTTGCTGATATAATTTCAATTCATACAAGAATGCAAAATCTTGTTTCTAATGACATAGTATGGATTAGTGCTCTAGGTGGGGTTATAAAGTCTTTATTTTTGCAAGATCTTTGTTTCTTTGAACATATCCAGGGAAGTCCATTTCATAGGTGTGGCATGTGGTAGGTTTTTCTTAGTCCATTTTTCATTGTAGGATGTCAATCAATCACATTTTTTTAAAGTATTTGTAAACACGAAAAATATACAAGTTGATCCTACATACTAGATCCCGATCTTACTAACATCGTTTCTTTGTGAATCATCCCATTTACTAATTAATTTAATTGAACAATCTTTATTTGATAAATTCATCACATTTCATCTCTTAATTCAATAAGTCTCATTTTATCTGATTAAGTCATCATCTCCTATTAATTAAGTAAATCAGTTTATTTAAGTAATCCTATAGTCCCTCTTTTAATTAAATAATTTATTTTATTTAATTAATCTCTAAAGTCATCACATTTAAAATAAATAATTTTATCTTTATTTGATTTAAAACTAACACCATTCTCTTTAATTAAATAAATTTCATTTAAGTCTAAAGTCATTATTCCTCTCATTTTGATTTATTTAAATCCTAAAATCCAAGTCAAAATGGTCAAATCAGCTAATCCCCCTCTTAATTAATCAAATCCTGATTAATGCTAATCCTCTATATTTTGCAACTTGCACAATAAATCAATTTATTTGATTTATTAATTCATCAATTTCCATTCAAAAGGGTGTCTTTTGTGGAATATTCTTCCAATTCAAAAATCCCTCCAAAAGGGGATGGGTACTTACAACAAGGAATTTAAGGCCTCTTACATGTCCTTGGCCTTGATCCAAGTGACATTAACTCCATTTCGCTTCCCTCTAAACATGTCACTTTCAAATTTCAAATTTGAATCTCATAGCATTTATCGTGCACATTGACCAAAATGTGCTCATTCCTCATCAAATCACATGTGGAAAAGTGACCTCTTCTCATTGGTTGATATTTTGTCCCGCATTCATCCAAATCCTTTAATCTTCCATTCTTCAAATCTATAAATATAGGCCTCTTCTATTGCAATATCATCCACAATTTGAGTAAACTCACTATACTCAATTTCATCTTCAAGCATATCCATTTTCATTATTTTTATCAAGTTCTTAGCTAGGTTATGTAGGAATTCAACCAAAGTGGATCAATCTCCATCAAATCATCAATCTTAAAAAGGAGTTGGGAAAGGGCCAATTTCTACACATAATTGGCACCAATTTCGCCATGGGATCAAGTGTTTGCATTGTTTAAATTAGGACTTAACTTAGTTCCTTGTGTTGTTCTTCATTCATTTCCTACTTTGAATAGTTTTAGATGGAATTCATGAAGAATATTAGTTCTAACTTTTCATATTGATCTAATATTGTGCTTGTTTGCCATGTTTGTGCAGGTATAGGATTGGGGTTCACAGTCTTAATGAGATGTCTTCATTCATTAAATCTTGAAATCCAAGTCAAAATGGTCAAATTAGCTAATCCCCCTCTTAATTAATTAAATCCTGATTAATGCTAATTCTAATCACTCCAATCCTCTAGATTTTGCAACTTGCACAGTAAATCAATTTATTTGATTTATTAACTCATCAATTTCCGTTCAAAAGGGTGTCTTTTGTTGAATATTCTTCCAATTCAAAAATCCCTCCAAAAGAGGATGGGTACTTACAACAAGGAATTCAAGGCCTCTTACATGTCCTTGGCCTTGGGCCAAGTGATATTAACTCCATTTCACTTCCCTCTAAACATGTCACTTTCAAATTTCAAATTTAAATCTCATAGCATTTATCATGCACATTGTCCAAAATTTGCTCATTCCTCCTCCAGTCACATGTAGAAAAATGGCCTCTTCTCATTGGTTGATATTTTGTCCCATATTCATCCAGATCCTTCAATCTTTCATTCTTCAAATCTATAAATAGAGGCCTCCTCTATTGCAATATCATCCATAATTTGAGTAAACTCGCTATACTCAATTTCATCTCCAAGCATATCCATTTTCATCTATTTTTATCATGTTCTTAGCTAGGTTATGTAGGAATTCAACCAAAGTGGACCAATCTCCATCAAATCTTCAATCTTACAAAGGAGTTTGAAAAGGGCCAATTTCTACACATAATTGGCACCAATTCCGCTATGGGATCAAGTGTTTACATCGTTTAAATTAGGACTTAACTTAGTTCCTTGTGTTGTTCTTCATTCATTTCCTACTTTGAATAGTTGTAGATGGAATTCATGGAGAATCTTAGTTCTAACTTTTCATATTGATCTAATATTGTTCTTCTTTTTCATGTTTGTGCAGGTATAGGATTGGGGTTCACAGTCTTAATTAGATGTCTTCATTCATTAAATCCTGAAATCCAAGTCAAAATGGTCAAATCAGCTAATCCCCCTCTTAATTAATCAAATCCTAATTAATGCTAATCCTAATCACTCCAATCCTCTAGATTTTGCAACTTGCACAATAAATCAATTTATTTGATTTATTAATTCATCAATTTCCATTCAAAAGGGTGTCTTTTGTGGAATATTCTTCCAATTCAAAAATCCCTCCAAAAGGGGATGGGTACTTACAGCAAGGAATTCAAGGCCTCTTACATGTCCTTGGACTTGATCCAAGTGACATTAACTCCATTTCACTTCACTCTAAACATGTCACTTTCAAATTTCAAATTTGAATCTCAAAGCATTTATCATGCACATTGACCAAAATGTGCTCATTCCTCCTCCAATCACATGTGGAAAAGTGGCCTCTTCTCATTGGTTGATATTTTGTCCCACATTCATCAAAATCCTTGAATCTTCCATTCTTCAAATCTATAAATAGAGGCCTCCTCTATTGCAATATCATCCACAATTTGAGTAAACTCACTATAGTCAATTTCATCTTCAAGCATATCCATTTCCATCTATTTTTATCAAGTTCTTAGCTAGGTTATGTAGGAATTCAACCAAAGTGGATCAATCTCCATCAAATCATCAATCTTACAAAGGAGTTGGGAAAGGGCCAATTTATACACATAATTGGCACCAATTTCACCATGGGATCAAGTGTTTGCATTGTTTAAATTAGGACTTAACTTAGTTGCTTGTGTTGTTCTTCATTCATTTCCTACTTTGAATAGTTTTAGATGGAATTCATGAAGGATCTTAGTTCTAACTTTGCATATTGATTTAATATTGTGCTTGTTTGCCATGTTTGTGCAGGTATAGGATTGGGGTTCACAGTCTTAATGAGATGTCTTCATTCATTAAATCATGAAATCAAAATCAAATTGGTCAAATCAGCTAATCCCCCTCTTAATTAATCAAATCTTGATTAATGCTAATCCTAATCACTCCAATCCTCTAGATTTTGCAACTTGAATAATAAATCAGTTTATTTGATTTATTAATTCATCAATTTCCATAAAAAAAGGCATCTTTTGTGGAATATTCTTCCAATTCAAAAATCCCTCCAAAAGGGGATGGGTACTTACAACAAGGAATTCAAGGCCTCTTACATGTCCTTGGCCTTGAGCCAAGTGACATTAAATCCATTTCACTTCCCTCTAAACATGTCACTTTCAAATTTCAAATTTGAATCTCATAGCATTTATCATGCAGATTGACCAAAATGTGCTCATTCCTCCTCCAATCACATGTGGACAAGTGGCCTCTTCTCATTGGTTGATATTTTGTCACACATTCATCCAAATCCTTCAATCTTCCATTCTTCAAATATATAAATAGAGGCCTCCTCTATTGCAATATCAACCACAATTTGAGTAAACTCACTATACTCAATTTCATTTTCAAGCATATCCATTTTCAACTATTTTTATCAAGTTCTTAGCTAGGTTATCCAGGAATTCAACCAAAGTGGATCAATCTCCATCAAATCATCAATATTACAAAGGAGTTGGGAATGGGCTAATTTCTACACATAATTGGCACCAATTCTGCCATGGGATCAAGCATTTGCATTGCTTAAATTAGGACTGAACTTAGTTGATTGTGTTGTTCTTCATTGATTTCCCACTTTGAATAGTTGTAGATGGATTTCATGGGGAATCTTAGTTCTAAATTTGCATATTGATCTAATATTGTGCTTGTTTGCCATGTTTGTGCAGGTATAGGATTGGGGTTCATAGTCTTAATGAGATGTCTTCATTCATTAAAGCACCTGTCTAAATCGATAAAATCTTAAAAAATAAAATCTACAGCCTTAATTTTTTAGGCCAAATGGTTAGGCTGAATTCTCTCAATTGTTTCTTTCAGCCTTTTGAGCTCATTATCATTCTAATTTTCTACCTAATCTTTTGCACAAAGGAGTTCCCTTGCTTCCTCTAAAGTCTCTTTGACCTTTTGGACTTCTTCAATGTGGGACTGCTATTTTTGATGGATCTCATCCTAAAGAATAGACTGTGATTTCAATAGACTTTGAACTTGTTCTTGTTTACCTCTGAGGTCTTCTTGCATGGGAGAGAACTATTTTTCAAGAGCTTCCAAAGACTCACATTTGGATGGCATTGGATTGATTTCTATTTGATGTTGGGTTAGTTCTTGTTGGATTTACTCAAATGCTTTTTTTCTTTTCCTTCAATTGTTCGTTCAAGCAAGCAAGTTCTTCATTCTTCCTCTTATATGATGACTCCAAATTGAAATTTTTCAGCATTCATTTTGGATTGTGTTTCTTGGTATTGTGATTATGATATTAGTAACTATTGTGATAGCTCAACTTTCTGACATGTTAACCTCTCTGCAGATTCACGGGCTCCTTCCAGCTGGCTTTCCAGCTCATGTACCTTTACACCCTTCAATTGGAGCTATGTTTGACAATCATTTAATGCTCTCACCATATTGTCTCTTTCCTTTTCCCATTGATACTCTTTTACCTTCAATGTTTCATGACAATCATTGTAAGCATATTCCATAGTTGAAAACTTCATCTTCAAGCTCTCAAAAGAACTACGAACATCTTCACTACAAGAATTTGATGCCTGGAACTCCTCGAGCATGTTTCGAGCATGAGAATAAAGTTTACCAATGCTCAGGAAGCTTGGTAGGGAGGATTTGGAGAAGGCTACTTTTTTTTTTTTTTGTGTTCCCATTTTCCACATCCCTCTCCAAATCCATTTGTGTCCCATGTGTACTCACTTTCCAAGAATAATTAAGATAAGAAAAATAGGATAACCAACCCATGAAAACTCAAATTGGAAATGGGATGGCTCACCTGACTCATGGGATTTCTAGGATTTATAACAACAATAGCCCGAACATTAATTCCATTTGAGCGAACTGCTTCTAGCTATTCTACACAAATAGGTTTCCCATGAATCCTGCTGAGTTCATGCTTGATCTTGCCAACGGAATTGTGCCTAATACAAGGCACAGGGTTGGTTCGATAGAGACGACACCTAAGACTAGCTGTAAAAATAGTAGTTAGTATGAATGGTGCCCATTGTGGGGTGGGCTTCCCCATGAACATGCTTCCATTGAACTGAACACAGCTAGAAGTGAGGGTACCTATTCCTAGTGGAAAATTCAGAGTATCTTAATTTATAGTGCATCTAGTGGCCTACAAAGTACTCAGCGACTCTTACCTACACAACCATTTTCTCGCACATTACTATAGTGGCAGTTTTCTTTGAATATGGCTTTTTCATAGTAAGCACACATTCACATAGTCATTTCTTTGACTATGGCTTTCACATAGTCATCTACTCAGTAGCCTTCTAGAATTTCTCAACTCATATGGTAGATATCGAAAGAGGTATGTTACAGTTTGAATGTGAGTTTTTGTTTTTATATGGAGGGTTAACGTTATTAAGTCTACGTTTTGATTGTGCGAGAAGTACCTAGAATAAAGGGAATTAGTTTGTCTATACGAATGTGAAATTATTGATCATCGACATCGCACTTCGATGGCCATGGTTTAGCTTCATGAATGCTACTTTGGGTTATTTTACCAAGAATTATTAGTTCGGGTGAATAAAAAATATGATGTCTTATATACTGAAGGCCACCATATCATTTCTTTAGGATCTTCCAGATGGATTTTCTCTTTAAAGAAAAATCCCATTGATAACAGTCTACCATACCAATAAATCGCATTTTATTGCTTGTATCTACATAGAACTGAGTGAAAATTGCAGTCTACTATGAGTGATTTGTTCTCTTATTCTCTACAAATGGATTTATTATGAACTAAACAAAAAGTGCATTTATATCTAGCTACTTGTTTGTAAGAATGGCAGTATTTTGAAGATTGTGCTTGGAGGGAGTATCATGAAAGCTAGTGGTTTTGTGATGTGATTGTATATATTGAATACATTTCTAACAATTTTTCATGCTTGCCTCTATATTTAATAATTGATTAAGCTACAAAAAATGGTAAGCGAAGTATCTCACATGTATATCTTTAGGGAATATTTTTATATGAAATATTAGATTGGAAAGATTGAATCAGTAGCAGAAGAGGCTTTTCCCATTATTTGTAAAACTTCCTCTTTATGGAGAAGCTTTTCTTTAAAGTCTTTAGAAAGGGAGATTCTTAGTGATGATGTATTCATCAAGTTCAAATTCCTGAGTTCTTTTAATCTGAAATTTTTATTGTTTATACTTAAATCAATTTGGATTAAATGACATGATCATCACATGATTTGTCTTTTTTATCTTGCATGGATTTCATTTGTGCAATAGACTTGTGACATTAAAGCATGATAAACAATATTTGAAAAATCTTGGAGTTAAAGAAGATTGAGCCCTAAATTTGAAACTGAAAAAGCATTTTTAAATGCTTATTGTAATAACCAAAATCTTTCATTCCTACTTTAGTTTTTTGTTTTAGGACAACTCACTTTATCTTTGGGTTTAAAATTAACCATCAATTCAAGCCTTTTCAAACTGGTCAAAATTGAACCTTAAACACTTACTAGATTTTGATTTGGGCTAAAATTGAACTTGTAATGAGCTAAATTCCAAGCTATTCCCAACCGATATAGAAATTTGAATGGTGAGGAAAGTTCATCATTACAAGAGCTCCTATGAACAAGTAGGTGATACTCTTTATATGAGTTGATCTTACCTCTCGTGTGGCCTTCTAAAAGGGTACCCTGATTACAAACCAATTTGTGTAGAGGCCAAAATCCTAATCTATTTTTTGGTGCAAAAGGTCATGTCCTTTGAAGCTGCCCCACATATACATGTGGTTCTGTTGTAGAGATGAGAAGTATGCCATGGGAGTTTCATGGGTACTGATGCATGGCTGACCTGAGAAGTGTGTGTTTGTTCAAGCAAGAAGGTTCTTCATTCTTCCTCTTATATGATGACTCCAAGTTGAAATTTTCAGCACTCATTTTGGTTTCTATTTCTTGGTATTGTGATTCTAATATTAGTAACTGTTGTGATAGCTCAACTTTCTGATGTGTTAACCTTTTTATAGATTCACGGGATCCTTCCAGCTAGCTTTCCAGCTCATGTACCTTTACACCCTTCAACTGGAGCTCTGTTTGACAATCATTCAATGTTTTCACCATATTGTCTCTTTCCTTTTCCCATTGATACTCTTTTACCTTTAATTTTTCATGAAAATCATTGTAAGAATCTCTTCTAGATGAAAACTTCATCTTCAAGCTCTCAAAATAACTATGGACATCTTCATTGCAAGACTTTGATGCCTGGAGCTCCTCGAGCATGTTTTGAGCATGAGAATTAAGCTGACCAATGCCCGGGAAGCTTGGTAAGGAGGATTTGGAGAAGGCTGCTGACTTTTTCTTGTTCCCATTTCCCACATCCCTCTCCAAATCCATTTGTGTCCCATGTGTACTCACTTTCCAAGAATTATTAACATAAGAAAAATAGGATAACCAACCCATGAAAACTCAAATTGGAAATGGGATGGCTCACCTGACTCATGGGATTTCTAGGATTTATAACAACAATAGCCCGAACATTAATTCCATTTGAGCAAGTTGCTTCTAGCTATTCTACACAAACAGGTTTCCCACGAACCCTACCGAGTTCATGCTCGATCTTGCCAATGAAATTGTACCTAATACAAGGGGTAGGGTTGGTTCGATGGATACAACTAGGACTAGCTATAAAAATAGCAGTTAGTATGAATGGCACCCACCGTGGGGCGGGCTTCCCCATGAACATGCTTCCACTCAACTAAACACGGCTAGAAGTGAGGGTACATATTCCTAGTGGAAAATTCATAGTGTCTTCATTTATAGTGCATCTAGTGGCCTACAAAATACTCAGCAACTCTTACCTACGCAACCATTTTCTCTCTCATTACTGTAGTGGCAGTTTTCTTTGAATATGGATTTTTCATAATAAGCACACATTCACATAGTCATTTCTTTGACTATGGATTTCCCATAGTCATCTACTCAGTAGCCTTCTAAAATTTCTCAACTCATATGGTAGATATCGAAAGAGGTATGTTACAGTTTGAATGCGAGTTTTTATTTTTGTATGGAGGGTTACTGTTATTAAGCCTTCGTTTGGATTGTGTGAACAATACCTGGAATAAAGGGAATTAGTTTGTCTATACGAATGTGAAATTATTGATCTTCCACATCGCACTTCGATGGCCATGGTTTAGCTTCATGAATGCTACTTTGGGTTATTTTACCAAGAATGATCAATTCGGGTGAATAAAAAATATGATGTCTTAAATACTGAAGGCCACCATATCATTCCTTTAGGACCTTCCAGATGGAGTTTCTCTTTAAAGAAAAATCCCATTCATTATAGTCTAGCATACCGATAAATCAGACTTTATTGCTTGTATCTACATAGAACTATTTTGAAAATTGTAGTCTACTATGAGTGATTTGTTCTCTTATTCTCTACAAATGGCTTTATTGTGAACCAAATAAAAAGTGCATTTATGTCTAGCTACTTGTTTGTAAGAATGGCAGTATTTTGAAGATTATGCTTGGAGGGAGTATCACGAAAGTTGGTGGTTTTGTGATGTGATTGTATTTATTGAATACAATTCTAACAAATGTTCATGCTTGCCTCTATATTTAATAATTGATTAAGCTACATGAAATGGTAAGCAAAGTATCTCACATGTATATCTTTAGGAAATATTTTCATATGAAATATTAGATTGGAAAGATTGAATCAGTAGCAGAAGAGGCTTTTCTCATTATTTGCAAAACTTCCTCTGTATGAAGAAGATTTTCTTTAAGTTCTTTAGAAAGGGAGATTCTTAGTGATGATGTATTCATCAAGTTCAAATTCCCGAGGTCTTTTAATCTGAAATTTTTATTGTTTATGCTTAATTCAATTTGGATTAAATGACATGATCTTCACATGATTTGTCTTTTTTATCTTGTAGGGATTTCATTCATGCAATAGACTTGTGACATTAAAGCATGATAAATAATCTTTGAAAAATCTTGGAGTTAAAGAAGATTGAGCCCTAAATTTGAAACTGAAAAAGCATTTTTAAATGCTTATTGTAATAACTGAAATCTTTCATTCCTAATTTAGTTTTTTGTTTTAGGACAACTCACTTTATCTTTGGGTTTAAAATTAACCATCAATTCAAGCCTTTTCAAATTGGTCCAAATTGAACGTTAAACATTTACTAGATTTTGATTTGGGCTAAAATTGAACCGGTAACGACCTAAATTCCAAGCTATTCCCAATCGATATACAAATTCGAATGGTGAGGAAAGTTCATCATTACAAGAGCTCCTACAAATAAGTAGGTGATACTCTTTATATGAGTTGATCTTACCTCTCGTGTGGCCTTCTTAAAGGGTACCATGATTACAAACCAATTTGTGTAGAGGCCAAAATCCTAATCTATTTTTTGGTGCAAAAGGTCATGTCCTTTGAAGCCGCCCCACATATACATGTGGTTTTGTTATTGAGATGATAATTATGCCATGGGAGTTTCATGGGTACTGATGTTTGGCTGACCTGAGAAGTGTGTGTCATGGAGGGGAGCTTGTGTGGTCAAGCATCTAATCATCCTCACTTAAGGGCCTGTTTTCTCCATGATGATCCTGCACATACCTAGATCAAGATTTATTCCCAAAGCAAAATGTAATTATCTGCCCCAGCGTCTAGAAATGCAAGGAATGTCATGGGTGGATTCTTGGATAGGTGTGTGGATGGATAGATATGACAAGCATGCAAAGGATGCCTAGGATTATCTTACGATAAGATAAGTTGTTCAAATAGAGGATGCTCATTCGGATAATGCTTTAAGGCTCAAGTAATGTTTGGATTGGATAGGATCAATGAAAATGACCCATGTCAAGATGTTTACCACAAGCACGTGTGAAGTGCACACCAAACCTTCATCAAGATCAAGATTAAGGTAGATAGATGGTAATGGGTTGGGTAAATGGTTGGTGGATGAATGGATGATATGGCTTGAATGATGGTTTTAGTGTGGATGTGATAAGATTCTTTCTCCTGAAATAGTGCACGTAGATGCTCAATTCTACACATGACACCTATTTTCCAGGTTTTCATCATGGTACCTGCCCAAAGCGTTGCCCATGCGATTTTCACTAGAGGACGATTTTACTATTTTTAATCCTTTTTCTAATTTTTTTGGATTTTTGTATATTTTTTATTTTTTGTATTTTCTGAGAGTTTTCAAGCTGATGTTGAACCACCTGATTTTGTTGATGTAGATGCTTTCATCATAATGTGCCATCAATATCCTGCTTGAAGAAGTTGCTTTGCCAAGATACGTGCACTTGAAAGCAAATTTTGAGAAATTTGTTCTAATTTGTTGTTACCTAAGTTAACTTTGTCTTTGTGTGCATATCATGATAGAGTGCCTTTTGAATCCTTTTAATTAAGGGTCGTTGCAAACACATGGTCAATGTAAGAATTGGGTATCATGCATGGAGGCATGGATGGAGTGTGTTTAGGAATAAAAGATGGATTGATTGATAGTTTGGAATCTTTGACCTTCCAAACTTGGGAAGATGAGCAATAATGGGTGGATACAGAAGTGTACATGGAATTAGGACCAACATTTTGATATACCTTGTACATTGCTTGAGAAGCCTTCTTTTTCCTTTGTGGACATCTTTAATGGATACGTTTCCCTTTTTTATTTTTCCCCATAGTTTCTTTGACTAATGGAGTTTGATAGGGATAATCTTTCTTTGTATTTTTTGGTATCCATATGTATTTGATTTGTCCTTCATGCTTCTTAACTTCTTTTTCTTTGAAAACATTTTTCATGCTCTGATTCAAATATTTATTTTGATGTTGGTCCCAATTCGTGGATGGGGTGGTGGGTGGATGAGGATTTGTGGCATGGTAGGTTGTAGCATTGGAATTGGTTTCATCATAAGGATTCTTCGTGCTCCCTGTGTTGACATTTTCTTGAGATGATGTTTCCCCCAGTATGGTGGTAGTAGCACCAATATGTTTATATCCCTTGATTGTCTAATAACCAAGGCCTTGATGCTTAGGATTGCCAACAATCAATACTAGTTCCAGGATACCCTATTCATGCAGACCTAATCCTTTTCCTTGATAATTCATCTCCTTAAAATTTTTATTTGCAATAGGATATGATTTACCTTTGAAATAAGGTGCTAATTCTTCTCTATTTTGTGGTGGATCTTCGAAAGTGATAACTTCTTTATTGATGAGATAGCTTGTCCTTAGAAAGGTAAGTGATCCAAGTTTATAAGTGATAGGATACTCCATATGTGAGATGAATGCCTTATTGATATCTTTGGCTTGATCTTGCAATGCTTCTTCAAGAAGTGTTGATGATTCATTTTCCCGATAAAACTCTTCCTCATAATTCATTTCATGGGATGTTTTTGATTCACGACTTCTGTAGGAGCCCTCTTCATGACCCATTTTTGATATGTCTCTGATTCACAACTTCTGTAGAAGCCTTCTTCATGATTTGATTTTGGTGTCTCTAGATTTTTCTATACTTTGATCATGTGTAAAAATGTTAAGAGTAGGAGACTTTTGTTCCTTGGTAATGATATCAAGAGTATGAGACTCTTCTTTTGAATGAAGATCATCTCGCGGGTAGATGGAGGAACATGTTCTTTATGGATATGATCATTTGCAACATCTTGTATAGCTAGGAGAGTGCCCATTAGATCAATGTAGTATCTTGGAGATACAAATTCTTGGTCTTGACTGATTTCAGAATTGCTTTCAACATGCTTTGGATTAGGTTCCTGACATGGGTTGATTTAATAGGATGGATTGTTTACAAAGGGTTCTTGGGTATTGTCTTTAGGCATGGGAAGTGGATTAATATCCACTTGAGCTTTGAGTGGATTGAGTCAAAGATTCTTTCACTATTCTCAATCGTGAGGTTGAGGGATGTTAGTATATCTTGGGAAGGACCATTGCTAGACCTTGATGATAGATTTTGATCATGCTTTGGAGTAAGTTCTTGAGATATGTCCTCTAATTCATTAGGTGATGTAGAGGCATTTTCAATATGATGATTGGTCGATGGGTCATGGATTATGTCAATAGGATCAAATAATTTTAACACATCTTGAAATAGATCACTAAAAAGTGGCTCTTGATGAATGTTAATTTGATCACTAGATGGGGTAGACATATCCTAACAGTGTTCATTGATGGATTGATTTTGATCATTGTCCTTAACAATTATGATGGAAATATTGTCAATGTTTTCAACCATAGGATCAAGTGATGTTAATGTTTCTTGGATGGTATCATTGTTGGGCATTGTTGGTAAATTTCGATCATGATTGAAAAGTGGCTCTTGGTGTGTGTTGATTTGATCATTGGTTGAGGTGGAAGTATCTTCAATGTGCTCATTAATTGATAGACCTTGATGATTGTTTTCAATAATTGTGGCGGGGAGGTTTTTAGTGCTATTGCTAGTGGTTGAACTCTGATTATTGCCCCCAATAGCTATTAGCTTTTGATCAATCAGGTCATGGATGAGATTTTTGAGTCAAATACAATCTGATGTTGTGTGTCCCTTTACTTTGTTAAAATCACAAAAGTGCTTCTCATCATACCCTAGTGATTTCACCATGGGCTCTTGATAATTGACATAAACAAGGATTTTAATGAGATTTTATTGGTTTAGCCATTGCAAGACAAACTCAATTGGTTCCCCAAGTGGTGTGTAATTTTGTCTATTACCTTGTGAGATTTTCACTTTAAATTGACCTTGTCACGATTGATTTTGGAGATGTGGTGATTGATCTTTGAGATGCAGTGAGTGAGTTTGTTGTTGATGTGGTTGATCTAGATATCCAATTTCTTGACATTGGAGATATTGTTCTTGATGTGATTGCGGAGACAACTCAATGCTTTGATGACATGGTTCAACCAATCGAAGATTGTATTGATTTTGGGGTGGAGATGTCTCTTGGGACAATGGATCAACTATTTTGGCAAGTGAAGAAATTTGATCCCATAAAATTTGATCTTGATTTTGATCTTGACACCTGTGATATGATTGAATTGGTTGTAGAGCAAGCAGATTTGGAATGCATCCTTATGGCGATTTCTTGGGATTGTGGACAAGTTGATTCTGGATAATGCTCTGATTCGGTGTGATGTTTAGATTTATTGGTTGACCTTGAACATTGTTGTGGTTGGGAAACACATTGCTTTGATTTTGCATTGGGTTACCTTGACTTGGATCCATACATGGAATTGTCAACATATTGCCTGGATTTTGAACAACATTGATGGGATTTGCAAACATATCTATCCCAAGGTTTACTAAGTGTGGATTCGAAATGGTCATGTTTGACAAACTTGTATTTTGTATGTATGGATTTGGTGAGATAATGTTGTTTGGAATAAGACTCATGCATTGAGCGTTTGGTTGATAGATTTGTAGATTTGGACTTGGATTTAAATCTACCATTGGGAAAGGTGTTCCAAACTTTAGATTGGGCATACTCACATTCGTTGTACTATTGAGGTTTGGAGGAGATAATGATTCCATGCATAAATGTGAGTTTCGATAATCAAATGGCATTGCAAGACTTAGATAGTTCGGTTCACTTGGATTACTCACGATGTATGAGTTGAGTTTAAACTCTATGTTTTTTTTGTGTTTTGACCTTGTTAACCTCTGAGGGGTCTAGGACCAATGATGAGATGGGTGTTTGAACTTTCAAGAAATTTAGATCAATGCTAGACTTAAGTACTTGATTTGATTGGATTTTAATTGAGGATAGTTCGACTAAGTGTGTTAAGTCAAACAAGGTGATAATGGATTGGATAATTTGACTAGGTGTGTTAAGTCAAACAAGATGACAATGAATTTGTAAACCCTAGGAAGTTGTGTTATCCTAGAGTAAACTCATACAAAAAGTATAATTTGGCTAGGTGTGTTAAGCCAAACAAGGTGATTTTGAACTTGTAAACCTTAGGAAGTTGTGTTATCATAGAGGTAAATTCGCTCAAGAGGATTGATAATTTGACTAAGTGTGTTAAGTCAAACAAGGTGATGTTGATTTTTCCTAAAAGTCTAGCATAAGTGATGTTTTCAAAGTTCCCAAGAGTTTGTTGGTGAGGTGGGATTTTGATAAATGTTTGGATGGGTGAAGTGTTTGACTTGATCCTAGATGAACCTAAGAGGATTTTTTTACAAGACCAGGTTTTTGAAGAACATGCTTTTCCCTAAGAGTATTTCAAACCAAAAGATAGATGTTTGCATGGAAAATCATAAGGCATAAGATTGCAAGCACATGTGTGGGGTCCAATTGAGTTAATCTTGATTAATGACTTGCTTTTTACCACAATCACTTCTTGCTTAGTTTTTCAAATTGAATGTTCAATGTCCTAATTTTGTTTTATCCCACAAAGTGCATTATGTGGAAATCAGGGAAATTAAGGCAAAGGTTACCTATTTATTGACTTTGGGAGAAACAAATTGAGATGTCTGAATGTTGAGAAGCCTTCTAGAGATAAGAACCCCTAGGGACAAGCTGTAACATGTGGTCCAAGGTATTTGTTCCTCCAAAGGGTTTGAAATTCTGATGATTTGTTGAATATTTTTTTTCAACTGTTTTGGATCCAAACAAAGTGTTGTTGATTCCAATAACATGCACAATCCTATGATGAAAAGACAATATTTGTTGGGTTCCCACTTGGATAAATCCAGCAATGCATATTCAGTGCAGATGATTAGATGCTTGACCACATAGGCTCCCCCTTACAGTGAACTCACTTCTTGGTTCAACCAAGCATCAGTACCCATCAATCTCCCATGGCATACTTTTCATCTCTACAATATAATCACATGTATATGTGGGGTGGCTTCAAAGGACATGACCTTTTCCACCAACAAATAGATAGGATTTTGGCCTTTGCTAAACAAGGGGTTTTAGTTCAGATTTTCCATTCATTGAGATTGACCCATGTGGCGAGAGATCATTGCTTCCCTTCTTGTTGGAGTCAACCACGTGATACTGGCCTTTGTTCCAATACCCACTTTTATATCCCGACTGGAAATAATCTTGGCTTTAGAGTGTTACCAGTTGGGTCATTCCCTTGGGTGAGTATTGTTTCTTTTTCTCGTCTTCCTTTGGTATGTGAAGGAGCCCTTTCCCAATCCTTGATAAGCTTGAATGAAGATGATAGACAATGAGATGCAAAGTGAACTCAAGTTTCCTATAGTGAGAGTTCTCAAATTGTGTTGTTGTAGTGTTGAAATGCCTTGCTTTTATAGATTCAAGGTTAGAAGATTGAGTTATTTTGGATGAATGTGGGATCATTCATAAGCCAAATACAAGATGCCACTTGTCAAGATGTGAGAGGATGAGGATTGTGCACATTTTGGTCAATGTACCAATTTGAAATTTGAATTTTAGTGAAATGACATGATTAGGGGGGTGAAAGTTGAATTAAATGCCATGCTTGACTTGTGCAAGAGACATGTAAGAGAAATGTAAGAGCATTTAATGCTTTGTTGGATGGAAAAGTCAATTGAGAGAGAGATTCAAAATTGGAGGAATATACCATCTTGATGCCCTTTTGAGAGTAATTAGAATAATTAATAAATCAAAGAAATGATTTATTGGTGCAAGTGGGTGGGTTAGTTAAGAGTTTAGATTTGACTCAAGTTGATTTAAGCTAGAAAAAGGGTGATTATGTTTAGAGGTTAATTAATCCAAATTAATCAACTTGAAGGATTTTACGAGTTTTGATATTTGATTTAGATCATTTTGATTTATTGAATCAAATAAGAACTTAACGATTTAACTAAATAATTTGATTTATTTAATTAAATATGATGAAGCTAGGGAAATAATAAATAAATTTTTTTAATTGATTAATAGAAGAATTGGATGCATGATGTTAGTTTTGCATGTATACACATTCGAAAAAAAATCATATATTTTTTTTTAATTTTGATGTCGGCGACATCATTCTTTGAACGAATGCAACAAGTACATTCTTTCAAAGAGGGGAAAAATGTAGACATGAAAAATTTACTCATACATCTAATCATGCCTCATTCAACATTATTTCATCTATTAATTAAACTATCAATTTAATTAATTCACTAACATTATCTCTTTAATCAAATAAATCACTTTTTATTTCCTAAAGTCTCTTGATTTAATTCAATCACGTGTATTTAATTAAATGAATAATAGTCATTTACTCTCATTTGACTTAAAATAAATCGAAAAATGTAAATTAGATGTCACACAAACTAATCACTAGCTTAATTATTCAAATCCCTGATTAATGCTAAGCCTAACCCATGTCCCATCCTCTAGCTTTTCTCACTTGCACAATTAACTCCCCTTATTTGACTTTTTTGTCCAAACAAATTTCCCCCCAAATCCTTCAACTACATGCATTCAATGCCATTTTCAAATTTCAAATGGGCACATTGGCCAGAACTTGCACAACCATGGCCCATTCACATGGTGACAAGTGGCTCTTTCCTATTTTTTGGGGATTAATCCCACATTCTCCAACTTTTCCTCTTCTCTCTTCAAACTCAACTATAAATTCAAGGCTTCTCTCCTTCAAATACACAACACAATCTCATGCAAAGTTATTCTCTTAATTTGAGAACTAATTTTGTCCATTATCACAACATTATATATTCATCATTTAGCTTGGTAAGGATTGGGAAAGGGCTCCTTCATATACTCAAGGTTGCACCAATCCAATATGGAATAGGTATCCTTCATATTTTTATGTTTTCAATCAGTTTATTGGATCTTTTGATGGCTTTCTTTAGCATGTTGGTTTATTTCATAAGAGTGGTTGATTTTCTAAGGTTTAAATCTAACCATACTAATGTGGGAATAGATTAAGCTTTGTAGATTTTCATGCTCACAATAATTGGGGTTCAACCCAAATACCTCTACAATCTTATCCCTTGTGACCTCGAGGACTACATTTCCATTCTCACTTAAGTTATTTTTCTATCTATGGGGTAATAATTCTTGGCTAACTCCATCATCACATCCACATCCTTAAACACATTAGGTACCACTAGCTTCCCTAGGTTAAGCCCCCATAGGTAACATGCCAACTTCTTAGAATACCATCTATTAAAAGCATACGAGAACAATTGCCATGCACTATGAGGTTGGGCCGATTCTCCAATTTTCACCAGCATCATCAATTAATCTACTCATCACAACAACTTTCCCTATAGGTCTCTTGCCAATTTTTGAACCACCCTCTTTTATATTCTCAGAGGCACCTTCCATGATTCTCTCTTGAGCTTTCTGTGCACTCCTTAACATTGTGGATACCACAGGGGTATTTACCATGGATAAAAAATCCTGGGTTTTGATCCTTTTAACTCTTTTCTTCTTTGGTTTTCTCTCTGGCCTAATGTTGAATTCACTAGGCTCTAGTTCACTCATTTTTGCAAAGTGGAAAGAATAGGGTTTACAGTTTTCTTGATCGAAAAGATCTACCCAATTTTAAAACCCAATACATAATTAATAGAACAAAACACTTTCAAACCTTAAACAATGTTTATCACCGGGTATGTGCAAGATCATCATGGAAAAAACAGGCCCTTAAGTGGCAAAAAATTTAGAAAAATCAGAGTTAAGCAACTTGACATAAAAATTTGAATAAGTTATCTATATTATTTCAAAAATATGTAAGAATAGAATTTGTAGAAAATTGAATGTAGTTTCTAAATTACTAGGTTTATTTACAAAAAAATTAAATCTATTTGGTGAAAATTTGAAATTTCAATATAGTAGTACTTAAATTTTAGGGAAAAAATAAGAAGTAGGTGTCTGTCTGACCACCCTAACCACATTAAAATGATAATATTTTTTTATAAGATTTTAGATATAAGTAGATGACTCATGTCCTGATGTGATGCATACTTTTTTGTAATTTTTTTGCAAGTAAATAATTAATTATATTTTTTTTATGAAATTTTTTAAAAAATATAAAGACTTGTATGTATGACCACCTTAACTTGGTTAAAAATTCATGAAATTAATATTTTTCTTTTTTAATTTTATAGTATGCAAAGCATAGAATGTGACGCATGCTTTGGATTCAAAAAATATGATACCGTTTGAATGCTATAGATGTTTTTCAATCAACCTAAACATTAGGACTTTAGTCATAATTCAATAGAAAATGAATAATAATTATTTATTAAATTCAAAGTAAAGCACAATTTATATTGGTGAAAAGCTGAGAATCTCCTTTAAAAGCCCTTTTCATTTAATCAATTTTGGGTAAAAAGAATGTCATCAGCCACATACCCATCATATTGCCACTTTTTGGTCCATCATGATCCTGCACATACCCCACCCTAATCAAGGACACTCAATGAATAAAACTGTAAGAAAGTTATCTCTAAAATTCCCTACTAATCTTTAGACTAGCACAATTTAGTACTTGATAGGAAGAGATACAACAATTTTCTTACCTAGGTGACCAACTGATACCAATGTTATAATTTCTTGTTGGAGTCATCCACATTGTTTCTTCAACTTTTGGCTTTCTTCTCCGTTCTTGATCAGCTCCAAATGTCCAAAAACCAAGCTAACCACCTTCTTTATGACTGGGAAATGGAACATAACACCATTAATGGTTGATAGAAAGATCGCATGAGTGAATTGACACTTAGTAATTCATGTTTAAAATTGGTTGTTGATTATCCTTCATGTTTAAATTTTCCTAGGTTGACTAAGTCGCCACCTTGGACGACTTAGTCCCATGTGGCATGAAAATTAAAATTAACTAAAAATTCTAGCGGGATATTATCTCCTAAACCCTAAGGTCGGCCTGTGATGTGTTATTTTCGCAAAATTAGGGCATGCAAAATGTATAAATAAAGGGTTTTCCCCTCATTTTCATCTCCCATCTTCATAAGAAATCAAGCAATCTATCTTCTAAATCAAACATCAAGCATTCAAGCACTCTAAGCACTTCAAGTACAATCCATTGGAGCTGATCACTTGCACGTCTTCAGACTTTTCCACCTCAAGAGCTTGGTGAGTTGTTGTACTTTCATGTTATTCAATCATCTTTCCCTTTTCATTGTATTTCAATATCTAGGGTTTGATTACCAAAATGGGGTTTAACTAAGGAAAACTACTATTCTCTAACCCTAACCCATTTTCCCCTCTTTGCATGTGTGTTTTGTAGACTTTGTATATATACTAGCACTTGCACCCCAATAAGGTGCAATACTTACGTCGATAGGCTGAGCCCACATTATTTATGACTATGAAAAATAGTGGACAACATGAAGAAAGTTGTGATCTATCTCACCTATCCCTCTCTACCTCTCCCTCCTTCCCTCCCCCCTTCTCTCTCCCTCTTTCTCTCTCCTTTCCTCTCTATTTCTCTCTATATCACATATCCCTCCCTCCATCCCACCTATTTCTCTCTCACTCTCTCCTTCCCTCTCTACTTCTCTCCCTCTCACTTATTCCTCTCTACCTCTCTCTCCTTCCCCCTCTAATTCTCTATAACTCCCCTATCCCTCTCTACCACTCCCTCCCTCCCTCTCTCTCTCTCACTCTCTCTAGCTCTCTCTTTCCTTCTCTACTTCTTTTTATCCCACCTCTCTCTCCCTCCCTATCTCTATCTCACTTATCCCCCTCTACCTCCCTTTGTCCCTTTACCCTCCTCTCTCTCAATTTCTTTATCCTTCCCTCTCTACTTATGTACCCTCTTCTCTCTTTTTCTATCTCACCTATCCCTCTCTACCTCTCTCTCCCTCTCTCCCCCCTTCTCTCTCCCTCTTTCTCTCTCCTTCCCTCTCTATTTCTCTATATATCACATATCCCTCTCTACCTGTCCCTCCCTCTATTCCACCTATTTCTCTCCCTCTCTCACTTATTCCTCTCTACCTCTCTCTCCTTCCCTCTCTAATTCTCTATATCCCCCTATCCCTCTTTACCTCTCCCTCCCTCCCTCTCTCTCTCACTCTCTTTGGCTCTCTCTTTACTTCTCTATTTCTTTCTATCCCACCTCTCTCTCCCTCCCTATATCTATCTCACTTATACCTCTCTACCTCCCTCTGTCCTTTTACCCCCTTCCCTCTCTACTTCTCTAACCTCCTCACCAATTCATTTTAGAAACAACACTTCCTATACAACTTTAGTTTTTCATTTTTTCTATTTATTTATTGTTTGGATTTTATAGCATAGAACAAATTTTAATTTGATTAAAAATTTATTATATAAATTATTTTATTTATTATATAAATTACTATTTTTTGTATTTATTAGATAGATTATTATATAAACTATTTTACTTATTATATAAATTATTTATATTTATATTTTGTTATATTTATTATATAATCTTAGAAGCCCTTTTTTCCAATAAGTCCCACAATTTTTCATCAATTGATGAAGGATTAGGGTTAGCTGAAGATGAACTTTCCTTTTCTTATGTCACGTTGTCATTTGGCTGAGGCCAAGTTTAGAGATCGCCCATGTAAACCACTGCTATTTTATCGTATAATAAAATAGAATCTCTATCTATGTAATCAAACGCTTCAATCACCCCTGTATAATAATCTAATGTCCCTCAAATTTACCGGCATTAAGGGTTGACTATATAGTAGAGCCGATCTTCGCCAAATTCAAAGAGAAAAACAGAAATAAACAAATACTATAGAATAGGTTCGTAAAGCCACATAAATTTCATAGTAAAAATTCATACTGATAAAAAATTGACAGGAAAATTGTACAGGGAATAACAGAGAAATAGGAGTATTATTTACATCAGATTCCTTTGTTTTCATGGTTAACAATATTTATTTGACTGATTTTACCCCTGCCGTAAAGTTCATGGGTTCCACCAGTGTCAGATTGCTAGAGATTCTGGTGGGCTCTCCCCACATAAATAGCCTATCATTTAATTAGTCAAATATCAAGGTGCTAAAATGTGTCATCCTTCCATCCACATCATTCCAAGTCAAAAAAACCTAAAAGCAGCTTGAAGACAACTTGCATGTCAACATTTGCAGATTCAGGTCTAAGATTTTGTATGAAATAGAAGTACAAGTTGATAGCTACATATTACAGTCTCGATATTCTCAAAATATATAGGTGGACTAAGTCGCCATCATTGGAAAATTACCCCTACTTTTGGGCCTAAAAAATGATCTCTACAGATCTGGAAACCCATTTCCCTGAAACTAGTCTTGGTAAAGTTTCCCCGAAGCAGGACTAAGTCGCCCAGCTTGGTGTAAGTGTCCCAATGGACCTCAATTGTAGATTTTGGAAGATTCCAGAGCTCCTCTTCATCAACCTTTAGTTTCTAGGTGCACCACTTATACCTCTTTAAGTTATGTTATAGGTTGCATTTATTTTAGGTCATTATTAGGTCATTTTACATAGTGTTTTACATACTTTTACATTTCATTAGATAGTTTCATTTCATTTAGTTTCAAAATTTAGATACTTTTCAGATCACACACATATCACACATTAGACCCTTAATCTTGAATGAATCCTCAGATTTTGGAAGCGGAAAGAGTTCTCTCCTTCTAGGTGAAAACCCTAGAAGTGCTAGGGAACCCACCTTTCCCCTAAAATTTGTGGTTCATAAATCAATGAAATAAATCTTGAATAAATAACCACATTTCTCATCACTATTTTGAGGCTCAAATTTTACAACAGATCAATGATGAGCAATGGAAAATGATATAAAGAGCTCAAAGGGCTATTGTGCATTGCAGATTTACAACACAAGAATCACAAGCAATTAGTGATAAAAGGGATCCAATGATAACACATAGAGCACATGTATCACACATTGCTAATACAAAATTCAAGATTCAAAACCCATCCATGATGCATGAAAGAAAGAAATACCATTCATCACACATCGCTAATAATTTACATTCATAATGCTATCGATGATGAGCAATGAACAAAAACGACAGATGAGACTTAAGTGGGATAATTTGCAACATGATCATAAGTTGTTTTGAGAAAGGGGACCACCTAGGATGATGTATGAAGAGGCCTCAAATGAATTAAATCATATTATTTCAAAGGATGTCAAGGCCAAACAAGGTCAATCAAATGACCTTAAAAATAAAATATGTTTTGGACCTAGGCACAACAAGTTGGTAACTTTATGGTATTTAATGACATAAGATGTAACTTAAATTACCAAACACCGATGAGAAGGGGTCAACAATAAATTAGAACATTGGAAAGGACACAAACCTAAGGGTTACTAATGCAGGTTCTAGGAAAAATAAAAATCTAAAGTAGTGAGACTAACAAAACCTTAAGCCTAAAGAGATGGATTTGACAAAACTTTTACAGAATTTTAAGATGAAACATGAAGCATTTTAGGGGTTCCATTAGGATGTTCATAAAATTATATAATATATGTCAAACTCTAGTTGTGCTTAATGACAATTCCTTATGATGTCCTAGATGATCCATATATGATTTAAATTGAGTAATGAGTTTCCTTAAAACAAAAACCAATCACACAAATCAACAAGTGCTAAGTCTAGTCATAATGGCTAGTGAAGTAGTTGGCAACAAATAAATTTGAAGTTTGAGTTCTAAAAGTGAAGGTTTAGATTAATAACTATAGAAGTGACTTGGGTCATATCTACAATTTTTTTTTTTAAATCCTATTAGAATCACAAATACAAATTTAGAAACTAGTGATTGGAGGAGTTAGTACTATAGAAACCTAAAATTGACCACACCTAACCACGCTTGGAATTACCTTAGCATACTCATTAATTAATTAAATATTCATTATTTATTTAATTAGTTTATCCTTCACTTTTATCTCCCACTTAATTAAATAATATTTATTATTTATTTATTTAATTTATCAATACCACTTTTCTCCCATTTTGATTAAATAAATGTTAATCATTTATTTATTATATCTATTGAATTAATTTATCTATCACCTTTATCCCCCACATTGATTAAATAAATATTTATTTTTATTTAATTAATTTATTCTTCACCTTTATCTTCCACTTTAACTAAATAAATATTTATTATTTATTTAATTAAAATATCCTTCCACATCACACTTCTCCAATAAATTATTAAATAATTATATTTTATTTAATTAATTATTGAAAGTTAAATCTAGACACTTACCACAAAATTCAAACTAACTTTGCATCTCATCCATCCATTTCATACTACATCTCCAAATCTCAACCATTCACATAAGGATATGTCTTAATACACCTCCTAAGCCTATCTGTTATCCCTCATGCGACACCTATCACATGAACATAACTTTAATCCAAACCCTAATCCTCAACCAATCCTAACCATCCATTAATCAATCTATCTTGGCCTTTGATATCTTTATTAAAAATTCTATAAATGAGAGGCCTCTCATCTCATTTGAGCATCCACTTCCATTATGGCCTTATGTTGCTAAAATAATTATTGGGTCATCTATTATCATAGCTCTATGCTCCTGCACTTTCTATCCATTATAGCCTCATCATATCCTCATGACATCTATTTGATCATCCACCATATCAATCCTACCATCATGTTGTTGGTTTCATAAACGATCACATTCTTTCATCAACATATCAAAAGAGAAAACCAATTGGAGCGAGGGTGCACTCTTTTTCAGTTCTATGTGAGGAGAAAGAAGATTTTTAGATGAAGGTATTGTGTATGTATTACATTATCTTCTATGTTATATACTCTTCTTTTTTTTTTTTTTCTTGAAGTACAGATTGAGATATAGAATATCATAAGTGAATTTGACACATAATTATACCTCTTGTAAATTGATTATTATATTTATAGTTTTAATCAATACCAAATCCAAAACATTAAAAATAAATTGACATTACTTTTAATCAACACAAACTCCCTATATTAAAAAATATTAGTCATTATAGAGAATTCAAAGTTCGTAACAAGTAATTAGAAAATATTGTATGCCATCTACAACAATATTTAAATAAGAAATAGGGTAGGGGCCCTAGCTCGGTTGGCTAAATTTTTCCTATTGCAAGAGGCTGGTCACAAGGTCTAATTGAACCACCAAAAATGAAGAGGGGGAAAGATGATTCCCCCAATGAGCCTCTAGGGTTTTTCATCCTAGAAGCTAACTTTGGGAGAATGTTTGTCTTTCACACCATTTTGAATCACAGGGTTCATTCAAAGAGGGTTATATTTTGAGGGGCTGTGAATGTGTGTGTAAGCATGTCTAAGTGCAATAAACTAAAAATCTAATTTTTTTATTAATGCTAAATTATGCAAATGTAAAGTGCTGGAAAACACAGTGATGTATGCAAACATATAGAAGATGAACCAATAATATACACTAAACTATACAAAAATGAAGGAGTTAGTATGTGTGCACCTGGGAATAGAAGAAGGAACTAATGAAGGTCTAGAATGCTTCTCGAAATGGTGCAGAAGCTGAGAGGGATACTTGTGCCAATCTAGGCAATCTAGTCCTAGATTCCTGAAAATTGGTTCGGAGCCTATTTCTGCTAAATCGGTGACCAGAAATGTCTAAATCATAAAATGGCCTATCTAGAGGGACTAGGTCGCCATTTTTGGTGACTTAGTCCTCTTCAAGATTTTTGGAGTTTACAAAGAGGAAACATAATCCCTAGGTTTGCAGCCTAGTTCTTCACAATTTCCCGCTTCTAAAACATTGATATTGGGGCCTGAGAGTGATTTTTGGTGGATGATTTGACTTTGCATGCAAGGGGTGGTCTTCAAAAAGTATTCAAATCCTTCAATTATCTTCAAAGTACTTGAATCTACAATCACACAATAAGAGAAGGAGAAAAATATTCATTGTTACAGATTAGGGATTTCCCTTAATCAAACCCCTTTTAGGTAACTAAACCAAAATGAATAGAAAAAATGAAATGAAACATGAAACTTGAAGTAATGGAGTGAGTTACCTTGCCATGATGAGAGATATTGTGTTGTTGCAGCAATCAGCCCTTGAATGCTTTAGAAAATGATGTCTTGTTAACTTAGAAGGATCAAACCCTAGTTTTCTTGAGGAGAAGAGATGAGACAGAAGAGTTGTGTGAGAGAGGAAAAATGACTGATGCATAATGATGAATTAGGGTTTCTAGGATTATTTATGCAAGTTATGCCCTAATTTGCTTGAAATAACACCATACAAGCTAACCTTAGGGTTTTAGAGACCAAACTCTAGAAACAAATTAAGTTTAGTTCAAATTTTATGCCTCATGGGACTAGGTCGCCCAAGGTGGCGACCTAGTCTACCTAGGAATTTTAAAGTGGTTTTTGGTAATTAAAATATAGTTATTTATGTTTTTCAGGATTGTATTCATAAAACACACTAGAATAGGACTTGTATGCATATTAAGGGGTCATTATAGCATAACAAGGGGTAAATTTGATGATGAAAAGCCTAGGAGAGTGTGAAAGTTTCATGGAACACCTTACAACACCTCATCACCAAGCTTGGAAATGGGTAAAAATGGGTTGAAAAATGTCCAAGATCATAGGCCAAGGTCCAAATGAGTGAAAAGTGTCAAGGTATACACTTTGGCAACACATTTAGCCCCCACTTGATAGTGTGAACTTGCTTTAGACTCACACTAAAGTAGCCACATGATTTGGATGGTGAAGGATGACAAAGAGGAAGAATAGGAAGACATTAAAGGATGATTTGTTATTTTAAGTCAACTTGACATCAATGCAAAAGACATCCAAGGATGAATGCATTACAACAAGACAAGATACATGATCATGCAATGACAAGGTTTAGTGTGAAGATAATAAAGAGATAAGTGCTCACTTTGGGGCCATAGAACATTAGGTTGTCCATGGGGTGAGAAGTCCCAAAAGGTGAGAAGCATACACATAGTTGGTATGTACTCACAAAGGTGGCTATGGGGAAAGTTGTGCCGCTTGTTGGGCTTCCCGCTTAAACCAAAAAAATTTTATACCTTGTGATAACTTTGATAAGGCGCCACAAAAGGAAGTGATGTTTGAAATGATGGTGTTCAAAGGGATTTTTCTTTATTCGTGTGATGTGTCATCCTAAGGAAAATTATGCAAAATTTTTCTAAAGAGAGGAAAAGTGTAAGTGTACTCATCTTATATGCAAGAGAGGCAAGGGCTCATCTTGTATGCAAAAGAGGAAAAATGAAAATGGCTCATCCTGAGTAACATTGTACATAATTTTTTCAAGAGAAGGAATCACAAGAAAAAGAAGATCGCACAATGAAATGTGAGTGGTGATGTATGCCCCCACTTCAAAATAATTGTGAAACACCATACTATCAACAATTGCTTTAAAGTAGAAAAGCAAAGGGACATTAGAGCTTGTTCGGAAAGCCCTATGTCAAGTCATATGGTTCCAAAAGCTACATCATCAAGGAGGAGTGTATGTCACATGCAATTCAATCTTAAGACATTGCATCCACATAACAAGCTTGCTCTTATATGTTCATGAAATATTAATGAAAAGTTAATTTTTACAATGACAAGTGACATACGAGGGGAAAAATGCTTACTAAACTCTAGCCCCCACTTAGTGCAGGACAAGAGTGAGGTGAAAGGATTGAAGGAATGAAGGGGAGGGTGAATTTGTATCAAATAGAGGATTTAAGTGCCCCCATAGATGGAAGAACACCAAAGGCCTTAAGATGTTGGAGTGGCCATGAACTCAGTGGTACGCACAAAAGGAATGTTTGTTTAAACATTTTTTTGTAGTTCTGGGAGGAAGGGAGATCAAGTGATCTTGGAAGAGTCTCAACAAGATTCCCTCTTGATCAAGTGTAGAAGGGGATCCTTTGGTTTTGGACAAGGAACAATATTGCTTAGTAGAGGATGGCTTAACTACACAAGGCTCTATAGATTGTGAGATTTTGTATACTCCTTTGGAGGAGTGTGTAAAATCCAAATCAGGAGTGGGTTGCAGGATGACATTGGCTTTAAGTGAAGAGTCCTTTGTTGGTGTCAAAGGATCACTTTGGAAGGTAGGGGTAGAAGAGTGATTAGGGATAATGTTGGTGTGGGAGGAACGTTGGATGGTCTCAATTAGAGGATAAAATCCAAAATCTTGAGTGCATGTTTGCATGATAAGCTCTATAGGGTTGTAGATACCTTGTTTGTTAGCACCACAACCTTGTCCACTATAGCCAAGTTATTTCATTATATCATAAAATTTACCATAAATATTTTCAGATTTTTTGGATCAGGTTATTGTTCATCATGTGCTGCTTTGGTTGAAATAGTTAAGGTGGATGCTTTAGAAGGATCGCTTGAGTCTTTTGTGGACAAGAATATGTTTCCCTTGTTAGAGTATTGGTATATGATCTTGGATTCTCCCATTAAGGGAGGGGTGAAGTCTAAGGAGCCCCACTGATCATCTAAGAGCTTGGTGATTGGCTCAAGATGTTGTTCGTTATTGATGTGGTGTGAGGGTTCCAGTTGGGTGGTGGGTGTTAAGGTGTGGAAATGATTCTCTTTATATTTTTCAATTTTTAAGAAACTATTAGGTTTCGGATTGGAATCAAGTGTGTACACTTTGTGATTGTAAATGTACTTCATCTTACGATGAAGACTTGAAGACACTCCATTCATAGCATGAATCCATGGTCTACCTATGAAAAGATTGTATGAAACCTCTTGAGGCATAACATGGATGGTTGTGTCCAATATGGCCATTCCAACTGTAAGAGGGATAGTGATCACACCAAGCGGTTTCTTAGATACATTGTCAAATCCTCTGATAGAGGGAGAATCGGGTTGGATGTGGGATCTATCTATGCCAAGTGTATCCAGAAGGCTCACACTACACACATAAAGAGTGAAGCCGGTATCTACAAGAGTTATCTTGATCCCTTTTATTTTGTAATGAGATATTATCATGAAACCTTCATTTTGTTTTCGCACATCCAAAGGAGGGAGCTCACTTTGTGAAAAAAAATTTTACAATTTATTCCATGAATAATAGCTACTATGTCATTTGATGGCTCAATAGAAGGGATTGGAACTTGTTGTAGGGAGGCTTGGATCATATTGTGATAGTGAGGAGAGACTTGAATAAGGTCCCATAAAGATATCTTAGTAGGAGTATTCCTTAGTTGATCAACAAGGTCATACTCCCTAAGGAGGGAATTGAGACGAGGGGCAACGGGTAAGATGGGAGTATTAGGTAAAGGTAAGGGACTGGAGGGTGATGGTTGGAAAAATGGGTTATTGAGAGTATAATGTGTATGAGAAAAGGTATTAACACCCGAGTGCGGCAATACATTAGGGGTAGGTGTGTAGAGGGTAAATATGGGTTTCGTTTTGGGTGATGGTGGATAGAGGATAAGTTGAGGTTGAATAATATTGGCATCCCCTTGGGAACGAGTGTCAATGTTATCCTTGGATTGCATCATTATATCCTCCCTAGGAGGAGAAATTTTAGGAGAACTACAAGCCTCATGTTTGTGATATTCAAAGATTGGTTCTTCTAAAATGACATTGTCATAAGTAGGGGAAGGATAATGTATGTGATGAGCATGGGTGGGATGAGCAGAAGAGGGTGCTAGTTTATTAGGAAAGATCTCATTCTCTTGTTCCATAATATTGACCCTAGTAAGATAATGATAATCAAGAGGTTCATCAAATGGCATGCTTTCCCCACAAATAGGGTGGTCATCAAGGGAAGGAAAAGGGTGAGTCTCTTGCATGTCCATGATTGGATCTTGTTGTTCAAATAGGCCATTCCAAATGTTAGGAACATGAGGAAAGAGGGAAATAAGGTTAGATCTCTCAATCATTAGATTCGTTGAAACAAATATATCCTTCTCACAAAGGTGTTTTTCATGATTGGTTTTGATGATATCCTTATTCACTAAAGCATTGTCACAAAGAGGGGAAGTCTTAGGATATGAAGGGAGACTAGGTAGAGTGGTATAATGAGAAGAAAGATGTGATCATCATGATTATCTAAGTTTTTATTTTCTTCTAACATATCATTCTCACAGATATGAGAGATAGAAGGGGGGTAAGTGTAATACAAGTGTTAATGTTTTCATCTGCTAGACGCTCATAATGAGGGAATGTATTGAATGAATTTTTAACATGTTTGAATAAGTTACAAAAAATATTAAAAAAAAGGAAAAATTTAAACATGTTTGAAGAATTTACAATGCAATTTAAAAAATGGAAAGGCAATTTTTAGATTGTAGAGAAGGCAATTTGTTGATTACATTATAAAGGATCTGAAAATGAAACTTTGTAAAAGCAAAACTGAAAAATGTACAAAGCATGAAATGAGCTAATTTATGCTAATTTTGATAAAATACATGTAATAGAGACACAACATATTGATACAAGTGGGTAATGGCACCAAGCAGAAGCATAAAAATGGGGTTTTCAGCTCTGTAGAGGGCAATATCAGAACCCTCAAGGGACTAGGTCACCCAGAATGGCGACATAGTCCTCCTGATGATTTTTTTGAGGATTTTTAGGAGTTTTGAATTGGTACGAGTTGTTTATGTGTTGTATAGTGCAGGTATAGAGAGAAAATTCAGAAATTCAAAGAGACTTAATGATTTAAAATGCAGCCAAAATGCACTTTTCACTTGTGCAAGTTTGGAAAGCCTAGGATGCAACTTCACTAATGCAATATGCAATGGAAATGAATCCTAAGACAATGAAGGACTATAAATTAGACAAGAGGGTATAGGAAAGTTAGGTTCACCAAAATGGACAACCAAAAATGAAGAAGGGGAAAGATGATTCCCCCAATGAGCCTCTAGGGTTTTTCATCCTAGAAGCTAAGTTTGGGAGAATGTTTGTCTTTGAGGGGTTGTGAATTTGTGTGTAAGCATTTATAAGTGCAATAAACTAAAAATATAAATGTTTTATTAATGGTAAACTATGCAAATGTAAAGTGTTGGAAAACACAGTGATGTATGCACACATATACAAGATGAACTAATAATATACACTAAACTATAGAAAAATGAAGGAGTTAGAATGTGTGAAACTATGAATAGAAGAAGGAACTAATGAAGGTCTAGAATTCTGCTGGAAATGTTGTAGAAGCCAAGAGGGACACTTATGCCAATCTGGGTGAACTAGTCCTAGATTCTCAAAAACTAGTCTAGAGCCTATTTCTACTAAATGGGTGTCCATAAATTTCTAAAACACAAAATTTCTTATCTATAGGGACTAGGTCACCATTCTTGGTGACTTAGTTCTCTTTAGGATTTTTTGTGTTTTGGAAGAGGAAACAAAAGCCCTAGGGTTGCACCCTGGTTCTTCATAGTTTCCCACTTCTAAAACTTTGATATTCATGTCTGAGAGTGATTTTTGGTGGATGATTTGACTTTGCATGCAAGGGGTGATCTTCAAAAATTCTTCAAAGCCTTCAATGATCTTCAAAGTACATGTATCTGCAATCACACAAGAAGAAAAGGAGAAAAATGTTGATTGTTAGGGATTAGGGGTTTGCCTTAGTCAAACCCCTTTTAGGTAACTAAACCAAAATGAATAGAAACAATGAAATGAAACATGAAACTTGAAGTAATGGACTGAGTTACCTTGCCATGATGAGAGATCTTGTGTTGTTGCAACAATCAGCCTCTGAATGCTTTTAGAAAATGATTTCTTGTTATGTTGGAAGAATCAAACCCTAGTTTTCTCAAGGAGAAGAAGAGTTGAGAGAGAGAAGAGTTATGCGAGAGAGGAAAAATGAGTGATGCATAATGAGGAATTAGGGTTTCTAGGCTAATTTATGTAAGTTATGCCCCAATTTGCTTGAAATAACACCATACAAGCCGAGTTTAGGGTTTTAGAGACCAAAACCTCGAAAGAAATTAAGTTTAATTTAAATTTTATGCCTCATGGGAATAGGTCACCCACGGTGGTGACCTAGTCCACGTAGGCATTTTTAAGTGGTTTTTGGTAATTAAAATATAATTATTTATGTTTGTCGGGATTGTCTTCGTAAAACACACTAAAAAAGGACTTGTAAGTGTATTAAGGGGTCATTATAGTATAACAAGGGGTTAATTTGATGATGACAATCCTAGGAGAGTGTGAAAATGTCTTGCAACACCTTACAACACTTCGTCACTAGGCTTGGAAATGGGTAAAGATGGGGTGAAAAAGGTCCAAGATCATAGGCCAATGTCGAAATGAGTAAAAAGTGGCAAGATATACATTTTTTGGTGACACACTAGTCTCCCCCACCCGCGTGGTATCATAGGGCATGTCATGCTAGGGTCGTCGATCATGTTTATAATTTATCAAGTGCACTACAGTTTATAGGGGGTCGTGCTACCTGATTCTTGCAGTCGACAAATAAATATATATATATTTCCACTAAATCTGATATGAATTAATTGTCTAAATGGTGGAAACATAAAACACAACATATTTCCACTAAATCTGATTTAAGTTGTATTTTTTTTAGCTCTAGGAAAATTCACCACCAGCAATTCATAGCAATGCCTCCTTCATGTTGACTCAAAAACTAGGCTCTTTTCCGTTTTCCTTCTCCTTTTTTTCTTTTTTTCCTTTTGTGGATGATGCACAACATCGAGACATCCTATGTCTCTTCCATGCTGACCCAACATTGTGTCTTTCTTTTTATTTTCTTTCTCTCTCTTTATGTATTCTTCCAGTTCTATATATTTGGGGGAATGATGATAGTTTTGTGCTCTCTATATAAACATTATAGCAACAACCATAGTCACCCCAAATCCATAGATCCCTTATGTGTTTGGTGTTCTTTTACTTTTGGGGCAACCCTCTTTGCCTCTTTTTTTTAACCTTTTTCCTTTCCATGACACATCCTTTCTTGGACACCCTAACACTTGACAAAGGTCTTTTTAAGTAGGCTCTCATGTCCTTTTCTTCCTTTTTTGCATTTTTCCTTTCTCTACTTTAAAGCAATTTCTCACAAGACTGTGTGTAGCAATTCCTTTAAAGTGGGGGCATATATTGGCATTATTTACTTTTGCATTTACATTTGTTTCTCTTTGTCCTTGGTTCCTATTGCAGCCTTATCAATTCACATGACGTGTTTTCTCACTTTTTGGATGATATTTTGTTTAATGTCCTTCATAAGTGTGACTTATCTTAGCATATTACATTCCTCTTAGTGGCCTGATGTGACACACTGCATCCTCTAAGTTGTGAATATTCTATCCTTTGATCAGTCCTCTTTAGGAGACATTAGACACAATTTCCCCTAAGTAAAAGACCTCATATGAACTAAAAAAGACTCCTTGGAACACTCTTTTTGTATTTTTGCATTTTACACTTTGCACTTTTGCATTTGTGCATACATAGCCACCTTACATAACACAAATTGCATGCCACACCCTCATCTTTTGTGGCACCTTATCAAAGTTATCGAGAGGTATACCTTTGGTATGGTTGAGTGGGAAGCCCAACTAGTGACAATAATTTCCCCACAACCACCTTTACACATGTGTGAGTACATTCCAACTGAGTGTATGTTTCTCACCCTTTTTGGAATTCTCACTCGATGGACATCTAAAAAGTCTCTTCGGCCCAGAGTGAGTACATCCTTTCTTTTCAGACAAACAACCAAGATCTGATCCACAACTATCTAGATAAATGATCAAATCATGATCTGAATTTTTCTCTCTCTCCACTCTTTCACATCACTCGTTGTGTGATCTTTTGTGCATATGTTTGGTTTTCCATGGGATCTTGATCCTAGGGGCTTGATCATCCCTCTTGACCATAGTCATCTCACCTTACTAGCATGATTACATTAGATCCTACTCGACACACATGATTTGTCTACTTTACTATGAGTCGAAGCAAGTTCATCCTCTCACTAATGTGGGGGCTAAATTTGTCACCAAATAGTGTAGTCTTTGCCACTTTTTCACTTATTTTGGTCTTTTTCTTTGGATTTTAGCCTTATTTTTCCTTGATTTAGTCTTGAATGTTTGCAAATCAACAAGAATCTAGCAGTGTTTTACTAAGGTGTTGTGAAGTGTTGTAATACATCTTCCCACTTTTTTAAGACCCTTTCAACACAATTCACCTAAATAACCCCCTTTTACACCTTTTCAAGCCTTGTGTCAAGGTGTTGTAAAGTGTTGTAAGGTATTTTCACATCTTCCTAGGCTTATCATCAACCAATTAACCCTTTTCTTATGTCAATTTGTCCCCTTCATGTAATTTTAGGCCCGACTTAAGTCTTTTTCAGGAGGCAAGACTAATAAACATCATTTAACATCATTTTATTCCCGAGCACCTTTTGAATTTTCCCGACTAGACTAGGTCGCCACCTTGGGCGACCTAGTCCCTTTTGGCTTAAAATTCAAAACTAAATGAAAAACCTAATGGGAATTTACCTCCAAAACCCTAGTGTTGGCCTATCATGTGATAGTTTTGGGAAATTAGGGCATATCTTGTATAAATAAGGGTTTTCACCTTCATTCCCCCCCTAAGCTCATTTTTACATCTTTTCTAATCATTCTTGCATTCAAGCTTCTCAAGCAACCATTCAAGAACAAGGGAATCACAAGCAATCTCCATTGGAGCTAGTTCTTGCATGCTGTAGACTTCAACAAGTAAAGGATTTCGTGAGCATTTACATTGTTTTATCATTCAAGCATCCTTTCCTTTTATTGTTTCTTATTTGGGTTTAGCTACCATCAAAAGGGTTTGACTTAAGAAAACCCCTAATCTCTAACCCTAACATTTTCCTTGTCTTTGCATGTGTACTTGAAGGTGTGTATGCAAATTTAGCAAGGTTCAAAGTGTTAGGAAAGGTACAATCATTCCATTCAAGTCACATCAAGACACCAAACCCTAGGAGGAGAAAAAGGACAAGTTACAGGTCATTTTCAAGTGATTCAAACATGGGCTACTATAAAGAAGGAAATTACCAGTTGGGATTCATAAAATCAAATCTTCAGGCTTATGAAAGTACCAGGAGGACTAGGTCATCACTATTGGTGACCTTGTCCCTGTACTAGGCTTGAAAAAGGGTTTTTGTATTTCTGGGTACCCTTTTCCTTGAAACCAAGTCCGACAAAGTTTCTCGGCAGAAGGACAAGGTCGCCCAACTTGGTGTAAGTCTCCCTCTACTAATTTCAGGTTGAATCCATATCATTATCATTACAGGGCTTCTCATTTGCAACTCTCCATTTCCAAGTGCACCATCTCTATGTTTTCCAATTTACTTTTTGTTTGCATACATTTAGGCCATATAGTTTACATTTTCTTTATTTACATTTCATAGATAGCATTAGTTTCATTTAGCCATAGTTAACACATACATCACAACCCTAATAAATCCATCCTTCCTGTGAATGCACCCGCCAGAACTGCCATATCAACAAAGCAAAAAGAAAGCCATTCCTATACACCAAGTGCTCCTAGGTGAAAAACCCTAGGGGCCTAGTAAAGGGAATCGTCTTTCCCTTGTTAAAATATCTAGTTTTGGTGGCTCAATTGCATGATTCATTCGGGAAAATTATTTTAACATTCTCAACATTATTTTTTCAGCTGTGAATCCACCTTTGGATGAATTCCAACAAATAATTATTTTAACTAATATTTTATGCTTTATGTTTTAATAAATTGTATTTTCTATTTAAGTAGTCATTTTTTAAAATGAATTCTTGTTGCTATGTTATACTACATTTTCCTATTTGTGACTTAACCCTAGATCATCCATAGGTACTCCTATAACTGGAATTATAAATGATAAGTTGAAAGATTTTTATTTAATTACAGTAGTACTTGGCTCAAAGAAATTGAGTGACACATTATATCGAATGGGGGATTCCAATGTCTCTCCCTATAATAAACCATTGTTCTCTTTGATATAACCCTTCCATCTCAAGCACAAACTGTTAAAGTTCAAATTTTTTATATTTAAAAGTAGCCACCAAAATATTTAAAGAAGTGGTAGTATTTGTCTGAATTATGCAAAACAATTAAATCTTTTTTATTTTAAAAATATTATTATTTATTATTTTAGAAATCCTCTCTTTGTATTTGAATCTTCACATCAACCTACAACATTTTTACAGTAAATTTCTGGAAGACTGTTGATCACATATTTCAGAGTACTTTTTGAAGTTGGAAGGGTGAATGATATTATTATATATAAAATAAATTCATCTTTTCTATCTAAAAGATTTCTATACTAATTTTAATTGAATTTCATTGATAAAATGATCAATTATAATGGGTCTGAAATCATACTTATAATTGAACTTATATTTTCCAATATTACTTGTCAATCAAGGTATAAGAAAAATTAAATGAACAACCTTCTCACCTTTTCAAAGTCGTCAAACATATTGCAAGTGAATTTGCAAATTATAATTTCTAATTCATTTTGAAACCCTAAAATTATAAATTAAAGTTTGGGCCAAGATTGCAAAATTCTTCTCACCCAAAAAACCCTAGCTTCATCTTTGTCAAGATGCTTCTTGGCCCCAAAGCCCAAAATGTCGTACTCAAACCATTTTGATAGAATTTGAAATGCTTAGATTGCAGAATATATGCCAAAATGGGGTCATTCAATTGCTTTAAGAACAAAAGAGAGAAAAAATCATTTGTTTCGTAGATCCACTACATTTCTACTAAAAGCCCAACATTTGTACTTATAAAAAAGAAAATTCTTAATTTGGAAAACCTGAGCATTTGAAAAGCAAGATTTGGTGTTGTTAGTTTTTAATGAGTTGATTGAAGTGGAGTTGATTTACCTAGAAGAGAGGCTTTGGTAAGTGCAATTAAAAAAATAAGAGAAAAAATTCTGACGGATAAAAATGAAAGTTGTATGATTTTCGAAAATATAGGAGTATAAGGAGATTGGAGCAGCCACTAAGGTAAAACAACACTACTTTGATATTGGGAATTTGGGACCAGTATTCTCAGAGAAAGGGAATTTTCCATGAATGATGATGTACCAATTTCCTTATAGGTATTATACCTTCAATGTGAGGGATACCACTAGTGGAGTGACTCCTTAATAGGGCATTGATGTGTATGCTAAGTAGTATAGTTATCCTAAGAATAATTTTACTTGTGTTATTTAACTTACTATATTTGAAAATTTATAATCCACTTCTTTTAATGGAAATTTATATTCCACTTCTTTAAATATGATGTTCCAAATCTCTTAGCAAATTGCAAGCATAAACAAAAATGAAGGATTGCTAATTATTGTTCACATTTGTATCCACTCCACTAGACAACATTCAGATGAGAGTGAAATGATGTGGTTTGTCTATATGTTAACTAGAAACATGGAATAGAGATAGTAGCCCTATGAAATTATTATAGGAATTTCCTATAATGGATTCCCTGCATTGTTGGAGTGAAGACAAAGCATAATAAAATGGCAAACACAGATTATATTAAATAATTAAAAACATTACATATATTAGATCTCCTTGTAGCTCTATGGAGTTGGACTCTAAGAAGAGTAAATAGCCCTTACATTACATCATATTTATAATCATATTGAGGGGATAAGCATTGATGTCATGGTTTGCACAGTAATTGTGAAGATAAGGCATAATTAAATAACACAGAAACATCCAAAATTCTCGATGATGAACTATATGTTGGGTGGTGGTGGTAGAAATTATAGTATATTTCTAACAATCCCCCTAATTTATACCACAAAATCTTATTACAATCTCACTCTCTTTTTATAATGTTTCAACATCTAAAATCTTCTAGATCTAGTGATCAAACCTAGGAAATCCCATAATGTTTGCTATAACCACGAGCTCTAGCTCTCTTGATTACTAGTCCATCATAGGTTCAGGTGTGATTCACTTGTTTTATCAATACCTCCCATTGAGTCACTCTGCGGGTGCTTGAGGATCCTAGTTTTAATGGGCTCCATTGGCCTCATACATTGCTTTCATATAGAAACAGAATTTCGCAACATTCAACAATATTTATTTTTAACTTCACTTATCTTTTCATAGCACGTATGTGCTATCCTCCTTGATGTTCTCATCTCATTTGTCAACTCTTCATCCTTTCATCATTTTATAGACTTTAGAAATGCTCTTCACAATTTTGACTCTCAACCTAGACACATACTTATCCAATTTCCTCAAACTTCCTACTACCTAAATATCTATATGACAACATTCAAGAATGACAATAGAAATGACTTAAAACATACTACAACTCTATCAATTTATAGCTTTGACTATCTTCCATACAAATATTCAATCTTTAGTAGGCACTCGCTTTGTACTCTTTCTCTAGTCTACAACCCCCTTTCCTTTTCACAATGGTAATAAGCAATCTTTACCAAAAAAAACATAACTTACTGCAGGTTCCTCTTGACTGCCAGTCTCTTTTAATCAACGAAAAAATTTGGCATGACTGCGAGTCTCTTTTGATCAACGAAAAAATTTGGCAGGGACGACTTAATCACTATAAATCTCCCCTTAATTCTTGCGACAGTTTTTCCTTGCCATCAAATTTTTGACAATGTCTTTAGACTTGTGTTATTTCCTTCCAATATTAATGGCTAAAAATGATGTAGCAAACTTTTCTTTTGTTAATGGAAACACCTTACTTCAAGCGACGACTTTCTCCACAGTGATCTCGGCTTGGCTTCAGAGTGGACATGATTTCATTTGACAATGGCTTCAAAATTGCCACAAAATCCTTGGCAGCACACATCCTTATCGGCTTGTTCTCCTGCAAAAATTTCTTCAAAACTCTGCTTCAATATTTATGATGGCATGTCTACTTGAACTCAAGACCTTCAAGGAGTTGTTGAGCTGAGAAATTATTGGTAATGTTGGAATCTATTGTGCTCTTGAGCCTCTTTCTCATCCATCAGACCCCCTACAGCCCTCACCTAACCATCAGGACCCTTTCTATTTTGGGGATCCTCCCTGTAGCTCCTGACAGCTCCAAGAGAAGAAGCTTCCAGTAGTAATAGTCTGTGTGAAGAACATTTTGTGTGAGCTCATAGTAGCTCCTGAATAGTAGTAGTTGTTTATTATTTGTAAGAGCAGTGATTGCTCGAGGTCAAGCACTGCATAGCTCTTGTTAGTGAGCTCCTAAAGTTATCAGTTCAGTTGAGTACCACTCCCAACAAGTTTTTAATTCATATATTTAGTTTTTTTTCTTAGTTTTAAGCTTTATGGTTTTATGTATTTTCCATTTCCACTTATTGAATGAAAAATAAAGCTTGCATGTCTCCTTGTGCTTCCACGTTTTGATTTTGTGAATTCCTAGTTGATTGCGAAATAGAACATCAGTTATGTGTTTGAATTTTGTTGTCTCATTTAAATTTTCTGACATGGTATCTGAGCTTTTTAGCTTTTGGAAATTCTACATGGTATAAGAGCCATAGGCCCCATTTGTATTGTGAGTTAGGGCATTTTTTTTTTGGGTATTGAGTTTTTTCTGTAGGAGACATGGCGGGAGATAAAACAAAGAGTTGGCAGTAGCCACTGTCCTTTAATGGACAAAACTATGATGTATGGGCAAAGAAGATGAAGACCATTATGGTTGCCAATGATTTGTGGGATTTTTTGATAAATAGGTTCATGGATATCACTGACCCACCTGCATTTGCAGCTCTCACAAACAACCAGAAGACCCACTTGAAGGAGTAGAGAAAGAAAGATGCTAAGGCATTGAGCTTGATAGAGGTAGCCTTGACAGAGGCCATTTTTCCCAAGATAGCAGCATCTGAGTAAGCAAAGGAAGCTTGGGAAGTCCTTCAAACTCATTACAAAGGGACTGAAAAATTCAGATCCGTGAAGCTCCAGTTACCTCGAAGATAGTTCAAGATTATTGAAATGAAGGAAAGTGAGTCTATTTTAGACTTTCACACAAGGTTCTCTGGTTTAATAAATCAGCTGAGAATGAATGGAGAAATTATGAAGGAGTAGAAGATTGTTGAAAAAATTCTCAGATCTCTACCCAGCAGGTATGATGCACTCGCCATTGCTATTGAAGAGGTGAAGGACCTCTCTACTTTGACAGTGGATGAGTTAATGGGTTCTCTCAAAACCCATGAGTAGTGCCTCAATAGGTCTACTACTTCTTCCCAAGAGAAAGCTTTTAAAGCTAAGTTAAATTCAAGAGGTAAGGGGAGAGGTAGAAACAACTCCCGAAGAGGTCGTGGCAGATCTGGACAAGGAAATGCTGGCGGAGAAAGCTCAAGAGGAGCAAATAGCCAAGAGGGAGCAAGAATCTCATAGAATAGCTCCTGAAGAGGCATGAGGAACATCAGTTCAAGTGGGAGAAATGACAAGAGCATCGATGAGTGCTACTACTATAATAAATTTGGGCATTATGCTAGTGAGTGTTGGAAAAAGAATAAAAATCAGTCAAGACAACATGCGAATGTGTCTGATTCGAATGTGGGGGAAGGCAATCAGTCCATAGCCTTCATCATGTGCAACATTGGTGAAGAAGGCAGCCCCGAAGTATGGTATTTGGAGAGCAGTTGCAGCAATCACATGAGTTGTAATGAAAGTATATTTTCTTTCATTGACAAGAATGTAAAATCTAAGATAAGAATGGGGAACAATGGAGTAGTTCCTATGAAGGGCAAAGGATCTATTATGATTCTCACCAAGCAAGGAGGTCCAAAATGTATTTTTTGCACCCAGGTTAAAGCATAACCTCATGAGTGTTGGACAGCTGATCCAAAATGGATACAAAGTGCTGATGGAGAAAGGTCAATGCGTCATTTATGAAAAGAATGAGAGGATGAAGGTGTTTGCAGCAATACAAATGATAAAGAACTGGATGTTTCCGTTGAAGATTGAGATGTGTTTCTCATTTCAGTCCATTGTTGCACCTCTCATGGATGGAAAATGTACAACAGTACATTCAATAGCTCTTAGGAGGTCTGTTGTAGAGCTCTCCAAGCTATGGAATCTCAGGTATGGACACTTAGGCTTTGCTGGTATGAGTATTTTGTCCAAGAATGATATGGTTGATGGTTTTCTAAGGATAGTAGAGCCTAATGTTAGGTGTGTGGCTTGCATTTTGGGAAAGAAACATAGGCATCCCTTTCAATCAGGCAACTCTACAAGGGAAAGAGCACCATTAGAGCTGGTGCATATCGATTTGGTAGGCCCTATGCAAATCAAGTCTATTGGTAATAGCAAATTTTCTATGACCTTCATTGATGATTTTAGCTATAAGACATGGGTTTATTTCTTGTAGCATAAGTCTGATGCATTTGATAAGTTTTTTTGTTTAAGGCCCAAGCTAAAAATGAGAGTGGACATTTCATTAAGGTCCTAAGGTCAAATAGAGGAGAAGAGTATACCTCCAATTGTTTTGTAAATTTTTGTAGGAAAAATTGCATGAAGAAGGAGCTTACAACCAGTTATACTCCACAACAAAATGGAGTGGCTGAGAGAAAGAATAGGACCATCATGGAGATGGCAAGGAGAATGATGAAAGCAAAGGGACTCCCAACTGAATATTGGAGATAGGTTGTAGCAACAACTTCATATTTGATAAATAGAAGTCCAACAAAGGTGGTCTGTGAAAAAATACCACAAGAGGCATAGACGAAATGCAAGCGAACGGTTGAATTGGATGAAAAGGGTGAAAAGTGCATTTTCACAGGCTACAGTGAAGAGTTAAAATCCAATAGGTTGTACAACCTGGTCACCAAGAAATTTGTCATTAGTAGAGACATGGAGTTCTTAGAGGATGAATCATGGGATGGCACGATAGCTCTTGAAAGCTCCTAATAGCGCCCGAAGATTCATGATGATGAAGAAGATGAAAATGAAGATCAACAAGATTCTGCAAAAATAGAAATAGTCAGCTCTCGAGAGCTCCTACGATCTCTTGAAACAAACAGGCAATTAAATAGATTGTCAGAATTTTGTCAGAGAGAGCTCCCAATAGCTACTAACAACTCCTGAAGTTGGAAGACAGTCAAGAAGACAGTCACAATCAGCCAGGGACTTGGTAGTAGAGAGCTCTTGATAGCTCTTGAGAGCTCCTAAAGTGAGCAAATAGAAAGGCAAGCAACCAAAGGCAGTCAAAAGATCATCTCCTGAGAGCTCTCGAGAGCTCCTGAACCTAGTAGTTCAGCAGAACATCAGCAGTAGTGAAAGTTTAGACCCCACACTTAGCTCCCTAATTTAAAATAAGACCAAGAGTCTAAGGGAGATTTACCAAGACGAAAGGTATGATGAATATTTTGATGAGAAGATGAATTTTGCATTGTTTTCTCATAGTGATTCGATTTATTTTGAGGCTGCTGTGAAAGAGGGGAAATGGTGTGAGGCCATGGATGAGGAGATAATGCAATAGAGAGGAACAACACATGGGAGTTAACATATTTTCCTCTCAACAAGAAAGTTATTGGGGTGAAGTGGGTCTACAAGACCAAGTGCAATGTTGAAGGAAGGATAGAGAGGCACAAGGCATGTTTGGTGGTCAAGGGGTACAAACAACAGTTTGGGAGAGATTATGATGAGACATATGCCTCTATTGCTAGGATGGAGACCATGTGGGCAGTCATAGCAATTGTAGCCCAACACAAATGGAAGGTGTTTCAAACGGATGTGAAGTCTGCCTACCTTAATGGAGTGATGAAAGAGGAAGTTTATGTGGAGCATTCATTTGGATATGAAGTTTCAAACTAGGAACACAAGGTGTATAGGCTCTTGAGAGCTCTTTATGGGCTAAAGCAAGCTCCATGGGCATGGTTCATCAAGATTGACTCATATTTGATGAGCAATGGCTTTAGCAAAAGCGATGGTGAGCCCACTCTTTACATTAACATAACAAATGGTAATATTTTGATTGTTGTCTTATATGTTGATGATTTAGTTTTTACTGGGGATGATGATTTCCTCATTGTTGATTTTAAAGAGGCCATGAAAAGAGAGTTTCAAATGACATATTTAGGTCTCTTGAGATATTTTCTAGGCATAGAAGTAAAACAAATACATGATGGTATATTTGTCCCTCAAAAAAATTATGCAAATGAGATCTTGAAGAGATTTAGAATGCTTCAGAGAAAGCCTACACCAACACCAATAGTTATAGTTCTAAAGCTGAGCAAGGAAGATTGTAGCAACAATGTGGATCGAACCATGTATAAAATTTTGGTTGGAAGCTTGATGTATTTGAAAGCAATTAGGCTAGATATAATGCATGGAGTGAGTCTGATTTCCATATTTATGGAGATATAAGAGGATCCTGAGGTATGTGAATGGAACCAAAGGATATGGTGTATTGTACACAATAGCAAAAGAGTTTGGGGTAGCTGGATACATGGACAATGATTGAGCAAGAAGTTTGGATGATAGGAAGAGCACATGGGGCTATATTTTTCATTTGGGTTCGGGAGCCATCTCATGGTCTTCCAAGAAGCAACCTATTTTTTGCTTATCTAAAATAGAGGCTAAGTATATAGTAGAAAATGCAGCACCATGTAAGGTTATTTGGCTGAGAAGAATCTTGGCAGATTTGAGAGAAAAACAAGAAGATGGAACAACAATATTTTGTGACAATGTTTCATCGATATCCTTGATGAAAAATCCTATGTTTCATGGAAGAAGAAAGAAAATTGAAATCAAGTATCATTTCATTAATGAATTCGTTGAAAATGGTGAAATAAAAATGAAGTTTTGTAGGTCTGAGCAGTAGCTAGCAGACATATTCACCAAGCCTTTGAGCATTGACAGTTTTGTGCACCTAAGTTGTAGATTGGGTGTTGTTGATTTGGATCAGGATTGATCTTGTAGTTTTGTCAGCTCAGTACAAAGGGGGAGTGTTGGAATTTATTGTGCTCCTGAGCCTCTTGCTCATCCGTCAGACCCCTGCAGCCCTCACCTACCCATCAGCAGCCTTTCTATTTTGGGGATCCTCCTTGCAGCTCCTAACAACTCCAAAATTAAATGTGGTAGATGATTTTTGAATTTTGTATTTACTGTGGTAGGTAATTTCAAATTTTCAAAGGGAATGTTGTTGAAGAAAAAAGGAATGAAGGAAGTTTATTCTGTTAGCTAGAAATTCATAAGAGAAGAAGTTTCCAACAACAACAATCTGTGTGAAGAGCATTTTGTGTGAGCTCCCAATAGCTCCTAAACAACAACAGCTATTTTTTATTTGTAAGAGCAGTGATTGCTCCAGGTCGAGCTTTGCGTAGCTCTTGACAGTGAGCTCCCAAGAGCTCCTAAAGCTGTCAGTTTGGTTGAGTAGCACTCCCAACAAGTTTGTAATTCATTGATTTAGTTTATTTTATGAGTTTTAAGCTTTATGGTTTTCTGTATTTGTCATTTCCAGTTATTGAATGAAAAAGAAAGCTTGCATTTCTCCTTGTGCTTCCATGTTTTGATTTTGTCCATATCCCAGTTGATTGGGAAACATAACAACAATTATGTGTTTGCATTTTGTTGGCTAATTTAAATTTTCTGACATGGTATCAGAGCTTTTGAACTTCTGAAAATTCTACAGGTATATAAATTGCATCCACGTCACATATTTGAATCCCAAGAAGGCATATTTCCTCCTCTACAACCAAAATTGCTTGAATTTAAGAGTAGTAAGGCTCTCCATCTCCATTCAAACAACTTATGCTCACAAAATTTCCATACACAAATAAAAAAGCATACATCAAAACTTAGCAGGATTTGGAGCACTCATTAAACTCCGCCTATGGCTTCCTCAAACTTCTGCAACTATAGGTACATCTGATGATTTCAATGCATTTAACATCAACACTCCCTAGGATTCCTCTAGGATCTGATACCACTTTTCCAGAGTGAAGGCAGAGCAAAATAAAAATGTAAACATAGATTATATTAAATAATCAAAAATATTACATATATTATCTCCTTGCAGCTCTACGGAGTTGGACTCTGAGAAGAGTAAATAGCTCTTACATTACATCATATTTATAATTATATTGAGGGGATAAGCATTGATGTCATGGTCTACATAGTAGTTGTGAAGATGAGACAAAATTAAATAACATTGAAACATCTAGAAACTACATTCAATGAAGATCGATGGAGGAAACTTCTTGATGATGAACTAAATGTTGGGCAGTGATGGTATATATTTCTAACATGCATGATATTTTCTAATTGCTATGCAATAATCTTGATCAATACTTACAGAGTATTTTTAGACTGTAAGGGTTGGCAATCCTTACTTAGAGATCCCTAACTAGTACCCCTACCTTTAATGCATCAGGTTCAAACATTTCTATAAGAGCCCAACATTTGCAGTTGAGGATTGTCAATGTTTAAAGCTGATGTAGTAAGGGAGGGGTGCTAGTTAGGGATCTCTACGTAAGGACTTCCAACCCTTGCAATCTGAAATTTTTTTTTTTTTACTCACTATTCATTTGAAGTTTTCCCCTTTGGATACCTATATAACATTTTTTAGTGAAAAAATAGTTTAAAAAAAGTTACTGGAATCTACACACATATTATTTTTGTTCTATTTTCTTTAAGGAAGACAATTTTTTATAAATATTATCTTACTCATATTTGATGTAAAGGTGTGTGAACCAAGAGAGTAGTGCCATTTAATATTGTTATGAAGAAGGTTTTCTTAATTGAATCAAGGCATAAATAAAAAAATTACAAAGAAGTAACCACAGTTAAAGATCGACAGTGACATCCAAGTGCCTGCAAAAGAAAGACATTCATAGCTGCTAAGCAACAATAAACCATAAAGATATTATTGTCTTCCAACAAACAGTCTATTTTGTATAATCATAGAAATTGGAACTCCACATAATTTTTGATATATGTAGGGAGAGATAAGCTTTAACACTTTATTTGGACAAGCTAAAAAGCAACTTCTTGATTTTTCTTTCACAATCCCAGAAGCCCACAAGAATGGTCTGGAAGAACATTATAAATGTATTACTACATTTTGGGCTTCGGATTCGAGAATCATCTTGACAAACATGCAGGTAGGGTTTTAGAGGTGAGAAAGTATTTTGCAATCTAGGCCCAAACTTTAGTTTCCAATTTTGGGGTTCGAAAATGAATTACAATTTATAAATTTCAAATTCACTTGCAATATATTTGACAACTTCAAAAAGATGAGAAGGTTGTTCATTTAGTTTTTCTATTCAATAACAGATACTTTCATATACCCTGGCTACCAAGTAATATTGAAAAATCCAAGTTCAATTATAAGAATGATTTGGGAACCATTATAATTGATTAGTTTACCAATGAAATTTAAGTAGAAATTTCAGAAAAAGAAATTAGATAAAAAAAGTAATCTTTATATAATAATATCTTTCATCCTTCTAACCTCAAAAAAAAAAAACTGAAATTTATTGTAAAAATGTCATAGGTTGATGTGAAAATTCAAATACCAAGAGAGATTTCTAAAACTAAAAAGTCAATTTTTTTAAATTTTTTTTGCATAATTCAAACCAGTATTACCATTTCTTTAAATATTTTGGTGGCTACTTTTAAATTTAAATAAAATTCAATGATTAATAGTTTGGGTTGGAGATGGAATGGTCATAGCAAAGAAATAACATGGTGATTTTAATGAAAGCCATTGTGATTCCCCATGGGATATAATATGCCGCTCAATTTCCTTGAATCAAGTACTATTGTAATTGAATAGTAATCATTCATGTTCCATTGAAGCCGACTAAGTGTAAATAAATCCTATGTTATGGATATAAATACATGATCGACCGTATCATTTTTGGAGGATGTAGACATTGTGTTAGTGTTTGAATTTTGAGTTAGAGAAGAATAGAGGTGTGATTAAGCATAGTTTCACTTGTGCATAGAAGATCTGTGTGGTGTATGTGAGTAGAGATGAACAAAATTACAGAATTAGTCTGTAAGGAAAAAGATCTATTATTGTACTTAATATGGAACTGTAATAAGACATTTTAGATCTAGGCAGTGCTCCTAAATGCAAGTGCATTCCCCTTTTGTAATCTTCATTTTGAGTGTACTCAAAAACATAATTATGGATTGGCCATCACTGTGGTTTTTCCCCTAATAGGGTTTCCATGTAAAAATCTTGGTGTTATGGTGTTGTGTTTCTTTTCTTGTTTATGCTTTATAATTGAATGTTCTTAATGCTTGAAAGTTAAAGGTTAATAAAGTTAATTTTTGCACAACACTGATTCAGCCCCTGGCTTGTTTCCAACCATTGGTATCAAAGCTAGTTCCTAAGAAGAAGAAGTCTAGCAGTTTGGGAGATGTCGGAAGAAATTTCAAATGGATTCAAGCAATCTTGAACAACAACTTATGGTGGCCTTAGATAACCTTGATCAATCAAAAGCTGAAGTCTAGAAACTACAAGTGAATCTCAAGGATGGAAAAAAATTCATTGAGTCTCTGAAAGACAAAATCAACAAGTCAATAGAGAAGATAAATAAACTTTGTGATCAAATTCAATAGAATGATAACAAGAGCACTGAAAATGAACAATCTAGTAAGGCCCTGAAAGAAAAGGCGGATTAATGTGAAAAGCTTACTCAAGAGAATACAGTTTTGAAGGTTGAAATGGAATCCATCATGACGAGAATGACAAAAGAGATTAAAGACAAAAAGAAGAATGAAGAAAGCCTAGCATAGACCCTAAAAGAAAAATTTGAAGTATGTAGCCGATTGGATGATGAATTCGAAGTATCCATAAATAATGAAGAAACGCTTGAAAGACAGCTGGATGATCTCATAAATGAACTTGCTACTACAAATGAGTACAAGGAAAAGTTCAAAGCCAGCTCAGCCATGCTCAATGAACTAATTGATAATCAGAGGACTCATGGTGATAAAAGAGGTCTTGTATTTGAGAAAGGAGATAGCTCAAAACCCAGAAAAAAGGATTCTGGACAAAGCAGATTTAGACAAAGAAATGAGATGAACAATGCTGGTAGGTATCCAGTAAGACAACCCAATGTTCAAAAATTCAATGGATACTATTTTAATTGCAACAAGTTTGGACACATGGCTTCTCAATGCAAAAGTAGAATGAATCCAAGTCGTCCATTTTTCTCAGGTCAGTGTTTCAATTGTCATAAGTTTGGTCATAAGTCAAATGAATGCAAAACTATGATTAATCAATTTCATAGAAACATTAGATGTTATGCTTGCAATAGACCTGGAAATGTTGTTAATCAATGCAGATCAAGAGGAAATCAATGGAACAACCGATCTGGTAAAAGGAATGTTGTATTCTACAATTGCAACAAATCTAGACACATTGCTACATTCTGTCAGAATAGAAAAGGTCCGATAAACCAAAGGAAAAATATGCAAAAGGATGTGAAAGGAAAAGGTAAAGTCATTGCAGATGAGGTCAGGCAACAAATACAAAAAAAATGGGTGAAGAAGAATCCCACCATTGAATAAACTGCACCTGCACCAGAACCTACCTCTGGTAATTCCTCTAGGAATTAGTCCCAAGATTTTGGCCTAGGGGGAGCAGTCAAGAAAATCATCAAACCCCCTAATTGGTAAGTGACACCAGATGTAAGTACATATTACAGATGGATAGATGCCCAAAAAATGTGGTTGAACTCATCAGAGGAAGTGGTATACCATATCTCAATTCTGTAGAAGAGTTATTAGGTTTCTGTACATAGTAAAAGTGCAACCAAATGAATTAGGGAAAATGCATTTATTGCATCAAAAATTTAGGTATGCGAGTGATAAAAGGTCACTTCTATTCCTCATTTTTGACTTTTCTATCTCGAGAGAAAGAAGTTGGAAAGCTCCAACTGACCTAAAGCGAATTGAGGAAAAAATCAAGTGTGAAGGTGACTCAGCGATCGATTTTGCATCCGATGGAGAAAGGTATTTATCAAGAACTTCTTGGTTTTTGTGTTTTGGGCAAGATGAATAATCCTTTAGTGGTCAAAGTTAAGGACAAACCCTGTCCTAAATTTAAATTATATCCCTACAAATCTCTAGAGACAGATCCATTAGGGACATTTTCGTCAGTTCCACATAGAGTCTTGCATATAAAGGATATTAGGGTTTACATTCATGCAAATATTAAGGATCTGGGAAGCTCTCAACTTGTGAATTTATACAATCATCATATCATTGATGAAAACTTTAGCATAAAAATGGAACACCAAATCCTGGAAACAAAGAAATTCACCTTGATTGTTAAATTTCCCGTGTTCATGGAGTCAGAATGGGTTTGCTATGTCTTGATTTTTGTACATGATGAATTCATGTGGCTTACTATTCCATTCAAAATTACTAAGGAATCCATTAGTGTAGTAACCGGTTTGAATTCCTCTAGTGGTCTACCTATTTTGAAGTCCGTGAAAAATAAAATCATCATCGACGCTAGAGGCTCGACATATGATAGGAGAGAAATGTCTGTTGACAATATTGTTGATATAAATGTTAGATTTTCCTCTATAGTAATTGGTTATAATATTTACAACTCTAGCCAGGAAAACTCTGACTCTGGTACGATAATTTATATTGCCTACCAAATGGAAAAACTTGTGAATATCAAGAAAGACAAGAAAAATTCATTCAAATATGGGAGTCTACTTCTATGCTTATTTTTTTATTTCATTGAAGATGTCTCAGGTGTTGGAAAATTTCAGTGGCAAAAGAACATCCCAATAGCCAAACAAATTAGGAATCTATTGTAAAATATTACAGATATAAAAACCAAAAATGCAGATATCTAGGGCTATTTAAAAATATTTCAGGCTAGCATGCAAGCTAGGGAAATAATTCCCACCAACATTGTTGAGAAATAAATAGATTCAATCTACTTTATGGTTTATGTAGATCAATGCTTGATGGAAGCAGCAAATCCAAGAACTCTTTGGATCATTCCTATGGGCTATGAGGTCCAGGAAAACATTTTGGAAATGTATTCCCAACATCTATTAAACAAACCTCTAGATCCGACTAAAGAGAGATTTGGTACCTATGCATAAAAGCACACTCAAATTCATAATGAGCTCAAGAAACCGAAATCAACCAAAAAAGGAAAGAAGTTGAAGTTTGTGTAGAATTCTTAGGTATATCCAAGGAAAACTATGTGAAGTTAGGGAGAAAAGGGAAAAAGATGCAGCATTAGGGCATGCTACTAAAAAGGAAACAAAAGCACAATCAACTGGTCTGACAACACCATATGCCTGAACTAGAACAACTAGAAGCTCAACATCTCACTCAGTCCGTATAGAAAAATCCATGTCTGTGAAAAGTGAAAGCAAGAGATCGGGAAAGGAAACCCAAGGAAGGAAAAGAAAAAACAAAAGAGTCTACATGACTGTTTTTGATGATGAGGAAACAAAATCCAATGAAGATGTCAAGGAAATTAAACAAAAAGGTACTAAATTAGCTTTTGTGCCAAAACCCTATGGTTTAGATGCTCAGGAAAAGAAGAAGATCAATTTTGATACACGTGGTGTAACTGTTGATCAAATTGAAAAAGAAATAATTCTAGATGGAAATCTTAAACTGCTTTCTCAATGGTATGAATCTTTCTCTGAATCTGATAGAAGAATTCTAGAAGAAGCTACAATAAAGTACATGAATATCTTCAACAAAGTTTTGGTTGAAATCATGTCTATCCTTCCAAAAGGTTTGTATGATATTCTAGAATCAAGGAGATTAAGTGCCTTGACTGAAGAAGAATGAATGAGAGAGAATATTCTTGTAGAAATTTGTCCGAAAATGTCTGTGGAAGACATGCAAGATTTCTTGAACAAAGAAAAAAGGAAGTTCAGAAGCAAGTCAAGGGTCAATAAACTGATGATTGGCCTAATAGATGAAGTTATATAAGAAACAAAACAAATTTTGAAAGAGCTACTACTGAATGACAAAATTAAAGTTGTGTCTGAGGAAAATCATATAGATGATGTCTCATATGATTCGGTCAAAGATGTAGAAGAAGGAAATTTTGAGATTCTGCTTCTAAATAACAACACATAAATTCCCATGGAAGTTGATGCAACTATGAATGCACAAGTTGAATTGGTAGAGAACACTAAAGAGAAATCAAAAGCTTCAAATAAGGAAGTACTAGTTGAGGAAAGGAAAAGTGATGTAAAGATGAAGTCAAGAGACACTGCCGAGACAGTTAAGAAATTCCTGGTGGAACATAAGGAAGAGATTGAGCTCAAATTAATTAAAGTTTCCATTGACCTATCAACCTTGAGCCCAATCTAGATAATGAAGGTGGCCTCATTTTCTCAAGTAAAGCTCAAGAAGAACTGCTAAAATCTCATATTGAAGATAGTGAATTGTTAGCACTTGCATCCAGAGTACTAGAGAAGATCATGCCCTCCTTTGTGAAAGATCAAACTGAATCTTCATCTAGTGAACTAAAGAGGCTTATCAGCTCAGTGAGTACTCATTTTAAGTCTATTGAAAAGTTTGAGTTGGAAAAAGTGCAAAAGGAATTCGATGCAAAAAGGTTCAGTGGACTAAAAATACTGATTTCCAAAGACAAAGTTACCTTGGCCACTTGTGTCAAGAACATAAAGGATTCCTTATCTAAAGGAGGAAAAATTTACAAATCCGGTTTGTCTTTTTCAAAGTTTACAGAAGCAAATGAAAAGAAGGTGAAAGATTTGGAAAATTAGTTAGCAACTATCTTTAAGGCATTTCATCCCCTATCTGGTGGTGTTGGGAAGATTGAAGGCAAAGTTATGTCTCTGCTAAACAAAATAAAAGGGTTGAAGCATAAAAATGATAAAATTGTCTCTAGAACCTGTGAACTCAGAAGCATCATTAGCCCCAAAAATTAATGTAATTGGTAGTTCTCTAAAAGAAGGAGAGGAAATTATGGTAGTTAATGATCCAACCAACCTGGAATATGCAAAAACATTGTCATATTTGATTTGTGAACACATAACCATAATGGAAAGCCTTAAACAAGTTTGGGATTCAAACCTAGTGCAACTAAAGAAGGATTTTGTAGACATCTTTCAGCTTTTGTAAGGTAAAGAAACACCTTTGTACAAACAAAAATTTGATTAATTATTTTTTCTATGCAACCTCTGCCTTTTCCATTGATGTCAAAGGGGGAGAAATGGTGTGAAAAATGTATAATCTGCTCAGGGGGAGTAGCATTTTTAGAATTTTGGATTGTAGTGAAGTTTATCTTGGTACCGATCCGACACTTAGTCATTTTTCACTAAGTGTTGCCATCAATGCCAAATGGGGAGATTGTTGGCAAGAGACATTACAACTATCATCTGGTGTTGTCATTGATGGAAACCCTATCCATTGATAAGGTAAGCATATCCTCATTCAAGCTTTTCAGCAGATAGATTGAAAATCTAGAAGGCGGAACAACGTATCCAGTAACTCAACATTCATCAATCTATGCATAGATTTGCAGTTACCATTTTTTGTTGTGAATCTTAGGAAATTATTTTTGGTGTATTATCTCTATTGAGTCTAAAACAAAGTGGCTCATACCAATTTGTATGGAAGTTAGAAGATTCGGTTATCGTATTCTTGGTTTTTCTTGTATTAAGTCCGACTTCATAAATGTATTAAGTCGCAGATTTATGAGAACTAACTAATTATCTCTATGTTTTTACATCTTTGTTTGGGTCTTAGCCAAGTTGTGGCCTACCATTAATTGTACGCATTGCATATTTCTCATTATGTGAGCTGCCAATCCTAATTTTGTTGTGTTCTATTGAAGCCAACTAAGTCTAAATAAATCCTATTTTGCAGATATATATACATGATCGACCGTATCATTTTGGAGGATGTAGACATTGTGTTAGTGTTCGAAATGTGAGTTAGGGAAGAACAAAGGTGTGATTGCCGACATACAAAATTAACAATCATACATCTAATATTCCTCAGTGTTCATCTTTTAATTAAATGAATCAATTTTATTTAATTAAATCATAAATCATTCCTAAAATCCCCCTTTAATTAAATAAATCAATCTTATTTAATTAAATTCTAAATATTCTTCATTTAATTAAATAAATCAAACTTATTTAATTTAAATTACTAACATCATCCTCTTTTAAATAAATTAAATCTTTATTTAAACCAAATCTAAAATCATTTTCTTCTCATTTGATTTAAACAAATCCAAAAATCTAAATCAAATGTCATGTATACTAATCATCATCTTAATTAATCAAATCCATGATTAAAACTAATCCTAATCCATGCCCCATCCTCTAGCTTTTTCCACTTGCACAATAAATCATTTATTTTGATTGATTAAATCTTCATTTTCTCTCAACAAAGCATAAAAGTGGAATATTCCTCCATTTCAAATCTCCCTCCAAATGAGATATGTCCTTCCAACAAGGCATTTATTTCATCTTACAAGTCCTTTTTCCTTGAGCCAAGTGGCCATAACTCCATTTGACTCTCCCTCCACCTTGTCATTTCACTAATTTCAAATTTCAAATAATGGCGTTTATGGGCACATTCCTCAAAACTTGCACATCCTTGGCCCATTCACATGATGACAAGTGGCTTCTTCCTATTGGTTGAGGATTAGTCCCACATTCATCCACTTTTCTTCTTCTTTTCTCAATCTCACCTATAAATTCAAGGCTTTTCTCCTTCATTTCCATCTACAATTTGAGCATTCTTACTATAGGCACTTGAGTTCATCTTGTATCTCTTTGTCTATCATTATCTTAAGGCTTAGCAAGGATTGCTAATAGGCTCCTTTACATATCAAGGGTGCAGCAATCCAATATGGAATAGGTGTGCACCTTTTTTTTCATGCTCTCAATTAGTTTATTTTGTTATTTTTTTTGCAATGTGAAACATGTTGCATTATTTCATAGGAATACTACTTTGTTTTCTTGTTTCAAATTTACATCATGCTAATGTGTGTGGTATAGTTTAAGCTTGCATATTTGTGGTTTTACAAATGGTGCTAGAAGGAGGGCATAAAATATAAAATCTTTGTTTTTGTTAACCTCCATTTCATGCATTATGTAGGATTGTAAAAATATTATTTGCTGATATAATTTCAATTCATACAAGAATGCAAAATCTTGTTTCTAATGACATAGTATGGATTAGTGCTCTAGGTGGGGTTATAAAGTCTTTGTTTTTGCAAGATCTTTATTTCTTTGCACATATCCAGGGAAGTCCATTTCATAGGTGTGGCATGTGGTAGGTTGTTCTTAGTCCATTTTCTGTTGTAGGATGTCAATCAATCACCTTTTTCTTATAGTCTTTGTAGACACGAAAAATATACAAGTTGATCCTACACACTTGATCCTGATCTTACTAACATCGTTTCTTCCTGAATCATCCCATTTACTAATTAATTTAATTGAATAATCTTTATTTGATTAAATTCATCACATTTCATCTCCTAATTAAATAAGTCTCCTTTTATCTGATTAAGTCATCATCTCCTATTAATTAAATAAATCAATTTGTTTAATTAATCCTATAGTCCCTCTTTTAATTAAATAATTTATTTTATTTAATTAATCTCTAAACTCATCTAATTTAAATTAAATAAATTTATCTTTATTTGATTTAAAACTAACACCATTCTCCTTAATTAAATAAATCAAATTTTATTTAAATAAGTCTAAAGTCATTATCCCTCTCATTTTGATTTATTTAAATCCTGAAATCCAAGTCAAAATGGTCAAATCAGCTAATCCCCCTCTTAATTAATCAAATCATGATTAATGCTAATCCTAATCACTCTTATCCTCTAGATTTTGCAACTTGCACAATAAATCAATTTATTTGATTTATTAATTCATCAATTTCTATTCAAAAGGGCATCTTTTATGGAATATTCTTCCAATTCCAAAATCCCTCCAAAAGGGGATGGGTACTTACAACAAGGAACTTAAGGCCTCTTACATGTCGTTGGCCTTGAGCCAAGTGATATTAACTCCATTTCACTTCCCTCTAAACATGTCACTTTCAAATTTCAAATTTGAATCTCATAGCATTTATCATGCACATTGACCAAAATTTTCTCATTCCTCATCCAATCACATGTGGAAAAGTGGTCTTTTCTCATTGGTTTATATTTTGTCCCACATTCATCCAAATCCTTCAATCTTCCATTCTTTAAATATATAAATAGAGGCCTCCTCTATTGCAATATCATCCACAATTTGAGTAAACTCACTATACTCAATTTCATCTTCAAGCATATCCATTTTCATCTATTTTTATCAAGTTCTTAGCTAGGTTATGCAGGAATTCAACCAAAGTGGATCAATCTTACAAAGGAATTGGGAAAGGGCCAATTTCTATACATAATTGGCACCAATTCCACCATGGGATCAAATGTTTGCATTGTTTAAATTGGGACTTAACTCAGTTGCTTGTGTTGTTCTTCATTCATTTCCTACTTTGAATAGTTGTAGATGGAATTTATGGGGAATCTTAGTTCTAACTTTGCATATTGATCTAATATTGTCCTTGTTTGCCATGTTTGTGCAGGTACAGGATTGAGGTTCATAGTCTTAATGAGATGTTTTCATTCATTAAATCTTGAAATCCAAGTCAAAATTGTCAAATCAGCTAATCCCCCTCTTAATTAATCAAATCCTAATTAATGTTAATCCTAATCACTCCAATCCTCTAGATTTTGCAACTTGCATAATAAAAAAAATTATTTGATTTATTAATTCATCAATTTCCATCCAAAAGGGTGTCTTTTGTGGAATATTCTTCCAATTCAAAAATCCCTCCAAAAGGGGATGGGTATTTACAACAAGGAATTTAAGGCCTCTTACATGTCAATGGCCTTGAGCCAAGTGACACTAACTCCATTTCACTTCCCTCTAAACATGTCACTTTCAAATTTAAAATTTGAATCTCATAGCATTTATCATGCACATTGACCAAAATGTGCTTGTTCCTCCTCCACTCACATGTGGACAAGTGGCCTCTTCTCATTGGTTGATATTTTGTCCCACATTCATCCAAATCCTTCAATCTTTCATTCTTCAAATCTATAAATAGAGGCCTCCTCTATTGCAATATCATCCATAATTTGAGTAAACTCACTATACTCAATTTCATCTTCAAGCATATCCATTTTCATCTATTTTTATCAAGTTCTTAGCTAGGTTATGTAGGAATTCAACCAAAGTGGATCAATCTCCATCAAATCTTCAATCTTACAAAGGAGTTGGAAAAGGGCCAATTTCTACACATAATTGGCACCAATTTTTCCATGGGATTAAGTGTTTGCATTGTTTAAATTAGGACTTAACCTAGTTGATTGTGTTTTTCCTCATTGATTTCCTACTTTGAATAGTTGTAGATGGAATTCATGGGGAATCTTAGTTCTAACTTTGCATATTGATCTAATATTGTGCATGTTTTCCATATTTGTGTAGGTAAAGGATTGAGGTTCACAGTCTTAATGAGATGTCTTCATTCATTAAAGCACCCACCTAAATCAATAAAATAAAAAAAATTAAAATCTACAACCTTAATTTATGAGGCTAGATGGTTAGCCTAAATTCTCTCAATTGTTTCTTTCAGCCTTCTGAGCTCATTATCATTCTCATTTTCTACCTTCTCTTTTGCACGAAGGAGTTCCCTTGCTTCCTCTAAAGTCTCTCTGACCTTTTTGACTTCTTCAATGTGGGACTGTTATTTTTGATGGATCTCATCCTGAAGAATACACTGTGATTTCAATAGACTTTGAACTTGTTCTTGTATACCTCTGAGGTCTTATTGCATGGGAGAGCACTATTTTTCAAGAGCTTCCAAAGACTCACATTTGGATGACATTGGATTAATTTCTATTTGATGTTGGGTTAGTTCTTGTTGGATTTACTCAAATGCTTTTTTTCTTTTTCGTCAACTATTTGTTCAAGCAAGCAAGTTCCTCATTCTTCCTCTTATATGATGACTCCAAATTGAAATGTTCAGCACTCATTTTGGATTGTGTTTCTTTGTATTATGATTATGATATTATTAACTATTGTGATAGCTCAACTTTCTAACATGTTAACCTCTCTGTAGTTTCACAAGCTCCTTTCAGCTGGCTTTCAATCTCATGTACCTTTACACCCTTTAGCTGGAGCTCTGTTTGACAATCATTCAATGCTTTCACCATATTGTCTCTTTCCTTTTCCCATTGATACTCTTTTACCTTCAATTTTTCATGACATTCATTGTAAGCATCTTCCATAGTTGAAAACTTCATCTCCAAGCTCTCAAAAGAACTATGGACATCTTCACTGCAAGAATTTGATGCTTGGAACTCCTCGAGCATGTTTCGAGCATTAGAATTAAGTTGACCAATGCCCGGGAAGCTTGGTAGGGAGGATTTGGAGAAGGCTGCTGACTTTTTTTTTTTGGTGTTCCCATTTCCCACATCCCTCTCCAAATCTATTTGTGCCCCATGTGTACTCACTTTCCAAGAATAATTAGCATAAGAAAAATAGGATAACCAACCCGTGAAAACTCAAATTGGAAATAGGATGGCTCACCTGACTCATGGGATTTCAAGGATTTATAACAACAATAGCCCAAACATTAATTCCATTTGAGCGAGCTGCTTCTAGCTATTCTAAACAAACAGGTTTCCCACGAACCCTATCGAGTTCATGCTTGATCTTGCCAATGGAATTGTACCTAATACAAGGTGTAGGGTTTGTTCGACAAAGACGACACCTAAGACTGGCTATAAAAATAAAATTTAGTATGAATGGCACCCACCATGGGGCAGGCTTCCCCATGAACATGCTTCCACTCAACTGAACATGGCTGGAAGTGAGGGTACCTATTCCTAGTGGAAAAGTCAAAGTATCTTCATTTATAGTGCATCTAGTGGCCTACAAAGTACTCAGTGACTCTTACCTACAGAACCATTTTCTCTCACATTATTGTAGTGGCGGTTTTCTTCGAATATGGATTTTTCATAGTAAGCACACATTCACATAGTCATCTACTTAGTAGCCTTCTAGAATTTCTCAACTCATATGGTAGATATCAAAAGAGGTATGTTATAGTTTGAATGTGAGTTTTTGTTTTTGTATGGAGGGTTAACATTATTAAGTCTACATTTTTATTGTGCAAGAAGTACTTGGAATAAAGGGAATTAGTTTGTCTATACGAATGTGAAATTTTTGATCTTCCACATCACACTTCGATGGCCATGGTTTAGCTTCATGAATGCTATTTTGGGTTATTTTACCAAGAATTATGAGTTTCAGTGAATAAAAAATATGATGTCTTAAATACTAAAGGCCACCATATCATTTCTTTAGGATCTTCCAGATGGATTTTCTCTTTAAATAAAAATCCAATTGATTACAGTCTAGCATACTAATAAATCGCACTTTATTGCTTGTATCTACATAGAACTGAGTGAAAATTGTAGTCTACTATGAGTGATTTGTTCTCTTATTCTCTGCAAATGGATTTATTGTGAACCAAATAAAAAGTGCATTTATGTCTAGCTACTTGTTTGTAAGAATGGTAGTATTTTGAAGATTGTGCTTGGAGGGAGTATCACGAAAGTTGGTGGTTTTGTGATGTGATTGTATTTATTGAATACATTTCTAACAATTGTTCATGCTTGCCTCTATATTTAATAATTGATTAAGCTACATGAAATGGTAAGTGAAGTCTCTCACATGTATATCTTTAGGGAATATTTTCATATGAAATATTAGATTGGCAAGATTGAATCAGTAGCAGAAGAGGCTTTTCTCATTATTTGCAAAACTTCCTCTTTATGAAGAAGATTTTATTTAAAGTCTTTAGAAAGGGAGATTCTTAGTGATGATGTATTCATCAAGTTCAAAATATTGAGTTCTTTTAATCTGAAATTTTTATTGTTTATGCTTAAATCAATTTGGATTAAATGACACAATCTTCACATGATTTGACTTTTTTATCTTCCAGGGATTTCGTTCGTGCAATAGACTTGTGACATTGAAGTGTGAGAAACAATCTTTGAAAAATCTTGGAGTTAAAGAAGATTGATCCCTAAATTTGAAACTGAAAAAGCATTTTTAAATGCTTATTGTAATAACCAAAATCTTTCATTTCTACTTTAGTTTTTTGTTTTAGGACAACTCACTTTATCTTTGAGTTTAAAATTAACCATCAATTCAAGCCTTTTCAAATTGGTCAAAATTGAACCTTAAACACTTACTATATTTTGATTTGTGCTAAAATTGAACAAACAAACTCACACTTCAAGGTTTGATGCTTTAAAAAATTCATTACTGCTTTTAAGGTCTAAAATGAACAAGTGTTTTTCAGGCTTTGCAATTTTGTTTTCACAAATTAATATCATTTAAAAGGTGTATGCACTTCTCTCGCACTTCACGGTGATCTTGAGAATCAATAGTATTTTGGTGATATTAGATTTTTTAAAAGATTGCCTCCACATTTCAATTAGGGTACCTAAAATTTGAACAAAACTTATCTAGTGTGAGAAAAAGTTATTGCGATTGTTCTCTCTTTGTTCATGCAAACAAACATGATCAAACTAAAAATGCACTTACTTGCTATTGTGCACCTTTAGAGAGCCTGCCTTGGTGGAAAAAAGTACTCACCCCACGAGAACGACTCAAACCGGTAACGAGCTAACTTCCAAGCTATTCCCAACCGGTATACAAATTCAAATGGTGAGGAAAGTTCATCATTACAAGAGCTCCTACAAACAAGCAGGTGATACTCTTTATATGAGTTGATCTTTCCTCTCATGTGACCTTCTAAAAGGGTACCCTAATTACAAACCAATTTGTGTAGAGGCCAAAATCCTAATCTATTTGTTGGTGCAAAAGGTCATGTCCTTTGAAGCCTCCCCACATATACATGTGGTTCTGTTGTAGAGATGAGAAGTATGCCATGGGAGTTTCATGGGTACTGATGTTTGGCTCACCTAAGAATTTTGTGTCATGGATGGGAGCCTGTGTGGTCAAGCATCTAATCATCCTCACTTAAGGGCCTATATATTCCATGATGATCTTGCACATACCCAGATCAAGATTTATTCCCGAAGCAAAATGTAATTATCTACCCCCAATGTCTAGCAATGCAAGGAATGTCATGGGTGGATTCTTCGATAGGTGTATGGATGGATAGATACGACAAGAATGCAAAGGATGCCAAGGATTATCTTACGATAAGATAATTTGTTCAAACGGAGGATGCTCATTCAGATAATGCTTTAAGGCTCGGGTAATGTTTGGATTGGATAGGATTAGTGAAAATGACCCATGCCAAGATGTTTACCACAAAAATGTGTGAAGTGCTCACCAAACCTTCATCAAGATCAAGATTAAGGTAGATAGATGGTAATGGGTTGGATAAATGGTTCGTGGATGAATGGATGATATGGCTCGAATGGTGATTTTAGTGTGGATGTGATAAGACGCTTTCTCCTAAAATGGCACACGTAAATGCTCGATTCTACACATGACACCTATTTTTCAGGTTTTCATCATGGTACCTGCCCAAAGCGTCGCCCATGCGGTTTTCACTAGAGGACAATTTTAATGTTTTTAATCCTTTTTCTGATTTTTTTGGATTTTTGTATATTTTTTATTTTTTGTATTTTCTGAGAGATTTTAAGTTGATGTTGAACCACTTGATTTCGTTGATGTAGATGCTTCTATCATAATGTGCCATCAATATCCTGCTTGAAGAAGTTGCTTTGCCAAGATATGTGCACTTGAAAGAAAATTTTGAGAAATCCATTCTACTTTGTTGATACCAGAGTTAACTTTGTCTTTGTGTGCATATCATGATAAAGTGCATTTTGAATCCTTTTAATTAAGGGTCATTGCCAACACATGGTCAATGTAAGAATTGGGTATCATGCATGGAGGCATGGATGGAGTGTGTTTAGGAATAAAAGATGGATTGATTGATAGTTTGGAATCTTTGACTCTCCAAACCTGGGAAGATGAGCAATAATGGGTGGATATAGAAGTGTACATGGAATTAGGACCAGCAGTTTGATATACCTTGTACATTGCTTGAGAAGCCTTCTTTTTCCTTTTTGGACATCTTTGATGGATACTTTTCCCTTTTTTATTTTGCCCCATAGTTTCTTTGACTAATGGAGTTTGATAGGGATAATCTTTCTTTGTATTTTTTGGTATCCATATGTATTTGATTTGTCCTTCATGCTTCTTAACTTCTTTTTCTTTGAAATTTTTTTTCATGCTTTGATTAAATATTTCTTTTGATGTTGGTCCCAACTCATGGATGGGGTGGTGGGTGGATGAGGATTTGTGGCATGGCAAGTTGTAGCATTGGCATTGGTTTCATCATAAGGATTCTTCATGCTCCCTATGTTGACATTTTCTTGAGATGACGTTGCCTCCAATATGGTGGTAGTAGCACCAATATGTTTATATCCCTTGATTGTCTAATAACCAAGGCCTTTATGCTTAGGATTGCCAACAATCTACACTGGTTCTAGGATACCCTGTTCATGTAGACCTAATCCTTTTCCTTTATAATTCATCTACTTAAATTTTTTATTTGCAATAGGATATGATTTACCTTGGAAACAAGGTGCTAATTCTTCTCTGTTCTATAGTGGATCTTCGAAAGTGAAAACTTCTTTATTGATGAGATAGCTTGCCCTAAGCAAGGTAAGTGATCCAAGTTTATAAGTGATAGGATCCTCCATATGTGGGATGAATGCCTTATTGATATCTTTGGCTTGATCTTGTAATGCTTCCTCAAGAAGTATTGATGATTCATTGTCCCAATAAAACTCTTCCTCATGATTCATTTCACGGGATGTTTTTGATTCACAACTTCTGTAGGAGCCCTCTTCATGACCCATTTCTGATATGTCTCCATAGGATGTCTCTGATTCACAACTTCTGTAGAAGCCTTCTTCATGATCCGCTTTTGGTATGTCTCTAGATTTTTCTATCCTTTGATCATGTGTACAAATGTTAAGAGTAGGAGACTCTTGTTCCTTGGTAATGATATCAAGAGTATGAGAGTCTTCTTTTGAATGAAGATCATCTACGTGTCCATCCAAAGAAAGCATCTCGTGGGTAGATGGAGGAACATGTGCTATATGGCTATGATCATTTGTGACATATTGTATAGATAGAAGAGTTCCCATTAGATCATTGTAGTATCTTGGAGATACGAATTCTTGGTCTTGACTGATTTCATAATTTCTTTCGATATGCTTTCGATCAAGTTCTTGACATGGATTGATTTCACAGGATGGATTGTTTACAAAAGGTTCTTGGGTATTTTCTTTAGGCATGGGAAGTGGCTTAATATCCACTTGAGCTTTCAGTGGATTTGGATCAAATGTTGAGTCAAAGATTCTTTCACTATTGTCAACCATGAGGTTGAGATGTCAGTATGTCTTGGGAAGGACCATTGCTAGATCTTGATGATAGATGTCGATCATGCTTTGGAATAAGTTCTTGAGATATGTCCCATAATTCATTAGGTGATGTAGAGACATTTTCAATATTATCATTGGTCGATGGGTCATGGATTATGTCAATAGGATCAAATAATTTTAAGACATCTTGAAATAAATCACTAAAAAGTGGCTCTTGATGAAGGCTGATTTTATCACTAGATGGGGTAGACATATCCTAACAATGTTCATTGATAGATTGATTTTGATCATTGTCCTCAACATTTATGGTGGAAAGATTGTCAATGTTTCTTGGATGGGATCATTTTTGGGCATTGTTGGTGAATTCTGATCATGATTGAAAAGTGGCTCTTGGTGTGTGTTGATTTGATCATTGGTTGAGGTGGAAGCATCTTCAATGTGCTCATTAATGGATAGACCTTGATGATTGTTTTCAATAATTGTGGTGGGGAGGTTTTTAGTGCTATTTCTAGTGGTTGAACTCTGATTATTGTCCCCAATAGCTATTAGCTTTTGATCAATCAGGTCATGGATGAGATTTTTGAGTCGAATACAATCTAATGTTGTGTGTCCCTTTACTTTGTGAAAATCACAAAAGTCCTTCTCATCATACCCTAGTGGTTTCACCATGGGCTCTTGATAATTCACATAAATAGGGATTTTAATGAGATTTTCTTGGTTTAGCCGTTGCAAGACAAACTCAATTGGTTCCCCAAGTGGTGTGTATTTTCATCTATTACCTTGTGAGATTTGCACTTTAAATTGACCTTGTCGCGATTGATTTTGGAGATGTGGTGATTGATCTTTGAGATGCGGTGAGTGAGTTTGTTGTTGATGTGGTTGATCTTGATATCCAATTTCTTGACATTGGAGATATTGTTCTTGATGTGATTGTAGAGACAACTCAATGCTTTGATGACATGGTTCAACCAATCAAAGATTGTATTGATTTTGGGGTGGAGATGTCTCTTGGCACAATGGATCAACTATTTTGGCAAGTGAAGAAATTTGATCCCACAAAATTTTATCTTGATTTTGATCTTGACACCTTTGATATGATTGACTTTCTTGTAGAGCAAGCAGATTTGGAATGCATCCTTGTGGTGATTTCTTGGGATTGTGGACAAGTTGATTCTGGATAATGCTCTTATTCAGTGTGATGTTTACATTTATTGGTTGACCTTGAACATTGTTGTGGTTGGGAAACACGTTGCTTTGATTTTGCACTGGGTTACCTTGACTTGGATCCATACATGGAGTTGTCAACATATTGCCTAGATTTTGAACAACATTAATGGGATTTGCAAACATATCTATCCCAAGGTTTACCAAGTGTGGATTCGAAATGGTCATGTTTGACAAACTTGTATTTGGTGAGATAATATTGTTTGGAATAAGACTCATGCATTGAGCGTTTGGTTGATAGATTTGGAGATTTCGACTTGGATTTAAATCTACCATTGGGAAAGGTGTTCCAAAATTTAGATTGGGCATACTCACATTCGTTGTACTATTGAGGTTTGGTGGAGGTAATGATTTCATGCATAAATGTGAGTATCGATAATCAATTGGCATTGCGAGACTTACATAGTTTGGTTGACTTGGATTACTCATGATGTATGAGTCGAGTTTAAACTCTATGTTTTTTTTGTTTTTTTACCTTGTTGACCTCTAAGGGGTTGAGGACCAATGATGAGATGGGAGATGAAAGGGTGAGTGATATGGGTGTTTGAACTTTCAGGAAATTTAGATCAATGCTAGACTTTAGTACTTGATTTGATTGGATTTTAATTAAGGATAGTTTGACTAAGTGTGTTAAGTCAAACAAGGTGATAATGGATTCGATAATTTGACTAAGTGTGTTAAGTCAAACAAGATGACAATGAACTTGTAAACCCTAGGAAGTTGTGTTATCCTAGAGTAAACTAATACAAAAAAGATAATTTGGCTAGGTGTGTTAAGCCAAACAAGGTGATTTTGAACATGTAAACCTTAGGAAGTTGTATTATCCTAGAGGTAAATTCGCTCAAGAGGATTGATAATTTGACTAAGTGTGTTAATTCAAACAAGGTGATGTTGATTTTTCCTAAAACTCGAGCATAAGTGATGTTTTCAAAGTTCCCAAGAGTTTGTTGGTGAGGTGGGATTTTGATAAATGTTTGGATGGGTGAAGTGTTTGACTTGATCCTAGATGAACCTAAGAGGATTTGTTTACAAGACCAAGGTTTTGAAGAACATGCTTTTGCCTAAGAGTATTTCAAACCAAAAGATCAATGTTTGCATGGAAAATCATGACATAAGATTGCAAGCACATGTGTGGGGTCCCATTGAGTTAATCTTGATTAATGACTTGATTTTTACCACAATCACTTCTTTCTTAGTTTTTCAAATTGAATTTCCAATGTCCTAATTTTCTTTCATCCTACAAAGTGCATTATGTGGAAATTAGGGAAATCAAGGCAAAGGTTACCTATTGTTGACTTTGATAGAAACAAATTGAGATGTCTAAATGTTTAGAATCCTTCTAGAGATAAGAACACCTAGGGACAAGCAGTAACATGTGGACACCTCCAAGGTATTTGTTCTTCCAAAGGGTTTGAAATTTTGATGATTCGTTGAATGTTTTTTTTCCACTGTTTTGGATCCAAGCAAAGTGTTTTTGATTCCAATAGCCAGCACAATCCTAGGATGAAAAGATAGTATTTTTTGGGTTCCCACTTGGATAAATCCAGCTATGCATATTTAGTGCAGATGATTAGATGCTTGACCACATAGGCTCCCCCTTACAGTGCACTTGCTTCTCAGTTCAACCAAGCATCAATACCCATGAATCTCCCATGGAATACTTTTCATCTCTACAATAGAATCACATGTATATGTGGGGTGGCTTCAAAGGACATGACCTTTTGCACCAAAAAATAGATAGGATTTTGGCCTTTGCTAAACAAGGGGTTTTAGTTCGAACTTTATGTTCATGGAGATTGACCCATCTAGTGAGAGATCGTTGCTTCCCTTCTCGTCGAATTCAACTGCATGATACTAGCCTTAGTTCCAATACCCACTTTTATATCCTGACTGGAAATACTCTTGGCTTTAGAGTGTTACCAGTTGGTTCATTCGCTTGGGTGAGTATTGTTTCCCATAAGGCAGGCCCTCTAAGAAAAACAAAAGCGAGTAAAAATATTCTTAGTTCGATCAAACTTCATTTAGAAACATAGGGAGAACACATGCAATAGGTTTACTCACACTTACAAGATGTTTTGTTCACTTTTAATCCCAAATCAAAGTGTGAAGGCAATATTTTAAACAAACTAATATCACCAAAAGACTTTTGATTCTCAAGATCACCATGAAGTGTGAGAGAAGTGAAGACACCATTTAAATGATATAAATTTGTGAAGAAGATTGCGAAACATGAAAAACATTTGTTCATTTTGAGTCCATAAAGTAGTGATGAGTTCATTTTAAAAGCACCAAATGAGATGTGAAGGTTTCCTTGTTCAATTTTTAGAACCCAAACTGAAATTTAGTAGGTTTCTAATGTTTAGTTTTAATCCAACTTTGAAAAGATCAAATCAGTGATTGATTTTAAGCCCAAATTAAAAAGGTGACTTGGTTCAAAACAAAAAACTAAAGCATGAATTCGATGCTCTAAGCATTAAAAAATTAGTTGTGAATTTTAAGTTTCAATTCTCGATTTTTTGTTTGACTCCAATTTTGCTTCAAAGATTGTTCTTGATGTTTCTATGTTGCACATGTATTCCTTCTGCAAACGAAATGACTCCTCCTGTTCCATTTTCTCACCTTCCTTTGGTATGTGAAGGAGCCCTTTCCCAATCCTTGATAAGCTTCAATGAAGATGATAGACAATGAGATGCAAAGTTAACTCAAGTTGCTTGTAGTGAGAGTGCTCAAATTGTGTTGTTGTAGTGTTAAAATGCTTTGCTTTAATAGATTCAAGGTTAGAAGATTGAGTGATTTTTGATGAATGTGGGATCATTCATAAGCCAATGACAAGATGCCACTTGTCAAGATGTGAGAGGATGAGGGTTGTGCACATTTTGGTCAATGTGCCAATTTAAAATTTGAATTTTGATGAAATGGCATGTTTAGGGGGGGTGAAAGATGAATTAAATGCCAGGTTTGACTTGTGCAAGAGACATGTAAGAGAATTTAATTCTTTGTTCAATGGAAAATTCATTTGAGAGGAAGATTCAAAATTGGAGGAATATTCCATCTTGATGCCCTTTTGAGAGTAATTAGAATAATTAATAAATCAAAGAAATGATTTATTGGTGCAAGTGGGTGGGTTAGTTGAGTTTAGATTTGAATCAAGATGAGTCAAAAGATAGAGAATGGGTGATTATGTTTAGAGGTTAATTAATTCAAATTAATTAACTTGGAGGATTTTATGAGTTTTATATTTTATTTAAATCATTTTAATTTATTGAATCAAATAAGAAGAACTTAATGACTTAACTAAATAATTTGATCTATTTAATTAAATACGATGAAGCTAGGGAATTAATCAATAAATTATTTTAATTGATTAATAGAAGAATTGGATGCATGATGTTAGTTGTGCATGTCTACACATCCGAAACAAAATTCAGATTTTTTTTTAATTTCGATGTCGGCGGCATCATTCTTTGAACCAATGCAATGAGTACATTGCTTCAAAGAGGGGAAAAATGTAGACATGAAAAATTTACTCATACATCTAATAATGCCTCATTCAACATTATTTCATATATTAATTAAATTATCAATTTAATTAATTCACTATCGTTATCTCTTTAATCAAATAAATTACTTTTTTATCTCCTAAAGTCTCTTGATTTAATTAAATCACATGTATTTAATTAAATGACTAATATTCATTTTCCTCTCATTTGATTTAAAATAAATCCAAAAATGTAAATAAGATCTCACACCAACTAATCACTAGCTTAATTAGTCAAATCCCTGATTAATGCTAAGCCTAACCCATGTCCCATCCTTTAGCTTTTCTCACTTGCATAATAAATCATTTATTTTAATTTATTAAAACCCCTATTTTTCTCACAAAGCATATTCCCAAGGAATATTCCCTCATTAACTCCCCTTATTTCACTTTTTTATCCAAACAAATTTCCCCCCAAATCCTTCAACTACATGCATTCAATGCCATTTTCAAATTTCAAATGGGCACATTGGCCAAAACTTGCACAACCATGGCCCATTCACATGGTGACAAGTGGCTCTTTCCTATTTTTTGGGGAATAATCCCACATTCTCCAACTTTTCCTCTTCTCTCTTCAAACTCAACTATAAATTCAAGGCTTCTCTCCTTCAAATACACAACACAATATCATGCAAAGTTATTCTCTTCATTTGAGAACTAATTTTGTCCATTATCACAACATTATATCTTCATAATTTAGCTTGGCAAGGATTGGGAAAGGGCTCCTTCACATACTCAAGGTTGCACCAATACAATATGGAATAGGCATTCTTCATGATTTTTATGTTTTCAATCAGTTTATTGGATCTTTTGATGGCTTTGTTTAGCATGCTGGTTTATTTCATAAGAGTGGTTGATTTGCTAAGGTTTAAAACTAGCCATACTAATGTGAGAATAGATTAAGCTTTTCATATTTTCATGCTCACAATAATTGGCGTTCAACCCAAATACCTCTACAATCTTATCCCTCATGACCTTGAGGACTACATTTCCATTTTCACTTAAGTTATTTTTCTGTCTGTGGGGTCATAATTCTTGGCTAACTCTATCATCACATCCACCTCCTTAAACACATTAGGTACCACTAGCTTCCCTAGGTTAAGTCCCCATAGGTAACATGCCAACTTCTTAGAATACCTTCTATTAAAAGCATACGAGAATAATTGCCATACACTCTGAGGTTGGGCTGATTCTCCAATTTCACCAGCATCATCAATTAATCTGCTCATCCCAACAACTTTCCCTATAGGTCTCTTGCCAATTTTTGAACCACCCTCTTTTATATTCTTAGAGGAACCTTCCATGATTCTCTCTTGAGCTTTCTTTTCACTCCTTAACATTGTGGATACCATAGGGGTATTTACCGTAGGGTTTGACGTTGCATGTGGCTTCAAATTAACCATGGATAAAACATTGTAGGTTTTGACACTCAATGAATAAAATTGTAAGAAAGTTATCTCTAAAATTCCCTACTAATCTTTAGACTAGCACAATTTAGTACTTGATAGGAAGAGATACAACAATTTTCTTACCCAGGTGATCAAGTGATACCAATGTTGTTATAATTTCTTGTTGGATTCATCCACATTGTTTCTTCAATTTTTGGCTTTCTTCTCCGGTCTTGATCAGCTCCAAATGTCCAAAAAACAAGCTAACCACCTTCTTTATCACTGGGAAATGGAACATAACACCATTAATGGTTGATAGAAAGATTGCATGAGTGAACTGACACTTAGTAATTCATGTTTAAAATTGGTCGTTGATCATCCTTCATGTTTAAATTTTCCTAGGTTCACTAAGTCACCACCTTGGGCAACTTAGTCCCATGTGGCATAAAAATCAAAATTAACTCAAAATTCTAGCGGGATATTATCTCCTAAACCCTAAGGCCGGCCTATGATGTGTTATTTTTGAGAAATTAGGGCATGCAAAATGTATAAATAAAGGGTTTTCCCCTCATTTTCATCTCCCATCTTCATAAGAAATCAAGCAATCTATCTTCTAAAGCATGAATCAAGCATTCAAGCACTCTAAGCACTTCAAGTACAATCCATTGGAGCTAATCACTTGCATGTCTTCAAACGTTTCCATCTCAAGAGCTTGGTGAGTTGTTGTACTTGCATGTTATTCAATTATCTTTCCCTTTTCATTCTATTTAAATATCTAGGGTTTGATTACCAAAATAGGGTTTAACTAAGGAAAACTAGCATTCTCTAACCCATTTCCCCCTCTTTGCATGTGTGTTTTACAAACTTTGTATAGATAAGCACTTTCACCCCAATAAGGTGCAATACTTATGCCGATAGGCTGAGTTCACATTATTTACGACTATGAAAAACAATGGAAAACATGAAGAAAGTTGTGATCTATCTCACCTATCCCTCTCTACCTCTCCCTCCTTCCCTCCTCCCTTCTCTCTCCCTCTTTCTCTCTCCTTCCCTCTCTATTTCTCTCTATATCACATATCCCTTCCCCCATCCCACCTATTTCTCTCTCACTCTCTCCTTCCCTCTCTCACTTATTCCTGTCTACCTCCCTATCTCTATCTCACTTATCCCTCTCTACCTCCCTTCGTCCCTTTACCCTCCTCTCTCTCTCTCTTTCTTTATCCTTCCCTCTCTACTTATTTACCCTCCTCTCTCTTTCTCTATCTCACCTATCCCTCTCTACCTCTCCCTCCCTCTCTCCCCCCTTCTCTCTCCCTCTTTCTCTCTCCTTCCCTCTCTATTTCTCTCTATATCACATATCCCTCTCTACCTATCCCTCCCTCCATCCCACCTATTTCTCTCTCACTCTCTCCTTCCCTCTCTACTTCTCCCCCTCTCTCACTTATTCCTCTCTACCTCTCTCTCCTTCCCCCTCTAATTCTCGATATCTCCCCTATCCCTCTTTACCTCTCCCTCCCTCCCTCTCTCTCTCACTCTCTTTGGCTCTCTCCTTCCTTCTCTACTCCTTTCTATCCCACCTCTCTCTCCCTCCCTATCTCGATCTCACTTATCCCTCTCTACCTCCCTCTGTCCTTTTACCCCCCCCCTCTCTCTCTATCCTTCCCTCTCTACTTCTTTACCCTCCTTGCTAATTCATTTCAAAAACAACACTTCCCATACAACTTTAGTTTTTCATTTTTTCTATTTATTTATTGTTTGGATATTATAACACAGAACAAATTTTAATTTTATTAAAAATTTATTATTTTATTTTATTTATTATATAACTTATTTTATTTTATTTTATTTATTATATAATTTTAATTTTTTAAATTTATATAGATAAATTATTATATAAATTATTATTACATAGATTATTATATAAATTATTTTATTTTATTTTATTTACTATATAAATCACTATTTTTTTTTTAATTACATAAAGTATTATTTATTTTATTTATTACATAAATTATTTTATTTTATTTTATTTATTATATAAATTATTTATATTTAATTTATTTTATTTAAATAATCTTATTTATTTTATTTATTATATAAATTACTATTTTTTGTATTTATTAGATAAATTATTATTCATTTTATTTATTATATAAATTATTTATATTTATATGTTGTTATATTTATTATATAATCTCAGAAGCCCTTTCTTCCAATAAGTCCCACAATTTTTCGTCAATTGATGAAGGATTAGGGTTAGCTAAAGATGAACTTTCCTTTTCTTCTGTCACGTTATCGTTTGGCTGAGGCCAAGTTTGGAGATCGGCCATGCAAACCACTACTATTTTATTGTATAATAAAATAGAATCTCTATCTATGTAATCAAACACTTCAATCGCCCCTACATAATAATCTAATGTCCCTCAAATTTAGCAGCATTAAGGGTTGACTGTATAGTAGAGCCGATCTCCACCAAATTCAAAGAGAAACACATAAATAAACAAATACTATAGAATAGGTTCCTAAAGCCACCAAAATTTCACAGTAAAAATTGATACTGATAAAAAATCACAAGAAAATTGTATGGGGAATAACAGAGAAATACGAGTATTATTTACATTAAATTCCTTTGTTTTCATGGTTAACATTATTTATTTGACTTATATTACCCCTACCATAAAGTTCATAGGGTTCTCGCCGGTGTCAGACTGGTGGAGATTCCGGTGGGCTATCCCCACGTAAATAGCCCATCATCTAATTAGTCAAAGATCAAGGTGCTAAAATGTGTCATCCTTCCATCCACATCATTCCAAGTCAACAAAACCTAAAAGCAGCTTGAAGACAACTTGCATGTAAACATCTGCAGATTCAGGTCCAAAATTTTGTCAGAAACAAAAGTACAAGTTGATAGCTACATATTATAGTCTCGATATTCTCAAAAGATATAGTTGGAATAAGTCGCCATCATTGGAAAATTAGCCCCGCTTTCGGGCCTAAAAAATGATCTCTACAGATCTGGAAATCCATTTCCCTGAAACTACTTCTGGTAAAGTTTCCCCGAAGCAGGACTAAGTCACCCAGCTTGGTGTAAGTGTCCCAGTTGACCTCAATTATAGATTTTGGAAGATTCTAGAGCTCCTCATCATAAACCTTCAGTTTCTAGATGCACCACTTCTACCTCTTTAAGTTATGTTATAGTTTACATGTATTTTAGGTCATTATTAGGTCATTTTACATAGTGTTTTACATACTTTTACATTTCATTAGTTTGCATTCATTAGATAGTTTCATTTCATTTTGTTTCAAAATTTAGATACTATTCACATATCACACATTAGACCCCTAATCTAGAATGAACCCTCAGATTTTGGAAGCAGAAAGAGTTCTCTCCTTCTAGGTGAAAACCCTAGAAGTGCTAGGGAACCCACCTTCCCCCTAAAGTTTGTGGTTCATAAATCAATGAAATAAAGCTTGAAAAAATAACCACATTTCTCATCACTATTTTGAGGCTCAAATTTTACAACAGATCCATGATGAGCGATGGAAAATGATATAAAGAGCTCAAAGGGCTATTGTGCAATATAGATTTACAACACAAGAATCACAAGTAATTAGCGACAAAAGGGATCCAATGATAACACATAGAACACATGTATCACACATCGCTAATACACCATTCAAGATTCAAAACCCATCCACGATGCATCAAAAAATGAAATACCATTCATCACACATGGCTAATAATTTACATTCATAAAGTTATCCACGATGAGCAATGAACAAAAACGATAGATGGGACTTAAGTGGGATAATTTGCAACATGCTCTTAAGTTGTTTTGAGAAAGGGGACCAGCTAGGATGATGTATGAAGAGGCCTCAAATGAATTAAATCATATTATTTCAAAGGATGTAAAGGCAAAACAAGGTCGATCAAATGACCTTAAAAATAAAATATGTTTTGGACCTAGGCACAACAGGTTGGTAACTTTATGGGATTTAATGACATAAGATGTAACTTAAATGACCACACACCGATGACAAGGGGTCAAAAATAAATTAGAACATTGGAAAGGACACAAACCTAAGGGTTACTAATGCAGGTTCTAGGAAAAATAAAACTCTAAGGTAATGAGAGCAACAAAACCCTAAGCCTAAAGAGATGGATTTGACAAAAAATTTGCAGAATTTTAAGATGAAACATGAAGCATTTTAGGGGTTCCATTAGGATGTTCATAAAATTATATAATAAATTTCAAACTCTAGTTGTTCTTAATGAGAATTCCTTATGACGTCCTAGATGATCCATATATGATTTAAATTGAGTAGCGAGTTTCCTTAAAACAAAAACCAATCACACAAATCAACAAGTGCTAAGTCTAGTCATAATGGCTCATGAAGTAGTTGGCAACAAATAAATTTGAAGTTTGAGTTATAAAAGTGACGGTTTAGATTAACAACTGTAGAAGTGACTTGGGTCATGTCTACAATTTAAAATCTACAACTTTTTCTTTTAAAGTCTATTAGAATCACAAATACAAATTTAGGAACTAGTGATCATAGGAGTTAGTACTATAGACACCTAAAATTGACCAAACCTAAACACACTTGGCATTACCTTAGCATAGTCATTAATTAATTAAATATTCATTATTTATTTAATTAGTTTATCCTTCACTTTTATCCCCCACTTAATTAAATAATATTTATTATTTATTTAATTAATTTATCGATACCACTTTTCTCCCATTTTGATGAAATAAATGTTAATTATTTATTTATTATATCTATTGAATTAATTTATCTATCACATTTATCCCCCACATTGATTAAATAAATATTTATTTTTATTTAATTAATTTATTCTTCACCTGTATCTTCCACTTTAACTAAATAAATATCTATTATTTATTTAATTAAAATGTCCTTCCACATCACACTTCCCCAATAAATTATTAAATAATTCTATTTTATTTAATTAATTATTGAAATTCAAATCTAGACACTTACCACAAAATTCAAACTAACTTTGCATCCCATCCATACATTTCATACTACATCTCCAAATCTCAACCATTCACATAAGGATATGTCTTAATACACCTCCTAAACCTATCTCTTATCCCTCATGCGACACTTGTCACATGAATATAACTTTAATCCAAACCCTAATCCTTAATCAATCCTAACCATCCATTAATCAATCTATCTTGGCCTTTGATTTCTTTCTTGAAAATTCTATAAATGAGAGGCCTCTCATCTCATTTGAGCATCCACTTCCATTATGGCCTTATGTTGCTAAAAACATTATTGGGTCATGTATTATCATAGCTCTATGCTCCTGCATTTTCTATCTAATATAGCCTCAGCATATCCTCATGACATCTATTTGATCATCCACCATATCAATCCTACCATCATGTTGTTGGTTTCATAAACGATCACATTCTTCCATCAACATATCAAAAGAGAAAACTAATTGGAGCTAGGGTGTACTCTTTTTCAGCTCTATGTGAGGAGAAAGAAGATTTGTAGATGAAGGTATTGTGTATGTATTACATTATCTTCTATGTTATTTACTTTTACTTTTGTTTTTCTTTAAGTACAGATTGAGATATAGAATATCATAAGTCAATTTGACACATAATTATACCTCTTGTAAATTGATTATTATATTTATAGTTTTAATCGATACCAAATCCAAAACATTAAAAAAAAAATTAACATTAATTTTAATCAACACAAACTCCCTATATTAAAAAATATTAGTTATTATAGGGAATTCAAAGTTCGTAATAAGTAATTAGAAAATATTATATGCCATCTACAAAAATATTTAAATAAGAAATAGGGCAGGGGCCCTAGCTCGGTTGGCTAATTTTTTCCTATTATAGGAGGTTGATCACGAGGTCTAGTTGAACCACCAAAAATGAAGAAGGGGAAAGATGATTCCCCCAATTAGCCTCTAGGGTTTTTCAGCCTAGAAGATAACTTTGGGAGAATGTTTGTCTTTCACACCTTTTTGAACCTTAGGGTTCATTCAAAGAGGGTTAGATTTTAAGGGGTTGTGAATGTTTGTGTAAAAATTTCTAAGTGCAATAAACTGAAAATCTAATTTTTTATTAATGCTAAATTATGCAAATTTAAAGTGCTGGAAAACACAGTGATGTATGCAAACATATAGAAGATGAGCCAAAAATATACACTAAACTATACAAAAATGAAGGAGTTAGAATGTGTGCACCTAGGAATAGAAGAAGGAACTGATGAAGGTCTAGAATGCCTCTCGAAATATTGCAAAAGCTGAGAGGGACATTTGTGCATATTTGGGCAATCTAGTCCTAGATTCCCGAAAACTGGTTCGGAGCCTGTTTCTCCTAAATGGGTGATGAGAAATGTCTAAATCATAAAATGGCCTATCTAGAGGGACTAGGTCACCATTCTTGGTGACTTAGTCCTCTTCAAGATTTTTGGAGTTTACAAAGAGGAAACATAATCCCTAGGTTTGCAGCCTAGTTCTTCATAGTTTCCCACTTCTAAAACATTGATATTCAGGCCTGAGAGTGATTTTTGGTGGATGATTTGACTTTGCATGCAAGGGGTGGTCTTGAAAAAGTATTCAAATCCTTCAATGATCTTCAAAGTACTTGAATCTACAATCACACAATAAGAGAAGGAGAAAAATATTCATTGTTACGGATTAGGGGTTTCCCTTAATCAAACCCCTTTTAGGTAACATGAAACCTGAAGTAATGGAGTGAGGTACCTTGCCATGATGAGAGATCTTGTGTTGTTGCAACAATCAACCCTTGAATGCTTCAAAAAATGATGTCTTGTTGACTTGGAAGGATCAAACCCTAGTTTTCTTGAGGAGAAGAGATGAGAGAGAAGAGTTGTGTGAGAGAGGAAAAATGAGTGATGCATAATGATGAATTAGGTTTTCGAGGATTATTTATGCAAGTTATGCCCTAATTTTCTCGAAATAACACCATACAAGCTGACCTTAGGGTTTTAGAGACCAAAATCCTGAAAGAAATTAAGTTTGATTCAAATTTTATGCCTCATGGGACTAGGTTGCCCAAGGTGGCGACCTAGTCTACCTAGGAATTTTTAAGTGGTTTTCGGTAATTAAAATATATTTATTTATGTTTGTAAGGATTTTCTTCGTAAAACACACTAAAATAGGACTTGTATGCATATTAAGGGGCCATTATAGCATAACAAGGGGTTAATTTGATGATGACAAGCCTAGCAGAGTGTGAAAATTTCTCAGAACACCTTACAACACTTCATCGCCAAGCTTGGAAATGGGTAAAAAAGGGTTGAAAAAGGTCCAAGATCATAGGCCAAGGTCCAAATGAGTGAAAAGTGTCAAGGTATACACTTTGGCGACACATTTAGCCCCCACTTTAGTGAGAGTATGAATTTTCTTCAGACTCACACTAAAGTAGCCACATGATTTGGATGGTGAAGGATGACAAAGAGGAAGAATGGGAAGAGAAGGAGGTGGTCAAGCCCCCAAGGATCTGATAATTTAAGTCAACTTGACATCAATGCAAAAGACATCCAAGGATGAATGCATCACAACAAGACAAGATACATGATCATGTAATGACAAGGTTTAGTGTGAAGAGAATAAAGAGATATGTGCTCACTCTGGGGCCACAGAACATCAGGTTGTCCATGGGGTGAGAAGTCCCAAAAGGTGAGAAACATACACATGGTTGGTATGTACTCACAAAAGTGGTTATGGGGAAAGTCATGCTGCTTTTTGGGCTTCCCGCTTAAACCATAAAATTCTTATACCTTGTGATAACTTTGATAAGGCACCACAAAAGGAAGTGATGTTTGAAATGATGGTGTTAAAAGGGATTTTTCTTTGTTTGTGTGATGTGTCATCCTGAGGAAAATTATGCGAAATTTTTCCAAAGAGAGGAAAAGTGCAGGTGTACTCATCTTATATGCAAGAGAGGAAAGGGCTTATCTTGTATGCAAAAGAGGAAAAATGAAAATGGCTCATCCTGAGTAACATTGTACGTAATTTTTTCAAGAGAAGGAATCACAGGAAAAAGAAGATCGCACAATGAAATGTGAGTGGTGACATATGCCCCCACTTTAAAATAATTGTGAAACGTCGTACTATCAAAAATTTATTTAAAGTAGAAAAGGAAAGGGACATTAGAGCTTGTTCGGAAAGCCCTATGCCAAGTCGTATGGTTTGAAAAGCTACATCATGAAGGAGGGGTGTATGTCACATTCGATTCAATCTTAAGACATGTGATCCACATACCAAGCCTGCTCTTATATGTTCATGAAATATTAATGACAAGTTAATTTTTAAAATGACAAGTGACATACGAGGGGAGAAAGGCTAACTAAGCTCTAGCCCCCACTTAGTGCAATACAAGAGTGAGCCGAAAGGATTGAGGGGATGAAAGCGAGGATGAATTTGTATCAAATAGAGGATTTAAGTGCCCCCATAGATGCAAGAACACCAAAGGTCTTAAGATGTTGGAGTTTGGAACTCAAGGCCTTACACTCATTGGTGGAGTGGCCATGAACTTGGTGGTAAGTACAAAAGGAATGCTTGTTTAAACATTTATTTTTAGTTCTGGGTAGAAGGGAGATCAAGTGATCTTGGAGGAGTCTCAACAAGATTCCCTCTTGATCAAGGGTAGAAGGGGATCCTTTGGTTTGGGAAAAGGAAGGATATTGCTTAGTAGAGGTTGGCTTAACTACGCAAGGCTCTATAGATTGCAAGATTTTGTATACTCCTTTGGAGGAGTGTGTAAAATCCAAATCAGGAGTGGGTTGCGGGATGACATTGGATTTAAGTGAAGAGTCCTTTGTTGGTGTGAAAGGATCACTTTGGAAGGTAGGGGTAGAAGAGTGATTAGGGATAAAGTTGGTGTGGGGGGAACATTGGATGGTGTCAATTAGAGGACAAAATCCAAGACCATGAGTGGATGTTTCTGTGATAAGCTCTATAGGGTTGCAGATACCTTGTTCATTAGCACCACAATTGTGTCCACTATAGCCAAGTTGTTTCATGATATCATAAACTTTACCATAAAGATTTTCAGATTTTTTGGATCAGGTGATTGTTCATCATGTGCTGCTTTGGCTGAAGTAGTTGAGGTGGATGCTTTAGAAGGATCGCTTGATTCTTTTATGGACAAGACTATGTTTCCCTTGTTAGAGTATTGGTATATGATCTTGGATTCTCCCATTAAGGGAGGCGTGAAGTCCAAGGAACCCCACTGATCATCTAAGAGCTTGGTGATTGGCTCAAGATGTTGTTCTTTATTGATGTGGTGTGAGGGTTCCACTTGGGTGGTGGGTGTTAAGGTGTGGAAATGATTCTCTTTGGATTTTTCAATGTTTAAGAAACTATTAGGTTCGAGATCGGCATCAAGTGTCTAAACTTTGTGATTGTAAATGTACATCATCTTACGATGAAGACTGGAAGGCACTCCCTTCATAGCATGAATCCATGGTCTGCCTAAGAAAATATTGTATGAAACCTCCTGAGGCATAACATGGATGGTTGTGTCCAATATGGCCATTCCACTTGTAAGAGGGATAGTGATCACACCGAGCAGTTTCTTAGATACATTTTCAAATCCTCTGACAAAGAGAGAATCGGGTACCTAGGATGTGGGATCTATCTATGCCAACTCTATCTAGAAGGCTCACACTACACACATTAAGAGCAGAGATGGTATCTACAAGAGTTCTCTTCATCCCTTTTGTTTTGTATTAATATATTATCATGAAACCTTCATTTTGTTTTCGCACATCCAAAGGAGGGAGCTCACTTTGTGCAAAACAATGTTAGCATTTATTCCATGAATAATAGTTGTTATGTAGTTTCATGGCTCACTAGAAGGGATAGGAACTTTTTGTAGGGAGGCTTGAATCATATTGTGATAGTGAGGAGAGAATTGAATAAGGTCCCATAAAGATATCTTAGCAGGAATATTCCTTAGTTGATCAACAAGGTCATACTCCCTAAGGAGGGAATTAAGGCGAGGGGCAACGGGTAAGATGGGAGTATTAGGTAAAGGTAAGGGAGTGGAGGGTGATGGTTGGAAAAATGTATTATTGTGAGTATAATTTGTATAAGGTATTAAAACCTGAGTGCGGCAACACATTAGGGGTAGGCAGGTAGAGGGTAAATTAGGGTTTGGTTTTGGGTGATGGTGGATAGAGGATAAGTTGAGGTTGAATAATATTGGCATCCCCTTGGGAAGGAGACTCAATGTTATCCTTGGATTGCATCATTATATCCTCCCTAGGAGGAGAAATTTTAGGAGAACTACAAGCCTCATGTTTGTGATATTCAAAGATTGGTTCTTCTAAAACGACCTTGTCATAAGTAGGGGAAGGATAATGTATGGGATGAGCATGGGTGGGATGAGGAGAAGAGGGTGGTACTTTATCAAGAAAGGTCTCATTCTCTTGTTTCATAATAGTTACCCTAGTAAGATAATGATAATCAAGAGGTTCATCAAATGGCATAGTTTCCCCACAAATAGAGTTGTCATCAAGGGAAGGAAAAGGGTGAGTCTCTTGCATGTCCATGATTGGATATTGTTGTTCAAATAGGCCCTTCCAAATGTTAGGAACATGAGGAAATAGGGAAATAAGGTTAGAGCTCTCAATCATTGGATTCCTTGAAACCAATATATCCTTCTCACAAAGGTGTTTGTCATGATTGGTTTTGATGATATCCTTATTCACTAAAGCATTGTCACAAAGAGCAGAAGTCTTAGGATATGAAGGGAGACTAGGTAGATTGGTATCATGAGAAGAAAAATGTGATCATCATGATTATCTAAGTTTGTAATTTCTTCTAACACATCATTCTCATGGATATGAGAGATAGAAGGGGGTAAGTGTAAGACAAGTGATAATGTTTTCATCCTCTAGATGCTCATAACGAGGGAATGTATTGAATGAAATTTTAACATGTTTGAATAGGTTACAAAAAATATAAAGAAAAAGGAAAAATGTAAACATGTTTGAAGAATTTACAATGCAATTTAAAAAATGGAAAGACATTTTTTAGATTGTAGAGAAGGCAATTTTTTGATTACAATATAAAGGATCTGAAATGAAACTTTGTAAATACAAAACTGAAAATGTACAGTGCATGAAATAAGTTAATTTATGCTAATTTTGATAAAATACATGTAATAGAAACACAAAATATTGATACAAGTGGGTAATGGCACCAAGAAGAAGCCTAAAAATGGGGTTTTTAGCTCTCTAGAGGGTAGTTGCAGAACCCTTAAGGGACTAGGTCGCCCAAAAAGGCTACCTAGTCCTCCTGATGATTTTTTTAAGGTTTTTTAGGAGTTTTGAATTGGTACAGGTGGTTTATGTTTTGTATAGTGCAGGTCTAAAGAGAAAATGAAGAAATTCAAAGAGTCTTAATTATTTAAAATGCCAAAATGCACTTTTCACTTGTGCAAGTTTGGAAAGCCTAGGATGCAACTTCACTAATGCAATATGCAATGGAAATGAATCCTAAGACAATAAAGGACTATAAATTAGACAAGAGGGTATAGGAAAGTTGGGTTGACCAAAATGAACCACCAAAAATGAAGAAGGGGAAAGATGATTGCCCCAATGAGCCTCTAGGGTTTTTCACCCTAGAAGCTAACTTTGGGAGAATGTTTTTCTCACTCCTTTTCATCTTTGGGGTTCATTCAGAGAAGGTTGAATTTTGAGGGGTTGTGAATGTGTGTGTAAGCATTTCTAATTTCAATAAACTAAAAATATAAATGTTTTATTAATGCTAAACTATGCAAATGTAAAGTTTTGGAAAATACAGTGATGTATGCGAACATATACAAGATGAACTAATAATATACACTAAACTATACATAAATGAAGGATTTAGAATGTGCGCACCTATGAATAGAAGATGGAACTACTGAAGGTCTAAAATGCTGTTGGAAATGCTATAGAAGCTGAGAGGCACACTTATCCCAATCTGGGTGAACTAGTCCCAGATTCTCGAAAACTGGTCTAGAGCTTGTTTCTGCTAAATGGATGTCGAGAAATTTCTAAAACACAAAAGTTCCTATCTATAGGGACTAGGTCATCATTCTTGGTGACTTAGTTCTCTTTAGGATTTTTGGAGTTTTCAAAGAGGAAACAAAAGCCCTAGGTTTGCACCCTGGTTCTTCATAGTTTCCCACTTCTGAAACTTTGATATTCAGGTCTGAGAGTGATTTTTGGTGGATGATTTGAATTTGCATGCAAGGGGTGATCTTCAACAATTATTCAAATCCTTCAATGATCTTTAAAGTACCTGAATCTACAATCACACAAGAAGATAAGGAGACAAATGTTGATTTTTAGGGATTAGGGGTTTGCCTTAGTCAAACCCCTTTTAGGTAACTAAGCCAAAATGAATAGAAACAATGAAATGAAACATGAAACTTGAAGTAATGGATTGAGTTACCTTGCCATGATGAGAGATCTTGTGTTGTTGCAACAATCAACCTTTGAATGCTTTTAGAAAATGATGTCTTGTTATCTTGGAAGAATCAAACCCTAGTTTTCTTGAGGAGAAGAAGAGTTGAGAGAGACAAGAGTTGTGCGAGAGAGGAAAAATGAGTGATGCATAATGAGGAATTAGGGTTTATAGGCTAGTTTGTGTAAGTTATGCCCTAATTTGCCTGAAATAACACCATACAAGCCAACCTTAGCATTTTAGAGACCAAAATCTCAAAAGAAATTATGTTTAATTCAAATTTTATGCCTTATGGGAATAGGTCACACAAGCTGGCGACCTAGTCCACTTGGGCATTTTTAAGTGGTTTTCGGTAATTAAAATACAATTATTTATGTTTGTCTGGATTTTCTTCATAAAACACACTAAAAACGGACTTGTAAGTGTATTAAAGGGTCATTATAGTATGAAAAGGGGTTAATTTGATGATGATAAGTCTAGGACAGTGTGAAAATGTCTTGCAACGCCTTACAACACTTCATCACCAAGCTTGGAAATGGGTAAGAATGGTTTGAAAAAGGTCCAATATCATAGGCCAAGGTCCAAATGAGTGAAAAGTGTCAAGATATACATTTTTTGGTGACACACTAGTCTCCCCCACCCGCGTAGCAACAAACATAGTCACCCCAAATCCATAGATCCCTTATGTGTTTGGTGTTTATTAATATTTGGGGCAACCCTCTTTGCCTCTTTTTTTAAACTTTTTCCGTTGCATGACGCATCCTTTCTTGGACACCCTAACACTTGACATAGGGCTTTTTAAGTAGGCTCTCATGTCCTTATCTTCCTTTTTGGATTTTGCCTTTCTCTACTTTAAAGCAATTTCTCACAAGACTGTGTGTAGCAATTCCTTTAAAGTGGGGGCATATATTGGCATTATTTACTTTTGCATTTACATTTTTTAATCTTTTTCCTTGGTTCCAATTGCAGCCTTATCACTTCACATGATGTGTTTTCTCACTTTTTGGATGATATTTTGTTTAATGTCCTCCATAAGTGTGACTTATCTTAGCATATTGCATTCCTCTTAGTGGCCTAATGTGACACATTGCATCCTCTAAGTTGTGAATCTTCTATCCTTTGACCAGTCCTCTTTAGGCAACATTAGACACAATTTCTCCTAAGTCAAAGACCTCATATGAACTAAAAAAGACTCCTTGGAACACTCTTTTTCCATTTTTGCATTTTAAATTTTTGCATTTTACAATTTGCACTTTTGCATTCGTGCATACATGGCCACCTTACATAACACAACTTGCATGTCACACCCTCATCTTTTGTGGCACCTTATCAAAGTTATCGGGAGGTATAACTTTGGTATGGTTGAACGAGAAGCCCAACTAGCGACATGAATTTCCCCACAACCACCTTTGCACATGTGTGAGTACATACCAACTGAGTGTATGTTTCTCACCCTTTTTGGCATTCTCACCCAATGGACAACCCAAAAGTCTCTTTGGACCAGAGTGAGTACATCCTTTCTTTTTAGATAAACAACCAAGATTTGATCCACAACTAGTTGGACAAACAGTCGAAGCTTGATCTGATTTTTTCTCTCTCTCCACTCTTTCAAATCACTCATTGTGTGATCTTTTGTGCTTATGTTTGGTTTTCCATGGGATCCTGATCCTAGGGGCTTGATCATAGTAATCTCACCTTACTAGCATTATTACATTATATCCCGCTCAACACACATGATTTTTCTACTTTAGTATGAGTTTGGATCAAGTTCATCCTCTCACTAAAGTGGGGGCTAAATGTGTCGCCAAAAAGTGTAGTGTTTGCCACTTTTTCACTTATTTTGGTCCTTTACCTTGGATTTTAGCCTTGTTTTGCCTTGATTTAGTCTTGAATGTTTGCAAATCAACAACAATCTAACAGTGTTTTACTAAGGTGTTGTGAAGTGTTGTAATACATCTTCCCACTTTTTTAAGACCCTTTCAATACAATTCACCTAAATAACCCCCTTTTACCCCTTTTCAAGCCTTGTGTCAAGGTGTTGTAAAGTGTTGTAAGGTATTTTCACATCTTCCTAGGCTTATCATCAACCAATTAACCCTTTTCTTATGTTAATTTGTCCCCTTAATGTACTTTTAGGCCCGACTTAAGTGTTTTTTGGGAGGCAAGACTAATAAACATCATTTTATTCCCGACCACCACTTGAATTTTCCCAAGTAGACTAGGTCGCTACCTTGGGCGACCTAGTCCCTTTTGTCTTAAAATTCAAAACTAAATTAAAAACCTAATGGGAATTTTCCTCCAAAACCCTAGTGTCGGCCTATCATGTGACATTTTCGAGAAATTAGGGCATATCTTGTATAAATAAGGGTTTTCACCTTCATTCCCCCCTAAGCTCAGTTTTACATCTTTTCTAATCATTCTTCCATTGAAGCTTCTCAAGTAACCAATCAAGAACAAGGGAATCACAAGAAATATCCATTGGAGCTAGTTCTTGCATGTTGCAGAATTCAACAAGTAAAGGATTTGGTGAGCATTTACATTGTTTTATCGTTCAAGCATCATTTCCTTTTATTGTTTCTTATTTGGGTTTAGCTACCATCAAAAGGGTTTGACTTAGGCAAACCCCTAATCTTTAACCCTAACATTTTCCTTGTCTTTGCATGTGTACTTGAAGGTGTGTATGCAAATTTAGCAAGGTTCAAAGTGTTAGGAAAGGTACAATCATTCCATTCAAATCACATCAAGACACCAAACCCTAGGAGGAGAAAAAGGACAAGTTGCAAGTCATTTTTAGGTGATTTAGACATGGGATACTACAAAGAAGGAAAGTACTAGTTGGGATTCACAAAATAAAACCTTCATGCTTCGAAAAGTAGCAAGAGGACTAGATTTTCACTATTGATGACCTTGTCCCTGTACTGGGCTTGAAAAAGGGTTTTTGTATTTTTGGGTACCCTTTTCCTTGAAACCAAGTCCGAAAAAGTTTCTCAACAGAAGGACAAGGTTGTCCAGCTTGGTGTAACTCTCCCTCTACTGATTTCAGGTTGAATCCATATCATTATCATTACAGGGCTTCTCATTTGCATCTCTCCATTTCTAGGTGCACCATCTCTATGTTTTCTAGTTTAATTTTTGTTTGCATACATTTAGGCCATATAGTTTAGGTGCATTTAGTTTACATTTTCTTTATTTATATTTCATAGATAACATTAGCTTCATTTAGCCATTGTTAACACATACATCACAACCCTAATAAATCCATCCTTCCTTTGAATTCTACCGCCAAAACTGCCATATCAACAAAGCGAAAAGAAAGCCATTCCTATACACCAAGTGCTCCTAGGTGAAAAAACCTAGGGGCCTAGTAAAGGGAATCCTCTTTCCCTTGTTAACATATCCATTTTTGGTTGCTCAGTTGCATGATTCATTCGGGAAAATTATTTTAACATTCTCAACATTATTTTTTCAGCTCCCAATCCACCTTTGGATGAATTCCAACAAATAAAATTTATTTTAACTAATATTTTATTCTTTATGTTTTAATAAATTGGATTTTCTATTTAAGTAATCATTTTTTAAAATGAATTCTTGTTGCTATGTTTTACTACATTTTCCTATTTGAGACTTAACCCTGCATCATCCATAGGTACTCCTATAATTGGAATTATAAATGATAAGTTGAAATATTGTTATTTAATTATAATAGTACTTGGCTCAAAGAAATTGAGTGACACATTTTATCCAATGGGGGATTCCAAATTCTCTCCCTATAATAAACCATTTTTCTCTTTGATATAACCCTTCCATCTCAAGCACAAATCGTTAAAGTTCAATTTTTTTATATTTAAAAGTAGCCACAAAAATATTTAAAGGAGTGGTAGTATTTGTCTGAATTATGCAAAAAAAAAAAAATCTTTTTTATTTTAAAAATATTATTATTTACTATTTTAGAAATCCTCTATTTGTATTTGAATCTTCACATCAACCTACAACATTTTTACAGTAAATTTCTGGAAGACTGTTGATCACATATTTCAAAGTACTTTTTGAAGTTGGAAGGGTGAATGATATTATTATATATAAAATAAATTCATCTTTTTTGTCTAAAAGATTTCTATAGGAATTTTACTTGAATTTCATTGATAAAATGATCAATTGTAATGGGTCTGAAATCATACTTATAATTGAACTTGGATTTTCCAGTATTACTTGTTAGTCAAGGTATAAGAAAAATTAAATGAACAACCTTCTCGCCTTTTCAAAGTTGTCAAATCTATTGTAAGTGAATTTGCAAATTATAAATTCTAATTCATTTTGAAACCCTAAAATTATAAATTTAAGTTTGGGCCAAGATTGCAAAATTCTTCTCACCCAAAAAACCCTAGCTTCATCTTTGTCAAGATGCTTCTTGGCCCCAAAGCCCAAAATGTCATAGTCAAACCATTGTGATAGAATTTGAAATGCTTAGATTGCAAAAAGCAGGATTTTGTGTTCTTAGTTTTTAATGAGTTGATTGAAGTGGAGCTGATTTACCTAGAAGAGAGGATTTGGTAAGTGCAATAAAGAAAATAAGAGAAAAAATTCAGATGGATAAAAATGAAAGTTTTATGATTTTCTAAATAAAGTATGATAAGGAGATTGGAGTAGCCACTAAAGTAAAACAACACTACTTTGATATTGGGAATTTGGGACCCGTATTCTCAGAGAAAGGGAATTTGCCATGAATGATGATGTACCAATTTCGTTATAGCTATTATACCTTCAACATGAGGGGTACCACTAGTGGAGAAGCTCCTCAATAGGGCATTGATGTGTATGCGAAGTAGTATAGTTATCCTAAGAATCATTTCACTTGTGTTATTTAATTTACTATATTTGAAAATTTATAACCCACTTCTTTTCATGGAAATTTATATACCACTTCTTTAAATATGATGTTTAAAATCTCTTAGCAAATTGCAAGGATAAACAAAAATGAAGGATTGCTAATTGTTGTTCACATTTGTATCCACTCCAGTAGACAACATTCAGACGAGAGTGAAATGATGTGGTATGTTTGTATGTTAACTGGAAACATGGAATATAGATACTAGCCCTATGAAATTATTATTGCAATTTCCTAGAAGGGATTCCATGCATTGTTGCAGTGAAGACAAAGCATAATAAAATGACAAACACATATTATATTAAATAATTAAAAACATTACATATATAGATCTCCTTGTAGCTCTATGGAGTTGGACTCTGAGAAGAGTAAATAGCCCTTACATTACATCATATTTATAATCATATTGAGGGGATAAGCATTGATGTCATCGTCTACGCTGTAATTGTGAAGATAAGGTAGAATTAAATAACAGAAACATCCAAAAACCACATTCAATGAAGATCGGTGGAGGAAACTTCTTGATGATGAACTATATGTTGGGTGGTGGTGGTAGAAATTATCGTAGATTTCTAACAATCCCCCTAATTTATACCACAAAATCTTATTACAATCTCAGTCTCTTTTTATAATGTTGTGGCATCTAAAATCTTCTAGATCTAGTGATCGAACCTAGGAAATCACATAATGTTGTTGGGATGCTATAACCATGAGCTTTGGCTCTCTTGATTACTAGTCCATCATAGGTTCAGGTGTGATTCAGTTGTTTTATCAACACCTCCCATTGAGTCACTTTGCGGGTGCTCGAGGATCCTAGTTTTAATGGGCTCCATTGGCCTCATACATTGCTTTCATATAAAAATAGAATGTCACAACATCCAAAAATATTTCTTTTTAACAACTTCACTTATCTTTTTATAGCACGCATCTGCTATCCTCCTTGATGTTCTCATCTCACTTGTCAACTCTTCATTCTTTCATCATTTTATAGACTTTAGAAATGCTCTTCAAAATTTTGACTCCCAACCTAGACACATACTTATCCAATCTACTCAAACTTCCTACTACCTCAATATCTATATGACAACCTTCAAGAATGACAATAGAAATGACGAAAAACATGCTAAAACTCTATCAATTTATAGCTTTGACTATCTTCCATACAAATCTTCAATCTTCAGTAGGCACTTGCTTTGGACTCTTTCTCTAGTCTACAACCCCCTTTCCTTTTCACAATGGTAATAAGCAATCTTTACCAAAAAAAAAGGACTTACCACAAGTTCTTCTTGACTATGAGTCTCTTTTGATCAGCGAAAAACTTTGGCAAGGACGACTTAATCACTGCAAATCTCCTCTTAATTGTTGTGGCAGTTTTTCCTTGCCATCAAATTTTTGAAAATTTCTTTAGACTTGTGTTATTTCCTTCCAATATTAATGGCTAAAAATGATGTAGCAAACTTTTCTTTTCTTAACGGAAACACCTTGCTTCAAGCGGTGACTTTCTCCATAGTGATCTAGGCCTGGCTTTAGAGTGGACATGATTTCATTTGACAACGGCTTCAAAATTGCCGCAAAATCCTTGGTAGCACACATCCTTATCGGCTTGTTCTCCTACAAAAATTTCTTCCAAACTTTGCTTCAATATTTCTGACGGCATGTCTTCTTGAACTCAAGACCTGTAGGGAGTTGCTGAGCTGAAAACTTATTGGTAATGTTGGAATTTATTGTGCTCTTGAGCCTCTTGCTCATCCGTCAAACCCCCTACAACCCTCACCTAACCATCAGGAGCCTTTCTATTTTGAGGATCCTCCCTACAGCTCCTAACAGCTCCAGAATTAAATGTGGTAGCTGATTTTTGAATTTTATTTTTACAGTTGTAGGTAATTTCAAATTTTGAGAGGGAATGTTGTTGAAGACAAAAGTAATGAAGGCAGTTTATTCTGTCAGTTGGAAAGTCAGAAGAGAAGAAGCTTCCAGCAGCAACAGTCTGTGTGAAGAATAGTCTATGTGAGCTCACAGTAGCTCATGAATAGTAGCAGCTATTTTTTATTTGTAAGAGTAGTGATTGATCCAGGTCAAGCTCTACATAGCTCTTGATAGTGAGTTCCCAAGAGCTCCTAAAGTTGTTAGTTCGGTTGAGTAACACTCCCAACAAGTTTGTAATTCGTAGATTTAATTTGTTTTCTGAGTTTTAAGCTTTATGGTTTTATTTATTTTCCATTTCCACTTATTGAATGAAATTATGGAGGAGCAGAATATTGTTGGGAAAATATTCTCAGATGTCTACCCACTAGGTATGATGCACTCGTTATTGCTATTGAAGAGGCAAAGTACCTCTCTACTTTGACAGTGGATGAGTTGATGGGTTCTCTCGAAACCCATGAGTAGCGCCTACATAGGTTGGCTACTTCTTCCCAAGTGCAAGCTTTTAAAGCTCAATTGAATTCAAGAGGTAAGGGGAGAGGTAGAAACAACTCCTGAAGAGGTCGTGGCAGATCTAGACAAGGAAATATTGGCAGAGAAAGCTTAGGAGGAGAAAACAGCCAAGAGGGAGCAAGAATCTCATAGAATAGCTCCTGAAGAGGCATGATAGATGAAATAATGTTGAATGAGGTATGATTAGATGCATGCGTATATTTTGCATGTCTACATTTTGCCCCTCTTTGAAACAATGTACTCATTGCATTAGTTCAAAGAATGATGCCGCTGACATTGAAATTAAATTTTTTTATGTGATAATGGAAATGAAATGTTTGGAAGATGCTTAGAATAACAAATTTATACTATCCTAAACAACTTAAATGATTATGCAATGTATGTGAGAGGGATGTGATGGATGATGTTGTGCTATGATGATATGAAATGATTATGAAAGATGCAAGATGGATGCAGGATGGATGCGTTGTTAGCATGAAAGAGGATAAAAGAATGAGAGGGATCAACCCTTAAATCCAAGAAGATGTAGAAGTCCAACAAGTCTACTAGTTGTCGAGACTTTATTGGATATGATGATGAATGTTGATGATGTATTGCTTATCGAAGGATGGAGAGATAAAGAGCATACCATTCTTTATGTTTGATAACACACGTAGGTGCGATGCATCAAGGTATTAAGAATTAGGATGGCATTGCACCTAGTGTGATGGACTTTGACTCGACAATCAGATAGGAGTGCTCTTGTTCACACTTGACATACGGAAACCTTGCTAGGATGGACCCAACAAAGCAAGTATTCACCAAGTTATTTTACAAGAATATCCAACAAGCACAACAGATAAAAGGATAATCATCGTTGCCCCATTCCCTTTCTCTCTAAACCTGTTTTGTTTAGGCATCATCAAGAGGTCCTTGGAATAAGCACAAAATATGATAAGTCAATAAAAGACTAAATAAAGCAAACCAAACAAGCTAATGTTCTTCATACCGCTAGCCAAGACTAACTACTGTGGGGTACCTGATGCTTATGTCCATCGCAGGAAAGCTTCATCCTAGGACATGTAGTGATCAGGGTTTTGGTGGGACTAATTTGGGTGAGAAGCTATTGATATTCCGAGTCAACCAACTTGTTGACTCACTGATCTAGACTTTCAAGACTCTAACAATTAGAGTGTTCACTTTGGAACCTACTAGACTTGCTTTTGACTGACTTACCAAAGGGTGAATGCGATGATTGATTTTTATTATGAGTGATAAAATTCACGGGTGAAAGTGAGATGAAATGGATGCACCATTTTGGGTTTTCAGATATTTTGAGGCTGTTTTTTTGTATTTTCACATTTTTCAATGTTTTTAGTATTTTCGAGGTTTTCGACAAAAGGACAAACTTAAAGACCTATCCTAGGGGTCTCGGGAGCTCATCCATAGATTAGCCTTGCCTACGTTATACATGCAGAGACTATGTAGTTCGATTGATGACGTACTTGACTCAATGATTAGATAGATTGGCAAATGGATTACCATTGCGATGGACGCCTAAGGATTCACCTAAATGTAAAAATAGATGGGCAAATAGATTGCCAATGCGACGGACGCCTGAGGACTGACCCTTAACTGTCTCGAGGGATGATCAAAGATCAACCTTTCCTACGTTCAAGCTCAGGGATGACGTAGTTCAGAAAAGGTGAAAGATTGACAAGACTCAATGATGCAATTTGAAGATTTTCTGATATTTTGACATGTTTTTGGATTTTTGATGATTTGGATGTTTTTGAATTTTCATTTTTTTGATATTTTTGGATTTTTCGCATGATTTTGATGATTTGGATATGGACATGTGATGATATTAGTAATTTGTTTTGGGATTTTGTTGAAAACCAAGCTTAATGTTGATCGAATGGATTGAAGGATTGATAGTTTGACTAAGTGTGTTAAATCAAACAAAAGTGATAATGCATTTGTAATCTCTAGGAAGTTGTGTTATCCTAGAGTAAACTCATACAAGAGGGGTATGGTCTGACTAATTGTGTTAATTCAAACAAGTTGATGATGAATTGGATAACTTGACTAGGTGTGTTAAGTCAAATAAGATGATAATGCACTTGTAAATTCTAGGAAGTTGTTTTATCCTAGAGTAAACTCATACAAGAGGGGTATGGTCTGACTAAGTGCATTAAGTCAAACAAGTTGATGATGAATTGGATAACTTGACTAGGTGTGTTAAGTCAAATAAGATGATAATGCACTTGTAAATTCCAGGAGGTTGTGTTATCCTAGAGTAAACTCGTGCACAAGATGATAGTTTGACTAAGTGTGTTAAGTCAAACAAGGTGATAATTGATTGGATTCAATTGATCAAGATTGATGAAGCTTGATTTGGAAAAAAACTATTTTGATGATTTAATGTGACACTGGCGTGCACATTAGATGTGACTGATATGAATTGTTGGATTGATGTTCGATAAAAGATAAAGCTTGATAAGGAACGCCATCTTCCTATCAAAATATGCCATGGGCTAGTGATTTGGATTGATGCTCTCAAATGTTTTAACCAATTTGATTTCACATTTTGCAATGTTCAGATCACCACATAAGTTAGATGATATAGATCAAGATTCATTCCTAAAGCAAGATGTAAATATCTGCCCCCAATGTCTAGCAATGCAAGGAATGTCATGGGTGAATTCTTGGATAGAATGGAAAGGAATTATCTTGTGATAAGATGGGTGTTCGAACATAGGATGCTCATTTGGATAATGCTTTGAGGCTCAGATAATGTTGGATTGCATAAGATCAATGAAAATGACCCATGTCAAGATGTTTACCATAAGTAGGTGAAAAGTGTGCACCAATCTTTCATCAAGATTAATATACCTTGGAGTATGGATGCAGATGGATGAAAATGGATTGGATAAATGGTTCGTGGATGAACAAATGATATGGATGGAATGTTGGCTTTATTATGGATGTAATAAGATGCTTTCTCTTGAACTGGTGCATGTAGATGCTTGATTCTAGACATAACGCCTGTTTGCCAGGTTTTCATCATGGTACCTATCCAAAGCACCACTGAAGTGGTTTTCGCTAGAGGGTGACTTTTTTCTTTACTATTTTCAATCTTTTTTCTGATTTTTTTTGGATTTTTATATTTTTTGATTTTTTTGTATTTTCTAAGAGATTTTAAGCTGATGTTGAACCACCTAGTGGTGTTGATGTTGATGCTTTTTTCATAATATTCCATCAGTATCCTACTTGAAGAATTTGCTTTGCCAAGATACGTGCACTTGAATGCAACTTTTGAGATCCCTGATTTGCTTTGCTGATACCAGAGTTAACTCTATCTCTATGTGCACATCGTAATAGAGTGCCTTTTGAATCCTTATGATGAAGGGTCATTGCCAACACATGGTCAATGTAAGAATTGGATATCATTCATGGAGGTTTGGATGGAGTGTTTTTAGGAATAATAGATGGATTGGTTGATGGTTTGGAACCTTTGACTCTCCAAACTTGGGCAGATGAGCAATGATGGGTCGATATGGAAGTGCGCGTAGAATTATGACCAACAACTTGATATACTTTGTATGTTGCTCAAGAAGTCTTCTTTTTCCTTTGTGGACATCCTTGATGGATACTTTTCCCTTTTTTATTTTTCCCCATAGTTTCTTTGACTAATGGAGTATGATAGGGATCATCTTTCTTAGTATTCTTCGATATCCATATGTATTTGATTTGTCCTTCATGCTTCAGTACTTTGTTCTTCGTGCTTTGATTCAAATATTTCTTTTGTTGTTGGTCCCAATTCATGGATGGAGTGATGGGTGGATGGAGATTCATGATGTGGCTAGTTGTAGTATTGACATTGGTTTTATCATAAGGATTCTTCATGCTCCCTATGTTGACGTTTGCTCGAGATAAAGTTGCCCCGAGTTTTGTGGAAATATTACTGATATGTTGAGATCCCTTGATTGTCAAATAACCAAGGCCTTGATGCTTAGGATTGCCAACAATCTGTACTGGTTCTAGGATACCCTGTTCATGTAGGCCTAATCCTCTACCTCGATAATTCATATGTTTAAAAAACTTATTTGCAATAGGATATGTTTTATCTTGCAAGTAGGGTGCTAATCCCTCTGTGCTTTGTCATGGACCCTCAAAAGTGTCAGCGTCTTTATTGATGAGATAGCTTTCTCTAAGAAAGGTAAGTGATCCAAATTTATAAGTGATAGGATCCTCCATATGTGGGATGAATGCTTGATTGATATCTTTAGCTTGATCTTGTGAGATATCATATTGTAATGTTTCTTCAAGAAGTGTTGATGATTCATTGTCCTTGTAAAAGTATTCCTCATGATTCATTCTTAGTATGCCTCTGCATTTCGCTATACCTTGACCATGTGTATAAATGTTAAGAGTAGGAGACTCATGTTCCTTGGGAATGATGTTAAGAGTATGAGACTCTTGTTTTGAATGAAGATCATCTACGTGTCCATCCAAATAAATCATCTTGTGGGTAGATGGAGGAATATGTGCTATATGGATATGATTATTATTTGGGACATCTTGTATGGATAGGAGAGTTCCCATCAAATCATTATAGTATCTTGGACCTAAGAATTCTTGATCTTGACTAATTCTGGAATTACTTTTGACATGTTTTGGATCAAGTTCTTTACATGGGTCGATTTCAAAGGATGGATTGCTTTCTTGGATATTTTCATCAGGCATGGAAAGCAGCTTAATATCCTCTTGATCTTTGAATGGACTTGGACCAAATGGTGAGTTAAGTATTTCTTCAATATCTGCAACCATGAGGTCAAAGGATGCCAATATGTCTTGGAAAGGACGATTGCTAGACTTAAGTGAAAGATGTCGATCATGCTTTGGGGAAAAATCTTGAGATATGTCCTCTAACTCATTAGGTGATGTAGAGACACTTTCAACATGATCATTAGTGGAAGGATCACAAATTATAGGATCAAATAATGTTAACCCTCCTTTGAATAAATCATTGTTGGACATTGTTGGTGAGTTTTGATCATGATTGAAAAGTGGCTTTTGGGCTGTGTTGATTTGATCATTGGATGAAGTGGAAACATCTTCAATGTTCTCATTAATGGATAGATATTGATCGCTGTTTTCCATGATTGTGGTGGGAATCTGTTGCAAGTTTTGTTGCATGAGTAATCTTTGTGTTTTCTATTGAGTCAACAATGCTTGTTGTCGATCGTGTTTTTGTTGTGCCAACAATACTTTTCATTGGGCTTGTTGTTGAGCTACTTTTTTATACACTTGTTGATGGATTTCTTACAATTGTGCCCAGAATTGTGCTTGTGTCTGCCAAGCTTAGTTCTGGGCTTGAGCTTGAGCCTATGCTTGTCGGGCTACTTGAGCTGCTTGTGCAACTTGTGTAGCTTGTTGGGCTTGGAGTGCCTTTTGGCGGGCAGCTTGTTGTGCGGCTTGCAACATGATGGAGAATGAATTTGTCATGTTGTTTTTTGTAGGTGTTGGCGGTGGTGGGTTGGGGATGGTGTTGATTGTTGGAATTGATTGGATGGTTGCCACCCACTGTTGTGATATTGATGGCAAAATGGGATGATTTGGTATGATGTTTTGACTTGGCATTATAGGTTGACTTTGAACATTGTTGTGGTTGAGAATCATATTACCTTGATTTAGGTAACTTTGATTTTGCATGGTTGTTACCTTCACTTGGATCAATACCTAGAGAATGAGTTGGCTAAGTGTGTTAAGCCAAATCAAAGTGATTATGAACTAGTAGACCTTAGGAAGTTGTGTTATCCTACAGGTAAATTTTTTCAAGAGGATTGATAACTTGACTAGGTGTATTAAGTCAAATGTAATGATGTTGATTTTTCCTTTAAGTTTAGCATGGATGATATTTCAAAGTTCTTAAAATTTTGTTAGTGAAATGAAAATTTGATTGATGTTTGAGATGGGTGAAGTGTTTGAATTGATCCTAGATGAACCTAAGATTACTTGTTTACAACACCAAGGTAATGAAGAACATTCTTTTCCCTAAGACTGTTTCAAACCAAAAGCTTAATGTTCATATCAAAAATCATAAGATAGAAGATTGCAAGCACATGTGTGGGGTTCATTTGATCTTTTATCTTGCTTAGATTTGATTCATTTTACCACAAACACTTTCTTGATTATGTTTTTCAAACTGAATGTCCAATGTCCTAATTTCATTTTTATCCCACAAAGTCCATTATGTGGAAATCAAGGAAAATAGAGCAAAAGTCTCCTATGTTTAACCTTATTGAAAAAAAATGATGATAGAATCCAAGCACTTAGAAACCTCTAAGGATATGATCCCTAGGGAAAGCAAGAGTGCTTAAATTCGTCAAAGGTATTTATTTCCTAAAAGGGGTTTGACATTTGAAGGTCATGTGAATGTTTATTTTTCAATGTTTTGAATCCAAACAAAGTGTTTTTGATTCCAAGAACATGTACAACCCTAGGATGATGAGACAATATTTTATCAGGTTCCCACTTGGACGAATCTAGCTACGCATTTTCTATGTAGATGACTAGATGCTTGACCACACTGGCTCCCCTCCACGTCACACACTTCTTGGGTCAGCCAAGCATTAGTACCCATGAATCTCCCATGGCATAATTTTCATCTCTACAACAAAACCGCATGTATAATGTAAGGCGGATTCAAAGGACATGACCTTTTGCACCAACAAAATAGACAAGGATTTGGCCTTTTTAAACAAAGGGTTTTAATTCGAGTATTTTGTTCATGGGGGATTATCCAATGTCAGCGAGAGTCTATTTCTATCCATCTCATCGAAATAATCCTTGTGATTCTTGAACTTTCCTCAAGAATCCACACTTATATAGTGGTTCGAAGTCGCTTGGCTTTCACGTGTTCCCAGTTGCGTTGTTCCCTTGGGTGAGTAATTTTTCCCACAAGGCAGGCCCACTAAAGGTACACAATAGCAAGTAACTGCATTCATAATTCGATCATCTATGTTTGCGCGAACAAAGAGAGAACACTCACAATGCCTTTTTCTCACACTAAACAAGTTTGTTCAATTTTAAGTTCCCAAATCGAAATGTGAAGGCAATCTTTTTGACAACTTAATATCACAAAAATGCTTTTGATTCTCAAGATTTCCATGAGGGGCGATAGAAGAGCATACACCTTTTAAATGATATTAATTTGTGAAAAAGATTGCAAAACATGACAAACACTTGTTCATTTTAAGTCCACAAAGCAATGATGAGTTCGTTTTAAAAGCACCAAAACAAGATGTGAGAGTTGTTTGTCAAATTTTAGCCCAAATCAAAATCTAGTAAATGTCTAAGGTTCTTTTTAACCAGCTTTGAAAAGATCAAATTAGTGCTCCATTTTAAATCAAAATGTAACTTGGTTCAAAATAGAAAACTAAAGTAGAAAAATAAACGCTCCAAGCATTAAAAAATGCTTTGTTAACTTCAAGTTTTAAAGCTTCAATAACTTTTTTAACTCCAAGACTCTTCAAGGATTTCTTCCAGTGCCTCAACATTGTGAGTTCTTCATGCAAACAAAAATCTTGCCTCCTTCATTTTTCTATTCCTTCCTATTAAAAGGAAATCATCTCAAGATTATTTTAAATAAAATTGGATTAAACATTAATCTCCAAAAAGACTCATAATGTAGGAATAATGAATGCAACATTATCATGAAACTTGATTTTTAAAGTCCTTTTGAAGAAAATATTAACCATAAAGAGCAAGTTTTTCAACAATGAGCAACGCCTCTTTTTCCAATATTTCAAAATCAGAAAACTTATCGTAGATAATGGTTTGACAAGATTTAAGTGACACCTCCATTTTTCTCCACTTAGCTGGTAGGAAGCTATAAACATCAACATTAAAGATAGGAAGGTTTTCCCATCCTGCACAACCACCTTTTAATGATAGAAACACAAATGTTGAATTTGAGCATGATATTGCTAGCAATATTAGACACACAACCCTTGATTACTTTTAAGCAAACGAACTAACCCTTTGACCATATTGAATATGAGATTGTCAGAACATAGTTCATCTTTGGATTGAAAGCCTAGGCAATAGAGTAAAAGGAAACTGAATTTAATATATTTCTTCAAAGTGCCACCTATAGCTATCATTTATTCTAGGCATTCAAGGCATTTGTGATAACGTAACTTTCCAAGTGTTTGTCAAAGTCATAAAAAAAATATCCATAAAATGTAGATAGAGCTTCCAAATTAAATACAAAAAATAAAACCCCTAACTTTCCATATCAACTATTACTGATAGAGAGTATCAATAGCCTTCATCATATAATGAAATTATTAACTCAATCTGATGTGCACCGACCATAGAATAACAAGGCACAAATTTAATGTGATATCAATGTGTGTTGTAAAAGACAGGAGAAATTTCTGACAACATGACTGTAAAATCAGCGACTAAATGAGACTCATAAAGTATGTTTGAATTATTGGTAGGCGCCTCCATGTACAGGGTTGATTTGCATACAACAATAATAATAAAAGTGATAGGTGCAACCACAATAGATAGGACCACTACCCATTTGCATTTATTTTTCAACTAACAAGCAATCCTTCACCTAGCCTTGAATTTCTAATTTCCTTCATAACGTGGTTAAGAAGCACCCTAAATTTGTTATTTCATTTATGTCAACTAACCAACCCAGTCTTGTAGTATTCATTAAAAAGAATTGATCAATTTTAATCTGAAACTTATAAATTCTAGACCCTGTGGTACGTGCGATGGATCATTAGTTTAGGGGCGAGCTTAGAGATTTTGTTAGACTAGGAAATGTTTCAAATGAGGATGCATTCAATGCGTACTTTCCAAGCGTTTGCATTCAGCTTCTTCAAAAATGTTGAATTTTACTGATGGCTAATAGGTTATTTGCTATGCAGATGTAAGCAATTAATGTGAGTTCGATCCAAGCAGCATCCAGCAAAGAACTAAGAATCTATAATATATCCTTTTGACAGTCATAGGAAGAGACAACCTATAAGTCTGCAATGACAGTGGTATCTACTGTTGAAAAAGGTAGCACAAAACAAGACCCTATATAAGCCAAAGCATATTCAAAGATAATGGACAATTCATAAATCAATGAATGACAATGAAAAGAGAGTCTACGCATGGTGAAGTCTAGTCACTCTAAACTATGACATAGCAATCTTCTTTCTTACGCTTGTTTTAGGGAAGGACCAGACCATGCACCTAGATTCAAGGCTATTATGAAATTCAATGGAGAAGTGTTTGATTGCCCCAACTACTGTAGCACTCTAAGATAGGCTGAGCATTTTGCTACAGAGGTTGTACTCAATGCTTTGGTTCCCAGAAATCCTGTCAGGTCTCTTGCTGCTAGAGTTTTGGTCAAGACGAGGGTGTACAAGCATTTGCTGCGAGAAGTAACTCACAGGGTAGGGTGGAGTCTTCCTATGTATACTACTACTTGGTCTAGGCCTGGGCATCTTCTGGTTTCTTACCTACACTGTGGACCTTGCTGGGATAAGTTTTATGGGTGAGCCTGCCAAAATTTTGGAAAACATAGGCAGCGAATGGTCTTTTAAGTTCAATGAAATCTACTTCAAACATACTGGTGTCCACGAACGCTCGAGAAATGTAAGAAATAGCATGGAGAATAAACCTACAACAAGGGCTATTCAGATTATGATTCGATTTCTTTAGGAAGAATTTGTTCCAAAAGGAAAAGCTGATAGAGGAACCATGAATGCATTTAGAGAGAAATAAACTATATCTTAGCAAAGGCCAACATAGGCAGCGGATGGTCTGCAAACTCAAAGAAATCTACTTCAAACATATTGACCTCCAAGACTGTAAGAAATAGAATGATGAATAAAGCTATAGTAAGGCCTATTCAGATTATGATTTGATCTCTTTAGATTACACTATCCCAAAAGGAAAAGCTAATAGAAGAATCACGAACGCATTTAGAGAAAGATAAATTGTATCCTAGCAAGGGAAAACAAAGGTAGGGAGAATGGGACCACATTCTTTGATGCCTATTGTCAAAACAATTCAAGTAACTTGTCTTTACATGCATATCTACCAAAGCATTTGTAACTACAATAGGTTATGATTTGTCTTTAGCCTATGTGCTTTGGTTGACACCAATTAGATACTTTTGAGAAAAGATATCTAATCAACAAAAACAAAGAGTATTTTGACAATCTTTCACCTACATCGAATATCTATGAGTTCAATCAATATTAATGCATAGCCATTAGGTGAGAACAAAACAAAGAGCATATTAATACTTGTGTTCAGTCATGATTCTTAACTAGCATTCCATGTCTCACCATAATCGATAGAGTCTTGTCAGTCGAGCCAAGTTGAATGGATTTTGACTTGGTTTGCTCATAAATTATAGACATGAACCCCAAGTTAGTATTTCCTTACTAAATGTAAGCACCTTCTTTATAATGGCATTAATTAACACCAGATTTCGAATGCGCCAATGTGACTGCAGGAATCTAGGCTTAGATCTAACACTGTAGACAACTCTATCAAGGATTGACCAAATTCAAGCTCTGCAATAAGGTTGCATGTTCTATCATTTAATATTAGACAAAAGCGCAATAAGATTATATATGCTACAACTGGTAGGTGATAACCAAGGCAGGAAGAATGGGGAATCGATTGAAATTTGCAGTCAAGCCAAATGTGCAATCAATGCTGACACTATGGGGAGTAATCAAAGCCATCTTGAAATTAAATGCGTGTAGTAAGACTAGAGAACAAACACACTAAGTTTTTGAGCTTGTAATACAACTGTAATGGAATTCATGCACAGGTATGTGGAAGCAAGGACTTTTAAAAAATATATATATGTGGCTTTGAATTTTGAAAATTTCAACTAATGCAATTGGCAGGTGTAAAAAACAAATTCCTCAATCTTTGATAGTAATATTTCAGCCTATGCCAAAATAGAAGCATGGAGATGAACAATGCATTAGTCGATAGAAAGTTCTTTTAAGAGTTTTAACAATTCCTTAACCTCATAAATGACTCTTCACGTTACCAACAGAATGAAGCATTTTCTAAAGAAAGATTATTAGGCAATTATTTATGCAACAAAGATTAAGGTTTGAATAAAAATGGAGATAGTCTCATCTATTGCCTAAAGCTTGAAGCTTATAGAAACAAATAATTTTACCCTTGTAGACATGCAAAACTAACATCCCGCTCTAACCATTCTACTATTAATCAATTATAACAATTTATTGATTAATTTCCTAAGGTTCATTAAATAAATCAAATTATTTAATCCTTATGTTCTTCTCATTTGATTTAATAAATCAAACTGATTTAATCAAATGTCAAATCCCTAAAATCCCCTAAGTTAATTAATCTAAATTAATTAACTTCTAATCATGATTATCATTCTCTAGCTTTTGACTCAACTAGAGTCAAATCCAAACTCTTAACTAACCCACCCACTTGCACCAATAAATCATTTATTTGATTTATTATTTCCTCTAATTACATTCAAAATGGAATCAAAATGGAATATTCTTCCAATTTGAATCTTCCCCCCAAAAAGGGACTTGTCCCTTCCAACAAGGTTTTAAATGCTATTTGCACAAGTCAAACATAGCATTTATTGCACCTTTCATCCCCCCTAAACATGTCATTTCATCCAAATTTGAATTTCAAATTGGCACATTGGCCAAGACTTGCACATTCCTCACCCTCTCACACTTTGACAAGTGGCATCTTGTCATTGGCTCATGAATGATCCCACATTCATCCAAATCTATCACTCTTCCTAATCTTGAATCTATAAAATGCAAAGAATTTCAACACAAATCCATCTACATCACAACACACAACACACTTCATGCAAGGTTACTCTCTTCATTTGAGAATCAATCTTTCTCTTCATCATCTACAATCCACACACATTTTGAAAGCATCTACATTTTAGGCGACTTGAGTTCAAGCATCTCATTGTCTATCATATCACTAAGCTTATCAAGGATTGGGAAAAGGCTCTTTCACATACTCAAAGAGCACCAATCCACTATGAGATAGTTGTTAATCATGTTTGCATATGCTTTTGTTTAGCTTGCATTATTTTCATTAGTGGCATTGTTTAACATGGTTAAATATTTCATAGAGATGTTTAAGTTTGCTGATTTAAACTAACTTTTGTGGTAACAACATGAAACTGCTTAAGTCTATCTTGCAGATTTTAGCATCCACAAAATGGCGCTAGAAGGAGGGCATAACAAATATAATCTTCATTTCTGTTCATCTCTATTTATTTCAAGCATTAGATAGGAAACATAAACTCCTTCCTTGGTAACCATATAAAATGGGAAGCTTTGTTTTCTTTGTTGCTATTCACATTTCAAACGCAGGCCACATTTTGGTAATCACGATTGTGGTAGAAAAGAACGACGCTCTTTATATTTTGGTAAACGTTGTAATTAGTCATTACACTTTGCTTACCAATTGAGTTTTTAACATTGTCCAGTTTCTACTAAATTTTTTTTCAAAACTGTTTTACTACATCATGAAAAGAAAAAGGTTAGCTTGTAAACCATTATCCAAAAAAAGTCCAACTCTTAATCAATAAACATTTGATTAATTCATCACAACTTTAATATTGACATTTGTATTTCTCAAGTATCCACACAGAGGCCTCCAAAGGTATGCTACATAATTTAAAATGGCATGCATTGACCACACACAAGGATTGTACGATGATGATTTGCCCAAATCATATTTGCAAAGAAATTACATCTTTAAATATTGAGCGCACAAGCTTAGTCTGAGACAACGGCCCCGAAGTTGTCCTTAGATTTTGAACTATCCCAGCAAAATTTGCTTTCTTGTATTCTGTATAACTACTTGTAGAGTGGAAAGTGGGTATTCTGTATAACGCTAGTAAAGGTTGTGAAATTCAGTGTTACACCTGTTGTTCCATTTGGGTTCACACTTCTTATTATCACGCATCTTATTTATTTTTTATGTTTTCACTATCAATTGCTATCACAGTTTCTATTTTCCTTTTTCACTGTCCAAGCATTCCACAATAATCAGTACTAAGACTTGTTATGTTTTAGCTGGTTGTTTCTTCTACAGAGAGGCCACAGTTAGAGGCTAAGGAATTCGATTCCACCTGCCAAATGCATTTGTTGGAGAGCTTTCAAAAGAATTTCACTCACTATCTTTCACCCGCTCCCCCACAGTAATAGAAATGTGACCTTTATTCAAAGTAAGGTGCGGGTAAAATCATTATTTCTCTTCAATATCGATCAGTGTATTAATAGGTGGCAAGTAAAAGAACCTTTTTAGGGGACGTCTACAGTGTTTTCAAAATAAAAATAAAAAATGGTATACCGCACAATCTACTTGTCATTCACCATTTATGGCACTGTCTCTAGCATTTGATCATAGTATTTACTCAAACATGCTTTACCCATCATGCTAGCTAAGTAGTTGCCGTAGAATTCATCTAGTAGTATATCCCTCCAACCTGTTGTGTACCTCAGCATTGATGGTCAAATCCAAGTATTATACAGAGAGAATGGTCAAAATCCATTTGTGAGACGTTTAGACTACAATATCATAGAAACAGTAGCTGAGAGAAAAGGAATACATCACCGCCCACAGTGTTTGCATTTACTTGTTTAGCGTGCTTTTTCCTATGTTGACTGGATGCTTCAACAGTCACATGTCTCGAGATATTTTTTATTTTTTTTCTTCTTTGGATCTTGAGTTGAGCTCAGACTACTATTTGATAATAAAGAACATGCTTGACGTGACATGAGGCACTACTCTTGCAGACTCAATGTGACAGGGAGGATGCGTGTGGCAGTCGAAATAGTAGTTTCTAATCAAATTTATTGCTACATCTTTTCTATTAATTATTACTTGCCGTGTCTATACTTCCATACTTTGCACGGTCTTATACTTTCCCTGTCAACGCTGAAAAAGTATTTTGTTGCAGAAAGCACGCTGGAGAAGATTGCAGGATGCAGCTTTACATTTACTACTTGTCTCTTCATACATCCGTCGACCTCATTTAGCTTGAAAGTTGCTAAGAAAATAAGTCGTTCTCAACCATCTTCGCCATTGATGCTCACAAATAGAGATTAATGACAAATATTTTGATCATGTTAGGTGGATTTTGCAGATCTCAAAAGGGATATTAGATATATATTGAAATGACGTGATACGTTTAGCTCAAATTGATTTTTATTTAGATATATAAATGTTAAGCTAATCTATATGTGCTAGTATAAAATTCTACGAGTATGCAGATATATGCTCCTTAATTATCTTTGAAGGTAACGCTTCACACATGTGTGCATCATTTGTCTTTGCATACTATTTTTTTACATAGTATGATTTCTTTTACACGACATCCCTAAGGTCATTGACTTGTTCTTCATGAACTAAATAAGCTTCCACGTGTTTTACTAACTTATGCATCGAGTGCATGCAGCCTTAAAATCTTGGTTCAGAAACCAAAACAATATTACATTATGCACTAAAATTTGGAAATATTAATGTTTACCATTCTATCATATAGGGTACCAGGCCATTTATGTGTGTAGGTATACATTAAAATGTGCATCATAAAATCAGTATTTCAACATCATTTCTTCTAATGTGAATCAATGGAGAACTATTGCATAAGTTTAATATCATTAAGTGATAAAGAATGATTCACTTATAAATATTTTTGTCATGATCATCCAAATCATTTGTCTTTTCAATTAAGATCATGTTATTATTTGAAATTAATGATCACAACAAGTTTAATATAATGATCCTCACATGACTGTCTTTTGGATGAAATAGGAAAACGAAGGAAGGAGGAGCAATTTCGTTTACGCAAAGAGCATACAACAGTGAAACATCATAAACAGTCTTTGCAAAAGATTTGAGTTGAAGAAAATCAAATGTTGAAATGAAGACTTCAAAAGTGTTTTTTAATGCTTGTGGTTATAATCTAGGGCTTAAGTTCACACTTTAGTTTTCTGTTTTGAATCAAGTCACTTTTTTGATTTGGGCTTAAAATTGATCACTAACTTGATCTTTTCAAAGTTGGTTAAAATTGAACCTTAGAAACACTTACTAGATTTCAATTTGGACTTAAAATTGAACAAGGAAAACTTCACATTTCAATTGGCATTTTTAAAATGAACTCGTCACTGCTTTATGGATTAAAATGAAAAATTGTCTTCTATGTCTTGCAATTTTTTTCACAAATTAACATCATTGAAATGCGTATGCGCTTCTCTCGTGCTTCACAGTGATCTTGATAATCAAAAGCATTTTGGTGATATTAACTTGTCAAAAATATTTCCTTCACACTTCGATTTGGGACTTAAAATTGAACAAAACATGCAAGTGTGAGCACGATATATTGCGGAGGTTCTCCCCTTTGTTTTTCAACAAGGGTTGTGTGAACGAAGAGAGATATGTTAGCTCACTTTTTTTTATCTTAGAGGGCCTGCCTTGTGGGAAAAAGTACTCACCCAAGGGAATGACCCAACCGGGAACACGCTAAAGCCAAGCGACTTCCAACTAGTATATAAGTGTGGATATTGGAACAAAGGCCAATATCACGAGGATTATTCCGACGAGATGGACAACAATGGACTCTCATCGACGTTGGATAATCCCCCATGAATGGAATGCCCGAATTAAAACCCCTTGTTTAGAAATTGGCCAAAACCTTGTCTATCTTGTTGGTGCAAAAGGTCATGTCCTTTGAAGCCGCCCCACGTAACATGCGGTCTTGTTGTGGAAATGGAAAGTATGCCATGGGAGATTCATGGGTACTAATGCTTGGCTGACCTGAATAAGTGAGTGTCGTGGAGGGGAGCCAATGTGGTCAAGCATTTAGCCATTCGCACAAGATATGCGCAGCTGCATTTATCCAAGTGGGAACCCAACAAGATATTGCCTCATCATCCTAGGGTTGTAAAAAGTGCTTAAAATCAAAAACACTTTGCTTGGATTCAAAACATTGAAAAATGAACATTCACAAGAGCCTCAAATTTTAAACACCTTGGAGGAAACAAATATCCTTGACGAATTTAAGTACTCTTGCTTTCCCTAGGGATCATATCCTTAGAGGTTTCTAAGTGCTCGAATTCTATCATCATTTGTTTTCACTAAGGATAAACCTAGGAAACTTTTGCCCTAATTTCTTTGATTTCCACAGAATGGACATTGTGGGATGAAAACGAAAGCACGACATTAGACATTCAATTTGAAAACATAATCAAGCAAGTGTGTTGGTAAAAAGAATTCACTAAGACAAGATAAAAGACAAATTGGATTACACATGTGTTTTCTAACATGATTTCCCGCAAGATCAAAATCCCAAACCAAAGTTCAAGAAGCTTAGTCTAAAGGCTCATAAGCAGCATCATGAGAGAATTTTCGAGTTTAGAATATAGCATGTCCTTCAACACCAAGGTCTTGTAAGAAGAAGTGTTATTCTAGGTCAAGTCTAGGATCAAATTCAATCACTTTCATCCATCTTTCAACCATCAAAATCAATCAAAAGTCACCTCACCAACAACTCTTGGAAACTTTGTAAACATCTTTTATGCTAAACCTTTAGGCAAAATCAAATCACTTTGTTTGACTTAACACAACTAGTCAAACCATCATCCTATACACAAGTTCTCTCTTGGATAATATAACTTCCTAGGGTTTACGAGTTCATCTTGTTTGGCTTAACACACCTAGCCAAATTATCAAATCATCACCTCGTTTGACTCGACGCACTTAGTCAAACTACCATATTGTAGGAGTTCACTCTATGGATAACACAACTTCCTAGAGCTTTACGATTACATTTATCACTTTTGTTTGACTTAACACACCTTGTCAATCCATCAATCCAATCATGATAAATCAAAGTCCTAAAACGTTTCGCATTTCTCTCAAAGGTTCTTTAAGAGTTCCATTCATCCGTATCACTCATCTTTCGATTATCTCATCCTCATAATTTTGATGCTTCAATTGTCCTATTTCTTCGCTTCTTTGAACCTAAGGTTTAGATCAATCTAAAGAATTGAAGTTTCATCTCTTACATTCTTGAAAATTGATCTTCATTTTATGGTTCAAACTCGATCTCAACACAAGAGGGACATGGAATATAAATTTGATCCATCCATCATGAGTAACCTAAATCAACTAAACTATCCAAGCCTTGCAATACCATTTGATTTTCAAAGCTTGTACAATGCATACATGGGAGCATTATCTCATACAAACATCAATGGTACAATAAATATGAGCATACCGAATCCAAAGTTTGGAACACCTTTCCCAATGATAGATTTAAATCCAAGTCCAAGTCTGCAAATCTATCAAGCAAATGCTTAATGCATGAGTTTTCCAAACAAAATTATCCCACCAAATCCATACATGCCAAGTACAACTTTACCAAATATGACCATTTCAAATCCACACTTGGTAAATTTTGGGGTAGACATGTTTGCAAATCCCATCAATGTTCAAAATCCAAGCAATATGTTGACGACTCCATATGTTGATTCAAGCCAAGGTAACAACATGCAAAATAAAAGTTACCTAGATCCAAACAATATGATTCCCAACCACAACAATGTTCAATTTCAATCTATCATGCCAAATCAAAACATCATACCAAATCATCCCATTTTTCCATCGATATCGCAAAAACAGACGGAAACCATCCAAGCAACCCCAACAATCAACAACATTCCCATTCCACCACCACGACCACCACCTCCAAAATACAACACGACCAATTCATTCTCCATCATATTGCAAACTACTCAAGAAGCTTCCCGCAAAAAGGCACTCCAAGCCCAACAAGCTACATAGCTAGTTGCTCAGCAAGCACAAGCAGCTCAAGTAGCCCAACAAGTGCAAGTGCAAGCAGAATTCTGGGCACTATTGCAAGCAATCCAAGAAGAAGTAGTACAACAAAGAGTCCAACAAAAAGCTTTGTTGGCACAAAAACAACATGACGAACAACAAGCATTGTTGGCTCAGCAAAAAATGCAGGCCTTACTCCCACAACAGAGCTTGCAACAGATTCCCACCACAATTGTTGAAATCAAAAATCAAGATCAATCTATCAATAAGCACCTTGAAGATGTTTCCACCTCGACCAACGATCAAATCAACATACACCAAGAGCTACTTTTCAATAATGATCAAAACTCACCAACGATGCCCAACAATGATCAAATTCAAGAAATATCATCACTTGATCATATGGTTGAAGACATTGGTAATCTCTCTTCCACAATTGTTGAAAACAATGTTCAAGATCTTGAAGATGCTTCTACCCCATCTAGTGATCAACTCAACATTCATCAAGAGCCACTCTTTAGTGATCTATTTCAAGATGTGTTACAATTATTTGATCCCATTGACATAATCTACGATCCATCGACCAATGATCATATCGAAAAAGTTTCTACATCGCCTTATGAGTTAGAGGAAATATCTCAAGAATGTATTCCAAAGCATGATCAACATCTTTCACCAAGGTCTAGCAATGATCCTCTCCAAAACATATGGCCATCCTTTGACCTCATGAAATTTGAGAATATTCCAATGCCTAATGAAGATATCCAAGAAAGAAATCCATTCTTTGATATTGACCCATGTCAAGAACTTGATCCAAAGCATGTTGAAAGCAATTCCAAAATCACTCAAGATCAAGAATTTGCATCTCCAAGCTACTACAATGATATAATGGACACTCTCCTATCCATACAAGATGACCACATCCACATAGGAAATACTCCTCCATCTACCCATGAGATGCTTTCTTTGGATGGACACTTGGATGATCTTCAAAAAGAAGAGTCTCATACTCTTCAAATCATTACCAACGAACAAGAGTCTCCTATTCTTAACATTTATACACGTGGTCAAGATATAGAGAAATCCAGAGACATTAGAAATAGATCATGAAGAAGGCTTGTAAATAAGTCATGAATCAGAAACATCCTATGAAGTGAGTCATGAGGAAGACTTTTGTGTAGACAGTGAAGCATCAACACTTCTTGAAGAAGCACTACAATCTGATATGTCACAAGATCAAGTTGAAGATATCAATCAGGCATTCATCCCACTTATGGAAGATCCTATCACTTATAAACTTGGATCACTCACCTTTGTAAGGGAAAATCATATTTTCAATGAAAGAGCTATGACATTTGAAGATCCGCCACAGACCAGAGAAGGAGAAACACCTTGTTTCAAAGGGGAATCATATCCTATGGCAAATAAATTTTTTCAAGGCAAAGGATTAGGCCTACATGAACAGGGTATCCTAGAACTAGTTCAGATTTTTGGAAATCCTAAATGTCAAGGCCTTGGCTATTCAACAATCAAGGGATCTCAACATATCAGTAATACTTCCACAAAACTGGGGGCAACTTCGTCTTGAGCAAATATCAACATGGGGAGCATGAAGAATCCTTATGATGAAACTGATGCCAATGCTACAATCCATCATGTCACGGATCTTCATCCACCCATCACCCCATCCACGAAGTGGGACCAACATCAAAAGAAAGACTTGAATCGAAGCATGAAGAACATTATCAAAGAAAAAGAAGCTAGGAAGCATATTGGACAAATCAAGTACATATGGATACCAAAAAAATACAAAGAAAGATTATCCCTATCAAACTCCATCAGTCAAAGAAACTATGGGGCAAAATAAAAATGGGGCAAGTATCCATCAAAGATTTCCACAAAATAAAAAGCATGCTTCTCAAGCGTCATACAAAGTGTATTAAGCAGTTGGTCCTAATTCCATGTACATTTCCATATCCACCCATCATTGCTCATCTTCCCAAGTTTGGAGAGTCAAAGACTCCAAACTATCAACCAATCCATCTTTTATCCCTAAACACACTCCATCCATGCCTCCACGCATGATATCCAATTCTCACATTGACCATGTATTGGTGGCAACCCTTCATCATAAGGATTCAAAAGGCATTCTATCGCGATGTGTGCACAAAGATAGAGTTAACTCCAGTATTAGTAAAGTAGAACAAATTCCTCAAAAGTTGCATTCAAGTGCACATATCTTGGCAAGACAACTTCTACAAGTAGGATATTGATGGAAAATTATGATAGAAGCATCAACATCAGCACCACCAGGTGGTTCAGCACCAGCTTAAAATCTCTCAAAAAATACAAAAATAATCAGAAAATGTCCTGAAAAAATGGTTACCTTGATGAAAACCTGGCAAACAGGCGTCTTGGTGACAGCAAAAAAATCAAAATATACAAAAATCCAAAAAAACAAAAAAAAACGGATTGAAAACAGTAAAGAAAAAAATCATCCTCTAGTGAAAACCATTTCTGTGGCGCTTTAGGCAGGTACCATGATGAAAACCTGGCAAATAGGCATTATATGTAGAATCAAGCATCTACGTGCTCCAGTTCAGAAGAAAGCATCTTATCACATCCATAATAAAGCTAGCATTCCATCCATATCATTCGTTCATCCATGAATCATTTATCCAACACATTTTTATCCATTTGCATCCAAGGTCCAAGTTATCTTGATCTTGGAAAATTTTGGTGCACACTTTATAGTTGCTTATGGTAGACATCTTGACATGGGTCATTTTCATTCATCCCAACCTATCTAACATTATCTGAGCTTTGAAGCATTATCTGAGTGAGCATTCCTCTATTCGAACACCCTTATCTTATCGCAAGACAATCCATATCCATTCGTATCCAAGAATCCACCCATGGCTGTTCAAACATTGCTAGACACTGGGGGCAGATATTTACATCTTGCTTTGAGAATAAATCTTGATCTATATCTTCCCACTTATGTGGTGATCCGAGCATTGGAAAATGTGAAATCGACTTGGTCAAAGCATTTGCGAGCCAAAATCCAAATCACTAGCCCATGGCATATTTTGACAGCAAGACAACATTCCTAATCAAGCTTTATCTTTCATGGAATATCCATCTGAGCAATCAATATCAGTCACATCTAATGCGCACATCTGTGTCACATCAAATCATCAAAATAGTTTTGTTCCAAATCAAGCTTCATCAATCTTGATCAATCGAATCCAATCAATTATCACCTTGTTTGACTTAACACACTTAGTCAAACTATCATCTTGTGCACGAGTTTACTCTAGGATAACACAACTTCCTTGGGTTTACAAGTTCATTATCATCACCTTGTTTGACTTAACACACTTAGTGAAACTATCATCTTGTGCACGAATTTACTCTAGCATAACACAACTTCCTTGAGTTTACAAGTTCATTATCATCACTTTGTTTGGCTTAACACAGTTAGCCAAATTATCAAATCCATAATCACCTTGTTTGGCTTAACACACCTAGCCAAATTATCCTTTTTGTATGAGTTTACTCTGGGATAACACAACTTCCAGGAATTTACAAGTGCATTATCACTTTTGTTTGACTTAACACACTTAGTCAAACTATCAATCCATCAATCCGATTGATCAACATTAAGCTTGGTTTTCAACAAAATCCAAAACAAGCACTGATATCATCACATATCCATATCCAAATTGTCAGAATCATGCGAAAAAACCAAAAACATTCAAAAATTCATCAGAAAATCCAAAAACATTCAAAAAACTCATTCAAAAATCCAAAAACATTCAAAAATTCATCATAAAATCCAAAAACATTCAAAAAACTCATATCAAAAATTCAAAAACATTCAAAAATTCATCGAAAAATCAAAAACATTCAAAAACTCATTCAAAAATCCAAAAACATCCAAATCATTCAAAAAATCCAAAAACATGTCGAAATATCAAAAAATCTTCAAAATTCATCATTTAGTCTTGTCAGTCTTCCACCTTGTCGAACTACATCATCTCTGAGCTTGAACGTAGGCAAGGTTGATCTTTGATCATCCCCGAGACAGTTAGGTCAGTCCTTTAGGCATCTGTCGCATTGGCAATCTGTTTGCCCATCTAGTCTGCATCTTAAGTTAGTCCTTTAGGCAATAAAATGGCAATCCATTTGTCCATATTATCATCAAGTCAGTCCACCACCAGTCGAACTACATGGTCTCTGCGTATATAACGTAGGAAAGGCTAATCTATGGATCAGCTCCCGAGACCCCTAGGATAGGTCTTTAAGTTAGTTTGTTTGTCGTAAAATCTTAAAAATACCAAAAACATTCATAAATCTCAAAAATACCAAAAACATTTGTAAAACATCTCAAAAATTCCAAAAAAAAGCCTCAAAACATTTGAAAAAACCAAAATGGTGCATCCATTTCATCTCACTTTCACCTGTGATTATCATCACTCATAATAAATCGTCGCTTTCACCCTTTGGTGAGTTAGTCAGAAGCAAGTTTAGCAGGTTCCAAAGTGAACGCCTAATCGTCAGAGTCTCAAGCCTAAGTCAGTAAGCAAGAAAGTTGTTCAACTCGGAGTATCAATAGCTTATCACCCAAATCAGTCTCACCAAAACCCTGATCACTACATGTCCTAGGATGGAGCTTTCCTGTGATGGACATAAGCATCAGGTACCCCACAGTAGTTTAGCCTTGGCTAGCGATACAAAGAACATCAACTTGTTTGTTTACTTTATTTGGTCTTTTTGACTTATCTTATTTTGCACTCATTCCAAGGACCTCTCGATGATGCCTAAACAAAATAGGTTTAGAGATAAAGGAATGGGGCAATGATCATTATCTTTTTATCTGTTGTGCTTGTTGGATGGTCTTGTAAAATAAATTGGCGAATACTTGCTTTGTTGGGTCCATCCTAGCAAGGTTTTCGTATGTCAAGTGTGAACAAGAGCACTCTTATCTGATTGTCGAGTCAAAGTCCATCACATTAGGCGCAACACCATCCTAGTTCTTAATACCTTGATGCATTGCACCTACATGTGTTATCAAACATAAAGAAAGGTATGCTCTTTTCCCATCCTTGGATAAGCAATACATCATCATCATTCATCATCATATCCAATAAAGTCTCGATGACTAGAGGACTTGTTGGACTTCTTCATCTTCTTGAATTTAAGGGTTGATCCCTCTCATTCTTCTATCCTCTTTCACACTAACAATGCATCCATCCTGCATCCATGCTACATTCATCCTCTTATCTTGTATAATCATGCCATATCCATCTCATGCATAATCATGTCATCTCATTTTCATCACCATTATCATTATCATTCATACATCCATTTCAAACCTCTTTGTCACGAGATCGACCTCAAATTGAATCTTTTTGCTCGATCTCTCGAGGGGGCAATGTACTAACATACTTATTTTCGCTAGGGCATTTGGAATTTTTTTTATTTTCGATGTCAGCGGCATCATTATTTGAACAAATGCAATGAGTACATTGCTTCAAAGAGGGGAAAAATGTAGACATGCAAAACTAACATCCCGCTCTAACAATTCTACTATTAATCAATTATAACAATTTATTGATTAATTTCGTAAGGTTCATTAGATAAATCAAATTATTTAATCATTATGTTCTTCTCATTTGATTTAATAAATCAAACTAATTTAATAAAATATCAAATCCCTAAAATCCCCTAAGTTAATTAATCTAAATTAATTAACTTCTAATCATGATTATCATTCTCTAGCTTTTAACTCAACTAGAGTCAAATCCAAACTCTTAACTTGTTAGGAATAAGGTGTCAACCTTGGATAATTCCTATTCTTATTATTTGTTTTGTAAAATGTATTTCTTGCAAATAATGTAATTAAGTGATGTGAGTGTATTGTTGGAACGTTTTTTCATGCTGCCGCATTTTGTCTTCAAGAGTTGGAAATCTCCTGAAAGAACTTGCATTGCAAGTGTGTTGTAACCGTTGTGTTGAAGATAATACATTGTGCAGGTTTTGGAGTGCTGGGGTTTTTTACCGAAAGGTTTTCCCCAGGGTAAATCATTGTGTCATTCTTCATTTTCTGTATGTATGGTATATTGCTGCAATATCTTTGTTAAGTAGATTAACGAATCTGAAATTGTAAGGGTTTAAAACGAATTTGCACCATACTTTCCTTAAGAGATTAGTGTAGGAAGCTGTTTCCGCACCTGAGTTTCCTTACAAGTGGTATCAGAGCCTGATCAACTTTTGATCCTAGTTGTTGGGTAGGGTTTTTTGAGCTAATCTCAAGTTGAGTGGGAGTTTTTTTGTGCAGAGCATTCTGAATCTTATTTGCAGATTGAGATGGCAAGTTCCTCATACAGTAGAATGGAGGTGGAGAAATTTAATGGCACTAATTTCGAGTTGTGGAAACTCAAGATGGAAGACATGCTTGAAGACCGCGATCTATGGGAGGCTACTTCACTTGATGTGAAACCTGTAGCGATACCTCAAGCGGATTGGGATATCAAGGATCGGAAGGCTAAGGGTCTCATCAGACTCTGTCTAGCAGATGCCGTTCTTCTGAATGTTCTTGATGAGACTACTGCAAATTCTTTGTGGAAACGGCTTGGGTCTGTGTATCAGGCCAAATCTCTGGTGAATAAGTTGTTCCTGAGAAAGAAGTTGTATTCTTTAAGAATGGAGGAAGGTGGATCCGTAACTGATCATCTCAATGCATTCAATTTATTGATTGCACAGTTGGCATCATCTGGTGCCAAGATTGAGGAGGAGGATCGATGTATGACCCTGCTTTGTTCCTTGCCGGATTCGTGGGACCATCTTGTGATGGCTCTCGGAAGTACTATAGTCACATTCCGTATGGATGATGTGGTGTCTTCACTGCTGTCTGAGGAGATGCGAAGAAAGACTTCGGATTCGTCTAAGGAAGCCCTTGCTGTTCGCGGGAGATCCAACGACAAAGGAAAGCAGAATGACAATAAGTCAAAGAAGGGCAGATCCAAATCCCGTGGGAGTTCTAAGACTCCTGGAAAGTCCAAGGCGAAATGTTGGAACTGTGATAAATCTGGGCACTTCCGGAGGGACTGCAAAGAACCGAAGAAGAAGAAGAAAGGCTCAGATTCAGCTTCTGAAAAATCTCAAGAAGATGGAGATGCTTTTATTGCAGCTTTGGCAGCCCATGCATCTGATGATGTGTGGTTAGTAGACTCGGGTGCTTCTTTTCACATGACCTCTCATCGAAACTGGTTCTCAAAATATGAAGAGTTTGATGGTGGAAAGGTGTACTTGGGTGATGATTCTCACCTAAAGATAGTTGGACGCGGAAGGGTCACTATCAGATTTCCTGATGGACGAGTAAAGGGAATCAATGGAGTTATGCACATTCCGGGTTTGGCACGAAACCTATTATCTGTAAGTATGTTGAATGATGTAGGTGTGCAAGTTGTTTTTTCGAAAGATGGATGCAAGATGATAAGAGGTTCTATGGTGCTCGCTAAAGGTACTAGGAGAGGTACTTTGTTTCAGCTTGATGCATGCATTGCTCAGTGCAATAGTTCTTCTGTTTCAAAGAAGAGAGCGGCTATCACTTCATCCCCACCATCTGAACGAGCAGTAAAGAAGATTGTGGCAATGGGTTCCGATGGCAGTGCAGTAAGTGTGCCTAAGGGTGTAAACACTTTGGAAGGCAAGCTTCCTGCAGAAAAGACAATGTTGTGGCATATGAGATTTGGCCACATTGGTGAGAAGGGTCTTAGGACCTTGAAAACTAAAAATCTCGTTGAGGGGCTAAATGATTGTAATCTCGAATTCGATTTCTGTGAACACTGTGTTTATGGTAAGCAAAATCGTGTTCAGTTCTACTCTAGTTCTCACAAGTCTTCTGGACTTTTGGATCTTATTCATTCTGATGTTTTTGGTCCTGTAAAAGTTCCTTCTATCTCCAGTTCTGTATATTTTGTATCTTTTATAGATGATTACAGTAGAAGGACTTGGATATATTTCCTAAAAAGTAAGACACAGGTTTTCAGTCGGTTCAAGGAATTTAAGGCTCTCGTGGAGAATCAGACTGGTAAAAGAATCAAGTGTGTGAGAACTGATAATGGTGGTGAGTTTTGTTCCACAGAGTTTGAACAGTTCTGTAAAGAACGAGGAATCGAGAGACATAAGACAACTCCTTACACCCCGCAGCAAAATGGAGTTGCAGAGAGAATGAACAGGACACTGATGGAGAAGGCTAGGAGTATGCTTAGTGGAGCTGGCCTAGAACAAAATTTTTGGGCCGAAGCTGTTGCCACTGCTTGCTATCTGGTTAACAGATCTCCTACATCAGCTCTTGTTGGTAAGACACCCATGGAGGTGTGGTCTGGTAAGAAGCCTTCAATTAGACATCTTCGTGTTTTTGGTTGTGAAGCTTATGCACATGTTCCAAAGGAGAAAAGATCTAAGTTGGAAAACAAAGCTGTCAAATGTATTTTCATCGGATACAGTGTTGGTGTGAAAGGATACAAGCTTTGGAATCCTATGACTAGTAAGGTGTTGTATAGTAGAAATGTTATTTTCAGAGAGCTAACATCTTCTCCTATTGTGCTACAACCAGATGAAAAAGAAAAGGAAAAAGATGTTGTTCAGTTTCCTCCTACCCCTGAGAAGACTGAACAGAGAGACCATGTTGGGTCTAATGATGAGGAGAGCTCTAGCAGCTCTGATAGTTCGGAAGAAGAGGAAGAACAACCTCAACCTCAGCCCTTGAGGAGATCCATGAGAGAAAGAAAGCAACCAGAAAGGTTTGGTTATTCTATGTTAGATTCCAGTTGTGCTTTTGCTTTGATTACTAACACTGATGAGCCTAGATCTGTGAAAGAGGCTTTGGGCATGGAAGATGCAGGTTCCTGGATTGAGGCTATGGATGATGAGATGGCTTCATTGGAGAAAAACAAAACTTGGGACCTTGTACCTTTGCCTAAAGGGAGAAAATCTGTTGGCTGTAAATGGGTGTTCAAGAAGAAATTTTGTGCAGATGGCAGTGTTGAAAGGTACAAAGCTAGATTGGTTGCAAAGGGGTATTCACAGGTAGAGGGAATAGATTATGGTGAAATATTCTCTCCTGTTGCAAAGTTGACATCCATTAGATTTCTGTTATCTCTTGCTGCATCATATGATTTAGAGATAGAACAGATGGATGTGAAGATAGCTTTCCTTCATGGTGATTTGGAGGAAGAGATTTATATGTCACAGCCTGAGCACTACATTGTTAAAGGTAATGAATCCTTAGTTTGCAGATTAAAGAAATCTCTATATGGTTTGAAGCAATCTCCTAGGATGTGGTACCTTAAGTTTGATGCCTTTGTGTTGTCAATTGGATTTGTAAGATCGAAATCAGATCATTGTGTTTATTTCAGAGTTGAAAATGATCGCCTTCTTATTGTTGCATTATATGTTGATGATATGTTGCTGTTTGGGAAGGGTAAGGGTATGATTTCTGATTTTAAATCTCAGTTGTCAGCACAGTTTGAGATGAAAGATCTTGGGGCAGCAAGGTACATCTTGGGTATGGAAATCAGTAGAGACAGGTCTAACAGAAAACTCTGGTTGAGTCAGAGTAAGTATGTGAAGTCTGTGTTGGACAGGTTCAGCATGGCAGATTGTAGACCACTATGTGTTCCTGTTTCAATGGGAACAAAGTTATCTGTAGATGATTGTCCAAAATCTCCTAGTGAGGTGGAGGACATGAGTAGAGTACCTTATGCTAGTGCAGTTGGCAGTCTTATGTATGCTATGGTCTGTACTAGACCAGACATTGCCCAAGCAGTGGGAGTCCTAAGCCGGTTTATGGCTAACCCTGGACGGGTACATTGGGATGCAGTTAAGCGAGTATTCAGATATTTGAGGGGTACATCAGATTACTCCATATGTTACCATGGTAACTCTTCTGGATCTCCACATTCAGTTTGTATTCGTGGATTTGTGGATTCAGATTGGGCAGGTGATATTAACAGCAGGAGATCCACCAATGCTTATTTTTTCACTATGTTTGGTGGTGCCATCAGTTGGATGAGTAAGCGACAACCTGTGGTTGCTTTGTCCACTACAGAAGCTGAGTACATGGCTGCTACTCATGCTTGTAAGGAAGCCATTTGGCTTAGGAGATTGTGTTCTGATGTTGGTGTTGATGCAGAACAGATTACTATTTGGTGTGACAGTCAGAGTGCTATTTGCCTTGCGAAGAATCCAACTTTCCATGCCAGAACGAAGCACATTGATGTGCAGTTTCACTTTGTGAGAGATATGGTGGAAGATGGAAAGATAAATTTGGAGAAGGTAGATACTATGAAGAATGTTACAGATGCATTAACGAAACCAGTGGGCACTGTGAAGTTCAGATGGTGTTTGGAGTCTATGGGCTTTTTGGCCTATAGCGGTTAATTCCTGTTATGTTCCTATTGCTCTTACAAGGTGTTCGACAAGTGGGAGAATGTTAGGAATAAGGTGTCTCAACCTTGGATAATTCCTATTCTTATTATTTGTTTTGTAAAATGTATTTCTTGCAAATAATGTAATTAAGTGATGTGAGTGTATTGTTGGAACGTTTTTTCATGCTGCCGCATTTTATCTTCAAGAGTTGGAAATCTCCTGAAAGAACTTGCATTGCAAGTGTGTTGTAACCGTTGTGTTGAAGATAATACATTGTGCAGGTTTTGGAGTGCTGGGGTTTTTTACCGAAAGGTTTTCCCCAGGGTAAATCATTGTGTCATTCTTCATTTTCTGTATGTATGGTATATTGCTACAATATCTTTGTTAAGTAGATTAACGAATCTGAAATTGTAAGGGTTTAAAACGAATTTGCACCATACTTTCCTTAAGAGATTAGTGTAGGAAGTTGTTTCCGCACCTGAGTTTCCTTACATAACTAACCCACCCACTTGCACCAATAAATCATTTATTTGATTTATTATTTCCTCTAATTACATTCAAAATGGAATGAAAATGGAATATTCTTCCAATTTGAGTCTTCCCCCCAAAAGGGACTTGTCCCTTCCAACAAGGTTTTAAATGCTATTTGCACAAGTCAAAACACGACATTTATTGCACCTTTCATCCCCCCTAAACATGTCATTTCATCCAAATTTGAATTTCAAATTGGCACATTGGCCAAGACTCACACATTCCTCATCCTCTCACACTTTGACAAGTGGCATCTTGTCATTGGCTCATGAATGATCCCACATTCATCCAAATCTATCACTCTTCCTAATCTTGAATCTATAGAATGCAAAGCATTTCAACACAAATCCATCTACATCACAACACACAACACACTTCATGCAAGGGTACTCTCTTCATTTGAGAATCACTCTTTCTCTTCATCATCTACAATCTACACACATTTTGAAAGCATCTACATTTTAGGCAACTTCAGTTCAAGCATCTCATTGTCTATCATATCACTAAGCTTATCAAGGATTGGAAAAGGGCTCTTTCACATACTCAAAGAGCACCAATCCACTATGAGATAGTTGTTAATCATGTTTGCATATTCTTTTGTTTAGCTTACATTATTTTTATTAGTGGCATTGTTTAACATGGTTAAATATTTCATAGAGATGTTCAAGTTTGCTGATTTAAACTAACTTTTGTGCTAACATGAAATTGTTTAAGTCTATCTTGCAGATTTTCATGTCCACAACCCTTTTATCCAAATGTCTGGATTGATATTATATCATAAACATAGACTTTGTAGTTCCTATTTGAAGCGTTAATCAATCTTATATAAACAAAAACATAAACATATACTATATAAATGCCCTCCTTCTAACGCCATTTTGTGGTAGCTAAATTCTGCAACATGTTAGTATGCTAATAAATTTCTTTCTAGAAATGAAACTAACATAATAAAATCTAGCAACCCTATGAAATATTGCATCAAGTTAAATATGCTATATGAGACATTTAAACAAAAAGACCAAATGAAACATATAAAACATGAGTGCAAACCTATCCCATAGTGGATTGGTGCTATCCTTTCTGTCGAAGATAGCCCTTTCCCAATCCTTGATAAGCCAAATGAGATGATAGACAATGAGATGCTAATGAACTCAAGTTGCCTATAATGATAGTGCTCAAATTGTAGATGATGAAATGAGAGAAAATGCATTGCATTTATAGGAGAAGTTGAAAGAGGAGAAGCTAAGATTGAGAGATGTGGGACCAAATCCCATCCAATATGAGAGAGCCACTTGTCACAATGGGATTGGCCCATGATTGTGCAAGTGTTGGCTAATGTGCCCATTTCAAATTTGAAAATGGCAATAAATGAATATGGTTGAGGGTTTTGGGGAGGAATTGTGTTTGTCCAAAAAAATCAAACGTGAGAGTTAATGAGGGCATATTCCTTGGGAATATGCCCTTGTGAGGGAAAATAAGTGTTTAAATAAATCAATTTAAATGATTTATTGTGCAAGTGGATGAATCTAGAGGATTTAGGTGATTAGGATTAAACTAATTAGGATTTGATTAATCTAACAAGAGTTTAGGTGATATGAAATTTTATTTCAATTTGTGTATTTAGTTTAAATCAAATGAGAGGAAAATGGATGAGTGATTTAATTAAATCGAGAACTATAGGAGATAATTAAATAATGGGATTTATTTAATTTTGAGAGAAGTGAATTAATTAAATTGGTTTATTTAATTAATAGATGAAATAATGTTGAATGAAGTATGATTAGATGCATGCGTATATTTTGCATGTCTACAATAGGTAACCCTTTGAATTGGGCAACTCTACAAGGGCAAGAGCACCATTGGAGCTGGTGCATATGGATTTGGTAGGCCCTATGTAAATCACGTCTATTAGTAATAGCAGATTTTCTATGACCTTCATTGATGATTTCAGTTGTAAGACATGGGTTTATTTCTTGCAACATAAGTCTGATGCATTTGATAAAAAAAAATTGTTTAAGGCCCAGATTGAAAAGGAGAGTGTATATTTAATCAAGGTCCTAAGGTTAGATAGAGGAGGAGAGTATACCTCCAATTGTCTTGTAAATTTTTGTAGGCAAAATGGCATCAAGAAGGAGCTTACAGCTAGTTATATTCCACAGAAAAATGGAGTGGCTGAGAGAAAGAATAGGCCCATCGTGGAGATGGCAAGAAGAATGATGAAAGCAAAGGGACTCCCAACTGAATATTGGAGAGAGGCTATAGCGATAGCTTCATATTTGATAAATAGAAGTCCAACAAAGGTGGTCTGTGAAAAAATACCACAAGAGGCATGGATGAAATGCAAGTGGACGGTTGAATTGGATGACAAGGGTGAAAAGTGCATTTTCACAGGCTACAATGAAGAGTTAAAATCCTATAGGTTGTACAACCCTGTCACCAAGAAATTCATCATTAGTAGAGACATGGAGTTCTTAGAGGATGAATCATGAGATGACACGACAGCTCCTGAAAGCTCCCGATACTCCCGAAGGTTCATGATGATGAAGAAGATGAAAATGAAGATCAACAAGATACTATAGAAATAGAAATAGTGATCTCTCGAGAGCTCCTGAGATCTCTTGAAGCAAACAAGCAATTAAGTAGACTGTCATAGAATTTTGTATGAGAGAGCTTCCAACAGCTCCTAACAGCTCCTAAAGCTAAAAGATAGTTAGGGAGACAGTCGCAGTCAGCCAGGGACTTGGCAGCAGAGAGCTCCCGACAACTCTTGAGAGTTGCTAAAGTGAGCAAACAAAAAGGCAAGTAGCTAGAGGCAGTCAAAAGATCATCTCCTGAGAGCTCCCGAGAGCTCCTGAACACGGTAGTTCAGTAGAACATCAGTAGTAGTGAAAGTTCAGACCCCACACTTGGCTCCCTAATTTAAAATAAGACACAGAGTCTAAGGGAAATTTACCAAGATGAAAGGTATGATGAAGAATTTGATGAGGATGAATTTTGCATTCTTCTCTCATAGTGATCCAATTTATTTTGAGGTTGCTATGAAAGAGGAGAAATGGTGTGAGGCCATGGGTGAGGAGATAATGCAATAGAGAGGAACAACACATGGGAGTTAATAGATTTTCCTCCCAACAAGCAAGTTATTAGGCTGAAGTGGGTCTACAAGACCAAGTGCAATGTTCAAGGAAGGATAGAGAGGCACAAGGCACATTTGGTGGTCAAGGGGTACAAAAAATAGTTTGGGAGAGATTATGATGAGACATATGCCCCTGTTGCTAGGATGGAGACCATGCGGGCAATCATAGCAATTGCAGCCCAACACAAATGGAAGGTGTTTCAAATGGATGTGAAGTTCGCCTGCCTTAATGGAGTGTTGAAAGAGGAAGTTTATGTGGAGTAGTCATTTGGATATGAAGTTTCAGACCAGAAACACAAGGTGTATAGGCTCTTGAGAGCTCTTTATGGGCTGAAGCAAGCTCCATGGGCATGGTTCATCAGGATTGACTCATATTTGATGAGCAATGGCTTTAGCAAAAGCGATGGTGAGCCCACTCTTTACATTAAGATAAAAAATGGTAATATTTTGATTGTTGTCTTATATGTTGATGATTTAGTTTTTACTGGGGATGATGATTTCCTCATTGCTGATTTTAAAGAGGCCATGAAATGAGAGTTTGAAATGATAGATTTAGGTCTCTTGAGATATTTTATTGGCATAGAAGTAAAAAAAATGCATGATGGTATATTTGTCCCTCAAAAAAAATATGCAAATGAGATGTTGAAGAGATTTAGAATGCTTGAGAGCAAGCCTGCACCAACACCAATAGTTGTAGGTCTGAAGCTAAGCAAGGAAGATTGCAGCAGCAATGCGGATCGAACCATGTATAAAATTTTGGTTGGAAGCTTGATGTATTTGACAACAACTAGGCTAGATATAATGCATGGAGTGAGTCTAATTTCCATATTTATGGAGACTCCTAGAGACACCCATTGGCAAGCGAGTAAGAGGATACATGGATAGATGGACACCGATTGGGTAGGAAGTTTGGATGATAGGAAGAGCACATCGGGCTATGTTTTTAATTTGGGTTCGGGAGCCATCTCATGGTCTTCCAAGAAGAAACCTATTGTTTCCTTATCTACAATAGAGGTTGAGTATATAGTAGCAAATGCAACACCATGTCAAGCTATTTGGCTAAGAAGAATCTTAGCGGATTTGAGAGAAAAACAAGAAGATGGAACAACAAAATTAAGGTGACAATATTTCATTGATAGTTTTGATAAAAAATCATGTGTTTCATGGAAGAAGCAAGCAAATTGAAATCAGGTATCACTTCATTCATGAATTGGTTGAAAATGGTGAAATAAAAATGAAGTTTTGCAGGTTTGAGTAGCAGCTAGCATACATATTCACCAAGCCTTTGAGCATTGACAGTTTTGTGTGCCTAAGGAGTAGATTGGGCATTATTGATTTGGATCAGGATTGATCTTGTTATTTTGTCAGCTCATGACAAAGGGGGAGTGTTGGAATTTATTGTGCTCCTGAGCCTCCTGCTCATCCGTCAGACCCCTGCAGCCCTCACTTACCCTTCAGGAGCCTTTCTATTTTAGGGATCCTCCCTGCAGCTCCTAACAACTCCAAAATTAAATGTGGTAGATGATTTTTAAATTTTTTATTTACTGTGGTAGGTAATTTTGAATTTTTAGAGGGAATGTTGTTGAAGAAAAAAGGAATGAAGGAAGTTTTTTCTGTCAACTAGAAATTTAGAAGAGAAGAAGTTTTAAACAACAACAATCTATGTGAAGAACATTCTATGTGAGCTCGCAATAGCTCCTAAACAGCAACAACTATTTGTTATTTGTAAGAGTAGTGATTTCTCTAGGTCGAGCTTTGTGTAGCTCCCAGGAGCTCCTGAAGTTGTCAGTTTGGTCGAGCAGTGCTCCCAACAAGTTTTTAATTCATAGATTTAGTTTACTTTCCAAGTTTTAAGATTTATGGTTTTCTATATTTTTCATTTCTAGATATTGAATGAAAAAGAAAGCTTGCATGTCTCCTTGTGCATATCCCAATTGATTGGGAAACATAACAACAATTTTGTGTTTTTATTTTGTTGGCTAATTTAAATTTTCTGACATGGTATCAAAGCTTTTGAACTTCTGAAAATTCTACAGGTAAATAAATTGCATCCACGTCACATATTCGAATCCCATCAAGGCGTATTTCCTCCTCTATAGCCAAAATTTCTTTGATTTAAGATAAGTGAGGCTCTCCATCTCCATACAAACAATTTATGCTCACAAAATTGCCATACACAAATAAAAAAGAAGACATCAAAACTAGACAGGATTTGGAGCGCTCACTAAACTCCCCCTGTGGCTTCCTCAAACTTCTGCAACTATAGGTGCATCTGATGATTTAAATGCATTTAACATCAACACTCCCCAAGATTCCTCTAGGCTCTAATACTACTTTATTGGAGTGAAGACAAAGCAAAATTAAAATGCAAACATAGATTATATTAAATAATAAAAAAAAATACATATATTATCTCCTTGCAGCTCTACGAAGCTGAACTCTGAGAAGAGTAAATAGCTCTTACATTACATCATATTTATAATCATATTGAGGGGATAAGCATTGATGTCATGGTCTACATAGTAGTCGTGAAGATAAGGCAAAATTAAATAACATTGAAACATCCAAAAACTACATTCAATGAAGGTCGATGGAGGAAACTTCGTAATGATGAACTAAATGTTGGGTAGTGGTGGTATAGATTTCTAACATGCATGATATTTTCCAATTGCTATGCAATAATCTTGATCAATACTTATAGAGGATTTTTAGACTGTAAGGGTTGGCAATCCTTACTTAGAGATCCCTAACTAGTACCCTTGCCTTGACTGCATCAGGTTCAAACATTTCTATAAGAGCCCAACATTTGTAGTTGAGGATTGTCAATTTTTGAAGTTGATATAGTAAGGGATGGGTGCTAGTTAGGGATCTCTAAGTAAGGATTGCCAACCCTTGTAGTCTAAAAATCCTCTATAGGTATTGATCAAGTTTATCACATCGTGATTGGAAAATATAATGTAGGGAATTCCTTATAGACAAGACAATTGCAATAGTAAGTTCAGAGGGCTAGTATCTCTATTCCATGTTTCCAGTTAACATACAAAAATATCACATTATTACACTCTCATCTGAATATTTTCTAGTGGAGTGGATGCAAAATGAACAGCAATCGGGAGTGGAGAGGGTCAATCCGAGATTTATGTCAAAAGAAACATGTTTGAAAAGAATGGGGTACTTTGGTGATTTGTAAGACTAGAATTCTTTATTCTTTTTTTGTACTCACTGTTCATTTGAAGTTTTCCCCTCTGGATACCTGTATAACATTTTTTAGTGAAAAAATAGTTTTAAAAAAATTACTGGAATCTACACACATATTATTTCCCTTCTATTTTCTTTAAGAAAGACAATTTTTTGCAAATATTATCTTACTCATATTCGATGTAAAGGTGCATGAACGAAGAGAGTAGAGCCATTTAATATTGTTATGAAGAAGGTTTTTTTAATTAAATCAAGGCATAAATAAAAAAATTACAATGAAGTAACCACAGTCAAAGATCGACAGTGACATACAAGTGCCTGTAAAAGAAAGACATTCACAACTTCTAAGCAAAAATAAACCATAAAGATAGTATTGTCTTCCAACAAATAGTCTAATTTGTATAATCATAGAAATTGGAACTCCACATAATTATTGATATATGTAGGGAGAGATAAGCTTTAACACTTTATTTGGACAAGCTAAAAAGCAACTTCTTTATTTTTCTTTCACAATCCCAAAAGCCCACAAGAATGGTCTGGAAGAACAATATAAATGTATTGTTAGATTTTGGGCTTCGGATTCAAGAATCATCTTGACAAACATGCAGATAGGGTTTTTAAGGAGAGAAAGTAACTTGCAATCTAGGCCCAAACTTTAGTTTACAATTTTGGGGTTTGAAAATGAATTACAATTTGTAAATTTCAAATTCACTTGCAATATATTTGACAACTTCAAAAAGATGAGAAGGTTGTTCATTTAGTTTTTCTATTCAATAACAGAGACTTTCATACACCCTAACTATCAAGTAATATTGAAAAATCCAGGTTCAATTATAAGAATGATTTGGGAACCATTATAATTGATTATTTTACCAATGAAATTTAAGTAGAAATTTCACAAAAAAAAATTTAGATAAAAAAAAAATCTATATACAATAATATCTTTCATCCTTCCAACCTAAAAAAAAAATATTGAAATTTAAATTTAAAATGTCATAGGTTGATGTGAAAATTCAAATACAAAGAGAGATTTCTAAAATGGTAAATATTTTGGTGGCTACTTTTAAATTTAAATAAAATTCAAAGAATAATAGTTTGGGCCGGAGATGGAAGGGTCATAGCAAAGAAATAACATGTTGATTTTAATGAAAGCCATTTTGATTCCCCATGGGATATAATATGCCACTCAATTTCATTGAATCAAGTACTATTGTAATTGAATATCAATCTTTCAACTTCCCATATATAACTCTAGTCATAGGTCTAGCTATGGACAGTGCAAGGTTAACTTTCAAATACGAAAAGGAAGTATAACTTCAAAACAATCATCAATTAAAGTTACAAAAGAATTCATTTGAAAAACATGACTAGTTAAATAGAAAACCCAAGTTATTAAAGCATCAAGGATAAAATATTTGTTAAAATAATGTATTTGTTTGAGTGGGTAGTAGTAAACAACCTACAGAGATGGGAGTTGAATATTTCCTCTTTCCCTTTTTTATAAATTGTTGGAATTCATCCAAAGGTGGATTAGCAACTGAAATATAATGTTGAGAATGTTAAAATACTTTTCTTAAATGGATCATGCAACAAATAAGCTTGAGAAACATAAAGGGAATTTCAGCTACTTGATGGTGGGGAAATTAGATGACCTTGCACCCCAAAGAAGTAAACTTTCTCATAATCATGAACCCATACAATGTAGTGTCTATCCAATATAAATGATGCATTGGTTGGCCTTGATGGGAAATTAAATGCGAATAATATCTCTTTCCACTTCCCGTCTTTGGTGACCTAATAATAATAACAAATAAGTAAGAAGTTATTTCCAAAAGTCATGACAAGAGAGTCAAATAGAGATTATCATTCAACACCTTGTGAGAAGGGATGACATACTAGGAAATTACTTCACCTTATTTCAAACATGGACTAAGAAACCGTCATATAAGATCAAATAAGAACTCTAACATATCCCATAATCATTACAATATCAATTAAAAATGTTTGAGAAAATTACCTTGATGTGAAATTCCACTAGAAGAGAAGAATAATCACAAATGATGATTACAAGCCTAGGAGAGTGTGAAAATGTCTTGCAACACCTTACAACACTTCATCACCAGTCTTGGAAATGGGTAAAAATGGGTTGAAAAAGGTCCAAGATCATAGGCCAAGGTCGAAATGAGTGAAAAGTGTCAAGGTATACACTTTTTGGCAACACATTTAGCCCCCACTTTAGTTATAGTATGAACTTTCTTCATACTCACACTAAAGTAGCCACATGATTTGGATGGTGAAGGATGACAAAGAACAAGAACAAGAAGAGAAGGAGGTGGTCAAGCCCGCAAGGATTCAAGATTTTAAGTAAACTTGACATCAATGCAAAAGACATCCAAGGGTGAATACATTACAACAAGATGAGATACATGATCATGCAATGAAAAGGTTTAGTGTGAAGAGAATAAAGAGATATGTGCTCCCTCTGGGGCCACAAAACATTAGGTTGTCCGCAGGGTGAGAAAAATACACACGGTTGGTATGTACTCATAAAGGTGGCTATGGGGAAAGTTGTTCCGCTTGTTGGGCTTCCTGCTTAAATCATACCAAAGTTATACCTTGTGATAACTTTGATAAGGCGCCACAAAAGCAAGTGATGTTTGAAATGATGGTGTTCAGAGGGATTTTTATTTGTTCATGTGATCTTTTCATACTAAGGAACATTATGCAAAAAATTTCCAAGAGAGGAAAAGTGCAAGTGTGCTCATCTTACATGCAAGAGAGGCAAGGGCTCATCTTGTATGCAAAAGAAGAAAATGCAAATGTCTCATCCTGAGTAATATTGTACGTAATATTTTCAAGAGAATGAATTACAAGAGAAAGAATATCGCACAATGAAATGTGAGTGGTGATGTATGCCCCCACTTTAAAATAATTGTGAAACACCATATTGTGAGCAATTTATTTAAAGTATAAAAGGAAAGGGACATTAGAGCTTGTTTGGAAAGCCCTATGCTGAGTCATATGGTTCCAAAAAGCTACATCATGAAGGAGGGGTGTATGTCACATGCGAGTCAATCTTAAGACATGTCATCCACATCCCAATATTTCTCTTATATCCTCATGAAATATTGATGACAAGTTAAGTTTGACAACGAGAAGTGACATACGAGGGGAGAAAGGCTAACTAACCTCTAGCCCCCACTTAGTGCAGGACAAGAGTGAGCCAAAAGGATTGAGGAGATGAAAGGGAGGGTGAATTTGTATCAAATAGATGATTTAGGTGCCCGCATAGATGGAAGAACACAAAAGGCCTTAAGATGTTGGAGTTTGGAACAAAAGGCCTTTCACTCATTGGTGGAGTGGTCGTGAACTCAGTGGTAAGCACAAAAGGAATTTTTGTTTAAACATTTATTTTTAGTTCTGGGAAGAAGGGAGATCAAGTGATCTTGGAGGAGTCTTATTAATATTCCCTCTTGATCAAGGGTAGAAGGGGATCCTTTGGTTTGGGACAAGGAAGGATCTTGCTTAGTAGAGGATGGCTTATCTACACAAGGCTCTATGGATTGCAAGATTTCGTATACTCCTTTGGAGGAGTGGGTTGCGGGATGACATTGGCTTTAAGCGAAGAGTCCTTTATTGGTGTCAAAGGATCACTTTGGAAGGTAGGGTTAGAAGAGTGATTAGGGATAAATTTTATGTGGGAGGAAGGTGGGATGGTCGCAATTAGAGGAAAAAATCCAAGACCATGATTGGATGTTTGCATGATAGGCTCTATAGGGTTGTAGATACCTTGTTTCTTAGCACCACAACCTTGTCCACTATAGACAAGTTGTTTCACGATATCATAAACTTTACAATAAATATTTTTCATCTTTTTTATATCAGGTGATTGTTCATCATGTGCTTCTTTGGATGAAGTAGTTGAGGTGGATGCTTCAAAAGGATCACTCAAGTCTTGTATGGACAAGACTATGTTTACCTTGTTAGAGTCTTGGTGTTTGATCTTGGATTCTCCCATTAAGGGAGGGGTGAAGTCTAAGGAACCCCACTCATCATCTAAGATCTTGGTGATTAGCTCAAGATGTTGTTTTTTATTGATGTGGTGTGAGGGTTCCATTTGGGTTATGGGTGTTAAGGTGTGGAAATGATTCTATTTGCATTTTTTAATTTTTAAGCAACTATTAGGTTCAGGACCGACACCAAGTGTGCACACTTTGTGATTGTAAATTTACATCTTACGATGAAGAGTGGAAGGCACTCCATTCATAGCATAAGTCCACGGTCTACCTAAGATAATATTGTATGAAACCTCATGAGGCATAACATGGATGGTTATGTCCAATATGGCCATTCCAACTATAAGAGGGATAGTGATCACACCGAGCAGTTTCTTAGATAAATTGTCAAATCCTCTGACAAAGAGAGAATCGGGTTGGATGTGGGATCTATCTATGTCAAGTCTATCTAGAAGGTTCACACTACACACATTAAGAGTGGATCCGGTATCTACAAGAGTTCTCTTGATCCCTTTTGTTTTGTATTGAGATATTATCATTAAAGCTTCATTTTGTTTTTCGCACATCCAAAGGAGGGAGCTCACTTTGTGAAAAACAATGTTATCGTTTATTCCATGAATAATAGCTACTATGTCATTTGATGGCTCAATAGAAGGGATAGGATCTTGTTGTAGGGTAGCTTGCATCATATTGTCATACTGAGGGGAGACTTGAATAAGGTCCCATAAAGATATCTTAGCGGGAGTATTCCTTAGTTCATCAGCAAGGTCATACTCCCTAAGGAGGGAATTGAGATGAGGGGTAGTGGGTAAGATGGGAGGATTAGGTAAAGTTAAGGGAGTGGAGGGTGATGGTTGGAAACGTAGGTTATTGTTAGTATAATGTGTATGAGCAATGCTATAGGAATCAGTTGTGGCAACACATTAGGGGTAGGCGGGTAGAGGGTAAATTTGGGTTTGGGTTTGGGTGATGGTGGGTAGAGGATAAGTTGGGGTTGAATAATATTGACATCCCCTTGGGAAGGAGAGTCAATCGTATCCTTGGATTATATCATTATATCCTCCCTAGGAGGAGATATTTTAGGAGAACTACAAGCCTCATGTTCATGATATTCAAAGATTGGTTCTTCTAAAATGACCTATTTATAAGTAGGGGAAAGATAATGTATGGGATGATCATGGGTTGGATGAGGATAAGAGGGAGCTAGTTTATGAGGAAAGGTCTCATTCTCTTGTTCCATAATAGTGACCCTAGTAAGAGAATGATAATCAAGAGGTTCATCACATGGCATGGTTTCCCCACAAATAGAGTGGTCATCAAGGGAAGGAAAATGATGAGTCTCTTGCATGTCCATGATTGGATCTTGTTGTTCAAATAGGCCCTTCCAAATGTTAGGAGCATGAGGAAAGAGGGAAATAAGGTTAGAGCTCTCAATCATTAGATGCCTTGAAACCAATATATCCTTCTCACAAAGGTTTTTGTCATGATTGGTTTTGATGATATCCTTATTCAATAAAGCACTATCACAAAGAGGGGAAGTCTTAAGATATGAAGGGATATTAGGTAGAGTGGTGGCAATTAATTCCTCTTGTATGGTTATACTATCATCCCAAAAGCCTAAAAACAGGGTTTTCAGCTCTATAGAGGGTAGTTTCAGAACCCTGAAGGGACTAGATCACCCAAAATGGCGACCTAGTCCTCTTGATGTTTTTCAAGAGTTTTGAATTGGTACCGGTGGTTTATGTTCTGTATAGTGCAGGTCTAAAGAGAAAATGCAGAAATTCAGAGAGATTTGATGATTTAAAATGCTAAATTGCAACCACAATGCACTTTTCACTAATGCAACTTTGGAAAGCCTAGGATGCAACTTCACAAATGCAATATGAAATGCAAAGGAATCCTAAGACAATGAAGAGCTATAAATCAGACAAGAGGTTGTTGGAAATTTGGGTTCACCAAAATGAACCATCAAAAATGAAGAAGGGGAAAGATGATTCCCCCAATGAGCCTCTAAGGTTTTTAACCCTACAAGCTAACTTTGGGAGAATGTTTGTCTTTCACACCTTTACATCTTAGGGTTCATTCAAAGAGGGTTTAATTTTGAGGGGTTGTGAATGTATGTGTAAGCATGTCTAACTGCAATAAACTGAAAATCTAAATGTTCTATTAATGCTAAACTATGCAAATGTAAAGTGCTGGAAAACATAGTGATGTATGCAAACATATACAAGATGAACTAATAATATACACTAAACTATATAGAAATGAAGGAGTTAGAATGTGTGCACCTATGAATAGAAGAATAAATTGATGAAGGATTGGAATGCTATTGGAATGTTGCAGAAGCTGAGAGGGACACTTGTGCCAATCTAGGTGACCTAGTCTCATATTCCCAAAAATTGGTCAAGAGCCTAATTCTACTAATTGGGTGTCCAAAAATGTCTAAATCAAAAAATGGCCTATCTAGAGGGACTAGGTCTCCATTCTTGGTGACTTAATCCTCTTCAGGATTTTTGGAGTTTTTGAAGAGGAAACAAAAGCCCTAGGTTTGCAGCCTAGTTCTTCATAGTTTCCCACTTCTGAAACTTTGATATTCAGGTCTAAGAGTGATTTTTGGTGGATGATTTGAATTTGCATGCAAGGGGTGGTCTTCAAATTCAAATCTTTCAATGATCTTCAAAGTACCTGAATCTGCAATCACACAAGAAGAGAAGGAGAAAAATGTTGATTGTTAGGGATTAGGGGTTTTCTTTAGTCAAATCCCTTTTAGGTAACTAAACCAAAATGAATAGAAACAATGAAATGAAACATGAAACTTGGAGCAATGGAGTGAGTTACCTTGCCATGATGAGAGATCTTGTGTTGTTGCAACAATCAACCCTTGAATGTGTGGTGGCTAAAATTCTGCAAATGTTAGCAAAATCATAGATTTTCTTCCAAGGAATCAAGCTAACATAATAAAATCTAGCAACCCTATGAAATATTGCATCTAAGTAAACATTCTAAATGAGACAATGAAACAACAAGGAAAATCAAATAAAGCACATAGACATGGATGCAAACCTATTCCATATTGGATTGGTGCTATCCTTTGTGTAGAAGGCAACCCTATTCCAATCCTTGCTAAACCAAATGAGATGATAGAAAATGAGATGCTAAGTGAACTAAAGTTGCCTATAGTGAGGATGCTCTAAATGTGTAGATCCAAAATGAGAGAGAAGTCATTGAATTTATAGGAAAGATTGAGAGAGGAGAAGCCAAGATTGAGCAATGTGGGACTAAAACCTAACAAATGAGAGAGAGCCACTTGTCACAATGGGATTGTTCGATGCTTGTGCAAGTTTTGGCCAGTGTGCCCATTTCAAATTTGAAAATGGCAATAAATGAATATGGTTGAAGATTTTGGGGGTTATCGTGTTTGGCCAAAAAAGTCAAACGGGCGAGTTAATGAGGGCATATTCCTTGGGAATATGTCTTTGTGAGGAAAATAGGTGTTTTAATAAATCAATTTAAATGATTTATTGTGCAAGTGGATGAATCTAGAGGATTTAGGTGATTAGGATTAAATTAATCAGGATTTGATTAATCTAATTGGAGGTTAGGTGATATGACATTTGATTTGAATTTTTGTTTTTGTTTTAAATCAAATGAGAGGAAAATGCATATGAGTGATTTAATTAAATATATGTGATTTCATTAAATCAGGAACTATAGGAGATAATTAGATAATTTGATTTATTTAATTAAAGAGATAATCTTAGTGAATTAATTAAATTGGTCTATTTAATTAATAGACGAAATAATGTTGAATGAAGCATGATCAAATGCGTGAGTAAATTTTGCATGTCTATAGAATGCTTCATAAAATGATGTCTTATTGACTTGGAAGGATAAAACCCTAGTTTTCTTGAGGAGAAGAAGAGATGAGAGAGAGAAGAGTTGTGTGAGAGAGGAAAAATGAGTGATGCATAATGAGGAATTTTGGTTTCTAGGCTTATTTATGCAATTTATACCCTAATTTGCTCGAAATAACACCATACAAGCTGAACTTAGGGTTTTAGAGACCAAAATCTTGAAGGAAATTAAGTTTAATTCAAATTTTATGCCTCATGGGAATAGGTCACCCAAGCTGGTGACCTATTCCACCTGGGCATTTTTAAGTGGTTTTCGGTGATTAAAATATAGTTATTTATGTTTGTCGTTATTGTCTTCATAAAACACACTAAAATAAGACTTGTATGCATATTAAGGGTCATTATAGCATAACAAGGGGTTAATTTTATGATACCAAGCTTGGGAGAGTGTGAAAATTTCTTGCAACACCTTACAACACTTCGTCACCAGGCTTGGAAATGGGTAAAAATGGGGTGAAAAAGGTCCAAGATCATAGGCCAAGGTCCAAATGAGTGAAAGGTGTCAAGGTTTATATTTTTTGGTGAAGCACTAGTCTCCCCCACCCCCATGGTATCGGAGGGCATGTCGCGCCAGCGTCATCGATCACATTAAAAAAATATCAAGTGCACTGCACTTTATAGGGGATCATGCTACCCGATTCTTGCAATCTAAAAATATATATATTTTTTCACTAAATCTGATTTAAATTAATTGTCTGAATGGTGGGAACATAAATCACAACATATTTCCACTAAATATGATTTAAGGTGTGTTTTTTTTAGCTCTAGGAATATTCACTATCAGCAATTCACGGTGGGAAAATTTACCACCAATAATTCATTGTGGGAAAATTCACTACAATGAAAAATTCACCTTAAGGAAAATCAATCACCAGCAATTCATAGTCATGGAAAATTCATTGCATTAAAAGTTTGTGATTAATTTTTGTAACCATGAATTGCTGGTGGTGAATTTTCCTTGCGATGAATTTATCATGGTAGTGAATTTTCCTGTGGTGAATTTCCCTGATGCGGTATTTTCTATCAAGATATTGATGAAATCCCACTCCTTTGATCACCAAGATCTCTTCATCCACTATTACAATAATGAATTCATCTCTACAAGATAGAGTTAACATGGCAAACTTGGGTTTACTGCATTACTTCCCAAGTATTGAAAATTTTTAGTTTGACTCAAGTATTACTCTTGTATAACCCAAATATAATCTTGATCTACTTGCTCAATTTCACATGACTAATTTTAAGCCATCTTTAACTCTCTTTCTATATCAGGTCAATCTTGAGGCTAGTTTTACTATACCATTGCTTAGTGTTACTTTGTATTGAAAAATTGTTGGTAATATCATCTATTTGGCTCATATTAAGCCGAACATTTTATATGGACAAGGCACAATTTTGAGATTCATGTAAGAGCCTCATGAGCTATGTTGGAAAGTATATAAGAGAATCCTTCACTACCTTTAGGGTACTATTAGATTTGATATTCACTACAAATTTGACATAGAGGTTCACTTGGTTGGATACATATATTTAGATTGGGCTAGTGATACTCAAAGTTACAAGTCAACTTCAGGTTATAGTTTCTCACTAGGTTCTAGTCCCATCAGTTGGTCTAGTTAAAAAGTAATTTTTTATTGCTTTATCATTCATAGAGGCAAAGTATAGGGGAGTTTACAATGCAACTAGTAAGACTCTTTGGCTTATATTAATTACAAATAAGCTTGGCATTCTATTTAGACATCCACAACCATGTATTTTGATAACCAAAGCACCATCTAGATGTGCAAGAATCTGGTCTAGCACCAATAGACCAAACACATAGATATCCATATGCATTGCATTCAAGAGCTTATTCATGGTTAGACCATCAACCTAGTCTTTTGTTAATCTTCAGAGAATGTTGATATTTCACCAAACCTTCTATAAAGAGAGTTTTCATTCATCTACAAGCTCTTCTTGGGGTGCAATCTACTTTAGTGGAAACATCATCTTTGAGGGGGGGTTTCTAGTTCTCACTTTTGTTTCTCCCTTTTAGGGGAAGTTTTTCCCACTAATTTTTCTCCCTTTCTCCACTTTATGAGAGATTGCATTATAATTGGGTACCTCATTCGACATAATTTTAGAGACCTTATTTCTTTGTGCCCACCTAAGATATGTTTAAGGGGGGACTGTATTAGTGCATATATTATTTAATGTATTATACACACATATATTTACACATGACATGATAAGCTTATTTAGGTGTCCCAATTAGTGAGAGTTAGCTCCCCACCTCTTGAGATTTTTGAGGAAGTTAACTCACCACCACTTTCTATTAGTGGGAGTTAACTACCAAGTATTCTCCATTATTCTTGATGGAAATTTCTTGCCTCCCTTATATAATTATATATCATTCATGGCTTAATTAATATGTTGATTTATCCATTCTTGTGTATTTTTCTTGCATTGATTTTTTATCATCTCATAGGTAGGATTGATTGTGTTCACCTTACGACACTTGATATAATACTAGTATTCTATCTAAGGATGTTTACAAAATTATATAATAAATGGTGTTAGATTCTTTTTATTCTCTAATGTCAAACTCTAGTTGTGATCAATGAGAATTCCCTATGATGTCCTAGATGATCCATATATGATTTAAGTTGAGTAGTGAGTTTCCTTAAAACAAAAACCAATCACACGTCAAGTCATAATGGCTAGTGAAGCAGTTGGAAACAAATAAATTTGAATTTTGAGTTCTAAAAGTGAAGGTTTAGATTAATAAATATATAGAAGTGACTTGGGTCAAGTCTACTTTTGCAAATCTACAATTAAAAAAAAAAAAAGTCTATTAGAATCATGAATGCAAATTTAGAAATTAGTACTATAGACACCTAAAATTGACAACACCTTACCATACTTGACATTACCTTTTGCATAGTCATTAATTAAATAATTATTCAGTATTTATTTAATTAGTTTATCCTTCACTTTTATCTCCCACTTTAAATAAATAATATTTATTATTTATTTAATTTATCCATATCACTTTTATCCCATTTTGATTAAATGAATGATTATTATTTATTTATTATATTTATTTAATTAATTTATCCTTCACCATTATCTCTCAAAACTAGTATACATATAATAATTAATAATATATATAAAAAATGCTGAAAGTTATCATTATTTAACATTGTTCTTCTTAAATTTTAAATAAAAAATAATTTTTAAAACTTTTTTAATGTTATACACTCTTTTCAAAAATATAAAATGTATTAACTCTATTCTTTTTAGTTTTCAATGTATTATATTATTTTACTTTAGATTTAAAAATAATTTATTAAAGAGTAGGAAAAACATTTCATATTACATAACAATTTCAGATAAAAATATTTACTATTTTTACTATTCTATGTTTTATTTTGTTTTGTTTTTTATAAAAGTATAATAAATATTATATATTTATGTATAGTTTGTTATTTTTTTCTTAATTTCTTATTAATATTTTTTATTTTTTAATATATGTTTTCAATTTAAAGGGATTTTCAAAATCAATTAGGAAAAATAGAAAAAAAAAAATTCATTTTGATTTTCAAAATAGAGATGGTTAGAAAAAAAAAGCACATGACTTGCACCTCCTTGTCATTTTCAATGAAGCTTCAAGAACTTTATACAAAATATTCCTTTGTTCCTTTCACTATATAAGGCTTTTAGCATAATAAATATTTATTATTTATTTAATTAATTTATCATTCCACATCACACTTTTTCAATAAATTATTATATAATTTTATTTTATTTTATTAATTATTGAAAGTCAAACTAACTTTGCATCTCATCCATCCATTTCATACTACATCTCCAATCTCAACCATTCACATAAGGATATGTCTTAATACACCTCCTAAACCTAACCCTTATCCCTCATGTGACACTTGTCACATGACTATAACTTTAATCCAAACCCTAATCCTTAATCAATCCTAACCATCCATTAATCAATCTATCTTGGCCTTTGATTTCTTTGTTGAAAATTCTATAAATGAGATGCCTCTCATCTCATTTGAGCATCCACTTTCATTATGACCTTATGTTGCTAAAATTTTTATTGGGCCATCTATCATCATAGCCTTATGCTTCTGCATTTTCTATCTAATATATCCTCATCATATCCTCATCATATCCATTTGATCATTCACTAGAGCAATCCTACCATCATGTTGTTGGTTTCATAAGCCATCACATTCTTTCAAAAGAGCAAATCAAATGGAGCTAGGGTGCACTCTTTTTCAGCTCTATCTGAGGAGAAAGAAGATTTTAGATGAAGGTATTGTGTATGTATTACATCATCTTCTATGTTATTTACTTACAATATTTTTTTGTTTAAAAGTTTTTGATTAATTTTCCATGGCTATGAATTGCTGGTGGTGAATTTTCCTTGAAATGAATTTATCATGATAGTGAATCTTCCCACATGAATTTGCCTGATACAAATTTTTTTTTTTAGATATTGTTGAAACCCCACTCCTTTGATGAACCCTCCCTAATATCCGAGGGTTAATTTTTCGGAAATGGCTACGCAGCATACAAAACCGACATTTGATTGCATTTATTAATTAATTAAAAAAAAAGAAACAATGTATTTCTTATTTTTAATTAATTAATAATTACGATCAAATGCTAATTTTGTATGCTGGGTAGCCATTTCCTAATTTTTCATGGTACTATTTTCGAGTTGACGATAAACAGAAAAGGGAAACAACAAAACTCGCCACCTTTCCTAAGTTAGACCAGCCTTGAAATGCGAGCATTCCAACGAATCATAGAAACAAGGGCACCCACGTCAGAGTGCACAAACACAATATTTACACTGCATGTTATTCGTCTCTACATAAGATAGTAAATTATACGAAATCTTTACACACCATGAAAAATTCATAATCAACTTCCTTCTCATTTAAAAACTATTGCAGTTGCACCATGAAAAATTCATAATCAACTTCCTTCTCATTTAAAAAAGTACACACCATTGCAGTTGCAGTGGATAAATGATAGCCATGCACTTTGATCAAAACTATTGCAGTCACAAGATGATAACGATTACGTTTTAACAACTCCAGGAGTTGGGTGAACAATTTATAAAGGTAAACAATGTCTTTTGAAAAATGTAATAAATAAATATAAATCTTCTATTTTCATTCGAAGCTCAAATCATACCGATCTCATTACCCTAAGCTGTTTTCTCCCAAAACAATTTCCTAGATATATTCCAAAGAACTTCCAAACCTTTTCAACATCTATTTGAACTTTTCTTTTTGTTGGCTACCATTACTTCCTTGATCAATTGTCAAAACATGATAGTTTATGAGATTCTTCATAAATTTGTTATAGGATAGTATTTCGTATCATCTATATGAAATCTCGATGTATGAGCAAATGTTTCTAGTTGTAAGTGGTTAGGAGTTTTTTTTTTTTAAACTAAAAACATTTATAATTGGATGTAAAAAATTCCTACATAATTACAATCAAAAGCATTTATTCATAAGTAGAAAACTTATTTCCTTAAATTTTGATATGTGATATTCATGGTTTTTTGAATCTATATGTAACAATCAATTGAGCTTAGGTGCTTAATATAGAATTGCATTAACAATATTTTTTTGACTATTGTTGGACATATCAGATGTGGTTTAGCAATTGTAAATCATAGATTTGAACCTTAGTAACATCACTATTGCAATTTGTATTGATCAGATTAATGACATGTTGATCAAAGAAATGAATGACCAGTACATCCCACTCTATTGGATGGTGAAGAAATAATAGTTTACATAGTAGGGAAATTATTTAACCAAGAATCAAATTTGGCATAAGCTTCCTTATCTAACATAAAACTAGTTGTATTGAGTTTAACTATTTATTCTCAGTCATTTCAATAGTAGTTTTGGATAAGAATTATGATCTTGTAAAAATAGGATATTAGATTTTCAAACATTTTCAGTTTTCTAATAAGATTGTCTATATTCTACTATCTCTTTCAAAATTTAAGGGCATGACTCACTAACAAGTGATGTGGCTCTTTGATAACTACCAGAAACCCTAATATAATATTTTTGAAAAAAAAATTATTTGTTAAAAATTATATAATAACTAAATTTAAAGCATATAACTAGAATATAAGGCATGCATGTATCATACATTTATTTTTCCATTTTGTAAACACTCTTAATTAATCTTTTTATTTTTTTGTATAAATAATATCAATTAAGGAATACTTAGGAAAAAATTTCTAGATTGTGATAAAAAGAATGTAAATAGTAGAAGAAGGAAATACCTTCATCATTTTCCACAACCATTGTTTTTTCTTATCTTTCTTCCATCTGAACATATCTCTTATTTCATATAGATTACTTCTTTGTATCGAAGCCAATTTTCTTGGTAATTTTCTGGGAGAGAAATTACACATTGTCAATCTTTCTCCCATATATGGTGAAATACCCCTTATAAAAAAAATAACATAAAACACATTCAATTTTTTGACGTGATTTAAATGTAATAAGCATTAAAATATAAAAATGTGACATTAGATCATAAACAACGGGCATTCTAACATGAAGTGTACACATTATTTATGTTTGATTTTGAAATTTCTTCTTGAATTTCCTCTATAGATACCACAACACCACCAAATGACATTTCTAAATGCATGGGATCAAACAAAACATTAGTTTAGAAACACAAAAACAATGAATTGTTTGATAGTTATGTTAGAAAATCAACTATAATGTGTCACACTACAACTTACTCTGATGGTTGGCCCATATATTTGGGTATATCTGTCTGGTACTTGCTACCAATACTAGGTCTCTTATTGCGCTCAATAGACTTATTCAATTTTTTCTTTGTAGAAAAAAAATACTCACATTTTTTCTCTCATTTTGACATGTTGGACAATACCAATTGTTAATATATTTTGGTTTCACTTTTTGTTTCAAACAAGTAATATGAAATAACTCTTTCACACATATCACATATCAAAATTTTTATATCTACCAAATAATTACACATTTTACAATTTTGTTTCATGATGCCATCACCAACAATCCTTGGATGTTCTGTCATTCTAGATTTTAGAGAATCAAAACTAATAGTCCATTTAAAATGTATTCAAATTATTCTTCATAGTATATATCTTTACTTGAAGTTACCCACCTGGTGCACCTTTATTGGTATAAGCAATGTTTTTTTTTTAGTGCATAATGACCTTCCTGGAGTAGAAGCATTATGATCTCAACATGCTAGTTGGCAATTGAAAACTCGTATTGAAGGATACAATTTAACACATTCAATGGTTTGTCTTTCTTTTGTAGTAGTTGATATCCTTGGATTTATGCAGTTGTTATAATTTTCATCAATTTTCTTCTTACAATTTGAACGTCATCAATAGATCCTATATTATTAATCTAAATAAAATTTGTTTGAAGATCATCAATAGATTCTATACCATTAATCTAGATAAAATTGGTGTCAGAAATATTTTTCAGGTTTTTGTGAGCATGTTTCTCTTTTGAAATAAACATATGCCATTTATATCAACAATTGATATCTGTGGCTCAAAATGTCTATTGGAATTGCAGCTGAAAAGCATATCCCCTAAAAGTGTGAGGATCAGAGTAAGCATTTGAGAAGGTATAAATTAGATTCCCTTGCTAGAGAGTATAACTGTCAAACAATGGAAACAAGTTAGTGTATGTATAATAAAAATGAAAGATGATAAAACAAAACCATTGTAGGGATGTTAAAGTTTCATATATATATATATATAGTCTTAAATCATATCTTTTATAGTTGAAGGTGAATATCAATGACAAGGATTTTCAATAAACTCGAAGCTTTTAAATTCTCAATAGGAAGTTAATGTGTGAGAATTGGAAATTCAATTTTGCAATAGTAACTTAACCAATCAGAATTGGAAAGAAATTCAACCAATTACAGTATATTGTGCTATATATAAGCCTATAGGAGATGATTAAACTGTAATAATAATAATAAAGTTTAGCTAATTAAATTAATAAATAGCAACTTAGCTGATTATAATTGGAAGGAATCTTATTAAACACTCCATTTTCTAAATATAGATTTGTATTACCAAATCTTAAGGTTGCAATCTAACATGACATAAAATATATAATTTCTCCTAGACACAACTAGATACAATATGCTTGAAAACTTCAAGAACCAAGCAATGTATAAATAGAGAAAAACAATGAATATATAGTTTTAGGTTACATAGAACTATGAATTTAATACAAGCCAAAAAAACTTGAAAAATGTTTGGACACCAATCATGCATATAAGGATGTCAGGTGCTATAGAAGAAAGAAAAACCATTGAATCTTTCAAACTGTGTCCTCCAATCAGAAATTTTAAGGGCTAGCATACCAAGATCATAATGCTTCTATTTCAGGAAGTTATGCACTAAAAAAGAAACATTGCTAATACCAGTAAAGGCGCACCAGGTGGGTTGATGTCAAGTCAAGATATAAACTATGAAATGCTATGCATCCATTTTAAAGGGCACTAATAATTATAGTTTTTGATTCTCAAAAATTCAAAGATGTAGAAAATCCAAGGTTTGTTGGTGATGGCATCATTAAACAAAAATGTCAAATATGTAATTGTTTGGTAGATTTAAAAACTTTGACATGTGATATGTTTGAACAATCATTTCATATTATTTGTTTGAAACAAAAAGTGAAACAAAATGAAATTGACGATTGGTATGGTCCAACATCTCAGACTAAAAGAAAAAAATTAACACATTATAGTTAATTTTCTAACATGACCTTGTTTTTGTGTTTCTAAAACAATGTTTCATTTGTTCCTAGGTCTTCAAAAATGTCATTGAGTGGTATTATGGTATCAATAGAGGAAATTGAAGAAAAAATTTCAAAATCGAGCATAAATGATGTATACACTTCATGCCATAATACCCATTTCTTATAATTTAATATCACAAGTTTTAGTTTTTAATACTTATTAACTTCAGATCACTTCAAAAAATTGCATGTGTGGTGTTTTTTTTCTAATGGGTATTTTAGCATACATGGGAAAAAGGCTGGCAGCATACAAATTCTCTCCCACAAAATTTTGAGGAAAATTGGCTTCAATGCAAAGAAATAATTTACATGAAAGGGGAGATATGCTTACATGAAAAAAATGAAAGAAAACACATCCGTGAACGTATTTCCTTTTGAATTTCAAATATTTACATTCTTTTTATCATATTTTAGGATTTTTTTCCCCAGTATCTTAATTGTAACTGTTTATACTTTTTGAATCCCATCAATAGTTTTTAATCCTCTATAAGCATTAATATGATTTTTTTGTTTAAAAAGAATAAATGTACTAAACTTTTGCATTGTTGAAGTTTATAATGGTTTATCTTATAGATTGGTATTCTATAGAGCACCTTTATCTAATGTTCAGACAAATGAATTGGATTGTTCATGTACTATACTATGAGATACATATCATGCAGATTGTGTTGTAATGCAAGAAAGATCCACATCATAACATTCCCTTGCACCACATAAAACTCTTTTCTTTCTTTTAGAAAATCAAGATCTCCATTGTCATTTTCCATTTCCTCTTATTTAAATGTAATTCTATTGCATTTTCTTGGTGTATCCATTGGTCAATAAATAGGAAATAAGAAACATTATACATTAGAGGTAGCATAGTGCACCATCAAACATGGGAAAACTTTTAGTATAAAGTCACAGTTTGTTGGGTTTCTAATCCATCAAATTTTACTTGATACATGTTTCGATCCTTGTCTGGTTGAAAAGCCACTCAAATTTAAATTTGGGTTATTTGTTGTAGAGGGTTATTACCCACATATTATATCTTTGAGCAACAATACTTCTTTTCAGTTTTCTCAAACATCAGTTATACCTCTTCCTTTGTTGCCACTTTGACTTGTTTCTCTTTCATCATACATTATTTGATGTTCATTTTAACTTCCTCCTCCTAATGATGATACATTCTGTGATCCCATATTCCATATGTCCATTGTTGTCTTGATCTCTTCTCTATCATAAGAATCAAACAAGTCTTTATTAAGTTCTTGAGAAATTGATTGTCAAAAATTCTCCATATTATAAGTTTCAAATCAAAGTAAGACTTTTTATATTTCACAAGTAGGTCAGATGGACAAAGGGGTTTTAATTGAAAACTGTTTTTCAGTGTGACATTTAATCACTTATCTATATTTACTTTATCTACTCTTTTAAATCAGTTTGAAGTTGTCTTTTTCATCACCTTTTTTATTTTTAATTCTATCAGCACCATTTAGAGAAGAGTAATTACAGTCTTGATTGTTCCTATATAACAAACATTCCTATTTATTTCCTATTTGTTACATTCCTTGGCATAAGAGGATAGGGGAAATAAATAAATAACTACGATGACAACGAAGGTCACCTACCATTCCAAGAGGGGAGTATGGTGCCCTTATGCAGCTTCTACTCCCCTAAGGACAATTAGGAGATGGCACTAGTATAAGCATCGTAATAGAAGTATGGACATCCATGAAAGGAAAACGAGAGGGTCCTTGCAAACACTCTGGCGAATAGGAATATAAAATATGGAAGAATGGAAGAGGCATGAGAAAGTGGGATGATATCCCTCAAAAATAAATGTGTTCCTAGGGCATAGCAAGATTTTAAGATTTGCACAAAACTGATCTATTGAAAAGGATTAGAAAGTTTCAAGAAAAATATAGTTGGTAGGTGTAAAACTAGATGCAACCACCTTCGTTGGTATCCTCCTTGCCTATGCTGAAATGGCAGCCTTCACACATGCTTTGGAAATTTTTATGGGGACTCATTCATAGAGTCTTTGGAAATTTTTATGGGGACTCATGCCTTCAAATTTATTGTAGGCTCTTGGCATGCTGTCAGGCCCTTAAAATTTTTGATCAAGCATTTAATGTTTTCTCTTTCTTGTACATAGCTGGTATCGTTGGATTTATGTAGTTGTTATAATCTTCAATTGGAGGTCATCAATAGATCCTATATCATTAATCTGAATAAAACTGGTGTCTAAAAGTCTTTGATTTTTGTGAGCACTTTATTCTCTTCCAACACAAACACATGTCATTTATATCATCAATTGGTATCTCTAGCTCAAAAAGAATACAATGCATGTGTTTGCCTCATAGGGGAAAAAAAGGCTCACAAAAACCTGAAAAATTTTTTTACACTAATTTTATTCAAATTAATTGTATAGGATAACTGATAACCTTCAAATTGGATTTACATGTAAGAGGTCAGTTGTTGAAGATTATAACAACTACATAAGTCCAAAGATATCAAGTGTTGCAGAAGAAGAAAAAACATCCAATGTGTCAAACTATGTCCTACAATAAGAAATTTTAAGGGCTAACTAGCATGATGGGATCATAATGCTTCTACTTTAGGAAGTTTTTCATGCACCACAAGAAAGAACATTGCTGATATAGTAAAGGTGCACTGGGTGGGTTGACTTCAAGTCAAGATATAAATTATGAGCAATGGTGTGAATCCATTTTAAAAGGCACTATGAATTTTAGTTTTGATGGCATCAATAAACAAAAAATCAAAGGTTTGTTGATGATGTCACTAATGTGAAGGTGGCACGTGAGTGTCTCCACTCATGGTGAACAAACCCCAAAATCCTTTCTACTCCATGCAGCCCGAGCTTTCTAACAGTCCTTGAAAATTTGCAGGGACTTTTGATTTTCTATTGCCCACCTTGAAGAAGGTGCAAAAAGTCGAATGGGGGGGTGAAAGACTACACGCCACACCACAGATTAGACAATAAAGTTTGACTGGGGTAGGGTCAATTCGACTTATTTTTTATTATTGTTAAGTCATCAAAGATAAGAAATGGAAAGAGCCATCATTGGCAGTCAATTTCCCATCAACACCAACCAGTGCATCATTTGTACGTAGACACTACACTGTATTGTTTCATGATTATGAGCAAGTTTACATCTTCGGGGTGTAGGGTCACATGATTCCCCACCATCGAGTAGGTGAAACTCTCATTATGTTTGTTTGTTGCATGTTTCATTTGAGAAAAGTATTTTAACATTTTCAACATTATTTTTCAGCTGTCAGTCCACCTTTGGATAAATTCCAAAGAGGAAAGCTTCAACTGCCATCTCTGTAGGTTGTTTACTACTATCCACATCAACAAATAAATATTTTAGCTAATATTTTATACCTTATGTTTTAATAGCTTGGATTTCTATTGAATTAGTCATTTTTTATAAGTGAATTCTTGTTGTTAAGTTATACTTCATTTTCCTATTTGACACTTAACCTTGCCTTGTCCATAGGTACTCATGTGACTGGAATTATAAATGATAAGTTGAAAGATTGTTATTTAATTATAGTAGTACTTGGCTCAAAGAAATTGAGTGGCACATTTTATGCAATGGAGAATTCCAATGTCTCTCCCTAAAATCAACTATTTTCCTCTTTGATATAACCCTTCCATCTCCAGCACAAACCAGGTTAAAGTTTAATTCTTTTATATTTAAAAGTAGCTTATGAAATATTTAAAGAAGTAGTAACGCAGTGCTCTTCATTCCTTATTGCTTTGACCGTGTGTGGGTGGTTACTGTGATCACCATGGTCTCTTTCTTAACCATCATGGTACTGCGGTGGACCGTCTATTGGCTATCTGGGTGGTTACCGTGACCACTATGGCTTCTTCAAATTCTTTGACGGTAACGTAGTTGCTGATTTCTTTTGACCTTCCTTCGGTGACAGTTCGTGGGTTATGCATTGGCATTTAAAGGATATTTTTTGTCATCCGATAGGACAATCTTAAATATGACTAGGACGAATGCTTAATTCTATTAAACTTGTTTTTGTTGGCATACGAATTTTCCATTACTATTGTATTAATTTTGACTTGGCCATAAACTTTTAAACATTGGCATGTTTGTAATTTTTTTGGAGAGTGACAGAAGTTTAATACGAAAATTGCTCTGAAGCAGCAAAGAGTTTTAATGGCTATTTTGTGTTGAATATAGTATTGAAATTATTTTTCTATGTATGTTTTTATTCTCTGAGATTTTCCTTCATGTGGTATAAGAGACTAAGGCTATTTGAAGAGAGTCTGTAAATCATGGCAACAAGCACAAGCTTAAGTAATCCCCAAATTCCACAGCTGAATGGAAAAAATTATGACTACTATTCTATAACAATGAGAGCATTGTTCTATTCACAAGATTTATGGGAGTTTGTAGAAAATGGGTTTCCAGAATTTGCAGATGCAACATCATATAATTCTCTAACTCAAGCAAAGAAAGATTTGTTGAAGGATAACAAGAAGAAGGATTCAAAGGAACACTTCTTCATTCTACAAGGTGTACATGCAAGCATCTTTCCCAGAATTTCAGCCACTACCAAGTCCAAACAAGCATGGTACATTTTATAAATAGCATATCAAGGAATGGACAAAGTTAAAACTGCAAAGTTGCAAATAATAAGAAGAGAGTTTGAGACTCTGTTTATGAAAGAAAATGGGTCTATAGATTCATACTTTACTCAAATAATGGGACTGGTAAACCAGATGAGAACACATGGAAAAACACTAGAAGATGTCAAAGTTGTAGAAAAGATTTTAAGAAGATTACCCATAAGAGTTGAGTCAATTTCAGTCACAATAGAAGAGACAAAGGATCTCACATAGTACTTAGTTGATGAGCTTTATGCTTCACTAATTTATCATGAGCACAAACTCAGCAGAACAAAAAATATGTCATTGGAGTATGCATTCAAGTCACAAGCTTCAATTAACCAAGGAAGAGGCAAAGGTAGAATGAATTTCAGAGCAAGAGGAAGAGGTTTCCATAGAGGTGGAAGAAATAACCAGTCAAGTTCAAGTGGAAGAGGCAGCAGCCAAAACCCATCTCAGAATTTTCCTCAAGGACAAAGGTATGAAAAATCTCAGGTCCAATGCCATTATTGTAAAAAGTTTGGCCATTACATGAATGAGTGTAGGAAGAAGCAGTATGATATGAGTAGGCAAAATGAAAATTTTACTAGAGAGAGTCAAGACCATATACTTGAGAAGAGCACAATGTTTTTAGCATGTAATGTAGCTCAAGCTAGTGAGAAAGAAGTTTGGTTTTTAGACTCAGGCTATAGTAATCATATAACAGGGAATTTAGAGTTGTTTACAAGTTTAGATAAGAATATTAAGTCAGATATCACCCTGGGTAATGACAACAAAGTGTCAGTTAAATGAAAAGGGAATGTTAATATTCTAACCAAGTAGGGGGAGCAAAAATATATTTTTGATGTCTATTTTGTGCCTGGTCTTAAACACAACTTGATGAGTGTAGGATAGTTAATTCAAAAGGGTTATAGAGTGTCTTTCAAAAATGGGTTGTGCACTATTTTAGACAAATACCCAAGTGGTGAGTTGATTTCAAAAATTAATATGACAAATAATATAATGTTTCCTTTAAGAATTCAGCCAGCTTTGAGCTCAAAGTTTGCACAAGCACAAGAGGTATCAACTGTTATTCAAATTGTCTTTCAGGTAGAGGTAAAGGATGAAAAATGGCTTTGGCACTCAAGATTCAGTCATTTAAATTTTGGAGGTTTGAATTTGCTTCATAGGAAGAGCATGGTAAAGGGAATTCTATTCATTGAAAAACCTGAGAGAGTTTGTGAAGGTTGCATACTAGGAAAGCAACATAGAGAATCTTTCACATCGGGGAAATCCACAAGAGCAAAAGCCCCATTGGAAATTGTTCATTCATCCTTATGTGATCCAATGCAGACACCTTCAATAGGTGGTAGTTATTATTTTCTGACATTCATAGATGATTATTCAAGGAAGACATGGGTCTATTGCTTAAAACAAAGAAGTGAAGTGTTTAATTTCTTTTGTCAATTCAAGTCTCTTGCTGAAAAACAGAGTGGTAATTTTATCAAAGTGTTGAGAACAAATAGAGGAGGTGAATACATATCAAGAGAGTTTTTAAATTTCTGCAAAGAGCATGGAATACACAAATAGTTCACAACAAGATATATGCCTCAATAAAATGGTGTAGCAGAGAGAAAAAATAGAACCATAATGGAGATGGCTAGAAGTATGTTGAAAGCCAAGCATTTAACAAACGAATTTTGGGCTGAAGTTGTATCTTGTGCAAAATATATCATGAATAGATGCCCAACAAAAAGTGTGATGAATATTATCCCCGAGGAAGCATGGTCTGGTAAAAAACACAGTGTGTCTCACATGAGAGTTTTTGGTTGTGCTTCATATGCACATGTACTTGATCAGTTGAGAAGAAAACTTGATAACAAAGGAGAGAAATGCATTTTTGTTGGATATAGTGATGAATCCAAAGGATATAAATTGTTTAATCCTACAACCAAGAAGGTTATAATCAGAAGGGATGTTCAATTTGTTGAAGATGAAGCATGGGATGGAATTAGAGAGAGCACTTTAAATGTTATAGTCAATATTCCTCAAGATGAGAATGAAATTTCAGTTCCAGCTAATGTACCTTCTGTCCCTATTCAACCTCAAGCAAGTGGTTAAAAAATAACACTAGCTAGTAATGTAAGAGAAGCAACAAGAGGACTATAGATGCCAACAACAACAAGAACTTTTGGTGTAGGACCTTCAAGTCCACATTCTGCAGATTCGAGTGATCTTTAAAACCCAACCTTGGCTATCATGAGGAGGCAAAAAATCAGAAGCATGAGTGATATTTATAATCAAAATGAAGGTGAGAACAATCCTCAGCAATTTACACTTTTTGCATTTTATTCTCAATCTGAAGATCCAATTCATTATGAAGATGCAATCAAAGAAGAAAAGTGGATAACAACAATGGATGATGAGATAGATTCAATTGAAAACAATCAGACATGGGAGTTGTAGAGTCTTCCAAAAGACAAATATGTCATAGGTGTTAAATGGATTTATAAGACTAAATTCAATGCAAATGGAGAGGTGCAGAAGCACAAAGCAAGATTGGTGGTAAAAGGTTATGTACAACAACCTAGAATATATTATAATGAAACTTTTGCACCTGTAGCATGCCTTGACATAGTCTAAATATTATTAGCTTTAGTAGCTAAGAATTGTTGGTTAGTCCATCAAATTGATGTTAAATCAACATTCCTAAATGGATATCTAGAAGAGGAAGTTTACATTGAACAACCACCAAGATATGAGATATTAGGAAAAGAAGATAAATTCTACAAGCTAAAAAAGGCTCTGTATGGTTTGAAACAAGCTCCAAGAGCTTGGTATAACAGAATAGACATCTATTTCACAAATAATTGATTTACCAGATGAAACAGTGAACCAACACTATATACTAAAGCGAATGATGAAGGTAAAATCCTGATCACATGTCTGTATGTTGATGACTTAATTCTAACTAGAAATCTATCAGTTGATTTGTTCAAAACAGAAATGATGAAAGAGTTTGAAATGACAAACTTAGGTCTAATGAAGTACTTTCTGGGAATTGAGGTAACACAAAATGACAATGGAATTTTTATTTCTCAGTCTAAATATGCAAATGATGTTTTAAAGAGATTTAATATGATAAATTTCAAGTTAGAACCCACTCCAATGGTAACAGGTCTAAAATTGAGCAAAGAAGACAAAGGATCAAATGTTAATCCAACTTTGTATAAACAGCTAGTAGGGAGCTTGATGTATTTAACAGCCACAAGGCCAAATATAATGTTTGTTTTTCAGTTTAATCTCTAGATTCATGGAAGCACCAAAAGAGTCACATTGGATGGCTGGAAAGAGAATTATGAGATACATCAATGGAATGAAGAATTATGGCATTCAGTATTCAAGAATAGAGGAATTCAAATTAACAGGTTTTACTGACAGTGATTGTGTTGGAAGTATTGATGATAGAAAAAGCACATCTAGCTATGTCTTTCACTTTGGCAATGGAATAGTTTCATGGGCTTCAAAACACTATCCTATAGTCACATTGTCTTCAGCTAAAGCTGAGTATGTTGCAGCCACGAGTGCATCCTACCAGGTAATATGGATGAGAAGAATATTGATGGAGATACAAAATGAGCAGATAGAGGCAACAAATTTTTAATGTGATAACAATTCAGCCTTAGCTCTATCGAAGAACCTTGTATTTCATTAACACAACAAGCATATTAACACTCAGTTTCATTTTATCAAGGAACTAATTAATGAGAGGGATATTTCCTTAGTTTTTTATAGGTCAAAAGATCAAGTCGTAGACCTTCTCACAAAGCCACTAGGCCAAGATGAATTCCTATGCCAAAGAAGTCGACTGAGTGTCACAGACTGTGCGAGTTTCGGTCAAGGGGGAGTGTTGGAGTTTCACTCCACTCCCGCATCCGTTTCTTGCCCTTACCGCGCCCCCATGCCCTTAAACTCACCAGTTCACGGTTTGGCATCATCGATGAGGCTACCATGCCCACTCTCTCTCCTCTTCATGGTCTCACGACGGTCTGTCTCATAATCAATCGCATTACCATGGTCATCCTCTTCACTATCGGTGGTTTCATGGTGGCGGTCATCTTCACTTACCTCGCTACCACAGTCTAACTACATGATGCCTATGGCAATGTAGTTAATCACCAGGTAGCTGTTACCACACTCCCATAGTTACCCTTCCAACCACGTGTGGTACCATAGTGGCAATCATCGCTCTCTGCTCCATTCGCTCAAACTGTTACAACTCTACCACGGTCTAATCACTATCTGTCCGCGGTAACGCGGTGCCCTTTGTTGCTTGTTGTTCCGACCATGAGTGAGTGGTTCGCGTGACCATCGCAGTCTCTTTCTTAACCATTACGATACTGTAGTGGACCATCTATTGACTGTCTGGGTGATTACCTTGACCACCGCAGCTTCTTCAAATTATTCGGCGGTAACGCGGTTGTTGATTTCTTTTGACCTTCCTTTGGCGACATTTAGTGGGTTATGCATTGGCATTTAAAGGATGTTTTTTGTCATCCGATAGGATAGTCTTAAATATGACTAGGAAAAATGTATAATTTGATTAAACTTGTTTTTGCTGGCATACAAATTTTCCATTACTATTGTATTAAATTTGACTTGGCCGTAAAATTTTAAACATTTGCATGTTTGTAATTTTTTTGGAGAGTGACAGAAGTTTAATACGAAAATTGCTCTGAAGCAGGAAAGAGTTATAATGGCTATTTTGTGTTGAATATAATATTGAAATTATTTTTTTGTGTATGGTTTTATTCTTTGCCATTTTCCTTCATTGTTCACATTTGCATCCACTCCACCAGACAATATTCAGATGAGGGTGTAATGATGTGGTTTGTCTGTATGTTAACTAGAAACATGGAATATAGATACTAGCCCTATGAAATTATTATTGCAATTGTCTATAAGGGAATACGTACATGATATTTGTCAATTGCTATGCAATAAACTTGATCAATACTTACATGGATTTTTAGACCGCAAGGGTTGGCAATCCTTACTTAAAGATCCCTAACTAGTACCCCTCCCTTGACTGCATCAGGTTCAAACATTTCTATAAGAACATAACATTCACAGTTGAGGATTTTCAATGTTTGAAGATGATGCAGTCAAGGGAGGGGTACTAGTTAGGTATCTCTAAGTAAGGATTACCCACCCTTGCAGTCTAAAAATCCTTTGTAAGTATTGATCAAGTTTATTGCATAGCGATTGGCAAATATAATGCATGGAATTCCTTATAGACAATTGCAATAGTAAGTTCATAGGGCTGGTATCTCTATTCCATGTTTCCAGTTAACATACAAACATACCACATTGTTACAATCTCATCTGAATATTTTGTAGTGGAGTGATTGCAAATATGAGCAGCAATTCGGAATCCTTTGTTTCTATTTATCCTTGCAATCTGCTAAAAGATTTTCAACATCATTTTTAAGGAAGTGGAATATAAATTTCCATTAAATGAAAAATCATGTAGCATGTAAAATATTTTAGAGAATATGTAGCATGTGTGAGGTTGCTCTTGTACTTAGAAAAATCATGTAAAGGCCTGTCTGCAAACTGTATCAGCTTCAATCTCTATAAGACAGTCATTAAGAGCACTATTATAACAAGTATGGGAGTCTGCCACCATCAAGAAAGGATCAAAGAGGGTCAATTGGTTTAAGGATCCAAGATTTATGTCAGAAGAAATGTGTTTGAAGAGCATGGGGTACTCCAGTGCTTTGTATGACTAGAATTCTTTATTCTTTTTCTGCACTCACTGTTCATTTGAGGTTTTCCCCTTCAAATACCTGTATAATGTTTTTCAGTTAAAAAACAGTTTAAAAGAAATTACTGGAATCTACACATATTATTTCCCTTCTATTTTCTTTAAGGAAGACAACTTTATACAAATATTATCTTACTCATATTCGATGTAAAGGTGCGTGAACCAAGAGAGTAGAGCCATTTAATATTGTTATGAAGAAGGAGTTTTTTTAATTGAATCAAGGCATAAATAAAAAAATTACAAAGAAGTAACCATAGTCAAACATCAGCAGTGACATACAACAAGTTCCTATGAAAGAAAGGCATTCACAGTTGCTAAACAACACTAAACCATAAAGATAGTACGGTCTTCCAACAAACAGTCTAATTTGTATAATCATAAAAATTGGAACTCCACATAATTATTGATCTATGTAGGGATAGATAAGCTTTGACACTTTATTTGAAAAAGCTAAAAAGCAACTTGTTGATTTTTCTTTGACGATTCCAGAAGCTACCAGTAGCCCACAAGAATGGTCTGGAAGAACATTATAAATGGCTAACTACATTTTGGGTTTCAGGTTCGAGAAGCATCTTGACAAACATGCAGCTAGGGTTTTTGAGGTGAGAAGCATGTATTTTGCAATTTGGGCCCAAATTTTAGTTTACAATTTTAGGGTTTCAAAATGAGTTACAATTTACAATTTGAAAATTCATTTGTAATATATTTGACAACTTCAAAAAGATGAGAAGGTTGTTCATTTTCTTATATAATAATATAATTCACTCTTGCAACCTCAGAAAAATATGAGAAATATGTGATTAACAATTCTCTAGAAATTTATTCTAAAAATGTCAAATACAAAGAGAGATTTCTAAAACAGTAAATAATATTATTTATAAAACTAAAAAGTAAACTTTTCTTTTTCATAATTTAAACTAGTAGTACCATTTCTTTAAATATTTTGGTTGTTACTTTTAAATTTAAATAAAATTCAAAGATTAATAGTTTGGGCTGGAGATGGAAGGGTCATAACAAAGAGAGGTTGATTTTAATGAGAGCCATTGTGATTCCCCATGGGATATAATAGGCCACTCAATTTCCTTGAATCAAGTACTATTGTAATTGAATAGCAATCTTTCAACTTCCCATCTATAACTCCAATCACAGGTGTAGCTATGGAAGGTGCAAGGTTAACTGTCAAATACGAAAAAAGAAGTATAACTTAGAAACAATCATCAATTAAAGTTACACAAGAATTCATTTGAAAAAAATGACTAGCTAAATAGAAAACCCAAGTTATTAAAGCATAAGGATGAAATATTTTTTAAAAGAATGTATTTGTTGGAGTGAGTAGTAGTAAACAACTTATAGAAATGGGAGTTGAAGATTTCCTCTTTCCCTTTTTTTACATTGTTGGACTTCATCGGTTGGCAGCTGAAAAATTATGTTGAGAATGTTAAAATAATTTTCCTAAATGGATCATGCAACAAATAAGCTTGAGGAAAATAATGAGAATTTCACCTACCTGATGGTGGGGGAATTAGATTTCCTTGCACCCCAAAGAAGTAAACTTGCTCATAATCATGAAGCAATACAATGCAATGTCTATCGAATACAAATGATGCATTGGTTGGACTTGATGAGATATTAAATGCCTATGATATCTCTTTCCTTTTCTTGTCTTTGGTGACCTAATAATAATAAAACATAAGTAAAATTATTTCCAAAAATCAAGACAAGAGAGTCCAATAGAGATTATCATTCAACACCAAATAAGATGGGATGATATAGTTGGAAATTACTTCACCTAATTTCAAACATAGACTAAGAAACCATCATATAAAATAAAATAAGAACTCTAACATATCCCATAATCATTACAATATCAATTAAAAATGATTAAGAAAATCACCTTGATGTGAAATTCCACTAGAAGAGAAGAATAATCACAAATGATCATACCATTATCTTGATACAAAATTGAACATTCTTATTTTGAAATTATTTAGAAAAAGCATTTAAAAAAATGGATGTTTTGTTTCCTTGCTTACCCCTTGGGATTGAACTATATTGATGTGGCTCTTTGATAACTACCAAAAACCCTAATTTAATATTTTTGATAAATTTTCTATTTGTTAAAAATTATATAATAACTAAATTTAAAGCATATAACTAGAGTGTAAGGCATGCATGTATCACACATTTATTTTTCCATTTTTTATACATTATTAATTAAAATTAAAAACATTTTATATAAATAGTTGCAGTTAAGGAATACTTAGGAAAAAATTTCTAGATTATGATAAAAAAAATGTAAATAGTAGAAATTCAAAAGGAAATACCTTCAACATTTTCCACAACTAATATTTTTTCTTATCTTTCTTCCATTTGGACATATCTCCCATTTCATGTAGATTATTTCTTTGCATTGAAGCCAATTTTCGTAGAAAATTTTTGACAGAGAAATTGCAGCCTTTCTCCCATGTATGATGAAATACCCATTATAAAAAAAATAACATGAAACATGCATGTTTTTTTGAAGTGATTTGAAAGTAATATGCATTAAACATAAAAAATGTGACATGAAATCATAAAACAAGGGGCATTATGACATGAAGTGTACAGGACATGAATTGTTTGACGCTCATGTTAGCAAATCAACTATAATGTGTTACATTGCAACTTATTTTGATGGTTCACCCATATATTTGGGTATTTTGCCTAGTACTTGCTAGCAATACTAGGTCTCTTATTGCCCTCTGCAGACTTATTCAATATTTTCTTAGTAGAAAAAAAATATTTTGACGTGTTAGACTATACCAATTGTTAATATATTTTGGTTTCATTTTTTTTTTTCAAACAAGTAATATGAAATAACTTTTCACACATATCACATATCAAATTTTTTATATCAACCAAATAATTACACATTTTAAAATTTTGTTTCACGATGTCATCACCAACAAAGCCTGGATGTTCTATCACTCTAGATTTTAGAGAATCAAAACTAAAAATATTAGTGTCATTTTAAATGTATGTATTCAAACCATTCTTCATAGTATATATCTTTACTGGTATAAGCAATGTTCTTTTCTGTAGTGCATAATGAACTTCCTAAAGTAGAAGCATTATGATCTCAACATGCTAGTTGGCCCTTGAAAACTGGTATTGAAGGATACAGTTTGACACATTCATTATTTTGTTTTTCTTTTGTAGCAATTGATATCCTTGGATTTATGCAGCTGTTATAATCTTCATCAATTTGCCTCTTACATTTTGAAGGTCATCAATAGATCCTGTACCATTAATCAAAATAAAATTGGTGTCAGAAAGTTTTTTTGTTTTTTTGTTGGGATTTGTCCCAACTCTCTCGCGTCATTTTGGTCTCTACCGCACAACCGCACTGACCTCATTATTTGCTCGTGGTACCGCGGTGTTACCATGATACCGCGGCCTCATCTTCATGCACCTGTGGTAGTGCGGTGACTACCGCTATACCGCGGGCCTCCTTCTCCCTCACCATGGTAGTGTGGTTACCGTAGCCACCGCGTCCTATCCCAGGCCACTTGCGGTTAGGCGATAACCCCCACGATACTGCTAGCCACTCTTGCCATCACCGCAGTAATGCGGTATTTCATCTTCTCAGTCGGTGAAAGTTAGTGGGAGTTGGCGGTTATTTATTTTGATGGGACATTTTTTTATACCGATCAGACTTTTCTTAAATGTGATTTGATCGACCTTTTGTTGGCACATCGTATTTTCCTTTATATTGTAATTATTTGATATTTTTTTGGTGGTCATGGTTTTTAATGATACAATGTTATGTTGAATATAGTAGTGGTAGAAGGCAAATGAATATGGCTCTACAGTAGCTAAGTTAAAGATAAAAATAAAAATGAAAGGTTAAATTGAAAAGTGGAAGCAAATTTGCAGCAGCAGCTACTGTATAAAGAAAAAGGATTTTGAATATAATAAAATCTATAATGTGTTCTATGTGTGAAAATTTTGTGAGTTTTTTTTTTTTTTGTGTGTTCTTAGTCTCTACTCCTACAAAGTGGTATTAGAGATAATGGTGAATCTATGTGAAGTAGTCAATGTCTAGATTGAGAAATCAATAGGGTGTGTTTCTATCAGTCTAACAGACAAGTATGGTAGTTGGTCAAATAGATGAGTTTGCAGAGCCTCTTAACTCAAGGAGATATAGGAGTTGGTTTAGATAACGAAGTAAGTAGCCATTGTAGTTGTATGAAGCTATTGATTCTAGTGAAGAACACATTGTATTAGTTGACTGGCCCATGAATATATTGGTGTGCTTTCTGTTGAAAGTCAGTCATGATGTAATGGAAAAATCTAAAGAATTTGTTCTAGTCTCCCACTGAAATAAGAGTTGGATCAAGTAACCAGAGAGAGAGATTTGAAGAGGAACAAAAAGACTGTGGTTACCTTATGAGTTGTTTGAAGAGCCATGAATGGTTAGGCTCACTGGGAGTAGAGGTTCATGTGTTATGCGTTTGAGGAAAAGCCATAGAGTGTCTAGGAATCCATCTAGTGTTTTAGTTAAAAATAGTTGTTATGACTGCAAAGTCTCAAAAGCTAGTCTGGGATTTGGAAATATCAAATGTTTATGACTGGTTGCTGAGTAGAAGGCTGCAGACCTTTGAGAACATCAGAGGAATGAAAAACGCTTGAAGAAGAATTATTGTGAAAGAGCTAGAGAAGCTGTATTTTAAAACAAAGAGAAGAAGTTTACAAGAAAGAAGAAGTTGTTACAAGGAGGTGTTTCAAAAAAATTGTGAAGATAGTTGATGAGACTTGTCAAAAAAGAAGAAGTTGAGTTAAATAAAAAGACTGTGTAGAACACCAGTTTCCAAAACAAGTGAAGTATTGCAGACCCAGTTGCTGAACAAATGAAAAATAGAGGCTGAAGAAGATTAAAGCTCAACAAAGCTGCTATATCCCTGGAACAAGTTCAAAAGAGGTAAGCTGAAACTTCCTGTTACAAATGGGGAAAGTAGGAAAAAGGGTTAAGAAAGTAAATGAAAATTTGACATCTACAAAAGATGTTTTATAAGATGAATTAATAGTGCTTAAAGATGAGCTGGGTGTTGTTAAAAAGGACAATGGGTGCTTTATTGAAAGAATAAAAGATCTGTTGAAAGAAAAGTGTTTGTTGTTAGATGAAAATGATGATCTTGAGAAAGAACTGAGAAAGGTTAAGGCTAGAAATGAAGAGCTAGAAGATAGGTTGAAGTCCTTTGAAAATGTAGAGCAAAGAAGTGAGGAATTTGAACAAAGAATAAAATTGTTTGATGAAATGGAGGAAAAAAGAGAATATTTGGAAGAGATTTTAAAAAAAGTAGAAGAGGAAAAATGTTCACAGCTGAAGAAATTCATAAAATTGAAAGAAGAAAATGATAAATTAATCTTAGCATGTAATGATTGTGTGAAAACAAAAATTTCAGTCTATGATGTCTCATGTGACACAATAGATTTGTCTGTTTCATTTGAAAATTATGTTTCTCTTGAAAATGTTGATAATAAAAAGTTTCAAGATGAACATGTTGATGAATTTGCAAATATGGCTAGTTGTAATAAAGTGCTAGAACCTACAAAAGATGTTTGTTTTGAGGAGAATGTAGGGTTGAAAATCATGAAAAGAATGGGTTATACAGGACAAGGTCTAGGCAAACAAGAACAAGAAATGAGAGAGCCAATTGAGGCTACAATGAGGCTGAAGTTTGAAGGTCTTCGTTATGTCCCAAGAAAAGGAATTTCTACTACAAGTGCAGGTAAGTTTGTTAAATAAATGAAGAGTAATGAGTGTTCACATTGTCATAAAAAATGACACACCAAGGAGAAGTGCTGGGATGTTCACCCTTGCAGTCTATGTGGTTCAAAAAATCATTATGAGGAAAAGTGATGGAGTAGAGTGTCAAAGAATGGATCTGGTTCAGAAGGTATAAAGATGGACTATGGATGGATTAGTTACTTAGGTTGGCACAAGCTAATAGGTATGTTCAAAGGACTATATAAGTGCTCATATGTGAAAGTTCACAAAAATTCTGAGAGGTTTGCAAGTTCAAAAGAAATGGAAACCATCATGAGTGAAAATAAATTGATGTCTAATGAGACATCTTCAGATTGTGAAAGTACCTTGTTAATGTTTTGAAGACTTGATACAAAAGATGTTGAAACTGCAATTGCAGTAGAAAGGGTAAGATGAATGGCTTAATTTTTGTATACATTTGAAATTTTTGTCTGTCTTGAAAAGTGAGAAAACATTGCTGAAATCAAGGAACAATGTTATGCAAGATGAAGTCTCAAGTACTTCTAAGTTTGAGTATATATGGTTCTTGTGTAAAGTGATATAAAAATTCAGAAATGTAGCCAAAGCTACCATTAAAAAATTTAATTGAGGTATTGCTGCTACTATTAAAAGAATTAGTTAAGGTGATGATTATGGGTGCTTTGAAAAGTAGGCATGAGAAGACAATCAAGAAAGAAAATGGAAATAAAATTTGATTGTGGAGAAGAGCTATCATTAGATGATTGAATATGTAAAAAAAAGGGAGGTCATAGCCACAGCTGTTGGAGGAAAAAGATTGGAAGATGTTTTAGTAGCAAAGTGAAAACTATCAGTGAAGATTGTTGATCAGATATGTCCAAGCTCAAGGAGACAAGGTTGATTAGTGACACAATACAAGCTGCCTAAGAAAAGAGGCATTGTAGACTTGAAAAACAGAGGTCACAAAATCTTGCATAGCTTACAAGTGATTAAAATTGTTGAGGAAGAAATTTGGATGCAAAATTACAACAAATAAATCTAAGTCAATTGTTGAGTCTAAAAGATTAAAGAATAGAGTGAGGTGTTGCCCCCATCAAAAGCCAAATTCAGAGGAAATCTAAACATTATAGTCAAATGACTTATTTGATTGCTCAAGAAGGGTGTTATGTGTTGTAGATTTGAAGGGCCTAATTCAAAGGAATGTTGATGTTGTGCTGCTACGTAAGTGCCAGAGTAAAAATTGGTAATTTTAGAAATTATAAAATGTTTTTAAATCATGTCAGAAGTCTTGTAAGTTATTTCCAGAGGGCAGTTGACAGAAATTTGTGAAGAGGGTAGATTAAAAATGAGTTTTTTTTTTTTTTTTTTTTAAAGGGGGGATTTCTATAGGATGCCACAAGTGCTTTGTTAATGGAATTGAAATTGTTTGCTTGAAGAGTCTGGAAGTTCCATTTCTTGAAAGGTAGATATCATAATGAATTAAAAAAAAATTATAAAAATTGAAGCCAACGTGAAGATCCAAGGAGATTTGAGGCTGTTAGAGAATCTAGAGATCAAACTAAATTTGTGAAAAGAAATTTCTACCAGAAAGGTTGTAGGTTGTGGATAAGAGAATAAAAATATTGTAGTTGAAAGCAATAACAGAGCTTCAGAAGAAATGAAAAAAATAGTAAGTCTGAAGACTTAGCTGAAACAATGAGTCGAAAAACAAGCCGTAGTTGATGGACAATAGATTTAAAAAAAGGGGGATCCTCAAGTGATTGTAGAAGTTATGGAGAAAATTCAAAAAAAAAAGGCACATGAAGCAGTCATACATAAAAAATCCAAGACAACAGATGTTACATTTAAGGAGGGAGATCTTTTTGGTTTTTGTTGAATAGAGAAGCAGAATGCAGTCATCTTGACACAGGACGAGAAAATTTTGTTTGCAAAGAGTGCGTCTGGGCATTTTGATTGGTGGGAGTTGCGATTAAGGTAGAGTGTTGGGATTTGTCCCAACTCCCGCGTGCCATTTTGGTCTCTACCATGCAACCGCGTAGACCTCGTTATCTACTCGCAGTACCACGGTCTTATCACGATACCACAGCCTCATCTTCATGTACCCGCGATAGCATGGTGACTACCGCTATACCGTGGGCCTCCTTCTCCCTCACTGCGGTAGTGTGGTTACCACAGCGACCACATCCTCTCCCGGGCCACCCGCGGTTGGGCGATAACCCTCGCGGTACTACTAGCTAGTCTTTCCATCACCGCGGTAATGCGATATTTCATCTCCTCAGTCGGCGACAGTTAGTCGAGTCTGAGCTGGCGGTTATTTATTTTGATGGGACATTCTTTTATACCGATCGGACATGTCTTAAATGCGATTTGATCGACCTTTTGTTGGCACATCATATTTGCCTTTATATTTTAATTATTTGATATTTTGTTGGTGGTCATGGTTTTTAATGATACAATGTGATGTTGAATATAGTAGTGGTAGAAGGTGAATGAATATGGCTATGTAGTAGCTAAGTTAAAGATTAAAAAAAAAATGAAAGGTTAAATTGAAAAGTGGAAGCAAATTTGCAGCAGCAGCTCCTCTATAAAGAAAATGGATTTTGAATATAATAAAATCTACAATGTATTATGTGTGTGAAAATTTTGTCTAAGTTTTTTTTTTGTGAGCATTTTTTTCTCTTTTGAGACAAACATATGCCATTTATATCATCAATTGATATCTCTAGCTCAAAATGTATGTTGGAATTGCAGCCAAAAAGCATATTCCTTGAAAATGTTAGGATCAAAGTAAGCACTTATAACTGTCAAACAATGGAAACAAGTTAGTCTATGCATAACAAAAATGAAATATGATAAAACAAAACTATTGCAGGGATGTTAAAGTTTCCTTAAGCTCTCTCTCTCTATATATATTCTTATATCATATCTTTTATAATTGAAGCTGAATATCAATGACAAGGATTTCAGAATAAGGTGAAGGGAAGATATAATAGGATAAGATAATAAAGAAATTTGATACAACAATAGTCCATATATTGTGCTATAGAAAATAAATGCATTAATAGTTTTAATTGCACTATTATAATAGTGATAAACTCAAAGCTTTCAAATTAGCAACAGGAAGTTAATGTGTTAGAATTGGAAATTAAATTTTGCAATTTGGTAACTTAACTGATCAGAATTGGAAAGAAACTCAACCAAGTATAGTATATTGTGCTATATATAAGCCTATAAGAGCTGATTGCACTGTAATAATAATAATAAAGTTTAGCTAATTACATTAATAAATAGCACCCTAACTAGCACCTTAACTGATCATAGTTGGAAGGAATCTTAGTAAACACTCCATTTTCTAAATACAAATTTGCATTACCAAATCTTAGGGTTGCAATCTAACATGATATAAAATATATAATTTCCCCCAAACATAACTAGATACAATATGCTTGAAAACTTTAAGAACCAAGCAATGTCTAAACAGAGAAAATAAATGGATCTATAGTTTCAGGCTACATCAAACAATGAATTTAATACAAGTCAAAAAAGCTTGAAAAATGTTTGGACACGAATTTTATTCAGATTAATGGTATAGGATCTATTGATGACCTTCACAATGGATTTACAAGTAAGAGGCCAATAGTTGAATATTATAAAAGTTGGTGGTATAGGACCTATTGATGACCTTCAAACTAGATTTACAAGTAAGAGGCCAATTCTTGAATATTATTAAAGCTACATAAATTGAAAGATATTAGGTGCTATAGAAGAAAGAGAAACCATTGAATCTTTCAAACTATGTCCTACAATCAGAAATTTTAAGAGCCAACTAGCATGCCAGGATTATAATGCTTCTACTTCTGGAAGTTTGTTATGCACTAAAAAAAAGAACATTGCTAATACTAGTAAAGGTGCACCAAGCGGGTTGACTTCAAGTCAAGAAATAAACTATGAACTGTTGTGCATCCATTTTAAAGGGCACTAATAATTTTAGTTTTTGATTCTCCAAAATTCGGAGCTATAGAAAATCCAACGTTTGTTGGTGGTGGCATCATGAAACAAAAAGTGAAACCAAATGACATTGACGATTGGTATGGTCCAACATTTCAGAACGAGAGAAAAAATGTGAATATCTTTTTTCTACTAAGAAAATATTGAATAAAGAATATCTTTTTTCTACTAAGAAAATATTGAATAAATTTGCTCAGAACAACAAGAGAACAAGTATTGGTAGCAAGTACCAAGCAAAAATTACTATATATGGGTCAGCCATCACAATTCAATTATAACACATTATAGTTAATTTTCTAACATAACCATGAAATTCATTGTTTTTGTGTTTCTAAAACAATGTTTTGTTTGATCCTAGGTCTTCAGAAATGTCATTGAATAGTTTTATAGTATGAATAGAGGAAATTGAAAGGAATTTTTTTTCAAAATCAAACATAAATGGTGTATACATCTCATGCCATGACCTCTTTTTTTATAATTTAATGTCACAAAATTCTATTTTTAATACTTATTAATTTGAAATCACTTCAAAAAATTGCATGTGTGCTATTTTTCAATTTTTTTATATTTAAAATTAGGCACCAAAATATTTAAAGAAGTGGTAGTATTTGTTTGAATTATGCAAAAAAATTAAGGCTTTTTTATTTTAAAAATATTATTATTTATTATTTTAGAAATCTTCTCTTTGTATTTGAATCTTCACATCAACCTATAACATTTTTACAGTAAATTTCTGCAAGATTGTTGATCACATATTTCTTAGTACTTTTTGAAGTTGGAAGGGTGAATGATATTATTATATATAAAATAAATTCATCTTTTTTGTCTAAAATATTTCTGTAACAATTTTACTTGAATTTCATTGATAAAATGATCAATTATAATGGGTCTTCAATCATACTTATAATTGAACTTGGATTTTTCAATATTACTTGTCAGTCAAGATATAAGAAAAATTAAATGAACAACCTTTTCACCTTTTCAAAGTTGTCAAACATATTGCAAGTGAATTTGCAAATTATAAATTCTAATTCATTTTGAAACCCTATAATTATAAACTAAAGTTTAGGCCTAGATTGAAAAAAATTTCTCACCCAAGAAAGCCCTAGCTTCATCTTTGTAGTAGTCAAACCATTGTGATAGAAGTTGAAATGATTAGATTGCACGATATATGCCAAAATGGGTTCATTCAAATGCTTTAAGAAAAATACAGAGAAAAAGTCAATTGTTTCGCAGATCCACTGCATTTCTACTAAAAGCCCAGCATTTGTACTTACGAAAAAAGAAAACGCTTAATTTGGAAAACCTGAGCATTTGAAAAGAAGGCTTTTGCTTTTTTAGTTTTTAATGAATTGATTGAAGTGGAGCTGATTTACCTAGAAGTGAGACTTTGGTAAGTGTAATAAAAAAATAAGAGAAAGAAATCTGACGGATAAAAATGAAATTTTTATGATTTTCAAATATAGAGATGAGAAAGAGACTGGAGCAGCCACCGAGTTAAAGCAACACTACTCTGATATTGGGAATTTGGGATCAGTATTCTCAGAGAAATGGAATTTTCCATGAATGATGATGTACCAATTTCCTTGTAGCTATTATGCCTTCAACGTGAGGGAGACCACTAGTGGAGCAGCTCCTCAATAGGGCATTGATGTGTATGCTAAGTAGTACAGTTATCCTCATAATCATTTTATTTGTGTTATTTAATTTACTATATTTTAAAATTTATAATCCACTTCTTTTAATGGAAATTTATATTCCACTTCTTTAAATAGCAATTTGCAAGGATAAACAGAAATGAAGCATTCCCAATTGTTATTCAAATTTGAATCCACTCCACTGGACAACATTCAGACGAGAGTGTAATGATGTGGTTTATCTATCTGTTAACTGGAAACATGGAATAGAGATACTAGCCCTCTGAAATTATTATTGCAATTGCCTATAAGGGATTCCCTGCATTGTTGGAGTGAAGAAAAAGCATGATAAAATAGCAAACACATATTATATTAAATAATAAAAAAAATTACATATATTAGATCTCCTTGCAGCTCTACAATGTTTTACTCTGAGAAGAGTAAATAGTCCTTACACTACACAATATTTATAATCATATTGATGGGATAAGCATTGATGTCATGGTCTGCACTGATGGGATGCTCTAACCACGAGATCTGGCTCTCTTGATTACCAGTCCATCCTAAGTTCAAGTGTGATTCACTTGTTTTATCAACACTCTTCATTGAGTCACTCTATGGGTGCTCGAGGATCCTAGTTTTAATGGGCTCCATTGGCCTCATACATTGCTTTCATACAAAAACATAATGCCGCAACATTCAACAATATTTATTTTTAACAACTTCACTTATCTTTTCATAAGAGGCATCTGCTATCCTCCTTGATGTTCTCATCTCACTTGTCAACTCTTCATTCTTTCATTGTTTTACAGACTTTAGAAATGATATTCACAATTTTGACTCTCAACCTAGGCACATACTTATCCAATCTCCTCAAACTTCCTACTACCTCAATAGCTATATGACAACCTTCAAGAATGACAATAGAAACAACACAAAACATACCACAATTCTATCAATTTACAACTTTGACTATCTTCCATACAAATCTTCAATCTTCAGTAGGCACTTGCTTTGGACTCTTACTCTAGTCTACAACCCCCTTTCCTTTCCACAATGGTAATAAGCAATCTTTACCAAAAAAAAAAAATTACTTACCAGAGGTTCTTCTTTGGCAGGGATGACTTAATCACTGCAAATCTCCCCTTAACTGTTGCGGCAGTTTTTCCTTGGCATCAAATTTTTGACAATGTCTTCAGACTTGTGTTATTTCCTTCCAATCTTAATGGCTAAAAATGATGCAAAAAACTTTTCTTTTGTTAGCAAAAACACCTTGCTTCAAGCGGTAACTTTCTCCACAGTGATTTGGGCCTAGCTTCAGAGTGGACATGGTTTCATTTGACAATGGCTTCAAACTTGCCACAAACTCCTTGGCAGCACACATCCTTATCGGCTTGTTCTCTTGCAGAAATTTCTTGCAAACTCTTCTTTAATATTTCTGACGGCATGTCTGCTTGAACTCGAGACCTATAGGAGTCACTGAGCTGAGAAATTATTGGTAAATATATTGCATCCACATCACAGATTCGAATCCCAGCAAGGCATATTTCCTCCTCTACAGCCAGAATTGCTACGATTTGAGAGTAGTGAGGCTCCCCATCTCCATACAAACAACTTATGCTCACAAAATTGCCCTACAAAAATAAATAGAAAACATCAAAACTGAGTAGGAATTGGAGTGCTCACTAAACTCCCCCTGTGAAACAAGGATTCCCCATGAAATCCATTTACAAAGATTAAACTAGGAAAATGAAGAACAAGATATGAAAGACAAGTAAAATCCTAATTAATCATGCAAACTCTTGATCCCATGGGGGAATTGGTTCTAATTGGTGTGTCGAAATCAGCCCTTTCCCAACTCGTTTGTAAGCTTGATGATGATTGATCCACTTTGGTTGAATTCCCGCATAACCTAGCTAAGAGCTTGATAGAGATATGAAAATGACTATGCTTGAAGGTGGATTTGAGTATAATAAGTTTACTCAGATTGTGGATGTTTGAATGAGAGGAAGAGTGTCTCATTTATAGATTTCAAATTGGAAGAATGAGCAAGATTTGAGCAATGTGGGATAAACGTGTGATTGGAGGAGGAATGAGCACATTTTGGTCAATGTGCATGATAAATGCTATGAGATTCAAATTTGAAATTTGAATGTGACATGTTGGAGGGAGAAATAAATGGAGTTAATGTCACTTGGTTCAATGCACAAGGATGTGTAAGAGGCATTAAATGCCTTGTTGGAAGGACCAAGTCCATTTGAATTTGAATTCAAATTTGAGGGAATATTCCCGTTTTATGCCATGTTGAGAGAAAATAGAGAGTTAATAAATCAAAGTAATTGATTTATTGTGCAAGTGGGAAAAGCTAGAGGATGGGACATAGATTAGGACTAAATTAACCAAAGGTTAGTTAATTTAATGGGAGATTAGGAGATGTGACAATTTTGACTTGAATTTATGAGTTAATTTAAATCAAGAGTTGAGAAGAAAGAGTTTAATTAAATAAATGATTTGATTTATTTACCTAAAGAGGATAGTGTTAGATTAAATTAAATAAGGTTTAATTTATTCAATTTAATAAGAAGACTTTATGGATTTAATCAAATAAAATGAATTGTTTAATTAAAAGGAGTTTTACAGAATTAATTAAAATTGATTGATTTAATTAACATGAGATGATGACTTAATTAGATAAAGTTGATTTATTTAATTAAGAGATGAAGAGCGATGAATTTAATCAAATATAGATTATTTGATGAAATAACTAGCAAAGGAGATGATTCAGGATGAAATGGCGTTAGTAAATCAGGATCCAGTGTGCCAGATCGAATTGTACTTTTGCCATGTCTACATTTTTCCCCTCTTTGAGGCAATGTACTTGTTGCATTGATTCAAAGAATAAACTGTTGTGATTAAAGTTCAAAATTTCTCAATTTTTTTTTCAGATGCCCCACTACTACCCCAGCAGAAGGATATTGCTGGTCTACTGCCCCCCTCTAGAGATCGAGCATAAATTTTTGATTTTCCGATTGAGATCGCGATAAAATGCGAGAGGAGTGGTTCTATTGATCAGAGGATGAAAGATATTTCTTGATGTAGACAATTCTGATGATGTATAGATAGTCATCGGCCATGGGTAGCCTCATGTATATTTTGAGATCTCACACCTACCTGATACTTGGATAGAAATGTTAGTAAAGATAGAAGGATTCAAAGAATAATATGGATGGAGGGAGGATCCAACAAGCCTACACTATGATGATGATGATGATTTGCTTACCAAGAGTCAGGATTTTCAAAGGCCAATTACTTTATGTTTGATAACACACATAGGTATGATGCATCAAGGTATAAAGGACCAGGATGGTGTTGTAACTAGTGTGATGGACTTTGACTCAACAATCAAATAGGAGTATTCTTGTTCACACTTGACATACAAAAACCTTGCTAGGATGGAACTAACAAAGAAAGTATTCGCCAAGTTATTTTACAAAAATATCCAACAAGCATAATAGATAAAAAAGATAATGATCATTGCCCCATTCCTTTCTCTCTAAACCTATTTTGTTTAGGCATCATCAAGAAGTCCTTGGAATGAGCACAAAATAAGATAAGTCAAAAAGACCAAATAAAGTAAACAAACAAGCTAATGTTTCTTCATACCGCTAGCCAAGGCTAAACTACTAGGGGGGTACTGATGCTTATGTCCATCGTGGAAAGGATTCATCGTAGGACATGTTGTGATCAAGGTTTTGATGGGACTGACTAGGTGATAAGCTATTGATACTCCGAGTTGTTCAACTTGCTGACTTACGGATCTAGACTTGAGACTTTGACGATTTAGGTGTTCACTTTTGAACCTGCTAGACTTGCATATGATTGACTCACCAAAGAATGAAGGTGATGATGATTTATTAGAAATGATGATTATCGCGGGTGAAAGCGAGATGAGATGGATGCACCATTTTGAGTTTTTCAAATGTTTTGAGTCTGTTTTTGGGTTTTTTGAGATTTTACAGTGTTTTAGGTATTTTGTGTCTCGGGGGCCAACCAAGGATGGCCTTTCCTATGTTGAAGCTTAGAGATGACTTAGATCATATGAAAATTGACTTGACTACATGATGAGATGGAAGGGCAACAAATTTCTAGATTGTGACGGATGCCTAAAGGACTGACCTAGGGTGTGAAATAGATGGGCAAATGGATTGTCATTGCGACGGATGCCTAAAGGACTGACATAAAATGTGAAAAAAATGGGCAAACAGATTGCCATTGCGACGGATGCCTAAAGGACTGACCTAAAATATCTTGGGGGATGATCAAAGATCAACCTTGCCTACGTTCAAGCTTAGAGACGTAGTTCGGGAAGATGACACTGTTTTTTATTTTTCAAATTTTTGACATGTTTTTGGATTTTTGAATGATTTTTTGAATGTTTTGGATTTTTTCACATGATTTTGACGATTTAGATATGGAAATGATATCAGTGCTCTATTTTGAGATTTTTTTGAAAACCAAGCTTAATGTTGATCGATTGGATTGATGGATTGATAGTTTGACTAAGTGTGTTAAGTCAAACAAAAGCGATAATGCACTTGTAAAATCTAGGAAGTTGTGTTATCCTAGAGTAAACTTGTACAAAAGAGTATGGCTTGACTAAGTGTGTTAAGTCAAACAATTTGATGATGGATTGGATAACTTGACTAAGTGTGTTAAGTCAAATAAGATGATAATGCTCTTGTAAACTCTAGGAAGTTGTGTTATCCTAGAGTAAACTCATGCACAAGAGGGTGGTTTGACTAAGTGTGTTAAGTAAAACAATGCGATAATTGATTGAATTTGATGGATCAAGATTGATGAAGCTTGATTTGGAACAAAATTGTTTTGTGATTTAATGTGGCATTGACGAACAAGTTAGATGCGACTGATATGAATTATTAGATTGTTGTTTGACAAAAGATAAAGCTTCATAAGGAACATCATCTTGTCAAAATATGCCATGGGCTAGTGATTTGGATCTTTGGCTCACAAATGCTTTAACCAATTTGATTTCAAGTTTGCCAATGTTCGGATCACCACATAAGTTGGAGGATATATATCAAGATTTATTTTGGAAACAAGATGTAAATAGCTTCCCCCAGTGTCTAGCAATGTACGGAATTTCATGGATGGATGGATATGGTAAGCATGCAAAGGATGCCAAGGATTATCTTGTGATAAGATAAGTTGTTCGAATAGAGGATGCTCATTTGGATAATGTTTCTTGGCTCAGATAATGTTGGGTAAGATAGTGTAGTTGCTAAATTTTGCAACATGTTAGTATCCTAATAAATTTCTTCATGGAAATCAACTAACATGGCACAGTCAAACAACCCTATGAAATATTGAACCATACTAAATAATGCAAATAAAACACTAAAATACCAAAGAGACTCATTGCAAGTATGTTAAAACCTATCCCATAGTGGGAGTGGTGCCTCTTGAAATGTGGAAAGAAAGCCCTTTCCCACCCCTTGATAAGCAAGATTGCCAAAATGAAAGATGATGAAGAGAAAAATTAGTTCTCACATATAGAGAGTAACTTTGCATGGAAAAGTGTTGTCCTCAAATTGTGTTGCAGTTGTGTTGTTGAAAAGCCTTGGTTTTATAGATTCAAGATTGAAAGATTGAGAGATTTTGATGAATGTGGGATCATTCATAAGCCAATGACAAGATGCCACTTGTCAAGATTTGAGAGGATGAGTAATGTGCAAGTTTTGGCCAATGTGCCAATTTCAAATTTGAAAATGGCAATAAATGAATATGGTCGAAGATTTTGGGCGGAATTGTGTTTGGCCAAAAAAGTCAAACAGGGGATTTAATGAGGGCATATTCCTTGGGAATATGCATTTGTGAGGAAAATAGTGTTTTAATAAATCAAATTAAATGATTTATTGTGCAAGTGGATGGGACATGGGTTAGTCTTAGCATTAATTAGTGATCTGACTAATTAAGCTACTGATTAGTTCATTGTGACACTTTGATTTAAATTTGTGGGTTAGAATAAATAAAAATGAGAGGATATTAGATATTTAATTAAATACATTTGATTTAATTAAATCAAGGAACTTTAGGAGGTTAATTAATTAATTTGATTTAATTAATTAAGAAGAAAAACTTAGTGAATTAATTAAATTGGCTTATTTATTTAATAGATGGAATAATGTTCAATCAAGCATGATTAGATGTATCAATATATTTTGTATGTCTACATTTTGCCCCTCTTTGAAGCAATGTACTTGTTGCATTGGTTCAAAGAATGATGTCGTTGACATCAAAATTAAAAAAATTCATGATTTTTTTGGATGCCCCAGCGAAAAGAAGTATGTTAGTACATTGCCCCCTCGAGAGATCGGGCGAAAAGATTTGATTTGAGGTTGATTTCACGACAAAGAGGTTCAAAATGGATGTATGGATGGATAGACTATATGAACTATATGATAATGATGATGTAAATGAGATGTTTGGAAGATGCTTAGAATAACAAATCGATATTCTCCTAAACAACTTAAATGATTATGCAAATGAGATGACATGATTATGTAGGATGCAGGATGGATGATGTTGTCCTATGATGATATGATGTGATTATGTAGAATGAGAGTACGGATGCAGGATGGATGAATTGTTAGCATGAAAGAGGATAGAAAAATGAGAGGGATCAACCCTTGAATCCAAGAAAATTCAAAAGTCCAACAAGTCCACTAGTCGTCGAGACTTTATTGGATATGATGATGAATGATGATGATGTATTGCTTATCCAAGGATGGGAGAGATAAAGAGCATACCATTCTTTATGTTTGATAACACACATAGGTGCAATGCATCAAGATATTACGAACCAGGATGGCATCGCACCTGGTGTGATGGACTTTGACTTGTCAAATAGATAGGAGTAGTCTTGTTCACACTTGACAAACATAACCTTATTCAGAATGTAGTTCAGATATTTTAGACATCTTGGGCCAAAGCATAAAAAAGGCAAGCCTTCTTATGTGATCAACAAGATACCTAAAACATCCTTCCTACCAAAAAAACAATGTATGCATGACAAAGTTATTTTACAAGAATATCCAACAAGCACAATAGATAAAAAGATAATGATCATTGCCCCATTCCTTTCTCTCTAAACCTATTTTATTTACACATCATCGAGAGGTCCTTGGAATGAGCGCACAATAAGATAAGTCAAAAAGACCAAGATAAAGTAAATAAACAAGCTAATGTTCTTCATACCGCTAGCCAAGGCTAAACTACAGGATTACCTAATACTGATGTCCATCGTAGGAAGGTCATATTCCTAGGAAATGTTGTGATAAGGGTTTTGATGAGATTGATTTGATGATAAGCTATTGATACTCTGATTTGACCAACTTGTTGACTCACTAATCTAGACTTGAGACTTTGAGGATTGAGAATTCACTTTTAAACCTACTAGACTTGCTTCTGACTAACTTACCAAAGGATGAAGCAACGATGCTTTATTAGGAATGGTGATTATTGCGAGTGAAAGTGAGATGAGATAGATGCACCATTTTGGGTTTTTCAAATATTTGGATGTTTTTGATATTTTTTGAAATGTTTTGAGGCTATTTTGATTTTCGATTTTTTCCAATGTTTTTGGGTTTTGTGTATCGGGGGTCGATCAAGGATGGCCTTTCCCACGTTTAATCTCAGAGATGGCATAGTTCAGATAGATGACTCTATTTTTGATTTTTTGGATTTTGACATGTTTTGAATTTTTGAATGATTTGGATGTTTTTGGATTTTTTTTTTTTTTGATGTTTTTGAAATTTTGATTTTTTGAATTTTTTTGAATTTTTGATGAATTTTTTGAATGTTTTTGGATTTTTCACATGATTTTGATGATTTGGATATGGATACATGATGATATCAGTGCTCTGTTTTGAGATTTTGTTGAAAACCAAGCTTAAGGTTGATTGATCAGATCAAAGGATTGATAGTTTGACTAAGTGTGTTAAGTCAAACAAAAGTGATAATGCACTTGTAAACTCTAGGAAGTTGTGTTATCCTAGAGTAAACTCATACACAAGAGGGTAGTTTTACTAAGTGTGCTAAGTCAAATGAGGTAATTATGAATTGGATAATTTGGCTAAGTGTATTAAGCCAAACAAAGATGATAACGAACTTGTAAACCCAAGGAAGTTGTGTTATCCTAGAGTAAATCTATACACAAGATGATAGTTTGACTAAGTATGTTAAGTCAAACAAGGTGATAATTGATTGGATTCGATTGATCAAGATTGATGAAGCTTGATTTGGAACAAAATTGTTTTGATGATTTGATGTGATGCTGACATGTCCATTAAATGCGATTGATATGGATTATTTGGATTGATGTTCGATGAAAGATAAATCTTGATAAAGAACATCATCTTGTCAAAATATTCCATGGGCTAGTGATTTGGATTTTGGCTCATAAATGTTTGACCAATTTTGATTTCATGTTTTTCAATGTTTGGATCACCACATAAGTTGGAGGATATATATCAAGATTTATTCCTGAAGTGAGATGCCAATATCTACCCCCAGTGTCGAGCAATGTTTGAATGACCATGGGTGGATTCTTGGATTCTTGGATATGAATTATCTTATGATAAGATAAGCTATTTGAACATAGGATGCTCATTTGGATAATGCTTCAAGGCTCAGAAAACATTTGGATTGGATGGGATCAAAGAAAATGATCCATGTCAAGATGTTTACCACGAGCAATTGTAAAGCGTAAACCTTTATCAAGATCTAGATAAGGTAGATGGATAGCCATGGGTTGGATAAACGGTTCATGGATGAATGAATGATATGGCTGGGATGTTGGCTTTATTATGTATGTGATAAGATGTTTTTTGCTGAAATAACACATGCAGATTCTCAATTCTACACATAACGCCTATTTGCCAGGTTTTCATCATGGTACCTGTGCAAAGCACCACTAAAGTGGTTTTCACTAGAGGATGATTGTTTTATTTTTTTTTATTTTTACTATTTTCAATCCCTTTTCTGATTTTTTTGGAGTTTTATATTTTTTTTATTGTTTTGTATTTTCTAAGAGATTTTAAGCTGATGCTGAACCACCTAGTGGTGCTAATGTTGATGCTTCTATCATAACATGTCATCGGTAACCTGCTTGAAGAAGTTTCTTTGCCAAGATACGTGCACTTGAAAGAAAATTTTGAGAAATTTGTTTTTGTTTTACTAATACAGGAGTTAACCTTGTCTTTGTGCGCACATCACGATAGAGTGCCTTCTGAATCCCTATGATGAAGGGTCATTGCCAACACATGGTCAATCTGAGAATTGGATATCATGTGTGGAGGCGTGGATGAAGAATATTTAAGAATAAAAGATGGATTGGCTGATAGTTTTGAACCTTTGACTCTCCAAACTTGGGAAGATGAGAAATAATGGGTGGATACGGAAGTGTTCATGGAATTAGGACCAACAACTCGATATACTTTGTATGTTGCTTGAGAAGCTTGCTTTTGCCTTTGTGGACATCTTTGATGGATACGTTTACCTTTTTTTAATTTTTCCCCATAGTTTCTTCGACTAATGGAGTTTGATAGGGATAATCATTCTTTGTTTTCTTTGGTATCCATATGTATTTGATTTGTCCTTCATGCTTCAGTACTTCTTTTTCTTTGATAATGTTCTTCATGCTTTGATTCAAGTCTTTCTTTTGAATTTGGTCCCAATTTGTGGATGGGGTGGTGGGTGGATGAGGATTCATAACATGGTGGGTTGTAGTATTGACATTGGTTTCATCATAAGGATCCTTTGTGCTCCCTATCTTGACGTTTGCTTGAGATGAAGTTGCCCCCAGTTTTATAGAGGTATTACCGATTTTTTTATATCCCTTGATTGTTGAATAACTAGGGCCTTGATGCTTAGGATTTCCAACAATCTACACTGGTTCTAGGATACCCTGTTCATGTAGGCCTAATCCTCTGCCTTGATAATTCATTTGTTGAAACATTTTATTTGCAACAAGATATGATTTACCTTGGAAACAAGGAACTAATCCTTCTCTGCTCTATGGTGGATCCTCAAAAGTGATAGCTTCTTTATTGATGAGGTAGCTTTCCCTAAGAAAGGTAAGTGATCCAACTTTATAAGTGATAGGATCCTCCATATGTGGGATGAATGCCTGATTGATATCTTTAGCTTGATCTTATGAAATATCAAATTTAGTTGCTTCATCAAGTGATGTTAAAGATTCACTGTAAAATTATTTCTCCTGATTCATTCTTGATATGCTTTCATATGATGTTTTTGATTGACAACTTTTGTAGAAGCCTTCTTCACAATCAATTTTTGATATGTTTCCGCAAGATTTTCTAGTTTACAACTTTTGTAGAAACATTCTTCATGATCTACTTCTGATATGTTTTCACAAGATATTTCTACATCTTGGTCTTGTGTAGAAATGTTAAGAGTAGGAGACTCTTGTTCCTTGGTAATGATGTCAAGAGTATGAGACTCTTCTTTTGAGTGAAGACCATCTACGTGTCCATCCAAAGAAAGCATCTCATGGGTAGATGGAGGAATATGTGCTATATGGATATGATCATCATTTGCGACATCTTGTATAGATAGAAGAGTTCCCATTAGATCATTGTAGTATCTCAGAGATACAAATTCTTGATCTTGAGTGATTTCATAATTGCTTTTGACATGCTTTTGATCATGTTCTTGACATGGGTCGATTTCAAAGTATGGATTGTATACAAGGGATTCTTGGACATTGTTATCAGGAATGGGAAGTGGATCAATATCTTGTTGTTCTTTGAGTGGATTTGGATCAAGTGTAGGGTCAAATATTCTTTCACTCTTCACAACTGTGAGGTCAAAGTATGTCAACATGTCTTGGAAAGGACCATTGCTAGACCTTGATGGAAGATGTTGATCATGCTTTGGAATGAATTTTTGAGATATTTCCTCTAACTCATAAGGCGATGTAGTGACATTTTCAATATGATCATTAATCAATGGATCGTGGATTATGCCAATAGGATCAAATAACATCAACACTCCCTGAAATAGATCTTTATTGGAGGGGTCTTGATTATGACTAAAAAATATATCTTGATGTATGTTGATTTGATCATCAGATGAGGTGGATATATCTTCAAGGTGTTCCTCGACGGATAGATCTTGATTATTGTTTTCAAAAATTATGGTGGGAGTTTGTTGCAAAATTTGTTGAGTGATTAATGCCTGCGTTTGCTATTGAGCTAACAATGCTTGTTGTTGGTCATGTTATTGTTGTGCCAACAATGCTTTTTGTTGGGCTTGTTGTTGAGCTACTTATTGGTGCACTTGTTGATGGATTGCTTGCACCTATCAAGCTTGGTGTTCGGCTTGAGCTTGAGCCTATGCCTGTTGGGCTACTTGAGCCACTTGCGCAACTTGTGCGGCTTGTTGGTATTGGAGTGCTGGGAATATTTTTGAGCGGCTTGCAACATGATGGAAAATGAATTGGCTGTGTTATATTTTGGCGATGGTGGTGGTGCATTGGGAATGGTGTTGATTGTTGGGGTTGCTTGAATGGTTGCCATCGGTTGTTGCTATATCGATGGAAAAATGGGAGGATTTGATATGATGCTTTGACTTATGAAGGGGGTGTTGCTCAAATTTGGTTGATTGATGGTTGGTAAAGGGGGAAGGCCCATGCCTTGATTGTTTGGTTGATAGATTTGTAAGTTTTGACTTTGATTTAAATCTACCAAAGGGAAAGGTGCTCCAAAATTTAGATTGGGTATGCTCACATTTGTACCATTGATGTTTGGAGGAGATAATGATCCCATGTATGGATTGTACAAATTATGCAAGTTTTAAAAATCAATTGGCATTGTAAGGCTTGGATATTTTAGTTGAATTGGATTACTCATGATGTATGAGTTGATTTTAAACTCCATGTTCCTCTTGTGTTTTGACCTTGTTGCATTCCCGAAGGGATTCAAAATCCCCAATTTTGATAAATATCACAGGATAGGAAACCCTGAAGATCACATCAGGGAGTTTCAAGTACATTGCATGGAAGTCCCATACAATGACACATATCTAATGTGGCTACTCCCTCAAAGATTGGTTGGTGATGCTATGGAATGGTTTTCTTGTCTACCTACTAGCATCAAAACATTTTAGGAAATCAAAGACACATTCCTCCAAAATTATGCATTCAACATTTGCGTGGATGTTAGTTTGGAAGTACTTTCGTTGCTCAAATAGGGTAAGCGGGAATAATTCACTGCCTTTCTCCAATGATGGTGAGCCAAGGCCAATTGAAGCAAGTGGGCCATGCCAGAAGAACAACAAGTGTGTACCATCATTTCTAATACAAAAAAACCTTGGCATTCTATCTGAATATTGAATGCATCACAATGTACGATCAACTGATCACCAAGGTTCTCAATATTCAGCAAGCTCTTGTTACACAAGGGGGAACTCCTACTTATCTTGAACATCAGGACAATCTCCCATCCAACAGCTACAATGATAAACCTTGCGCATGGGTGAAGAACCAAAATATCACCAACGATAGATTAGTGGATGCCAATATTTTCATCAATGCTCCCAAGAAAAATAATCAAACACATCATCACCAACCACAAAACAATAACCAAAATAACATAAAAAAAAATGTGGAAAACCAACAACCACCCCACAACCAGATCAATAATCTCAATAATAAAGGAGGACCACCTTCGCAAAACAAGTATCCCCACAAGCGGAAATTCACAGCCCTTGGGGAGTCAATCAAATCCATCATGAAAAATTTGGTCAATGAGAGCTTCATCAAGGTCCCCACCCATGATAATTATAGTGAACCCCAGGTGAAGCCACCCTTGTACAACAAAAATATCCTTTGGGATTATCATAAGCTTAAGGGACACACAACCGCCAACTATATGAGGTTGAAGAACATCATCCAAGATCTCATTGATGACAAAATCATAAATGTTGAGCAACCGGTTGGTAATCATGATCTGAAGATATACACAAATCTGATGCCAGACCATAATCAAGGAAACAATAAAGGTAATAAAATTATGGCAAAGTGAACCATACATACAAAGGAGATGTCACATGAATTGATGAATTGGTCACTATTGTTAACATTAAGGGAGCCAATGTTGATTATGGAGTCACCACATGCGGCGACAAAGTCACTATTGAAGGGGCATCACAGCCATCTAAGACCCCAACCTCAAGATCCACCCCTAATGGTTATAAAATCCTTGGCTAGTTACAAATAACCCCTACTCAAATCTCCATCATGGAGTTACTGAAGATTTCAGCCACCCACAAAGAAATCCTTGATGAAGCATTGGCTTCATCCACTGTCTTCGCTAAGCTTGATACAAAGAAATTTCAAGCTATGGTCGATAATATCATCACCCCAAACCTCCTCACATTTTCTAATCAGGACAGTTTCCCTGCCCAACCATCTCACAACCGTGTGTTACACCTTGAAGTCTTGGCTGACAAAAGTAAAGTCAAAAGGGTCTGTTCGAAAAAGACATTACAATCAAAGTGTATGATGACCAGGAAATATTTTCTCAAGGCACTATTAAAATCCCAATCCAAGTAGGGCCAGCTACTATGGAAACCACATGTCAAGTCCTCGACCTTGATTTTCCCTAAAATATACTCCTAGGACACCCATGGATCCATAGGATGAAGGCGGTCATCTCAAAATTCCACCAATGTGTCAAATTCTCTTACCAAAATGAAGAGGTCACAATCCATGGTGACCCTAAATCTTTCACCTATTGCAATAATTTGGAAGCCAAGTTCTACGAAGTCCCTAAGGTCCCAAAAAATGATGAAGTTCCTCCCACTTTATACATAGAACCATCCAACATCGCCTCCACTTCGGGGACAAAGACACCCTTGATTCGCAACATATCCGACATCAAGCTCATGATCCAAGGCAATGGGTGTGGAGATTACAAAATGAAAAATAATGCTTTTGTTGTAGGAGAGTTACCTAAATCTCCTAGGTCACATGGGCAACCCTAACCAGCTCAAACACCCTCTCACACTTCCAGGGTAGACCCTTCTAGATTCTAATGTTGGGGGGATCTAAGTAGGGAGGACATGGATGAAAGAGACATTTCGAGCTCACTATACCAAGATGAAAGGCCTGTGCCTAATCTTCCCATGGACCAACGAAGCAATGGGCTACAAATGATGCTTGGTATGGGCTACAATAGAAACAAAAGCCTTGGAAGGAACAAAAATGGCTGACTAGAACCCATCATTGTTGAAAGATGAATGAACAATATTGGCCTTGGGTGTACCCCTCCAAGTATAACCATACGTGGCCAAGGTTCCACAACTAACATAGTCAGGAATCCCCCTCAGTTATCAAAAGTTTCCCTATGACTACCAGTATCCATAGGATGAGTCATAGATAACTTTATATTTGACCTAACTGATGTGTGTAGTAGTAGCGATGACGAGGATACTACAACTGGAATACCCATACTTTTTGAAGAATCCTCCCTACTCATGATTAGTACCTTATCCTTTGAGTCAGATCACCAAACTCACTAAACAAACCCGGTTTGCCCCCATCTCATCAACTACGACCAATGAGAACCACCAGTTCTAGACATATTAAAAAATGATGAGGCTCTCTCAAAATTCATGGGACTAATGAATACAATACCATGCAGAGATCACAAAGTTGGATTCGACATCACACTAGACACACAAGCCTATTATGGGGAGATGATTTAGTCCTTCAGTCACAAAAGTGAACAATTGAGAATAATCTCAATGTCATTGAGTGAAAACCACACTGTGGCACTCTCTAACCATATAATAGTAAAAATAAAGGATGCATCCAATGGTTAAAACCTCTCTGAGGTGCCAAAGGATGAAGTATTCAATCTCCCACCTAAAACACTTCATCAGGAAAAATTAACAGTCCTAGCAGAATAGTGTAACCCCACCAATCTAGGAACAGAAGCAATGCGACACATCACCTTCTATGTTGAATCACTTCACTCAGAAGAACAAGAAATATTGGCGAAATTCCTCAAAAAAATAAAAGTGAACTTTGCATGGACCTACACTAACATTCCAAGTCTTGATCCGGACATCATGGTTCATCACTTAGCTTTCTATCTAGGGGCAAAACCAGTAAGACAAAAGTTGAGAAAGACGCATCCCCAGATAGCCTTGTTAGTCAATGTGGAATTACAGAAGCTCTTAGATGTAGGATATATAAGGCCAATTGATTATCATGAATGGGTGTCAAATCTTGTACCTATTTAAAATCCAAATGGGGGCATCTGCATTTGTACTGATTTTAGAGACCTAAACAAAGTGTGTCCTAAGGATGAATTTCCACTACCAAACACTGACATGATAGTGGATATGACGGTCGGACACAAAATGATATCACTAATGGACGGGTTTTCTGGATACAATCACATCATGATAGCAAAGGAGGATCAACACAAGACAACGTTCACATGCCCATGGGGAACCTATTGTTGGAACATAATTCCTTTCGAGTTAAAGAATGCAGGTGCAACATACCAAAGAGCCATGACATTGATCTTTCACAACATGATTCATAAGACAATTGAAGACTATGTGGATGACATATTGGCTAAATCCAAAAAAAGACAAGACCACATAGCAGCCTTGAGCTCTATTTTGGATAGATTGGAAAAATATAAGGTACACCTCAATCAAAATAAATGTGTGTTTGGTGTGGAATCAGGAAAACTCCTAGGATATATAGTGTCAATGAGAGGAATAGAGGTGGATCCTACCAAAGTCAAGGCCATCCTCGATATGGAAGCACCCAGGACATTGAAGCAGCTGAGAGGTCTACAAGGAAGGATCCATTCCATCCGTAGATTCATAGCGCATATAGCAGATAAACAAATCCCATAATCTCATCTACTCCACAAGGGGGTAGCATACAAATGGGATGAAAAAAATGACCAAGCATTTAACAAAATCAAAGAATACTTGCTCACACCACCAGTTTTGATACCACCAATCCTTGGAAAACCACTGATCCTATACATTTTAGCAACCATAGTAGCTCTCGGTGCTCTATTAGCTCAACACGATGAAAATGGAAGAGAGAGAGAAATATATTATATTAGAAGAAATATGGTGGCACACCAGATAAACTATATTCCTATCTAAAAATATTCTCTGGAAGTTGTATTTGTAGCCTAGAAATTCAGACACTACATGCTTGTTCATCAAATCAAGCTGATTACGAAGATGGATCCTCTCAAATACTTGCTTTCTAAAGCCACTCTCATGGGATGAACAACCAAGTGGGTCATGATATTGACAGAATATGACATTGAATATGTGGAGCACAAGGCTATCAAGGGACAATAAATTGCAGATCAACTAGTAGAGGCACCTATATACACAAAAAACCCACTTATTTTAGAATTACCTAACGAATCAATTTTAAACCTAAGTGTTGTAAACCACTGGAAGATGTACTTTGATAGATATTACATGCAACATGAATCAAGAGCAGGGATTTTCTTCATAACTCCCCAAGGAGATTGCATACCCAAATATTACAAGTTGTCATTCCCATGCATGAATAAGATAGCAGAGTATGAGGCTCTTGACATAGGCTTAAGGATTGTAGTACAATGGAAAATCTTAACTCATAATCAATCAATTAAACGATGAATATCAGACAAAGGATGATAAAATGACTCCATACAAGAAGTTGGTCGAGAGCCTCAAAGATTCATTCATTGATATCACATTTGAATAGCTACCTAGAGAAAACAAAAGAGCAGTAGACGCAATGGCTACAATTGGATCACAAATGGAAATCTCGTGAAACGTCCCAAAGAAAGAATTCCTGGTAGAGAAATTTCTCGTACTAGCATTCGAGGTACTAGAGTCTGAATTTGTGTGTGAACTCGTTGGTCCCAATGATCCCTGGTATCATGACTTTTACACCTACTTAAGAATAGGAGTCTTTCTAGTTGATATAACCCCAAACCTTAAACGAGCCTTTGTTAAGAAGTTAACCCACTTTGTCATCCTTGGAGAAACCCTTTATCGTAGGAGCATTAAAGGAACCATGTTGCATTGCCTAAACACTAAAGAAGCCTTGATTGCATTAAATGAGGTACATAACAACATTTGTGGATCCCACTCAAGTGGTATGACCTTGGCCAAGAATTTGTTGAGAACTAGATACTAGTGGCCCACAATGGAGCAAGTTGCAAATGACTTCGTTAGAAGATTTTTGCAGTTCCAACAATATGGGGACCTCATTCATGCACCGGATCAAGAGCTCAACCCTATTATTGCACCTTGGCCCTTTTCACAGTGCAGGCTCGATCTCATCAGAAAACTCATACCCACTTCATCCAATGGCTACAAATTCATCATCACCACAAGGTACTTTACAAAGTGGGTCAAAGCCATTCCCATGACCTACATAACGGGAAAGTAGATATCCAAGTTCATCCTGAACTACCTCATTTATCAATACGATGTCCCTCAAGCCATTATCTTAGATAATGGGACACCTTTAAAAAACCAGGATGTCCAAGACTTATGTGAAAAATTCAATATCCAACAATTCTTTTCCACTCCGTATTATCCCCAAGGAAATGGCCAAGTAGAAGCAACCAATAAAACCATCTTGAAAATCCTTAAGAAGATAGTCAATGACACTAGTTGTGATTGGCATCTGTAGCTAAATCCCACCTTATGGTCCTATCGCACTAGCATCGGTACACCAACAGGTGCCACCCCATTCTTCCTATTCTATGGATCAAAATCCATCTTACCCATTGAGGTCGAGCTACCATCCCTGATAATATCATTGCAAAACCTCATCACGGATGAAGAATATAGGGTCTCATGACTGAATGAGCTAGAATTACTAGATGAACGGTGTATCAGAACTGTCTTAAGCGGAGTTATAACAAGAAGATCAGAAAGTAGACTTTCCAAGTCGGCGAACTTGTGCTAAAGGAGAACTAGAAGAACATGCCAAACCTAGGAAGCAAAGGAAAATTTGAGCCCAACTAGTTGGGACCTTTCGTCATCATGACAAACTATAAATTAGGGGCATATCAATTGTCAACACTAGAAGGTGAACCCCTGCAAGAGCCCATGAATAGCTCTTATCTCAAAATGTTTTATGCCTAAAATCTTGCAAGGTATAGAACCAAAATATACAAAAAAAATTAGAAAATGTCCTAAAAAAATGGTCACCTTGATGAAAACCGGGTAAATAGGCATCTTGGTGAAAACAAAAAAATACAAAACTCTGGAAAAAAAATTAAAAAAAAGATTGAAAACAGTAAAGAAAAAATGTTTCCTCTAGTGAAAGCCACTTTGGTGGTGCTTTAGACAAGTACCTTGGTGAAAACTTGGAAAACAAGCGCCAAGCGTAAATAAAGCACTCTCCATCCACTAGGATCTTCACAAATCACTTATCCATTAAATTCCATCTATCCTTCCATCATCCATTAACATTTTTATCATAGCTTGATCTTGTGCTCGTTTCATGTTCCACCATAGTACTACTTGGCATATTCCTACGGTCAATTGTCCTGCCTATATCGAAGTAGTATATCACATCACGTTGGGGGCATGTTCCTGTACCTGCATTAGATTGGATTCATGTATATTCTTATGATCTTCATAAACATAAAAAAATCCAAAAACATTTAGAAAATCCTTCAAAAAATCAAAAAACATTAGAAAATCAAAAAACCAAAAACATTCAGAAAATCCATTAAAAAATCAAAAAACACTCAGAAAATCAATCAAAAATCCAAAAAATTTAGAAAATCCATCAAAAACAATAAAAAATCCAAAAATATTCAAAAATCCAACAAAAATAAAAACATTGAGAAAATCAATCAAAAATCCCAAAAGTCAAAAATCCATCAAAAATATTAAAAATCCAAAAAATTTAAAATCGTTCAAAAAATCCAAAAACATCAAAAAATAAAAAATCCAAAAACATTCAAAAAATCCTTCAAAAATCCAAAAAGATTCAAATCTTATCAAAATCCAAAACATGTCGAAAATCTAAAAAATAAAAAAATAGAGTCATCCAACCGAACTACGTCATCTTTGAGCTTGAACATAGGCAAGGCTAATATTTGATCATCCCCCGAGATATTTCAGGTCAGTCCTTTAGGCGTTTGTCACAATGGCAATCTGTTTGCCCATCTATCTCATCATTAAGTTCAGTCTATTGTCATTCGAACTACGTGGTCTCTGCATGTATAACGTAGGCAAGGCTAATCTATCAATCAACTCTCAAGATCCCTAGGATAGGTCTTTAAGTTAGTCTCTTGGTTTAATCAAAAAAATCCAAAAACATTAAAATTTTGGAAACTCAAAATATTCATAAAAAATCCCAAAAAACAGCCTCAAAATATTTTTCAAAATTCCAAAAACAGCCAAATATCTAAAAAAACCCAAAATGGTGCATCTGTCTCACCTTGCTTTCACCCACAATAATCATCATTCATAATAAATCATCGTCGCTTTCATCCTTTGATAAGTAAGTTAGAAGCAAGTCTAGCAGGTCCAAAAGTGCAAATGTAATCGTCAAAGTCTCAAGTCAAGATCAGTAAGTCAGCAAGTTGATCAACTCAGAGTATCAATAGCTTATCAACCAATCAATCTCATCATCACCTGATCACAACATGTCCTAGGAATATGACCTTCCTACGATGGACATCAACATCAGGCATCACCATAGTTTAGTGTTGGCTAGCGGTACGAAGAACATTAGCTTGTTTGTTTACTTTATCTTGGTCTTTTTGACTTATCTTATTGCACTCATTCCAATGACCTCTCGATGATGTCTAAACAAAAAGATTTAGAGAAAAAGGAATGGGGCAATGATCATTATCTTTTTTTTTGCTGTGCTTGTTGGATGTTCTTGTAAAATATCGTGATACGTGCTTTGTTTTGTTTGTAGGGAGGATGTTTTAGGTGTCTTTTTGACCACATAAGAAGGCTTTCCTTTTTATGTATTGGTCTGAGATGTCTAGAATATCTGAACTGTATTCTGAATAAGGTTTCGTTTGTCAAGTGTGAACAAGAGTACTCATATTTGATTGTCGAGTCAAATTCCATCAAACTAGGTGCAATGCCATCCTAGTTCTTTATACCTTGATGCATCATACCTATGTGTGTTATCAAACATAAAGAAAGTTATGCTCTTTATCTCTCCCATCCTTGGATAAGAAATACATCATCATTCATCATCATATCTAATAAAGTCTCGACAACTAATGGACTTGTTGGACTTCTGCATCTTCTTGGATTTAAGGGTTGATCCCTCTCATTCTTCTATCCTCTTTTACACTAACAATGCATCCATCCTGCATCCACACTCTCATCTTGCATAATCACGTCATATCATCATAGTACAACATCATCCATCTCATCTATCTCACATGCCTTGCATAATCATTTAAGAGGTTTAAAATAATATAGATTTATTACTCTAAGCATCTTACAAATATCTCATTTACATCATCATTTAAGTTTTTTAAAATAATATAGATTTGTTATTCTAAGCATCTTAAGAACATCTCATCATCATTATCATATAGATCATATAGTCTAACCATCCATACATCCATTTGAACCTCTTTGTCATGAGATCGACCTCAAATTCAACTTCTCACTCGATCTCACGAGGGGGCAATGTACTAACGTACTTCTTTCCGCTAGGGCATCCAAAAAAATCATAATTTTTTTAAATTTTGATGTCGGTGGTATTATTCTTTGAACCAATGCAAAAAGTACATTGTTTCAAAGAGGGGAAAAATGTAGACATGCAAAATTGGCATCATGCATTTAATTAGGTCATATTTGTCCATTCATCAAATAAATCAAGTTTATTTGATTAATCTCTAAACTCCTCCATTTAAATTAAATAAATTCATTATTAACACTAACATCATCCCCTTTAGCTAAATAAATCAAAATATTTATTTAACTAAATCTAAAATCATTTTCCATCTCTTTTTGATTTATTTTAACCCATAAATCTAAATCAAATAGGTCCTCTCTTAAGTTAACTAAATCATGATTAATTTTAATCTTAATGCAAGTCCCATCCTCTATATTTTTCCACTTGTAGCACATGAAAATAGATTTAATTCATTTATTAAATCTCTATTTTCTCTCAACATGGCATAGTAGAGAATATTCCCTCAAATTTGAATTCAAATCCAAGTGGACTTAGTCCTTCCAACAAGGCATTTATTTCACCTTACAAGTCCTTTTTCATTAAGCCAAGTGGCCATTACTCCATTTGACTCTCCCTCCACCTTATCAGTTCAACATTTTCAAAATTCAAATTTATGCGTTTATGGGCACATTCATCAAAAAATGCACATCCTTGGTCCATTCACATGGTGACAAGTGGCTTCTTCCTATTGGTTGGGGTTTTATCCCACTTTCATCCCATTTTCTTCTTCTCTCATCAAACTCTTCTATAAATGAGAGACTCTTCCTCTCATTCTTCATCCACAACATCATGCAAAGTTACTCTCTTCACATTGAGAGCTAATTTTGTCCATTGTCATAGCATTGCATCATCATCATTGGCTTGTCAAGGGTTGGGAAAGGGATACTTTCTACAAAAAGAGTAGCACCAATCCACCATGGAATAAATATACTTCATGTTTTTTATATGCTTTGATCATCTTTGTAATTTTTTTGCATTTTTGAAGCATAAGGTATTATTTCATAAGGATATTGGATGTTTGCTTGGTTCTAAAATGTTAATCATGATAATAATGTGTGTGTTAGAGTTTTAAAACCATTTTTAGATTGTGATGTCCACAAATCCATATGCATCATAAAATTTTAGCATTTTCCTATAGTAATACATGTTCATCATCAATGTAAACATAATTACTCTTCCATGGCAATAATACCTATTTCAGTATTCCATTCATTTAAAAAAAATATCAAAATCATGACTTAATTTACCACCCTATTTACCCATGAAGGTAAAAGTAGATTAGTAACAACAAGACGGGGTGTGACAATTAAGATGGAGTTAGACAAAATGGTATGAACAATTTGGTCATCTCAATTACTGCCACCTTGAGTAACTTAGAAAAAATGATATAGTTATAGGGTTTCCTAGAATTAGATTATCAGGAATCTTTGTGAAGGTTGTACCCTTGGGACCCATCTTGGAGAAAAAATTGACAAAGGAAAATTATGGAGGGATACATAGGTTTTGGAGATTTTTAATATATTTTTATATTGGGGGTAAACACTTTTGACTTAGAGCTATAAACCAGTGAGGTGAAAAATAGGGGACCTCATAGTACCCAGTTTAAATATTCAACAATTACACCCTTAGTGGGGTTTCAACCTCGATGGCAGAACAATACCACACTTAACCATCATACCATGCCATTATTGGCAGGTAAATTGCAGATTTTCAAAATGATGTATCAAGGGCATTTCCGCATCCATGTTTTAATAAGGGGATGTATTTTCTCACTTTCATTGATGACTTCTCTAGATACATATGGTTCTACTTCCCTTGGCACAAGTATAAAGTCTTCAACAACTTTCTAGACTTTGAGGATCTTGCTAAAAAAATCAAGGAAAGTCATCAAGGTTCTTCAAATAGATAATGGGGGTATGTCAACAATAGATTTGAGCAATGCATAGTTCCTTATGATCCCAAAGAGAATCAAGTGTTTCAAAGCATAATAATAGATGCTTAAACATATGAATAACTACATGAGATTCACCAAGGGTCCTACACCATAGTATTAGGAAAAAGAAATTGATTGTGTTTGTTATATTCAAAATTAGGTTCGTCACAAAACATTGAAGGTAATCACTCCCTTTGAAGCTTGGAAATCTAAGAAACCATCATTTGAGCACATCAGGGTCTTCAAATATATAGTTCCATGATGTATCGAATCAAAATTGTAAGGCAATGGAACCATGAAATCTAAACCTTACATCTTTGTAGGTTATTTGAAAGGTGTGAAAGGTTATCTTATGCTCCACCTAACCAAACATGAGTTGTTTATTGTGAGGAGTGTTAATTTCCAAGAGAGTCTTGTTGAATCTACACTTTTTATTTCCCCTTCTATTGTGGACTCACTTGGTTTTGATGATTATACTAGAACAATTCAAACCATCCACAATATATTGCTAAGGTAGATTCTTCTTCTTCTTCTAGTTTTGATAGTGAGTATAGTGGTGGGATTCATCTTTATCCACTTCTAGACATGATATCTAGGATGATGTTGCAACACCTAACTCACCCACTTCTCACCCTCTTTTGGTTAGAAAAATGCTTAAGAATAAAATTAATTCTAAGGTAGGGAATCCAAAATATAATAGACATTCATGGTTAAACTATGAGAGTGGGCTACATGCTTTCTATTTCTTATCCTTCAATTCATAGAAATTCTGAGAGACATCAAGCATACTTGAGTGGGATAGTATTATGCATGAAAAATATGATCCCTTAATGAGAAATCACACTTTGAACTTAACTTCACTTCCTAAGGGAAGAAAGCTAGTTCGATGAAGGTGGATATATTAGACCAATTTTGTTGCATATGGGTTATAGTTGATAAGTACAGGGAACATTTGGTTGCCAAGGGTTTTTATAGGATATAATTAACTACACATACATTTTCACCTATGACAAAGATGACTTCAATCTAACTCAATTTTTAATTGTCACAACACATGGTTGGGATGTGCATTAGATGGATGTGAAGCGTTCATATATTCATAGAGGCCTTGAGGAGGAGATCTACATGGAACAACCACTAAGATTTTTCAGGATTGATCTTTATTTTGTAGACTTGGGAAATCCCTCTATGGCCTCAAAAAGGCACCTCGAGCTTTGTATTCCACAATAGATTCCTTCCTCTTGGTTTCAATTTTCACTCAGTGCCACTTAGATCCTAATGTATATCTCTTGTGGAAAGATGATTCATTGTTGATACTAGTACTTTATGTTATTGAAAATTTGATCACCAAGAGCTCTTCATCCACTATTACAATAATGAATTCATCTCTACAAGATAGAGTTAACATGAAAAACTTTGGTTTATTGCATTACTTCCCAAGTATTGAAATTTTGTAGTTTGTGGAGACATGCAAAATTAACACTGCTGATTAATCATATTTAGTTATATTTGCCTATATTTTAAATAAATCAAGTTTATTTGATTAATCTCCTAAGGTTCCTCCATTTAATTAAATAAACCCAACTGTTTAATTAAATCTCTAAATATTAATTTTCTTCTCATTTGATTTAAAACAAATCCCAAAATATAAATCAAATTTCACATCACCTAATCATCAGTTTAATTAGTCAAATCCATGATTAAAACTAAGCCTAATCCATGTCCCATCCTCTAGCTTTTCCCACTTGCATAGTAAATCATTTATTTTGATTTATTAAAAGCTCTATTTTTCTCAAAAAACTTATTCCCAAGGAATATGCCCTCATTAACTCCATTTGTTTGACTTTTTTGTCCAAACAAATTCCCCCCAAAACTCTCAACCATATGCATTTAATGCTATTTTCAAATTTCAAATTGGCACATTGACCAGAATGTGCACAACCCTCATCCTCTCACATCTTGAAAAGTGGCATATTGTCATTGGCTCATGAATGATCCCACATTCATCCAAATCCCTCAATCTTCCAACCTTGAATCTATAAATGCAAAGCATTTCCACAAACACAACACTACAACACAGCTTGATACAGAATCTCTTGCATTTTCAGCATCATCATCTTGGCATCTTTTGTTTATCAGGGATTGGGAAAGGGCTGTATTTTCACATCAAGGAGCACCAATCCACTATGAGATAAGTTTGATTAATGTTATTGTGTGTCTTATTTAAGTTTCTTGTTTTCTTACTTAACATGACTCTATACTTCATAGGGATGCTTAGTTTATTATGTTTTGTTTGATTTCCATGGAAATGTTTGTCAAAACTAGCATGTTGTAGATTTGGCATCTACATTCTAGCGCTAGAAGGAGGGCTTGAACCTCTGCAACTATTGCATTTTTTGAGATATGTAGAATTTATTGAGTGCTAAAAAAAAACTAACTCGTTCGCTGGCATCGTAGATTCGAAGGCTCAGGACTATCACTGCCGTTAGTGTTTGTCCATTTTTTTTAATCCAGTATAAGTTAATATTTTTGTGCTCTTTCATATGTAGTTGCTTTGTCATAAGTAGATTTGGAGTTGTTTTTTTTTTTCGAATATAACTTCACAAAATATTTTCAGCTCGACAGAGTATTTTCTAAAGATAACTTATAAAGATATCTCTTAGGGGCTATTTTTCATATATTAGCTAATTTTCCACAAACATTTCAGAACATATTTTTAATAATACGACAGTTGAAATGTGTGTGTTTTACTACCTAAATTAAAATTCATGTACTTGCATTTCAAAATATATTTGGTTGTTGGCTTGCAGCGAACATCAGTGTGCACAAGATGAATAGTTGGCTACCTGCTGCCTACTGGCTAGTACATAGCCCAGGCTGCTATGTCAAGCTTTAAGAGTATTTATGATCAACCAAGCATAAGTAGAACTCATTATGTTGTAAAAAAGCTATAATGAGTCGACACACAGATGTACTCTATTTATTATGAGTCGGCGAAGTCAAGGAAGCAACCAAACAACCATCTAGCTCTTCCGGGAGGAAGGCTTACCAGCCAAAAAATTAGAACGAGGCTTAATAGGAGGACATCCGCCCATGAATAAGTACGAAATGAATGAGGTATTTTGGTAAATTCTCCTTCCTAAATCTATTTAGATGTTTCATAGGATTCATCATGGCCAGTTCTCGGTGACCGCTTGATCAACCCTTCTTTTTTTCCCCAGAAAAAGATATAGTACTTGGCTAAAGATAATCCGGTCTACATTATATATGCATGCATGTTTAGGAACTGTTGTTTGGCTAAGCCTTCATTAGGCTACTTTCTAAGTATCGTAACCCTATGAGAAAACACTAGAGCTTAGATATCCCAGAGATTCAATTACGTCAGGCTTTTTTGCCTCTTCATTTACATGCCCTACAAAGTTCAATTATACGTGCCACATCACCTAATTAACGCGGAGATTTATCCAGGTCTTTCAATCGAAGTAAATCGATTCACCTGTTGTTAGAGCATGTATCCTTTAATCAGTTCTTTTACGCCTAATGTTGTACTTGTTCTTTTTCGGGGTGATGAGTATTTCAACAGTTTGTTAAAACCATTATATATTCGAATGCACAAATCCACCGTGCCGGTATGCTAAGTGTGTTTTGTTAGATTTCATGCTCGATATCTTTATTACCTAAACACGGAGACATATGATTTTTTTCCCCATCAGAGATATGTGATTGTATTGATGTAAAACATAATCATGACTTGCAGAAAAAGACATATGGGCCTATTATAATCTATAGTCAAACTCTGAGAATGTTTTAATAATTTGTCATCTCGACCAAGGAAGGTGAGGCAGAGGTAACAGTGGTGGCTACTGGGAGAAACCATGGAACATAGTTTTAGTGTTCCAATCCTCATTATGGTATAGAAGTAGTTTGTCATCAGTTGGCATGCTAGTGTAGTTGAAATAATGGGTTTTATCTTTTCTTTGTCACAGGGCATTCATTTGTTCAAATATAGAAATGAAATTTTATTTTTGGAGATAAACGACAAAGAAGATGAGAAGACCTTTGCTTGTAGTGTACCAAATCCTTACTTGTAGCGTATCAAATCTGCATACAGTGCATTAAAATTGGAGTTTTCTCTGAGGCGTTCGGTCAAACAGTTAACATACCATGTTTACATCTTGTCTATGATTCTTTGCATTTGCTTGAAAGTTCTTACACTTTCCAAATGTATATCATGTGCAGGTCCTGCAATCATTATAGAGCTACATTTTACACCTACCAATCGCATTTACTTAAGAATGTCTCAGGCTTATCTTTTGTGACGTATTCCCTGCCTTAGGCATGCCTGTCAAAGGCATTGATTTAAAAGATTTTTAAATAATTTACGTGCACCTTCCAATCCCATTAACTCAATACCAATCCCTCCATTTTCAGTCAACTGCAGGTTCAAACTTTTGGACAAGCAATGTGAGTTCTATCCTTGAATTCCTAAGTGTATCTGTGTGCTTGTAGTTGTTAGACTCTTTTTGGCGTGCCATATTTTATGTGTTTGTCCATTCAAACAAAAGGTGAACTTAAATTATTTCTTACACGACGTAGGTCTCCACATGATGTTTGGTGGCTCTCCAGGCAGCTCCTTTCTATATATTTTTTAATTTATGTGGTGTTGCATGTACGTACTTAGGACCAAGTTGGTGTGCATAAAATTGGCTGGGAAAAGGAATGATTCGACACATCACTTACCACTCTTTGTTATAGATTGACTGATTGCTACCTTTCTGTCATTCTTGCCATGCTGCTCGAAGAATAATTGCATCCCATTCATAGTCGGAAGCCTATAATTTAGCCTTTGGATCTGATGTTCATGACAGAGTTGGTCATTATTTAAATTCACTATAACATTCGGTGCCTTTATTATTGACATACTTTAACATTTATTGATGGCAGATCTCAACTTCTTCATCAAAGGAGGATTATCATCTAACATTTTTTCCCAAACTGATTGGTGTTAGGTATCATTAACTCTAGATTTTGCAGAGGCGTTTTGATGGGTCAGAGGTCTGGGTTAGAGACATTAAATCATGGTTTGAATGGTCATTGAATATATTGATGAAAACTTATTTTGTACATCATTTACGCTTGTTGTTTGTTCAAGGTTTTAGTAATAATAAGTCAGAGTAGATATTACTGATTGATTTGGAGTTTAACTGTAAGTGGTAAATAAAATGACTTTTTTAATCATCTATTATTCTGTCAAATCAAATAATAGAAAATGGAGATGCTTGGAGAGTATAGTGATTAATGTTCATCAATGCATGATTTAGGCTTTTTTATAAATTCTCGAGGAAGAAAGAATTCTTGCATTAACAGTTATCAGTGAATGCATTCATTTTGTATTCATTATGCTAAATATGATCACAAATATCATCTCTAAGATTTTTCTTTGTGATGCTTATAGATTGACATTGGAATTCAACGTTGAAATCAAGTGAAAACAAATAGATCGGAGTTGAAAAAAAATTGGGCATAAAAACTTGAAATTGACAAAGCATTTTTAAATGCTTAGGGCTTCCACTTTATGCTTCCGTTTTATGTTTTAAACCAAATCACCTTTCAATTTGGATTTAAAATCAATCACTGATTTGATCTTTTCAAAGTTGGGATAAAAATGAACATTAAAAATTGACTAGACTTTGAGTTTGGATTAAAATTGAACAAACAAACTTCACATTTTGATTTTGGGGCTTTAAAAAGAGCTCAATTTTTCCTTTGGAAATTAAAATGAACATGTGCATTTGGTGTTTTGTAATCTTTTTCACAAAGTAATATCATCAAAAAGACATATGTTCTTCTCTCATGCCTCACGACGATCTTGAGAATCAAAAGTCTTTTTGTGATATTAAGTTGTCAAAAAAATTGCCTCCACATTTCGATTTGGGTTTCAAATTGAACAAAACATCTTGCGAGTGTGAGTAAACCTATTGTGTGTGTTCTCCGTTTGTTTCTAAACGAAGGTTGATTGAACTACGAATATGTTTGCTCACTTTTGTTTATCTTAAATGGCCTCCCTTGTGGGAAAAAGTACTCACCCAAGGGAATGACCCAACCGATAACACTCTAAATCCAAGAGTATTTCGAACCAGGATATAAAAGTTGCTACTAGAACATAGGCCAGTATCATGCGGTTGGTCTCGAAGAGAAGGGCAACAATGGTCTCTTGCCGCATGGGTTAGTCTCTACGAACGGAAAGTCTGAATTAAAACCCCTTGTATAGAGAGGTCAAAATCCTATCTATTTGTTGGTGCAAAAGGTCATGTCCTTTGAAGCCATTCCACATATACATGCAATTTTGTTGTAGATATGAAAGGTATGCCACGGGAGATTTATGGGTATTGATGCTTGGCTGACCTGAGAAGTGTGTGTCGTAGAGGGAACCGGTGTGGTCAAGAATCTAATCATCCGCACTGAATATGTGCAGTTGGATTCATCCAAGTGGGAACCCAACAAATATTGTCTTTTCAGCTTAGGATTGTGCATGTTCTTGGAATCAAAAACACTTTTCTTGGATCCAAAACAGTGAAAAACAAATATTCAATGAATCATCAAAATTTCAAACCCTTTGGAAGAACAAATACCTTGGAGGTGTCCACATTCTACTGCTTATCCCTAGGGGTTCTTCTCTCTAGAAGGCTTCTAAAAATTCAGACATCTCAATTTGTTTCTCCCAAAGTCAACACTAGGAAAATTTTGCCCTAATTTCCTTGATTTCCACATAATGGACCTTGTGGGATGAAAAGAAAGTAGGACATTAGACATTCAGTTTGAAAAATAATCAAGAAAGTGATTGTGGTAAAAAGAACCGAATCTAAGCAAGATAAAAGATCAATTAGACCCCACACATGTGCTTGGTATCTTGTGGTCATACAGTTTTCATGCAAACATTGGTCTTTTGGTTTGAACCACTCTTAGGGAAAAACAAGTTCTTCAATATCTTGGTCTAGTAAACAAGTCCTTCCTAGGTTCATTTAGGATCAAAATCATCACTCTCACCCATCTCACCAATGAACTCTTGGGAACTTTGAAAACATCACTTATGCTAGACCTTTAGGAAAAATCAACATCACCTTGTTTGACTTAACACACTTAGTCAAATTATCAATCCTCTTGAGCAAATTTACCTCTAGGATAACATAACCTCCTAAGGTTTACAAGTTCAAAATCACCTTGTTTGGCTTAACACACCTAGCCAAATTATCCTTTTGTGTACGAGTTTACTCTAGGATAACACAACTTCCTAGGGTTTACAAGTTCATTATCATCTTGTTTGACTTAACACACTTAGTCAAATTATCCAATCCATTATCACCTTGTTTGAACTAACACACTTAGTCAAACTGTCCTCATTCAAAATCAAATCACATCAAGTCCTAAAATTTTAAACACCCATATCATTCACCCCTTTCATCCTTCATCTCATCATTGGTCCTAAACCCCTCAGAGGTTAGCAAGGTCAAAACACAAGAAAAACATGGAGTTTAAACTCGAGTCATACATCATTAGTAATCCAAGTCAACCAAATTATCCAAGTCTCACAATGCCAATTGATTATCAAAACTCACATTTATACAATCCATACATGAGATTGTTATCTCCTCCAAACCTCAATAGTACAATGAATGTGAGTATGCCCAATCTAAGTTGTGGACCACCTTTTCCTATGGTAGATTTAAATCAAAGTCAAGAATAAAAAATCTATCATCCAAACACTCAATGCATGAGTCTTATTCCAAGCAACATTATCCTGCCAAATCCATACATGCCAAATACAATTTTTCCAAACATGAACATTTCAAATCCACACTTGGTGAATTTTGGGATAGATATACTCGCAAATCCCCCCAATATATTTTTCAAAATCTAGGAAATATATTGACAACTCTAGATGTTGATTCAAGTCAAAGTTACCTAGGAAATATGATTCTCAACAACAACAATGTTCAAAGTCAACCTATAATGCCAAATAAAAAAATTACACCAAATCAGAGCATTACTTAGAATCAACTTGTCCATGATCCTAGGAAAACACCATAAGGATGCATTCCAAATCTGCTTTCAAAACAACCAAGTCAACCATATCAAGAGTGCCAAGGTCAAATATTGCAAAACAAAATTGCTACACTCAAAAAACTCATCGATTCATATCACCAAGACACATCTCCACCCCAAAATCAATACACTCTTCCATTAGTTGAATCATGTCATCAAATCATTGAGCTATCTCCACAATCATATCAAGAACAATATATCCAATGTCAAGAAATTAGATATCAGGATCAACGACATCAACAAAAAACTCAATCATCACATCTCCACAATCAATGACCACAAGGTCAATTGGAAGTACAAATCCCACAAGGTAACAAATGAAAATACACACCACTTGTGGAACCAATTGAGTCTATCTTGCAACGGCTAATACAAGAAAATATCAGTAAAATCCCCATTTATGAGAATTATCAAGAGCCCATGGTGAAACCACTAGGGTATGACGAGAAGCACTTTTGTGATTTTCACAAAGTAAAGGAACACACAACATCAGATTGTATTGACTCAAAAATCTCATCCAAGACTTGATTGATCAAAAGCTAATAGCTATTGGGGACAATAATCAGAATTCAACCACTAGCAATAGTATTAGCAATCTCTCCTCTACACTTATTGAAAACGGTGATCAAGATCAGTCCATCAATGAGCACATTGAAGATGTTTCTACCCCATCCGATGATCAAATCAACATACATCAAGAGCCATTTTTTAGTCATGATCAAGACCCCTCATACAAAGATCTAGTTCAAGGAGTATTGATGTTATTTGTTCCTATTGACATAATCCATGATCCATCAACCAATGATCATATTAAAAATATCTCTACATCACCTATGAGTTAGAGGACATATCTCAAGAATTTATTCCAAAGCATGATTAACATCTATCACCAAGGTCGAGCAATGGTCCTTCCCAAGACATATTGACATCCCTTGACTTCATGATTACGAATAGTGAAGGAATCCTCAAAGATCAAAAGGATATTGAGCAACTACCCATGCCTAAGGGCGATGTCCAAGAATCCCTTGTAGACAATCCATCCTTTAAAATTTACTCATGTCGAGAACTTGATCCAAAGAATGTTGAAATCAATTCCAACCTTAATCAAGATCAAGAATTCGTATCTCCAAGATACTATAATGATCTAATGGACACTCTTCTATCTATACAAGATGTGACAAATGATGATATAGCACATATTCCTCCATCTACCCACGAGATGCTTTCTTTGGATGGACACATAGATGATCTTCATTGAAAAAAAGAGTCTCATACTCTTGACATCATAACCAAGGAAAAAGAGTCTTCTACTCTTAACATTTGTGTACAAGACCGATATGTAGAAAAATATGGAGACATAGCAAAAACAAATAATGAAGAAGGCTTCTACATAAGTTGTGAATCAGAAACATCCTATGGACACCTAGTAGAAATAGATCATGAAGAAGGCTTCTACAAAAGTTGTGAATCAAAAACATCACATGAAAGCATATCAAGAATGAATCATGAAGAAGAATTTTACAATGAATCTTTAAAATCAAAATCTGATATGTCACAAGATCAAGCCAAAGATATCGATTAGGTAGTCATCCCATATGTGGAGGACCCTATAACTTATAAACTTGGATCACTTACATTTTTTAGGGCAAGCCATTTTATCAATGAAGAAGCTATTATTTGTGAAGATCCACCACAGAGCAAAGAAGAATTAGCACCATGTTTCCAAGGTCAATCGTATCCTATTGCAAATAAGTTTTTTCAATAGATGAATTATCAAGGAAAAGGATTAGGCCTACATTAACAAGGTATCTTGGAACGCATACATATTATTGGCAATCCTAAGTATCAAGGTCTTGGTTATTCAATAATCAAGGGATCTAAACATATCAGTGATACCTCTATAAAACTGGAAAAAATTTGTCTCAAGCAAATGTCAACATAGGGAGCACAAAGGATCCTTATGATGAAACTGATGCCAATACTACAACCCGCCACATCACGAATCTTCATCCACCCATCACCCCATCCATGAATTGGGACCAACATCAAGAGAAAGACTTGAATCAAAGCATGAAAAATGTCATCAAAGAAAAAGAAGATAAGAAGCATATTGGACAAATAAAATACTTATCGATACCAAAAAATACAAAGCAAGATGATCCCTATCATACTCCATTAGTCAAAGAAATTATGGGGAAAAATAAAAAAGGGAAAAGTATCCATCAAAGATGTCCACAAAGGAAAAAGCAGGCTTCTCAAGCAACATACAAGGTATATCAAGCAGTTGGTCCTAATTTCATGCACCCTTTCATATCCACTCATCATTTCTCATCTTCCCAAGTTTGGAGAATAAAAGGTTCCAAAGTGTCAACCAATCCATCTTTTATTGCCAAATACACTCCACCATCCACTCCTCCATGCATAATATCCAATCTACACATTGACCATGTATTGGCAGTGGCCCTTCATCATAAGGATTCAGAAGGCACTCTATCGCGATGTGCGTAAAAAGACAGAGTTAACTTCGGTACTAGCAAAGCAGAACAAATTTCTCAAAACATTCTTTTAGGTGCACGTATCTTGGAAAAGTAGCTTCTTCAAGTAGGATATCGATGGGATATTATGACAGAAGCATCAATGTCAGTAGTACCAGGTGATTCAACATCAACTTAGAATCTTTCAGTGAAAAACCAAAAAAATCAAAAAATATAAAAAAATATAAAAAACCAAAAAAATCAAAAAAGGATTTGAAAATAGTAAAGAAAAAAATTGTCCTCTAGTGAAAACCACTTCGGTGGCGCTTTGGATAGGTACCATGATGAAAACCTAGCAAACAGGCATCATGTGTAGAATTGAGCATCTGCATGCACTAGTTCAGGTGAAAGAATCTTATCACATCCATAATAAAGGCAACATTCCAGCCATATCATCCATTCATCCATGAACCGTTTATCGAACCCATTACCATCTGTCTACCTTATCTTGATCTTGATGAATTGTTGGAGCGAAAAGACACTGAGAGGGGGGTGGTGAATCGGTATTATTAACCGTTTTGACAAATTTTATTGAAACTGAAATAAACCAAGTATATGCTCTCATTTATCAATGATAAACTCATTCAAGTATTGAATGCAATCAGATAAACTCAAATGAGAATAGTGAAACATAGAATTTTAAAGCATTAAAGCACTGAATCAAATAAACCATAGATACTCAAATAAACACAAGACATGTTGAGTGGAAAACCCTCCTGGGGTAGAAAAACCACTCCTTAATCTACTGCCTTTTCTAGGATTTTTATTTCAATAATCATTTTTGGCAATGCATCATAGGCTGTTTTCTGAGCACCAACTCAAGGAGAACCTACCCCTCTTTTAGAAACACCAATTTCAAGGAGCACCAACCTCTTTTCTATTTTAAGTAAATCAGACAAAGTTACAGAGGATCTCTTTGTTTCCCTAATTTTTTTCAAGTGCCTCTTGACATAAAATGTTTACAATTCTCAAATATCAAGAATGACACTTCAGAACTCCACCCATTGTCAAGCCTTAAGACAACTTGAGGAAATATCTCATATATTTTATATTCAATCTCAATGCTCAAATTCTCCTTAATACATTCACAGTGATATGTTCTTACTCTAGTTTTTCACACTTTTTCTCATACATATTTCATGGTTCTCTCCAAACAGTTAACTCTATCTTTTCAATTTTTACAGCAAAAATAATAATCCTATATCTGATGCAATTTTTTCATTGTACTTCTCTCTCTCTTTCTCTTTTTATATTTCAGTAATATTTTAGCTCTAATCTTTCTATTTTCTTCAATTTATAGATTTCATCATTACACACATGTTTTGGTCACAACAGTATCTTGTATTTAAAAAAAAAAACCAGAGTTGATCATTAGGTTACCAACTTCAGTCAAGAAACCTAGCTAGATATATCTATGTTCCCATGGGAAAGATTAGCATAAAGAAATTATTCTAACAAGAATACCCCAAGCAGAAGGAAAAATCAGAAAAGTGGCTGAATACCCAAGGTTTCCTTCTCAAGTAGCCTGCACAAGCAGTGCTAAAAAAAAACCAACATAAAAACTAGATATTCCATCAACAATAGCCACTAAAACAACTACAACTATAAAGTAACTGAAACCCCAACAAGTAATATAACTGGAATCTCAAAAAGATGCTTCCAAGAATAGTTATCAACAATCTCCAGGAGAGAAACTGAGAAAATTTGCAGGTTTCATGATTACCCATAAGCCAGTAAACACCGACCCTTAAATCAGTTATGATAAACTATTATGAGATGCAATTTTGAGCATGTGAAATCAACATGCAAAAATTCTGAACACAAACAACTAAACCCATTTTACCATTATCAAAAAGAAACCAACACATGTCTTCAACATTTTGTGCCAGAAGAAGAAAATGGTTCTGCAAAGTAATTAAAGGAAGAATACCTTTGAAGACCAGAAATGAATTTTCCATGAGCAATTTACTAGACCTGCAAAGTAGTTGAGTAGCCCAAGCTCCTTCCTCATTACGAGCTCTTACCCAATGACAGGAGCTTTTCTGAAGAAACGACCATTGTAATGGTCTTACAAAACATCCCATATGTTGTCCAAGGTCAGAAACCCAGTAACATACATAGTGAAATGACTGAGAGGTAATTCCCATGGTGGCGGCTAGAATAGGGTTTGAGAACCTCAAACAATGAAGCACAAAGTTTTTCCTAAACTTCCAAATCAATCAACCGAAATACTTTACGAAGATTGATAACATTTGAAGTCTGAAACGACTATCATAGTAAATTAAAAAACTCATTATGCCTTTTGAATTCCGTGGCCTGTTCAAAGAAAATCATGCCGACCAAAACTCTTTCTCATTATCAACTATTGACCAAGTGATAAAGCATGTGTAATATCGAATTAATAATGCCTTTCATTATTACAACCGAATGTCAATTACCTTATACACACATGTTTCCAAGTAATCAAAACCAATTCACTTCCAATGTGACACATAAAATAATCAAAAGATTTATACCTATTGTCGGCCTTAAGGCCTAGAATAATTATCAACCAATAGACCCGATTCGTATGCTAATAAAAATCAATTTGTTTACCTTTACCCAAAGTCGATCTGCCACCTTAAAAATGCCATATAAACTCAAAATATCCAAAGCCTTATGAAATGATAAAGACTATCATTCATGCTAAATTCAAAATGCCTTTCACCCATGCCAAAAACCATAATTCATATGCCCAAACCATTATCAGTTGGTTAAGGAAACCCGATAGGGTTTTATTAAAACTAAAAGCCAACTGCATCTTATAAACCCAAGCATCAAGAACTAGAGGGCATTACCTAAGTGAGGATAGAGTAATATGAATCTGAAGAGGATCAAAAGAATTATTAATTTCATGATGCTAGAAACTAATCAAGCCAAATCATATAAACCTGTAGAAAACTAAATATGCCAAAATCATGTAATCAAGTGGATCACTGTAGCACATATTGTTAAATTAGAAACATGTCACTTGATCAATGGAACATAAACTAGTAACCAGAATTCCTTAACCAATATCTGCACATGGAGTCAAGAGATCAGTGCCACCAAATATAATATCATAAATGAAATAAATATTCCAATCAGAAACAAAGCAAATCAACTGAGTAAAGAATCACCAAGATGCCAAATAGAAACACATATTGTCATCAAGGAAAAATTAGCAAAAGAGAGATTCAACAGGTTTGGTGCACACTTTACACTTTCTTATGGTAAACATCTTAACATGGGTCATTTTAATTGATCCTATCTTACCCAATGTTGTCTAAGCCTTGAATCCTTATTCGAATGAGCATTCCTCTATTCGAACACCTTATCTTGTCACAAGATAATCCTTGGCATCCTTTGCATGCTTACCATATCTATCCATACATCTATCCAAGAATCCACCCATGGCCATTCAAATATTGCTAGACACTGGGGGAAAATATTTGCATCTTTCTTCAGGAATAAATCTTGATATATGCTCCAACTTATGTGGCAATCTAAATACTGGAAAACGTGAAATCAAATTGGTCAAGCATTTGTGAGCCAAAATCCAAATCACTAGCCCATTGCATATTTTGACAAAAATATGTTCCTTATCAAGATTTATCTTTCATCGAACATCAATTTGAAAACTCATTATCAGTTGCATCTAATGTGTACTTCAACGTCACATCAAATCATCAAAACAACTTTTTCTCCAAGCCAAGCTTCCAAATCCTAATCAAACAAATCCAATCAATCCATCATCATTTCAAGATAGCCTTCCCAATCCTTTTGTTGCTTAAAACTATCCTTGCATTGTTGTGTATCCTCAACAATGTTATTATCATCAATCCATTAATCTAATCGATCAACCTTAAGCTTGGTTTTCAATAAGATCCTAAAACAGAGCACTAATATCATCACATATCCATATCCAAAATATTCAAAAAATCAAAAATTCAAAAACATACAAAAAATCAATCAAAAAAATCCAAATCATCAAAATCATGTGAAAATTCAAAAACATGTCACCTGAACTATGTCATCTTTGAGCTTGAACGTAGGCAAGGTTGATCTTTGATCATCCCCCGAGACATTTTAGGTCAGTCCTTTAGGCGTCTATTGCAATGGCAATCCATTTTACCATCTATTTCACACCCTAGATCAATCCTTTAGACGTTCATCACAATGGAAATCCTTTTTCCCATCTATCTTATCATTGACTCAAGTTTTTTGTCAGTCAAACTATGTGGTCTCTGCATGTACAATGTAGGCAAGGCTAATCTATGGATCAGCTCCTGAGACCCTTAGGATAGGTCTTTAAGTTAGTCTCTTCGTCATAAATCTTGAAAGTACCAAAAACATTTGTAAAACATCTCAAAATTCAAAAATAAAAAAACAGCCTCAAAACATTTCAAAACATCAAAAACATCCAAATATTTGAAAAAACCAAAAATGGTGCACCCATCTCATCTTGCTTTCACTCGCAATAAACATCGCTCATAATAAATAAATCATCATCTTCATCCTTTGATAAGTCAGTCAAAAACAAGTCTAGCAGGTTCAAAAGTGAACACTCTAATCGTCAGAAGTCTCAAGTCTAGATCAGTCAGTGAGCAAGTTGATCAACTTGGAGTACTAATAGCTTATCATCCAATCAATCTCATCAAAACCCCAATCACAACATTTCCTAGGAATGCGACCTTCCTATGATGGACATCAGCATTAGGTATCACCTTAGTCTAGCTTTGGCAAGCGGTACGAAGAACATTAGTTGGTTTGTTTACTTTATCTTGGTCTTTTAGACTTATCTTATTTTGTGCTCATTCCAAGGACCTCTCGATGATGTCTAAACAAAAATATTTAGAGAGAAAGGAATGGGGCAATGATCATTATCTTTTTATCTACTATGCTTGTTGGACGTTCTTGTAAAATAACTTCATCATGTGTGCTTTGTTTTGTTTGAAGGGAGGATGTTTTAGGTGTCTTGTTGACCACATAAGAAGGCTTGCCTTCTCATAATTTGGTCTGAGATATCTAGAATATCTCAACTACACTATGAATAAGGTTTCATTTGTCAAGTGTGAACAAGAGTACTCCTATCTGTTTGACGAGTCAAAGTCCATCACACTAGGCACAACGCCATCCTAGTTCTTAATACCTTGATGCATCACACCTATGTGTGTTATCAAACATTACGAAGGGTATTCTTTTTATTTCTCCCATCTCTGGATAACCAATACATCATCATCATTCATCGCCATATCTAATAAAGTTTCAATAATTCATGGACTTGTTAGACTTTTGCATCTTCTTGGATTTAAGGGTTGATCCCTCTCATTCTTTTATCCTCTTCCACACTAACAATGCATTCATCCTTCATCTACACTCTCATCCTGCATAATCATGTCATATCATCATAGGAAAACATCATCCATCTCATCCATTTCACATGCATTACATAATCATTTAAGTTTTTTAGGATAATATAGATTTGTTATTCTAAGAATCTTCCAAACATCTCATTTACATCATCATTATCATATAGTTCAGTAAGTCATAGCCATCCATACATACATTTCGAACCTCTTTATTGTGAGATCGACCCTCAAATTGAATCTTTTGGCTCGATCTCACGAGGGGGCAATGTACTAACATACTTCTTTTTGTTGGGGCATTCGAAACAATTATATTTTTTTTGAATTTCGATGTCGGCGGCATCATTATTTGAATCAATGCAACAAGTGCATTGTTTCAAAGAGGGGCAAAATGTAGAAATACAAAATTAACATCGTTGATTAATCATATTTAATTATATTCGCCTATCAATTAAATAAATCAAGTTTATTTGATTAATTTCCTAAGGTTCCCCCATTTAATTAAATAAACCCAAATGTTTAATTAAATCTCTAAATATTCATTTTCTTCTCATCTAATTTAAAAAAAAATGAAAAATATAAATGAAATGTCACATCACCTAATCGCCAGCTTAATTAGTCAAATCCATGATTAAAACTAAGCCTAATCCATGTCCCATCCTCTAGCTTTTCCCACTTGCACAATAAATCATTTATTTTGATTTATTAAAAGCTCTATTTTCCTCACAAAGCATATTCCCAAGGAATATTCCCTCATTAACTCCATTTGTTTGATATTTTTATCCAAACAAATTCCCCCCAAAACTCTCAACAATATGCATTTAATGTTATTTTCAAATTTCAAATTGGCACATTGACCAAAATGTGCACAACCCTCATCCTCTCACATCTTGACAAGCGACATCTTGTCATTGGCTCATGAATGATCCCATATTCATCAAATCCCCCAATCTTCCAACTTTGAATCTATAAATGTAAAGCATTTCAAAAACCACAACACTAGAACACAACTTGATGCAAAATCTTTTGCATTTTCAGCATCATCATTTTGGCATGTTTTTCTTATCAAGGATTAGGAAAGGGCTCTCTTTTCTCATCAAGGAGCACCAACCCACTATGAGATAAGTTTGATTCATGTTATTGTGTTTCTTATTTAGTTTTTTCTTTTTCGTACTTAACATGAATCTATATTTGATAGGGATGCTTAGTTTGTTATGTTTTGTTTGATTTCCATGGATAGATTTGTCAAAACTAACATGTTGCAGATTGGCATCTACAATTTGACTCAATTATTACTCTTGTACAACCCAATTATAATCTTGATCTACTCTCTCAATTTCACGTGACTTATTATAAGCCATCTTTAACTCTCTTTTTATACGGGGTCAATCTTGAGGCTGATTTTACTACACCATTCCATAGTGCTACTTTGTATTGACAAATTGTTGGTAATCTCATCTATTGGCTCATATCAAGCCTAACATTTCATATGAAATAGGAATAGTTTTGAGATTCATGCAAGAGCCTCATGAGCTATGTTGGAAAGTATATAAGAGAATCCTTCACTACCTTTAGGGTACTATCAAATTTGACATAGAGGTTCACTTGGCTGGATACACATATTTAGATTGGGCTAGTGATACTCAAAATTATAGGTCAACTTTAGGTTATAGTTTCTCACTAGGTTTTGGTCCTAGTAGTTGGTCTAGTAAAAAAGTATTTTTTATTTATTTTATCATCTATAGAGGCAAAGTATAGGGGAGTTTTCAATGCAACTACTAAGACTCTTTGGCTTATAGTAATTCTCACTAAGCTTGGCATTTTTTTAGACATCCCACAACCATGTATTGTGATAACCAAAGCACCATCTAGATGTGCAAGAATCTAGTCTAGCACCAATAGACCAAACACATAGATATCCATATGCATTATATTCAAGAGCTTATTCCTAGTTAGATCATTTACCTAGTCTTTTGCTAGTCTTCATAGCAAGTTGTTGATATTTCACTAAACCTTCTACAAAGAGAAAGTTCATTCATCTACAAGATCTTTTTGGGGTGTGATCTACTTTAGTGGAAACATCATCTTCGAAGGGGGATTTCTAGTCCTCCTCAGTTTCTTTTCTTCCTTTTAGGGGGAGTTTTTCCCACTAATTTTTCTTCATTTCTCCACTTCATGAGAGATTGCATTGTACTTGGGTACCTCATCAGACCTAATTTTTTAGACCTTGTTTCTTTGTACCCACCTAAGATATGTTTAAGGAGGAACTGTGTTAGTGTATATATTATTTAATGCATTATACACACATATATTTGCATGTGACTTGTTAAGCTTATTTAGTCATCCCAATTAGTGAGAGTTATCTCACCACCTCTTGAGAGTTTTGAGGAAATTAAATCACCACCTCTCTATTAGTAAGAGTCAACTACCAAGTATTCTCCATTATTCTTAATGGAAATTTCTTGCCTTCCTTATATATGTATATATCATTCATGGCTTAATTAATATGTGTATTTATCCATTCTTGTTCCTTTTTCTTACATTATTTTTTATCATCTCATACCTATAGGAGTGTGTGTGTTCACCTTACATGGCTTGATATAATACTAGCATTATATCCAAGGATGTTGACAAAATTATATAATAAATGGTGTTAGATTCTTTTTATTCTGCAATGTCAAACTCTAGTTGTGCTCAATGAAAATTCCCTATGATGTCCTAGATTATCCATATATGCTTTAAATTGAGTAGTGAGTTTCCTTTAAACAAAAACCAATCACACAAATAAACAAGTGCCAAGTCAAGTCATAATGGCTAGTGAAGTAGTTGGCAACAAATAAATTTGAAACTTAGCTTCTTAAAGTGAAGGTTTAGATTAATAAGTATAAAAGTGACTTGGGTCAAGTCTACACTTGCAAATCTACAATTCATTTATTTAAAAGTCTATTAGAATCAGGAATTCAAATTTAGGCACTAGTAATGGTAGGAATTAGTAGTGTAGACACCTAAAATTGACCACACCTAACCACACTTGGCTTTACCTTAGCACAGTCATTAATTAAATAAATATTCATTATTTATTTAATTAGTTTATCATTCACTTTTATCTCCCACTTTAATTGAATAATATTTATTATTTATTTAATTAATTTATCCATATCACTTTTATCCCATTTTGATTAAAAAGTATTCATTATTTATTTATTTATTATATCTATTGAATTAGCTTATCCTTCACCTTTATCTCCCACATTGATTAAATAAATATTTATTTTTATTTAATTAATTTATCTTTCACCTTTATCTCCAACTTTACTTAAATAAATATTTATTATTTATTTAATTAATTTATCTTTCCACATCACACTTCTCCAATGAATTATTAAATAATTTTATTTTATTTAATTATTATTGAAAGTCAAATCTAGACACTTACCACAAAAGTCAAACTAACTTTGCATTGCATCCATCCATTTCATACTACATCTCCAAATCTCAACCATTCACATAAGGATATGCCTTAATACACCTCCTAAACCTAGCCCTTATCCCTCATGTGACACTTGTCGCATGACTATAACTTTAATCCAAACTCTAATCCCCAATCTATCTCGGCCTTTGATTTATTTCTTGGAAATTCTATAAATGAGAGGCCTCTCGTCTCATTTGAGCATCCACTTTCATTATGGCCTTATGTTGCCAAAAAAATTATTGGGTCATCTATCATCATAGCTTTATGCTCCTGCATTTTCTATCTAATATATCCTCTTGATATCCATTTGATCATTCACCATATGAATCCTACCATCATGTTGTTGATTTCATAAGCGATCACATTCTTCCATCAATATATCAAAAGAGCAAACCAAATGGAGCTATGGTGCACTCTTCTTCAACTCTCTATGAGGAGAAAGAAGATTTTTAGATGAAGGTATTTTGTATGCATTACATTATCTTCTATGTTATTTAATTTTAATTCTATTTTTCTTCAAGTATAGATTGAGATATAGAATATCATAAGTCAATTTGACACATAATTATACCTCTTGTAAATTGATTATTATATTCATAGTTTTAGTCAAACCAAATCCAAAACATTAAAAAAAACATGAACATTATTTTTTATCAAGACACACTCCCTATATTAAATTAGGAGAATTTAAAGTTCGTAACAAGTAATTAGAAAATATTTAATGCCATCTACAACAATATTTAAATAAGAAATGATTTAAGGTGTGTTTTTTCGAGGCTATGGGAAAATTCACTGTCAGCAATTCATGGTTGGAAAATTTACCACCAACAATTCACCGTGTGAAAAGTCACCACCAGCAATTCATAGCCAGGGAAAATTCATCGCATTAAAAGTTTGTGATTAATTTTCCACAATTGCTGGTGGTGAATTTTCCTTAAGATAAGTGAATTTCCCTGCCATAAATAAATTGTTAATGGTGAATTTTCCATTGATAAATTTACCTGATGTGTTTTTTTCTATCAAGATATTGATGAAACCCCACTCCTTTGATGGGCCCTCACTAATATCTAATGGTTAATTTTTCTAAGAACAAATTCATTTCATGGGACTATTGTTAATTTAATATTGTAGCTCGGATAGTTGTTTCTCCAATTCCAAGAATTAGCATTTAATTCTTGAGACTTCTAGATAGAAGTTAGTTAGGTCTAGATATTTAATTATTTAATTAAATAATTGATTCCTCTAGAGACTTCTAGAAACCAGTTAGTTAGGGTTTGTTAGAGTCTAATTAATCTTAGCCATTGATTGAGATTAAATCTTGGCCATTGGTTTTCCAATGAGAATAGTTTAAAAAGGGGTCATTGGGCATTTGGAGAACACAGATTGATAGACACAAGTTGGAGAAATATTTGCAGTGATAGCAAATAGTCTTACAGTGATAGCAAGGACACAGTGATAGCGTTGGAGGCAGCAGCAGTGGAATTTCAGTAGGAGAAATTGAGAGAAGAATTTTCGGTGAAGAATATTGCCGGAGCTTTGTTAGTGAGAGGCAAGCAGTTTCTTTTGTATCTCTTGATTTGCTGAAGATTAATATAATTCCTCATCTGCAGTACTGGTTTTCCCTCCGGGGTTTTTCCAGGGACAATTTGTCCAAAAATAATGTGTTTATTAGTTTGCATGTTTTCTTCTCTATTCCTGTGAGTTTTATTTGTGAAGTTGCAGTTGTATTATTTTTCAGTATTTGTTGTGAATTAATTTTCGGCAGTCAAATAATCTTTATAGATAGGAGATTAATAATCAATAACTGCAATAGATTTTTCACATGGTATCAAAGCAGATTTAAGGGCAGAAAGAGCTCAGCGCAGGCACAAGAAGAAAAAGAAAATAGAGGGTTTATAAAACCCAGTTCTACCTCTTCAGTATTATTATTTTTTTTATTACTATTCATTGTTTGAGATGGCCTCAGCAGGTTTAAGAGATCGGGACAGATTGGATGGAGCATCAAATTTTGGTGTCTGGAAAGCCAGAATTTCCTTATTGCTAGAAGAGAATGGTATCAAGGAATATGTTACCAGTGTTGTAGGTGTACCTACAGATCCAGCGTAGCTCTTAGCATATAACAAGGAAGATGCCAAGGCAAGGAGGTTGATTCTTGATGGTGTTAAGGATCATATTGTTCCACATATCGCAAAGTTGGATACAGTGAAGAATATGTGGGACGCTATTTTGAATCTGTACCAGAATGCTACCACTAACAGGAAGCTGATTCTTAGAGAAAAGTTGAGGAACACTAGGATGAACAAGGGAGAAGATGTTACAAGTTACCTCACCAGACTTAGACTTGTCAAAGATGAGTTGGTAGCTGTTGGAGATAAACCAGATGATGACGAGCTAGTACGGATAGCCCTAAATGGGTTTACTAAGCAGTGGGATGTCTTTGTTCAAGTTATTAATGGATGAGACACCTTAGTGAGTTGGGATCGACTATGGAGTGACTTCACTTAGGAGGAGCTTAGACTAATCCTTGTCAATGGTGTCAGCAGTAAGAGTCAGAAAAGTGAGGTAGAACAGGAAAACGTTGCCCTAGCAGGAAAAGGTAAAGCAAAGAAGGGGTCTAGCAAAGGATCAAATCCTAAAGGTGAGAAGAAGAAGGACTTGTCTAAAGTCAAGTGCTATAGCTATCACGAGTTTGGCCACTATGTCGGCAATTTCCCACTAAAGAAGAAAGGCAAGAAGCAGACGACAGCTTCAGCAAGTGTGGATGAGCTCTCTAGCAGAATGGAAGTTGAGTTTGCACTCATAGCTTGTATGGTTAGCTCAATCTCACAGGGTGTTTGGTATATAGACAGTGGGGCATCATTTCATATGATAGGAGTTAGAGAATACTTCTCCAGTTATAAGGAGGAGGATATCAGAATCCAGATTTATATGGGGAACATGTCCAAACTAAATCCAGTTGGAAAAGGGACTGTTCTATTTCAGAGGGAGAATGGCAAGCTGATTCCCATTCATGATGTGTTGCATGTGCCAGGCTTGGGTATGAATCTTATTTCCGTATTTGTCCTTTAGGATAAAGGCTACAATGTACTCTTTAGAGGGGAAAATGTGTTAATCAAGCACAAGGATTGGAAATCACCCATAGCTATTGGAGTTAGGAGTGGCCGACTTTACAGGTTACAGTTTGATACTCATAAGGCACTGATGAGCAACGAAAATTCTAGAGATCAAGGAGAGCTATGGCATAGGAGGATGGGCCATATACATCATGGAGAACTCAAATTTCTTCATGAGATAATGACAGGTGTTCCAGAGGTGAGCACAGAGCATGATGATGTATGTAAGGGATGTGTGTTGGGGAAGTTTATGAAAGCAGCTTTTCCAAGGAGTGACACCAGATCCAAGGGTGTTCTTGATCTAGTACATTCAGATATATGGGGACCAATGTCGACAAAGTCTCTCAAAGGATATGACTACTTTGTTATTTTTATTGATGATTTCTCTAGGAAGACTTGGATATACTTCTTGAAGACCAAGGATGAGGTTTTCAGTCGTTTCTAAGAGTTCAAAACTCTTGTGGAGAATTCCACAGGCAGGAAGATAAAGGTTTTTCAATCAAACAATGGAGGCGAGTACAAAGGGAAAGAGTTCCAGGAGTTCTGTACCAAGGAAGGAATTAAGAGAGAGTGGACTGTTCCTTACAACCCACAACAGAATGGGGTTGCTAAAAGGAAGAATCAATCTATATCAGAGGTGGCAAGGGCTATGTTGTATGACCAGGATATGCCACGTTACTTATGGGTATAGGCATGTAGTACAACAGTATACATACAAAATAGGGTTCCACATAAGGTATTGGGAAAAATGACACTAGAGGAGGCATTCTCAGGGAAGAAGCCAGATGTCAGCCACTTCAAGATATTTGGGAGTTTGGCATATTGTCACATTCCAAGTGCTACACGTTCCAAGTTAGATCAGACTGCAGAGAGAGGGTACTTTGTGGGGTAAAGTGAGACCTCAAAGGCATATCGGATATTTATTCCAGGGGCCAGGAGGATTATAGTCAGGCGTGATGTCAAGTTCATGGAGGAAAAGGAATTTAGAAGGTCCAGAGATTTGCCAGCAGATGATCAGAGTGAGAAGCCAACAAAAGCTCCAAGGATTGAGCAATTAGATCAGAGACAGCGAAGCTCGAGTACAGTGACTAGTACAAGCACAGGCTCAGGTGCTGAGAGTTCATAGAGTATGGAGCAACAGATGCAGCAGATCCAAGAGATGCATCAGGAACACATGGGGGTTGATATTTCATCCTCTACAGTTGGTAGCAGTAACCAACAAGATACTCAGGAGTTTGTGGGAGCTCCTAGGACGAGTAGTAGGCAACGGAGACAACCAGCCAGGTATAATGACTATATGGCTTTAGTTAGTCAGTTGGTAGATAGTGAGCCTTCTAGTTATCAGGAGGCTGCACAACAACAGGTGTGACGAGATGTGATGGTTGAGGAATATACCTCAATAGTGTTGAACGATATGTGGGAGGTTTTTCCTAGACTAACAGATAGGGCAGTGGTTGGATCACGTTGGATCTATAAGATCAAGCATGGTGCAGATGGTAGCATCGAGAAATACAAGGCAAGGTTTGTGGCCAAGGGTTTCTCTCAGAAGGAGGGAATAGACTATGAGGAGACATTCGCTCCAGTGGCCAGGTATACTTCTATACGAGCTGTGATCTCTCTTGCAGCACAGATGGGATGGCAGATCCATCAAATGGATGTCAAGACAACGTTTCTTAATGGTGAGTTGAAAGAGGAAGTATACATAGAAAAACCAGAGGGATTTGTAGCACACAATAGTGAAACCCACGTGTGCAGATTGAAGAAAGCTTTGTATGGACTCAAGCAAGCTCCCAGGGCATGGTATGAGTGCATTGATGAATACTTGCATGGATTGGGCTTTGTGAAGAGTGAGGCGGATGCTAATCTCTACTACTTGGTAGTTGGGGGTGAGATTCTCATTCTTGTTCTATATGTGGATGACTTGTTTTTAACAGGTTCACTGGGGCTCATAGAGGAGTGCAAGAGGGACCTTGCAGCAGAGTTCAAGATGAAGGATTTGGGGCTTATGCACTACTTTCTAGGCATGGAGGTATGGCAAACAGATTGTGAGATTTTCCTTGGTCAAGGGAAATATTGCATTTAAATCTTGAGGAGGTTCGAGATGGAGGATTGCAAAGCCATGTCTACTCCTATGATCACGAATTGGAAGAAGGTAGACTCATCCAGGGAGAAGGATGTAGACCCCACCTTATACAGATAGTTGATTGGGTCTCTCATGTATTTGGTCAACACTAGACCAGATATATCCTTTGCAGTAAATTCTCTTAGTCAGTTCATGGTTGAACCAAAGAGAATGCATTGGATAGCGGCAAAACATGTGTTGCGGTATTTGCATGGTACAATCGAGTATGGGATCAAATATACTCGAGGTGATGGTATCAAGTTGATAGGCTATACTGACGCAGATTGGGCAGGTAGTACAATGGATAGGAAAAGCACTTTAGGGTGTTGCTTTAGCTTGGGATCAGGAGTTGTCTCTTGGTACAGCAAGAAGCAGAAGTTTATGGCTCTGAGTTTTGCAGAGGAAGAATACATAGTAGCTAGCATGGGGACATGTGAGGTGATATGGCTTCGAAAGTTGCTGGTAGCCTTGTTAGGTCAGAGGGTTGAGACTACAGTGATACACTGTGACAATCAGAGTTGCATCAAGTTGTCTGAGAATCCGGTGTTTCATGATAGGTCTAAGCATATAGACATCAGGTATCATTTCATCAGGGATTGTGTACAACGGGGGATTATTTAGCTATAGTATATACCTACAGATCAGTAGGTAGTAGACATTATGACAAAGGCATTGGGGAAGGCGAAATTCATCTTCTTCAGAGATATGTTGGGTGTTATGCAGAACACCTTCCTTGCTAAGAGGGAGTGTTAATTTAATATTGTAGCTCAGACAGTTGTTTCTCCAATTCCATGAATTAGCATTTAATTCTTGAGACTTCCAAATAGAAGTTAGTTAGGTCCAAATATTTAATTATTTAATTAAATAATTGATTCCTCTAGAGACTTCTAGAAACCAGTTAGTTAGGGTTTGTTAGAGTCTAATTAATCTTAGCCATTGATTGAGATTAAATCTTGGCCATTGGTTTTCCAATGAGAATAGTTTAAAAGGGGGTCATTGGGAATTTGGAGAACACAAACTGATAGACACAACTTGGAGAAATATTTGGAGTGATAGCGTTGGAGGCAGCAGCAGTGGAATTTCAGCAGGAGAAATTGAGAGAAGAATTTCTGGTGAAGAATATTGTCGGAGCTTTGTCAATGAGAGGCAAGCAATTTCTTTTGTATCTCTTGATTTGTTGAAGATTAATATAATTCCTCATATACAATACTAGTTTTCCCTCTGAGGTTTTTCCTAGGACAATTTGTCCAAAAATATTGTGTTTATTAGTTTGCATGTTTTCTTCTCTATTCCTATGAGTTTTATTTGTGAAGTTGCACTTGTATTATTTTTCAGTATTTGCTATGAATTAATTTTCAGCAGTCAAATAATCTTTATAGATAGGAGACTAATAATCAGTAACTGCAATAGATTTTTCACAACTATTTTCGAGTTGACGATAAACAGAAAAGGGAGACAACAAAACTCGCCACCTTTCCTAAGTTGCACCACCCTTGAAATGCGAGCATTCCAATGAATCCTAGGAACTTTAATGCAGACTTATGCCTTCAAATTGAATGTATGTTACTACTCTACGCACAGCCAGAGCATCAAGTTATCAGCTAGTTTGTACAAAAGCACTATTTGCTCTTTAGGTAGATCTTCAATCATTTTTAAACTCGATTACTTTGGCCTTTGGGTTTTTCTGCTCCTGTTATGCTACTAGTTATTTTCATCTTACCAGTGGTTGGATTTAAAACTCAGCACTATCATTTCAATTCCACACAAAGTGAGTTGGATTGCAGGAGTGAATGACTGTGATTCCATGCCTTGTCCTTGGCTCTTGACTCTGCCCAAAAGCAATTTCATGTTAGTTACATATTAGCAAAGTACAGGTTACCTCCATTCTTCATCAAGAAGGTAGAAATCTCTGAGTTAAATATTTGATGAGTATACAAGCTAAATGAAAAGAAACTCTAATGTGGACTTCTTAATCTGAATTCATAACCCAGATAAGTCTCTGAATTAGTCCATGACCCAATAAACATCTTTGTGAGCAGTCTACATGAAATTGTTGAAATGGTAGATATGTTAAACAATACATGGATTGACCACAACTCCATTATGACATGAAGTGTACACATCATTTATGTTTGATTTTGCAATTTCTTTTTGTAACCCCACCCAGTGGCATTTCTAAAGGCATGGGATCAAACAAAACATTATTTTAGAAACACAAAAAAAATGAATTGTTTGATGGTCATGTTAGCAAATCAACTATAATGTGTCACACTGCAACTTACTTTGATGGTTGGCCCATATAATTGAGTATTTCTCTCTGGTACTTGCTACCAATACTAGGTCTCTTATTGCGCTCTACAGATTTATTCAGTATTTTCTTAATAGAAAAAAATACTCACATTTTTTCCTCTCATTCTGACATTGTTAATATATTTTGGTTTCACTTTTTGTTTCAAACAAATAATATGAAATAACTCTTCACACATATCACATATCAAATTTTTTATATCTACCAAATAATTACACATTTTACAATTTTGTCTCATAATGCCATCACCAACAAACCTTGATGTTCTGTTTCTCTAGATTTTAGAGAATCAAAACTAAAACTATTAGTGCCATTTAAAATGTATTCAAACCGTGCTTCATAGTATATATCTTTACTTGAAGACAACTCACCTGGTACATCTTTACTAGTATCAACAATGTTCTTTTCTGTAGTGCATAATGAACTTCCTGAAGTAGAAGCATTATAATCCCGACATGCTAGTTGGCCCTTGAAAACTCATATTGAAGGATACAATTTGACACATTCAATGTTGTCTTTCTTTTGCAGCAGTTGATATCCTTTGGATTTATGCATTTATTATAATCTTCATTAATTTGCCTCTTACTGTTTAAAGGTCATCAATAGATCCTATACCATTAATCTGAATAAAATTAATGTCAGAAATTTTTTTAGGTTTTCGTGAGCATGTTTTTCTCTTTTGAGACAAAGATATGCCATTTATATCATCAATTGATATCTCTGGCTCAAAATATCTGTTGGAATTGCAGCTATAAAGCATATTCCTTGAAAATGTTAGGATCAGAGTAAGCATTTGAGAAGGTATAAATTAGATTCCCTTGCTCAAGAGTATAACTGTCAAACAATGGAAACAAGTTGTATGCATAACAAAAATGAAAGACGATAAAACAAAACCATTGCAGGGATCTTAAGGATTCTTTAAGTGATATATATATATATATATATATATATATATATATACTGAAGCTGAATATCAATAACAAGGATTTCAGTATACGGTGAAGGGGAGACATAATAGGAAAAAAAATTAAAACTTAATCTAAATGAGAAAGATAATAAAGAAACTTGATACAACAATAGTTCATATATTGTGCTGTAGAAAATAATTAGCAATAGTCCATATATTGTGTTGTAGAAAATAAATGTATAATAGTTTTAATTGCACTATTATGACAGCAATAAACTCAGAGCTTTCGCAACAAGAATTTAATGTGTGAGAACTGGAAATTGAATTTTACAATAGTAACTAAACCGATCAGAATTGGAAAGAAACTCAACCAACTATAGTATATTCTGCTATATATAAGCGTGTAGGAGCTTATTGTACTGTAAAAAGTTTAGCTAATTAAATTAATAAATAACAACTTAACTGATGATAATAATTGGAACGAATCTTAGTAAACACTTCATTCTCTAAATACATATTTGTATTACGAAATCTTAGGGTTGCAATCTAACATGACAAAAAATATATAATTTCTCCCAGACACAACTAGAGACAATATACTTGAAAGCTTCAAGAACCAAGCAATTTCTAAATACATAAAAATAAATGGATATATAGTTTCAAGCTACATAGGACTATGAATTTAATACAAAGTAGAAAAACTTGAAAAAAGTTTGGACACCAATTTTCTTCAGATTAATGGTATAGGATCTATTGATGATCTTCAAACGGGATTTACATGTAAGAGTCCAATTGTTGAATATTATAAAAGCTGCATGAATCCAAGGATACCAAAGGCTACAGAAGAAAGAGAAACCGTTGAATCTTTCAAGTTGTGTCCAACAATCAAAAATTTGAAGGGCCAACTAGCATGCTAGGATCATAATGCTTCCACTTTAGGAGGTTTGTTATGCACTAAAAAAAAACATTGCTAATACCAGTAAAGGTGCACCAGTTGTTAAATATATGTTTAATCTCAACTAATGCACCAGTTATCCTCCAGCTCACCTACTTTCAACATTTAAGGCAATTTAATAGGAATGACTTCTTGGAGAAGATTGCGGGAGATTGATATGATCTTCTTTAATTGCCTTATTAATTTCACACACTTTGTGGGTATTAAAATTAGTAATATTTTATTCCATGTTTGTTGTCCACCGTAACTTTTAGTTTTATTCTTTTTTGTTGTCATTTTTGTATATGAAAAAGAAGCTGAAAAGAGAGCACCACAACTATGGAATGTCTGAACATAAGAAGGCAAAGTAGTGCGTCGAGGTTACTGTATTTTTCAGATTAATATATATATATACAAATCAGATTACTGTAAATTTTCTACTATGCATTTTGTGTGTTTTATGAGAAGCTTTTAATTACATTTGAATGTGTTTATTTTTCTATTGTATGCAATTTCTATTTGCTGCTCTATCTTTATTGTTGCACCTCTGCCCCTATTCCCACATTTGGTATCAAAGCCACTGGTTCAAATCCCTTTGTTTATCTTTTCTGGGTCTGCACTTATTTTTTGTTTGACAACCATCAATGGCTTCCACGCCTCGACGTTTGGTGCTTCCTTGTCTAGCTTGCAAACCCCCCTTTTCATAGGAAAAAATTATGAATATTGGTCATTGACCATGAAAGGCTTCTTTAGATCCCAGGGTGTTTGGGAAATTGTTGAAAATGTCTATGCAAAGCTAGTAGATGAAGCAACTTACAATGCGCTCACCTAGGCAAAGAAAGACCTCTTGAAAGAGCAGAGAAAGAAGGATGGAAAAGCCCTCTTCTACATACATCAAGCAATGCATGAAATCATATTGCCAAGAGTTGCAGTAGCAACACAAGCAAAGGAGGCATGTGACACATTGCAAATAACTTTTCAAGGTAAGGACAAAGCTAAATCTGCAAAACTCCAGATACTTAGAAGAGAATTTGAGAATATATATGTATGGAAGATTCATAATATGTGGAGTTATTTTTTACTCGTGTTTTTGGGTTAGTAAATTAGATAAAATATCATGGGGAAACATTAGAAGAGACCAGAATAGTTGAGAAAATGCTAAGAGTTTTGTCTACTAAGTTTGATCCTTTAGTTGCTGCCATAGAGGAAACTAAGGATTTAACCCAGTTGACAATGGATGAATTCCATGCATCCTTGATAAATCATGAATATAGGCTTAATAGATCACACACCTCCATTGAGGATGGTTTCTCATCTTAGGCTTCAATAAGCCATGGAAGAGGTAGAGGTAGAGTCACTCCTAGAGGTAGAGGAAGAAACTCATTTAGAGGATGTAGCAGTAGTCCTGCAAATCAAAGTGGAAGAGGAAATAACAATGAATCCTCTCATAGTCATCCAACTGGTCAAAGACAAGACAAGTCAAATGTTCAATGTCATTACTGCAAGGAAATATAGTCATTATGCTTTCGAGTGTAGGAAGAAACAACATGATCAAGGAAGACAAAATCAAAATCTACCAAAAAATTCTACAAAAAATACTATGTTTACTGCAAGTGCAAAGATTGCTAAAGCAATTTCTACAAAATCACCAGTTGAATGCAATATGGTTCAAGAGAGTCCAAATGATATTTGGTATTTAGATTATGGTTGTAGCAATCACATGTCTGGAAATTTAGAGTTGTTTTCTAGCTTGGACAAATCAGTCACTTTAAATGTCACTCTTGGGAATAATAATCAAGTGAATGTTATGGGAAAAGGCACTATTGACATTCTTACAAAAATGAGGGAGCAAAAAGTAATTCAGGATGTTTTTTATGTTGCTGGTCTGAAACATAATCTCATGAGTATTGGTCAATTGGTGTAAAAAAGATACAAATTTTATATGAAAAATAATGCATGTATCATTCTTGATACATATCCTAGTACGCAGTTGATTGTAGAGGTACAAATGACAAAAAATAGAATGTGCCCATTGAGGTTGAAACCTAACATCAAAAGAAACACAGTTGTAGCAGCATTTAAGACTGAAAATTCTCAACACGCCTCTCAAGTTGCTCCAAAAGTTTGCTTTGAAAAAGAGCAAAGCTGCAAAGTTGCTCTGGAAGGTTGCTGTAAAAAAGAACAAGGTAGCTTTTGAAAGGCTGAAATTGAAACCAAAGAAGAACAAAATGGTAATCTAATTATTCAAATAGCTTTTCAGTCAGTTGTGAAGAATGCATCATGGTTATGGCATTTGAGATTTGGCCATTTAAACTTTGGAGGTCTTAATTTTGTTGCATAGGAAGAATATGGTTAAGAGGCTACCATTGATTAGGAAATCAGAAAGAGTATGTGAAGCGTGCATATTGGGTAAACCACATAGAGAGACCTTCCCTACTGGAAAATAAAAAAGAGCATGTAAACTCCTTCCATTGGAGGATGCACATATTTTTTAATTTTTATTGATGATTATACAAGAAAGACATGGGTCTATTTTTTGAGGCATAAATCTGATGCGTTTGGTGTTTTTCAGCAATTCAAGGCTCTTGTAAAAAAACAAAGTGGATGCTACATTAAGATATTAAAAACTAATAGAGGCAATGAATATAGTTCTAATTATTTTCTGAATTATTGCAGCCAACATGGTATTCACAAACAATTTACAGCCTGTTACACACCTCAACAAAATGGTGTGGCTGAAAGAAGAAATCAAACTATCATGGATATGGCAAGAAGTATGCTGAAATCAAAGAATTTACCAAATGAATACTAGGCTGAAGAAGTAGCAACTACTATTTATATTTTGAATAGATGTCCAACCACAAGTGTAAGGAATGTGATTCCTCAAGAGGCTTGGAGTGGTAGAAAGCACAATGTTTCTCAATTCAAAGTCTTTGGATGTGTTTCATATGCTCATGTGCTTGAAGAGCTGAGAAGAAAATTGGATAATAGAGGTGAAAAATGTATTTTTGTTGGGTATTCAGAAGATACAAAAACTTACAAATTGTTAATCCAATAATAAGAAAAGTTGTAATCAGCAGAGATGTACAATTTGTGGAGAATGAAGGATGGGATGGAAGTGTAGAAAAAATAATAAGTGTAGCAACAACTAATCCACATGATGAAATGACTGTTGAAGTGATAGAACAACAAGGTATTCGTCAAGCAATACCTCCTTCCACTCATAGACAAGCAACACAAGCTATAGCATAGGCTACACCTTCTACAACAAGCCTTTCAAGAAATCAGATTTCTTCACTAACACAACAAAATCCACAAACAACACCAGTTGTAACATCATTAGAAAGTCCTTCAAACTTAGTTGATAGAAGCAACTCATCTGATCCTACATTGGCAGGCTTATTCCAGTGAAAAACTAAGAGTTTAAGAGACATATATGAAGCTGGTTTTAGTGTTGAAACATCAAATTCATTTTTTGTTTTTTCTTTATTTTCAAAAGTTGTTGATCCAATGTTCTTTGATGAAGCAATTAAGGATGAAGCATGGGCTGAAGCTATGAATGAATAGATTTAAGATATTGAGAAGAACAATACTTGGGAGTTGGTGGATCACCCTCAAGAAAAGGATGTCATAAGTATTAAGTGGATTTACAAAACTAAATATGGCATGGATGGACATGTGCTAAATCATAAGGCGAGGTTGTAGGCTAAAGGCTTCACTCAGCAGCCTGGTATTGACTAAAATGAAATTTTTTCTCTAGTAGCTCGATTGGATATGGTAAGAAGTGTTTTAGCCATTGCAGCCCAAAAGAAGTGGCAAGTTTTCCAAATGGATGTAAAATCTGCATTTTTAAATGGTTTGATTGAAGAAATCTATGTTGAACAGCCAGAAGGATATGAGATTGCAGGTCAAGAAGGAAAGGTATGCAAGCTGAAAAATTCACTCTATGGACTCAAGCAAGATCCTAGAACATGGTATAGTCGAATTGATTCTTACCTGATTAAGAATGGTTATAGTAGGTGTAGTAGTGAGCCTACTTTATATATCAAAATGGATGAAGAAGGTAAAATGTTGATAGTTTATCTTTATGTAGATGATTTGATCTTTATGGGAGATCTTTGCATTAGTCTTTTTAAGACAACCATGATGAAAGAGTTTGAGATGACTGATCTTGGACTTATGAAATATTTTTTGGGAATAGAAGCTAAGCAATCAGCAGATGGTATTTTTATTTTTCAGTCAAAGTATGTAGGTGATGTATTGAAAAGATTTAATATGCTGAATTGCAAACCAATGTCTACTCCAGTTGTGACAGGACTTAAGTTAAGCAAGGATGATGATGGTTCATTAGTTGATCCTAAGATGTTCAAAAGGCTAGTTGGTAGTCTCATGTATTTGATTGCCACACGACCTAACATTATGTACGGTGTGAGCCTTATCTCAAGGTTCATGGAGTCTCCAAAAGACTCTCATTGGCAAGCTGGAAAAATGATTTTGAGGTATGTATGTGGAACTAAGAATCATGGAATTTTGTATTCAGCTGTAGATGATTTCAAGCTCATTGGATACATGGACAACAACTATGCTGGTAGTATAGATGATAGAAAAGGTACTTTTGGTTATGCATTTCATTTTGGATCTGGTGTTGTATCTTGGGCTTCAAAGAAGCAGCCCATTGTTATACTTTCTTCAACAAAGCGAAGTATGTTGCAGCCACTGCAACAACATGTCAAGCGGTATGGATGAGGAGAATGTTGGTTGAGTTGATGCATAAATAAGATGAAGCAAGAAGGATTTACTATGATAATAACTCAGCCATTGCACTATCTAAAAAGCACATTTTTCATAAAAGAAGGAAGCACATAGATACTAGATATTATTTCATAAGGGAGTTAGTGAATAACAAATAAATATGCTTAGAATTCTGCAGATCAGAAGATCAATTTGCTGATATATTTACTAACCCATTGGAAAAAGATGCATTTGAATACTTGAGAAGTTGTTTGGGTGTATGTGCCGAAAATGATTGCTCCAGAAATTTCTGTGCAAGTGTGGATGCTCCGGAAATTTCTGAACAGAATGCAGGGATAGAAGAAAAATGCTCTGGAACTCTTCAGATAAAAAGCAAAAGACAGAAGACAGATGTGTTGGAACCTTTCAAACAAAAGGAAGATGCTCTGGAACATTTCAAACATAAATTAGAAGGCAGAAGGAAGATGCTCCGGAAACCTTTAGACTGAAGATGGATGGTCTAGAAGGTTTTTTGAGTAGAATGTTAACTAGTTGAGATTAAGGGGGAGTGTTAAATATATGTCTAATCTCGACTAATATGCTAGTTATCCTCCAGCTCACCTCCACTACTTTTCAACAGTTAAGGAAATTTAATAGGAATGACTTCTTGGAGAAGATTATGGGAGATTGATATGATCTTCTTTAATTACCTTATTAATTTTGCACACTTTGCGGGTATTAAAATTAGTAATATTTTATTGCATGTTTGCTGTCCACCGTAACTTTTAGTTTTATTGTTTTTTGTTGTCATTTTTGTATATGAAAAAGAAGCTGAAAATAGATCAACGTAGCTCTGGAATGTCTGAATAGAAGAAGGAAAAGCAGTGCATCGAAGCTACTGTATTTTTCAGATTAATATATATATACAAATCAGATTGCTTTCAATTTTCTACTGTGCATTTTGTGTGTTTTATGAGAAGATTTTAATTGCATTTGAATGTGTTTATTTTTCTGTTGTATGAAATTTCTATTTGTTGCTCTATTTTTATTGCTGCACCTCTACCCCTATTCCCACATTTGGTATCAAAGCCACTGGTTCAAATCCCTTTGTTTATCTTTTCTAGGTCTGCACTTATTTTCTGTTTGACAGCCATCAATGGCTTCCACAACCTCAATGTCTGGTGCTTCCTTGTCTAGCCTGCAAACCCCTCTTTTCATAGGAAAAAATTATGAATATTGGTCATTGACCATGAAAGCCCTGTTTATATCTCAGGATGTTTGGAAAATTGTTGAGAATGGCTATGCAGAGCCTGTAGACCAAGTAGCTTACAATGCACTCACCAAGGCAAAGAAAGACCTCTTCAAAGAGCAGAGAAAGAAGGATGGAAAAGCCCTCTTCTACATACACAAGCAATGCATGAAAGAATATTTCCAAGAGTTGCAACAAAAACACAAGCAAAGGAGGCATGGGACACATTGCAAACAACTTATCAAGGTAAGGACAAAGCTAAATCTTCAAAATTCTAGATACTTAGAAGAGAATTTGAGAATATATGTATGAAAGATTCAGAATCTGTGGAGTTATTTTTTACTCGTGTTGTTGGGTTAGTAAATTAGATAAAATATCATGGGGAAACATTAGAAGAGACTAGAATAGTTGAAAAAATGCTAAGGGTTTTGCCTACTAAGTTTGATCCTTTAGTTGTTGCCATAGAGGAAATTAAGGATTTAACCCAGTTCACAATGGATGAATTGCATGCATCCTTGATAAATCATGAATATAGGATGAATATATCACACACCTCCATTCATAATTCTTTCTCATCTCAAGCTTCAATAAACCATAGAATAGGTGGAGGTAGATTCACTCCTAGGGGTAGAGGAAGAAACTCATTTCGAGGACATAGCAGCAGTCCTGCAAATCATAGTGGAAGAGGAAATAACAATGAATCCTCTCATAGTCATTCAACTGGTCAAAGACAAGACAAGTCAAATGTTCAATGTCATTACTACAAGAAATATGGTCATTATGCTTCTTAGTGTAGGAATAAACAACATGATCAAGGAAGACAAATGTTAATCCCCCAGAAAATTCTACAAAAAATACTATGTTTATTGCAAGTGCAAAGATTGCTAAAGAAATTTCTACAAAATCACCAATTGAATGCAATATAGTTCAAGAGAGTCCAAATGATATTTGGTATTTAGATTCTGGTTGTAGCAATCACATGTGTGGAAATTTAGAGTTGTTTTCTAGCTTGGACAAATTAGTCACTTTAAATGTCACTCTTGGGAACAATAATCAAGTGAATGTTATGGGAAAAGTTACTATTGGCATTCTAACAAAAAAGGGGGAGCAAAAAGTAATCCAAGATGTTTTCTTATGTTGCTAGTCTAAACCATAATCTCATGAGTATTGGTCAATTGGTGCAAAAAGGATATAGAGTTTATATGAAAAACAATGCATGTATCATTCTTGATAAATATCCTAGTACGTAGTTGATTGCAGAGGTACAAATAACAGAAAACAAAATGTTCCCATTGAGGTTGAAATGTGTCATCAGAAGAAACACAACTAGAGCAGCATTTAAGACTAAAAATTCTGAAGACGCCTCTCAAGTTGCTCCAGAAGTTTGCTTCAGAAAAGAGAAAAGCTACAAAGTTGCTCTAGAAGGTAGCTGTAAAAAAGATGAAGGTTGCTCTAGAACAGAACAAGGTAGCTTTCGAAAGGCTGAAATTGAAACCAAAGAAGAACAAAATGGTAATGTAATTGTTGAAGCAACTTTTCAGTCATTTTTCAAGAATGAATCATGGGTATGGCATTTGAGATTTGGCCATTTAAACTTTGGAGGTCTTAATTTTTTGCATAGGAAGAATATGGTTAAGGGGCTACCATTGATTAGGAAATTGGAAAGAGTATGTGAAGCATGCATATTGGGTAAACAACATAGAGAGACCTTCCCTGTTGGAAAATCATAAAGAGCATGTAAACCACTTGAGATTGTTCACTCTGATATATGTGGACCGATGCAAACTCCTTCCATTGGAGGATGCACATATTTTCTAACTTTTATTGATGATTATACAAGAAATACATGGGTCTATTTTCTGAGGCATAAATTTGATGCATTTGATGTTTTTCAGCAATTCAAGGCTCTTGTAGAAAAACAAAGTGGATGCTACATCAAGATATTAGGAACTGATAGAGGTGGTGAATATAGTTCTAATGATTTTCTGAATTATTGTAGCCAACATGGTATTCACAAACAATTTACAGCCCATTACACACCTCAACAAAATAGTGTGGCTGAAAGAAGAAATTGAACTATCATGGATATGGCAAGAAGTATGCTGAAATCAAAGAATTTACCAAATGAATACTGGACTGAAGTAGTAGCAATTGTTGTTTATATTTTGAATATATGTCCAACTACAAGTGTAAGGAATGTGATTCCTCAAGAGGCTTGGAGTGGTAGAAAGCACAATGTTGCTCACATCAAAGTCTTTGGATGCGTTGCATATGCTCATGTGCCTAAAGAGATGAGAATAAAATTGGATAATAGAGGTGAAAAATGTATTTTTGTTGGGTATTCAGAAGATACAAAAGCTTACAAATTGTTTAATCCAATTACAAGAAAAGTTGTAATCAGCAGAGATGTACAATTTGTGGAGAATGAAGGATGGGATGGAAGTGTAGAAAAAATAATAAGTGTAGCAGCAGCTGATCCACATGATGAAATGACTGATGAAGTGATAGAACAACAAGGTATTCCTCAAGAAATACCTCCTTCCACTCCCAGACAAGCAACACAAGTTGTACCACAAGCTACACCTTCTACAACAAGACTTTCAAGAAATCAGATTTCTTTACCAACACAGCAAACTCGACAAAGAAGACTAGTTGTAACATCATCAAAAAGTCCTTCAAACTCAGTTGATTGAAGCAACTCATCTGATCCTACATTGGCAAGCTTATTGCAGCGAAAAACTAAGAGTTTATGAGACATATATGAAGCTGATTTTAGTGTTGAAACATCAAATTCATTTTATTTTTTTCTTTATTTTTAAAAGTTACTGATCCAATGTTCTTGGATGAAGCAATTAAGGATGAAGCATGGGCTGAAGCTATGAATGAAGAGATTGAAGATATTGAAACGAACAATACATGGGAGTTGGTGGATCACCCTCAAGAAAAGGATGTCATAAGTGTTAAGTGGATTTACAAAACTAAGTATGCCATGGATGGAAATGTGCTGAAGCATAAGGCAAGGATGGTTGTTAGAGGCTTCACTCAGTAGCCTAGTATTGACTAAAATGAATTTTTTTCTCTAGTAGCTCGATTGGATATGGTAAGAAGTGTTTTAGCCATCGCAACCCAAAAGAAGTGGCAAGTTTTCCAAATGGATGTAAAATCTACATTTTTAAATGGTTTGATTGAAGAAGAAGTCTGTGTTGAACAACCAAAATGATATGAGATTGCAGGTCAAGAAGAAAATGTATGCAAGCCGAAAAAGACGCTCTATGGACTCAAGCAAGATCCTAGAGCATGGTACAGTCGAATTGATTCTTACCTAATTAAGAATGGTTTTAGTAGGTGCAGTAGTGAGCCTACTTTATATATCAAAATGGATGAAGAAAGTAAAATGTTGATAGTTTGTCTTTATGTAGATGATTTGATCTTTATGGGAGATCTTTCCATTAGTCTTTTTAAGACAGCCATGATGAAAGAGTTTGAGATGACTGATCTTGGACTTATGAAATATTTTTCGGGAATAGAAGTTAAACAATCAGCAGATGGTATTTTTATTTCTCAATCAAAGTATGGAGGTGATGTATTGAAAATATTTAATATGCTGAATTGCAAACCAATGCCTACTCCGATTGTGACAGTACTAAATTTAAGCAAGGATGATGATGGTTCATTAGTTGATCCTAAGTTTTTCAAAAGGTTGGTTGGTAGTCTCATGTATTTGACTTCCACATGACTTGACATCATGTATGGTGTGAGCCTTATCTCAAGATTCAGGGAGTCTCTAGAAGACTCTCATTGGCAAGCCAGAAAAAGGATTTTGAGGTACATATGTGGAACTAAAAATTATGGAATTTTGTATTCAGTTGTGGATGATTTCAAGCTCATTGGATACATGGACAACAACTGTGCTGGTAGTATAGATGATAGAAAAATTACTTCCAGTTATGCATTTCATTTTGGATCTGGTGTTGTATCTTGGGCTTCAAAGAAGTAGCCCATTGTTACACTTTCTTCAGCTAAAGCGGAGTATGTTGCAGCCACTACAACAGCATGTCAAGCAGTATGGATGAGGAGAATGTTGGTTGAGTTGATGCATAAACAAGATGAAGCAAGAAATATTTACTATGATAATAACTCAGGCATTGCACTGTCTAAAAAGCACATTTTTTTATAAAAGAAGCAAGCACAAAGATACTAGATATCATTTCATAAGGGAGTTAGTGAATAACAAAGAAATATGCTTAGAATTCTACAGATCAGAAGATCAATTTGCTGATATTTTTACTTAACCATTGGAAAAAGATGCATTTAAATACTTGAGAAGTTGTTAGCGTGTATGTGCTGAAAAAGATTGCTCCAGAAATTTATGTTCAAGTGTGGATGCTCCGAAATTTTTTGAACAAAATGCAGGGACGAAAGAAAAATGCTCTAGAACTCTTCGGATAGAAAGCAAAAGACAAAAGACAGATGCTCTAGAACCTTTCAGATAGAAGGCGGATGCTCTGAAACCTTTCAGACAAAAAGTAGAAGGTAGAAGGCAGATGCTCTGGAACCCTTCAGACTGAAGATGGATGCTCCAAAAGTTTTTTGAGTAGAATGTCAACTAGTTGAGATTAAGGGGGAGTGTTAAATATATGTCTAATCTCAACTAATGTGCCAATTATCCTCCAGCTCACCTCCACTACTTTTCAACATTTAAGGAAATTTAATAGGAATGACTTCTTGGAGAAGATTATGGGAGATTGATATGATCTTCTTTAATTGACTTATTAATTTCGCACACTTTGTGGGTATTAAAATTTGTAATATTTTATTCCATGTTTTCTTTCCACCGCAACTTTTAGCTTTATTGTTCTTTGTTGTCATTTTTGTATGTGAAAAAGAAGCTGAAAAGAGAGCAAAGCAGTGCATCGAAGCTATTGTATTTTTCAGATTAATATATATATACAAATCAGATTACTTTCAATTTTCTACTGTGCATTTTGTGTGTTTTATGAGAAGCTTTTAATTGCATTTGAAACTATTTATTTTTTTGTTGTATACAATTTCTATTTACTACTATGTTTTTATTGCTGCACCTTTGCCCCTATTCCCACACTAGGTGGGTTGACTTCAAGTGAAGATATAAACAATGAAATTTTGTGCATCCATTTTAAAGGGCACTAATAATTTTATTATTTGATTCTCCAAAATTCAGAGTAGTAAAAATTCCAATGTTTGTTGGTTATGGCATCATGAAACAAAAATGTAAAATATGTAATTTTTTGGTAGATTTAAAAATCTTGATATGTGTATGTTTGAACCATCATTTCATATTACTTGTTTGAAACAAAAAGTGAAACTAAATGACATTGATGATTGGTATGGTTCAATATGTCAGAATGAGAGAAAAATGTTAATATCTTTTTTCTACTAAGAAAATATTGAAACGTATTCAATATGTCAGAATGAGAGAGAAATGTCAATATCTTTTTTATACTAAGAAAATTTTGAATACGTTTGAAGAGCACAAGAAGAGAACACGTATTGGTAGGAAGTAACAGGCAAAAATGTCTAAATATATGGGTCAGCCATCACAATTGCATGGTAACACATTATAGTTAATTTGCTAACATGACCATGAAATTCATTGTTTTTGTGTTTCTAAGACAATGTTTCATTTGATCCTAGGTCTTCAAAAATGTCATTGAGTGGTTTTATGGTATCAATAGAGGAAATTTTAAGAAAAAATTTCAAAATCAAACACAAATGACATTTACACTTCATGCCATAATACCTCTTTTTTTAACAAATTTCAGTTTTTAATATTTATTAATTTCAAATCACTTCAAAAAATTGCATGTGTGCTATTTTTTTTTTATAATGAGTATTCAGCATACACAGAAAAAAGGCTAGCAACATGGAAATTCTCTCCCACATAATTTTGAGGAAAATTGGCTTCAATGCAAAGAAATAATTTACATGATAAGGGGGATATGCTTAGATGAAAAAAATACAAGACAACACATTCATTGTGGAAAATGGTGAAGGTATTTTCTTTTGAATTTTTGCTATTTACATTCTTTTTAACACAATTTGGGAATTTTTCCTGAGTATCTTAATTGTAATTGTTTATACTTTTTGAATCCCATCAATAGTTTTTAGTCCTCTATAAGCATTAATATGATTCTTTTGTTTAAAAATAATAAATGTACTAAAATTTTGTGTTGTTGAACAAACCCCAAAATCCTATCTACTCCATGCAGCCCAAGCTTTGAACAGTCCTGAAAATTTGTAGATACTTATGATTTTCTATTGCCCACCTTCAAGAAGGTGCAAAAAGTAGCTCAAATTTTTTTCTCTTTGATATAACCCTTCCATCTCAAGCTCAATTTTTTTACAATTAAAAGTAGCTATAGAAATATTTAAAGAAGTGGTAGTATTTGTTTGAATTATGCAAAAAAATTAAGGCTTTTTGGTTTTAGAAATATTATTATTTATTGTTCTAGAAATATTCTCTTTGTATTTGAATCTTCACATCAACTTATAACATTTTTACAATAAATTTCTGCAAAACTGTTGGTCACATATTTCCGAGTACTTTTTGAAGTTAGAAGGGTGAATGATATTATTATATATAAAATAAATTCATCTGTTTTATCTAAAATATTTTTATAGAAAATTTATTTGAATTTCATTGATAAAATGATCGATTATAATGGGTTTGAAATTATACTTATAATTGAATTTGGATTTTCCAATATTACTTGTCAGTCAAGATATAAGAAAAATTAAATGAACTATCTTCTCACCTTTTCAAAGTTGTCAAACATATTGCAAATCAATTTGAAAATTATAAAATTCTAATTCATTTTGAAATCCTAAAATTATAAACTAAAGTTTGGGCCCAGATTGCAAAATGATTCTCACCAAAAAAAACCCTAGCTTCATCTTTGTCAAGACGCTTCTTGGCCCTAAAGCCCAAACTGTAGTAGTCAAACCATTGCGATAGAAGTTGAAATGCTTAGATTTAATGATATATACAAAAATGGGTTTATTCAAATGCCTTCATAAAAATAGAGAGAACAAATCAATTGTTTTGAAGTGGAGGAGACTAGAGCAGCCACCGAGATACAACAACACTACTCTGATATTGGGAATTTGGGACCAGTATTCTCAAAGAAAGGGAATTTTCCATGAATGATGATGTACCAATTTCCTTGTAGCTATTACGCCTTCAACATGAGGGAGACCACTAGTGGAGCAGCTCCTCAATAGCACATTGATGTGTATGCTAAGTAGTATAGTTATCCTAAGAATCATTTTACTTGTGTTATTTAATTTATCGTATTTGACAATTTATAATCCACTTCTTTTAATGGCAATTTACATTCCACTTCTTTAAATATGATGTTTAAAATCTCTTAGCAGTTTGCAAGGATAAATAGAAATGAGGGATTCCCAATTTCTATTCACATTTGCATCCACTCCACTAGACAACATTTAGAAGAGAGTGTAACATTTACTGATGAAATTCAAGTAGAAATTTCACAAAAAAATATTAGACCAAAAATATAAAATTATATAATAATATCTTTCACCCTTCAACTTCAAAAAAATACTGAGAAATTTGTGATCAACAATCCTCGAGAAATTTATTGTAAAAATGTCATAGGTTGATGTGAAGCTTCAAATAGAAATCAGAATTCAAACTAGTATTACCATTTCTTTAAATATTTTGGTGGTTACTTCTAAATTTAAAAAAAATCAAAGATTAACAATTTGGGCTGGAGATGGAAGAGTCATAGCAAAGAGAAAACAAGTTGATTTTAATGAGAGCCATTGTGATTCCCCATGGGATATAATATGCCACTCAATTTCTTTAAACCAAGTACTATTGTAACTCAATAGCAATCTTTCAACTTCCCATCTATAACTCCAGTCACATGTGTTGTGGATGGTGCAAGGTTAACTATCAAATACAAAAAGGAAGTATAACTTAGTAACAATCATCAATTAAAGTTACACAAGAATTCATTTGGAAAACATGACTAATTAAATAGAAAACCCAAGTTATTAAAGCATCAAGGGTAAAATATTTGTTAAAATAATGCATTTGGTGGAGTGGGTAGTAGTGAACAACCTACAGAGTTGGGAGTTGAAGCTTTCCTCTTTCCTTCTTTTATAAATTGTTGGCCTTCACCTTGTTGGTGTACTCAAGTCAACTTTACACCTGGCTTACTTAAGCCTAGTTGGGTGTCCTTGTTAGCTGAACCTAGTTGAGTTCACACCTTATTCCTTTCCACTTCGTGTGGATCTTGATCTTGATTTCCACATCTTGTGGATCTAGATCTTCTTGTTTTCTCCTATTTAGTTAGCTCTTTGCTTTCAATCAATTATGGGATTTTGACAACATTTATGCTTGATAATTATCTTCTAGTGCCTATTTTTTGTCTTCTTTTGATCCTCGAATTTGACATGGTATCAGAGCCTGAAAGAGATAGTGCAAGCCATAGTGATTTTTTTTATTTGTCCGTGCATGTAAATAATTTGTAGGAAATCCAAAATCACAAATTGGTTCGACCCCAGGCAAGAATTGCTAAATTATTTGGAAGCTACCGGTGAATCTCTGTTGGCGTTGGTGAATCTTGAGCTTCTTTTCCCTCAAGAGGCTACAAATTGCTACCAATAATGGGCATGTTTGTGCTATCAGCTGACAGTTATTGTTGCCAATTCATTTTTTGTGCAGACCTTTTGGGAATTCACCCAACTCCTGTGCCAGCAGTTCAATCAACCCAGGCGGTCTCCATCTACTCTCACCACTCAACTGCGCCTAAGGACCGTCCAAATCACGGTACCACGGTTTCTATCGGGTTACCGCGGCCTAACCGCATGTTGTTTGTGGCAATGCGGTTAACCCCATGTTCACTGTTACTGATGTCCCATGGTTACCCTCCTGACCACATGCAGTGGCACAGTGACCTTCGTCACTCCTTGACTGGCCCATTTCCTGGCTGCTTCAATGTTGTTACTGCGGCCATTGCAGTTTCTCCCAGACCCTTTGTGGTTGGGCAATAACCCTCGCAGTACCGCTAGCTGGTCAGGCCTTCACCGTGGTATAGCGGTATCTCTTATCTTTGATGGCAGTGTTAGTGGATTGTGTCCTGGCGGGTATTTATGTCATATGGACATGTTTTTAATACTTAAGGAAAATATGTTTATTATGATTTGGACATGTTTTGATGGCATATGTTAATTTCCATTTAATTTTTTTTTGTCTTGGCTATAAACTTTGGATATTTTATGATACTGGTTGTTTATTGTATAGTGACAGAAGAATATTAAGATTTCTCTGAAGAAGCAAATTTGAAGCTATTTTGTGTTTGAATGAATATAATATATAAAAAAAAATCTAAGTAATTTTTATCTCTGCCTAATCCTTCACATGGTATCAGAGCCTAAGGTCATTTGTAGAGAGTTTTTAAATTATGGCTGCAAGCACAAGCTTGTCTAATTCCCAAATTTCACAGTTGAATGGGAAAAATTATGACTAGTGGTCTATAACAATGAGAGCCTTGTTTTGTTCGATTTATGGGAGTTTGTAGAAAATGGGTTTCCAGAATCGATAGATGCAGTAGCATACAATGCCTTGACACAAGTAGAGAAAGATATGTTGAAAGACAACAACAAGAAGGATTCAAAGGCTCATTTTTTCATTCTACAAGGAGTACATGAATGTATCTTTCCAAGAATTTCAGCTACAACTAGGTCCAAGCAAGCATGGGAAATTTTACAAATTGCTTACCAAGGAATGGAGAAAGTTAAGACTGCAAAACTACAAATACTGAAAAGAGAGTTTGAGACTCTGTTTATGAAGGATAATGAATCTATAGATTCATACTTCACCCAGATAATTGGACTGGTGAACCAGATAAGAATACATGGTCAGACACTAGAAGATGTCAAAATTGTAGAAAAGATTTTAAGAAGTTTACCCACAAGATCCGAGTCAATTTGAGTCACTATAGAGGAGACAAAGTACCTCACACAATATTCAGTTGATGAACTTTATGATTCACTAATTTCTCATCAGCATAGGCTTAGCAGAACAACTAACATGTCATTAGAACATGCATTCAAGTCACAAGCTTCAACTAACCAAGAAAGAGGCAAAGGTAGAATGAATTTCAGAACAAGAGGAAGAGGTTTCAACAAAGGTGGAAGAAACAGCCCATCAAGTTCAAGTGGAAGAGATAGTAGCCAAAACGCATCTCAAAATTTTCCTCAAGGTCAAAGGTATGATAAATCTCAGGTCCAATGCCATTATTGTAAAAAGTTTGGACAATATATGAATGAGTGTAGGAAGAAGCAGTATGATATGGGTAGACAAAATGCAAACTTTACTAAAGAGAGTCAAGATAATAGACCAAATAAAAGCACAATGTTTTTAGCCTGTATTGTAGCACAAGCTAGTGAAAAAGATGTTTGGTTCTTAGACTCAGGTTGTAGTAACCACATGATAGGAAATTTATAGTTATTTACAAGTTTAGATGAGAATATTAAGTCAGATGTCACATTGGGTAATGACAACAAAGTGTCAATTAAAGGAAAGGGAAATGTTAATATTCTGACCAAGCGGGGGAGCAAACATATATCTCAGATGTGTATTCCGTGCCAGGTCTGAAACACAATTTGATGAGTGTAGGAAAACTAGTTCAAAAGGGTTATGGAATGAATTTTAAAAATGATTTGTGCACAATTTTAGAAAAATACCCAAGTAGCCAGTTGATAGCTAAGATCAAGATGACAAATAATAGAATGTTTCCTTTAAGAATTCAACCAGATTTGAGCACAAACTATGCACAAGCACAAGAGGTATCAACTGTTACTCAGACTATCTTTCAAAAAAAATAAAATATGAAAGTTGGCTATGGCATTTAAGATTCAGTCATTTGAATTTTGGTGGTTTGAATTTTCTTCATAGGAAGAGCATGGTAAAAGGAATTCCATTAATTGAATAACCTGAGAGAATTTGTGAAGGTTGCATACTAGGAAAGCAACATAGAGAGTCTTTCCCAGCAGGGAAATCCATAAGAGCAAAAGCCCCATTAGAAATTGTTCATTCAGACTTGTGTGGTCCAATGCAGACACCTTCAATAGGTAGTAGTTATTATTTTTTGACTTTAATAGATGATTATTCAAGGAAGAAATGGGTCTATTTCTTAAAAAAAAAAAGTGAAGTGTTTGATTTCTTTCGTCAGTTTAAATCTTTTGATGAAAAATAGAGTGGTCATTTTATCAAAGTGCTGAGAACTAATAGAGGAGGAGAATATGTCTCAAGATAATTTTTAAATTTCTACAAAGATCATGGTATACACAAGCATTTCACAACCAGATACACACCTCAACAGAACGGGGTAGCTGAGAGAAAAAACAAAACCGTAATGGAGATGGCTAGGAGTATGAGCTGAAAACCAAGTATTTAACTAATAAGTTCTGGGCTGAAGCTATATCTTGTGCAACATACATAATGAATAGATGCCCAATGAAAAGTTTGATGAATATTATTCTTGAAGAAGTCTGGACTGGAAAAAAGCTAAGTGTATCTCACATGAGGATTTTTGGTTGTGTTTCATATGCACATGTACCTGATGAATTGTGAAGAAAACTTGACAATGAAGGAGAGAAATGTATTTTTTTTGGCTACAATGATGAATCCAAAGCATATGAAATTTTTAATCCAACAACTAATAAGGTTATAATTAGCAGAGATGCTCAATTTGTTGAATATGAAGCATGGGATGGAAGTAGAGAGAGCACAATTAATGTAACAATTAATATTCCACAAGAAGAAAATGAAATTTTTGTACCTACAAATGTTCCTACTACTGTACCAGTTCAAGTCCAAGTAAGTGGTCAACAATTGACAATAGGAAGCAATGTAAGAGCAACAACAAGAGGACTGTAGATGCCAACCACAACAAGAACTACTAGGGTAGGACCTTCAAGTCCACATTCTGCAGATTCGAGTGATCTCTCAAACCCAACTTTGGCAAGCATGAGAGAACAAAAAATTAGAAGTATGAGTGATATTTATAATCAGAATAAAGGTGAGAATGATTCTCAACAGTTTACACTTTTTGCCTTTTATTCTCAAGCTGAAGATCCAATCCATTATGAAGATGCAATCAAAGAAGATAAGTGGATAACAACAATGGATGAAGAGATAGATTCAATTGAAAACAATCAAACATGGGAGTTGCAGAGTCTTCCAAAAGACAAAGAAGTAATTGGAGTCAAATGGATTTATAAGACTAAATTGAATGGAAATGGAGAAGTGCAGAAGCACAAAGCAATATTGGATGTAAAAGGATATGCACAACAACCTAGAATTGATTATACTGAAACATTTGCACCTGTAGGATGTCTTGACACAGTCAGAATGATTTTGGCCTTAGCAGCACAAAACAAATGGTTAGTTCACCAAATGGATGTTGAATCAACATTCCTTAATGGCTATCTCGAAGAGGATGTTTACATTGGATAGCCACCTAGATATGAAATATTGGGACAAGAAGATAAAGTATACAAGTTGAAGAAGGCACTGTATGGTCTGAAACAAGCCCCAAGAGCTTGGTATAATAGAATAGACAATTATTTCACATAGAATAGATTTCTCAGATGTAGCAGTGAACCAACACTGTACACTAAAGTGGATGAAGAAGGTAAAATTTTGATCATCTTCCTTTATGTAGATGATTTATCTTGACTAAAAATCTGTTAATTGATTTGTTCAAAGAAGCAATGATGAAAGAGTTTGAGGTGATAGACTTAGGTCTGATGAAGTATTTTCTGGGCATTGAGGTAAAACAAGATGACAATGAAATTTTTGTTTCATAGGAAAAGTATGCCAAAGATGTTTTAAAAAGGTTTCATATGTTGAATAGTAAGTCAACACCTACTCCAATGGTGACTGGTCTGAAATTGAGCAAGGAAGATAAAAGTTCTGATGTTGATTCTACACTGTATACACAACTTGTTGGGAGTTTAATGTATTTAACAACCACAAGGCTAGATATTATGTTTTCAGTAAGTTTAATCTCCAGATTTATGGAAACACTAAAGGAGTCACACTAGAAGGCTGGGAAAAGAATCCTTAGATATATATCAATGGAACAAAGAATTATGGCATCCACTATACCAGATCAAATAAATTCAAGCTAACTAGTTATACTGATAGTGACTGTGCTGGGAGCATAGATGACAGAAAGAGTACGTCTGGATACGTTTTTCACTTTGGCAATGGAATTGTTTCATGGGCCTCTAAGAAGCAGCCAATTGTTACATTATCCTCAGCTGAAGCTGAATATGTTGCAGCCACTAGTGCATCTTGCCAGGCTATCTAGATGAGGAGAGTCTTGAAAGAAATTCAGCATGAAAAAATTCAAGCAACTTTCATTTACTGTGACAATAACTCAGCAATCGCCCTTTCAAAGAATCTAGTATTCCACAATAGGAGCAAGCAGATAGACACATGGTTTCACTTCATCAGGGAGTTAATTAAAAATGGAGAGATTACATTGAATTTTTGCAGGTCAGAGGAGCAGCAAGCGAGCATTTTCACAAAGGCGCTGGGCAGAGATAGTTTCATACATCAAAGAGTCAGACTGGGCATAAAAAATGGTGAGAGTTGTGTTCAAGGGGGAGTGTTGGGAATTCACCCAACTCCCACACCAACATTTCAGTCAACCCAAGCGGTCTCCATCTGCTCTCACCATGCAACCGTGCCTGAAGACCATCCAACTCGCGGTACCGCAGCCTATCTCTCTCCCGTCCACGGTCTTGTGGTTTTCCTTCTCACCATCTACCGGGTTACCGTAGTCTAACCGCATCTTGCCTGCGACAATGCGGTTAACCACCTATTCGTTGTTACCGTTGTCCCGCGGTTACCCTCTTGACCACGTGTGATGGCATGGTGACCTTCGTCGCTCCTTGACTGGCCCGTTTCTTGACCGCTTCAATGTTGTTACCGCGGCCACTGCGGTCTCTCCTAGACCCTCTGCGGTTGGGCGGTAACCCCCACGGTACCACTAGCCAGTCGGGCGGGCCTTCACTGCGGTATAGCGGTATCTCTTATCTTTGAGGACGGTGCTAGTGGATTGTGTGCTAGCGGGTATTTATCTCATATGGAAGTGTTTTTAATACATAAGGACAATATTTTTATTATTATTTGGACATGTTTTGATGGCATATGCTAATTGCCATTTAATTTTGTTTTTATGTCTTGGCTGTAAACTTTGGATATTTCATGATGCTGGCTGTTTATTGTATAGTGACAAAAGAATATTAATATTCCTCTGAAGAAGCAAATTTGGAGCTATTATGTGTTTGAATGAATATAATATAAAAAAAATCTTTTGTAATTTTTATCTCTGCCTAATCCATCAAGACCTGCGTTCATGGCAAGAGATTGGAGGCATGATTCATAGCAGACCCACACCTTTAGCTTCAGAGAGAATCCTTTTTGGCGGCTTCAAAGAGGCATCTTCTGTTGATCGTAAATGATATACCTTGTATGTTGATGCCTATTCCGACCCCCCTTACATCTGCGCTTATGCTTTGTGAGGAGGTTGCTTCATCAGCACCAATATTTACGCCACTCTGAATTTTCTCCCTCATGCGAATTAGCATTCCAGTTTCTGGAGACTGAAAGAGGTGTTTTGAGAACTCGGCGTGGAGAGGCGAAAGTCTATTCCTTGTGGGAGGGCACAAATCTTTCTTTTTTTAGATATTGCAGGATATTACAATTTCTTGGACTGGCGGATTAAGCTTCTTCCAAGAGGCTGCGAATTTCCTTGTTGCAGAGGCACAAATCTCTTTGCAGAGAGGGAGGCTACAACTTGGAGATTGGGTGATTTATTTTATCCATTTATGGCAGCAAGTTGAAGCTGAGGTATTGTCCATTGCAGGCGCGATCTGATGTTTGCAGGCAACGCAATCTCTGTATGGAGTGGATCTCCTCTATTCTGGCACAATTCACCTTTGTGAAATTTTTTTGTCCTCTGACTTAAGCGTTATTTTACTCTTCAAATTTTCTCCCATTTCAAATTTATTTTGTTTTTCTAATTTTTTTTGCATCTTTAGTTATGCTAAAGAGCACATGCAAATAAAATTAGAAATACATGTACTAATTTATAAAGTGTCAAATTGAGGGGGGGAAAGGGAAAATCATTGGGAGTTGTTAACACATTTCTTAAATGGAATATAAAACTCATTCTTTTGTAATCAACCTAAACAAGGGAAACTACAAGTCTTGGTGTGAAGGCATCAGACTAAAACATCTTAGGTATTAAAATCTTTTGCCCCATTTGTATGGACTTATCCCTGAACCTGGTAAACAATCTCAGAAGGATAAATGATTTAATAACAATGATCATATTGTTGGATTAATCAGCTTACATATACCATATGATACTTTGATTTTCATCATGGGTATTGAGGGTCCACATACTTTATGGATCAAACTTTGGGAGATGTATGGAGACTCAAATTTTTCTCCATTCCCACATGATAATGCAATGATCACAAATGATATCCCACAACATGAAGAATGTCATGTTGACATAGTGGAAGTCATCATACCACCTCCTACTATTGCTTCATCATATTTCACAGTTGCTTCGAGTACTTCTTTGCAACAAGATCACATTAGTCTTTCTAGCATTCTTGATTGGGACACAATCCTACTTGACATTTCTTGCCTATTTGTAGAGTCTCGCATTGCTGACTTGGAAGCACACATTGAGGACATCAGTCTTCTATTTGATGATAGTTTTGATGAAGCTATATCACCATTGGTCTCTTTGGATATTCATGCTCTACATCTATCTTCACATGGTTTTGGATTTTCATCATCTTCATCTATTAGGAATGCACTTGATTTGATTATGACATCCTTTGGCATCAACATGAGAACACATGAGCACACTTCAAAGACATCACAATGGGCACCATCATCCTTGGATCAGTTTCAACCTGGTTTAGGATTATTCATACATCTTCCTCTATATTCCTATCTAGAATGGGGAGATATCTTGCATCTTTAGGTTGTTTCATTTCTTCCTAAAGGAGGGAACATTGTTCGACGTTCTTGGATGTACATTTGCATCTTTTGTCAACTATTCAACCTCACTATAGCATGATATGTAGTATGGGGGGTCTCAAAGACCTTCTATTATTTTCTCCTATGAGAAAATTTTATTGCACTTTTGTGATGGAAGTAGTTCTTGGGGGGTCTTGAGTCCTCCTTCTATCTTTCTTCTTATTTCACTTGTACATCTTTCTCTTTCTCTATTTTTGGAGGATAGTTTTTTCCCACTAGGTTTTCTATCTTTCTTTGTTTCTAAGAGTTTTGCATTGTGCATGGGTACCTAAAATGGTCTTGCAGTTGGGACCCATCTTTTTAATTCCCACCTAAGCTAGGCTTAAGGGGGGTGTTGGTGTATTCGAGTCAGCTTTACACTTTGCTTACTTAAGCGTAGTTAGGTGTGCTTGTTAGCTGAACCTAGTTGAGTTCACAGCTCAATCATTTCCACTTCATGTGGATCTTGATCCTGATTTCCACATCTTGTGGATCTGGATCTTCTTGTTTTCTCCTATTTAGTTAGCTCGTTGCTTTCAATCAATTATGAGATTTTGACAATATTTGTGCTTGATAATTATCTTCTAGTGCCTGTTTTTTATCTTCTTTTGATCCTCAAATCTGACACATCCAAAAATGGATTAGCAACTAAAATTAATGTTGAGAATGTTAAAATACTTTTCCTAAATGGATCATGCAACAAACAAACTTGAGAAACATAATGAGAATTTCACCTACTAGATGGTGGGGGAATCAGATGACCTTGCACCCAAAAGAAGTAAACTTGCTTATAATCATAAAGCAATACGATGTATTGTCTATCCAATATAAATGATGCATTGGTTTGCCTTGATGGGAAATTAAATGACAATGATATCTCTTTCCACTTCTTGTCTTTGGTGACATAATGAAAAAAAAATGTCTAAGAAATTATTTCTGAAAATCATGACAATAGAGTCGAATAGAGATTATCATTCAACACCAGATAAGATGGGATAGGCAATTACTTCACCTAATTTCAAACATAGACTAAGAAACCATCATATAGATAAAATAAGAACTCTAACATATCCCAGATTCATTACAGTGTCAATTAAAAATGATGAAAAAATTACCTTAATGTGAAATTCTACTAGAAGAGAAGAATAATCACAAATGATCATACCATTATCTTGATGCAAAATTGAACATTCTTATTTTGAAATTATTTACAAAAAGCATCTATAAAAAATAGATATTTTGTTTCCTTTTCTACACCTTGGGATTGGACTATATTGATGATTCACTAACCCACTTCACTGCATAGTTTTAGCTAGCATTACCGAGGCCATTATATAAGATTAGATTAGCTAACATGCTGCAATGTTAAAAAGGTTAAAATATAACAATGTTATATGTTTTACATGGTGGAAAATAATTTGCATGCAAATTAAAGATAGAAAGGTTGTCAAGTGGGTTAGTAGTTCAATAATACAATAACCCAACCAAAAATTGATGGCCTCAAGTTTGAATCCTAGTTTGAAAATATAATAGAGATAAGTTTAAATTATAATGCAAGAGTTAATAAAAGAATAATTTTGACTAAAGCAACACTACTCTAATATTGGGAATTTTCCATGAATGATGATGTACCAGTTTCCTTATAGCTATTATGCCTTAAACGTGAGGGAGATCACTAGTGGAGTAGATCCTCAATAGGGAATTGATGTGTATGCTAAGTAGTATAGTTATCCTAAGAAGCATTTTACTTGTGTTATTTAGTTTGCCATATTTGACAATTTATAATCCACTTCTTTTAATGACAATTTATATTCCACTTCTTCAAATATGATCAAAATCTCTTCGCAATTTGCAAGGATAAATAGAAACGAATGATTCCCAATTGTTGTTCACATTTGCATCCACTCCATTGGACAACATTCAAATGAGAGTGTTATAATGTGGTTTGTCTGTATGTTAGCTAGAAACGTGGAATAGAGATACTAGCCCTATTAAATTACTATTGCAATTGCCTATAAATGGATTCCCTGCATGATATTTGCCAATTTCTATGCAATAAGCTTGATCAATACTTATAGAAGATTTTTAGACTGCAAGGGTTGGCAATCCTTACTTAAAGATCTCTAACTAGTACCCTTGCCTTGACTGCATTAGGTTCAAACTATGTGGTAGCATTATAAAGGTACCGAATGTTGTATGATCTCCTCAATAGGTTAGTTGCAAGTGTACAAGGATGTTCAAATTGAATTAGGATCGATATTTGTGGGAGGCCAAGTGTTGTATGGATGACCTAGTTGGAAGATACTCAATATAGGCTTATTATATTATGACTTTAGTTAAGCATCCTCCTACCAACTACGAGCACTATTAATTGAAGGGAATCACTTCATGATTATGAGCAAGTTTATATCTTTGGGTTGCAGGGTCACATGATTATGAGCAAGACTACTCTAATATTGGGAATTTTCCATGAATGTTGATGTATCAATTTCCTTTTAGCTATTATGCCTTCAATGTGAGGGAGACCACTAGTGGAGGAACTCCTCAATAGGGCATTGATGTGTATGCTAAGTAGTATAGTTATCCTAAGAAGCATTTTACTTGTGTTATTTAATTCACCATATTTGAAAATTTATAATCCACTTCTTTAAGTATGATGTTCAAAATCTCTTAGCAATTTGCAAGGATAAATAGAAATGAAGGATTCCAAATTTCTATTCGCATTTGCATCCACTCCATGAGAAAACATTTAGATGAGAGTGTAACAATGTAGTTTGTCTATATGTTATCTGGAAACATGGAATAGAGATACTAGCCCTATGAAATTACTATTGCAATTTTCTATAAGGGATTCCTTGCATGATATTTTCTAATTGCTATGCAATAAGCTTGATCAATACTTAAAGAGGATTTTTAGACTGCAAGGGTTAGCAATCCTTACTCAAAGATCCCTAACTAGTACCCCTGCCTTGACTGCATCAGGTTCAATTGATGTAACATGTCCCATATTCATTACAGTATTAATTAAAAATGATCAAACAATTACCTTGATGTGCAATGCCGCTAGAAGAGAAGAATAATCAGAAATGATTAGACCAATATCTTGATGAAAATTTGAACATTCTTAATTTGAAATTATTTATAAAATGCATCTAAAAATAATAGACCATTTTTTTTCATTACCCACCCCTTGGGATTGTACTATATTGATGATTTACTAAGCCACTTCACCCAATAGTTTTAGCTAGCATCACCAAGGTAGTTAACATGTTGAAATTTTAAAAAGGTTAAAAGATAAAAGTATTATATTTTTTACATGGTGGAAAATAAGTTGCATCCAAATTAAAGATAGAAAGGTTATCAAGTGGGTTAGTAGTTCAACAATATAGTTACCCAACCAAAAATTGATGGTCTCAAATTTGAATTCTAGTTTAAAAATATATGGAGACAAGTTTAAACTATAATGTAAGATTTAATAAAAGAATAATTCTAAGTAAAAATGAAAATGTTAGAAATATCAGTTGCACCATTCTTGTTTATAATCCTTAATGCAAAGCCATATATAGACAATTATATCAAAAAATTATAAAGAAAGAGGGCACAAGAGGATGAAATATAATAAATTCGGAAAGAAAAATATTATGGAGAATCTAAATGGAATAAGTAATATACACAACATATGTCAAATGGATTTTATATAAATCATTCCCCAATATATAATTTGATAATATAATATTTTATATAAATCATTCCTTAATATATAATTTAATCTTAAAGTTGGATGTTTCTTATTGGTTGAAGACCTCCTCGAGAAGTCACCTCTATGTATAGATGATGTAAATCCAATGCATTTCCTTCAACAATTGAAACCCTAAAAATAGAGACATGCTAAATTTAAAATTAAATTACGAACCAACACTATAGATTCTATAATACTTATTTATTACCCTTTGATGAATACAATGCCTTTTCCTTCATCCAAACACTAATAATTTCATATGTATAAGTTCATCTTTTGATTGGAGGTGAAATAAACAATGCCTGATAAGTAATAATGACTACATATGATTAATTATGTATAATTTTCTTTCAATTTTCCAACAAAAAATGAAATTCAAAGAAACATATTAACAATGAAGAACATAATCTTATCAAATTTCTTTTAAAAAAAATACTATTTGAACCTTTGTAGTGAAAATAATCCCAAATGAAAAAATAAGTATTTTTCTAGCCCTCTATTCTAAGAATAATCTATATTCATATAAACCAACATAAAAATTAAAGGAACATTAGCCACTTACTATTATTTTTTCATGTAGTAAATATTTTTTGAGATGGAAAAGCTAAATTCAAATTAGAGGGAAAATATAACTTACTTGAAATATCTACCAATAGTTGTATGAAACATTTTTAGAGTGTCAATGAATAGAGAACCATTTGCAACTACTTCTTCATGCTTGGCAATTTTTTGGGGATAAATCTTGTTACTTGGTATTGTTCTTTGTGGTAATGAGCACCTAGAAATCAAAACATCATCATTTGGAATACACATGGGTGGTATGGATTGGATAGACTACACACAATCAATTAGGAAAATATTGAAATTGTATATATCTATATACTTCAAAAACCATAAAAACTCCATGTACTATATTACAAAATCAATATAACTACATAGTAGCATATACAAAATATTTTTTTTTAGGTTCAAGAAATAATTATGTGCATGCACCCTAAAGAAAAAAATAAAATAAGAAACCCATATTAAAAAAAAATTAATCATGAAAAATTTCCTCATATACATCCCTTATTCATAACCAAAATCTATTAAAATAGAAATATATGTATATAAAAAATAATAACACACAACCCAAGATTTTGTTATACATTTTCTTAAGGTCCTTGCATCTAAGGGATGGTCTCATATTTTCATGATGAGCCTTAATTTCAATTAATTTAATATATCCCTATGTTGGCCAAAGAAGCTTGAAATCCAAACCAATCTTGACATCCTTCAAACTCAAGATATGTATCAAACTGAGTTAAATCTTACTTTTAAATCCATCAAATGGAGTTTTTATTGTTATGAATGCAAGCATCCTTAGATCCAATATCATTCTATCTTCCTATTTGGAGAGATGCTAGTATCCAATTAGACAAGGCTTTTGAGTTTGGTATCCTAGGAAGATCAATAAGGCCCATGAAAGTATGGTAAATTAAAATATTACATCCAAAGAGTTGAAAATTTTAGGTTTTGTAGGTCTAAGTGTTTTGTAGACCTCAAAACTATTTTAAGAATAAGGTTTAAGAAACAAATGAATAACATATTTATTTTAAATTAAAAAATAAACATGTTTGCTGGAATAAGTGAGGAAGAGTAAATATGGTTAAATAGATAGAAATAGTAAAGATATATGTTGGAAGAAATAGATTAAAGTATAATACTATAAATATAATTGTGAGCGATAATGATTAGTGATATGTTTGTTGGAAGAAATGATTAAAGATATAATTGTACTAGTTGCATATATGCGTGTATTGAAATAAATATGACAAAAAAGCAATTAATTCTACACTTTTGTTATATATACATATTTTATATATAGACATAAAAGTATGTGTGTTCAAATAGATGACTAAGAGAAATGCCTCAAAAAAAATCAGTCACATAACCACCATATTCTTAAATATACACTTTTGTTATATATATATATATATATTATATATATATATAGACATAAAAATATATTGTAATCGATGTAGATGAAATCTAAACACAAATGGTGATGATTGAGCACTTGCTCAAACACTCCATCATCCTTTCACAACTTGAAAATATGAAAAATTTGTTCATTTAAATTTTTCTACTTCAATATTCCTATAACTAAAAAGATGAGAAGGTGTTCTATATCTAGTTTTTCTTATGTAACAAAATTAGACTTTCTATAATGTAATTTTTTTTTTTGTATGATTTTGAAAAAAATAGGAAATTCTTTTAATTTTAGGGTGTGTTGAAATATATTTTGTAGTTGAAGGCCACAAAGGTGTGAAATCAATGTTTTATTTGAATATTAATTTTGATTTGAAGATTATCTTGTAGATGTATTCATTAATGTGTATCATGCAACACATCTGTTCATTAATGTAAAAATCAAAATCACCATCTAAAATGATTAATTAATTTTAATATTTGATTATTTTCATCTATAATTCACTCTACTAATAATTTAAATTAATAAAATAAGATTCACATTACTAATTATTCAAATAAAATAAAATAAATGCATTTCCATCAATAATACCTTTTGTTGCACCTATCATAATATATTCATTTTACACCTTAATTTTATCATTTTGATAACTTGGGTTGATCCCACAAGCAGATCTATTTGCTCTCAAAACTATATAATCATAGAGATGGACTAAAAACCTATAGTCAAGGACCTATGTATATCTATATAGATTAGAAAAATCTAATAGTCAAATTATGTCCAATTAGTGTCTAATTGATAGAGTTGGAAACTTCTTTTCACTTTGGAGTTTGTAGGGGTAAAAATGTTGACCCTAAAGATCTATAACATATATATGTATGTATGGATGAGCACTCCAAAAATTTATTCCCAAGCATCATTCTATTGGCTCACTATTATACCAAACTAGAAGTCCCATTTTTATCTTTATTTGTGCGCGACCCTAAAACACAAAGCGGTATAAATCTCATAAATAAACTCTCAAAGGGTTCACTGTACATTCATGAGACTAAGTTATACATGTTGGTATGACCTTGACTACATAAATTCTACAAGGAGGATAGATGAAGATGATAATAAAATATTTGATCTTTTATCTTTTATCATGGTGCATATCTTATTGAGATATAAATTCAAAAGAAAGAGAGATACTTATGTGAATCTAAAATTTTCTAGTGAAAAATGGGCAGTCTAATTTCAAATGGAGCAAAAGATTAAGTTAAATGATCATTAGATTTTGAGTTCAAAATAGTAAGAAAAATCTATACTTGATAACTAGATTTTTTTTCAAACTTAGTGATATATCTTTCTATTTATAGTATGTTATATTATTTTTTAAATTATTTGTGATCTGATTTATTTCAGTTATCTATTCATTAATCTAAATTAATTGTACTTATATGTATATGTAGACACTGAACAATGTCCTAGTACCTGAACACTATTTTCCTCATCAATTTCCCTTCTTCCCCTGCATAATTGAAAATATTAATTATTTAAATATTTTATAAAGTCATACTCTTCTATTTAGTTAATTCATTTTCTCCTTTCAATTCTTCCTCCATTAATTACATCACTAATTAATCCTTTCTCTCTATCATTAAATATTTTTTTATTTATTTAATTATTTACTTTCATTTTCATTCTATGATTAAATAGTTATTTTAATTATTTAATTATTCATGAGATTTTTCATCCACAATTAAATAAGTTCTTTGTATGGGTATGTGCAGGATCATGATGGGCCAAAAAGTGGCGATATCTAAGTGATATGATGGCCCATGTGGCTGGCGACTTTTTTTTTACCCAAAATTGATGAAATGAAAATAGTTTTTAAAGGAGATTCTCAGGTTTCCACCAATATAAATTATGTTTTACTTTGAATTTAATAATTAATTATTATTAATTTTCTATTTGAATTACGACTAAAGTCTTGATTGATAGGCTAATTGAAAAAAATCTATAGCTTTCAAATGGTATCACATTTTTTGAATCTGAAACACGCGTCACATTCTAGGATTTACATACTGTAGGATTAAAAAAAATAAAAATGAATTTCATGAAGTTTTGATGAAGTTGAGGTGGTAAGACATACGCGTTTTTATTCCCCTACTTATATATAAAATCTTATAAAAACATATTATCATTTTATTATGGTTAGGGTGGTCAGACAAATACCTACTTCTTATTTTTTCCTTGAAATTTAAGTACTACTATATTGAAATTTCAAATTTTCACCAAATAGATTTAAAAAAATAAATAAACCTAGTAGTTTAGAAACTACATTCAATTTTCTACAGATTCTATTCTTCCATATTTTTAAAATAATATAGATAACTTATTCAAATTTTTACGTTAAGTTTCCTAACTCTGATTTTCTGAATTTTATTGCCACTTAAGGGCTGTTTTTTCCATGATGATTTTGGACATACCCGTATTTAATTCCAACCTTTTCCCCTCCACTAATAAACAATTATTCTAATTATTTACTAATTTTTATTTTCCTGTACTTTCTAATTAAATAATTGTTTCCAATTATTTTAATTTAAAAGTCATATTTTCCCTCCTCTTCTATAATTAAATAATTGCTTTTAATTATTCACTTTCCCTCCTAAATTAAAATATTTTATAATTATTTAATTTACTCCAACCACCCTTAATAACGTTTTATTACCTCTTTTATCTCAATTAACCTCCACCCTTGAAAAGGTTTTATTACCTTTTAATCTTCATCGTCCATCCTTAACTAAACCCTTTTTTTTCCTAACCCCATTTCCTTGCTTCTCAAAGCAATCTCATCCATTGATCTTCATCATTTAATCTTGGCCCTTCATTCAAATTTTATTTTCTATAAAAGAGACCCATCACTTTCATTTTGACCCTAACTACAACCACTATCTTTGATATTTTGTTGTCACTATCACTAGGCTTATTCTTGAATACTACAAATCTGAAGGCAAGCTAACATATAAAGAAAAATGGAGAAGAGCAATGAAGATGATTCAACCATGGCATAGAGATTATGGTAATATTACTTTCTTATTTTATGTTTCTATGTTCATTTGTGCTTTATTTTTGGACTAGGGTCTTTAGGGTTTGAGTTTTATGTATTTGGTGGTTCATACTATTGATTCATGCCTTTAAACTTGATTTTACAAAATTCTACATTGGTGAACTTGATGTGAACTAACTGGATTTGAGGAAATTTGTGAGAAATTTTGAGTTTCTTGGATTGAAACACATTTGAAGGGAATAACGATGCATTCACACGATAATGTGATGCATTTGCATGATAGTGAGACTTAATCGAAGTAAAAAATTATGCATTCTCTTATATGGTGAGACACATTCCCTTATTTCCTTTCTGCATCTATGACATAGATACTCACATCTATTTATCTTAGGAAAAAATGTCAAAATTCTCTATTTTTGTGTGTTTTTTGTAATGTTTTGAGTTTTTGGTTTTAATTCTCATATCTTCATAGATTACTTGCATCATTTCTATCTTGAAATTTTTTTAAAAATTCTATATTTAGGTGTTTTTGTAGCTTTCATATTGTTCACACCATTTGTGAGGTAGTGTGATGCATCTATGTGATAGTGCGCCACATTTGTTTAAACAATCAGCAATAGTCGCCATCTAGTTCATCACATCTACCTGAAACAATGAGCCACATCTATGACATAGAGTGATTCAACTATTTGATTTGGGTAAAGAAGGTATAAATTTGGAATTTTTCATTTTCTACCTCTTTCATTCCTTAGAGTAGAGGGTTTTGGTATCACTGATATTTGATTTGCAACCTATGGAATTCACTTGGAGAAGTCTTTTCTATCTAAACTACTAATCTATGTTCTTGAAGGGTCTTGTATGTTCTTTATTTTTAAATAGGAACATTTGGATTTGGGATATAAAAAGAACAAGTTTTTTCTTAAAATCATAGTTTCAATTTGGGCTTAAAAAGAACAAGTTTTTGCATTGATTGTTGATCTTATTTGTGCTCAGAGGTGTGTATGCTCTTCCCTCAAATTTCCATATAGTCTTGGGAATCAAACTCACTCTTCAACACTCTCATTTTCACATCACACATTTCAATTTCTAAGGTTAATGAACATTTCTTGTGTGATCAAATACATGTGTATGCTCTCTCCTCACATTATCATATGATCTTGGAGATCAAAAGAATTATTTTCATCACTTTTGTCTAACCTTTTTAGAAGAGAATACCTTTGGGGAAGTGATCAATCCAAGGGGTATGACCCAAAGCATTTTTTCCCTTTGGCTACTATATAAAATATTAAGGTGAAAGCCAAGGTCTAATTGGTGAGTACCTTTCCGATAGTGCCAATCTAAAATGGGAGTTACCCACATTCATATCAAGTATTTGGAGCCCCAAGTATGGTTGGTTAAAGCCTTAAATGTCTTGTTGGATGCTAGCAAGGTGTTAAGTCCCCAAGTAGTGGCTATAAACCTTATTTTAGAATCCCACCCTATTGATTGAGTTGGTGTCATTCTTAGTGCAAGCAATGTGCATCACACTCTAAAGTTACACACCATATGGATCCCTTGAGATGAGATATAAATCCATGGCTTGGCATAAGCTACACGTAGCTTTCTGAGGAGAGAGTGATTAGGTCATCCTTCCAATCATGGAGGCCCCTACCTATCATCTCTCACAAAGAAAAGAGTGTACATATCCACTTAGGTGTTCCTATATTTGAGTCAAAGGAGATTCCAAGATGTGGGCCTGAGATTCTTGTCATTGGCCTTGACCTTAGGATTAGGAAGTGTTTGAATTTTTTTTTATTTGTGATAAGAGCAGTGGAAATTGGGCTGAATTTGGCCTATGAACATACTCTATTCGCAGTCACATAACAACTAGAATTTATGTTTTAAAGTGTTTGTTGTGTTCTCTATCACATTTCAAATTTCCCAAAATGAAAATTCATTTGAAAACATACAATTTGATACCAATAAACTATACACACATTTGAGAGATAGTGCACCACATTTGCTAAATATAGTGAGCCACATCTATGAAATAGTAAACCACATATGTGATACAATGAACTACAACTAATAGTTCTCAAATGTTTTGGGAAATTCATGTGTAGTCTCATTTCTAGTCAATTCTTGACAGTAACTATACTTTTAGATCATAGAATTGCTCAGTCTAGTTTGTCCATTTTACTAATTTCACTTAGGTTGCCTTTCTTTTCTTTTTTTTATCCATTAATTTCTTAATTATACTTATATCATTCTTAGTTTCATACACCTTTGAGATTTTAGACTAGGATTCTTACCATACCTTTGATCAATTAATTGTGACATGTCTAGATTGTCCTTGACCTTTTCCTTTTGTCTATCAATTATGATTACTTAAGTTGGGCCTTCAAACTCATGAATCTAGTTTAAGGTTCACTTTGTCAAATAATCATCCTTTTAGTTTTTGTCCTTTTAAGGTCTTGACAATATGACTTGTTACCTTGAGCTATCATACCTTGCTTAGCTTCCTTATCTTAAGTACAAAGGTACATATCTATAGTCTCAAATCCCATCCTTTAGCCTTAGCTTCACATCATATCTTTGGTCACCCCACATACTTGGTCATAGTTTCCATTTTCATCCTTGCATACCTTAGCTATAGTTACACCATAGAATTTGGTCATAGTGGTGTTGAACCGTCAAAAAATCATATGGTCTAACAAGGGCAAGAGGAAAATAACAAAGAAGGACAAAAAGTATGTACCTAGGAAAATGATATGATAGTTGAATGCTCTCGAGATCTCCTGGAAAGTGCCTAATCTAAGAAAAAGGACACTTACGCTAACTGGGCAAACCTAGTCCTCCAACTTGGAAATTCTGTCAAAACAGGTTTCAGGAAAATGGGTGTCAAAAAACATAGAAACCCTTTTCCAGGCCTAGCACAAGGACATCACCAATAGGGGTGACCTAGCCATCTTGTAGCTTTCCAAGGAATCAGGCTTTGGTTTTGTGGGTCCTAGTTGATGTTTCCCTTTTTTGCAGCAGCTTATGATAGGAATCCTCGAAAGTGACCTGTAAGTTGTCTTCTTATCCTTCCTAGGGTTTTAGGCTTGGAGTTGACTTGAGAATAATGTTGGTACTTCTTGCAACACTTTTTCCTTCACCTAATCTGCATCAAAAGACAGCAAACACATGCAAAGACTAGAAATAGATGGGGTTAAGTAATAGAGGTTTTCCTAAGTCAAACCCCTTTGTAGGTGATTAAACCCAAATGAGATGAAAGCAAAGAAATGTAAGATTGAATGATAACAAAATAGAAATTCTTACCAAACCTTTTTTGATGGTCCGCAACATGCATGAGCAGCTCCAATGGAGAAAACCTGAAAACCCTAATGCTTGTATGCTTGCTTGGAGATTTAGAGCAAGAGAGTGAAAATGAGCTAGGAGAGTAAAAATGAACCAAGAGAGATGCAAAATGGAGGTAGAACCCCTTATTTGTACATGTGAAACCCTAATTTTCTTGAAATGCAATAATAGGCCGACCTTGGGGTTTAGGTGGCAATATTCCCATTGAATCTTATTTAAAATTTGAATTTTATGCTTAAAGGGACTAGGTCGCCCAAAGTGGCGACCTAGTCCTCCTATGAAAATATTTATGATGGTCGGGAATTAATTTATGTTTAATAAAGTTTATCATATTTTCCTCTCAAAACACACTTAGGTCGGGACTAATGATGCATTAAAAGGAAAAATTAGCGTATAAAAAGGGTTGATTTAAGGGTGAAGAGCCTAGATAAGTGTGAAAATGAAACACAACACTTTACAACACTCAGTCTTAAGGCTTAGGAAGGTGTAAGAATTAATTATTGAAGTGAATTATGTTGAAAGGGTCTTAAAAAAGTGAGGAAATGGATTACAACACTTCACAACATCTTAGTAAAACCTTGTTATGTTATTGATGAATTGCAAGCTTACAAGGTTGAATTAAGGTAATCAAGGTCAAAATCTGATGGAAAAGGCCAAAATGAGTAAAAAAGTGCCGAGGTATACACTTTTTGGTGACATATTTAGCCCCCACTTTAGTGAGAGTATGAACAAGATTTAACACATTCATGCTAGTAAGGTGAGATGACTATGATCAAGAGGGATGATCAAGCCCCTAGGATCAAGATCCCATGGAAAAATAAAGATAAGTATAGAAGATTACCCAAGGAGTGATGTGAGAAGGGTTAGATCAAGCTTCGGCCGTTTTTCCATCTAGTTGTGGATCAGATCTAGGCTATTTGTCTAAAAGGAAGGGATGTACTCACTATGGGCTAATAAAATTTTTGGTTGTTCGCTGGGTGAGAATGCCAAAAGGTGGTGAGATACATACACATGGTTGGTATGCACTCACACACAAAAGGGTGGCTATGGGGAAAGTCATGCCACTAATTGGGCTTCCTGCTCAACCATACCAAAGCTATACCTCCTACTATCTTTGATAAGGTGCCACAAAAGACAGGGGTGTGGTTCATGAGACAAGCAAAGCCTTGGATGCTTATAACCCATGAACAAGTGCAAGTTGGCACTACAATCATACAAGTTTTTTTATGCAAGTTGGCCATGTATGTACAAAATGCAAAAAGGTGCAACATGCAAAAAGGAAAAAAAGGTGAAAAGTGCAAAAAAATGAAAAATAAAAGTGTTTGAAGGAGTCTTGTTTAGTTTATATGAGGTCTTTAACTTAGGGGAGCATTGTGTGTAATGTCTCCAAAAGAGGACCGATCAAAGGATAGAAGATTCCAACTTAGGGGATGCAGTACATCACATCAGGCCACTAAGAGGAATGTAATATGTTGAGACAAGTCACACCTATGAAGGACATCATACCAAATGTCCCCCACAAAGTGAGAAACACATCATGTAAAGTAACAAGGTTGCACTAGGAAGCATGGGAAAAGGAAAAGAAAATGCAAATGCAGAAAATAAAAGTAAAACATAATAGTATCAATGTATGACCCCACTTTAAAGGGATTGCTACACACCACTTTGTGAGCAATTGATTTAAAGTAGAGAAAGGAAAAATGCAAAGGGGACATGAGAGCCTGTCAAGAAATGAGTACCCAAGAAAGGATACATCATGCGAAAAAGAAGCAAGCAAAAGAGAATGGGAAATATGCCCCCAAAATGGAAAACACCAAAGACACAAGGGATCTCTATATTTAAGGTCAGTATGTTTGTTTTTGGAATAATTATTTAAGAGAGCATGAAACTATCATCATCTCCCCAAACACATATAACTAGAAGAAGGACACATAGAGAGAAAAAGAAAAATGAAAAAGAAGAGTCATTTTGGGTCAACATGGATGAGACATGGGATGTCTCGATTCTTTACATCATCCCCAAAAAGGACCATAGAAAGCAAAAGAAAAAGAAAAAAGAAAAGGAGCCTTAGTTTTTGAGTCAACATGAAGGAGACATTATGGTCTCAATGTATTGCATCATCCTCAAATGAAAGGAAAGAACGACAAGGAAAAGAAAAAGAGGGTCATTTGGGTCAACATGAAGGAGACATTGCGGTCTCAATGCCTTGCATCATCCCCAAATGAAAGAAGAAAAGTCAAAAGGTGAAAAGGTGAAAAGAAAAGGGGTTCATTTGGGTCAACATGAAGGAGACATTGCGGTCTCAATGCCTTGCATCATCCCCATATGAAAGGGAAAAGCGAAAAGTTAAAAGTTAAAAGCAAAAGAGAAGAAAAGGAATGCATGACATATAGAAGAAGGGAGAGACATATAGAAGAATGTCAAAAAGAGTGAGGAAAAATCAAACAAAACAAGGGATAAACGAAACATAAATGCAAAAAAAAATAAAAGAAGGACTAGTAAGGCACATGTGTGTCACTTTGCAAGAAATTCATCCAAATCCCAATCTTGCTCAGTATAAATTTTAGGAGGGCGACTATCAAGAGGAACAACAAAAATCACTGAACTAGCATTAAGATTGACACTTGTCCTAGGAGAGTTCTCATGAATGCTCATGGAAGAGGAGAACAATAAATTCAAGGTTTGGTGAACCTCTCCATCAATGCGAGTGTTTTCATCATTGTCATCATGCAAGTTGATGACAATGGTGGGGTGGATGACAATATCAGTGGTGGCTTGTAGAAGAGGTGATGCAGGAGGTATTGGATCTGGCTCTAGGGGTGGAGGAGGATCAATAGGTGTGGCCTCAGCCATAGGAGGGTTGGGCTCTTCAGCTTGTTCTTCCTCATGAGATTGGAAGGCGAGACCATGGCAGCGACGTTGATGTTTTCTTGCCCCTTTATTCCTTTTAGTTTTTTGGTCAAGGTATCTGGGAGAATGTGCACGAAAATACATTATAGGTTGTGTATTGTCTCAGGGAGGAGGGATAGGAGGAACAATATTTGGTTCATCTATCATTTCTTTGGATTAATATACTTGTTTGCTTTGAGGTGGGAGGAAGTAGTTACTATCATGATCCCTAGGCCTCTTGGATGATGTGGAGGAGGTTTCAGGAGTAGGTTGACTAGGCATATCAGATTCGGGTGGAAAGATGGCTTCATCAAGGATGGGTGAGTCCGAGCTGGAAGGAGGTATGTTGCATAGAGAAAGTTCAGAGATCTTCTTGGCTTTGAACTTTTGATAGGAAATAGAGAAGAAGTCTCATCTAGGAGTGATGGGCTCCTTAGGTTCAGTCCAAAAGCTATCTAGGGAAAGTTACCCTTAGAGGATAAAAGGTTAAAACCGCTATGATGGATAGTGAATATGTCATTTTCAATAGGAAAATTCACACACCTATGAATGATGGATGGGACCGCTTTCATAGAACGAAGCCATGGAAGGCAAAGTCATAAGTGAAATTGGTCTGACTGAGGTATAATTGAAAAGGTAACATCCAATGTTTTGGGACCCATTTGCAATGGGTGGGCAATCGATCCAATTGTCAGGCACACAAAACCATGGTGTGTTTTGAACCACGCAGTAGGTCGATTATAGACATATTGATCAAGATTATGTAATACAATAAATTCTTTGATGATGACATTTTCACCACATGCGGGATCTATGAGTATCCAATTGGTGGCTTATCATTGATGTGGCCAGCTATGTAGAGAGGGCCATCAAGAAGTTTTTGTAGTATATCTTGTGCAAAGAAGGATATGTCAAGAGGTCCTTTGATTGGGCCCTTTCGATGGATAATTTCTATTGTGCTTACCATTTCATTAATAGGTGACACATGGATTACCGGTGAAAAAGAAGAAAAACGTAAATCTTGTGAATCTACATTCATCACATTGGGTGGGGAAGTTTTAGTTGATTTGACAAATGACACATTATGATTGGGCATGGGGTTGGTAAAAATATATAAGTTTTGATTAGGGGGTTCCAGAGATGTATTTCTTTTAACATTAACATTGGCAATAGATAGATGTCCTAAATCAATGAGGTCTTGCACTAGGTGCTTTAGACGCTTCCACTATTCAGTATCATTGTCGTTTTGGTGACAAAAATAGCAATAAACACTGGCATTGTAAGAAGGGGTAATGGTTTGTTAGGATTAGGTGTATGGATGGGTGGTAAAGAAATCATATGTTGTTGAAGCAGTTGGGTCATGGTGTTATGAAGGGTGTCAGGCAAGGGTGTGAAAGTATTCTTAGGATCTCTGTAATTAAAGGGCTTGATGGACTTAATAGTGACCACTTGGTTATTAATGGGTGAGGGGTTGGAAGATGAAGGGTTGAATTGGAGGAATCCTTTGTTTGGTTTATGAAAAGGTTGGGGAGTGAATTGGGAAGAGTTATTAGACTTCTCATCATGATTAATAGTGGACCATGATTCACGACTACTAGTAAAGTTATTGTAGTCACAAAGTTCTTCACATAGGTGCATGAAGAAGGGGAATTTCATGAGGGTGAGTTTATCCTAAGGGGATGTCACAAGGTTCTCAGTAAAAATATTTTTTAGATGGGTGTTTGGGATCTGGACATCAATCAAGGAATAGAGGGCTTGGTAGCGAGAGATAAAATTAGTGATCTTCTTGGTATTAGCATATTTACATATCATGAGGTGAGCTAAAGTTTTCTTCGGAGCCATGTGAACTTGATAGTGATTTATGAAACAATTCACTAACTCATTGAATGAACTAATGGATTTATTGGGTAGGGAAGATAACCAATCTAAGGATGCATCTTTAAGAGTTCCTGGAAATAATTTGGCGAGCAACCTATCATCAAGAGCAAATTCGATACAAAGAGTAGTGCAGGTATTAACATAGTTAGAAGGGTCACCCTTCCCACCATACTTCTCCAACCTATGGATCTCTATTCCTTGTGGTAAAGGAGTGTTAAGAATGTCAAGGGACAATGGGTTACTACAAACATAATGAGAGGGGAATCCATATTGGATCTAGTTAATGGAAGATATTTATTTTTGCATATTAGTGACTGTGTGAAATAGTAGGGACAGTGGAAGAGGTGAGAGGGTGGGATGCCACAAGAGGAGTAGGGATGCTAGTTGTGATGGGGAGGGGAGGTACCACACTACTAACTGGTTACATAGTGGTTGTCACACTAGGAGGTATATAGGTTGGGATAGAAGCCACGATTAAGAGGGAAGGAGTAGAAGGTCCTCCATTTCCAGCCTTACGAGTGGGTGAAGGGGATGACTTAGGTGCATTCTTCTCATAGTTTTCTGAAATCTTATTCATGACACTAAAGCCATTATCATTGTCAATTAAACGGTGTAGGACCTCAATGCTAGGAATGGCAACCCTTGAGATGGGTTCAAAGTTGACTTCATACTGATAATCAACAAGATCAACATGAATGTGGAAGATTTTATCAAGTGGGAGGTTATTATCAACAGTGGTATCATCTAGGTGCAAGGAATTAGTAAGGATAGTTTCTAAGCCTAATGCACCATTGTCAACACCAGGAGTTGAAATAGAAGGGATTCCAAGATCTACAATGAGGGTGTTGTTAGTAGATGCCATGGTTCCATGAACTTCTTCTCACAACTATATTGGCAAGGTAACACTAAATGCTCAGACAAAAAACCCCTAAGGCAATGCGAGCAAAGGTGACAAAAGGTCTATAACTAAGATTCTTGAACCAAACAAAGAAAGGAAAAACTAGGGAGCTGAGAAACATAAACTACTGGTAAATATCTAAGACTTTGACAAAAAGAAGTGCCAATGGACTAGGTCACTCAAGATGGTGACTTAGTCCTAGGAGTGTTGTTTTTGGAAAATTCCTAAAGCTTTGGCTAATTTTTATGGTTTTTCTGATATTTTGGTGCAAACAAAAAGTGAAAATGATTTTTTTTTGTGTTTTCTTATTAAAAATACAATGCAATGTGCAAATTTACCATGAATTTTCACTAAATGCACTTTTATCACTAACGCTAGGATTTGAAAACAACGCAAGACTGCAATGCAATGCAAGCTATCTCTAAGATGAAATCCAAAAAAAATAGAAAGCTAGCTAATGGTCTATGGTCGAGTTCATCAAAAAGAACTTCCAAAAACTCATATAATATAACAAGGGAAAGAGGATCCTTTTAGTAGGCTCCTAGGGTTTTCACCCTAAGAGCACTTGGTTAGGAATAATGCTCTTTCCAAGTTGTGTTGATATGTGTTAATCACATGGGTTCATTCAAAAGGGGGAAGGATTTGATGATTGGTTTGTGTTAAGTGTGTGAAATGTGTGGTTAGAACTGAAAGTAAAATGAAACTAATCTAAATGTATGTTGAATGTAAATTAAACAAAACAAAACTAATGCAAAACTACTCTAGAATGACCTAAATGTATGCTTTCTGGAAAAAAAAAAAGAGGGAAAAAAAGTGTGTACCTAGGAAAATGATATGATAGTTTAATGCTCTTGGGATCTCCTGGAAAGTGCTTGATCTGAGCAAAAGGACACTTAAACCAACTAGGGTGACCTAGTCCTCCAACTTGGAAATTATCTCAAAACAAGTTTCGGGGAAATGGGTGTCCAAAAACACATAAACCCTTTTTCAGGCCTAGAACAGGGATAAGGTTGCCAATAGGGGTGACCTAGTCCACTTGTAGTTTTATGAGGAATCAGGATTTGGTTTTATGGGTCCCGATTGATGTTTCCCTTTTCTGCAACAACACATGATAGGAACCCCTGAAAGTGACCTGTAAGTTGTCTTCTTGTCCTTCCTAGGGTTTGAGGCTTGGAGTTGACTTGAGAAGAATGTTGATACTTCTTGCAACACTTTGTCCTTCACCTAATTTGCATCAAAATACCTGCAAAAACATGCAAAGACCAAAAATAGATGGGGTTAAGTAATAGGGGTTTGCCTAAGTCAAACCCATTTGTAGGTGATTAAACCCAAATGAGATGAAAGCAAAGGAATGTAAGATTGAATGATAACACAATAGAAATTCTTACCAAACCTTTGTTGATGGTTTGCAACATGCATGAGTAGCTTCAATGGAGAAAATCTAAAAACCCTCATGCTTTTATGCTTGCTTGTGAGGTCTTGGTTGCTTGGAGAATGAGAGAAAGAGAGTGAAAATGAGCTAGGAGAGTAAAAATGAACCAAGAGAGATGAAAAATGGAGGTAGAAACCCTTATTTGTACATGTGAAACCCTAATTTTCTCAAAATGCAACCTAATAGGCTGACCCTGAGGTTTAGGAGGCAATATTCCCATTGAATCTTATTTAAAATTTGAATTTTATGCTTAGAGGGACTTGGTCATCCAAAGTGGCGACCTAGTCCTAGGAAAATTTTGATGATGGTGAGTAATTTATTTATGTTTAATAAATTTTATCAAATTTTCCTCCCAAAAAACACTTAGTTCAGGACTAATGATACATTACAAGGGAAAATTAACATATAAAAAAGGTTGATTTAAGGGTGAAGAGCCTAGATAAGTGTGAAAATGCTACACAACACTTTACAATGCTCATTCTTAAGGCTTAGGAAGGTGTAAGAATGTATTATTTAAGTGAATTATGCTGAAAGGGTCTTAGAAAAGTGATGAAATGCATTACAACACTTCACAACACCTTAATAAAACATCGTTATGTTATTGATGAATTGTAAGCTTACAAGGCTGAATTAAGGTAATCAATGTCAAAATTTGATGGAAAAGGACAAAATGAGTGAAAAAGTGCCAAGGTATACACTTTTTGGCCACATAGGTGTCATTTGGCATTCCTATATCTCAAATATCCCCAAAAAAAATAGCATAGTCTCATACTCACCATTGCATTGTCATCCCTTTAGATTGCACTGTTCTCACCAAGTTTGAGGTCTTCTATGGTAAAAACTTGGTTACAAAGGAGGAGAAAAGAGATGGACTACACAAACAAAAGTCCCTATTTTAACCCAACTAGTAACATGAATTTTTGGTGTGCTTCCTCAAATGAGGTACCTAAGTCACAATCTACGTTTCTAAATCATTAATAATTACAGATTACAGGAGATCCAAAGAAACTTAACTCGAGAGGAAATTGAAGTGGTTTCCCAAGATCCTAGAGTAGCATGATTTGTAGACATGAGATAGTAGAAAAAATCACCAATGATTTCTCATGAATATTCTACAAAGTGGAACCAAACTCCCTCCTAATTATACCATCAACATGTTTTTAGAGTCACAAATAAATGGTTTCACACAAGACCGAGGGCATATTGTATCCACTTCCAACATTACTACTTCACACATACATGATTCTTTTCCAATAGGGGGAACAACTCAAAAGACTATGTCAGTTAATGTGAGCCCCACACTAATATTTGGAGAACAAGGTTTTCAACTTATCTCCCAACCACCTAGAAACACATTTGATTTTTTTTCCTCATCATCTCATACTATAGGGACTCCATCTACTAATCCCTTTGCAACATCTTCATCCCAAGTCACACCAACATTTAGCAACACCATGGGTAAAACCACATCAAATACCAATCCACCCAAAATGCGAAAGATCTACATTAGTGCTCCAAACCTGTTAGTGTGTGAAATGGTGATTGAAATGGTAGAGTGTGGAATAATGAGAGAGTTTGCAAGGCTCACTATTGGTGGACCCAAATTATCTTCATGGAGTTGTCACATTTAGTCTCCAAGTGGGAGATTATTGATTATGGGCTTATAAATTAATATCTATAGCATGAGGTGGAGGTAACCCCTAGATGGTTTGGGGGCCATGTGTCTAAATAAGGATTCATAGGAAATTCCCCCAAAAACCATATTGATATATATTTATTCATTATAAAGTTGGACGATTCATCATTAGGTCACATATCTGGCAGTACAAATTGTGTTGATTTTTCTTTCCCTAGAAAGCAACCCCTTTTATGAGGGTATTTAATTATAGTTGAGTATTGCATTGTATTATGAGGAGGCTCTAATAGAGAGAAGATGAAGTTATAATAGATGTTTTGTAAGTTGTATCGCTTCATTTTTTTGGATGACATAAAGGAAGGATTGGCTATTTCCTTGTGGAAATATAGCCCATATTGGGTGAACCACTAATATCTATGTCTTTATGTTTAGTATTATTTTTATATTTTATTATATATTACTCTATGATCCTTTTCCTCACAATTGGTATCGAAGTCATAAATTTATTTGGCCGATAAGCTCAAAACCATAAAATCATCAAGAGTAGAGATGGGAAATTCAATGAGAGTGTCATGTATAAAGTGTTGTAAGTATTAGTAGTTGGTTTTGTCATTAATGTCAACAAATCTATGTTGTTGCATTGATGAGTTTGAGATGATGCTTTGATTATTTGCATTATGTTGTCATCAATAAGTACTACTAGTGTCAAACTTAGTGTTTCTTTGATAAGATTCTATTTGTGGATGTTGTTTGGTTGAGCTATTGTGTTGCAACTGGTTTAGTGATGATGAGGAAGTGTTTTAGGTAATGAGAATATGTCTTTGGTGCTTGGTTTCAAATGATTTTGAGAAAAGTTGAATAAAAGAGGAAATAATGTGGTTGAAAGGTGTTCTAGAATATAGAGTAGTATTCTAGCGATTGCTCCACATTTCTTCTATGTTGAAGATGTGATTTTGGGATTTATCTATGATGATCAAAGGTGTTCACAGGTGCTATATCTAGAGTTTCTTATTTTGGATTGTTCTCCAATGAAAGTTATGTTCACCAGTGTTTGAACTAAGTATTGCAGTGTTGACTAGGAGAAATGGTTTTTCTCTGCATTTATTTGTAGTTTCGTTTCAAGTCTTGTGAATCTGAAGGTGTAATAATAATGCTCATATCTATCTTCAAATGAAGCTATTTGTAGTTTTGTGCTCTGCAGGTTGGTTTCTTGAGATATAGTGTATGTTAGATTAACTAGTTGTACATAACAAGTATGTTCTTTAGGTGAAAGTTGTTGTGAAGGAACTTGTTGTATTGTAGGGTATTGTAGAATTTTCGAGATTGTGTTCAAATGATATTTGTTGTCCATGGGTTGTCTTTAACCAAAGGAATTATGTGCTTAAAATTTTAATGTTGTTTACATAGTTTTGATTGAACTTGGTTGTTTACACTAATTTTGGATATTTTTTATGTTTTTAGAAGCGTGGAGTGGTGTATATATGTGATTTTAGGTTCGACTTAAGGTGTGTTGTGGTTCACCTTCATTCCTTTCCACTGCAGGAATCTGTTGGTTCCAACCTACTTTGAATTTGCATAGTTGAGGTGCATATATGACCTTGGAGATGGTTTTGAAGGTTGAAGATAGTATAAATAAGTATTAAGATGATATAATATTTGTGTGTGAAGTGTGAGTGATTCAAAATGTGATGTGAAGTGTAGTGTGAGATTTAATGAGTTAGACTACTAGAAGAAGTGAGATGAAGGCGTCTACAATCTTCAGAGAGGATGTGAATATGTTAGTGATGTTGTGGTAGAATTTCTCTATTTTATTGAGATGGATTTCTCATTATAACACTCTTCTTTCTTCTTATGTAATCTGGCAGTGAGCCTTTGGAAATGAGCCCTCTGATAGTGAGCCTATTGTATTTGATGTTGCAATTACTTTATACTATGAGCTAATCCTCACCATGGTTTTCCTTCTTAGGTTTTCCATGTAAATCTAGTGTTCTATTGTGCATAGTGTTGATTTGTTTTCGTTTCAATTATTTTATTTTGTGCGCTAAATCATTCTAATAGGTTAGAGGTTAATAAAGTTAATATGGCTCTGAATTTCTATGATGGTTTTGATGTTTTAATACTGTGAAGCAATTGCTCCTTAGTCTTTTGATTTTCGTCTTTTTACCTTTTGGATTTGGGAGGATCTGCACACAAAAGAAGTTTTGGTTTCGAAAGGTGCACAATACACCACGTGGTGGCTGCACACATTTTGTTTATGGCCTTCCTTTTGGGAGAAAGTTGGGACACATGTCAACTCAACAGAATATTTCTCAAAAATTCTTTTCACAAATCTGAGAATACCCGCTTGCTTGACATGTCATCTCTTTGTTGCAAGTAAGTTATGTCAAGGAATTTTCTCTTTGGGGTGTACTTTTCTATGGTAGAGGAAGGATTTGAGTCGGTGCCACCAAGCCACGTGACCAGTCAACAAGACTTTTTCCAGGTTGTTTTCTAGGATTTGAGTGTTTATGGAGGGAAATCTTGCTAAATATCTAAGGAGTATTAATGCAACAGTTGAGAGTTGCTGAGAAAATATTGTCATAACCTAATTAAAGATCTATGATCAGATTTTGAGCTATCAAGTGCAAACATCTAGCAATAATTACTCATGGCTAGAGATGACTTTTCTCTCTCCTTTGTGGCTATAATTTGAGGCAGCAACAAAAGAAAAGGGTTCCTAAAGTTTTCCTTTTTGGAAAGAAGTAATTTAGTTTTCCATAGTTATAGGAAGTATTTTTATTAAAGTTTGCAGAACACTGCTTCACTTTGGCATGTTATATCTATTTTAACTCAAACTATTGTCAGATTGGAATCCAATCTCTGTTTTAAAGTTTATTTAATATTTGAAGTACAAACTATTGAGAAGAAATATTTCAAATTGTGCATGATATTGCCTTTTCCAATGTTTCTTTCTTTATATCTTCGTTTAGAATAGAACACTATGTCTAGCTTAATTTGACTAGTTTGATTATTTAATTTTCATGTTGTATCTTTAAATGATAAAGTGATAGCCTATGAAACTATATTATTTCATTGGACTTCTCTGTTTCCATTAAGGTTATTATTTCTTCATGCTATGCTATATTAAGAGATGTGTTGCCAAAAAGTGTGGACTTTGACCTATTTCGCTCATTTGGACCTTTGCCTATGTTCTTTGGACCATTTTCAATCTATTTTCACTGCTTTCCAACCCTTGTGCCAAATTATTGTAAGGTTTTGTAAAACATTTTCATTCTTTCCTAGGCTTTCATCATCAAATCAACCCTTTCTTATGCAAAAACGATCCCTTAGTACACATACATGTCCAACTTCAGTGTGCTTTTAGAAGACAATCCCGACAAACATAAATAATTATATTTTAATCACCAAAAAAAAATGTAATTTTCCCAGGTGGACTAGGTCGCCACCTTGGGTGACCTAGTCCCATGTGGCATAAAAGTCAATATTAAATTAACTTTTTTCAGGATTTTGGTCTCTAAAACCCTAAGGTCAGTTAGTATGGTGTTATTTCAAGAAAATTAGGGCATAACCTATATAAATAAGCCTAAAAACCCTAATTCCTCATTATGCAACACTCACTTTTCCCCTCTCACACAACTCTTCTCACCTATCATCCCTCCTTCTCAAGAAAACTAGGGTTTCAAATTCTAGGTCAACAAGACATCATTGCTGAAGCAATCAAGGGTTGAAATCCTCCATTGATGCAACTCAAGATAATTCATCATGGAAAGGTATTTAATCCATCATTCCATGTTTTATGCTTTACTTCATTGTCTCTTCATTTGATTTAATTATCTACAAAGGGGCTTGACAAAGGTACTCCCCCATACTCTAACAACCAACATTTCTTCTTCCTTCTTTGTATATGTGTTTGCAGGTTTGGAGATCATTCAAGGATGGATTGAAGAATTATTACAAAATATCCTTCTCAAATAGGGATAAAAATCCACAAAAGGACACCTACAGACCAAAATATTCACTTTCAAGACCAGACACCTGAAGGAGCAGAAAACACAAACAAAAGGCTTCGGATTTGATCTTCTAATTCACATAAATTCAGAAGAGGACTACGTCACCACTTTGGGTGACATAGTCCCACTGAAGTTGTTTATCAAATATTTTAGTAGATCTGGATACCCTTTTGGCTGAAACGGGCTCCGAAGCAGTTTCTTAGAATTTGCCCGAAAAAGGACTAGGTCGCCCAACTTGGCACAAATGTCCCTTTTGGATTTTGCATCAAATTCAACAGCATCCCTAGCCCCTACAAGATTCTAGGTACACATATCCTCAATATCATTCACTTTTGTAATATTTTGTACATTTTTCTTAGGTCATTTTGTATATATTTGCATATCTTCATGTGTATTCAAACATAGTTTCATTTCCTAGGTCTTACATTCTTAATTAGTTTTATTATCAGTTCATTCCACTTAGATAGACACATTTCACACACCTCACAACCCCCAATCTCAATCCAACTCTTTGAATGAACCCTAAGATGAAAGAAGTGTGAAATAGAGCCATTCATCCAAAGGTTAGCTTCTAGGTGAGAAACCTAGAAGCTCATTGGGGAATCCTCTTTCCCTAACTCATTTTTTGTGGTTCAAGATGAAGGTTCTATGCATATTTTGAATTTTTTATGTTAACTCCTGAAACTTCTATGCTTGATTAGATTTTAACGAACACTTCCTGCGAGTAGATTGAATGACTGCATTGTGCTTGTATCTAGCCTCTGTTATTCATTTTCTTCCCAACAATGAAGGGTTGTGGTGTTCTATCTATTATATCACTCATAGAAAATAACTTGAGGTTTTTAAATGTTGTAAAAGCATTGGCACATCACCACTTTTCATGTTTTATGTTTACATTTCTTTCTACCTTTTTTCCCAAACTCAGAGAAGAGCCGAATTTCTATAAAAATCCCAAAGGTATTCAGTGAGGTGCAAATTGGTCCCCCACTTGCTGAATTTCCCATAAGACTGTTAGAGAGGTGTAAGCTTTGATGATCAACAATTCTTTTTCTAGAATGCTCAATGGGACACAAGTCTTTTGAATGTATGATTAGAAGTCCATAATATTTCTTAAATTAGGCCAAGGAAAGAAACTAGAAGTTTTATGCCTAGAGTCCAAACAAGAGCATCTTCAAAGGGACATTTCTAATACTCCCTTTTACCTTCTTTGGTACTAAGGAGAAAAAGACTTAGAGGTTCTCTATCGCCTATAAGAAGTAGTAGAGCAAGGAGTAAGAGCCCAGAGTTTAGAGCCTTATCTACTTCACCTGGAGGCCGAAGTTTCTAAATAAGAATACCAATTTACTCGGTTCATAAGAATCTTTTCTCCATGGCTCATGTACCCCCCCTACTCTTAGAAATTTCATACCCTAGGATAGTGGTAATTTGCTATATCCACCTACTCCCCTAGATGTCTGGCCTACCATACCTACTAATTTCGTCAAGGATATTCTAAAATTCTCCATAGAAGACTACAAAACCCCTTTTGAACAACTCCAAGACATAGCGGAGGTATGTAGAGTACACAATATAGCAGAAGAAAACATTTCTATGAGATTGTTTCTGGCCTCTTTCAAAGGGAAGACTCAAGATTGGTATCAATCTTTGACTTTCACTTTTATTAGCTCATGGGATAAACTCAGAGAAAAGTTCTTTGAATTATTTTTGGACAAAGGAGATCGTTCTTTCATATTACATCAATTAATCACCATCAAAAGAGCTCCGAAAGAGGCCATGGGCAATTTCAACACCTGGTTTCACAAAATTTGGTAGAAGATCCCAGTGAATACCCGACCTCAAGCTACAATGGCGTTCATGTTCTACCTAAAGGCTATCAACTTAGATATTATGGTGATGACAACTTTTATGGGAGGATACATTTTACCTGATGCATATGAGTTGGTGGTAAGTGTGGAGAATAGTTTGATTGATGTTGGGAAGCTTCCACCATGAACTTTGATGCTTGTATTTGCAAAAAAATTAGGTGGGCCTTGAGAGGAAGTTTCTCCAAGCACTTCCACTACGCAAGTGACAATTTTGGGTCCATCACAATCCATGTATGTGTACCCCACCACACAGCCAATTACGTCAAGTTCTTCCTCTATAGTAGCGAACATCAATGATATAAAGAGCCTCATGTAATCCTTTGCTAATGAACTAGTTCTCATCAATCACCAACAAGCGACCCCTTTTGAAGAAAACAACTTAGACCTATCAGGGAGGAAGGCCATCTTATCAGTAGAACACATACCAAGAACCCTGAAATCATGGAGGTCAACAAGCAATGTCAACAAACTAGATAGTTTTGGTCACCATGCCATTATAGACAGACAAGGACAACCTAAGAAAAGATTTAATCCCAGACCAAAAAAACCTAGCCAAAGATGAAAATGCATGGTTCTCCCCTTTCAATGATAGCCATATGCCCCAAAAAAATTCAAGGGGAGATATGCAAAAAAAGATGGATGAGCAAAGAAACAAAGGAACACTTCTAAATGCGGAAGGATACAAGTCTTCCGAAAAGGAAAATTCCCACTTTTGGGCACAAATGCAAAGAATGTCCGTAGAGTAAGAGTTGGATATTATGCCTGATCAGGAACTATTTTCATGGATGGAGGAAGAAGATGTAGTGTTCATAAATGAAGCTACAATGACTAGTACTCCACAAGTGTAGTCAGATTACAAGACTAGATCCAAGAGAAGGCTCATAGGAGAGTATGTGCCACCAGCTCCATCTCCTCCTTAGCCATGCCAACCATTTCCGCAAGAAAAATAGCTCTTGCAGCTAACTTTTTGACCAACTCAGCGGTAGTAGATTCCATCGTTGCCCCACAAGTTGTCAGGTAAGATGCCAAACCCATTCACGACAGACCATTTTCCTCCAAATCCAAGGGAGACTCCACTGTTTAGGCCAAAGGTTTCGCTAGTTGGAGCGCTAAACATGGTGGAGTAGCTAAAGAAGGCACTTGCCAACATGTCCCTATGGGATGTTATATCTATTCATGAGCAAAAGGCATTGCTTTGGGAAGCATTGAAAAATGAGGAACAAAGAGCACATATGGATGTAACTCTGTCATGTGATCAAAGTAAAGATAAAAGACCCAAGTCAGATCCCCAAGTTCCAAAGGTTGTAGCTTATACAAATGATGTAGGCAATGCAAAAGAGAAAGATGTAAGCAAGTTGTAGTCCACACCTTTCTTTTTAACATTGATTGTGGGAGATAAAAAATTTCATAATAATATGATTGATTTGGGAGCTAGTACAATGGTAATGCCAAAGCAAGTGGTTGATACCTTGATGCTTAAGTATGAGCCCCTCAAAAATGGAATCATGCAATTGGACAGAAAGAAGGTTATGACATATGGTTAGATAAAAGATTTAGATATTTAAACCTCTTTTCATGCCTAAAATAGACAGTCTCACAAGAAGTAGTGGTGATAGACATCCCCCCAATCTTCGAGTGTGTCTTTCTCAAGATTTCATTGCAAAGCTTGGCGGATACTTGGCACTAGACTGCTCCCATTTGATATTGAGAACCAAGCACAAGGCGAAGATAAAGATCCTATCTGAATCTTTGCACCCTAAATATATAGCAAACAGTGTAATCCTTTGTTTAGAAGAAACACATACCTCCGTTTCAATACAAGAGGGATATTGTGTAGAAATATTGGAGGACGAAGAAAAAAAAAGTGAGCAGACTCTTGAAGGGGAGGTTATCCTCAACTGGTTCATCAACTCCAACCCGTTCAAAAATTTCCATGCCACGGGAATGGGCATGTACATGATCTTTGATGATGACCTGATCTATCTAAAACTAATGAAGGATTAGGAAAAATATGATGATCCGATGGATAATCATCTATGGACCTTATACTTTGATGACACCAAGTGTAAGGTTGGGTTTGAAGCAGGGGTCTAATTATTATCCCCAACAGGATTAGAGACCCTCAGGGCCTATCACTTTCAATTCTCATGTTCTAGTAATGGTGTCTTGCTCAGATGTTTAGATAAGCACTGGGCGGAAATGGTTCTTAAGGAATTCCATAGCAATTATAAGGGTGGACACTTCTTTGCCAAGACTACCACCTTGAAAATCATGCGAGAAGGATATTATTGGCCCTTAATGTTTTCTAAAGTGCACCATTTAGTTTAGAAATATGCTCAATTCCAATTCTTCATTGGCAAAATAAAAAAATTCACCTTTCCCTTAAGTCCAATTGTAACTAAAGATCATTTTGCTCAATGGGGTTTGGATTTTGTCAGAATGATAAATCCTATCTCCAGTGCTGGCCACAAATGGATCATCATGGTGATTTATTACTTCACAAGGTGGACAAATGATGTATATTCAAGGTGGAGTAGGTTGATACAACACAATTTCATAACTTCTTTATGTCTCAAAACCCTAACTATGGTGGTTTCTTACTCAATCTCTCATTTCTCCTCGTAGCCCTTCAAACTATAGAATTTGGGAATATATTTTAGAGAAGGATATTGAATCACTTCTAAAATACCATTCTAGATACCCATTAGGCTCTACTTGGACATATCCAAATAGGGACTAAGGTTGTTCTGTAAAAAATTCCTCAAAATAGGTCTGCTATGTTGGGCCAAGGCCTAGTTAGGCAACTTTTCCAAAGCAAGTATGAGGAATTCAAACACCAGACTCCAAAAATTCACTCTAAAATCTTAAACACATCATATAGGGTCCCAATCTATATGATTTATCACCAAAAATAACCACCAATCTGTTGTCCTACAAATTCTCTATTCTACCTACATTCCTAAGCCTAACACGTGAAGATGCTAGGCTAGGGTAAGCTCCAATATGCCCCAATCTCCATCTCCTGCTCAAAAAACTTAAAAAACACAAAATAAACATCCAACCCCTCCATTCCACTGATTTTGGCCAAGTTTCAACAATGGAATGGACTGTATATCATAATTTTGTCTTCAAACTCTTGAATTTAGGGTTTTCAGGTGGTTTACACAAAAAATCCTCTAACTACCTTATTTCTCAATGAAAATCAATCACACCAAGTCCAAATAAAATTAGATTCATTTGATTAACCTTTCACATGTAATTCAGATCTAAAATCAATTGTACATGGCCGTACAAATCACATAAGCTACAAAAAACTCAAGAAATCACATAAAATAAAGCTTGTCTTTATTATTTTTTCACCAATCTTCACTCCAGAAGTTTTCCTTGAGGTTTGTGAGGCCTTTTAAACACATTCCAGCTAAAACCCAACAATCTACAACCAATTTATAGATAGATGACTGTTCACCTTCCTTACAAAGCAACTTTTTAGCAACATTTACAAAACTCAACCACTATACCCTATAAGACCTAAATACATAAAAAATGGTCATCATGGACCTTATTACTTTCAAACATATGATGAAACATACAAACTCAAGCTCAAACACCTATTTACATTAAAAGACCAAAATTGTCATGGTGCTCCTACACCACACACCCGAAGAGAAAAGAATCTCAAGTTGGTAAAAGTAGAAAGTTGTGTCACACTTTTGTAAAGGAAATGACAAACACTGATCCAAATTTTCAACTCGAATCGCTAAAAAGTGATATATATGTTTTGAAATTTGAAATGATGTAAACTAATAAAATATTTATTTTTTAGTATATTTTGCGTTTGTATTTTTAAAATAAAATTAAAAGATTATTTGAATATATTATTTTATAAATTAACACTATAATTTAGTTGTTGATAAAATGCTAAAAAATGAGGTTACATACGACGTCAGTCTTTATGTAGTAAATTTTATTTTTCTCCCTTCAATCTTTTTGTGTGTATTTATAACTTGAAGCTTTAGGGCATGGACTTTTTTTTTTCCAATTTTGATAAATATATATTAAAATGTGTGCATATTAAAACTTAGTTGTTTCCGGTCGATGTCAGCTTTCATATTAATTTTTTTATCTAAAATTAAAAAAAAATTATACCATCTTGATATAGATTCTTGTATCTAGGGCATCATATTTTTTTCAATTTTTTTTAATAAGTTTAATTATTTTTCCTAGACATGGTAATCAACCTAATGTTTTGTTTTGATAACCTACATTTAGTAAAAATAAAAAGGAAAATATAAATAACAATTAAACTATTAAAATATATAAATTTTTGAAAACTAAAATTATGGATTTGGGTATGTGCAGGATCATGATGGGCCAAAAAGTGGCGATATGTAAGTGATATGATACCCCATGTGGCTGATGACTTTTTTTTAACCCAAAATTGATGAAACGAAAAGGGTTTTTAAAGGAGATTCTTAGCTTTCAACCAATATAAATTATGCTTTACTTTGAATTTAATAAATAATTATTATTTATTTTCTATTTGAATTACGACTAAATTCCTGATTGATAGGCTAATTGAAAAACATTAATAGCTTTCAAAGGGTGTCACATTTTTTGAATCTGAAACATGGATCAAATTCTATGCTTTACATACTATAGGATTAAAAAAGAAAAATTGAATTTCATGAATTTTTGACCAAGTTAAGGTGGTCAGATGTACGAGTTTTTATATTTTTTAAAAGTTGTAATAAAAAAATAATAATTAATTATTTACTTGGAAAAAAATTACAAAAAAAATTGCATCACATCAGGACATGAGTCTTCTACTTATATCTAAAATCTTATAAAAAAATATTATCATTTTTATTGTGGTTAGGGTGGTCAGACAGACACCTACTTCTTATTTTTTCCCTGAAATTTAAGTACTACTGCATTGAAATTTCAAATTTTCACCAAATAGATTTTTTAAAAATAAAAATAAACCTAGTAGTTTAGAAACTACATTCAATTTGCAAAAGATTCTATTCTTACATATTTTTGAAATGATATAGTCAACTTACTCAATTTTTTATGTCAAGTTGCCTAACTCTGATTTTTCTAAATTTTATTGCCACTTAAGGGCCTGATTTTTCCATGATGATACTGCACATGCCCATCTACAAAAGGGTATTTTTAGATTTTAGAAAAAATATATTTTACATGAGTAGAAGTTGTTGAAAAATCATGTTTTTCAAAAAAATAAATTATTTTTCGATTAACTGGACTCAAAGTGGTGCTAAATATACATTTAGCCAAAAAAATTAGTTGGAAAATTTATGGACGTATATAACATAACTAGAATGAGTCTTACAAGATCATATGTTTAACGAAAACTATTTTTTAGTTAAAAATACTTAAATTCACTTGTGCTGATAAGTTGGCCAAAAGTGTGACACAACTTTGTGTTGATATCCAACCTGCTCCTATTCCTCCTGAGATCAGCTCTTGCACTGATGTTCCATGCTTCTTGATATCATCTTATGACATCCATGTTGTGTCTTTAGGTGGTAACCCTTGCCACTTCACAATATATTCATTATAGACCTTGTGCCTTGTTCTCTTCACCTCTTTTGTGTCTAAAATGGCTTCAAGCATCAATGGCTCAGTGGGGGGTAGATCTTTGACCCACTCTTCACCAACAACATATGCATCAACATTTCTACCTACATCCACAAATCCCTTGAAAGGGTATAGTTCAAAAATATTAAAAATTGGTGAGATACCCACTCTAGGAGGGAGTTCTATCTCATAGGAATTTGCCCCAAACTTATGAACCACTCTACATGGCCCCATTTTGTTCATAAACAACTTGGTGTACTTTCCCTTTGGAAACCTTTCATTCTTCAAATGTGTAAGGACCAAGTATCCCACCTTGAATTCTACATCCCTTCTTTTCAAATAAGCATGCTTCTTATACTTTTCAACACTATTCTACAAATTGTCTCTAACTTGCAGGTGTATGTCCTTCATAGCTTTAAAAAATTCTTCTCCCTTAGCACTTTTCTTCTCCATTCCTTTAAATCCCTAAGATAAAATACACCTCTAGGTTTCAGACCATACACCACTTCAAATGGGCTTTTCCCTATGCTTATATTGACTGAATCATTATAAGCATATTCGGCTTGAGGAAGAAGCAAGTCTCATTGTTGTCCATGCTCTTTTGTGAGACATATCAGAAGATTCCAAGTGACCTATTGACCACTTCAGTCTTCTGATCTATTTGTTGATGATAGGTAGTACTAAAGGCCAAGTTAGTTCCAAGATTTCTCCAAAGGGTCCTCCAAAAGTGACCAATAAACTTTGAATTCCTGTCTAAAACAATTGTTAATGAAAGACCATGAATTCTAACTATTTCTTTGAAAAATATCCCTGTAATATAAGAAACATCATTTGTGCATTTGCATGGAATAAAGTGAACCATTTTACTAGATCTATCAACAACAACATACACACTGTCATAACCCCTCTGAGTTTTTAGAAAACCTAGCACAAAATCTATACTTAGGCTCTCTCATGGTTTGTTAGGTATTGGTAAGGGCTGATAAAGACCCGCATTAGAAGTAGAACCCTTGGCTCTTTGGCAGATTACACAAATTTCCACAAAATTTCTAACATCTACTTGCATCTTTGGCCAAAAAATAATCTCCTTACCTATTCCAGTGTCTTATCAACCCAAAAATGTCCTCTAAACTTCCACAATGTTTCTCCTTTATCAAATTAGTTCTCATGGAGAAATTTGGAACAAAAAACTGAGCACCTTTAAATAACAATCCATCTTCCAACAGAAAATTAGAATATTCATCATGAAAATCATCTCCAAAATGATCACAAACAAAATATACCTCTTTGAAATATTCATCATTTGCATACATATCCTTCCTTCAAGGCTTCTATTCCAACACTCTAAAGTTGTATTTCATGTACCAACATCGACCTTCGGCTTAGAGAATCTGTTACCTTGTTGGGTTGCCGTTGTTTGTGCTTGATTGTGAAGGTATAGCTCTACAAATACTCTACCCACTTCTCATGTCTTTGACTCAGCTTGTTCTGATTGTTCAAGAAACTCAAAGCATTGTTGTCGGTGAAAACAATGAACTCCTTGGGAAAAAGGTAGTGTCTCCACTTCTTTAGGGACTGCACCATTGCATATAGCTCCAAATCATATGATGAATACCTTATTTTTGCTTCATTAATACTTTCACTAAAGAAAGCCACTAGTCTACCTTCTTGGCTTAAAACTGCACCAATTGTAAAGCCACTTGCATCACACTCTATAATGAAAACCTTGTTGAAATGAGGTAAAGTAAGGATAGGTTATTGTGCCACTCGGTTTTTCAGATATTTGAAGCTCATTTCTGCCTCATCAGTCCACTGAAATCTCTTCCTTTTATCTCTCTTAATGGTGTCAATAATGGGTGAGCAGATATAACTAAAATTCTTGATAAATTTTCTATAGAAACTTTCAAGTCCATGAATGCTTCTTACCTCTCCTACTGATTTTGGAGTTGGCCAATTGAGAATTGCATCTACTTTAGTGGGATCCATCTTCATTGAACCTCTGGAGATCACAAAGCCAAGATATACTAGCTCTTCTTGTATAAATTCACACCTTTTGAGGTTTATCATCGACTTCTCTTCATTCAATTTATGCAAAACCATGTCAAGGTGTTGCAGGTGCTCTTCCTTAGTATTTATAAACACAAGAATTTCATCTAAATATACAACCAAAAAAATTCCAATGAAAGGATTCAAAACCTCATTCATTAGCCTCATAAATGTACTCGAAGCATTTGATAGTCCAAAGGGAATTACCATCCACTCATACAGACCTTCATTAGTTTTAAATTCATTTTTCTATTGATCTCCTTTCCTTATCCTAATCTAATGATAACCACTTTTTAAATCTATCTTTGAAAAATGGCATGAACCTCCCAAGCAATCCATTAAATCCTCCATTCTAAGTATTGGAAACCTATATCTAATGGTGATTTTGTTGATTTCCCTTGAGTCAATACACATCCTCAAATCCCCATCTTTTTTAGGTGCTAAAACTATAGGGATAGCACAAGGGCTCAGATTTTCCTTATTAGGCCTTTATCTAACAATTCTTTGACCTACCTTCTTATTTCTTCATTTTGTTAAGGGGTCATCTTGTATGGAGCCTTATTTGGAAAATTTGTACTAGGGATCAGGTCTATATGATGGCTTACATCTCTCATGGGTAGAAAAGAGCTAGGAAACTCATCAACTATATTATCCCTATATTTGTTCAACAAAGTCTTAACCTCACTTGGTATACCCTCAACCTTAGTTGCTGCTAAAATAGATTTGGGTCTGATTACTAAAGCATACCCCTGTCCACCTTCTTCCTGCAATATTTTCAAGAATTATTTCTTCCCAACTACCATAACATTAGATACAACTTGTTTATCTAAACCCTCATCTTGTAGTGGTGTCAAGGTGAATGAATTTCCATCTTTTTCTATCATATAGATGTTTTTCTCCACATCATGTTTTGCCTTTTTGTCATACTACCAGGGTCTTCCTAGCAGGAAGTAAAAAACATCCATAGGGATGATGTAACAAAGTATCTTATCTTTAGACTCCCGAATATTAAACTCTACCCATGTTTATTCATTGACCAAGACTTGTTGACCCTTATTTAGCCAAGATACTTTGTAAGGTGTGGGGTGTGGAATCCTCTTCATCTTTAACTTTTCAACCATTTCTAAGGAAACCAAATTATCAATAGAACTTGAATCAACAACTACTTTACATACCTTTCCATGTGATTTGTATGTGGTCCTAAATAATGAATTCCTTTGTGGAGGCTCTTTGACTATTGGCACCTTAATAAGTGTCCTCATCATCAAACACTCACCTATGTCTGGAGAAACACGTAGGGATGGTGAATTGACACTTTCATTGTCTTCCTCATACACAATTTGGGTTCACCTCTCTGATTGGACTAAACTGTGGTGTTTAATTTATTTTTAAATAGGCTTAATTTAAGTTTTTCAAAATGGTTTCCTCAGTTTATCCTAAACTGTCAATCCAGGAACGTAAGCTTTTGAACCGTGTTGTGGCAGTATGTCAAAGAGCTACAGTTTAGAAACCAGGGGTTGATGAATGCATACTAATGAAATATGTGTTCAAGCAAAATTCCAACTGACAGACTTCTTGTCACAATATGTGACAGGAACTTGTAAAGAGATATTTTTGCAACAAAAACAAATCACCAGCATAAAACAGAAGAGAAATAAACTTCTATAAAGAAGAATAAAAAGTATGACAGAGATAAAATCAAGGATGTTGGTTATAATAGAATATCTCACATTTCCATGTTTAGCTTTTTATGATTTTGTTTTATGATACCAAACTATTTTCACACTGGCAATCATTAATCCGATTAGACATACATATCAATAGATACTGAATGATTTAACAAGGATCCAAACATTAGAATTAAGACAAAATGAATTACACAGTTGCAATGAACGAATCAATTCAGAAATAGTAACCAATCATTTAATCATAGAAATCAAATTAATCAAATGACTGTAAAACACACATTACCATGCATATAAATCTAATGCTAAAATCACCAATAACCGAGGAAGTGAGCCCTGCCTTCGCTGATTATTGACTAATGGAAATCACGAAACACCAATCTACTCCACGCTAATTCTCATCTAATAAAATAACTGATACAAAAGAATATGTTGATCTTTCCAGTACGCGGATCTGATTTCTCGATTATATCTATTGATATTATGTTCTCATCATGCATATATATATCGTTTGATTTTACTAAAAACAATAGATAAGTTTGTTTGTTCATTCGGCCTTTCGGCCACTCACAAACAAGAGTCTTTAGATTGATAAAAGGCCGTAGGCCAATTTTAGCATGAAACTAAAACAACTTTAACTAAAATAAAGATTCTAAACATCTTTTTTCTAGTTTTACTTCATCAGATTCCTGAGGTCCTTATGTTTTTAATAACCTTCAACTTCCTTTCGAACCATCTCCTGCCACAAAACAATTAGATTTATCATGATTTTCAATAATTATCAATCCCCAACTTCTTTCCTTATTTTATTAAATATTAAGGTTCTTTCAGAAAATGGTGATAGGATTAGGGACAAGGATATAGATAAAAAGGAAATTATAAGGTAAAAATAGTGGACTGATTCTACACTCGTCACTCTCACCTCCATGTTAAGTTGAAGCTCACTTTTCCTAGCACTTCCATGTTGGATGATTGAATTGGTTGCACTGGTAACATCTTCCTGAGAAGGTACTTGGTCCTCTCCCTTTTCCACCATACCTACCTCTACCATTAAGTCTTATACCTCTGAATTTTACTCTTGATTCACCACTTTTCTCTTGTTGGCCACTTGACTCTCCTTGTTTCCTTTGTGACTATCCTCTTCCACCAAAGTTGCCTCTTCCTTACTGCTCTTGTCTCCTTTTTATCCTTTCCTCTACCTTGATAGCTAGTTGAAAACATTCTTCAACTGTCTTGGGTGTTGTGAGGCTGATCTCATCTTGGATGTTGTGCCTTAGGCCATTTAGGTACCTTGCTACCTTTTCTCTTTCATTCTCTACATGTACTGCTCTAATGCTTAACTTATGGAATTCCTCATTATATGCCATGATATCCAACTCTTTTTGTTTTAGACTTTGCAACTTCCTAAATGTTTGAATTTCATAATCAATAGGTAAAAGATGTCCTTTCACCTTAGCTACCATTCTGTCCCATGAGTTTATCTTTTATTTTCCTTTCTTTTCCCTCTCCTCTACACATAGTTCCATAATGTTAGGACAGGGCCCTTCAACTTGGTTTTTGTAAATTTTACCTTATTACCATCTTCTACCTCCTCAAATTCAAAGAAATTGTCAAGAGCATCTATCCAAGCTAACACTTCTTTACTGTCCATCTTCCCACCATACATGAGTACTTCCACTTTCACCTTGGAAGCATCCCCCTTGATAGAATTCAACATCCTAACCATTCTTGCTTCTTCAGGGTCCATTTCCTCTTCATCTTGGACTCCTCCTTGAGGGTTCTCACCGTCACCCTCATCCTCATTGTCACTTTGGTCACCAATGAACACATCTCTTCTTTATTTTTTCTCCAAGGTTGCTATTCTGGCAAGGGAAGCTTCATGAGATTCCTTAAATAGTCTCACCTCCCTAGCATGTTGCTCGTTTAATTCTTTGACCTCTCTAGCTTTTGGATTGCTCTTCAGAGGCATCTTACTTCAAATTTTTGAACACTTTTCTACTTGTCAATCGAAACCTATGCTCTGATACTACTTGATGTAGATTCAAGGTGGAATAGGTTCGTACACAAAAAAATCACAACTTATTCAAGTCTCAAAACCCTAACTATGGTGGTTTCTTACTCAATCTCTCATTTCTCCTTATAGCCCTTCAAACTATGGAATTTGGAAATATCTTTTAGAATAAAATTAAAAACCACTTCTAAAATACCATTCTAGATACCCATTAGGCTCTACTTTGACATATCCAAATAGTGAATAATGTTATTTTGTAACAAATTCCTTAAAATAGGTTTGTTACACTGCTCCAAGGCTTAGGTGCAACCATTCACACTAAAAAAAAGGCATAAATGAAACAATATAGCCTAAGGTAGACAACAACAATCAACAATGCCTTATGCAGAATAATATGACCTACATAACATTAACTATTTTATTGCATTGCAACCATCACCATAAAATGAAAGCCATAAATGAAACAATATTAGTATCAACAATCACCTAGATGAGAAAACCTAGAAAATACTAAAAATCACAATAACAAACCCATGCAAAATCATCGCCTCAAAAGCTAAACCATAAATCAAATAATATTGGTTTCAACAAACTATATAGTCTTTTTTCAACAGATCCTTATTGAAAAGGAAACAATATACCCTAAGCTAGAGAACAACAATCAACACTGCCTTATGGAAAACAATGCAAACTATATAACATTAACTATTTCATTGTGTTGCAACCATTGCCACAAAATATTGCTTTCAACAGTGACCCAAATGAAAAACCCACAAAACATAAAAAGTTCATAGCAACAGATCGATTCAAAACCTCTACCACAAAATGTGAACCATAAATGAATCAATATTGGTTTGAACAAAAACCTAGATGAAAAAAAACACAAAAAACACAAGAGATTAACTATTTTACAACTATTCACACAAAATGAAAGCCATAAATGAAACAATATAGCCTAAGCTAGAGAGTTGCAACCATCGCCACAAAACAAAATCCATAAATCAAACAATATTGGTATCAACAGTCACCCAGATGGGAAAACCTACAAAACACAAAAATCGTAGTAACAAACCCATGCAAAACCATCACCACAAAAGCCGAACCATAAATCAAACAATTTTCATTTCAACAAACTATAAAGGTCTTTTTTCAAAAGAGCCTTATCGAAAAGGAAACAATATAGCCTAAGATAGAGAACAACAATCAACATTGCCTTATGCAAAAGAACATAAAGTGTATAACATTAACTATTTCATTGTGTTGCAACCATCACCACAAAATATTGGTTTCAATGGTGACCTAGATGAAAAACCCACAAAACATGAAAATATCATAGTAACAAATCAATTTAAAACTTTCACCACAAAACATGAACCATAAATGGAATAATATTTGTTTCAACAGTGATCCAAATGAAAAACCCACAAAAAAAACATGAATTCACAGTAACGAACCAACATGCAAACAAACAATATTGCCTTCTACCCACCGTGACTACACAGAGACCATAAGCAATATTAATTTCAATAGCGATCCAGATGAAAAACCCACAAAAAACACACGAGTTCATAGTAACAAACCAATGCAAAAAAAAATAATGTTGCCTTCCACCCATCACGACTACATGGAAACCATAAATGAAATAATATAGCCTAAACTACAGAACAAAAATCAACAATGCCCTTTGGAAAATAACATAAACTATTTTTGAGATACTCAAGAAATGATTTTTTCAATATGCACCTCTTCCCACTTGCTTCAAATTCACCTCTTCCCGCTTGCTTTCTCTCCACTCCCTTCTTTCTCCATCGCTTGCAAAAAATGGACAAAGAATTATAGTAACTCACACTTTTGTACTGCTTTTGCAACCATCAACCGATGCAAAAAACACAAAATAACCTCCAACCACCTTCACAAAAATTCCACAATCGATGGTCACACTTGCAACTACACAAAAGCTTTTCATCCTCACACAACTATCTATAACAACAAGGTAAACCTAGAGAATGACACCCAACAATGCCTTATCAAAAATTGTGCAAACATTCACTTTGTTTTCCAAGGATTTTCAAGGCAAGTATTACTTAGAACCATAGCCACTACATGAAAACCATACAACAATTAAGGTTAATTCCATTTCGTTGGCCTTCTCTATCGACGCACCAAATGCTATTTAATTAAAAATTAAAAAAAAAATCTACCACCTTTTTCCCAACGATGGAAACCTCAAAAACCGAGAAGTCTAACAAAATTTTTGACAAACTCGAAAAACAATCCACCACCTTTTTCCCGATGCCAAAAAGCTCAAAAATCGGGAAGTCTAATGAAAATTATGACCAAACTTCACACAAATAGCCAATCAACTAATAAATATATATTTATATATGTACATATACATATATACTAATATATATATCCCATTTCAATCAAGTACGTATTCATTTGACATACAAGTGAATACAATCAAGTTAACATTCACATAATAAAAATATCAACTGTATATATATATATATATAAATTCCTCTATACACATGTATATGTATGTATATGTATATTTATATATCTCTATGGACTTTAAAAAATTTCACTCATATGTATGTATCGATACATTTATACATATGTATATATGTATATTATATATATATATGTATGTATTTGATTTCACAATCAAGCACATACACATTTACTATCTTATCAATAGGAGATATACATGTGATGTATTTATACATATACACATACATGTCATACTGTCCCTACGATAATACCATACTCATAAGCAACCCATTCATAATTGTGCATAGGTGAGTATACCTAAGTATTCTCATGGATGTGTTCCTCCATGTGTATGGTCTATCGTTGACATGCATATGCATACACATATATACATTCAACATATGTTTACCTCATTAATCAAGCATAATAATATAAGAACTCATAAGCTCCAAAAATATAAACAACATCTAAGAATACATTCAACAATAATTAAGACCCTTACTAATGCAAACCTATCATACTAAGGATTACTTACCAATTCCCAACACAATAAATTGACTCAACCATTCTACTATGAGTGTTTGTATAAGCTCGAATAAATTTCATAAAGGTTATTTAACCAATCACTTCTCTTGAGTGATACTTCCCCTCCACCCGAAGGATTGAACCTATCCCTACAGCCATCCTAGCACATTTGCAATGGTAGTTAGACATTCATAATAAATCCATATGCATCATAAATCTTAAGCATATTCATACAGTAATACATGTTCATCATCAATGTAAACATAATTACTCTTCCATGGAAATAATACCTTACTACCTATTTCAGTATTCCATTCATTTAACAAACATATCAAAATCATTATTTCGTTTACTATCCTATTTACCCGTGAAGGTAAAAGTAAATTAGTAGAAAAAAATGTTATGAACAATTTGGTCTTCTTAATTACTCCTACCTTGAGTAACTTAGAAAAATGATAAAGTTACAAGGTTTCCTATCAGTAGATTCTCAAGAATCTTTGTGAAGGTTGTACCCTTAGGAACCATCTTGAAGAGAAATTTGACAACGGAAAATGATGGAGCGATTCATAGGCTTTGGGGTTTTTTTTATATTTTTATATTGGGGGTAAATACTTTTGACCTAGAGCTATAAACCAGTGAGGTCACAAACAGGGGACCTCATACCCAATTTAAAAATTCAACAATTACACCCTTAGTGGGGTTTGAACCTTGATGGCAAGAACAATACCACACTTAATCATCATACCATGCCATTATTGGTAGGTTTTGGAGATTTTCAAAATGATGTATCACGGGCATTTCTGCATCCATGCTTTAATAAGGGGAGGTATTTTCTCACTTTCATAGATGACTTCTCTAGATACACATGGTTCTACTTCCCTCGACATAAGTATAAAGTCTTCAACAACTTTCGAGACTTCAAGGATCTTGCTAAAAAAATGAAGGAAACTCATCAAGGTTCTTCAAATAGATAATAGGGGTGACTATGTCAACAATAGATTTGAGCAGTGCATAGTTCCTTATACTCCCAAATAGAATCAAGTGTTTCAAAGCATAAGAATAGATGCTTAAAGATATGACTTACATGAGATGCTCCAAGAGTCCTACACCATAGTACTAGGAAAAAGAAATTGATTATGTTTGTTATATTCAAAATTAGGTTCCTCACAAAACATTGAAGGTAATCACTCCCTTTGAAGCTTGAAAAGGTAAGAAACCATCAATTGAGCACATCAGGGTCTTCAAATATGCAACCATGACACATATATCGAATTGAAATTGCAAGGAAATGGAACCATGCAGTCTAAACCTTAGATATTTATAGGTTATTTGAATGGTGTGAAAGGTTATTGTATGCTCCACCTAACCACACGAGTTGTTTATTGAGAGGAGTATTAATTTCCAAGAGAATCTTGTTGAATCTACACTTTTTAGTTCTCCTTCTATTATGGACTCACTTGGTTTTGATTATTATTCTAGAAAAATTCAAACCATCTATTGGAACCTTCAAATTTGAAGTTCCCAGATTGAAAATTTTGTTTTTGCACACCCAAAAGTGCCCCTAAATTTTTTGTCCAAGTAACCTACTTTGGAGGGTCAGCATTTAGAGCTAGATGATTTTCATCTCAAATTGATTGTTTCTATCCATTCTTCCCACATTCATGTACTCCATGGTCTGATTTCAAAGTCTCATGATCAGATTTTCTATTTTTACTAGGCGAAAAGCAAATGCAGTTTGCTATGTTCTCACACCTGTATTTTCAGAACTTTTCAAGGTGGGCAAGTTTAACCTCAAATATCTTTTGAAGAATGATGATTCAATGAAAGATATCTTTTGCACATACTCAATGGACCCAAATGACCTAGTGTGTTCAGTGGAAGTTCCCCAGAAGATGATTTGATATGTTTTCACAAAGGCAATTTGGTGAGCTTTAATTGGTTTTAAATAGGAATAGTTGCAGAAAAGTTTGAGTAGGCCACTTTGATGTTGAATATATTTCACCTCATGACTTTTGTTTCCAAAATGATTGTTGCAATCCATTATTGGGTCAAATTTCTACATGCCTGCTCAGTTTCAGGGTCTCGGGATGACTTTTGATGGGTTATTTAATTATCTTCCGACTCTAGTAGGGCCAACAATGGTGTTCCAGAAAGTGTCAAATTTTGAAAATCTAAGGACAAAAAATTTCTTTTTTTGGATTGAAACATCTCCTTCTCCATTTTCATCAAATAAAAGGGTCATATGATGCATTATTTTAATGCATATCAGTTGCAACAAAGGCCTCTAACAGGCTAGTTTACAAAGGAGATACCTAAATTTTAATGGATGGGAAATATTTGAGGAAATGGGTTTTCTCTAAACAATTGACTATGTCCCTACGCAAAAAAAAATTGCTCCAAGTAGTTCCATTTGTGAGCAACAATTTTTCATCATTTTGCTAGCAAGAAAACTGGTTTTTACTATTTGCAATTTCCAAATTCTGCAAAATTTAAGGCATTTCCAATGTTTTAAATGTTTGGGGAGGACATGGAATGCATTTTTAAAGGTTGTAAGGTGAAATTGAAGTTGAATTTTTTCACCAATTGCCTTTGCTCGCTAGCCCATCAGAATTTTGGAGAGGTCTTGAGAGAGGTGCAGGCTGGTGGGGAGGCCATTTTATGGCAATTTTTAGGCTTCCATAAGATTGTTTGAGGGCTGAATAAGTGTCTTATCCCTATTTGAACACTTAGGGAAGGTTTTGGAGCATTGAAATTGAATAAATTGGCTAGTATGATGCTCTAAAATGCTCATAAATTATTTTACGCGCCCTGCTGCAACAAAAACTGAATTGCATAATTGTAAACCAATTTGCATCACTTTATCACACCTTGGGAATGATTCAAATGATATTTGAAACATTTTCAAAGTGTCATTCACCATAAAAATGGCCCAGCATTTGATTTCATGATCTACCACAACTTTCATCATGCAAAGAGCACTCAAATTTGGAGCTTGAAATACACATTGAAGGATGGTGCCATTGTCCAAGCTAAAGGAGGTTCGTTTAATATTGGAAAAGAGACTTTACACAAGTATAAATTTTTGTTGTTGGAAACATCTGTATTCAATGTCGATGTAAAGCTAAGAACAGGTATAGCTCACTAGCCCACGAGAGGAAGTGATGATGTCAACACAGAGCCATAGGGAAGCAGGGAGCAAAAGGTTTTCCCACTAGCCCACAAAAGTAGAAGGTGACATCATTGAAGAGTTACGGGGGCACGGGGAAGGAAGAAATCTGCAAGCATTATTTCTTAATGTTAAAATATTTTATTTTTGTTGTTATGGGGTTTCCTCGCCAGCTCATAAGAACTCATGATGGCATGAAAGGTAAGTAGCGGGGAGGTCGGGAGTGGCCAAGGTGGGCCCAAAATAATTTTTTAAAAAAGTTTCAATCTTTTGACTATTGCCCATGTTTTAAATGTGAATTTAAAAAATATGAAGCACAAGTAAGGTAATATTTTTCCTAATATAGTGATTTTTTCACCATTTAAATGGTGTGAAAAGCGAGTGGTCAATGGGAAAATATTTTAATGAAATATTTCCATGACTGGGTGAAATAAGAGTTTAAAACTTTTTGGCTAGGAAATAAAGTAAAATTTTAAAATAAATAAAAGAGTAAAGAGCTTTCACCAACAAAATAATTTTTCTTTACTGGGTAAAGACAACTATAAAACTTGCAACTAAATAAAGAGGATAAAAAAAATTTCATGGAAAAAACAAAGAGTCGGTTAAAAGGATTTGTACAGAGGAATAGAATCATTTTTCACTGTAGGGTAAAATGGAATGAATCTTTTCATGAGCAGGGAGTAATCTTCTATTTTGTAGGCCAAGTGATTGATAAAATATGTGAAGTGTTAAAAGGTAAAAGGAGAACAAAGGACTCTCATGGAGATATCTTTTAGCTCACAGATATTTTCAAACAACAAGGCATAGATGAATGATGGCTCATCATGAAGGGAATATTTTCTGTTAGAGGGGCAAAAAATGCAAGATGCATTAATCTAAGAGCATTTGCTGCCCCTAAATAAAGACTATTATAAAGTACAACTAAATAAAGAGGATAAAACAGTTTTCACGGACAAAACAAAGAGTAGGTTAAAACGAGAATATTTTTTGTTAGAGGGGCAGAAAATGCAAGATGCATTAATCTGAGAGTAGATTCAAACTTCTTCAGCAAGCAAACGCAGTTACAAATCAACAAGAGCTGAAGTGTTAGATGTCAATTGAAGATGTAGTTTTAGGGTTCCTCCTTCTTCTATATATTCTTTCATTTTCTCATTTGTATAGGTTTTGAACTTTTGGTTTACGAAAAGGAAATAGATGTTTAGCTAAGAGTTGAAATTCAATTTTATAGTGAATGAATGTACAAATTTCTACATCAATATCAATTAGTTTGAACATATTGATGAAAATATTGAAGAATTTTTCTCTAATTTGTATTCTCAAATTGCATATGGATTAAATATATCAAGGATATGTTGATTTGTCATTGCAATCTTCTTGCAGTTGTGTAATTTTTTAATGGGTTTCTTCAAGAAAAGAATTAAATTTTGTACGCAAATTACTGTGGGTTTGAGGAAAGGAATGGATTTTCAAGTATGATTATGCAATTATATGAGAGGTTTCAATTAATATAAGGCATTGATTGTTAAAGGGCCACAAATTTGAAATAAGTTGTTGTTTAAACTTGCATTCATGATCTTAGATTTGACTCTATGCCTTAGGATTAGACACTAAACTATGATATTACCCAAATCATTTTTAGAAACAACCTAATCATTTAAATCTTTGTTACTTTGGTATTTTTTTATTTTATGTTTAAGTTATCTTAGTTTCTTGTATCTTCATGGAATATCAAAGAGAATAGATGCTTAATTTGAGAGAATCTCGTCTATTAACCCTCTATATGTTTGCAATGAAGATATTTAAGTTATTTGTTCTCAGTTCAATGTTCAATGCAAATGAGATTAAGCTTGAACTAGGTAGAATATAAAATACCCATCACTCATATACTTGATAACTATCCACTTTTATAGGTATATTATTTGTTGTTTGGCACAATTTTATCATATATTCAGGCCTACAATTGGGAGCACCCTCCTAAGTCTTATGGAGCTCAAAGTGCAAAAGGCTTTCATAGCCTTGTTCGTTGGCTTTTCTTGTCTTCAACCTATTGATAGTGCAAATTCCTTTTTCTAAATATTGAATCCCCTAGTTTAGGCATTTGTGTTTCTCCTTAGGGTTGAAGGTTGCAAGAAAAATCACAAACAGATTGGTGAATCTGTTGGGGAAACTTTGAATCTCTAGCTACAAATTGTCTTATCATAGAGTCATATTATTTGTTGATTTGATGTTTTGGGTTAGATGATCCAAGAACATGCATACATGAAGGAGATTGCTGCAATGTTTCTGATGTATTCTTGAAGTTTGGTGATCTGCTGGTGGAGAGAACTCAAAAATACATAGATCTTGGAAGAAGCTTTTTGCTGCTTGAAGATCTTTTCCTCTTTCAAAGAGGTAGCGACTCTAAATAATTTTCTACATCATCAGAAGAGTTGGTTGCAACAGTTCTCAAGTAACTTACGTTGTAATATTTTTACATATGAAGGTTTTAAACAAAAATTTCTAGTTGATACTGTCCCTTATTCAGTATTTTAAGATACTAGTAGACAGGGAAATGATAAGTAGGATATTCTAAAAAGATATCTTGAAAAGAAACTAGTTGTAGAGGGAATAAATTTTATTTGAAAAAATGTATTGTTTTCCTAGTTCTCCCTCTACAAGTTGTAATATCATGTCTAGAACACAACTATGTCCTTAAAGGAAAGTGTTCACTAGTGAGAGATATGACCCTCTGGATTTTAGTAAAATCTAGGGATACCCAACATTTTGTCCCAAGAAGAATTAATGAATGTTTTCCTAAGTTTAGAGGAGGTTTACAAGAATCTGCATCATAGCATGTACAAGACTTGCTTGATGTAATGGAAGATTTTCAAATAGAAGAAGATGATGATGTCATAAATTTTTTTGTGAGAACTTTAGAAGATACTATTGAATATTGGTTTTCCAGTTTACCAATGCATTCCATATGTTCATGGAAAGAGCATGAGAAAATTTTCAAGGATGATTTTGGTGAAGAGAATGATGACTAATTGTCTAAAGAAAGAAATCTGCATACCCAAGAAGAATATGAAAGGAAAGATGAAACATTTGAATTTTCTTCTATTTTCTTTGAAAATATAAAAATAGAGAGCCAATTTTTTGTATCAAAAGAAGGTTGCAATGATACAGATGATAATGAAAGTATTTTTTCTTCTATGGATTTTCAATATATAGTTGAAGGGTATGCTAGTTCTGATGTTTCATGTCTTGATGATGAAAACAATGATATTGCAGATGTAAATGTGCAACCAACTAAAGCACATTCTTATCTGGATTACCAAGATGATTTGAAATCTATATGCAGCCCATGTGACTACGATTCCTTTCAAGAGGAAGAGGTAGAGTTAATTTCTTCAAGTGGAAAGTGTTTTAACAAAGAAAATGATGAGAACTTTTTTGAAACCTAACAAGAACATGATAATGAATATGAGTTGAAACAAATTTTTGAAGAAAAAATATGTGATCAATAGTGTTATGATGCAATTGATAGAGTATGCTATGATTTTCAGTCAGAGAAATCATTTGTGAGCAGCTATAATCAAGAGACACATAATGGTTTTGAGTTTAATAGTGAAGAAGGTATCTTTTTTGGTTGTTGTAGTAGTGTGAACAAAGGAGGTATGTATGCAAGAGATTCATTGGATGAATCAGTTCAAGGGGTTGGTTATGAGGAGCATGTATATATGTTGATAATGATAAACAAGGAAATCCTATTTTGTTTGATGTTTTAAACCTTCTTCTGCTTGTTTTATTGACTTTGAAGTTATTATTGAATGTCTGCATGAGGATAGAATTGATGTAGTTGTACATGAAAATGAAAATATAGAGACAAATACTAGTACAAGTAGGGAAACTTTTAATGATGAGTTTGCACTTGAAGAATGTGATTGTGTCAATCACATGGATGCATATGTTAATCTTTTCTTTGAATCTGTAACTCACAGTTTTCCTCTTGAGCAGTATGTTTCAGATTTCCATGTTGATGAAACAAGAGGTGTTGTTGCTTATGTTTCTACTTGCAACAGTGAATGTGTTTTAAACAGTCATTATGAGAAGTTTGTTGCAGAAGTAAAATCTGAGCCATCTGAGCCTACTCTTGAAACTTTTGTGTGTGATATCATTACTAATGCTGACAATCTTGTCTATGAGATTAAAGTTGAAAACATTGTTTGGGATGCTGACATCTTTTTTGAATGTGGACAATGGATTTGTGGGTGTTAATGAGTCTTATTTTTAGAACATTGGGGCATTTAATAATGTGACTATGTTGTCTTGTTGGGATGATGATACACTTGATCATGATGCAATTTAGTTAAAGGAGACTCAAATGTGTGAGAAATCTTTGCTTGACGCACAAAAGGATTGCACATTGTTTCTGAAGGATGATATATTTTTTGACCTTAATCATTGTGAGAGAATCGGTAAATATAATAAGACTATGTTTTCAGATGGTCTTAATCACTATTGTCACATTTTATCACTTTCCAAAGATTAAAAAAATTAATAGAATAGCAGTTATTCATCCTATGTCATTTGGTTGACATGTGACGGTAAAGTAAAACAAGCAACAAGTTCTTACTTGTCCAAAAGTAGCCTAACACTTGTCTTTACAAGAATGAAGTCACTTATGTTGTTGTGGTATGGCAGAGGCAAGTATGGATTAAAAGAGATCAACTATTTTAATAGATTGGTGTTTGATAGAGGTAATAATGGATTGCCCTTTTACATTTGGTGGCTTAGGGCCATCAAGTGATGTTAAAGATTTTAATAAAGCGAGTTGTCACCCAATGTTTCTGGCACCTAGTCTATTTCTCCCAGAGATATAAATTCTTGTTATTCCCACAAGGGACATACATCCCTAGTCAGAGCCACTATTGTTACTTTCAAATTTTGCAAATTTGAAGTGCCCATATTGAAAATTTTGTATTTGCACACCAAGAAGTGCCCTTGAAAAATCTTTCCAAGTAACCTACTTTGGAGTCATCATTTAGAGCCAGTTGATTTTCATCTCAAATGGATTGTTTCTCTCCATTCTCACCACATTCATGTACTCCCTGGTCCGATTTCAAGGCCTCATGATCATATTTTCTATTTTTACTAGGCCAAAAGAAAATGCAGTTTACTCTATTTTCACACCTGCATTTTTAGAAATTTTCAAGGTGGCCAACTTTGACCTTAACTATCCTTTGAAGAATGATGATTCAATCATAGAAATATTGTACACATACTCAGTGGACCCAAATTACCCAATGTGTTTAGTGGCAGTTCCCGAGAAGGTGATTTCATATTTTTTCACAACGGTAATTTAGTGAGCTTTAATTGGTTTTAAATAGGAATAGTTGCAGAAAAGTTTGAGTAGGCAACTTTGATGTTGAATATATTTCACCTCATGATCTTTTTTCTAAGTTGATTGTTGCACTCCATTATTGGGTCAAATTTCTACATATCTGCTCAGTCTCAAGGTCTCAGGATGACTTCTGATGGGTTATTTAATTATCTTCTAACTACAATAGGGCCAAAAATGGTTTTCCAAAAAGTGTCAAATTTTGAAAGTCTAAGGACAACCCATTTCGTTTTTTGGCTTGAAACATCTCCAACTCCATTTTCATCAAATAAAAAATTCATATGATGTATTATTTTAATGCATATTAGTTGCAACAAAGGCATCTAATAGGCCAGTTTACAAAGGGGGTACCTAAATTTTAAGGGATGGGAAAGATTTGAGGAAATGGGTTTTCTCTAAAAAATTTATTATGTCCCTATGTAAAAAATCATGGCTCTAAGTGGTCCTATTTGTGAGCAGCAATTTTTCATCATTTTGCGAGCAAGAAAATTAGCTTTTCCTCTTTGCAATTTATAGATTTTGCAAAATCTATGGCATTTTCAATGTTTTAAATGTTGGGGGAGGTCTTCGAATGCATTTTTAAGGTTTTAAGGTGAAATTGAAGTTGAATTTTTTCACCAATTGCCTTTGCCTACTAGCCCGCCGAAATTTTGGAGAGATCTTGAGAGAGGCGCGGGCTAGTAGGGAGGCCATTTTATGGCATTTTTTAGGCTTCCAGAAGATTTTTTGAGGGCTGAATAAGTGTCTTATCCCTATTTGAACACTTAGGGAAGGTTTGGGAGCAATCAAATTGAAGAAATTGGTTGGTATAATGCTCTAAAATGCTCAAAAATTGTTTTACACGCCTAGCTGCAACAAAAAGTGACTTGCACAATTGAAAACTAATTTCCAGCAATTTATCACACCTTTTTAATGATTTGAATGATATTTGAAACATTTTTAAAGTGGAATTCACCATAAAAATGGCCCAACCTTTGATTTCATGATCTACAACAACTTTGATCATGCAAAGAGAACTTAAATTTGGAGCTTGAAATACACACTAAAGGATGGCATCATTATTCAAGTTGAAGGAGGTATGTTTAATTTTGCAAAAGAGGCTTTACACAAGTATAAATGGTTGTTGTTGGAAACATTTGTATTCAATGTCGATGTAAAGCTAAAAACAGGTCTAGCTAGCTAGCCTGTGAGAAGAAGAGATGATGTCAACATAGAGGCACGAGGAAGCGGGGAGGAGAAGGTTTGGCTGCTAGCCCACAAAAGTAGAAGGTGACATCATTGAAGAGTTGCAGGGGTGTGGGGAAGGAAGAAATATGCAAGCATTGTTTTTTAATGTTAAAATATTTTATTTTCTCTATTATGGGGTTTCCTCGCCAACCTGCAAGAACTCATGATGGCATGAAAGGCAAGTAGTGGGGAGGCAGGGAGTGGCCAAGGTGGGCCCAATATAATTTTTTTTTAAAGTTTCAAAATTTTGACTATTGCCCATTTTTAAAATGTGAATTTAAAAAAATATAAAGCACAAGTAAGGTAATATTTTGCCTGATATAGTTATTTTTCACAAAGAGGATTTAAAAGAGTTTTCACAGGAAACACAAAGAGCAGGTTAAAAGGAATTTTACAAAGGAATAGAATTATTTTTCATTTCAGGGTAAAATGGAATGAAGGTTTTCACGAGTAGGGAGTAATCTTCTATTTTGTAGGCCAAGTGATTGATAAAATATGTGAAGTGTTAAAAGGTAAAAGGAGAAGATAAGACTTTCATGGGGATATTTTTCAACTCACTAATATTTTCAAAAAGAAAGGCATAGATGAATGATGGCTCATCATGAAGGGAATATTTTCTGTTAAGGGGCAGCAAATGCAAGATACATTAATCTGAGAGCAGATTGAAAATTTTTTAGCAAGCAAAGGTAGTTATAGATCAATGGGAGTTGAAGTGCCATATGTCAATTGAAGATATAGTTTTAAGGTTCCTCCTTCTATATCTTCTTTCTTTTTCTCATTTGTATAGGTTCTAAACTTCTGGTTTAGGAAAATGAAATAGAGAATGTTTAGCTAAGAGCTGAAATTTAATTTTATAGTGAATGAATGTACAAATTTCTACATCAATGTCAATTAGTTTGAACATATTGATGAAAAATATTGCAGAAGTTGTTTCTATTTTGTATTTTCAAATTTCATATGGATTAAATATATCAAGGATATGTTGATTTGTCATTGAAATCTTCTTGCAGTTGTGTAATTTGTTTATGGGTTTCTTCAAGCAAATAATTAAATTTTGTATGCAAATTACTATGGGTTTGAAGAAATGACACGGATTTTCAAGTATGATTATGCAATAATATGAGAGGTTTCAATTAATGTAATACATTAATTGTTAAAGGGACACTAATTATAAATAAGTTTTTTAAACTTGCATTCATGAGCTTGTTGGAAAAACAAGGATAGGCAACTGAGAGAGGGGGTGAATTAGTTGTTACAAAATTAAAACTTATTTAACCTTATCAACCTTTAATCATAGATCTGATAGTTAATAGTGAAAGCAACAATCAACAACACATCATAAACACACATAACACCAAGATTTTTGCATGGAAACCCTATTAGGGGAAAACCGTGGTGGAGGTTAATCCACAATTTATACCTTGTTAAAAGTATAAGAGAAATGAATAATGGGAATGCACATGCATTCAAGAAGACTACCTAGAGCTAACTTCTCAAAGAGAAGGCTCATTGCCTTACATAAGACAATCAAATTAAATCCATATTATGAGGTTGAACTGAGAAATCAGCTTCTTCAAAAGCCTGATGATAGTTTCGGTTAGGTACAATACTACTTCTTCACACTTTGCTCAAACTCCTTCATACTCTTCTCTATAATCAAATGATTTGATCTTTATTCGCACATAGCTTGCATTCTACATTTCACAAATGAAGAAAATAATCGCTCTTATATATTTGTTTCATGGATTTACATCAACAAATTTGTCAGCCAAAAATAAAGAATAGATAAACACAAACTATCGGCCCAAATCTTGAACAAATTTCAATGCATACCAACCTAAGTTGATCAAAACATAATGAAGACCTAAATCAATATCCTCGAACATGCCAAGCATTCAAAAATTAATCCACAAGGATCTGCAACATACTACCACCATCATGTCAGCCAAGAACATGAAAACTCGAACATGCAAAGGAAAAATCCTCGATCGTGAACACGTAGATCAATACAGACATACCACAATGATAGAGCACAATCTAGAAACATCAATGAACATCTCAGAAGCATACACAACAACTCAATTTACCAGAATTACATTTTCTTCTTCTAGAAACACCAACTACAATGACAGAATGACTGTAGGAACATAAAAGATCATAACTTACTCCAATCTTGATGAGCACCTCTGAAAATTTTGGTGGATATACTAGATAGGCTCAGAAACAAATCCTTTAATGCATGACTTCTGAATACCAATGTACACAAATTTCCACCATTCTGATCTTCACAACTTCATAGACTATTTGCAACATATTTATTATAATTTTATAGATATCCTTGGCATATACAACCTTAAAGACATTAATAATAATAGTGTTAACATCAATGACAACCACATATTAGCAACACAACCACAAAATCCAAAAGATATTAGATTTGGGTGAACCCACAAAAGTGGTTTACAATTGGAGTGAGGAAGGAAAACTTGAAAAAAATGACCCCATTCAAAAAAAAATTGTTTTGGGGGGTTTGAATGAACTCTAGGTTCGAGAGAACCCAAAAGGGGTTCCTCGAACAAGTGTTCAAATGAACCCCTTAAATCTGGGAACCTGCATTTTCCCATTTTGGAAAGGGGGTTCGCTCAAACCCTAGTTTGAGTGAACCAGGGTTTGCTCAAACCCCTTAGGTTCACTCAAACCCCCCTTTTCCCACCTTCCCACCCTCTTACACAAAAAATCTCTAGATTTTATCCCTTTAAAGCTCATGTTGAGGATGAAAATGGTGGATATTTCCTAGACCCAACTATAATTAGGTAGTCCTCGGAATGAGCTATCCAACAAATATAATTATAATATGTTTTGGTTTTATTATGTATGCGTTTTTTTAATTTTATTAAACATAGGTTTTTCACCGAAAATCAATCTCTCTGTTTTGCACATGTGGAAAAATAGCAAATTATCAAAATAAAATTTTGAAAAATATGTTTAGGCTAGGTATTGATGTCCTTGATCCATTAAAAAAAATGAATTTCAATACATACAAAGAAAGTTATGTTGTATATAGTTCACCTATGTTTGAATTGTAATTGGTTTGACTTCAAAACTTTATAAAGGAAAAAATATTTAATAAAACACTATGAAACCAAATGAAAGTGCTAGATATCATAGTTACAAATCTAAATTCAAAAAAAATAAAAATTATGGGTATGTGCAGGATCATCATGGAAAAACCAGGCTCTTAAGTGGCAAAAAATTCAGAAAAATCAGAGTTAGGCAACTTGACATAAAAATTTGAATAAGTTATCTATATTATTTCAAAAATAGGTAAGAATATAATTTGTAGAAAATTGAAGGTAGTTTCTAAATTGCTAGGTTTATTTACAAAAAAATTAAATCTATTTGGTAAAAATTTGAAATTTCAATACAATAGTACTTAAATTTCAGGGAAAAAATAAGAAGTAGGTGTCTGTCTGACCACCCTAACCACATTAAAATGATAATATTTTTTTATAATATTTTAGATATAAGTAGAGGAATCATGTCCCGATGTGATGCATATTGTTTTGTAATTTTTTTCCAAGTAAATAATTAATTATGATTTTTTTATGACAAATTTTAAAAAATATAAAGACGCGTATGTCTGACCACCTTAACTTGGTGAAAACTTCATGAAATTCATTTTTTTCTTTTTTAATCTTATAGTATATGAAGCATAGAATGTTACACATGTTTTGGATTCAAAAAATATGATAGTGTTTGAAAGCTATAGATGTTTTTCAATCAGCCTAAAAATCAGGACTTTAGTCGTAATTCAATAGAAAATGAATAATAATAATTTATTAAATTCAAATTAAAGCATAATTTTTATTGGTGGAAATTTGAGAATCTCCTTTAAAAACCCTTGTCATTTCATCAACTTTGGGTAAAAAAAATATCATCAGCCACATACCCATCATATTGCGACTTTTTGGCCCATCATGATCATGCACATACCCTTATCTTTCATACAAAAAAAATTATGTTGTATACGGTGACCGTCACTCCTTAAAAATGTTGTTTTTAAAAAAAAACTAGTTTTCAAAGGAGATGGAAAAATAAGTGCAATTTGATTCCAAAATTTTTGAAAAAAAAATATTTAGAATCTATAGACAAAATTTCACAAATCACTAGCTTGCATCATCTTCAAATTCCCCACAGTTTAGCTGCTATAGGAGCTTGAAAGTGAAGATTTTATTTTTTTAGTTAAGTGTCCAGTTTGCCCAAAAATTGTAAACCAGTATTATCGGATCACCCATTTGACTGCATGCCTTAGGATTAGACACTGATCTATGATATTACCCAAATCATTTTCAGAAATAACCTAATCATTTAAATCTCTGTTAATTTGGTATTTTTTGCTTTTATGTTTAAGTTATCTTAGTTTCTTGTATCTTCATGTAATATGAAAGAGAATAGAGGATAAATTTGAGAGAATCTCATCTATTAACCCTCTATATGTTTGAGATGAAGATATTTAAGTTATTTTTTCTCAGTTCAATGTTCAATGTAAATGGGATTATGCTTGAACCAGGTAGAATATAAAATACCCATCACTCATATACATAAGAAATATCCACTTTCATGGGTTTGTTATTTGTTGTTTGGCATAATTTTATCATACATTTAGGCCTATAATTAAGAACACCCTCCTGAGTCCTGTGGAGCTCAAAGTGCCGAAGTCTTTCATAGCCTTTTTCATTGGCTTTTCTTGTTTGAACTTGTTGATAGTGCATATTCCTTGTCCTAAACATTGAATCCCCTAGTTTAAGCATTGTGTTTCTCTTTAGGGTTGAAGGTTGCAAGAAAAATAACCAACACCATCCCCAATATATTCCTAAGGTATATTATTATTATTATTCTAGTTTTGATAGTAAGTATAGTGGTGGGAGTCATCTTCATCCACTTTTAGACATGATTTCTAGGATGATGTTGCAACACTCGACTCACCCACTTCTCACCCTCTTTAGGTTAGACAAACACTCAAGACTGCAGGGTGATCCCACAATAGTGGTTTACAATTTTTGTCCAAACTGGACACTGCAATTATTATTTTTAACTAAATCTTCATATTCGGGCACCTATAGCAGCTAAACCGTGAGGAATTTGAAGATGATGCAAACTAGAGTCTCATCACATTTTGTTCGTAGATTCTAAAAATATTTTTTCAAAATTTTTGGAATCCAATTGCACTTTTTTTCCATCTCCCACGAAAATTGTATTTTTTCAAAAAACAACATTTTTAAAAAGCGACGCTCACCGTATACAACATAAATTTTTTTGTATGAAGGATAAAATTCTTTTTTTTTTTGATTTAGATTTGTAACTATGATATATAACACTTTAATTTGGTCTCATATTTTTTTATTGAATATTTGTTCCTTAATCAAGTTTTGAAGTCAAACCAATTGCAATTCAGACATAGGCGGACTGTATACAACATAACATTTTTTGTATATATCAAAATTCAATTTTATTTTTTTAATGGATCAAGGACTTCAATACCCAGCACAAACATATTTTTAAAATTTTTATTTTGATAATTTTCTATTTTTTCACATGTGAAAAACATAGAGCTTGATTTTCGGTGAAAAACCTATGTTTAATAAAACTAAAAAACCAAAAAATATTAAAATTATATTCGTTGGATAGATCATTCCGAGGACTAACATAGTCATTTTAAATAAATTTTAAATTAATTCGTTTGATCCCCCAAAAGGTAAATCAAAATATATTTTCTATCAGCATTTTAATAGGTTTAAAGGAGACTCATTTATAGGTATGGTTTAAAACTAGCGAGGTTCTATCCAAGGGGGTTTGATCTAGGGTGGTTTGATCAAAGCCTCTTCAATTGGAATCCTTAAAATGGAACTTTTTAAGGCTTAAATCATTATATTTTTGAAAAATATGTGATTTCAGCAAAAATTAGCTTCTCTCGAAAATTGTAAACTAGCTTTGTGGGATCACCCTGCAAGTACTTCTAAGGTAGAGAATCTAAAAGATAATAGACATACATGGTTAAACTATTAGAGTGGGATACATGCTTTTTGTTTCTTATCCTTCAATTCATAGAAATTTTGAGAGGCATCAAACATACTTGAGTGGTATATTATTATGCATGAAAAATATAATCTCTTAATGAGAACTCACGCTTTGAACTTAACTTCACTTCCCAAAGGAAGGAACCTAGTTCAATGAAGGTGGATCCATATATTAGACAAATTTTGTTGCATATGGATTATAGGTGATACATACAAGGAATGTTTGGTTACCAAGGGTTTTTATAGAATAGAATTAACTACAAAAATACATTTGAACCTATGGCCAAGATGAATTCAATATAAATCATTTTTTTATTGTGAAGAGTTCATATCTTCATAGAGGCCTTGAGGGGGAAATCTACATGGAACAACCACTAAGGCTTTTTAGGACTTGTCTTTATTTTGTAGACTTGGGAAATCGCTCTATGGCCTCAAATAGGCCCCTCGAGCTTTGTATTCCACAATACATTCCTTCCTCTTGGTTTCAAGTTTCATTCAATGTCACTTAGATCCTAATGTATATCTCTTGTGGCAAGATTATTCATTGTTGGTACTAGTACTTTATGCTAATAAAAATTTGATCACCAAGAGCTCTTAATCCACTATTACAATATTGAATTCATCTCTACAAGATAGAGTTAACATGGAAAACTTGGGTTTATTGCATTTCTTCCCAAGTATTAAAATTTTGTAGTTTGACTCAAGTATTACTCTTGTACAACCCAAGTATAATCTTGATCTACTTGCTCAATTTCACATAACTTATTGTAAGCCCTCTTCAACTCTCTTTTTATACATGGAGTCAATCTTGAGACTAATTTTATTACACCATTGCTTAGTGCTACTTTCTATTAACAAATTATTGGTAATCATTTATTTGGCTCATATCAAACCTTACATTTCATATGAAATAGGAATAGTTTTGAGATTCATGCTAAACCACCAAAAATAATAAAAGGGGGAGAGGATTCCCCAATGAGTTTCTAGGATTTTTTTAGGTAGAAGCTAGTGAGGAATAGGCTCTCTTTCACACATCTTCATTTTAGGGTTCATTTAAAGGATTGGGGGTAGATGTGTGATGTGTGTGAATGTGTCTAAATAAAATGAACTGATAAAAAAACTAACTACGAATACGAGAACCTAGGAAATGCAAGATGTATGAAAACATATAATGATATGAAAACATGTACAAGATGACCTAGAAACATACACTAAACTATTACAAAAATGAATAAGATTGAAGAGGTGCACCTAGAGGCTGAAGAGGAATGAGATGAGGGTCTGGAATGCTAATGAAAATATTATAGAAGATGACTGGGACACTTGTGCCAATCTGGGCGACCTAGTCCCAAATCTAGAAAAACTGGTTTGGAGCTTGTTTCTACCAAATGGGTGTTTGAATATACAAAAATCACTAAAAGGCATGTCCAATGGGACTAGGTTTCCATTGTTGGTGACTTAGTCCTCTTCTAAATTTTTGGAAATCAAAAAATGGAAATGGAAGCCCTCAGTGTGCACTTCAGTTCTTCATAGGTGTCTGCTTCCAAAACTTTGATTTTTAGGCCTAAAAGTGACTTTTGGTGGATGTTTCAACTTCACAAGCAAGGAGAGGTCTTCAAAGAGTCTTCAAAGTCTTCAATTCAATCTTCAATGTAGCTAAATCTGCAAACACACAAGGAGAGAAAGGAGAAAATTTTGATTGTTAGGGCATAATGGGGGTTTGCCTTGGTCAAACCTGTTTTAGATAATTAAATCAAATGAAGAAATAATGAAATAAAGCATGAAAAAATTTAGTTACCTTGCCTTGATGATTGATCTTGAGTTATTGTAACAATAAACCCTTGAATTCTTCAGAAAATATGTCTTGTTGACTTGGAATGCTCAAACCCTAGCTTGCTTGAGAAAAAGGAGAGATGAGCAATTGAAAAGAATGATTGAATGAATAGAATGGAATAATTAGGAGATTAGAAGATTAGGGTGAAAAGGATGAGAAAAACCCTTATTTATGAATGTTGTGCCCTAATTTCTCAAAAATAACACAACATAGGCTGACCTTAGGGTTTATGAGATATAATCTCGAAATAATTTTAAGTTTATTTTGATTTTTATGCCACATGGGACTAGGTCGCCCAAGGTGGTGCCCTAGTCCACCCTAGAAATTTGAGTGAATGATGGGGACTGACATGTGGCGAATGTTGTTTTTTGGGATTGTCTTCTATTTAAAACACCAAAGTAAGGCATGTAAGTACACTAAGGGGCACTACAGTAGAATAGAAAAATAGCACCTAAAATAGTGCTAGATTTTAGTATTTCAATTCACGAATCGGGAAATTTGGCTGGCACTAAACTCGGTGCAAATGTGCATGGGATTCTCAATGCAAACTTGGACATCGACTTGTGCATCAGACATTTCACTGGACTTAGCACCATAGTTAACGTCGGTAAATCACAGCGCCCCCATTAGCACCTAAAATAGCACTGAGAAATATCATTGAAAAATAGTGCCTCTTTATCCACCTAAAATAGCACTGGAAATAATGTCGAAAGTAGCACCAAAATTGGCGCCCAATTTGGCTTTCGATTTTGCTTCTATGTCTACTCCCATTTTTGCTTCTAGTTTTGCTTTCGATTTTTCTTCCGGTTTTGCTTTCAAGTTTGCTTCCAATTTTGCTTCCGGTTTTGCATCCACTTTTGCTTCTAGTTTTGCTTCCAATTTTGCTTCCACTTTTGCTTCCCATTTTTCTTCCAATTTTTCTTTTGGTTTTGCTTCCAATTTTGCTTCCAATTTTACTTCCATTTTGCTTCCATGTTGTCTTCCATTTTTACTTCCAACTTTGTTTCCAGTTTTGCTTCCGATTTTGCTTCCAAGTTTTCTTTCGGTTTTGCTTTCCGTTTTTCTTCCAGTTTTGCTTCCAAATTTGCTTCCAATTTTTCTTCCGGTTTTGCTTCCAATTTTTCTTTCAAGATTTCTTTTGGTTTTCTTCTAGTTTGGCTTCCATTGTTGCATCCTTTTTTACTTCTAAACATGCTTCTTTTTTTTCTTTCATTTATTAATTTAATATGTTTTATTTCAATTTAATTAGTTAAATATATCGTGTCATTAAATAACTCATATGATTATAGAGTAAGTAATTTAATTATTTAACTCATATGATTAAATAACAAGATAAATTTTTTTTTTGGGTTGGTAGCATGAAATTTTTGTATTGCTTATAAAGATAAACAAGTACATGTATTGTTCAGTGTCATTATCCACCAAAAGAGCTTAACACTTCTTTGATTTGTTCAATTACGTTCTGGAGGTCCCAAGCATTCATTTTTCCTTCCATTGCCACCTGAACTATTATTGTAACATGATCATATCATCTATAATTAAAAAAAGTGAGTCAAATATCTATAATTTAATTGTATTTGACAATATCCATCCTGAGCAATAAATTAAATTCATTGTACGTAATAAATATCCATCCAAAAAATCATCGACCACTTTTAATATATATAAATTGACAAGTCAATACTAATAAGATTATCATCATACATAACTAAAACAAGTGAAAGTCAAATATGCCAGTACATCAAAAACATGTCAAAATGATACATGTCCAACAGTCGACATAAGTGAAAATGATACATGTACAAATGATATAAATAAAATTGATAAATTATGTAGCTCAAACTGATACAAGTCAAGATGATACATGTCCAAATGATATAGTGAAAATGATGCATGTCAATATGCTACAACTCAATAATATAGTATTGTAGGCCGTGAAAATTATACATATGATAGTAACCATGAAAAGAGTCATCATAATGATATATCAATAATGATCCATGATGAATTCTATATGATCCTGAATGCCACTGGTTACTACCACCAATTGTCTCATCATCATCATCACTATCATGATCATCATGATCATCATGATCATCATCACCATCATCACCATCATCATGATCATCAACATCATCATCATCATCATCATCATCATCATTGTTGTCATCATCATCATTATCATCGGCCTCGGTGTATTTTGTATTTGCATCAATGGGTGATCCCACAAAGCTGGTTTACAATTTCTGAGAGGAACTGATTTTTGATTATATCACATATTTTTAGAAAATATAATGATTTAATCCTTTAAAAGTTCCATTTTAAGGATTCCAATTGAAGAGGGTTTGATCAAACCAACTTAGATCAAACCCCTTAGATAGAACCTCGCTAGTTTTAAACCATACCTATAAATGAGTCTCCTTTACACCTATCAAAATGCTGATAAAAAATAACTTTTGATTTACCTTTTGGGGGATCAAATGAATTCATTTAAAATTTATTTCAAATTATTATGGTAGTCCTCAAAATTAGCTATCCCATGAATATAATTTTAATATTTTTTGGTTTAATTATGTATGTGTTTCTTTAGTTTTATTAAACATAGGTTTTTCATCGAAAATCAAGCTCTTTGTTTTGCACATGTGGAAAAATAGAAAATTATCAAAATATATATTTTTTAAATTTGTTCATGATGGGTATTGATGTCCTTGATTCATTAAAAAAAAAAATATTGAATTTCGACACATACAAAAAAAGTTATGTTGTATACAGTCTGCCTATGTTTGGATTGCAATTGGTTTGATTTCAAAACTCTATTAAGGAAACAATATTCAATAAAAAACTATGAGACTAAATGAAACTGATAGATATCATAGTTACAAATCTAAATTTGAAAAAAGTATAATTTTATCCTTCATACAAACAAAGTTATGTTGTATACGGTGAGCGTCACTTTTTAAAAATGTTGTTTTTTGAAAAAAAAAATAGTTTTCGTGGGAGATGGAAAAAAAAGTGCAATCTTATTCCAAAAATTTTGAAAAAATTATTTTTGGAATCTATAGACAAAATGTGATGAGACTCTAGTTTGAATCATCTTCAAATTCCTCATGTTTTAGCTGCTATAGGTGCCCGAATGTGAAGATTTAGTTAAAAATAATAATTTCAATGTCTAGTTTGGCCAAAAATTGTAAACCACTATTGTGGGATCACGAATCATCATCCTCTGTCATGTGATTTGTACCGATAGAACCAATATTTTTTGGATTTATATTATGTTGAGGATCATCTTGATCTTCTAGAAGACCCATGTTCTACAAAAAAAAACATTTAGAATGAAAATTTATTATTTATTTCTTGTAATAATTTATTTTTTTGTTATATATCTAATATTACAACATATGAGACGAAACCATAATCATATTACATCATATCAAAGTGCACATACCATAATAAAATTTCAAAAAAATACAGCTAATACTGGTGAGTCAGGAGAAACATTATCTTTCAAAAACAAAGCCAATTAGGCTGACAAACTTGTGGATCAGACAAGCATTTGATGGAAGATGAAGAAAGATGACCGAAACTCTAGAGGCCCGCCATAATGGATTTTAGTAAATTCAACCATGATATTAAAAGAGATAGTTAATATCATGTATCAAAACATTAAGCATGCATTCTTCTAGCTAGCGAAGAAGGATACAATTACTTTGCTTCATTTTCATTTTCATAACCATATCACGACGTGGGAACCAGGAAGACCAAGGATGTCTAGTTTTATGTGAAGGTAATGGATGTGGTCCAAACTTTAGGAGGGGAAAGAAGGTCAATGTATGATCTTGATTAAATTTAGGAAGAACAACAAGAGAGGGACAGGAAAAATAAAATCAATACAGAGTTTCAAGGATTTTTCAAGTGAATAAGAGAGCTATGGGAGCAGCCTCATCTATAATATTTTGAACTAGATTTCGATATACCATTTAGAAAGCTTGGTTTTCATGGATTTCCTTTCAAATCCTATGCTTTTATTGTTCCTACGGTAAACTATTTAGTAGAGTTGGTGGAATTACCTTTCTTAGTAATCGCTATTAGTGAGATTGAGATTGTTAACCTTGAGAGAGTAGGACTTAGGAAAAAGGCATTTGATATGGCTATTTTTTTCAAAGAATTGAAGTGGGATGTACTTCGCATGTACTCCATTCCTCAACCTTCGCTTCATGGCATCAAGGAATGGCTGAAATCCATGGATATAAAGTATTATGAAAGAAGAATGAACTTGAATTGGGAGCCAATTTTGAAGACTATTACTGATGATCCAAATAAATTTATTGAAGATGTTGGCTGGGAATTTTTGATGTAGAAGAGGAATCAAAATCAGATTTCATGTAGCCACCATCAAGAGTGTTACAAGCCAATTGACAAGATGGAGGGAATTCTTATATTAGGATAATTATGAATGTTGCAGGTGGGCATGTGCAGGATCATCATGGAAAAAACAGGCCCTTAAGTGGCAATAAAATTCAGAAAAATCAAAGTTAGGAAACTTGACGTAAAAATTTGAATAAGTTAACTATATTATTTCAAAAAAATGTAAGAATAGAATCTATTGAAAATTGAATGTAGTTTCTAAAATACTAGGTTTATTTTTATTTTTAAAAAATCTATTTGGTGAAGATTTAAAATTTCAATGCAGTAGTACTTAAATTTCAGAGAAAAAATAAGAAGCGGGTGTTTGTCTGACCACCCTAACAACAATAAGATGATAATATTTTTTAATAAGATTTTAGATATAAGTAGAAGACTCATGTCCCAATGTGATGCATATTTTTTTGTATTTTTTTCCAAGTAAATAATTAAATATGATTTTTTTATTACAACTCTTAAAAAATATAAAAACTTGTACATCTGACCACCTTAACTTGGTCAAAAATTCAAGAAATTCAATTTTTTTTTTTTTAATCCTATAGTATGTGAAGCATAGAATGTGACGTAGTTTTCAGATTCAAAAAATATGATACCCTTTGAAAGCTATAGATGGTTTTCAATCAGCCTATCAATCAGGACTTTAGTCATAATTCAAATAGAAAATGAATAATAATTATTTAATAAATTCAAAGTAAAGCATAATTTATATTTGTGGAAAGCTAAGAATCTCCTTTAAAAACCCTTTTCATTTCATTATTTTTGGGTAAAAATAAAGTCGCCAACCACATGGGCCATCATATCACTTACATATCATCACTTTTTGGCCCATCATGATCCTGCACATACCCAGGTATCGACTTTAATGCCAACTACAATGGCAACATTAAAATTCCCAAGAAGTATTTATGATAAGTAAATTTCCTTTAGATGCAAGGATTCAAAGCACATTAACCATGTGGTATAAATGATTAAATCCCACAGACAATCTGTAGCAATGAAAGAGTCTGAAAAAGCAGAGAGAGCTACATTGGTGACTCAGGATAAACTTCTTCTTTTGAAAACAAAGCCAATTAGGCTGGCAGATGTGTGGATCAGGCCAACATTTGTTGGAAAAGAAAGATGACTGGAACTCTGGAGGCCCACCATACTAGATTTAAGTATTCAATCATTAGAGCAGAAGGGAGAGCTAATATCATGTATCAAAACATTAAGCATGCATTCTTCTTGCCAGTGGAGATGGAGATGATTACTTTGCTTCATTTTCATTTGCATAACCATATCATGGAATGAGAACCAAGAAGATCAAGGATGTCCAATTTTATGTGGAGGTAATGGATGTGTTCCAAACTTTAGGAGGGGCAAGAAGGTCAATGTATGATCCTAATGAAATTGAGGAAGAACAACAAGAGGGATAGGAAAAATAAAATCAATGTAGAGTTTCAAGGATTTGTCAAGCGAGTAAGAGAGCTATGGGAGAAACCTCATCTAAAATATTTTGAACTAGAGTTTGATATACCATTTAGAGAGCTTGGTTTTCATGGAAGAGGAAGAAAGATGATTTATTTGCTTCGTTTTCATTTGCATAACCATACCATGGCATGGGAACCAAGAAGACTAAGGATGTCTAGTTTTATGTGGAGGTAATGGATGTGGCCCAAACTTTAGGAGGGGAAAGAAGGTCAATGTATGATCCTGATGAAATTAAGGAAGAACAACAAGAGAGGGATAGGAAAAATAAAATCAATGTAGAGTTTCAAGGATTTTTCAAGCGAGTAAGAGAGTTATGGGAGCAACCTCATCTAAAATATCTTGAACTAGAGTTTGATATACCATTTATAGAGCTTGGTTTTCATGGAAGAGGAAGAAAGATGATTACTTTGCTTAATTTTTCATTTGCATAACCATACCATGGCATAGGAACCAAGAAGACCAAGGATGTCCAATTTTATGTGGAGGTAATGGATGTGGTCCAAACTTTAGGAGGGGCAAGAAGGTCACTATATGATCCTAATGAAATTGAGGAAGAACAACAAGAGAGGGATAGGAAAAATAAAATAAATGTAGAGTTTCAAGAATTTTTTAAGCGAGTAAGAGAATTATGGGAGTAGCATCATCTAAAATATTTTGAACTACATTTTTATATACTATTTAGAGAGCTTGGTTTCCATGGAAGAGGAAGAAAGATGATTAGAGTTGGTGGAATTACCTTTCTTAGTAATCCCTATTAGTGAGATTGAGATTGTTAACCTTGAGAGATTCGGACTTGGGAAAAAGGAATTTGATATGGCTATTGTTTTCAAAGACTCAAGTGGGATGTACTCTCCATGTACACAATTCCTCAATCTTCTCTTGATGGCATTAAGGAATGGTTGAATTCCATGGATATAAAGTATTATGAAAGATGAATGAACTTGAACTGGTGGCCAATTTTGAAGACTATTACTAATGATCTAGATAAATTTATTGAAGATGTTGGTAGGGAATTTTTTAATATGCAAGCTAGTGATTCTAATTTTGATAATTCAGAAGAGTTAGATGAAGGATATGAACCCTCTCCTGTAGAAGAGGAATCAGAATCAGATGAGGAAGGTTCAGAAGATGAATCTCTTATGGAGTCAGAGGAGGAAAAAGAAGAATAAGAAGATTCTAAAGAGGAGGAAGGTAAAATATGAAATGAATTAGAAGTTGAAGCCAAAAATGCAAATAAGGAAAAAGGAGATGAGTCTAACAGTGAAGAGGAAAGGCGAAAATGAAAGGTAAAAGCTACAGGGAAGTCTTAGATACTTTATATTAGAGATCCAAGAGGAATTCCTACCAAGAGGCATAAATTTAGATGAGTTGAGTTCATCTACATCCTTCTACTATTTATTCATGCACATAAACGGTCATCTTATAATCATAAGATTTGAGCTCTACTTACTCATCCTACGCATCAATAAACAACTCAATAGAAGAGATGCAAATTGACATATTAACACAACAATATCTAAATAAGTTATTGAAACTCAACTATTGATACATCATTCTCCATCCAAATTACAAAATTGTTCCACTTTTTGTGTTGTAACATATTCTATTCAAATTGCTTTGGATGGCAGACATATTTCACCTCCTATCAAAACATGGCACATGGACTAGTTAAACTAATTAAAATGCAATCATTTACTTTTTCCAAGGAAATAAAAAAAAATATCATTTAACATATTAAATATACCTACAAATGTACAAATCAAGGCATGTAAACCTTTTTGGCCACTGCAATGGGTGACATGAAGTTTCCCAAGCCTAGCCTTGGAGGCCTTGTCTTGAAACATATACTAATTCAATTTAACTATGCACAAATACAATTTAAATATCTTTTAATAAATTTTATATAATATTATGAGAAAATTCAAATACCTACGTACTCTCCTCACCGGAAATCCTCCATGCATCGGACTTCTCATATGCTTTTACAAGCTCTTTCCATACTTTCACAGTTACATCAATTGGCCTTTTTTTCTGCCTTAGCTTGGAAGGGATTTTTTTTATCTTCTTTGTTTGGTTGCACCGAAATATCTTGTAGTTTTGAGACATTCGTAGTTTTATCTTCTTTACAGACTAACCTGTGCCAAATTCATTCTCCATGTCATGGATAACTGCTTTTTTTAGGTGCATGGGTATCTTTGAGAATCACAAATATAGATGGTCTTTGAACCATTGAAGGCATGATTCCTTCAACCTATTCACAAACATTTTCCCAACATCCATCATTCAGACTTCCCCTAAAACCCCCTCGTATTCTATCTTCGTATTGTAGCTACCAATGCAAGATTAAAAACATGGCATGGTGGAAGAAGTCTATATCCCATGAGTGGAAGTCTCTACTCCCTATTCCATATTCTTAGAGTTTATTGTCACTGATTTCCTCCTAGATCTTTTTCTCGATCTAGGATTGGTTGAGGAATCAATTGATTCCCTTTGACACAATTGATTTGTTTGCAATGTTTGAGGGGCGTTACCAGATTATTTTTATATGTATCTGGCAAGTGTTGTCCAGTCCACATTAACCAATTTTTTCACTACCTCTACCCCCAATATGGAAGCCAATTCATCTTTATCTTTGTCAGTATCATGTCCCTATATATATATTTTTAATTTATACTTCTTTTAAATTTAGAAATAAAAAAGTAAAAAGTAAAATTCAAATAAACAATGGAAAAATTTACAAATCTATAAATTGACGATGAATTACCTCATTGTGGCTAGAGTTTGTTGACAATGCTTGATTCCCTCCATTTCTTGACATTTTGAGGTAACCTAGGGAAAATTATTTTCATCCAGTTTGTGGAGGCAAACAAAGTACACACTGTCAGGTATGAAAGTTTTGTTTTGGGGGAAAATATTTTTCCTAGGTTTTCTTAGTTTTGATAACCTAGGGAAAATATGTTTGCTCGGTTTGCTTAGTGTTGATAACCTTATCATGAAAACTCTTTCATAATACAATCTTGCAAGAATTTTTCATGGTATTGGTGACTATGGCGTGACTAGGCAAAACCAAGTGGTTTCTACATTTATTTTCAGCAGTGACCGACCCAATTCCCAGATTTTCCAAGCAGTTCACTATTTCCTTGATACCCAGGTTAGTGAAAGAATATGGAGGCATCCTCGCTTTGTGCTATAATATTTTATGCCAAATCTCAAATGGGTAGGGTAAAATTTTGTTTTGGTTTCTAAAAGGTTTTCATATTTATAATGATGGGACAATTTAGAGGTTTCTTGGACTAGTTAGGCCATGAACTAGTAAAAATTCATGAATTCAAATACAATACAAAGAGACGTAAACAATCACCAATTCAACCAAGAAAAAATAAATTGTAAGCTTACCTATGGTGTCGCAAACTAAATTTAATTTCTCATCAGTTTCCTATAGCGCCATGCTCTCTTCCTTCATGCAACATGTCACTAACTAAATCAAATTTCTCATTAGTTGCTAGTAGCGCCTTGGTCTCTTCCATCATGCAACATTTTTCCCTTTTTTGTCATCTGTTTTCTTTCTTCACACAAGAAAGTTTTAAATTTTCAATTTTGATTCATTATTCGATGCTTTAGATGACCTTAGTTAATGCCAACTTTAGCATCAACTCTTGACTATAAATGTAATCTTCTTAGGATGTATAAGGTGAAATCAAATGCACCTAATTTAGCACCTATCATTGTTGTATAGTGACTATTTTCATTGTTGTGTATCACAGGATCCATAGTGTTGGAAATAATTCCAACTCCTACCTTGTTTTTGTGACCACTGCTATCTCATGGCCCCTTCATCAACTTGGTGTGGTAGAGTGATTTTTACCATGGTCTCACAAGGTGCTTCATCCTTCTTGATGGTACTATGGTGAAAGATTCTATGGTGGCACACAAGTTTTCCTTCTATTCCTAGTGGTGTTATGGTGAATCTCGTAGTCTCGCAAGTCTTCTACCAATGGCGTGCAATAGTGTGGTGACCACTGCTATCCCGTGACTCCTTCATCAGGTCAGTGCAGTAGAATGGTTTTTACCATGGTCCCACAAGTTACTTTTTCCTTCTCGGTGATAGTGTGGTGAAATATTTTGTGGCAACATTTTTATTCATAGAGAAGGACATGGAGAGAGGACATGGATGACGTAGAAATACTAAATCATTGAGAGGAAAGTGGGTGGAAATAGATGAGATAATGGAATATGCAGATGCAATAGAGGTAAGAAGAGAAAGCAACCTCAACCAAAGGAGGAAGGTGCTTATGAATTCACAAATGATACAACATAGAGGAGATAAAGTCATTTTTTTGTCAATGAGGACTCTGAGGTCAAACTTATTGGTTGAAAATGCATAGGAAGGGTGATGAAATGTGATTCTATGATCAAGGGAAAAGTTTGAAAATTAGGATAGCCAAAACATGATATCAATATGTCAAATATATGACTAAAGTGATGTTTTGTGTTTCAATGATATAATTCGTGTACTAAACATTATTTACTATGTTGTGTATTATAGGGGCGAGATGAGGCTATGGAAACAAATCATTTCATATCAAATGAGGACACAATGGATGAAGCGGGACATCAGATACTCAAATTTTGACTTAACTTACAAAAAAATGATCTGATGGCATTTTTTGATACGTCTATAATTTTTCATGGTATTATTGAAATTTATAATGTATTATCCAATCTTGACATAAATTAATGCATGTTGTTGATTATTTTAGATGGATATTGGAGAAAATGCAAATCCTAAGCTCTCAACTAGAAAATAACAAGATGTGTATGTGGACGTGGAACTAAAATTGTTAAATCACGTAGATAAAAATGGGTGGAAGAAGATATGATAATAGATACTGCAGAAACAACAAATGATTGCACTAAAGAAGAGCTAGGTCAAGACTATAGTACATGGGATGAATACTTTGAGAAAATTGTTGTTTGTGGATGTTTTGTATGTCGTGGTCCAAAGAAACAATTCAAACGAGCGATTGTACAAAGACATTACACATATGATGAGCTTCCAGTTGGTAGTATGCCTCCTACAATAGATTCAAATCCAATAGGAGTTATGGTGAGGAATTTTCTAATTTGATATAAATAACATGTATACTTCGTTTGAACATTGTTTTATATTATTTAAATAACTATTTTCTTCTTAATGGATACTTGCAGGATAAAGTTCTTGGTTTGAAGTTTCCTAGATCACTAACTTCTAGCCTAGAGGGCAATGATCATTTATCAGATGATACATCTAACAAAAATATGTGCCAATATACCAGCTCGGAAGATGAGGAATTGATCAAAATAAGTAAGAAAACAAGAACCTGTGTAAAGATGCATAATTCTCTTAAGGACAAGGGGATGGTGGACTACATATCCTATGAGAATGAATGTGATGGAGATGATGACTTTCCCCTAAATTTGAGTTCAATTTACAAAGAGACATTTGATCATCAACTATATTGCGCTTGGCCTAGTGATCAACAACTAACTAGAGTGTACGAGGTGTTTCAATTTTGGGGATACAACTACATGATACAACCCTCCAATATTCATGGAGTGAATCTAGGCCTCATTATTGTCCAAAATATACATGTGGGATCCAAACATAGAAATAATTCAGAACAAACCACTAGGAGATTAATTCCATAGTATGGTCCATCATATTACAGTGGTGAATGGAGAAGGCTAGCAAAATATAAGCCTAGCATGCTAGCATATGGTCTAAATTCGAATATGTATACACATTGTCTCCAATTGGAAAGTGGAAAATAAATGAATAGAGTTCATATTATGTATATAGATGGATGTGCATACACACACAAAAATATTGTAGGATTCATAAATAGTAGTAAGGGAAGGGACCCTACTGTAAGACCGAAATATCAATTTTTTGAGGTTATAAATGATAAAGATGGAGATATGGAAAGAGAAGTTGATAGATTGATAATGGTTGAGGCTATTATGGAACTTACCATTGGGGATGAGTAATTGATTTATTACCCCTTCTTAAAACACACTCTTGCATGAAAGAAGAGGGAAGAACAAGGTGTAGAGAACCAAAGAATAATAAATGAGTTTGGACTTATGTTTTATAAACTATATTTTTAAATTTGTGTTTTATAGAAATTATTGTATAGAAAAGGTAGTTTATAAAACAATGTTCCATTATTCAATTGATGTATATATATTCATACAATTTATATAATGTCTAATATATGTATGTCATTCATGTGCATGTATTTTTCTATGAAGTTATTTTTGACCCAAAAGGGATATTTGCGATACATTATGATCCAAGATTAAGGCATGTATTTGACAGTGCATTAGTGGATATTGAAAAAAAAAATGATGGCGAACAAAATGAGAGAGAGCGATTAGAGAACATCAAAGAAATTGACATCCATGATGATGTTGAAGATGGTTATGTTCAGGCATAAGAAGACAACAATCCAGAGTTAGATGATGTTATGGAAGACAAAAATATGGATGGTATAGAAAATGATGATCCAAATACGTCTGGTAACAATATAGATGGTCTAAATTCAAATTTCAATGATGATGGAGATGATGCAGATCAAGATGAGGACGATGATAATATTAAATACTTGAAAGAACATATGAACATTGAAAATGATACACAAGATGACCTTGTAGCAAAAAATAATGTTAATGACCCAGACTTCTAAATTTTCAGAAGTATTTGCAATCCATCTTTAAAAAATGATGATTCTTATGGCCTAAACTTTTAAATGCTTCAATAATATTATGTTGTACTTTGACAATCGAAAACCTGTTTTATTCTCCTAGCAAGCTTTTTTATTTTCCATTATAATTCTAGACCAAAAAACATTTGTGGGGATGGCCTTTTACACCAATATTAATTTGTATGAAGTTCACGAACTTGTCGTCAAGAAGTAAATTCTTTTTTTAGACAAGAAATGTAAAGGCTTCATTTAAGAAAAGATAAGTAGTCTCTTTTTGAGGGTAACCCACAAGCAAAAAGTAAAAAGCACATAAAAAATCAATTGTATAGAAGAAAATCAGTTTCAATTAGTTATGTCTTATTTCGCTTGCACACTTATCTAAAAGACATAGGGTATTCACCATACATTTTTCTTGACAAAGAAAACATGTGCTTTCATTTATTTTTACTATATATCTCAGAAGTGAAATTGTTGTTACATAATGATGCACGGAGAAAATAATATATACAAAAAAATGCAAAGAAAATGTTTGAAATTTAACATGCAACCTACTGTGTTGTGCTGAAAGGAATCAAGATTAACTGGGACAAGAAATGAAAATTAATTTTTGATGATTATAATTAAAAGTGAACAGGATATGAAAACTGTGGACAATCATGGTGCTGAAATTGAAAACCTTGATTCTGATGATATTATTGTTTTATTTTATTCGAGATAAAGAGCACATACAATTTTATATACATAGAAAATGAAGCTTTGAATCTAGTAAACTGAAAATGTAAACACCATAAGATTTTTCCTTAAACAATAATTCACATAGTCACTTACAAAAAGGGGTGAAGCATTTTTTATTCAAACTCTATTTTATTTAATAGACATAATAGTAAAAGAATATTTACAAGTACAAGAATATATACATTTTTTCGTAGAAACTAAGGATTTTTTCATAGAATATACAAGTACACTTGAATATATCATCATCATTTTCATATCCTTAATTACCTATTGCAATATCCTCAAATTGTTCATTCTTTGGTATGAATTGTTGGAAGAAAAAATTAGGATTACTTGGATGCTTCTTCCATTCATTTTGTATCAACATATGTTCATGAAGACACAAAATTTAATAAAATATTAATGCACGTAACTCAAAATTATTTAAATAAGAAACTTTTTTAACTATTATTTTTAAAAAGTTTCCATTTTTATGTTGAGCATATAACAAGGAAAAATAAGCTCAAATTTTCAAAAATATTAGCAGCTCTACCAACATCCACAATAAATGCTTTACTGTATTAGTATATTCATTCACATAGGCATGGTATTGAGGCTCAATAATTGATATTCATTCAAATATAAGAAATAAGTATGGAAAACATAAGAAAAATATAGAATGATAACACAGTCATGGAGAATCTTTGATAATAAGATGTTCTCCATTATATTGCTTCAATTGATATATATTAATAAAATAAGTCTTCAAAATGGAAATGATACATGATGGTGATGATTTAAAACTATGCCTTGGTTTCCTATTTATATAGGAAGCAACAAGCTACAAGCCTTTTAGAAAAAGAAACAACCTTTCATAACTACTTCTTTTACTAACAACTATTTAATTAGCATAATTAAGGAAATAACAAGACTTAAGACATTTTGACATATGGTTCCTTTATTCAATGTAGAAGACCCATGATCATTAATCTAGCAAAGTCTTCCTCACCATGATGAATGTCCAAATTCTCTCACCTCAGTGTCCTATTCTTTTGAAACTAGCAACTATTTGATTAGCATAATTAAGGAAATAATAAGACTTAAGAAATTTTGACATATGGTTCCATTATTCAACATAGAAGACCCATGATCATTGATTTGGAAAATTCTTCCTCTCCATGATTAACATCCAAATTCTCTCGACTCAGTGTTTTATTCTTTCAAAACCAAATAATTTTCCTCCCAATGATACACCATAAAATCTGATGGCCACTTATATTCTTGCATATTTTGCACATTTGCAAGATGAGTTTTCCATCAACTATCTAGTAATTCCTTTGTATCATTGAAAATTTTTAGGTATCCCACATCAAGAACAATCAACCCATCCATGATATGATTTAGCCTAGGAAGACAAGTATTATTATCCTCTTGTATATGAGTTACGCACTTATGAACAACCTGACTGAATACTTTCTTCCACTTATCCAATTCCTTCAACTGATCACCATCTCTCACGATTTCAGGTATATACCATTGTTTCCAAGTATGGAATAAATCCATTCGTGTTATAATATTTTTATCAAACCCTTGTACAAACTCAAATTCATCAGTAATCATCTTCACAAGTTGTTCAATTTTCTTTAATGTTGTGGGTGCATCAGGACTTCTTTGTAGAACTTTGCATAACTTGGCAAAAGTGTGGTGAATATGCTACCACCTTCTGAACAAAGGATCTAATACAAGCATGTGTTTCTTTATTTGATCCATTTCCTGTTGAAGTATTTTATAACTATCATGAACATTCTCTAGTTTATCCATAATGGATTTTATCCTGTGCTCAAGAATATTTTCCATAACTTCACAAATTCATCTTTTCACTTCATCCTAGGATTTATTGTTGGCCTACTTTACATCATCCACTTCCTTCTCTAGAGTTTTTACCTATTCTGTAAAAATGTTCTTCACAATATCCATTGGAACAATAGGAGGCCTATATAACACCATCTCCTTGCTTTGTGAGGATCCTTCTTCTCTTAATTGTTCTTTCAATTTGACATTCTCCATGAAAATTTTATTAACTTCATCATTTAGGAACCTTTGTTCCTTTTCATAATCCTTCAGTCTATCTTCTAATCACTTAACATCTTCTCAAGTGAACATGGTCGAATGCATGGTCATTGTGGCTACCTCCAAAGGGGTGGTATCTTGTATTTTCCTTACCATCGCTGCCCCTTTCATCCCTTGAATTACATCCAATAATTTTGGCTTCTGTGTATTTTTTTGTTTGATCCATATGGGCAGGGTTTCAATCTTTGTGCTATACATAATTCCACTCACACCTTCATTGGAGTCAAATTCTGCAAGTAGCATTGGATCTTCTTGAGCTCGCACTTGATCAAGCAAAAAAAATTTCTTTAATTCCAAGCCAAGGAAAATGAGCATATTGCTCTTCAAGACCATTTATGTAGCCTTCTGGGGGCTAATGTCAATGTTGTCAACTCTTATTTACTAGAAAGTCTATGCTACCATTTCATTTTTCTCTAATTCTTCAATTCCTGCTTCAACTGATTCCATCCTCTCTTGAAATTATTTTATCTTCAACTTCATCTAGAAATCCTTAAACTCAAGAGTCTTAATGAATTCATCATCTTCTATGAATTTCCTGGCTGCAATTTCCCTTTCATCTTCATGTACCTCTTTACTTTTTTTTTCTACATCACGCATCCTTTCCTCATGTTTATGGGAACTGGTCTCAAGGATGGGCTGATCAAATTCAATATCACCTATCAATGACTGCAGTACTATAGCCACTTCCTCAGTATCGTCCACCTCTTCAGTATCCTCATAAGTTACTAACTGTTCAATGCTTCCTGTCTTCTATCTTTTGGGAGGTAACTACTCCATGGGAGGCTCAGAGGTTTCACCTGGGGTATGCTCTGCAGTTGCACCACTATCATGATCTTCGAGATATGTTTCCTTCTTTTTGTACAAGTCTTCAAATCGACCAATTATCAATTATATCCTCTTGATGGGGTCCTTTTCCTCAAAAAAGTATCCTAGGAAATCCTTGGACGTCTGCTTCATCCTTTCTTCAAGCTTCTTCATATATTGCCATTTTTTCCTTCTACTAAATACATCATTATAATTAATGCAATTCCTTATCAAATCTTCTTCAAAATCCACTTGGTGTGGCACTATTATTTTGGTAAGAAGATTGTGCCTTATGTTGTTCATATGATTTTTAGGGTCAAACGCTCTTTCCTTTCCAAATTTCAGTGCATATCTTGTCTTCGAATAATACTTTAACTCCTCTAGTGTGTCTCAGCCTACAGTCCAATCTTCACACTTGGTGTGGTTTTAATAGAAAGTTCCTTTCTTCTACTTGTGCATTATATCTTTCTCCATCCACATCAATTCAATAAATTCTAATCCGATGGGCACAAATTTTGGTAGTATGTGTGAAGCAACAGGGTGTCTAATCCTATGCTAAATTTGAAGCTAAACTCAAAGATAAACTCGAAGCTAAACACAACACTAAACTCAGTGATGAACTCAAAGCTGAAGGCAGAGATCAAGGTGATGCAACAATTGAAGCTAATATCGACACTAAATACGACGTTACTTTAGGCACTAATTAGAACCTAAATTAGCATCGACTTGTACTGATCAGTGAAATAAACACCAAAAATTATGTCATCCCGATAAATAGCATCAATGTTTTCAAAAAATTGCCAAAAAATACATTAAAATAGTGGGTGGAAGCAAAAAATGTAGCAAATCATAGAGATTTGTTGTAGTGGGGTCATTATGCCATAATAAAAAGTTGATTAATTGATTAAAATCCTAGGAAAGTGTGAGGGTTGGTTACAACACCTTACAACACTTTGGACAAAGGCTTGGAAAGGGGTAAAAAGAGGTCCATAGTCCATAGGAAAGGGCCCAAATGAGTGAAAAGTGACAAGGCTACACTTTTTGGTGACACATTTAGCCCCCACTTTAGTGAGAGGATGAACTTGCTTCAAACTCACACTAAAGTAGCCCAATAGAGATGGTGAAAAATGTCAAAGAGGAAGAAGGTGGTGAGGCCCCCAGGATTCAATATCCTAAGTCAAATCAACATCAATGCAAAAGAACACATTCAATGGTGAATGATTTGTAGAAAAAAAAGATACACGATCATACAATTACAAGAACTAAACGAAATAGACAAGGGAGAGTAAAATTTTTGGATCAAGCTTCGGTTGTTTGTCCAGCTAGTTGTGGATCAAATTTTAGGTTGTTTGTCCAAAAATAAGTATACTCACTCTAGGGAGATGAGACTTTTGGTTGTCTGCCTAGTGAGAAGGCTCAAAAGGTGAGAAATGTAGGTGGCTATGAGGAAAGTCGTGCTATTGGTTGGGCTTCCCACTCAAACCATACAAAATTTATACCTCCTGATAACTTTGATAAGGCACCACAAAACAAAATGACTTTTGAAATGTGAAAGTTGTGTAAGGAATGTTCAAAGGGTTTTTTCTTAGTTCGTGCAATGTCTCATCTTAAGGAACATCATGCGTAATGTCTCCAAGAGAGGAAAAGTGCAAATGGATCTTATTTGTAAGAGAGGAAAAGTGCAATGTCTCATCATAGGCAACATTGTACCTAATGTTTCCAAGAGAGAGAATCACAAGAAAAAGAAAATTGTACAATGAAATGTGAGTTTCGATGTATTCCCCCACTTTAAAGTGGTTGCTAATACCATGTCTATGAGAAATTTCTTTAAAGTAGAAGAAGGAGAGGAGTAGATGAGAGCTTCTTCAAAAATCCCTATGTCAAGTCATATGTTTTTGATAAGCTACATCATGAAAAGGGTAGTATGACACATACAAGTCAATTTAAGACATGTCGTCTATATCCCAAGCTTGCTCTTATATGTTCATGAAAGGTTAATGACTAGTCAAAAGAGACAATGACAAGTGATAAGCGAGGACAAGGCTAACTAACCGCTTTCCCCCACTTAGTGTAGGACAAGAGTGAGCCAAAAGGGTTGATGAAATACAAGGTAGAGTGAAAATCAGTATTGATTAGAGGAATGAGGTTCCCCCATATAAGGGAGAGTACCAAACTCCTTAAGATGTTGAATTTTTCTACTCAAGGCCTTACATTCAGTAGTGTGATGACCATGAATGCGGTGGTATGCACAAAAGGAATTCTTGTAATAGAATTTCTTTCGTGTTCTTGGAGGAAGGGAGATCAAGTGATCTTGGAGGAGTCTCAACAAGATACCCCCCTAATCAAGGGGAGAAGGTGTTCCTTTGGTTTGTAAAAAAGAAGGGTATTCCTTAGTATAGGATGTCATACTTATGCAAGGCACTATAGATTGTGAGATTTTGTACACTCCTTTAGACCAGTGTGTAAAATATAAATCAGTAGTGGGTTGTGAGATGAGATTAGCATTAAGCAAAGAGTCCCTTGTTGGTTCCAAAGGATCACTTTCTAAGGTTGGTTTAGAAGGGTGATTTGAGATAGTGTTGGTGTGAGGGGAAGGCTTGGTGATTTCTATCAAATGGAAATAACCAAGACCATGATGTGTTGTTTGCATATGAGGCTCAATAGGGTTGCAAATACCTTTTTCCTTAGCACCACATGCTTTTCCACTATAGCCAAGTTGTTTCATAAGATCATAACATTTTCCATAAAGCTTTTTCAGTGCTTTTGAATTGGGTGAGGGGTCATTGGCTTCTTCTTTGTCTAAAGTGGTTGAGGTGGATGCTTGTAAAGGATCGGTTGAATCTTGTGTTGACAAGACTATGTTCCCTTTTAGAGCTTTTGTTAGTGAGCTTGGATTCTCCTAGTAAAGGAGGTGTGACGTCTAAGGAACCCCAATCATCATCTAAGGGTGTTGTTTTTATGGGTTCCACTTGGGTGGTTGGTGTTAAGGTGTTGAAATGATTCTCTTTGGATTTCTCAATGTTCAAGCAACTATTAGGTTCGGGGTCGGCTTCAAGTGTGTACACTTTGTTGTTGTAGATGTACTTCATCTTAAGATGAAGAGTGGAAGGCACTCCATTCATTGCATGAATCCATGACCTTCCTAAGAGCATATTATATAAGAGTTCATGAGGCATAACATGGATTTTGTTTCTAATGTGGTTGCTCCAACTATAAGAGGTATAATGACCACACCGAGCGGTTGCTTAGTGACGTTGTCAAATCCTTGAATAGATAGAGAATTAGGTTGAATGGTTGATCGATCTATGCAAAGCCTATTTAAATGGTGCACACTACACCTATTAAAGGAAGAGTTGGTAGCTACAAGAGTTGTTTTGATCCCTTTTGTGTCGTATTGAGAGATTATTATGAAAGCCTCATTTTTCTTTTTGCACTGCAAAAGGAGGAAGCTCCCTTTGGTGGAAAACAATATCAGCATTAATTCTGTGAATAATAACTACTATCATTTAGTTGTGTATTAGAAGGGATATGAAACTATTGTGGGTCATTCTGCATCATGTTGTGATAGTGAGGGGAGGCTTGAATAAGATCCCATAATGAGATCTTAGCGAGAGTATTCCTTAGTTGGTCAACAAGGTCATACTCCCTAAGAAGTGAATTTAAGTGAGGGGCGACAGGTAATATGGGATTGGGTAAAGGTAAGGGTGTTGAGGTTGGTTGAGGTAGGTTTGAATTGTTTCTTGTATAATGTGTATGAGCAACGGTATTATGACTAGGTTGCTACAACACATTAGGAGTAGGTGGGTAGAGGATGAGTTTGGGTTTGGTTTGAGTTTGAGGTTTGTTTGAAGGTGGGTAAAGGATGAGTTGAGGTTGAAAAATATTAACATCCTTGAGCAAGGGAGAGGAAAAGGTTGTCTCTTCATGTGCTTCGAAGGATATAATATTATTATTGTCAATGTTATCCTTATTGTGTATCATGATATCCTCCCTAGGAGGAAGGGTTTTAGGAGAACTACAAACAAATTGCCCTTGACAATCAAAGGTTGGTTCTTCTAAAATGGCCTCATCACAAGTAGAGGAATGATCAATGGTTGAATTTTCATGCATAGGATGTGTTGCTATAGGTAAAGTGGAACAACTAGGGTGTTCACGACCTTTACTAATTGTGTTTTCTAGAAACAAAGTATTTTCTTCGCAACAAGGAGAAGTGCTAGGAGAAGAACAAATGTTATTGTCATGAGTAGCTATGTTTGTGTTGTTTTGTTTATTAATGTCTTATCCACTAAGAGAAGTAAGAGGAGAGAAACAATTAGGATTCTCATAACTCTCATGGATTGGTTCTTCTAGCAAAATATCTTCATCACCAAGAGGAGAGATACTAGGAGAAGAACAAATATGATCATTATGAATGTCCAAAGTTGTATCTTCTTTCACTAAAACGCGCTCATAGGGAGGGGATAGGAAAGTTGTCTTAGCATTTCCAGATTTTTAGGCTACTAACATTGTTTGAATAAAAATGAAAAGTACATGTAACTATTTCATGCAATGTTTCAGTAATATAGATAATGTATATGCAAAAATACAAAACATTTTTATCCAATATATGCTAAGCTTTAAGAATGTAAATAATGTACATGTAAGAATGAAAATCACTTTTAACAAACTTATGCAAAGTTTTATGAATAGAAACATTGTATATGCAAAAGTGAAAATTACTTTTATGAATGTGATACAAAATTGTAGAAATGTCAATATTTTCAGGGCTAAGGATGAAGTGATTTTAAGGATGACCATCCTAAAATGATGTTTTTGAGCTAGAAGCATAAAACCAATGTTTCTGAAACTTTCCAGACTTATAGTGTATGATACTAGGAGCCTAAGAAAGCACATAAATGAGGTTTTTGGTGCTATAATAGATAGTGAAAAATCTCGAAAGGGACTAGGTCGCCCAGAAAGGCGAATTAGACCCAGTTAGGGTTTTATTGTAAAATTTCCAATAATTTGCAACTATTTTGGATGGGTTTGAGATTGGATGGCTAAAAGAATAAAGGTCGATGTAGATTTTGGATGAATGAAAATGATTTGAGATACAAGAATGCAAAGTATATACACTTTCATTTATTCAAAAATGTGAAATCCTAGAATGCAACTTTAAACAATACAAAATGCAATGCAATGCAAACCTAGGATGATAATGAACTCCAAATTAGAAAAGAAGGGTGTGAGAATGTCGGGTTCACAAAAATTAACCACCAAAAATAATAAAAGGGGAAGAGGATTCCCCAATGATTTTCTAGGTTTTTTCACCTAGAAGCTAGTGAGGAATAGGCTTTCTTTCACACCTCTTCATTTTAGGGTTCATTCCTAGGATTGGGGGAAAATGTGTGATGTGTGTGAATGTGTCTAAATGAAATAAACTAATAAAAGAAACTAACTAAGAATGTGAGAACCTAGGAAATGCAAGATGTATGAAAACATATAATGATATGCAAACATGTACAAGATGACCTAGAAAAATACACTAAACTATTACAGAAATGAATAAGATTGAAGAGGTGCACCTGGAGTTTGAAGAGGAATGAGATAAGGGTTTCAAATGCCGATGAAAATGTTGCAAAAGATGATTGGGAAACTTGTGCCAATCTGGGCAACATAGTCCCAGATCTAGAAAAACTCGTTTGGAGCCTGTTTCTGCCAAATGGGTGTCTGAATATGCAAAAATCACTGAAAGTCATGTCCAATGGGACTAGGTTGCCATTTTTGGCAACTTATTCCTGTTCTGAATTTTTTCAAATCAGAAAATGGAAATGGAAGCCCTTGGTCAAAACTTTGTTTCTTCATAGGTGTCCACTTTTGAAACTCTGATTTTCAAGCCTGAAAGTGACTTTTGGTGGGTGTTTGTACTTTGCAAGCAAGGAGAGGTCTTCAACAAGTCTTCAATGATCTTCAATGTACCTAAATTTGAAAACACAAAAGGAGAGAAAGGATAAAATTTTGATTGTTAGGGAATGGCGATTTGCCTTGGTCAATACCCTTTTAGATAATTCAATCAAATGAACAGACAATGAAATAAAGCATGAAACAATGTAGTTACCTTGCCTTGAAGATTGATCTTGAGTTGTTGCAGCAATCAACCCTTGAATGCTTTAAAAAATATGTCTTGTTGACTTAGAATTCTCAAACCCTAGCTTGCTTGAGAAGAAGGAGAGATGAGTGATTGACAAGAATGAGTGAGTGAATAGAATGGAAGAATTAGGAGATTAGAAGATTGGGGTGAAGAAGATGAGAAAAACCCTTTATTTATACATGTGCCTTAATTTCCCAAAAATAACACAACACAAGCCGACCTTAGGGTTTAGGAGACAAAAATCCTTAAATAATTTCAAGTTTATTTTGATTTTTATTGCACATGGGACTAGGTCGCCCAAGGTGGCGACCTAGTCCACTAGGGAAATTTTGATTAAATGTCAAGGATTAACATGTGGTTAATTTTTTTTATCAAGATTGTCTTCTCAAACTCACTGAAGTAAGGCAAGTAAGTACATTTAGGGGTCATTATGTCATAAGAAAGGGTTGATTAAGTGATGACAAGCCTAGGAAAGTGTGAGGGTTGGTTACAACACCTTACAACACTTTGGACTAAGGCTTGGAAAGGGGTAAAAGGAGGTCCAAAATCCATAGGAAAAGGGCCCAAATGAGTGAAAAGTGTCAAGGCTACACTTTTTGGTGATACACATGCAAAAGCCTCATGAGTTATGTTGGAAAGTATATAAGAGAATCCTTGAATAGCTTTAGGGTACTATCAAATTTTATATTCACTACAAATCTGACATAGAGGTTCACTTGGATGGATACACATATCTAGATTGGGCTAGTGATACTCAAAAGTACAAGTCAACTTTGGGTTATAGTTTATCATTAGGTTTTGGTCCCATCAGTTAGTCTAGTAAAAGTAAATTTTTTATTGCTTTATCATATATAGAGGCAAAGTATAGGGGAGTTTTCGATGCAACTACTAAGACTCTTTAGCATATAGTAATTATCACTAAGCTTGGCATTCTATTTAGACATCCCACAACCATGTGTTGTGATAACCAAAGAAGAATCTAGTCTACCACCAATAGACCAAACACATAGATATCATATGCATTATATTCAAGAGCTTATTCATGGTTAGATCATCAACCTAGTCTTTTGCTAGTCTTCATAGAAAGTTGTTGATATTTCACCAAACCTTTTACAAAGAGAAAGTTCATTCATCTACAAGCTCTTCTTGGGGTGCAATCTACTTCAGTGGAAACATCATCTTCAAGGGGGGATTTCTAGTCGTCTTCACTTTCTTTTCTACCTTTTATGGGGAGTTTTTCCCACTAATTTTTCTCCATTTCTCCACTTTATGAGAGATAGCATTGTACTTGGGTACCTCATTAGACCTAATTTTTGAGACCTTATTTCTTTGTTCCCACCTAAGATATGTTTAAGAGGGAACTATGTTAGTGTATATATTATTTAATGTATTATACACATAGATATTTACACATGACCTGTTAAGCTTATTTAGGTGTCCCAATTAGTGAGAGTTATCTCAACACTTCTTGAGAGTTTTGAGGAAGTTAAATCACCACCACTCTCTATTAGTGGGATTCAACTACTAAGTATTCTTCATTATTCTTGATGGAAATTTCTTGCCTCTGTTATATATGTATATATCATTCATGACTTAATTAATATGTTTATTTATCCATTCTTGTGTCTTTTTCTTGCATTATTTTTTATCATCTCATACTTGTAGGAGTGTGTGTGTTCACCTTACATGGCATGATATAATACTAGTATTCTATCCAAGGATGTTTACAAAATTATATAATAAATGGTGTTAGATTCTTTTTATTCTCTAATGTCAAACTCTAGTTGTGCTCAATGATAATTCCCTATGATGTCCTAGATGATCCATATATGATTTAAATTGAGTAGTGAGTTTCCTTAAAACAAAAACCAATCACACAAACCAACAAGTGCCAAGTCAAGTCATAATGACTAGTGAAGTAGTTGGTAACAAATACATTTGAAGTTTGAGTTCTTAAAGTGAAGGTTTAGATTAATAAGTATAGAAGTGACTTGGGTGAAGCACTTGCAAACCTACAATTCATTTATTTAAAAGTCTATTAGAATTAGGAATACAAATTTAGGAACTAGAGATGGTAGGAATTAGTACTATAGACACCTAAAGTTGACCACACCTAACCACACTTGGCTTTACCATAGCATAGTCTTTAATTAAATAAATATTCATAGTTTATTTAATTAGTTTATCCTTCACTTTTATCTCCCACTTTAATTAAATAATATTTATTATTTATTTAATTAATTTATCTATATCACTTTTATCCCATTTTGATTAAAAAAGATTTTATTATTTATTTTTTTATTTATTATATCTAGTGAATTAATTTATCCTTCACCTTTTTCTCCCACATTGATTAAATAAATATTTATTTTTATTTAATTAATTTATCCTTCATCTTTATCTCCCGTTTTAATTAAATAAATATTTACTATTTATTTAATTAATTTATCCTTCGGCATCACACTTTGCAATAAATTATTAAATAATTTTATTTTATTTAATTAATTATCGAAAGTCAAATCTAGACACTTACCATAAAAGTCAAACTAACTTTTCATCTCATCCATCTATTTCATACTACATCTCAAAATCTCAACCATTCAAATAAGGATATGTCTTAATACACCTCCTAAACCTAGCCCTTATCCCTCATGTGACACTTGTCTCATGACTATAACTTTAATCCAAACCTTAATCCTCAATCAATCCTAACCATCCATTAATCAATTTATCTCGGCCTTTGATTTATTTTTTGAAAATTCTATAAATGAGAGGCCTCTAGTCTCATTTGAGCATCCACTTTCATTATGGCCTTATGTTGCTAAAAAAATTATTGGGTCATCTATCATCATAGTTTTATTCTCCTGCATTTTCCATCTAATATATCCTCATCATATCCAAATGATATCCATTTGATCATTCAGCATATGGATCCTACCATCATGTTGTTGGTTTCATAAGCTATCACATTCTTCCATCAACATATCAAAAGAGGAAATCAAATGGAGCTAGGGTGCACTCTTCTTCAGCTCTATCTAAGGAGAAAGAAGATTTTTAGATGAAGGTATTGTGTATGCATTACATTATCTTCTATTTTTATTACTTTTAATTTTTGTTCTTCAATAACATATTGAGATATAGAATATCATAAGTCAATTTGACACATAATTATACCTCTTGTAAAATTAATTAATATATTTATAGTTTTAATGAATACCAAATCCAAAACATTAAAAAAAACATACACATTATTTTTTTATCAATACACACTCCTTATATTAAATTAAGAGAATTTAAAGTTCGTAACAAGTAATTAGAAATTAGCTCTCTGAATAGTGGAAACATAAAACACAGCATATTTCCACTAAATCTGATTTAAGATGTGTTTCTTTAGGTTCTGAGAAAATTCAATGTTAGCAATTCACAGTCGAAAAAGTTACCACCGTAAATGAACTGTTAACAGTGAATTTTCCATTGATTTTGCCTGCGGGCTTTTTCTATCAAGATATTGATGAAACCCCAGATGGGCCCTCACTAATATCCGAGGGTTGATTTTTCTAAGAACAAATTCATTTAATGGGACTATTTTTGAGTTGACGATAAACAGAAAAGGGAGACAACAAAACTCGCCACCTTTCCAACGAATCATAGAAACTTTCCAGCTGGTTTTGTACAAAAGCACTATTTGCTCTTCAGGTAGATCTTCAATCATTTTTAAACTCGATTACTTTGGCCTTTGAGTTTTTCTGCTCCTGTTGTGCTACTAGTTATTTTCATCTTACCAGTGGTTGGATTTGAAACTCAGCACTATCATTTCAGTTCCACATAAAGTGAGCTGTAATGCAGGAGTGAATAACTGTGATTCCATGCCTTGTCCTTGGCTCTTGACTCTGCCCAAAAGCAATTTCATGTCAGTTACATATTAGCAAAGTTCAGGTTACCTCCATTAATCACCAAGAAGGTAGATATCTCTGAGTTAAGGTTTGGCGATTATACAAGCTAAATGAAAAGAAACTCCAGTGTGGACTTCTTAATCTGAATTCATAACCCAGATAATCTTTGTGAGCAGTCTACATGAAATAGTTGAAATAGTAGATTTGACTTTACGAAATGACTGCAACGCCATCAAAAGATATGTTGAAAATAGCAGAGTAAAATCCAATCGTAACATTCATTTGGTAATATATTGAAGTGTCTAATTTTCAGAACGTCATTTTATATTAAAAAAATATAAAACGAGGGCACCCACAGAGTGCACAATCACCATATTTACATGTTATTCGTCTCTACATAAACAATACATGGATTGACCAAACTCTTTAAAATTGTGGGTAGTGAATTATAGAAGATAGTACCCCATAGCAATATTCTCAGTGGGGATAATATATAGAAGATGGTACTCCAATACCTGAACAATTTATAGAGGTAAACAATGTCTTTGACAAATTTCTTTAGTTACATAAATAAATATAAATCTTCTATTTTCATTCGAAGCTCAAATCAGACCAATCTCATTACCCTAAGTTGTCTTCCCTCAAAGCAATTTTCTAGATATATTCCAAAGAACTTCCAAACCTTTTCAACATCTGTTTGAACTTTTCTTTTTGTTGGCTACCATTACTTCCTTGATCAATTGTCAAAAGATGATAGTTTAGGAGATTCTTCATAAATTTGTTATAGGATAGTGTTTCTATAAGAAATCCCAATATATATTAGCAAATGTTTCTGGTTGTAGTTGGTTAGGATTTTTTTTTAATTTATTAAAAACATTTATAATTCAATGTAAAAAATTCCTACATAATTATAATCAAAAGCATTTATTCATAACTAGAAATATTATGTCGTTAAATTTTGATATGTGATGTTCATGTTTCTTTGAATTTATATGTAACAATCCATTGAGCTTATTTCAGGTTGCATCTAGTACTTGATATAGAATTGCATTAACATATTTTTCTACTATTGTTGGACATATCAGATGTTGTTGAGCAATTGTAAACCATAGATTTGAACCTTAGTAACATCACTATTGAAACACAATACCAAAGGTCTAGTTTTTTGAATTGAGCTCTGCAGAGGCTCCTCCTCCATCTGCTACGACTCCACATCTAGCTGTTGCATTTCCTGGCGATGGCTTCTCAATGCCTGTAGTGGTCGGGTGTGGTACGGTGTCCTGCGGGATCCCTCCCACTGGGGGCTCCATCGTTCCTCCTTTCCCTGCCCCGTCTTGCGCACACAAGAAGGCCTTCGTGGTGTTTGCTAAGTCGTCTATGGCAGGGCTTGATGGAGGGAATGCAAACAAGAAGGTTGCTACCTCCGTGGGTGCAACTGCAATGGGGGATCCGTCTATGGCTGGGCATTTTGTTCCAGCCCCTTAGTTGCCTATTGCTGGGGGTTCTTGTGGAATGGCTAGATCCCTCTCCGATGCTGTGAGGGTGGGTTCTCATCCTACTTGTTGGTCTCTACCCTATGCCCGAGATTCCCCTGTTATAGTTTGTGGTCCTAAGGTCGTGGAAAATTAGGATTATTATTCGAAAATAGGTGTGGTCTGCAGATTCAATGGCTTGTGGCCATCCCTCCCAGATCTTCAGGATTGGGTGTCGAGTTCATGGAAGCCTTTGGTCATTGGGGAAATCGAGCTCTACCCTAGTGCTAGGGGTTTCTTTATTTCTACTTTTGCCTCCCCTCTTGAGTGGAACATCGTTTTGGATAGGGGGTGGATGTGGAGTATTCATTCTCTGTCCATTAGGCCCTGGTCTCGTTCTTTCAACCCCCTTACGGAGTCTTTGAACACAAGACCTGTATAGGCCCATCTGCCAAATCTTCCTCTTCAGTTCTAGGAGGAATCATGTTTCGAGGCCATTGGAAATACCATTGGTCACTTTTTAATGGTGGATTCCACAATTAGGGAGTTTCGGCATACTACAGTCGCTCGGTTGTTAGTTGATCTAGACAACTCCAAACCTCTTCCTAGGGATGTTGTTCTGCTAGTGGAGGACAAACCTTGGAAGCAACTCTTGGACTATGAGGGTCTCCCCTTTCGGTGTAGGAGATGCTTTTCGGTGGGTCATTTGGCCTCTGCCTATCCTCATGGCCGTTGCAAGGGCGCTGTGACTTGGTGGAAGGATGTTCTCCTGGATCTCCTCACGGTGGGTTCTTTTTCAGATATTTCTTCTGAGGAGGTCAACCCTCATGTTGTTGCTCCTCTCTCTAACCTCCCTTCGAAGGAACCACTTTTGGACCGATCTACTGACACTATTGTGCCTAACCCAACTTCACCCCGTGCTAGCGTTGATCTATCTGACCTGTTTTCCCTTTGTTGGGAGCCTCTATTGTTCTGGTGGTTGATTCGATCTTTGCTTCCTCGTTGCCGACTCCCTCGCTGCTTGGTGGCTCTTCTCCTGTGGTGGCTAGGGTGGAGCCGCTCCTCTCACCTTTCTCTTTGATTCTTGATTCTGAGCCTCCCTGGCCGGTTGTACTTCAGAAGAAGAAATTTGTGGCTGCTTCTCGACCTCGGGTTTGTGGAGCCAGCTTTGACCCCTCTATGTCTAGGATTGCTTAATTTCTTTGTTTTTCTATAGCTGTCAGTAAGCTATTTCTGTAAGTTCCTATAGTTCAAATTTTGTTTTGAACTATGTTTTCCTTTGGCCCCTTGGGCCCTTTGTGAAGGGTACAACACTGTGTAAATGTTGCTTATATTTTCAAAAACATCACTATTGCAATTTGTATTGATTAGATTAATGACATGTTGATCAAAAAAATGAATGATGAGTATATCCTCCTCTATTGGATGGTGAAGGAATAATAGTTTACATTGTAGGAATATTTTTTAACCAAGAATAAAGTTTGGCATAAGCTTCCTTATTTAGCATAAAACTATTTGTATTGGGTTCAACTATTTATCAAGGAGGAATGGATAGTCTAGATATTGTCTCTAAATCATCTCAATAGTAGTTTTGGATAATAATTATGATCTTGTGAAAATAGGTTATTAGAATTTCAAACATTTTCAGTTTTCTAATAAGATTGTCTATATTCTACTATCTCTTTAAAAATTTAATGGAACTAGTCACTAACAAGTGATGTGGCTCTTTCATAACTACCAAAAACCTTAATATAATATTTTTGATAAAAAATTTATTTGTTAAAAATTATATATAACTAAATTTAAAGCATATAACTAGAGTATAAGGCATGCATGTATCATACATTTATTTTTATTTTTGTATACACTCTTAAATAAAATTAAAAACATTTTGTATATACAATTGTAGTTAAGGAATATTTAGAAAAAAATCCTAGATTGTCATAAAAAGAATGTGAATAGTAAAAAGTCAAAATAAAATATCTTCAATATTTTCCACAACGTATTTTTTTTCATATTTTTCTTCCATCTAAACATATCTCTCATTTAATGTAGATTATTTATTTGGATTGAAGCCAATTTTTTTAAAAAATTCTAGGAGAGAAATTGCAGGTTGTCAACCTTTCTCCCATGTATGATGAAATACCCATTATAAAAAAAACAACATAGAACACATGCAATTTTTTAAATTGATTTGAAAGAAGTAAACATTAAAATAAAAAAAAGTGACATTAAATCATAAAACAAAGGGCATTATGACATAAAGTGTGCACATCATGTTTGATTTTGAAATTTCTTCATGCAACGCCACCCAATGGCATTTCTAAAGGCATTGGACCAAACAAAACATTATTCTAGAAACACAAAAACAATGAATTGTTTGAGATCATGTTATAAAATCAACTATAATGTGTCACACTGCAACTTACTCTGATGGTTGGACCATATATTTGGGTATTTATGTCTGGTACTTGTTACCAATACTAGGTCTCTTATTGCGCTTTGCAACTTATTCAATATTTTCTTAGTAGAAAAAAAATACTCACATTTTTTCTCTCATTCTGACATGTTGGACAATATCAATTGTTAATATATTTTGGTTTTACTTTTTGTTTGAAACAACTAATATGAAAGAACTCTTCACACATATCACATATCAAAGTTTTTATATCTACCAAATAATTACACATTTTACAATTTCTTTTTATGATGCCATCACCAACAAACCCTAATGTTCTATTGCTCTAGATTTTAGAGAATCAAAAATAAAAATATTAGGGCCATTTAAAATGTATTCAAACCATTCTTCATAGTATATATCTTTACTTGAAGAAGTTCATCTTTACTGGTATTAGCAATGTTCTTTTCTATAGTGCATAATGAACTTCGTGAAGTAGAAGCATTATGATCCCAACATGCTACTTGGCCCTTAAAACTCGTATTGAAGGATACAGTTTGACACATTCAATGTTTTCTCTTTCTTTTGCAGCAGTTGATATCCTTGGATCTATGCATTTGTTATAATATTCATCAATTTGCCTCTTACAGTTTGAAGGTCATCAATAGATCCTATACCATTAATCTGAATAAAATTGGTGTCAGAAAGTTTTTCAGGTTTTTGTGAGCATTTTTTTCTCTTTTAAGACAAACATATGCCATTTATATCATCAATTGATATCTCTGGCTCGAAATGTCTGCTGGAATTGCAGCTGGAAAGCATATTCCCTAAAATTGCTAGGATCAGAGTAAGCATTTGAGAAGGTATAAATTAGATTCCCTTGCTCAAGAGTATAACTGTCAAACAATAGAAACAAGTTAGTGTATGCATAACAAAAATGAAAGATGGTAAAACAAAACCATTGCAGGGATGTCAAAGTTTCTTTAATATATATCTATATATATATATATATATATATATATTCTTAAATCATAACTTTTATAGCTGAACCTCAATATCAATGACAAGGATTTCAGCATAAGGTAAAGGGAAGACATAATAGGATAAAATTTTAAAACTTAATTTAAATAAGAAAGATAATGACAAGGATTTTAGTATAAGGTGAAGGGAAAACATAATAGGATAAAATTTTACAACTTAATCTAAATAAGAAAGATAATAAAGAAACTTGATACAGCAATAGTCCATATATTGTGTTGTAGAAAATAAATGTATAATAGTTTTAATTGCACTATTTTAACAGCAATAAACTCGGAGCTTTCAAATTCGCAACAGGAAGTTAATGTGTGAGAATTGGAAATTCAATTTTGCAATAGAACTTAACTAATTAGAATTGGAAAGAAACTCAACCAACTACAGTATATTGTGTTATATATAAGCTTGTAGGAGCTGATTCTACTGTAATAATAATAATAAAGTTTAGCTAATTAAATTAATAAATAACAACTTAACTGATGATAATAATTGGAAGGAATCTTAGTAAACACTTCATTCTCTAAATACAGATTTGTATTACGAAATCTTAGGGTTTCAATCTAACATGACAGAAAATATATAATTTCTCTTAGACACAACTAGATACAATATGCTTGAAAACTTCAAGAACCAAGCAATGTCTAAATAGATAAAGAAAATGGATATATAGTTTCAGGCTACATAGAACTATGAATTTAATACAAACTAGAAAAACTTAAAAAATGTTTGGATGCCAATTTTCTTCAGATTAAAGGTATGGGATCTATTGATGACCTTCAAATAGGATTTACAAGTAAGAGGCCAATTGTTGAATACTATAAAAGCTGCATGAATCCAAGGATATCGGGTGCTACAGAAGAAAGAGAAAGCATTGAATCTTTCAAAATGTGTACTACAATCATAAATTTTAAGGGTCAACTAGCATTCCAGGATCATAATGCTTCTACTTCAGGAGGTTTGTTATGCACTACAAAAAGGAACATTGCTAATACCAGTAAAGGTGCACTCGGTGGGTTGACTTCAGGTGAAGATATAAACTATGAAGGGCACTAGTAATTTTATTTTTTGATTCTCCAAAATTTGGAGCTGTAAAAATTCCAAGGTTTGTTGGTGCTGGCATCATGAAACAAAAATGTAAAATATGTAATTATTTTGGTACATTTAAAAACATTGATATGTGATATGTTTGAACCGCATTTCATATTACTTGTTTTAAAAAAAAAGTGAAACCAAATGACATTGAGCATTGGTATGGTTCAACATGTCAAAATGAGAGAGAAAAATTTGAATACATTTGCAGAGCAGAAGAAGAGAACACGTATTGGTAGCAAGTACCAGGAAAAAAATGAAAAAATATATGGTTCAACCATCACAATTGCATCGTAACACATTATAGTTAATTTGCTAACATGACCATGAAATTCATTGTTTTTGTGTTTCTAAGACAATGTTTCATTTGATCCTAGGTCTTCAAAAATTTCATTGAGTGGTTTTATGGTATCAATAGAGGAAATTGGAGAAAAAAATTCAAAATCAAACACAAATGATGTTTACACTTCATGCCACAATACCTCTTTTTTTAAAAAATTTCAGTTTTTAATACTTATTAATTTCAAATCACTTCAAAATATTGCATATGTGCTATTTATTTTTTTAATGGATATTCAACATACCTGGAAAAAAAGGCTGGAAACATGCAAATTCTCTCCCACAAAATTTTGAGGAAAATTGGCTTCAATGCAAAGAAATAATTTACATGATAGAGGAGATATGCTTAGATGAAAAAAAAACAAGACAACAAATTCGTTCTGGAAAATGATCAAGGTATTTCCTTTTGACTTTTTTCTATTTACATTCTTTTTATCATAGTTTAGGAATTTTTTCCCCAATATCTTAATTGTAATTGTTTATACTTTTTGAATCCCATCAACAATTTTTAATCCTCTATGAACATTAATATGATTTTTTTGTTTAAAAAGAATAAATGTACTAAACTTTTGTGTTGTTGAAGTTTATATTGGTTTATCTTATACATTGGTATTCTATAAAGCACCTTTATCTAAAGTTTAGACAAATGAATGGGATTTCTCATGTGTTGTACTATGAGATCTGTATCATAACATTCCCTTGTGCCACATAAAAATCTTTTCTTCTTTCAGAAATTCAAGATCTCCATTGTCATTTCCATTTCCACTTATTTGACTATAATTCTATAGTATTTTCTTAGTGTATCCATTGGTCAAAAAGTGTTTTTTTTTCCTTCATTTTAAATAAGAAAATAACAAACATTATACATTAGAGGCGGCCTAGTGCACCACCAAACATGGGAAATCTTTTGGTATAAAGCCATTGTTTTTTGGGTTTATAATCCATCAAATTTTTCTTGATAGATGTTTCGATCTTTGTCTTGTTGAAAAGCCACTCTTTTGGTATAAAGCCACAGTTTTTTGGATTTATAATCCATCAAATTTTACTTGATACATTTTCTGATCCTTGTCTGGTTGAAAATCCAGACAAATTTAAATTCGGATGATCTATTGTAGAGGGTTATTACCCACATTATATCTTTGGGGCAACAATACTTCTTTTCAATTTGCTCAAACATGAGTTATACCTCTTCCATTATTGCAAATTTGACCTGTTTCTCTTTCATCGTACATTATTTAATGTTCATTTTTTCTTCCTCCTCGTAATGATGATACATTCTCTGATCCCATATTCCATTTGTCTATTGCTGTCTTGATGTCTTCTCTATCATAAGGATCGAAAGTTGATTTACAGTAAAAAATTCTCCCCATTATAAGTTTCAAATCATGTTTTTAACTATCTGAATTTAAGACTTTTTCTATTTCACAAGTAGCTCAGATGAAAAATGGGTTTCTAACTGAATAATGTTTTTCAGTGTGACATTTAACTACTTATCTACATTTACTTTATCTTTAAACCAGTTTGAAGTTGTCTTTTTCATCACATTTTTATTTTTAATTCTATTAGCACCATTTAGAGAAAGAGTAATTACAATCCCGATTCTTCCTATATAACAAACATTCCTATTTATTTCCTATTTGTCACATTCCTTGGTATAGGAGGATAGGGGAAATAAATAAATAATTAAGATGAAAAGGAAGGTCACCTACCATGTCAAGAGGGGAGTAAGGTGCCCATTTGCAACTTCTACTCCCCTAAGGACAATTAGGAGATGAAACTAATATAGGTGTCCTAATAGAAGTATGGACATCTATCAAAGCATACAAACAAAATAATCCATGAAAGGAAAACTAGAGGGTCCTCGCAACCGCTCTGGAAAATAGGAATATGAATTATGGAAGAATGGAAGAGGCATGGGAAAGTGCGATGAGATCCCTCAAAAATAAATGTGTTCCTAGGGTATAGAAAGATTTTAGGATTTGCACAAAACTGATCTATTGAAAAGGTTTAGAAAGTTTCAAGAAAATATAGTTAGTAGGTGTAAAACTAGATGCAGCCACCTTCACTGGTATCCTCCTTGCCTATGCTGAAATGACAACCTTGACACATGCTTTGGAATTTTTTATGCTGAAATTGGTTGTATGCTAGCTGGCCCTTAAAATTTCTGATCAAGCATTTAATGTTTTCTCTTTCTTGTACATCAGTTGGTATCATTGGATTTGTGCAATTATTATAATCTTCAATTGAAGGTCATCAATAGATCCTATATCATTAATCTGAATAAAATTGGTGTCAAAAAAATATTTTTGGATTTTTGTAAGCATTTTTTTCTCTTTCGAGGCAAACACGTCATTTATATCAATTTATTCTCTAGCTCAAGAAGAATACATGGCATGTGTTTGCTTCATAGGGGAAAAACAGGCTCACAAAAACCTAAAAATAATTCTGACACCAATTTTATTCAAATTAATGCTATAGGATCTACTAATAACCTTCAAATTGGATTTACAAGTAAGAGGCCACTTGTTGAAGATTATAACAACTGCATAAATCCAAAGATATCAAGTGTTGCAGAAGAAAGAAAAAACATTGAATGTGTCAAATTGTGTCCTACAATCAGAAATTTTAAGGGCTAACTAGCATGCTAGAATCATAATGCTTCTACTTCAGGAAGTTTGTCATGCAATAAAATGCTGATACCAGTAAATATGCATCGGCTCGGTTGACTTCAATTCAAGATATAAATTATGAACAATGGTGTGAATCTATTTTAAGGGGCACTAAGAATTTTAGTTTTGATGGCATCATGAAACAAAACATCCAGGGTTTGTTGGTGATGGAACTAATTTGAAGGTGGCACTTGAGTGTCTCCTGCTCATGGTGAAAAAACTCCAAAATCCTTTCTATTGAAAGAGTAATTTCCTCCATGCCAATGACCACGTATACCAGCTGTTAAGAATGAACTAAAGTTTGTTGTCAATCAAGTTTAATTTGTTTGCTTAGTCAACTCTCCACATCCCCATAGTCACTTCCACGAATCAAGTTAGTTGAAATTGAACTGATAGTCTAGCTCATTCGCTGTCCAACTATTTAGTCTATTCACTAGAGTTCTATCACTCCATCCTCCACGTTGTCTAAGCTAGTCACCACATCTCATAGTCTTTTTTTGGAGTTTCCTATTTTGTTTTGTTCTCATAAATATCTATAGGCTCATATGTTTGAAGTCCTCTATAAATAGAGAGACATTGTAAACATTTTTAGATAAATAAAAATTGTGTTTATTTTCTGTAGCATTTGCATCATATCTTCTCTGTTTTGTTTTCTTCTGCTTCCAGTATGGTATCAAAGTCAATGGTAAGTCTTGGTGTTGTGAGCATGTGAGTTTGTTATTGCTGCTACAGAGAAGTTTGTTGTTGTTGTTGAGTTGTAAGAGTTGAGAGAATGTCAACCATTGATGGGGAATCATTAGAAGATGATGAAGATGATATTATTGAAGCTGAAGTAGTTGTTCTATTTTGAAATGGTCAATACTTTGAAGACAGAGAAGGATGCAGTAGAGGGATGAAGAAATCATACTATGTGTTGGGGATCATCAAAGCACATTTTAAAAAAAGGTTGTCAGAGGAAATATGGGTTCCTCGACATGCCTCCATTTATGGTGCTGGAGGAGGAGAGGTGCATGAGATCTCAAAAGAGCAGTGTTGTGCTCATGTGAGAGTTCGAGTTATTTTAAATTATTCATTAAGAGGGGGTGTTAGAATATAATGAATAACTAGTTTATTGGCATGTGGTGAATATGTGTCAACTAGAGTTGTGCAGTTATAGGTGTGTCAATAGGAGTTGCAGATGTGTCACTTAGTATTGTAGATATGTCATAGTTAATTAGTTTGTTGTCAATAATCTAGAAATAGCTGTCATTATATATTCCAGACTTGCAGGATGTTGTTGAGAGTTTGTATCTATAAATCTATAATCGTTGTTGATGATTAATATATGATATCAGTCAGTTCATGCTCTATTTTGTGTTCTTTTCTTTCTTGTTGTTCATTTCTCAATTCTTTGCATTCATTTTTGAATTATTTGCATCTGTTGTTATATTTTTAATATGGTATCAGAGCAGGCTAGTTGATCCTGTAGAGATTCTTAGCACAAGATTGGAAGATTGTAAAAGCTGAGGAGGAAGGGCTGCTCATACTTAGAGATATAAAGTTGTTGAAAGAGACTATTGTTGCAACTATGAAGAAGGTCCAAAATCAAGTTGCAGTAGTTGATGTGTAGGACTATAAAATAAAAACAATCGAAGGAGGAGGAGACTTCTTTAGTTTGTTGTGCTGATATAAACGTTGAGGTTGATTTAAGAAGTTGTTTTATTGCATTTATGAAGAAATTGCTGTACATATTTGTTGCTGCTTGAGAAGCTTAGTTTACAAACATGGCTTCAAATAATAGTATTTCTTAGCCTCAGATTCTGATATTCACTGGTAAGAATTATGATTTTTGGTCTATAAAGATGAAAAAATTGTTTTGTTCTCAAGATGTATGGGATTTGGTAGAGAGGGGTTTTGTAGAATCAAAGGATCTTGCAGCCTTTCAGGCATTGTCACAAGCAGAAAATGACCTGCTCAAAGACAACAAGAAAAAGGATGCTAAAGCCTTGTTTATTATACAAGCTATGGATGATTCATTGTTCCCAAGGGTTGTTGCAGCAACTAGGTCCACCCATGCTTGGGAGGCACTAGAAGTTTCTTACCAAGGTATGACCAAAGTAAAGGTAGCTAAGTTAAAAACACTAAGGAGAAGTTTTGAAAATCTTCATATGAGTGGTTCTGATTCTATAGATCATTTTTTCACTGAAGTTATGAATATTGTTAATCAAATGAGGACACATGGGGAAAACATAACTAATCAAACAGTGGTCGAAAAATTTCTTAGAAGTTTGCCTAGTAAATTTGATGCAATTTTAGTTGATGTTGAAGAATCAAAAAGATTTAACTCAAGTATCCATAGATGAACTATTGGGATCCTTATTATCGCATGAATCTAGAATGAATAGGAATAACAATTCTTCTACAAAGAATGCTTTTAGGTCTCAAGTGTCATCTAATAAAGGAAGAGGAAGATCGAACTCTAGAGGAAGAGGAAGAGGCAAAAATGGTCATTGAAGTTCAGATCAAGGAGAAAGGACCAATGAGTCCAATGAGAGTTTCAATAATAGAGGACGAGGAAAAAATCAATTTCAAGAACAATCACCAAGGTTTGATAAATCCCATATCCATTGTTATTGCTGTAAAAAATATGGTCATTTTGCAAATGAGTCTAGAAAGAAACAAGAAGAAGTGGACAAGAATGGTGCAAATTATTCAGATGTATCTGATAATAATTTAGGAAGTTTATTTATAACTTGCAATGTAGGTCAAGAAAGTTCTAAGGATGTGTGGTTTTTAGATAGTGGTTGTAGCAATCATATGACTGGGAATAGAGATTTATTTGCTAGTCTTGATGATTCTGTGAAATTTGAAGTGAAATTGGGAAATGATAGTAAAGTATCTGTAATGGGGAAAGGTGTTATAAATGTTTTTACTAAAAGTAGAGAAAAGAGATATATCCCTAATGTTTACTTTTTTCCTAGGTTAAAACATAATCTAATGAGTGTGGGATAGCTAATGCAAAATGGGTATAGAGTTTTATTTAACAATGATGCTTCTACAATTATGGATAGAAATCCTAGTGATAGATTAATTGTAAGGGTTGAGATGACCAGGAACCGAATGTTCCCCCTCTAGATGAATTGTATTCAAGGAAAAGAAGAAGTTAATTTCAGGACAGTATACTTGGACCAGACATGGATATGGCATTTAAGTTATGGTCACCTTCATTTTGATGGTTTGAGTTTATTGCAAAAGAAAAATATGGTAAGAGGATTACCAACCATCATGTAGCTAGCCAATTCATGTGAGAGTTGTATATTAGTGAAGCAACATAGAGAAATTTCTCCTGTAGGAAGTTCAAATAGAGTAAGGACTCTATTGGAGTTAGTTCACACTGATATATGTGGACCAATGCAAACTCTATCTTTAGGAGGAAGTATATATTTTATAACATTCATTGATGATTTTAGTAGGAAAAATTGGATATAATTTCTCAAGCAGAAGTCTGAAGCCTTCGATAAATTCAAGGAGTTTAAAGCTATGGTGGAAAAGCAAAGTGGACTATTCATTAAGATACTCTGATCTGATAGGGGTGGTGAATTTAGTTCTAATGAATTTCAAGAGTTTTGCAGAGATCATGGGATCAAGAAATAGTTCACAACAAGGTACACACCACAACAAAATGGTGTAGCAGAGAGGAAGAACATAACCATAATGGAAATGGCAAGGAGAATGTTGAAGGCCAAAAACTTGTCTAATGATTTTTGGGCAGAAGCAAGGACAAAATTCCACAAGAAGCATGGAGCAGTAAGAAACATTTTGTTTCTCATCTTAGAATTTTTGGTTGTGTTTCATATTCTTTAGTGTCATTTGAATTAAGAAGAAAATTGGATGATAAAAGTGAGAAATGTATCTTTATTGGTTATAGTGAGCAATCAAAAGCTTATAGATTGTATAACCCCATTTGAAAGAAAATGATTACTAGCAGAGATGTCAAATTTAAGGAGGAAGAATCATGTGATGGAAGTGTTGATAGTGTAGTATCAACAGGAGCACCAATACTTCATAGTGAAGAAGAACAAGAAAGTCAAGATGGTCAATCAAATCAAGTAGAACAAAGCACTCCTTCAAAAAATCATGTACAAGGCCAATCATCAGGTCAGGTAGAGCGTACTACTCCCAATTCAAGTGTAAGTAATGATTCAAGTCCTACTCTTGCCTCATTAAAAGGTAAGAAAATGAGGAGTTTAAAAGAGATATATGATCAAGGAGAGGAAAATTTGGATTTGTGCTCAAATTTTGCTTTATTCTCTTTTGATCCTGTATATTTTGAAGAAGCAGTGAAAGAAGATAACTGGATCAAGGCGATGGATGAAGAAATGGATTCTATTGAAAGGAATCGAACATGGGAATTAGTGGATCTACCTAAAGGTAAAGATTGCATTGGAGTCAAATGGGTCTACAAGACTAAGTTCAATGCTGAAGGTAAAATTGTAAAACATAAAGCAAGATTAGCTGCAAAAGGTTTTTCACAATAGTATGGAGTTGATTATAATGAGACATTTGCTCCAGTTGCTAGACTCGATACTGTCAGAACGGTTTTAGCAATAGCTGCACAAAATGATTGGAATTTTTTTCAAATGGATGTCAAGTCTGCTTTTTTGAATGGTTTTCTAGAAGAAGTATATGTGAAACAACCACTAGGGTATGAAGTGCATGGACATGAAGATATGGTCTATAAATTGAAGAAGGCTCTTTATGGTCTTAAACAAGCACCAAGAGCATGGTATAGTAGGATTGATTCTTACATGCAAAGCAATAGATTTATAAGAAGCAAGAGTGAGCCCACATTGTACACAAAGATTAGTAGAGAAGGTTAGATCTTGATAGTGTGTTTATATGTTGACGATCTAATCTTCACTAGAAAGTTTTCTATAGACATCTTTAAATCAGAAATGAAAGAAAGAATTTGAGATGATAGATTTGGGTTTGATGAAGTATTTTGTGGGCATCGAAGTTGCTCAATCAGATAAAGGAATTTTCATTAGTCAATCCAAATATGCAAAGGATGTGCTGAAAAGGTTTAGGATGTTGAATTGTAATCCAGTATCTACACCAGTTGCAATAGGGACTAAAGTTAGCAAAGAAGACAAAGGGCCTCATGTTGATTCTACAATCTTCAAAAGATTAGTTGGAAGTTTGATGTATCTCACAGCTATAAGGCCAAACATCATGTATGGTGTTAGTCTAATCTCAAGATTCATGGAGTCACCAAAAGACTCACATTGGCAAGTTGGAAAGAGGATATTGAGAGATGTGGCAGGAAAAATAGGATATGGAATCTTGTATTCCAAAAATAATGATTTTTGTTTGATTGGTTATACTGACAGTGATTTTGTAGGTAGCATGGATGATAGGAAGAGTACTTTTGGATGTGTCTTTCATTGTGGGATAGGTGTAGTCTCATGGGCATCAAAGAAGCAACCAATAGTAACACTTTCGTCAACTAAAGCAGAGTATGTAGCAGCCACATCAGCCGTATGCCAAGCAGTTTGGATGAGAAAAGTATCAATAGACTTGTTGCAAACACAATAGGAGTCAACACAAATATTTTGTGACAACAATTCAGCGATTGTGTTATCAAAGAATCATATTTTTCATAAAAGGAGCAAGCACATTGATACTAGATACCATTTCATCAGAGAACTGGTGAATAATGGAGAAATTCATTTGGAATTTTGTAGTCCAAAGATTAGTTAGCAGACATCTTGACAAAGGCATTATCGAAGGAGAACTTTGAGTATCTAAGAAAAAAATTGGAAATAATTGATGTTGAAATTGTTAATGGTGGAAATTAAGGGGGATTGTTGAAAGAGTTTAATTCCCTCCATGTTGATGACCACGTATGCTAGCTACTAAGAATGAACTGAAGTTTGTTGTCAATCAATTTTAATTGATTGCTCAGTCAACTCTCCATGTCCCCATAGTCACTTCCATTTATTAAGGTAGTTGAAATTGAATTGATAGTCTTGCTCATTCACAGTCAAACTATTTAGTCTATTCACTAGAGTTTTGTCACTCCATCCTCCACGTTGTCTAAGCTAGTCACCACGTCTCACAGTCTTTCATTGGAGTTTCCTATTTTGTTTTGTTCTCATAAATATCTACAAACTCGTATGTTTGAAGTCCTCTATAAATAGAGAGACATTGTAAATATTTTTAGATAAATACAAATTGTGTTTATTTGTTGTAGCATTTGCATCATATCTTCTCTATTTTGTTTTTTGTTGCTTCCAATTCTTTCTACTCCATGCAGCCCAAGCTTTCAATAGTCCTTGAAAATTTGTAGATACTTTTGATTTTCTATTGCCCACCTTCAAGAAGGTGCAAAAATTCAAATGGGAGAGTGAAAGACTACACGCCACACCACAAATTAGACCACAAAATTTTATTGGGGTAGGGTCAATTCGACTTATTTTTTATTATTGTTAAGTCATCAAAGCCATAATTGGCATTCAGTTTCCCATCAATTTCAACCAGTGCATCATTTGTACATAGACACTACAGTGTAGATTGCTTCATGATTATGAGCAAGTTTACATCTTTGGGGTGTAGGGTCACATGATTCACCCACTATCGAGTATGTGAAACTCTCATTATGTTTGTTTGTTGCATGATTCATTTGAGAAAAGTATTTTAACATTCTCAACATTATTTTTCAGTTGCCAATCCACCTCTGGATGAATTCCAACAATGTGTATAAAGAAGAAAGAGGAAAGCTTCACCTGTCATCTTATAGTTGTTTAATTTTATCTACTTCAACAAATAATTATTTTAACTAATATTTTATGCTTTATGTTTTAATAACTTGGATTTTATTTTTAAGTGGTCATGTTTTAAAATGAATTCTTATTGCTAAGATATACTTCATTTTCCTATTTCACACTTAACGTTGTGTAGTCCATAGGTACTCTTGTGACTAGAATTATAAATGATAAGTTAAAAGATTGTTATTTAATTATAGTAGTACTTGACTCAAAGAAATTGAGTGGCACATTATATCCAATGGGGAATTCCAATGTCTCTCCCTAAAATCAACCATTTTTCTCTTTGATATAACCCTTCCACCTCAAGCTCAATTTTTTTATATTTAAAAGTAGCCATGGAAATATTTAAAGAAGTGGTAGTATTTGTTTGAATTATGCACAAAATTAAGACTTTTTGGTTTTAGAAATATTATTATTTATTGTTTTAGAAATATTCTCTTTGTATTTGAATCTTCACATCAACCTATAACATTTTTACAGTAAATTTCTGCAAGACTGTTGATCACATATTTATGAGTACTTTTTGAAGTTCAAAGGGTGAATGATATTATTATATATAGAATAAATTCATATTTTTTATCTATAAGATTTTTGGGTTTGAAATCATACTTATAATTGAACTTGGATTTTTCAATATTACTTGTCAGTCAAGGTATAAGAAAAAATAAATGAACAACCTTCTAACCTTTTCAAAGTTGTCAAACATATTGCAAATGAATTTGAAAATTATAAATTCTAATTGATTTTGAAACACTAAAATTATAAACTAAAGTTTGGGCCCAGATTGCAAAATACTTCTCACCCAAAAAAAACCTAGCTTCATCTTTGTCAAGATGCTTCTTGGCCCCAAAGCCCAAAATGTGTAGAAATTTTAGAAGCTCAAAAGCTCTAATACCATGACAGAAATTTCAATGCAAAATAACAGAGTTGCTGCTCCGATTTCTAGCTAAACTGGAAATACCCAAATCTCAAAATGTGGAATAACAAACAAGAGGAGACATGCAATATTTTCTTCTTCTATTAACTGTCTAGAAATGACAATACACAAAACATGAAACTTCAAACAAACTAAAAAACTATTACAACTTTCTGGGAGCAATCAAAGACCACTCAACCAGTTCATAAACAACCAGAAGCTACTCAGAGCTTACTGTTACAACTCGACTAGAACTATCTGTTGTTCCTAGAAAACTTGGAGTGATCAGGAGCAATCGATTGCTCACTACAAACACTCTACAATGACTCTGAGCAATCCCAAGCTATCAAAAACTCCTTGCATAAAATGTTCTATGTTGCTGCTGCAAATTCTCTTCCTCCTGCCAATCACTTGCTATTGCAAAAACTGACTTCTTCCTTTTTACCTAACTGGGAAAACATTCCCTCTATTTTCCTCTCAAAAAAATTCCCTCTCAAATTCGAATTTACCTACCAGCATTAATTAGGAATTCAAAAATTCCTACTCCATTCAATTCTGAGTATTCAGAAGCTACAGAGATCAAGATCCCAAAAAATGCCAAAGAGAAAATAGCTCCTAACAGGTAGCTAAAACAACGGCAGGCTCAGGGACTAGCAGTACATTCCAACACTCCCCCTTTGTCGTGAGCCAACAAAATAGGATCAAACCTGATCCAAATCAACTACGCCCAATCTACTTCTTAGGCACTCAAAACTATCCTTGCTCAAAGGCTTGGTGAATATGTTTGCTAGTTGATGCTCAGACCTACAAAATCCCATTTTTATTTCAACATTTTCAACCAATTCACGAATGAAATGATACCCGATTTCAATGTGCTTTCTTCTTCCATGAAACACAAGATTTTTCATCAAAGCTATCGATGAAACATTGTCATAAAATATTATTGTTCCATCTTCTTATTCTTCTCTCAAATTTGCCAAGATTCTTCTCAGCCAAATAGCCTGACATGCTGCTGCATTTGCTGCTATATAATTAGCTTCAATTGTTGATAGGGAAACAATGGGTTTCTTCTTGGAATCCCATGAGATAGCACCCGAACCCAAATGGAACACATAGCCCGATGTGCTCTTCCTATCATCCAAACTTCCTGCCCAATCATTGGCAGTGTATCGAACTAGCCCATATTATTTTGCTGTTGTGTACAACATGCCATATCCTTTGGTGCCGTTCACATACCTCAGGATTCTCGTACCCACTTGCCAATTGGTGTCTCTTGGAGTCTCCATAAATCTTGAAATAATACTCACTCCATGCATTATATCTAACCTAGTTGTTGTCAAATACATCAACTTCCAACAAATATTTTATACATGGTTGGATCCACATTGCTATTGCAATCTTCCTTGCTCAACTTTAGACCTATGGATGTTGGTGTTGGGGCGGGCTTCCTTTCAAGCATCCTAAATCTCTTCAAGATCTCATTTTCATTATTTTCTTGAGAGATAAATATACCATCATGCATTTGTTTTACTTCTATTCCTAGAAAATATCTCAAAAGACCTAAATCTGTCATTTCAAACTCTCTTTTCATGGCCTCTTTAAAATCAGCAATGAGGAAATCATCAACATACAAGACAACAATCAAAATATTACCATTTTCTTCCTTGATGTAAACAGTAGGCTCACCATCGCTTTTGATAAAGCCATTGGTCATCAAATATGAGTCAATCTTGTTGTACCATGCCCTTGGAGCTTGCTTCAGCCCATAAAGAGATTTCTTCAGTCTATACACCTTGTGTTCTTCTCTTGGAACTTCATATCCAAATGGTTTCTCCACATAAAATTATTCTTTTAATACTCCATTAAGGAAGGCATACTTTACGTCCATTTGAAACACCTTCCCCTTGTGTTGGGCTGCAATTGCTATGACTTCCCACATGGTCTCTATCCTTGCAACAGGGGCATATGTCTCATCATAATCTCTCCTAAACTAATGTTTGTACCCCTTGACAACTAAACATGCCTTGTGCCTCTTTATCCTTCCTTCGACATTGCACTTGGTCTTGTAGACCCATTTCACCCCAATAACTTGCTTGTTTGGAGGAAAATCAGTTAAATCCGATGTGATCTTCCTTTCTATTGCATCTATCTCCTCATTCATCATACCTTTCATCTTGGTAGATCTCTCTTATATTCTTGGTCTTTCTTAGCATTAGGGAGGCAAGAGTAGGGCCTGAAATCTCACTCTCACTATTACTATTGTTCTTCTAAACAGGCTAGTTTCAAAGTGATCGAGAGCTCTTTGCGACCCATTCTCTGGCTTACTATGGCTACTTGCCTTTCTGTCTGTTTTGATTAGGACCGATTAGGAGCAATCGGGGTTGATTTCCAAAAAATTTAGGAGCTTGTCCAAAGCTGTCAGGAGCGACTATTGGCTCCACTAAATCATCATTTTGTACTTCCTGTTCCTTTTCTTCAATGTCAAGAATGATCAGGAGAAATTTTTCCATCCCATGACTGATCTTCTAAAAAATCCACATCTCTGCTAATAACAATTTTCTTGCTGATTGGGTTATACATCGTGTAGAATTTTGACTCTGCACAATAACCCGTGAAGATGCACTTCTCTCCCTTGTCATCCATTTTTTGACTCTTTTCTTTAGGAACATGTGCATAAGCCACACAACCAAACACTCTTAAGTGCTCAACCGTCCATCTACATTTCGTCCACACCTCTTGTGGTATTTTGTCATGGACCGCCTTTTTTGGACTTCTATTAATCAAATAAATATTTGTTGCTACAACCTCTCCCCAATATTCAGTTGGGAGTCCCTTTTCTTTCATCGTGTTCCTTTCCATCTCCATGATGTTCCTATTCTTCCTTTCAGCCACTCCATTTTGCTGCAGAGTATAACCGGCTGTAAGCTCCTTCTTGATGCCATTTTTCTTGCAAAAATTCACAAATTGATTGGAGTTATACTCTCCTCCATGATCTAACCTTAGAACTTTAATGAAATGTTCGCTCTCCTTTTTAGCCTAGGCCTTAAACAATAAAAACTTATTAAATGCATCAAACTTATGCTGCAACAAAAAAACCCATGTCCTATGGCTGAAATCATCAATAAAGGTCATAAAAAAATTGTTGTTACCAATGGATGTGATTTGCATAGGGCCTACCAAATCTATGTGTGCCAACTCCAATGGTGCTCTTTCCGTTGCAGTGTTGCCCGATTGAAATGGCTTCCTATGTTGCTTGCCGAAAATGCAAGCATCACACCTAACATTAGGCTCTACTATACTTGGAAAAACATCAATAGCCTAAATGTTCATACCTGAGATGCCATAGCTTGGAGGGGTCTTGAATGGTGCTCTTGAGGGCTACATGTTGTACTTCTATAGATTTTCCATCCATGAGAGGTGCAGCAATGAACTAAGATGAGAAGCACGTCTCAATCTTCAAAGGGAACATTCAGTTCTTTATCATTGCAACTATTGAAAACACCTTTGTCCTCTCATTCTTGTTCATAAATGACGTATTGACCCTTCTCTATTAGCACTTTGTATCCATTTTGGATCAGTTGTCCAACACTCATGTTATGCTTTAACCCCGATGCAAAAAACACATTTTGAACCTACTTCTTCTCACCTTACTTGGTACGAATCATGATAGATACTTTTTCCCTTGACTGGAATTATTCCATTGCTCCCCATTCTAATTTCAGACTTTACATTTTTATCAATGAAAGGAAAAAGACTTTCATTACCACTCATGTGGTTGCTGCAACTACTATCCAAGTACCAAACTTCGGGGCTTCCTTCTTCACCAATGTTGCACATGATGAAGGTTGTGGACTGATTTCCTTTAGCTACATTTGAATCAGCTACATTAGCATTATGTTTTTGCTGATTACCGTGCTTTTTCCAACACTCACTCACATAATTCGCAAACTTGTGACAATAGTAGAACTCAATGTTGCTCTTGTCACTTCTCCCACTCGAACTATTGTTCTTCATGCCTCTTCAGGAGTTGTTTTGAGAGTTTCTTGCTCCCTCTTGGCTGTTTTCTTATCTCAAGCTTTCTCCACCAGTATTTCCTTGTTCAGATTTGCCTCTACCTCTTTGGGAGCCATTTCTACCTCTCCCCCTACCTCTTGCATTCGACTAAGCTTTGAAATCTTGCTCTTGGGAATAAATAGTAGAACTTTTTAGGCGTTGCTCATGGGTATGGAGAGAACCCATCAACTCATCAATCGTCAATGTAGAGAGGTCATTTGCCTCTTCAATAGTAATGACGAGTGGATAATACCTCATGGGTAGACATTTGATGATTTTTTCAACAATATTCTACTCCTCTATCACATCTCCATTTGCTCTTAGCTACTTTAACAAACCCGAGAACCTTGTTTGAAAGTCTGCAATAGACTCACTTTCCTTCATTTCAATAACCTTGAACTCTCTTCGAAGCAACTGGAGCTTCACGGATTTGACTTTATTAGTCCCTTTGTAACTAGTTTGGAGGATTTCCCAAGCCTCCTTTGCATATTCAGCTGCTGTTATTCTGAGAAAAATGGCCTCTATCAAGGCTGCATCTATCAAGCTCAATGATTTTGCATATTTCTTTCTCTCCTCCTTCAAGTGGGTCTTTTGGTTATTTGTGAGAGTTACAAATGCACCTGGTTCAGTGATATCCATGAACCCATTTATCAGAAAATACCACAAATCATTGGCCACCATAATGGTCTTCATCTTCTTAGCCCAAACATCATAGTTTTGTCCATTAAAGGACGGTGGTTGTTGCCAACTCTTTCCTTCATCTCCAACCATGTCTCCTACAACAAAAACTTACATGCCTAGAAAAAAAAATGCCCTAACTCACAAGGAAATGGGACCTATGGCTTTGATACCATGTAGACATTTTAGAAGCTCAAAAGCTCTGATACCATGACAAAAATTTCAATGCAAAATAAAACACAGAGTTGCTGCTCTGATTTTGAGCTAAACTGGGAATACCCAAATCTCAAAATGTGGAATAACAAACAATAAGAGACATGCAATATTTTCTTCTTCTATTAAATGACTGGAAATGACAATACAAAAAATATGAAACTTCAAAGAAACTAAAAAAATACCTATTACAACTTTCTGGGAGCAATCAAAGACTGCTCAACCAGTTCATAAACAATCATAACCTACTTAGAGCTTACTATTACAACTCAACTGGAACTATATTTTGCTCCTAGAAAACTCAAAGCGGTTAGGAGTAATTAGTTGCTTACTGCAAACACTCTAGAACAACTTTGAGCAATCCAGATCTATCAAAAAATCCTTGCACATAATGTTCTTTGTTGCTGCTGCAACTTCTCTTCTTTCTGCCAATCACTTGCTGTTGCAAAAAATGACTTCTTCCTTTTTGCCTGATTGGGAAACATTCCCTCTTTTTGTCTCTCAAAACACTTTCCCTCTCAAATTTGAATTTACCTACTAGCATTAATTGGGAATTCAAAAATTCCTACTCCATTCAATTATGAGCAGTCAGAAGCTGTAGGGATGAAGATCCCAAAACTACCAAAGAGAAAACAACTCCTGACAGGTAGGTGAAGCAATGACAAGCTCAGGGACAAGAAATAAATTTCAAAAGAATGTAGTAGTCAAACCATTGCAATAGAGGTTGAAATACTTAGATTTCATGATATATACCAAAATACGTTCATTCAAATGCCTTCAAAAAAATAGAGAGAAAAAATCAACAGTTTCGTAGATCCATTGCATTTCTACTAAAAGCCCAACATTTGTACTTACGAAAAATTAAAATGCTTAATTTGGAAAATGTGAGCCTTTGAAAAGCAAGCTTTTGATTTTTTAGTTTTTAATGAGTTGATTGAAGTGTAGTAGATTTAGAAGAGAGACTTTGGTAAGAGCAATAAAAAAATAAGAGAAAAAATTCCAATGGATAAAAATGAAATTTTTATGATTTTCAAAAATAGATAATGATAAGGAGACTGGAGCAACCACCGAGATAAAGAAACACTACTCTGATACTGGGAATTTGAGATCAATATTCTCAAAGAAAGGAAATTTTCCATAAATGATGATGTACCAATTTCCTTGTAGCTATTATGCCTTCAACGTGAGGGAGACCACTAGTGGATCAGCTCCTCAAAAGGGCATTGATGTGTATATGCTAAGTAGTACAGTTATCCTAAGAATCATTTTACTTGTGTTATTTAATTTACCATATTTGACAGTTTATAATCCACTTCTTTTAATGGAAATTTTTATTCCACTTCTTTAAATATGATGTTAAAAATATCTTAGCAGTTTGCAAGGATAAATAGAAATGAAGGATTCCCAATTGTTGTTCACGTTTGCATCCACTCAATTGGACAAAATTTTGACCAGAGTGTAACAATGTGGTATGTTTGTATGTTAAATAGAAACATGGAATAGAGATACTAGCCCTATGAAATTATTATTGCAATTTTCTATAAGGGATTCCTTGAATGATATTTTCCAATCGATATGCAATAAGCTTGATCAATACTTACAGAGGATTTTTAGACTGCAAGGGTCGGCAATCCTTACTTAGAGATCCCTAACTAGTAGCCCTGCCTTGAGTGCATCAGATCCCTAACTAGTACCCTTGCCTTGACTGCATCAGGTTCAAACATTTCTATAAGAGCCTAACATTTATAGTTGAGGATTATCAATGTTTGCAGTCAATGGAGGCATACTAGTTAGGCATCTCTAAGTCAGGATTGCCAACCCTTGTGGTCTAAAAAACCTCTTGTAGGTAAATTGATCAAGTTTATCACATAGCGATTGGCAAATATAAAGCAGGGAATTCCTTATAGACAATTGCAATAGTAAATTCATAGGGTTAGTATCTTAATTCCATGTTTCTGGTTAAGATACAGACATGCCACATTGTTGCACTCTCATCTTCCAGTGGACAACAATTGGGAATATTTCATTTCTATTTATCCTTGTAAACTGCTAAGAGATTTTGAACATCATATTTAAAGAAGTGGAATATAAATTTCCATTAAAATAAAAATCATGTAGCATGTAAAATCTTTAAGATAATATGTAGCATGTGTGAGGTTGCTCTTGTACTTAGAAAAATCATGTAAAGGTCTGCCTACAAATTGTATCATCTTCAATCTCTATACGACAGTGATTGAGAGCCATATTATAACAATTATGGAAGTCTTCCACCATCAAGCAAGGATCAGAGAGGGTCAATTGGTTTAAGGATTCGAAGAAATGTGTTTGAAGAGTGTGGGGTAATCCAGTGCTTTGTAAGACTAGAATTCTTTATTATTTTTCTGTACTCACTTTCATTAGAGGTTTTTAGTGAAAAATTGTTTGAAAGAAATTACGGGAATCTAGACACATATTATTTCCCTTCTATTTTCTTTAAGGAAGATAATTTTATAAAAATATTATCTTACTCATATTCGATGTAAAGGTGCGTGAATGAAGAGAGTAGAGCCATTTAATATAAACAAAAATAAACCATAAATATAGTACTGTCTTCCAACAAATAGTCTAATTTGTATAATCATAAAAAAATGGAACTCCAAATAATTATTAGCCGATAAGCTATTTGTGTGAACTTTGGTCAGAATTTTCGTCAACCTTCCCAGTTTTTGAGCTTTCTGGCGTCAGGGAAAAGGTGATAGATTCATTTTTTTGGTGTGGCGATAGAGAATTCTAGTGAAATGGCATTGACATTAATTATTGTAAGGTTTGTGTGTAGTGGCGATGATTATAAGAAACACGTGTCGTTTATATTCCTTGGAAAACTAAGCGAATGTCTATGCAATTTTTAATTTTTGATTTTATTTTATCTTTGGTCAGAATTTTTGTTAGCTTGCCTAGTTATGGAGCTTTTTGGCATCGGGTAAAAGGTGGCAGATTATTTAAAAAAAAATGAATGGCATGCCGATAGAGAGGGCCAACAAAATGGCATCAACATTAATTGTTGTAAGGTTTCTGTGTAGTGGGGATGGTTGTAAGTAAGACTTACCCATTGAAATCCTTGGGAAACAAAGCGAATGTCTGCACAATTATCGATAAGGAATTTTTGGTTGTCATTCTTCAGGTTTACCTTGTTCTTGAAGATAGTTCTGAGTGAGGAGGGAAATATTTTGTGAAGGTGTAAGTGCAAGGATTGGTTGTAGAGTTTTTGTGAAGATGGTTAGAGTTTATTCTATTTTTTTTGCATGGGGCGATGGTTGCAAAAGCAGTGCAAAAGTATCAGTTGTGATAATCATTTGTGCATTTTTTGTAGGTCTTGGGGAAAGAAAGGTGGAAGAGGTGCATTTGAAGCAAGCATCAAGCGGTGCAAGAAAAGGCGCATACTGAAAAAACCATTTAGCGAGTGTTTAGAAAACATATTATGTTATTTCCCAAAAGGCATTGTTGATTGTTGTTTTGTAGTTTAGGTTATATTGTTTCCTTTATGGTTTCCATGTAGTCACCAAGGGTGGAAGGGAGTGTTGATTGTTTTCCTCTGGCTTAGTGCATATTGTTTCTTTTTCCATCAGGGTCTATTGAAAAAAGACTATATAGTTTGTTGAAAGGAAAATTGTTTGATTTATTGTTCATCTTTTGTGGGGATGGTTTTGCATGGGTGTCTTTAGTGGGATTTTTTGTGTAATGCGGGTTTCCCATCTAGGTGATTGTTGTTCGTTTATGGTTTTCATGTTGTCATGAAGGGTCGAAGGTAGTGTTGATTTTTTTTGTCTAGCTTAGCCTATATTGTTTCTTTTTGAAAGGAAAATTGTTTGATTTATGGTTCGGCTTTTGCGGGGATGGTTTTGCATGGGTGTCTTTAGTGGGATTTTTTATGTAATGCATGTTTTTCCATCTGGGTGACTATTGATACCAATGTTGTTTGATTTATGGCTTTTGTTTTATGGTGATTGTTGCAACTCTCTAGCTTAGTCTATATTGTTTTGTTTATGGCTTTAGTTTTGTGTAAATGGTTGCAAAATAGTTAAGCTCGTGTATTGTTTGTTTGGTTTTTTCGTTTGGGTGGCTGTTCAAACCAATATTTATTGATTTATTGTTCATGTTTTATGGTGAAGGTTTTGAATCAGTCTGTTGTTGTGAGATTTTTGTATTTTGTGGCTTTTACGGTGATGCTTTTGCATGGGTTTATTACTGTGAATTTTAGTCTTTTGTGGGTTTAGTATATCTGTAGAATTGGTGTCCGCTATTTGAATGTTTTGATGTATGTGTGGGGGTGTAAATGTGTATATGTTCATCTCCCATAAGGTCCTATTGAATAAATCATTTTCTATGTTGGTCAAACCTTTTGTCCATGTTGCTTTGTTTCTTGAACCCTGCAAAAAGTTGCATAATGTTAACAAATTTATTTTGTTGCAAACATAGTCACAAAACATGGGCCATAAAGAGAAACCCACAAAAAAGTGACAGTAACAGACCCATGGAAAGCAACAGGCAAAAAGTGACGATGATAAATGAGTGTTTACTAAACAATATCCTATGAAAGTTTGAAAGAATCAATACTAAGTTATTGGAATAGCCTGACACAAACCACAAACCGCAAACCACAAATAAAACAATATCGCAAAGGTTTTTTTTGGTATCCACCTCTTCCCATGGTTGCAAGTAACGTCTAGCTTCTAGAGCTTTGGATAATATAGAAAATGTCTACTCATTTTTTGAAATTTTTTGGTTTATGGCTATATTATTTTTAAGAGGCATTTGGCATGTCAATAGCGATGCCCAATGAAATGGCATTTGCATTAATTGTTGTACCTGTCCTCTATATTGGCTTAGGGTGTAGTTTCCATTTATTGAATTAGTGAAGCCGCCAAGGCTAGAAGGCAATATTCTTTGTTTTTCCTATTGCATTGTTACTATGAATTACTGTTTTGTGAATTGTTGTTTTTGTGTGGGTTTTTTAATCTGAATCACTATTTAGGCGAATATACTTTCATTTACGATCCACATTGTATGACTAAGGTTTTCAATGGTTTTGTCACTATCAAATTTTGATTGTTGTATGCTTTTTGTGTAGTGGTAATGGTTGTAAGTAATACCTGCTTTGAAAACATAGCGAATGTCTATGCAATTTTCAATAAGCCATTATTGTGTGTGCTTCTAGTGACAAGGCTATATTGTTGCAATTTTAGCTGGTAGGCTATTTATGTGACCTTTGGTCAGGATTTTTAATAGCCTTCCTAGTTTTTGAGCTTCACAGTGTCCCTAAGAAGGTTCCAATTTGTTTATAGAAAGTTTTTGTTATGTCGATAGATAGGTCCAGTGAAATGCAACCTGTATTAATTATTGTAATCTTTTTGTGTAGTGGCAATAGTTGTAAGTACCACCTACCATTTTAAATCCTTGGAAAACAAAGCGAATGTCTACACAATTCATCATAAGGCATTGTTGGGTGTCGTTCTTTGGGTTTACCTTATTGTTCAAGATCTAGCTGTGAGTGAGGGGGGAAAGCTAATGCAAAATCATAGCACCAAACCCATGCAAAATGATAGCACAAAATGCCAACAATTTTATTTTGTTGCAAACATAGCCAGCAAGTGGATGCCATAGAAAGAAAGTCACAGAGATTCATAGTAACAAACCCAATGAAAAAAATGTGTTTCCCTCAATATAAGCCTATCCAAAATTGAAACAATATAGCCTTTTCAATAGAGCACTATCGGAGATTGAAATAGAATAGCCTTTTCAGCAACAACTTATCAAAAATGAAACAATATAGCCTAAGCTAGAGAATAATAATCACCAATGGCTAATGGAATAAAAGATAAATTGTCTAACATTAACTTTTTTATTGAGGCTTCTGGTGGCAGATGTTCTTGAACTTTGGTCAGAATTCCTGAGGGCCAAGCTGGCTATTTGTCATCATTGGAATGATAATCTGTATTTTAACTATTCTATGGGAAATTGATTCTCACATTGAGTGCAGTGGTTGACAACATGTTTCCCCTATGTGGAGATATACTTAATATATATACTATGAAACATAGCAATTTTATGTGAATCTTATGTGAGAAACATTATGCAAAATGATAGGCACAAAACATGAATGATAAATGAAACAATACCTTTTTTAACAAACAATATACTCTTTTCTCAATAGATTTTTATCCAGAACTGAAATAGTATATAGATATGTCAAGCTTTTTATGAGTATGGTTGTTTGGTTCTTGTGTGGTTGGATTTCCACATAGTGTTATATCTTCACAATTGGTGTTCGCTATTTGAATGTTTATTGTTGTAAGGTGTTCATGTAGTGGCTATGGTTGTGACAAACACCTGCCCTTTGAAATCCTTGGAAAACTAAGCAAATGTCTACGTAGTTTCTGATTTTGTATGAACTTTGGTCCAAATTTTTGTTAGCCTTCTATTTTCTATCTTTCCAGCATTGGGGAAAGGGTGGTGGATTGTTTTTAAAAAATCATATGGCACACCGATAGAGAAGGCCAATAAAATGGCATCAACATTAATTTTTGTAAGGTTTCGATGTATGTGTGGGCATGTATCTATGTATATGGTCCTTTTTGATAAGGTGTTGTTTAATACAAAATTTGGTATGTTGTTGTGGAAATGTATACTATTTCATTTAAAGAGCCTATCTTTTTTGTTACACATTATAAGTTGGTGTCGGTTTGTGGTAGGCTATATTGTTTGGTTTGTGATAAGGTTGTGTTGATTGTTTCAAATTTTGAAAGTTGCTCTTGAAAAAACATTATATAGTTTGTAAAAATGAATATATATTTTTATTTATGGTTTTCACTTTGTATCTCAAGTATATATGTATGTTTGTTGCATGTAATATTGAGTATATATGGATGTTGTGTACATGTAATTTTGCACACAGACATATCTAGACATGTGAAAATAAAAATGAAAGCCTACAATAGATGCCAAAAAGTTGCAGAACATATATAAATTGATAGTGCCAAACCTAATGAAAACCTTTGCCACAAAAGGTGAAGCATAAATTAAATAATATTGGTTTTAAAAAGCAATATAGCCTTTTGTAGACTATAGTCAACAATCCCTATATATGTCCATCTATCTTTATATATATATGTATATCGGTGTAGCTTTTGTTTTGGAGCTGCATATATATTTATTGCATGTGTTTGATGCATATGTATGGAACTATTCCTTTGAAATATAGAAACACAAAAAAGTATGTGTTTCTTTTGTTGTGCTTCATTTCTCTTTTGTTGTGTGCATACATGTATGTATCTAAAGTTAGATGTAGAGAACATTCACATATACTGCAAGCGATGTTTATTGTTTGGCGAAATTGAAGTTAAGTACATCTTGTCAGTTATAATTTCTTTCAACCTCTAAAAAGGAATCAGAATGGTCGGCTTTATAGTGAGTGCAATAAGGAAAATTGATTTTACCATTGGTCACAATGGTGTGTCATGTATGCGCTATTTTTTGGCAAGCATGCATACATTGTCCACAAACGTATTCAATCGTGATATCAATTTTTATTATTGTACTTATTATACAGGCTATCATAGATATTTATGTTGGCTGCAACTGATTTTGTAGATAAACATATTTGCACATAGGAAAAATTATATGGCATAAAAGAAAAGAAGACAAGACAATATGAACTATATAACATTAATTATTTTATTATGTTGACTAGATGAACTTTATATGTTCATCAACTATTTTATTGTGTTGGAGCCATCATCCCACATCCAATCCATAAATAAAACAACATTGATTCCAACAGTGTCCCAGATGGGAAAACCCATAAAAATAAAAATAAACATAGTAAAAAATGTTTAGAAAAAGCTAACTATTTTCACTCGCATCTCTGGTGGCCTGATAGGATATTTGTGTGAGCATTGGCCAAAAATTTCATCACCCTTACTAGTTTTTAAGCTCCCTAACATTGGGGAAAAGCTGGCAGATCGATTTTTCTTTTAGTTTTGAAAATATTTCGGCATGGCAATAGAGAAGGCCAGGGAAATGGAATTAGTATTAATTATTATAATTTTTCCATGTAGTGGTGAAATGAAACAATATTGCTTTTAACAAACAATATACTCTTTTCTCAACAGCTCATTATCGAGAATTGGAAAATAATACCTTAAGCCAGAGAACAATAATCAAGAATACCCAATGGATCCAAAGATAAACTATATAACATTAACTATTTTATTGCATTGCGACCATAGCCACAGAGTGAAAGCCATAGAGGGAAATGAAAAAAAAATAAACAGTAACAAACCCATGCAAAAATATGCTCTTTTTCTCAAGAGAACCTTGTCAAACATTGCAATAATATTGCCTTTTCAGCAACACCTTTTCAAAAATGCAACAATATAGCCTAACCTAGAGAACAATAATGAACAATTCCCAATAATAAACAATGCCCAACTGTATGTTTCTGGTATCTTCCATGGGGTTTAAAATGGTAGGTGTTATTACGAACATTGCCCCTAGACAAAAACCATACAACAATTAATGCAAATGCCACAATAGTGAGATACTATGAAGTCATTGCAACTACATGGAAGGCATATAAAAATCAATGTTGATGTGAAATTGGCAAGATTGTGTGAAGTACCAAGCTTGATTAGCTGTTGGTAAGCTTTTGTGAAGGTGGTTGGAGGTTTTTTCAGTTGTTCTTTGCATGGGGTGATGGTTGCAAAAGCAATACATGTAAAACATAAATCAAATAATATTTGTATTAGAAAACAATACAACCTTTTGTGAAGAGAAGCTTGTTCAATGTTGAACAATGTAGCCTTGTCAACAACATCTTGTTGAAAATGAAATGATGCACTCTAAACTACAATGCAACAATCAAGAATGATTTATAGAAATCACCATAAATTGTATAGTGTTCACAATTTTACTGTGTTGCAACCATAGCAACAAAATGGAAGGCATAGATCATAAATTATTTCCCCCACTAGCACCTTATTGATAATGTGCCACCATACCCAGGTCTAGAGAACCATGAACAACAATGGTTTATCAAAAACAAGGAAAAAGTGTATAAGATTAAATATTTTACTATGTGGCAGCCATGCCCACCAAAAAAAAGATACATACATATCTGTACATGGGGAATAGTAGATTGTATTTTAAATGTTATATGGAATAGTGATGTCACAATTGATTGTAGTGATGGACCGTGCTTTGTTTTTTTATGGTTTACTTTATTTATCCTATTTATAGATATTCCTGTGTACCATAGTAGATGCAAACAATATTGATATATATTGAGACACCATTGGAATGATAATCTATATTTTAACTGTTCTATTGAACATTGATTCCTTTAACTGCAGTGGTTGACAACATCTTCCCTCTATGTGGAGATATATATCTATGTCATGGTGAATGCAAACAACATTGATATATACTACTTCCTATGTTTTCTTTGTTGGCATGTTCTTTGAGTGATAAGGTGTATTTTAACTATTATATCAAACATTGATGGCACCGTTCATTGCAGTCATGGACAATGTATGTTCTATGTTGGTTCTTTTGTAAGAAAAAAAACTGTTTTGAAAATGATTTACAAAGATTTTTCTAATTGTTCCTTATTTTACATTGTTTATTTTCGATCATATTGTGATTGTCTCCCCAAAAAATTTGAAAGACAAAAAAATTGAAATAAAAAATGAGAATGGAGCTTGTCATCCTTTGTTGCTTTAATTGAATCTATAGCCCTTATGTTTTTGTTGCAAAATATCTTATGGTCAGACATAGGCATTGCAGCTCTAACCTTTTTAAAGTGTAGACCCGACAATATTTGTGGATTCTAGCTCTCCCCAGGCTACTGGGCAACCCTCAAACGCCAATTGCGTGAGTCTTCTACTTGATTACTTTTTGTTGCTGACAATTGTATTGGCTCTTTTCCATGTGCATCTAGCGAGTTGTGGAAATGATTTGCTTGCATTGGTCTCACTTGTCCTATATAGCCCAGCTTATTTATATTTGAGGTGTTTTTGTGCCCTTCACCTTTTTTGTTTCCTATCCATTTGGGAATAGCCTTTGTCTACCTATTTATGTGTCTTCCATTTTATTGGAGTTGCATATAACTTTATTTTTTGTTATTATATTTTCTTTGTGATGTTCAATGGTAATTATTTTCTACTTTTGGCACAATACTCATTTTATTTAGGTTCTATGTGCCTACACTGATAGATACCTAGATTATAGTTGTTGATAGACAAAATTACATTTAAAGTTATACATATATATATTCCTACATTCATTGTCAAGTGTAGGTCTGCATAAGTATGTATCTTGTCCAGCTCAAGATACAACTTTCAAAAAATGATCTAGGTCCTTATTGAAACCATTATTGTTCCATTTAAGGCTTTTGTCTTGTGGTCATGGGTGCAACACTATACAGTTTATGTTGTTTTCTACAAGGAATTGTTGACTATTTTTCTCTATCTTTGGCTATAACCTGAAGCTAGAGAACAACAATCAACAATGCCATTTTGTAAATACCAATACTATTTAGTTGCTTTCATAGCTTTAGTATGTTAAATATCATTGTGGTCATATATGTGCACTATTTTATTGCTTGTTATGTCTCTACATGTGCATTGTTTTATTGCTTTACAACTATTGGCACTACATGAAAACCATAAATGAAATAATATGTTCAAAGCTATTTTTAGAATCATAGGTTGTATACTAGGCGTAATAAGGCTCATTGATTTCCCTATTGATGAAAGTGGTGGGTAATGTATGTTCTTTCTCGGGTGTTTGGTGAGAGCCGATGGTGCTCCATGGCCTTATATGGTAGGGTGGAGAGAAACCCTCATTTTGTCATGTTTCATTTTATATTTTTCTATATGTAGATCCATATGTTTTTTATATTTGATGCAAACAAAATTTATATGTATGAAGTCTACCTATGCATATATATGTTTTTTTTCTACATATAACTTTAGATGCATATATATTTGTATGGATCTTCTTTTGTAAGTGTATATGTAGAGTCTTTTATTGCTTTCCACCCATTGACACTACATGGAAATCATAGATGAAATAATTATTTTTCAGCTATTCAACAACAATCAACAATGTGTATATATGTGTAGTTAACTTTGGGAATATATATATATATATATATATATATATATATATATATAGATATATATATATTGATGTAGATTTTATTTTTCAACTCCCAATATATGTATGTGCAGTTAACTTTGGAAACATATATATTCATGTAGATTTTGTTTTTCAACTTGCAATATATGTATTGTATGCATTGTATGTATATGTAGGAATTTGTTGCTTGGAAATATATGCATTCAAATAAGTATGAGTCTATTTTGTGAAATTAGCAACTGAAAAAATTCATCCCTACATGCAATTATGTCTCTATGTAAAATTCAATGCAAACAACATTCATACATAGTCCTTGCTATGCTTATTCTTTTCATAATATAATAAAAAAAATTATTTGAACTAGGGTTCCTATCCACTAGGAATGGTTGGAAAGTAGTGAAATAGTCCATGTTCTCCATGGTAACCCATTTTTGGCAGTTTATGTATGGATTGAACGATAGTTTTTATTTGTCTAGACCTCAATAATGATTTTCTCAATGTTTCATCTAACACTTAATATACAACCTTCTATTATAACAAAGCCTTATTGAGGTTTAGCCAGATAACGACTATGCTTCAAGAAGAATATGGTCTATTTCATTACTTTGCAAATATTTCCACCACAAAGAAACCATACAACAATTAATGCTAATGCCAACTAGTGTTAAATTTTACTAGCCTTCTCTACCGACACGCCAAACACTTTAAATTTAAAATTCAAGAAACATCTGCCACCTTTTCCCCGGTAGAAATGCTAATTCCTTGCTATGCTTATTCTTTTCATAGGATAATAAATATTTTTATTTGAACTATGTTTCCTATCCACTAGCAATGGTTGAAAAGTGATGAAATAGTCCATGTCCTCCATGATAAGCCATTGTTGGTTGTTTATGTATGGCTTGAAGGATAGTTGTTATTTGTCAAGGTCTCAATAATGACTTTCTCACAGTTTCATCTCATACTTAATATATAACCTTCCATTGTAACAACGCCTTATTGAGGTTTAGACAAATAACGCATATACTTGAAGAGGAATATGGACTATTTTATTAATTTGCAAACATACCCGCCACAAAGGAAACATAGAGAAATTAATTATCATGCCAATCAGTGTTTAATTTTTCTTTCCTTCTTTGTTGACGTGCTAAACACTTTTAATTTAAAATTCAAGAAACATCTGTCACCTTCTCCCCTTGGCTGAAATGTCGATGCAGGGAAGGCTCAAAAACCTAGGAAGGCTGGAAAAAATTCCGACCAGAGGTCACACAATAGGGGGAAATCATGAATCTGGTGTTTCTGATAAATATGGCCTGTAGTTTTATTTAAAATTCAAGAAACATCCATGACCTTCTCCCTAGCTGAAATGTCGACGTCAGAATGCTCAAAAAGCTAGGAAGGGTGGTGAAATTTTTGACCAAAATTCACACAATAGGGGAAAGCATGCATCTAGAGGTTCTGATAAAAATGGTTTTTTATGGCTATAGTTTTATTCTTCTTGTGCTGGCTAATTGCAGAGTATATTATTTGCACATGTAAATTCCTATAGTCAGGTCAATACTAGTATCAATCTTCCATATGATACTTAAATAGAATATAGATTACCATTGCAACAATGTAACAATAGAATAAAAAAAGGGATCACTCTATATGAATGTTGTTTGCATCTACTATGACATAAATATATATCTGTATTTAGGGAAAACATATTTTCCACCACTCCAATCAATGGTGGCATCAAACAAAAAAATCACAGTAACAAACTTGTGCAAAAATACAGTCTTCTCTAAGTAGTACCTTCTTGAAAATGAAACAATATTTCCTTCCCAACACCCTCCAATTAAAAGAACAATCAATAATGTTCAAATCTCATGCAAAACCATAGCCACAAAATGCATGCAAAATGATACCCAAGAAATACCAACCATAGACACAACATTATTGTTGATAAGAAACAATATAAGCTTTTCCCAAAATCACCTTATTGATGATCGAAACACTATAGCCTTTCCAACAAGGCTCTATCAAAAATGAGACAATATACCCCAAGCTAGAAAACAATAATTGATAAAAAAAATTGCATGGCATTAACAATTTTATTCTATTCCAAATATAGCCACAAAATGGAAGCCATAAAGAGAAATCTGCAAAAAAATTGTAATAATGAAGCCATGCAAAAATACACTCTTCTCTCAACAAAACCTTTTCAAAAATTCTAACAATGTAGCCTTTTCAACAACATGTTTTCAAAAATGAAACAATATAGCCTAGTATGTGTATGAATGTTGTTTGCATCTACTACTTCTTATCTCACCAGTACCTTATCAAAATTTGAAACAATCAATGCTGGCTAATTAGAGATCAAAAAACATAGCCTGCCACAATAGACAAGAAGAAAATAACCATATTAATATTAAAAAAAAGTCACACATAGCTATAAATATTCAACTCTCCATTCATATATGCATAAAAATATATTGTAGGAACATATATCCACACACATATGTATCAAAATGTTCTATGCACTCAGAAATTTCAATTACATGCATATATATTTTTAAATAAATTGACATGCAGTCCTGAAATAAGAGATGTGATAAAAGATATATAGCCTTACATTGTATACAAATAAGATGTCAACAAAGGGAATACACCATCCAAACATGCAATTGTAAAGGTATTTATCATTTTGGATATTTTTTTTAACAAGCAGTATAGCCTTTTCTCAAAACCAGCTTATCAAAATTTGAAAGAATCAACAGTACCTCATCGAAAACCAAATAGTATAGCATGCCACAAACCGCAAACCAAAAATGAAATAATATCGCAAAGGGTTTTCCCGATATGCACCTCTTCCCACTTTTCTCAAATAGACCTCTTCTAGATAGATTTCCCTCCATTGCCTCATTTCTCAAACCCTACAATAAAATACATTACGTTAACAAATTTATTTCATTGCAAAAATTCAAAAATTTCACAGTAATAAACCCATGCAAAACCATAGACAAAAAACACAGACGATAAATGATTCTTTTCTCAACATCAACCTATCAAAATATCAATCAATCAACACTACCAAGTGCCCAAAATTAAATAATATACCTACCACAAACTACAAACTACAAATGGAACACTATCACAAAGGGTTTTATCGATATCCACCTCTTCCCTCTAGCTTTCCTGCAAAAAATGGGCACCCTCACAGAATAACCTTGACCCACCTTCACAGAGGCTCAACAATGCTAGATAGAACTTGCAGCTTCACAGAAGCCTACCCTCTTTTCTCATGACCCTCATAGCAGGTATAGTAACACTCCACAATAGTTGAACCATAAACTAAATAAAAATCTTTCTACCAAACTATACAACCATTTTTCAACAGACCCTATCAAAAAAGAAACAATACATGCTAAGCTAGAGAAAGATAATCAACATTGGCTTCCAGCCTTTGTAACTACATGGAAAACATATCGTTGTTCATGTCATTATTGTTGTATTTACAATGTGAGTGTGAATGTTTGCATATGCATTTTCAGCCTATATCTTTGAGGTTATGTGTTTATCTTTATATAGATATGTCAACTTTTTTATATCTCTTCCTAGATCCTTCAAACACAACTATCCCCACTAGCTTCCTAGATGCTACCTTGTTTTCCAAAGCTTGGAAAAACATCCATACCGTTAACACTTTTATTCCATTCTTAATATAGCCACAAAATGGATGCCAAACATGGAAAGCCACAAAAAAAATCAGAGTAACAAACACATGCACAAATATACTCTTTTCTTAATAGAACCTTCTCAGAAATTGAAGCAATATAGCCCACTTTGCATTTGCTATGGCATACATAGATGTCTGAGCATATGACACAAGAAACCCAACCAAGAAAATACTTTTTTTCTCAACAAAACCCTGTCCAAAATTGAAACAATATAGTCTTTTCAACAAAACCTTATCAAAAATGGAAAATATAGCCTAGGTAAGCTAGACACCAACAATGATGAATGCCTAGTGGAATCAAGTATAAATTCTGTAACATTAACTATTTTACTTAGTTTAATGTTTATGCGAACCGACGTTTAATTTTGATGGCCTTCTCTATGGACGCGATGGGAAATCTGCCAAAGCCATCAGCCACCTTTTCTACGGCCACCGGTTGTAGAGTTTCTGTGAAGGTGGTTCAAGGTTATTTTGTTTCTTTTGCATAGGTCAATGGTTGAAAAAGCAGTGCGAAAGTGATGGTAACAAACCCATGTAAAACCATAGACAAAGAACGTGAACAATAAACGAGTGTTTTCTCAACAACAACCTATCAAAATTACAAACAATCAACACTACCTTACCCAAAATCAAAGAATATAGCCTACCACAAACCGTGGACCACAAATGGAACACTATGACAAAGGGTTTTTCCAATATTCACCTCTCCTACACGCTATGTTGTTTCTCAAAGCCTGGAAAAACATCCATACTATCAACACTTTTATTCCATTCTTAACATAGCCAAAAAATGGAAGCCAAACATGGAAATCCACAAAAAAAAATATAGTAAAAAAGGCATGCACAAATATACCCTTTTCTTAATAGAACCTTCTCGAAAATTGAAACAATATTGCCTACTTTTTAATTTGCTATGACATACACAAATATCTATACATATGACACATACATTATCCACCATTCTGATCTATAGTGCCATTACCAAGACTTTTGTATTTCTTTTCGAGTCATGCACCCATGTAAAAAATAGAAAATATCCTCCATCACCTTCCTAGGAACTCCACAATGGACGGTCAGACTTGCACCTTCATAGAAGCCCACCCTCTTGTGATCAACATTAACTATTGTATGGTATCAATGTAGTGGCAATGGTTGAACCAACATGTGCCATTTAAAATGTGAAAAGAAGTGGCAGAATTATTTGCAATTTTCAATAAGGCATTGATGTGTGTTCTTCTATGGGTTAACCTGCTATTAAAGTTGTGAGCTAGGATTACGGGCTTCTTTGAAGGTTGAAGTTCAATCGCCCTTCCCAACACGTACAATTTTTTCTCTATATCTATAAGTTTTCATTGACCTACACATACATATTATCTACATCTAATGCCATGTACATACATTTGTACTTGTACTTTTTTAGTCCGTATATTTCCAAACAACAAATTCTTACATATGTATCCAATGCATGGTGTTGGATTTTATTTATTGTCATATTTATTAACTGTGCCTTTTTAGTTATTATTTATTTCACCCTCAAAAAGGACTTGTTGGAATGGTATGTTCTATATTAAGTGTGACAAGAAATATTGCTTTCACCATTGAATAATTTGGTGGAGAATGTATGTTCTTGCTTGAGGGTTTGGTAAGAACCCATGGGGTTCCATGACCCAATATGGTAGGGTGGAGAGTAGGCCTTCTTTTGTTGTGTTTTGTTTCATATTTTCTATTTACTATTTACCTACACTGTGGGTCTTTATGTTGGTGTTTGTAAGCACCTTATTATCATCACTATAATATATGGATATGTATATGTATTTTTATATATGAATCAGGACTTCAAAGAAAGAAAAGAAAATAGATGGTCAGTCAACAAAAATTATAACAAATATCCAAAGTCACAATTACGCATGGGTGTTTGGCATTGAACGCAGTACAAAAATTAGCCAACAGAAATTCCAAGCAGGCCTCACAGCAACAGGTTGCACTAAGCTTCAAAGTTAATTCTTGCAACCTTGACTATTGTCGTTTTAAGGCTTGTTCCTAAATTATAGGTCTAAATTTTAATAATAACAGTGAAAAATAAATATATGAATATTGTATACATCTAATTCCATGTACATACATTTGTACATTTTATTTTTTAGTGTGTATATTTGACAACATATACTATACAACATTGACTATTTGGCTATGTTGTAACCATGACCACTAAATGCAAGCCACAAAAAAATAAACAACAGGTGTTATAACAACCATTTCCAATGCATTCAAACCATACAAAAAATAATTTAGTGCAAATCGACGTTTAATTTTGGTGGCCTTCTCTATCCATGCGATGGAAAAATCCACCAACCTATTTCAAATGCATGCAATATGCCTCTAAACCTTTTTAGTTAGTATTTGTTTCAGCCTCAAATAAGGATTTGTTGAAATTATGGCTTGTATATTAACTATGGTATGAGATATTGGTTTCACCATTGATCAAAGTGGTGAACAATGTATCTTCTTGCTTGGGGGTTTGGTGAGAGCCCATGGGGCTCCATGACCCAATACGGTAGGGTGGAGAGCAGACCTTGTTTTGTTATATGTTTGATTTCATATTTTCTATTTGTTGTTTAGCTACACTGCAGGTCTTTGAGTTGGTGTTTTGAAGCACTTTATTATGTTCATCACAATATATGCATATATATATATGTGTGTGTGTGTGTGTGTGTGTGTGTGTGTGTGTGTGTGTGTGTTTGTATATATGCATGTGTGATAAAAAAAGTGTAGTTCTTTTTGATGGAGGCTCTAATGAAGGAAAGAACGATGCATAGGCTTAAACACCTACGACATTACACTCTTTTAAAGAGTGCATCATACCTTCCATTCCTTAGAGTCTCCATAAAAAATGCATTACATATGCATAAATAAATTTACATATACATATTCATATATCTATGCTTTGGCTATTCTCCATAAGGTATTGTTGGAAAAAGAATTGTTGTCTCTAATGGATTTTTTGTTTTTATTCTCCCCCCACATGGTTTCATATTTCAAAGAAGAAAAATCCTACATATGCATCCAATGTCTAGTTACAGTTGTAACAACTTGTCTATTGTTCCTTTTAGCCTCAAAAAAGGATCTCTTATAATGATAGGTTCTATATTGATTGTGATAAGAAACTTTGGTTTTACCATTGATGATAGTGCTAGACAATGTCCATTCTTTCTTGGGGGTTTGGTGAGAGCCCATGTCGCTCCATGACCTAATATGGTAGGGTGGAGAACATTTCTTGTTTTTTTGTCTTTCATTTTATATTTTCTTTTTTGTGTTTAGTTGCACTACCAGTCTTTAAGTTGGTGTTTTCAAGCATATTTTTTTTGTCATCATAATATTAGGGTTTCATATCTCCAAGTAGAAAACTGCTATATATGCATCTAATATATAGTTCTGCTTACTAGAGCTTCTCTATTATTTCTCTTAGCCTCAACATAAGGATATGCTACAAGAATGGGTTGTATATTGATTGTGATAAGAAACATTGGCTTTCCCATTGATTATAGTGGTGGACAATGTTTGTTCTTGCTCGGGGGTTTGGTGAGAGCCCATGTGGCTCCATGACCCAATATGGTGGGGTGGAGAGCACATATTCTTTTGTTGTCTTTCATTTTATATTTGATTTTTGTTGTTTAGTTCCACTACGAGTCTTTAAGTTGGTATTTGCAAACACATTTTTGTCCTCATCATAATATCTATATATGTATATGTATATGTTTATATGCATGTGCAATCACAAATGTGAGGCTTTTTTGATGGAGGCTAGAATGAAGGAAAGTGTGTTGCACAACCATAGCTAGCAACAATGTTGCACTCTTCTTAAAATAGTACAATGTACCTTCCATTGCTTACAGTCTCCATCGAAACTACATTGCATATGCATAGAGAAATTTGCAAATACATTTGCATATGTATGTATGCTTTTGTTGTTGTCGATAGGTCACTATTGGGAAAAGTATTTGTATCCATTTGGTTTATTTTTTGTTTTTATTTTCCCCGCACATGATTTCATATTTCCAAGTAGAAAATGCCTACATATGCATCCAATGTATAGTGTCGGTTGCGACAACTTGTCTATTGTTTCTTTTAGCCTCATAAAAGGATCTATTACAATGAAAGGTTCTATATTGATTATGATAAGCAACATTGTTTTTTCCATTGATCATAGTGGTAGACAATGTTTGTTCTTGCTCGAGGGTTTGGTGAGAGCCCATGTCACTCCATGATCCAATATGGTAGGGAAGAGAGCACATCTTATTTTTTTGTCTTCCATTTTATTTTATATTTTCTTTTTGTTGTTTAGCTGCACGATCAGCCTTTGAGTTGGTGTTTGCAAGAACATTTTTGTCATCATCATAATATCACAGTTTCATATTTCCAAGGAGAAAATTTCTACATATGCATCCAATGTATGCTGCCACTTGCAAGAGCTTCTCTATTATTCCTTTTAGCCTTAGCATAAGGATTTTCTATAATAATAGGCTACATATTGATTGTGATAAGCAACATTGATTTTTCCATTGATCATAGTGGTGGACAATGTTTGTTCTTTCTTGGGGGTTTTGTGAGAGCCCATGCAGCTCCATGACCCAATATGGTGGGGCGGAGAGCATGTATTGTTTTTTTTTCTTTCATTTTATATTTTCTTTTGGCTACTTAGCTGCACTATGAGTCTTTAAGTTGGTATTTGTAGGCATATTTTTGTCCTAATCATAATATTTGTATATGTATATATATATATATATATATATTTATATGTATATGTATATGTGCAATCACAAATGTGAGGTTTATTTGATGGGGGCTAGAATGAAGGAAGGTACGTTGTACAACCATAGCTAGCACCAACATTGCAATCTTCTTCAAACAGTGCAACTTACCTTCCATTCCTTGGAGTCTCCATCAAAACTACATTACATATGCATAGAGACATTTGCAAATACATTTTCATATACGTATTCTTTTTTTTTTGTTTATAGATCACTATCTAGAAAAGTATTTGTGTTTGTTCTATTTTTTATATTACAACTTTTTCCTCCCTCAATCATGGTTTTATATTTTCAGGAAAAAAATTCCTACATATACATCCAATACATCATGTTGATTGTGATGTCTTGGCTATTAGTCATTCCAGGGCAAAAAAATAACTATTAAAATGTAAGGTTTTATATTAGGTATAATAAGAAACATTAGTTTCACCATTAATCATACTGGTGCACAATGTATGTTCTTGCTTGGGGATTTGGTGAGACCCAATGGGGTTCCATGACCCAATATGGTACTATGTAGAGCAAGCATTCCTTTCTTCTTATCAACTTTATATTACCTATCTATTGATTGGCTTCTTTGTTTTTCTTTAAGTTGGAGTTTGCAAGAATTTTTTCATCTTCGTTCTAATGTAGGTATATGTATTATTCTCCATATGGAATTGTTGAGTCTTGCTATCTACCTTTGGTTGTTTCATCCCATACTGAATTAGCTTCATCTATGTACGTATTCCAATTCCCTTTAAGTTGGTGTTTGCAAGAATTTCATAATTTTCCTCATATTATGATTGTAGGGTCCTCAACCTTGTTTAAGTCCCAACTCTGTACCAAGTGTGGATAGTAAAAAGGCAGAAAAACATTAAAGGAACCAACTTTATTATGCCAGGAATAAAGAACAAATTTGTGTAGGCCATCAAGCCAAACACTTGCAAAAAAGAGGCAATGTAGATCACCCTGCATTGGGCCCATAGGTGCAAACAAGCACACCACAATTTTAGCTAGCTCCACTGGTAGGGCCTGCCCCCTGCTTTAGCATCACAACCCCCATTGTTGTCCAACTTCCACACTGCCATCGCAGTAATGACTCTTCCATAGTAGGTGGCAGTACACCTCAACAAAGTCTTCCTGAGCATCCCTTTCCATCCACAACATCACTCGGCTCCCACTTAAGCAACATGTTTGGTGATTCTTTCCACACTGCAATGCAATCATTTTGTCTATGCATTGATGCTTTGTCTGACTTGAAAATTTGTAGTGTTTACAAGGAAAGCTATACCGACATGAAATTTTGAACTTCCAACGCATGTATCATTTTCCTGTGTTGTGCTTTCAAAAAGGGTGTACATAGATTCATTTTGGTGAAAAAGATGGACATAGGCCCACAACCTGCTATCCTTGCAAAGCTTACTCAGGTTGAAGAAATGCTTATAGCTAGAGTTGCTCCAGTTTTGCAAGTAACCCATGCTAGAGGAGGACAATAGAAATATAGTGGTCATACTATAAACTTCCCTCAAGACATCACAAACATTACAACTTTGTTACCTCTTCGTCTACATGATTTGAAGTGGTGACTGTGTGGAGAATTGGTGTTCAAGGGATAAACTATGATTTCTATGTTGACAAACATAATGTCATGGTTGCATTAATATACAAAATTTAAAATAAACCATACTACAATGATGTTGCAATAGATTGTGATGCTTTAAATTTGTTGCATGCTATAAGTACTGACATCTGTGATCTTCTGCACAAAATGAAAGAACCAATACATAACAAATTTGAATTAATGGGAACTCTAGGATGTGTTGCTAATGAGGAAGTTGAGCTTGAGGCCTCATCATCATTTATTCCATTAATGCCCAACCCTCCTCGGGAATTGTAGGCAATTAGATATTACTAAAAAATTAAAGACATTAGTGAGAATAATTTTCCTTGGCCTAAGATAAGTTCTAGCTCTATCAATGAATATAATAGAGAAGGGCTATTAAGCATGGATTTTTCAATCTTGTTCCCCACTAGCACAACAATGCCCCTACAATCAAGGACCGTATAAATTCACATAGATGAATATGCATTTCACTTGATGAGATACTATGATAATAGATCTGGGAGGTATGTCAAATTTAGATACTACCTTTATAATTTGATAATGAGACATCTAAGCCAACAATTAGCTTTAATTTTTATTAAAACAAACTTGGAGGAAAGGATCCCAAAGTCTCTTGTTCGTTTATGGAAATTTCTTTGAGATGCACCTGACATCTAGATAGAAAACCAACGTGTACACTTTGGTGCATCTTTACAAGGAACATGCTCGTATTTTGATAAGTGATGCCAAAAGCTTGTGACAATGATCCACCAACTTGGTACACCGACTCTGTTCTTCACTTTGAGCATTGTAGACACAAAGTGGCGAGATTTGCACAAGGTGATTGATCCTCATTATCAGCCACATATGCCATACTCCCAATTATTCTTCATTGACAATGTGGTGCAAAACCCACACATAACAGCCTTGAATAGACACTTGCAGTTTACCATTTTTTGTGAAGAGATTATTGAAAGGCTCTTCAAGAAAAAGGAATATTGGTATAGGTATGTGTGGCAGTATTGTGGATCAACATATGTGCACAATTTCTTCTGGCTTCCAAGTGCCCCGAATATGGACATGCTTGATTGGTCCAACCCACATAAGCATCAACAAGAGAAAACCTTCTTTGATCGCTATGTTTCTGTGTGGATTCCTTGAACCCCAGATCAACTACTTTCAATGGTCCACCACTCATCTTTGGAGGACCCATTCTTGCTTAATAATACACAAATCTCTTGCATGGAACCAATAGTGGATTATGAACACTTCTTGAATACGGTGCAGAGGCATACGAAGTGTACTCAATACACTTGCCTTAGGAAAAAAAGGCCACCAACTACAATATTGCTACAAAGATCCATGGAATACGCAACCATCATCAACATTGGTAATTGATAATGAATTGAAAAAATATTATAAGCTAGAAAGAAATGATGAGCATGTCAATATGCACAATCCTGAGATGCTTGCAATTTGGTAAGAAAATTTTGATTGCCAACTAGTCTTGTCTAGAAAAATTGTCTTCAACTATATTTCCAAATACGCATCAAAGACCTATTGACATGGAGACAATATCCCTTATCCAATCTGCACAACTATATACATATCAGAAAAATCACAAAGGTGCAACTTGGCATCATTGTTTACCCACTATTCAAGAGAACCCCCCTGAGAAAAGTGATACCTTAGAAACATTTTTTTGGTTGGAATTTCTATTATACAAGCCTTTCCAAAATTTCGACACAGACATAGGCCTCACAAGAGAAATCATAATTTAGAATTGGAGGTTGTTTCATGTTGTTGGCTATGACCCTTGGAATGTTAATAGAATCTTTACCCCACCCACCGATGAAGAGGAAGGCCATAGTGATACTAATAGTGCATAGTCTCTACCTCCCATAGATGAATACGAATGGGAATTGCTTTCTCACATTAGTGCTACAAACAATGTTTTCTTTAACTAGCTACAACTATTGGGTAGACAAGACTTAGATCTACATCACAAGGGGGATGCACACCATGTTCCAAAAAGTTTACATAGTATTTTTGAATAATTTATTTCAACAAGTAAGTTGCATACAGCTAAAGACACCCTTTATTCATTTGCACTGCCTACACTTTCTCATTAGATATATCCTAAGCAAAAAATTTCTCTAAATATGATTGAACAGCACCATCTTGGCCCATCTTCATCATTTCCATTGTGTATGATCACTCAAGGAATTGCTGGCATAGGTAAATTGTTCCTTATAGACAAGATTTGAAGCATGCTAAATGCATCACCAAATCAAAGAATAAATTATTTGCTTGCTTTGGCACCAATGGGAGTAGGTGCTTACAATATTTGTGCCTCCACAATACATACATCTCTCTAGATACCAATTAGAGATGTGAATCCATTAAAGGGACATGCATTGACCATCCTTCAAGAGGAGTTCAAACATATTAAGTACATCTTAATTGATGAAATGAGCTTCTTGGGGCCCAAGTTGTTGGTTAAGATAGATAGCTGATTGCGGCAAGCATTCCCTGCTAAACATATGTAGCCATTTGGTGGGGTCTTTGTTATACTCGTGGGTGGCCTGGCACAACTGCCTCCTATTTTGGATAGTCCTATCTATGCTTCTCAATCCACATCATTAGCTCTTTGGCACACTTTTAATTTTGTTGTCACGCTTGACACTATCTTTTGCCAACATGGACAATCCAATACACAAGAACAATTTTGTACATTTCTTTTGAATATTATAAATTTTTAGGCATCCAAGTCTAAATAGAAAACCCTTATGAATCGATCACATGCAATTATTTCCGCTAAGGAAAACCAACAGTTTGATGAATCTATCCACTTATTCCCAAAAAATAGGTTGGTTACCTTGCACAATAGGAAAATGCTTCAGTAATTAAATGTTCCCATTGCAATTAGTGCTGCTGAAAGTTCTTAGAAAAATGCACTTGACTATGTCAATGATGAAAAACTTCAAGTAGAGCTCTTTCTTGCAATTGGCCAACAAGTAATGTTGACAATAAATCTTTGGGTGGCAGCTGGCTTGGTTAATGGATCATTGGGTTTAGTGAATTCTATCATCTATGCTAGCGATGCTAAACCACCTCAATTGCCTGAATATGTTGTTGTCAACTTTGAAAACTACATCAGTTTGACATGGGATCGGGAAAATCCATGAGCCATTCCCATCCCCCCAATCACCCGAGGTAGCCGATGACAACTCCCCTTGACAATGGCTTGGGTGATAACAATACCTAAATCTCAAGGCTTGACACTAGAGAGAGCTACAATAGATATTCAAATGAAAGAAAGGAAAGGCCTAATGTTCACAACTCTCTCTCATGCTAAATCAATAAGAGGAATACGCATAGATCCACCTTTCTCTTTTGACAGATACTCTAGGTTGAATTATGGACAACAAATACAATGTACTTTGAATCAAGGAAGAGAATCGCCTCCAACAATTGTCTGCATCCTGATCATAATAAAATGTTGTAGTTTTTGAAGGTAACTATGCAAATTTTCCTTTTCCTTTTTGTTTCTATGCATTTACAATACCGATTATTCCTAATCCCCCCTCTGGGTTGTTCCCTCCATAATGCATTAAATCAAGGAAGACAAACACCTCCAACAATTGTCTACATTTTGATCATGATCTAATTATTCTCTTCCTTAAGCTAACTATGCCACTTGTCCTTCTCCTTTTCACTTCAATGCATTTAGAATTCCCATTATTTGTAATTTTCTTTCTTCCTAGCCCCCCCACCATAATGAAGCTAGAATCACTTTTGTGAAGATAGGCAATGTTTTACTTCTACACTGATTACTAAGACAAGTTTTCATTGAATTTTTTCCCTTCATTACCTCTTACCTCAAACAATGAACGTGGATTCCTACCTATTTCTAGCTTCACCAAATGTTTTTAATACTTATTTTTTCTCTCAAAACCTTCCTCCCCTTTTGATCAATTATGTTGCTTCTAGATCTATCGCATTTGAACCATTTGTATGTAATTATGTTAGATTCTAAAAAACGTAGATTGCAAAAAAATTTAGCTGTTATTGCAGATCTTGACAATTTTTATTAGCTATATCTCCTTTATTCCATCTCTTATTTCACAACTACATTTGAATTATTTGTCACAAATGTTGTAACTGTATATTTTTTTAAAATACGCTAACACTGATTTCAAGTGAACAAAATTGCCACATACCAGAAGAAAATTATATCCAACTTATAATTGTACGCATATTGTCTCTTGGTATTTCTACAAGGTATGTATATATCTTGTTTATATAACCTCTTCTATTGCACATATATTAGTTATTATTTGTTATAAACTCCAGAGATGTTTATATTTCTTGATTTAGATATTCTCTACAACTGAACATTTTCCTTGCACTCAACTTCAATTTTCCCTTATGTCTAACTATATTTCATTCAAACCATTTTAGATTGCAAATGTTGTGAACTATACATGGACATCTCCATAATACTAAATAACTTTCCAATCAAATGTTTTTCATAGTCTACAAGCTCAACGGAATTCTATTTGGATAGAAGGTAAGGTTGTGTGTCCTTTACTCCATCTTTTATTTCACAACTACATCTCATATTGGTTTTCATAAATATTTTTTTCCAAAATGCAAAATATTGATTGCAACCAAATAAATTTATAGGTTAATACTATTGATATGTCCACAATCCATAATGCTTAAGATTTTTGTTACTGGAAGGTATGTTAGCATTTATCTAATTGTTGTATTCTATCACAACTGCATTTCATATCATTTCTTATACATTGCACAAGTCTTTAAATTTCTTAATCTATTTGTTGTCTATCAATGGCATGTGTTTATTGCCCTAAAATTCACATTATTCTTTCATCTTTGGAGATGATACTCAAGCCAAACAATCCTCTTTTATGGATATTTTCACGCCATTAGGTCTTGTATAAACTTGGCATGGCTCAAAACATTACTTTCACCATCGATTAAAGAATGTTTCTATTTTTAATGGTAATTGTACTTCTTCTCTCTCCCTCTTCATTTCCATGCATATAGAATTTCCACGATTCCCAAAATTCTAAATACCTTTACAATTGCACATTTTCATGGTGTGTCACCTTTGCTAGCATTTTAACTGTATATAATGTAAGGCTATATATCTTTTATTACATCTCTTATTTCACAACTGCATGACAATTTATTAAAAAAAACTATAGCATTGGGGTATGTGCAGGATCATCATGGAAAAAACAAGCCCTTAAGTGGCGGTAAAATTCAGAAAAATTAGAGTAAGGAAACTTGACATAAAAATTTGAATAAGTTATCTATATTATTTCAAAAATATGCAGGAATAGAATCTGTAGAAAATTGAATGTAGTTTCTAAAATACTAGGTTTATTTAAAAAAATAAAAATTCTATTTGGTGAAAATTTGAAGTTTCAATGCAGTAGTACTTAAATTTCACGGAAAAAATGAGAAGTAGGTGTCTGTCTGACCACCCTAACCACCATAAAATGATAAAAAAAAATTATAATACTTTAGATATAACTAGAGGACTCATGTCCTGATGTGATGCATATTTTTTTGTAATTTGTTTCCAAGTAAATAATTAATTATGATTTTTTTATTACAAGTTTTAAGAAATATAAAAACTCGTATGTTTGACCACCTTAACTTGGTCAAAACTTCATGAAATTCATTTTTTTTTAATCCTATAGTATGTGAAGCATAAAATGGGACACATGTTTCAGATTCAAAAAAATGTGATATCATTTGACAGCTATAAATGTTTTTCAATCAAGAATTTAGTCATAATTCAAATAGAAAATGAATAATAATTATTTATTAAATTCAAAGTAAAGTGCAATTTATATTGGTGGAAAGCTAAGAATCTCCTTTAAAAACCATTTTTGTTTCATCAATTTTGGGTAAAAAAAAGTCATCAGCCACATGGACCATCATATCACTTACATATCACCACTTTTTGGCCCATCATGATCCTACACATAACCATTGATTTAAAGACAACAAATTTTCTCAGGTCCCAAAGTATTGTTTTCACCATAGATCAAAGTGATGCAAAATTAATGCTTTTGCTCGGGGGTTTGGTGAGATCCCACGAGGCTCCATGACCCAATATGGTAGGGTGGAGAGCAGGCCTCCTTTTTTCGTTTTCATACTGTAATCCATTCCATGCACATGGTATGCCAACATTTTTTAAAATTGCTGCATTCTATTACAACTGAATTACATATTACTTCTTATACATTGTACAAGTCTTTAAATTTATTGATTTATTTATTGTCTATGAATGGAAGTTGTTTGTTGCACTAAACTTCACATTATGCTTTCACCTTTACAGACCAAGCTCAAGTCAAACAATCCTCCTTTGTGGATGTTTTTAGGCCAATAGATCTTCTATAAATTTAGCAGGGCCCAAAACATTGATGTCACCATTGATTAAAATGGTGGATATATTTTTTTTCTTGGGGGTTTAGTGAGAACGCATGATGCTCCATGACCCAATATGGTAGGGTGGAGAACATGCCTTCTTTTCTTCTCTTTATACTAGATTTTTCTAGATGCACAAGCTATGTCTATATCTTCCAATCCTTCCATTATAGGTGAACTACATATTATCTACTATAAATTGCACAACTCTTTATATATCCTCATTTAGATATTATCTACCAATGACAGATGATCATTGCACTGAACTTCACATTTTGTTGTTATTGTTGCAAATCATACTACAGCCATAATGCAGATTTTGATCAAGTCATGTCTTATAACTGACCTCTCACAATTATCATACTGACTGCAAGATCAATTGCAATGTTCAAAGAAATAACTACATCCTTATAGACTCATATATTAACTGTGATAAGAAAAATTCATTTCACCATTGACCGAGGTGGTGTACAATGTATGTTCTTTCTTGGGGGTTTGGTGAGAGCCCATGAGGCTCCATGACCCAATATGGTAGGGTGGAGAGCAAGACTCATTTTGTTGTGTTCCATATTTTATTTACTATTATTTGGGTATGTGCAGGATCATCATGGAAAAAACAAGCCCTTAAGTGGCAATAAAAGACAGAAAATCAGAGTTAGACAACTTGACATAAAAATTTGAATAAGTTATCTATATTATTTCTAAAAAATGTAAAAACAGAATTTGTAGAAAATTGAATGTAGTTTCCAAACTACTAGACCTTTATTTTATTTTTTTAAATCTATTTGGTGAAAATTTGAAATTTCAATGCAGTAGTATTTAAATTTCAGGGTAAAAATAAGAAGTAGGTGTCTGTCTAACCACCCTATCCACAATAAAAGGATAATATTTTCTTATAATATTTTACATATAAGTAGAGGACTCATGTCCCAATGTGGTGCATATTTTTTTATAATTTTTTTCCAAGTAAATAATTAATTATGATTTTTTTATTACAACTTTAAAAAAATATAAAATCTCGTCTGTCTAACCACCTTAACCTGGTCAAAAATTCATGAAATTCATTTTTTTTTTTAATCCTATAGTATTCAAAACATAGAATGTGATGCATGTTTTGGATTCAAAAAATGTGATAGCGTTTGAAAGTTATAGATGTTTTTCAATCAGCCTATCAATTAGGACTTTATTCGTAATTCTAATAGAAAATAATAATAATTATTTATTAAATTCAAAGAAAAGCATAATTTATATTGGTGGAAAGCTGAGAATCTATTCTAAAAACTCTTTTCATTTCATCAATTTTGGGTTAAAAAGAAGTTGTCAGCCACATGAGCCATCATATGGCTTACATATCACCACTTTTTGGCCCATCATGATCCTGCACATACCCATTTTATTTTTTGTTTCTATCAATGGCTTTTGTTCTTTGGTTATGGTTGCAATGGAATAAAATATTTAATTTTATACAGTTTATCTTTCATCCCATTGGGTATTCTTCATTATTGTTCTCTGACTTAGGCAATATTGTTTCAACTCTGGATAAAGCATTATTGAGGAAAGAGTATTATTTTGTTTATTGTTCATGTTTAAATGTGCCTATCATTTTGCATAATATTTCTCACATAAGATTCCCAAAATATTTCTATGTTTCATAGTCCATATATTAAGTATATCTCCACATAGTGGAAACATATTGTCAACCACTGCACTCAATGCAAGAAACAATATTCCATAGAACAGTTAAAATATAGATTATTATTCCAACGATTCCTTAGTATATATCAATATTGTTTGCATCTACTATGGTGCATAGGTGTATTTGTAAATACGATAAATAAAGTAAAACATAACAAAATAAAGCACGGTCCATCACTACGATCAATTATGACATCACTCTTCCATATAACATTTAAAGTACAATCTACTATTCCCTAGGTACAGATATATATGTATCTATTGTTTTGTAGTCATGACCGCCACATGATAAAATAGTTAATCTTATACACTTTTTTCTTGTTTTCGACATGCCATTATTGTTCATGGTTCTCTAGACCTGGGTATGCTAACACGTTATTAATATGGTGCTTGTGGGGGAAATAATTTATGGTCTATGTCTTCCATTTTTTTGCTATGGTTGCAACATAGTAAAATTATGAATGCTATATAATTTATGGTGATTTCCATAAAGAAATCTTGATTTTTGTATTGTAATTTAGGGTGCATCATTTAATTTTCAACAACATGTTGTTGACAAGCCTACATTGTTTCAACATTGAACAACTTTTTGTTCAAAAAAGGTTGTATTGTTTGCACATATTTGCACATGCTCTTCCTCCCATTCCATCCCTGCCATTGGTGCTTCACTCCACCTATCGGCTCATCATTGCATGTCACTACATGCAACTGCTAGTTTATCTGTGTAGGGACAAATAAGCTTTGCCACTTTATTTGGACAAGCTAAAAAGCAACTTCTTGATTTTTCTTTGGTGATTCCAGAAGCTACCAGTAGCCCACAAGAATGGTCTAGAAGAACATTATAAATGGCTTACTACATTTTGGGCTTTAGGTTCGAGAAGCATTTTGCAATTTGGGCCCAAACTTTAGTTTATGATTTTTGGGTTCCAAAATGAATTACAATTTGCAATTTTCAAATTCACTTGCAATATATTTGACAACTTCAAAAAGATAAGAAGGTTGTTCATTTATTTATATAATAAACCACTCAATTTATTTGAACCAAGTACTATTGTAATTGAATAGAAATTTTTCAACTTCACATCTATAACTCTAGTCATAGGTGTAGCTATGGATGGTGCAAGTTTAACTTTCAAATATGAAAAAGAAGTATAACTTAGATACAATCATCAATTAAAGTGACACAAGAATTCATTTGAAAAATGTGACTAGTAAAATAGAAAACCAAGGTTATTAAAGAATCAAGGATAAAATATTTGTTAAAATAATGTATTTTTTAGAGTGGGTAGTAGTAAACAACCTACAGAGATGGGAGTTGAAGATTTCCTCTTTCGCTTTCTTATACATTGTTGAACTTCATCCAAAGGTGGATTAGCAACTGAAAAATAATGTTGAGAATGTTAAAATACTTTTCCTAAATGGATCATGCAACAAATAAGATTGAGAAACATAATGATAATTTAACCTACTTGATGGTGGGGGAATCAGATGATCTTGCACCCCAAAGAAGTAAACTTGCTCATAATCATGAAGTACTACAATGTAGCGTCTATCCAATATAAATGATGCATTGGTTAGCCTTGATGGTAAATTAAATGCCAATGATATATCTTTCCACTTCCTGTCTTTGGTGACATAATAATAATAAAAAATAAGTAAGAAATTATTTCCAAAAATCATGAAAACAGAGTTGAATAGAGATTATCATTCAACACCAAATAAGATGGTATGACATAGTAGGCAATTACTTCACCTAATTTCAAACATAGACCAAGAAACTGTCATATAAGATAAAATAAGAACTCTTACATATCCCATAATCATTACAATATCAACTAAAAATGATTTAGAAAATTACCTTGATGTGAAATTCCACTAAAAGAGAAAAATAATCACAAATGATGAATACCATTATCTTCATGCAAAATTGAACATTCTTATTTTGAAATTATTTACAAAAAGCATTAAAAAAATTTATTTTTTGTTTCCTTGCCTACCCATTGGGATTGTACTTATTGATGATTTACTAATCCATTTCACCGCGTAGTTTTAGCTAGCATCACCAAGGTCATTATATATGGGATTAGATTAGTTAACATGTTGCAATGTTAAAAAGGTTAAAAGATAACAATATTATATGTTTTACATGGTGGAAAACAAGTTGCATCCAAATTAAAGATAGAAAGGTTATCAAGTGTGTTAGTAGTTCAATAATATAGCAACCCAACCAAAAATCAATGGACTCAAGTTTGAATCATAGTTTTAAAATATATTAGAGATAAGTTTAAATTATAATGCATGAGTTAATAAAAGAATAATTCTAAGTAAAAATTACTCTATTATTGGGAATTTGGGACCAGTATTCTTAGAGAAAGGGAATTTTCCATGAATGATGATGTACCAGTTTCCTTGTAGTTATTACGCCTTCAACGTGAGGGAGACCACTAGTGGAGAAACTCCTTAATAGGGAATTGATGCGTATTCTAAGTAGTACAATTACCTTAAGAAAAATTTTACTTACATGTTATTTTGTTTACCTTATTTGAAAATTTATAATCCACTTCTTTTAATGACAATTTATATTCCAATTTTTTAAATATGATGTTCAAAATCTCTTAGAAGTTTGCAAGGATAAATAGAAATAAAGGATTCCCGATTGCTATTCACATTTTCATCTACTCCATTGGACAACATTTAGACGAAAGTATTACAATGTATTGTGTTTGTATGTTAATTGGAAACATGGAATAGAGATACTAGCCCTATAAAATTACTATTGCAATTGTTTATAAGGGATTCCTTGCATGTTATTTTCCAATCACCATGCAATAAGCTTGGTGAATAGTTATAGAAGAGTTTTAGACTACAAGGGTTTGAAATCCTTACTTAGAGATACCTAACTAGTTCCCTTGCCTTGACTAAATCACATGCAAACTATGTGGTAGTATCACTAGTAGTCGCATGAATAGGTATGCAACAATCAACTGATAGGGTTCCACTGCAAATGGCTATTCTATGGTAAGTAAGAAACAAAATTATTTTCGGAATGCAATGTGAAATATAAATAATGAGCAATATTTGCAATTGTTTGATTCAAGAAAGGGAAAGAGTGTTAATAATCCAATATGAAATAACGTGAGGTTATTTTATAGTAGGAAGTAAATCTTATGATTTTGGATTTTACCTAGGATAAAATAGGTGGAGTAGATCATAATGAAGAGAGATGTTGGAAAATTAATTTATATATTATTATGAATAATAAGATGGATAGATCAAGCATATCAATACATATGTATTAAAGTTAAAGTGAACCTATGTGTGCATTGAAATATATCAATTTGAATCACCTAACTTGAATATATTATAAATCACCTAATTTTGGTTAAATGTCTTTATTTAATTGGAGCATTGGAAATCATTTTAAACCTCATATTATAGTCCACTTCTTCATTCTTAGCTCACACGCAATGCATGCGAGATCAAGAACCATTTGCATAAAATGAAAAATTGATCTTTATGTTTCCACATCAAAATTTATTAGTTGGAAATTGATTATAAAAATGTAAAATAAAATCATAGGTCATGTTGAATGAATCTTATTAATTGCAATGTATCCAATAATTTTAGTTTTAAGTAATTAATCATCAATAACTTTTTTCTTAAATTAATATAAAATATTTAATAATTTTAGTTACAATTCTTAGTTAAAATTGATTTTAATTAATAATCTTAGGAATTCATAGTAAATTAATTTTCAATGAGAACTATTTTTTAATAAATTTATTCTTAAAAAATGACAATTGGAAAATTAAATAAATTTTTTAATTTTAAATAATTAATATTTTTAATAATAATAAATTCTCTCCAAAATTTAAGGTATGATATAATTTATCTCTATTTTAGTTTTATATTTATTAGACCTAGATGCACATTTATATTTGATCTTTTTGTCTAGGTTAATCAATCAATTGACTGATTATTATTTAATTGTCTTAAGATACATATGGATACAAATACATGACAAACTTGAGATTGTGGATTAACTAATATTTATGGAAATGATAGAAAATTAAAGGATTCTCCCTTTTTAAAGAGTTATTAGTCATGCCTTTAATTACTAATATTGAATAAAAAAACATTCTTTAAAAAAGTTAGTCCATAACTTTAGGTATGGCATATTTGTTGTAATGCTTATGTGGTACTAGATATTTTATTACTTTGATGCTATTTATTGTGATTATTTTCTATTTGAATATTAGTTTTTGATTAGATAAGCAGGGAAGGGCCCTAACCCTTACAAAATGGAAAAAACAAAGCCAAACAACTCAACAAAATAGACTAAACCAACACAGCTAAACAACATAAGACTAGTCAAAAACAACAAACAACGAGAAAATTTTCAAAGAACAAAGCTTGAAACAATCAAAGCCTTAGAGGGCGAGTTAAATGAGACCGTAAAATTCTTAGAAGAATTATGGGTATGTGCAGGATCATCATGGGCCAAAAAGTGGCGATATGTAAGCCATTTGATGGCCCATGTGGCTGACGACTTTTTTTTTACCCAAAATTGATGAAATGAAAAGGGTTTTTAGAGGAGATTCTTAGCTTTCCACCAATGTAAATTATGCTTTACTTTGAATTTAATAAATAATTATTATTCATTTTCTATTAGAATTATGAATAAAGTCCTTATTGATAGGCTAATTGAAAAACATCTATAACTTTCAAACGATATCACATTTTTTGAATTTGAAACATGTATCACATTTTATGCTTTGTATACTATAGGATTAAATAAATAAAAATTGAATTTCATGAATTTTTTACCAAGTTAAGGTGGTTAGACAGACGAGCTTTTATATTATTTAAAAGTTGTAATAAAAAATTCATAATTAATTATTTGCTTGGAAAAAATTATAAAAAAATATGCATCACATCGGGACTTGAGTCCTCTACTTATATCTAAAATCTTATAAAAAAATATTATCATTTTATTGTGGTTAGGGTGGTTAGATAGACACCTACTTCTTATTTTTACCCTGAAATTTAAATACTAGTGCATTGAAATTTCAAATTTTCACCAAATAGATTTTTTTTTAAAATAAAGGTCTAGTAATTTAGAAACTACATTCAATTTTCTACAGATTCTATTTTTACATTTTTTTGAAATAATATAGATAACTTATTCAAATTTTTACGTCAAGTTGTGTAACTCTGATTTTCTATCTTTTTATTGCCACTTAAGGGCCTATTTTTTCTAGGATGATCTTGCACATAGCCTTCTTCTTCTTTCTATGAACCGTTGTCCAAGGAGAATCAAAAATTGAAATTGAGAAATTTTGAACAAAGGGAAAAGACACCCCTCCAGAGTAGCAGACAAGAGGAACAACTGATATTTCAAGTAAAGCATCTGAAACCAGGCCTGAAGCCATATGATTTACAACATCATTTTCTAAAACAAGGGCTGCAAGAGAAGTAATACTAACAACATTAGGAATAACTGAAACTAAAGATCACCCCACAGTATCCACAAAAGGTTTTGAAACTTTTTCCAGAATAGGAGCAATAGGGGAATTTACAGGAGGAGCAACAACCGACTCATTAGAAAAAAAATTATTCATTGATTTTGAAGGATACCTTGATTCTTCATTAGAAGAATAAAAATCAGCAATAGGATGTACTGTTAAGTGTTCACAAAGTGAGTTCTTCCACCAAGTAGCAGAGGAAGCAGGGTGGGAGCCACGAGAGCAATCACAAGCCAAGTCACCAACAAAAAAAAAATGTTTGTAGTGAAAAGGAAGACCCTCATAGTCCACGATATAAGACCTTGACCAACCATTAACCTGCAAAACTACCTCACCAGGTAGAGCCTTCAAAATATCAAACTCCATCAGGATCCTAGTAAAGGAGGTGTGAGTAAAATTCTTGGAAGCCAAATCTGCTTTCAAGAATCTTCCAAGAGCATTTCTAATGCCCTCATAGGTAGAGGAGCACCAAAACTGTAAGGGAAGATAAGGCAATCTTACACAAATAGGTACCACATCTAAGGGTTCATTTAAAGGATTAAAAAAATGAACCCAATGTCTAATGGAGAGGGGATGAGAATCCCAAACCCACAAACCATAGTCTAAAATATCCTTCCTATCCTTAAGAGAGCTAAAAATTACAACAACAAAAAAAAACCCTAGCATAAGGGTAAATGTCCATCAGACCATCAACCAAAGGAGCCCAATGGTTTGTGATCCAAAGGTGAAAATTAGGGAGGGAAGGACATAAGCAGAAAAACCTATAGATGAGAGCATTTTTTGAGGAAAAAGCAATATTTTAACAAACCTCCTTACCTAAAGAGACAATAGGAACAACACCTGCACACATCAAGGGATGCACAAAACCATCCCTTGGCCTCTTTAGCTTCACAACATCAACAAATGAAGGCTGGGGACTAGGAAAATCACTCCAAGGAGAAGCCCCAACCTCACCCACATCAATTGAGGATAAACCCACAGCCACAAATGTGACACTAGTTAGGGAAGAACCCGTAGCCATAGAAGCAACAGTTGGGGAGCCCGCAACCACAATGCCACCACGTGATGGGAGGACAGAGCCAAAGGCTGAAGGGTACACACCACTCAACAAAGAAACATCTACAAGAAGGGGAACACCCACAGAAGCTCCAACAATCGCAAGAGAAGCTTCCAAATCCACCATGAGATCCACCCTCGGTGGAGACACACCAGAGGAACAGGGGAGGCCAGGAGAGGATGCGACAACAGGGCAATTTAAAAAATTTCTTGGGTTGGATAAATTGGAGCTAACGAGAGAGTGTGTAGCCATACCTCTCAATTTCTATGATTCATTTATTTGAATATTAGTTATGATGGTCATCACTAATGACTTTTTGAAAAAAGAAAGATATTTAATATTGAATACTTTTTATAAGTACTATTTAGTCCATAATTTTAGAAATAAAATCATTATTATGCATATTTTTTATGGGTTAGTAGTAGTCAAATAAAATAATGACAAGTAGAAAGGATTCAAAAGTAGTCAATTACAAGGAAATTGAAATTAAAAATATCATTTTTTTATGAATTGCTTCTAGTAAAAACATGTTCCTTAATTTGTGTATGAACTAAATAAAAAGGACTTGGATAAAATAAAATAATAAATGGATGAAAAAATAGAATAACAACTTCAATTGTTGTCCAAATAAAAATAAATATGTAAATACATTTATTTAGGAAGAAACTGAAAATATTATATCGATAAATTTTATACCATTTGATGAGCACAAACAGGATTATATAGGGGAAAATATCACTTAGGGAGTAAATATTTTCATAGTCCAATCAAAGACTCACTCAAAACATATTTGATCCAAAATAAATAAACAGACCTCACCAAAAGAAGAATGTGATGACATGATACACATATTTTGCATTGTTAGAATAATTGAATTAAAAGTTTGTGTGAGGGGGAGAATGTTAGACAAATGACAAATCAAACATGAAAAATCAAAGAATCTAAGCTAAGATTAACATATTAATCTAAGATCTTAACCTATACTGTATACAAAATAAAACTAAGATATGGGTATGTGCAGGATCATCATGGAAAAAATAGGCCCTTAAGTAGCAATAAAATTCAAAAAATCAGAGTTAGGCAACTTGACATAAAAATTTGAATAAGTTATCTATATTATTTCAAAAATATGTAAGAATAGAATCTGTATCAAATTAAATGTAGTTTCTAAACTACTAGATTTATTTATTTATTTTAAATCTATTTGGTGAAAATTTGAAATTTCAATGCAGTAGTACTTAAATTTCAAGGAAAAAATAAGAAGTAGGTGTTTGTCTGACCACCCTAACCACAATAAATGATAATATTTTTTTATAATATTTAAAATATAAGTAGGGGACTCATGTCCCGATGTGATGCATATTTTTTTGCAATTTTTTTCCAAGTCAATAATTAATTATGAATTTGTTATTAGAAATTTTAAAACATATAAAAACTTGTATGTCTAACCACCTTAACTTGGTCAAAACTTCATGAAACTCATTTTTTTCTTTTTTAATCCTATAGTATGTGAAGCATAGAATGTGATACATGTTTCAAATTCAAAAAATGTGATATCGTTTAAAAGCTATAGATGATTTTCAATCAGCCTATCAATCAGGACTTTAGTCGTAATTCAAATAGAAAATGAATAATAATTATTTATTAAATTCAAAGTAAAGCATAATTCATATTGGTGGAAATCTGAGAATATCCTTCAAAAACCCTTTTTGTTTCATCAATTTTGGGTAAAAAATAAGTCAACAGCCGCATGGGTCTACATATCACTTAGATATCGCCACTTTTTCGCCCATCATGATCATGCACATACCCATATCCTAAGATGCATAAACGAATATATTATTGCAAAATGAATGTGTAAAACAACCTAGCATTACCATCACATAGTGGGGTGTATTCACCTAATGTTGAGTTGTTCTTATCACAACAAAGCCTCCAAAGTTCATGTGCAAAAGCTTGATGAATGGTTGTTTTGGTTGGTAGATCGAAGAAAGGTGAAGCTCTATCAATGGTGACAACACTTCGTTGCTCAATGTATGTTGACTCTCTGATCCTTATTTGTGAGGAAAGGGGTTTGTTATATAGAAAATGAGATTTGAAATGGATGATCCAGATCATTTTGAATAATATCTAGATCACCGGTCATAGTATGTTGAGAGGAATTAGACATGAGAAAAAAGTGTAAAGTTGATTGCACAATTTGGGTGATTGAGAAAGATATTGGCTACTCGGGGATGTGATTGATCAGTTAACAAATTTAGATTGATCATTCAGGATTATGATGACTTAGTTAGGAATAGTGATGGCTTAGTTAGGAATGTGATGGCTTAGTTAGGAATTGTGATTGATTAGTTAACAAAATGGATTGTTCAGTTAACAATTTGGATAGATTAGTTAAAAAATTAGATTGCTTAGTCAGTAATCATAATTTTATCAATCAGAAAGTGGGTGAGGAATAAGAATTAATTGATTTAATTAATTAATTCCTTTTTGGAGTTGAATATGAAAATCAAGTTTGAATTTTGGAAACAAACTTGCATTAGTTTGATTTGATTTTTGATAATTGATTTGAATAGTTTGATTTAATTATTCAATTTTTTTAAGGCAAAGTGTTGTAATTAAATTATTATTTAATAATTTAATCCACTTAGAGGAATAAGGTGATTTAGTGATGTAATTAAATAATTGCCATTATTTAATCAATTAGGATGAAATAAAGTGGGATTAGGACTGTTGGTGTTTTTTCTTGCTAGGCCCAGATATCTCTAAAGGGATGCCATGCCTTATACTTAAAAATATTCAGGGATAGGAATCCGACACAATGAGAAAAGATCTTGAGGCCTTTGCTCCTACTCTTTAGGCTTTGTGGAACCAAGGAGTGTGTTCCTTAGTGTGTTCCTATGATTTCCATTGTCTCAAGAACACTTCTATACACATATTTGTCCCTATTGAGTGCAATTAGATATAATTTATCAAAGGCTTGACCAACCTTAAACAAATGACATCTAATTTTCTAGGAACATTTGGTAACTTCGATATTTGCATCTCATCATGAATAGAATATGAATTAATTATTGTTCTGACCTTGAATCCATAAATGGGTATTCTCGAGTTCCAATAAACTATGAGGATCCTAACTGAATAAGAAAGTGCCTCATCAAATTGGGAAGGACTCAAGCATGAAAGATTCAGTCATGTGCAATACTTCATCTTGATAAGGGTGAACATTTTTACAATACATTACATTAGAGAACTTCACTCTATTTAAAGCATCAATACTTATCAAATCCTTAGCCCATTATCACAAACTTATAGTTCTTCCTTAAGCATTTAATTAACTCATTGAGCTAAAGAAAGCAGAAGAATCATACATTTTCTAACAAACCTTTGAAAAGAAAAATGAAATTACACTTGTTAATTTCACTCATAGTCTATCATAACAATGCACAGGAGAGAACATATTTTTTTTTTTTTAGATTTATTTCGATATCAGTCACTATATAAGACCATTTAAGAAGATTTCATACATATTCCCTACCCAAGACAATAAATGGCATATTCATCAAGAATTCAACATTCTGTGTGTTCACTCTACCCTACCTAAATCTTACTGGACTCAACAATATAACCCTTGCAATGAGCCTTGAGATATATTTTATAACATAAGGGAGAAAAAAACATCAAGCTCATTGCATTTACATTTCACCAAAAAAATAAATTTAATATAGAATTTCATCCACATTCCAAAAATCCCAGACAGTTGGATGTAATCATTTTATCGCATAAGGGAGTCAAAACTATTACAACCCACGTAACCAGTTGGTGTGACCATGCCCATAGGAAAATTCCATCAGAGAGCTCATCGTCCACGTCCACATCGAACCCCAAGATAACCAACATCAACATCACAACAAAAAATGAAAACCCAGAAAAACACACCATCACCCAGAACCCGGAACAACTCCACGACCATGGTACAAATGACCACTTCTTGTCTTTGCCTTAGGGGGAGGTGAAACAACCACCTGAACTTGATCATGAAACTCCTCAGCAATATATTTTGCAACATTATATGGTGCCACCACGATAATTGGAGAAACTACGAGGACCTCTTCATTAACACCGACCATTTACCTATTCATTAACACCGGCCATTTTAGTCAAAGCCGTGAGGAAATAACTTTAATTAGATTTAGACTTTGCGTCACTACCACTAGAATCATCAGAGACATGAATGGGTGAATTGTGTCAACCCATAGTGCCATGACCGTACCTTAACTTAGTCTTTGATCATCTCTTATACTATGTACGTTTCCTCTCCTTGTCAAGCACCGTCACCTCTGACCTTGCAACTTGGCCCTTGAGCTAAGAGCTGCACTTGGTGACCCCTGAGATGGGCTTTATACTTTCTATCTTTGGGCTGAGAGAGCTTTGAAGACTATCTTGTTCATCTGATGGGAAATTGCCACGAGATTTTTGAACATTACCCCTAGTTGACTTACGCACTGTTGATGGAGATGCAGTCGACTTGCTCATTTTTCACCAAGACTCAAACCTTCACAGGAGAAACCACTCGAACACAGAGCACTCTAGAATCTTAATTGCTATGATGATAATGAAAAATCCATTATCCATATTTATTTAGCGAATTGATGAAATGATCATCAATGCTCTAATTGAAGCATGAGTGATCATTCGTTCGCATCTACATCATCACCGTTAACTCCCAAGTACATGGAAATTTGTGTACAGTCCATCATAATCACCATGAAATAGCACTTCGCACACATGAAAGTCAGGTTGATATCCTTCAAAGAGATTGCACCATTAATGATCACCATTTGTAGAGCCTCATTAGCCATCACATGGAAAATTCTGTATTTTGAATATGAGTCATCGATGCACTAGTGCGTTGGCTTATTTACCAGCTCAGATTAAGTCAAAACATTTGAAAAATTCTACACCATCATATGGAAAATCAATCAGCCTATGGTACTTCTCCCATTCAGAAAACATGTATACCACCCACGGCCCCATTTAGCCTCCTTGTGCTACCAACCAAAACCACGTGGCACCATCACGTAGGTTGCACAAGGCATTAGGTGAAACCATTTAATATTCTACAGAGTGTGCATGCTACGATTGAGATTAAGACTCATGGGTACATTAGATCCATCGATCCTCTACAATGGGAGATCAATACAACCATGGGAGATGGGTCCCACTCGAATAAAAAGATGTGTGGCATAATTCATTATTTTAATACTATGTGGCATGTGTGCAAGGGCTTGGATTTCACTAATTAAATTCAACGACTCAAACTTTTGCATGTGCATATTGTTTATTATGAGGAAGGGGCCATGGGGCTAGGTGATGGGCGATGACCCCTCAAATAATTAAAGACTTAAGGAATAAGTCTTTAGAAAATGAAATATTTTGGGCCAACCATAAAGTATAACAAATTTTGATGAATGCCTAATGACCGGTAGGCCAAAACAATGGGGCTATTAAAGACAATGGACATGATCCCATAAGTCATAACTAAGACAACCGGTGACTTGGTATAGTGGGTCAACATGAAAATATAATGCAAGGGTTTGATAATTTTGAAGAAATTTGAACAAGGGTGACAAACCCCTAAACCCTAGGACAACAATCAAAAGGGTGACAAAATTTTCCCTTGTAACCAACTAAAGTCTGTAAATTTTTGAAAGCTCTATCAGTGGCTCCATCTCAGGGATGCATATGCCTAGCGAGTATGGTGAGAATCCAAATCTCGGGTAGACGAAAACCAACCCAAAAACAACAAACCATGAGCTTATTCAAATAAGACAAGCAAACATAGTAGGAAAAGAACAAACCACACCTATATAAATACTCCACAAAACTATACATAAGTTCTTTATTGAGAGAGTTCATCCAATTCCACTAGCTTCAATTTTTAAGCCTTGCGTTTCAAGACCTTCCAAGCTTTGGAGATAATTCATCTCCTTATTAAAGTCTCTTCTTTCACATACCTCCATTGGATGAATACTAATGTTAGGAAATTACCAATAGTTAATACTACTTTGAAAAATACCAATTGCCTCATGCTTGCCTTGCTTATCAATCTCTAGCTTGTCTAGTTGAAATGGAAAAAGGAAGCATACATATTCCACTTGATCACACTCACTCTGCATATCAAATTTGAAACATTCAAAAACATTATGCATCAAACTAGTCCAACAATCCTCTGAAGAGTCAGAAGTGAGAGAGAAAAATGCAAGAAAGTCTTCACCCTACTTCACATAAATACCATCCCTATTGAGTGGAAATAAATCCATAATGATATCCTAGAGATGAGGAGTATCGGAAAAAAAATCAACCACACACTCATGTTGGCCAATATCATATTTGACACAATTCAATTGCTTTGCACCTGAGTCACCTGGCCATTCATCTTTTGTGAGCTTCAATGCCACTCCATAATTTGCATGTGCATCAGAATATGTAACTTGGTCACTAATTATTTGAACGCTTCCCTTATCAGTACACACATCACTCTTCAAGAATTTTCCACCAGACTTAACATCTACACACCGATTATCAACACCCATATCCTCATACCTTTCATCACTACTAGACTCAGAGTGCTCCTTTTCTTGTGATTGAGGCACTTGCAAGTTGATTTCATGGGAATAGTTAGATTCTTGGGAGAAACATTCAAGGACTCTGGTCTCCCCTGGATCCTTAATCTCATTATCCATACTAGTGCCAAATGTGAAGTTTTCATAGGCCTTATCATTAATGAACCTATTAGTGCATTTCTCGCAAACCATGTTCTGACCATATATCTAAAGCATCATCAGAATATTCAAAAAGTGGGTTATCCCTGTACCAAATATGGGATTCATCTTTATCAATAGGCATGGATGAATTTTTATCGAAGAGGGAGATTTCTATTATACTCATTTCTATCCAAGAAACCCTTGTCCATTGTATATGCAAGTGTATCTTTTGTAACTTTTCATTACCCATAGAATCCTTGTAATCTCTTGAAATAGGGTTTACCTTCATATGGTAGGGATATTCATAGTCATAAGGTTGATATCTTGATCTTTAGTAACAAACTAATCATAATCAAAGCTATTGGTCAGAACATTTGATGGTGCAACCATTCGGACCTAATCTAGCTCTCCATCCCTTACTACTTTCCAAGAGCCTAATTCAAACAAATCACCCCTTTCACCACAACAGGGATCATCACCCCTACCATTGTAAAGGTAATATACCCATACAACATTAGTGAATTGGTTGCAATCATCCAATTCTAATTCATTTTCTTCACCAGTTTGTACTACTCATTGCCTCTCCCTAGCAATATTAAGATCACTACTCTTTAAGAGAATTTTCTATTGTGCATTGTTACTTACAGTTCTTTCTACCAGCTACATCCAACTACGCACTTGGCCTAGACTTTTAGGCTTTAATTCATTTGGCAACATGCTTGTTCTCGACTAGTATATTTCAAAAAACAAGTCAATACATATTGACTCTTTAGGATTGACACCCTCTAGTATTTACAACAAAAGATCGACAAACCTATGGAATAGGTCATGGGGCAACTCACCCTGAACTCTCCTTATATCACATAATCTTCTAGCAGGAGAAAAATGATCAGATCGCTTCCTAACACTAGAGAGTCCTTCTCTTGGAGCTCACTTAGAGCAACACATAATGGTTCAGCTGGGACAATAGAAGCTATATCTTCTTGGAATGATTCCTCAATGATCACTTCTTCAACTAGAGTTACACAAACTATATCAAACTGATCAACATTAGTATCTAAACATCCTTTCATCATTGAATATTTGAGGTTGTTCTCAATTTCCATACCATTCTAGTATGCTTGGCATAGTGTTGTAGGCTCTTTATCTCTCAATAAGTAGCCCATATTTTTATCAAAATCCCCTAGATATACAACCAAACACTCTGCATCATTTGGTCTTATTCTTTCTAGAATATCACTTATTTCCTTTGTAAATCTAAGATTTAAAATAGGGACCAATTCATATTCATTATTATAAATTTCCATCAATCTTTTTCTTACCATACCTAGATTTATCCTTTCACCAAACTGTTCAACAAAAACATTCTTAAATTGATTCCATGAAACTATAGAACATGCTGGTAAATATGAGAACCAATATTTAGCATCATCTGTAAGAGACTGGACAAAAAAAATCATGACAACATCTTCATGATTTACATCATAATCTCCCATCAAATCCATGAATGTAAATGCCTAGAGGCTGATTCAGAGTTCTGCCCTATGAACTTGAGCAAATGTTCACTAAAATTTTTAGGAATTAGATTAGGAAAACCTTTAATACCATTAAAAGCTAGTGGCATAAACCTTTCAATAAGAAAATCCCTCAGAGGGCATGACAAAAATTGTTTACCTTGCATAGTCCTACTTGATATTTGTTAGGGAAAAATATTCAAGGGTGAAATTAACATACTTCGCATATCATCATTAATATTAGACACTAGAAGTATGAAAAGAACTACTATTATTCCCTGCCTTAATAAAATTTCATCTAATAGGTTATCATTTATCATCCCAAGCCTTGAAACCTCTCACACACTCCTGTCAAACAAAATAATGCTCTGTTTAAATTTATGAGAATACCTGTAAACTTTGTAGTAGTTGTTAACCTTTCCTTCTGACTGTAAATTCTGCAAATCTGGAAGTCTTCTTCAGAATTCAACTAGTTCTTTAGACAGATTCGCCACCTCTTTTACAGAGGAACAAACTTTAAGCAGTATGGAGTCCTTCTAAGAGTAAATCACGTTCTGGGTATTCTCCAACAACAGAGTCACTCACCAATTCTCTTACACTTTTCTGCAACAAAATATCTTCCAGGTCCAAAAATTTTCAACATTTGAACTTAAAGTTCAAATTCACTAACTGCTTGACTCTGTGATACTACCATCTGCTCTTGGGATTCCTCTCTTTCTTTTAAATTTCTCAGAAGTTCTCCCCAACAGAGTTGCCATTTCTATTGGTGTTTTCTCTTGCTAGGCCCAGATATCTCTAAAGGGATGCCATGCCTTAAACTCAAGAATATTCAGGGCTCAGAATCCAACACAACAAGAAAATATCTTGAGGCCTTTGCTCCTACTCTTTAGGCTTTATGGAGACAAGGAGGGTGTTCCTTAGTGTGTTCCTATGATTTCCATTGTCTCAACAGCACTTTTATACATAGATTTGTCCCTATTGAGTGCAATTAGATATAATTTATCAAAGGCTCGACCAACCTTAAACAAATGACATCTAAGTTGCTAGGAACATTTGGTAACTTTGATATTTGCATCTCATCATCAATAGAATATGAATTAAATAGTGTTCTGACTTTGAATCCATAAATGGGTATTCTCAAGTTTCAATAAACTATGAGAATCCTAAATGAATAAGCTAGTGGCTCATCAAATTGGGCAGGAGTCAAGCATGAAACATTCAGTCATATGCAATAATTCATCTAGATATGGGTGAAGGTTTTTATAATGCATTACATCATAGAAATTCACTATATTTAAAGCATCACTACTTATCAAATCCTTAGCCCATTATCACAAACTTACAATACTTAGTTAAACATTTAATTAACTCATTAAGCTTAAGCAAGCAAAAAAATCAAACATTTCAAACAAACCTTTGAAAAGAAAAATGAAATTACACTTGTTAATTTAATTCCTAGTCTATCATAACAATGCATAGGAGAGAACATACTTTAAATTTTTATATTTCTTTGGATATCAGTCATTACATAAAACCATTTAAGAATATTTCATACATATTCCCTACCCAAGACAATTAATGGTAGATTCATCAAGAATTCTACATTTTGTGTGTTCACCTTGCCCTACCTAAATCTTACTAGATGGTTGGATGTAATCATTTTACCGTGTAAGGGAATCAAAACTATTACAACCCACGTAAATAGTCGGTGTCACCATACCCGTAGAAAAATTCCATTAGATTCCTCGTTGTCCATGTCCACGTCAAACCCCAAGAGAACTAGCATCAACACCACAAAAAAAATTAAAAACCCAAAAAAACACACCATCACCCAGAACCCAGAACAACACCATGACCATGCTACAAATGGCCACTTCTTGTCTTTGCCTTAATGGGAGGAAAAACAACCACCTCAACTTCATCATCACACTCCTTAGCACCAGAGTCTACAACATTACATGATGGCACAATGGTAATTGGAGAAACTGCAAGGACCTCTTCATTAACACCGACCATTTTAGTCAAATTCATGAGGAAATAGTTGTAATCAAAGTCAATCTCTGTATCACTACCACCAGAATCATCAAAGACATCAATGGGTGAATTTTGTCAACCTAGAGTGCCAAGATTGTACCTTAACTTGGCCTTTGATCCTCTCTTATACTCTATAGGTTTCCTAGATCCTTGTCAAGCACCATCACCTCTGACCTTGCAACTTGGCCCTTGAGTCGAGAGATGCACCTAATGACGTCTAGGATAGGCTTCATACTTTCCATCTTTGGGCTCAGAGAGCCTTGAAGACTATCTTCTTCATCTGATGGGAAATTTCCACTAGATTTTGGAACATTACACTTAGCTAACCTACGCATAGTTGGTGGAGATGCAATCAACTTGCTCATTTTCCACCAAGACTCAAACCTACACAAGAGCAACCACTCGAACACAAAGCACTCCAGAATCTTATTTGCTATGGTGAAAATAAAAAATCCATTATCCATATTTATTTAGCGAATTGATGAAACAATCACAAATTCTCCAATTGAAGCACGAGTGATCATTTGTTGGTATCTACATCATCACCGTTAACTCCCAAGTACATGGAAATCGGTGTTCAATCCATCATAATCACTAGGAAATAGCCCTTTGCACACATGGAAGTCAAGCTAACATCCTTTGAAGAGGTTGCACCATTAATGGTCACCATTTGCAAACCTCATTAGCCATCACATCACCAATTCTATATTTTGAATATGAATTGTTGATGCACCAGTGCATTGGCTTATTTACCAGCTCAAATTGAGTCAAAATGTAAGAAAAATTACATGTCATCACATGGAAAATCATTCAGCCAATGGTACTTCTCCCTATCGAAAAACATGTACACCACCCATGGGCCCCATTCAGCCTCTTTGTGCTGCCAGCCAAAACCACATGGCTCCATCACACTGGTCACATGAGGTGTTAGGTGAAACCATTTAATATTTTGTGTGACGTGGACGCTACGGCCCAAATTAAGACTCATCGGTACATCAGAGTTGTTGATCCTCTACAACAAGAGGTCAAGCCAACCATGGGAGATGGGTACCACTCAAACAAAAAGATGTGTGGTACAATCATGCACACTACATGACCAAGCCAAAATTCATTATTTTAATACTACACAACGTGCACACATGGCTTGGATTTTACTGATTAAATCCAACGGCTCAGATTTCTGCACTTGCATATTGTTTATTATGAGGAAGGGGTCATGGGGCTAGGTGATGGGAAATGACCCCAAAAATAATTAAAGAATTAAGGCATAAGTCTTTACAAAATGAAATATTTCGGGCCAACCATAAAGTATAATTTTTTTTGATGAATGCCTAATGATCGGTAGGCCAAAACAATGGAGCCAGTAAAGACAATGGACATGATGCCATAAGTTGTAACTAAGACAATCAATGACCTAGTAGAATGGGTCAACATGAAAATATAATGCAAGGGTATGATAATTTTGAAAAAAAATGAACAAGGGTGACAAAACCCTAAACCCTAGGCCAACAAACACAAGGGTGAAATTTTTTTCCCTTGTAACCAGCTAAAGTTTGTAAAATTTTGAAAGCTCTATCAAGAACATTCAAGCAAATTTTTTTCTCACTTTATTTTTTTATTTTCGGCTTTACTTTTGTCTTTGGGAATATCTATGCACGAAGAGGTTGTTTTTCCAATGGGAGTGTAATATGCCATGTGGTGTCTACACACGCTTTATTAATCAATTTCTTCTCAGCTCAGATTCGGAACACGTGTCAGCTTGGCAGACAATTTCTTGAAACCACTTTTCATGAATCTGAGACTATCCGCCCATGTGACACATCATCTCTTCACTACTGAGGAGTTTTACCTTGGGAGTTTTCATTCAGAGTGTCAGAATGCATCCTGCCTTGTTCTAGAGAAGGATGTGAGTTGGTGCCTCAAGAGCCACCTGACCATTTGATGAGACCTCTGACAGGATGTTCTTCTAGGATCTGAGTGATTATGAGGGGAAATCCTATTAAAATATCTAAAGGACATTAATGCAGTAGTTGAAATTTGATAAGCAGGATTGCAGTGACCTAACTAAAATATTTGGGATCGGATTCTGATCTATCAGGTGTGGACATATGGCAGTTATTACTTCTAAATGAAGTTAGTGTTTCTCTCTCCTTGGCAGCTATAAATTGGAAGCGACAACATGTAAAAAGGGTTCTTGAAGTTTTCCTTTTGGAAAAATGTTTCTTTAGCTTTCATAATTATAGGAGTATTTTCTTTGAAGTTTACAGAACACTACACTCTGGCATGTTATGTCTTTTATATACTCAAACTATCATCGAACTGGAATCCGATATTTGTTTTAAAGTTCATTTAACATTTGAAGTACGATTTATTTAGGAGAAATATTTGAAACCGTGCATGATATGGCCTTTGTCAATATTTCCTTCTTTATATCTTCATCTATAATAGAACACTTTGTCTTGCTTAGTCTGAATAGTTTGATTATTAGATTTTCATGCTATTTGTGTGCATGATTAAGTTATAATCTATAGAAACTAGACTATGTCTATGGACTTCTTTGTTTCCTTAGTATGTTATCATTTTTTTCATGTTATGCTATATTAAGAGGAAGGGTTTATGTAGCTCTTGATTTTTTTCTATTTAACTTTTGGAACTTCTATGTTAGGTCGGATCTTAATACACACTTCCTATGGGTTGATTGAATGGTTGCATTGTGCTTGTATCTAGCCTCTGATGTTCATTCTCTTTTGAACAATGAACGGATGGGGTGTTTTATGTCTATCATGTCATTCATAGAAAAGAACTCATGGTATTGAAATGTTGTAAAAGTGTTGGGACATCTCCACTTTTCATGTTTTTCTATTTGCATTTCTTTCTACTCTTTCCCAAACTTAGAGAAGAGCCTACTTTCTATAAAAATCTCGGAGGTATTCAGTGAGGCGCATATTGTTCCCCCACTTGCTGAATTTCCCATAAGACTGTCCAAGAGGCGCAAGATTTGAGGGTAAAAGTACAAAGTTGTGTCACACTTTTATAAAGTAAATAGCCAACACTGATCCAACTTTTAAACTTGAATCACTAAAAAGTGATATATATGTTTTGAGTTTTGAAATGATGTAAACTAATAAAATATTTATTCTTTCGTATATTTTATGTTTGCATTTTTTTGAAAAATTAAAAAAATATTTGAATATAGGTTTTTTAATAAATTAACACTATAATTTAGTTGTTGATAAAATGCTAAAAAATGAAGTAACATGAAACGTCAACCTTTATATAGTAAATTTTTTTTTTTTTCCTTCAATTTTTTTGTGTGTATTTATAACTTGAATGTTTAGGGCATAGATTTTTTTTTTCCAATTTTGATAAATATATATTTTCAAATAAATATTAAAATGTGTGCGTATTAAAAATTAATTGTTTCCAATCGCCGTCAACTTTCATATAAATTATTTATCGAAAATAGAAAGAAAATTATACCATCTTGATATAGATTCTTATATCTAGGGCATCATTTTTTTTTTCATTTTTTTTAAGAAGTGTTACTATTTTTCCATGACATGGTAATCAATCTAATGTTTTGTGCTAATAACCTACATTTAGTAAAAATAAAAAGGAAAACATAAATAATAATTAAACTATTAAAATATATACATTTTTGAAAACTAAACTTATGGATCTACAAAAGAGCATTTTTATGTTTTAAGAAAATTGTTTTTTACCCTAGTAGAAGTTGTTGAAACATCAAGGTTTTTTTGGTAAATTAGACTCAAAGTGGTGTTAAATATGCATTTAGCCAACAATTTTAGTTGGAAAAGTTATGGACATATATAACTTAGCTAGAATGAAAATTACAAGATCATATGTTTGACTTAAATTAAAATTTAGTTAGAATTACTTAAATTCACCTATGCTAATAGGTCGGACAAAAGTGTGACATAAATTTGTGTTGATACCCTTGATGACCAATAGTTCTTTTTCTAGAATGCTTGGTGGGACAAGTTCTTAAGCCTTGATTAGAAGTAAAAAATACTTCTAAATCAGATTTTTAGGAAGAAAATTGGAGGTTTCATGCCCAGGGCTCAAACAAGAGCATCCTCAAAGGGTAACTTTCAGTACTCCTAACTACCATCCTCGATACCTAGGAGAAGAAGAGTCATAGGTTTTGTATCACCTATGAGAAGTAGTAGAGTAAGGAGCAAGAGTCGGGAGTTCGGAGTCTTATTCAATTCACTAGAGGGTCAAAGTTTCCAAATAAGAATACCAGTTTATCCAATCAATAAGAACCTTTGCTCCATGGCCCACGTAACCCCTCCTGCCCCCAAAAAACTTCATAACCTGGGACAGTAGTAGTCCCCTTCTACCACCTACTCCTCCCAATGTCTAGCCTGCCATACCCTCTAATGCCCTCAAAGCTATCTTGAAATTCTCTAGGCAGGACTTTGAAACCCCTTATAAGCACCCCCAAGACATAGCGGAAGTATGTAGAGTGCACAATATTGTGGAGGAGAACATTTCTATGAGATCGCTAGTTGCCTCTTTCAAAGGGAAGGTTCAAGATTGGTATAGATCTCTGAATTATAGCTCCATCACCTCATGGGACAACCTTAGAGAAAATATTTTTGAATGTTTTTCAGAGAAAGGAGATCATTCCTCACTAATGCACCAATTGATCACCATCAAGAGAGCCACACAAGAAGCTATGAGTGACTTCAACACTAGGTTTAATAAAACTTGGCAGAGGATGCCAACAACTGCATGACCTCAATCTGCCATGGCCCTCATGTTCTACTTAAAGGCTATCAATTCAGATATCATTATCCTGATAACTTCCATGGGAGGAGATACCTTATCTGATGCCACAAGGTGGCAGTACAAATGGAGAATAGTTTGATTGATGCAGGGAAGCTTTCACTGTGACCTCTGATGCCTATTTTTGTGGGAATCTTAGGTGCACCACTTCGAGAAGAGACTAATTCAAGCACTTCCGCAACACAGGTGAAGGGATCATCTCTACCCTAGTCTATGTACATGTACCCTACCGCTCAATGGAGCACATCAGGATCCTCCTCTGTGGTAGCAGACATAAATGATATGAAGAGTCTGATGCTGTTTTTTTCTAGTGAGTTAGTTTTCATCAAGCGACCACAAGAAGTCCCTCCAAAGAAAGCCACCCAAAATTACTAGGGAGCAATGCCATTTTATCAAGTAGAATGCATACCAAGGACATCAGATTCAGAGAGGCCAGCAGGTGGCTCCCACCAACCAGATAGTTCTAGTCACCATACTGTTATAGACAGTCAAAGATAGCCACAACAAAGAGTTGATTCTAGGTCAAAATAACCTGGTAGATGATAAAAATGCATGGTCTTTTCCCTGTAATAATAGTCATATGCCTCGAAATTGCCTGAAGGGAAACATGCAACAAAGGATAGCGGAGCAAAGGAACAAAGGTGTGTAGCCAAATATGGAATGATATGAATCTTCTAAAATGGAGAATTCTCATTTTAGAGTGCAAAAGAAAGGGATGTCCATTAAGAAAGAATTGGACATCGTACTTGATCAAACACTTTTTTTTGGATTGAAGAAGAAGATGTGGTATTTTCAAACGAAGCTTCGATAACCATTACTCTGCATGTATAGTCGGATTACAACACTAGATACTAGAGAAGGCTCACAATAGAATATGTGCCACAAGCTCCACCTCATCCTTAATCTCACCAACCATCATCATAGGAAAGACAACTACCTTAGCCAACTCAACAACAATAGATCCCACCATCACTCAAAAAATTGTTAGATAAGATATCAAATCCATTCATGATGAACCATCTCCCCCCGAAGCCGAGAGATATTTTTCCATTCAAACCAAAGGCCCCACTAGTCAGAATGGTCAATGTGGTGGAGCAGCTAAAAAAGGAACCTATCAGTGTGTCTCTATGGGATGTAATATCCATCCAAAATCAAAATACATTCCTTTGGGAAGCATTGAAAATGAAGAACCAAGATCGCAAATGGATGAACCTATGTCGTGTGATTAGAGTAAAGATAAAGGTGCCACATCATATCCTCAAATTTTGAAAGCTTCAACTTATAAAAAAAATGCGAAAAACATGAAAGAGAAAGAGGTTAGCAAGCTGAATCCCACTCATTTCCTTTTAACATAAATTGGGGGAGATAAAATTTTGCACAATAATATGATTGACTCGGGAGCCAGTACAATGGTCATGCCAAAGAAAGTGGTTGATACCTTAATTTTCAAATGCAAACCTCTAGAAAAAGGAATCATGCAGTTGGACAAAAGGAAGGTTCTGAGAGTTGGTCAAATAAAAGATTTGTCCTTGACCCTCTTTTTGTGCCCAAGCTAGATAGTCTTGCAAGAGGTAGTGTAAATAGATATTCCCTCAATCTTGAGGATGTGTCTTTCCAAAATATTTGACTACAAAATTGGGTGAATATTTGGCATTGGACTAGTCCCATTTGATATTAAGAACCAAGCATGGAGAAAAGATGAATATTATCTTAGAGTCTTTACACCCTGAACAAATAGTAGACAATTCAGTCCTTTGTTTTGAGGCAACACATACCTCTTTCTTAAGATAAGAGGGATATTGTGTGAAAATTCTAGAAGATGAAGAAGACACAAGTGAGCGGACTCCTGAAGAAGTTCTCCTCAACTAGTTCATCGACTCTGACCCATTCGATAATTTCCATGCCATAGGATTGGGCATGTATGTAATATTTGATGATGACCTAGTCTTTCAAAAACTGATTAAGGATCGATAAATTTATGATGACCTGATAGACAATTGTCTATGGACCCTATAATTTGATAGCGTTAAATTCAAAGTCGATTCTGGGGCAAGAGTTTGATTGCTCTCTCCAATAGAATTTGAGACTCTTAAGACTTATAAAATTCTAGTTTTTGTGCTCTAATAATGATGTAGAATATGAAGCCTTGATCCACGATCTGCTTCTTGCCGAGCGGATGGGTGCAAAGAGGTTGTGAGTGTTCAGAGATTTTGATTTGATAGTGAACCAAGTTTTAGGGCAAGCAATTGCTAAAAACATGAGAATCAAGGCCAATAAACATTAGATATGCGATTTCATTGAAGGTTTTAAAGATTTCAATGTGCAATTCATTCCCCAATTTGAGAATAGCATAGCCGACTAGATGGATTCAATCAGATCACAATTTGATCTGACTTTTGACCCAAAGCATAAAGTAGTATAAATAATTATCCGACCGTCAATTCCTAATAGTGATCAGAATTGGTACGTGTTCGAGGATGATGCCCAAATAGCTACCTTCATCCAGAAGTTGGAAGGAGTTCCTAACTATTCATAGCCATAAGTTCATGCCTCCCGAAGGGTAGGTCATCTAGCTAAAATGAAATAAGCCCCCTCGAGGTTTAATTTACCTTAAAAATCTCTTTGATTGTGAAGATGCGAGGAGTGGAAAGAAAAGGTTCACAACTGATGGAAAGGATTATGAAGAGTTATATGTCGGAAATACTAGAAAGCTAGAAGTCAGGAGAAATGTTCTGTGGGAGGATGAAAAAATGTTAAGGGATCTTTGTTCTAAGTATACCAGAGTTATAGCATGGACTTATGATGACCTTAGAGGATACAATCTCGATATAATCCACCATACCATTGATTTGGACAAAGGGTTGAAACCAACTTCTGACTGAATCAGAGGCCTATTAATCCAAAGGTTGAAGCATTGATGGCACAAGACCTCAATAAATTAATCTAGTCTCGAATCATTTACCCGATTAAAAACTCAACTTGGGTGTCTAATCTAGTACTGGTTCAGAAGAAAAATGGTGACATCCCGCTTTGTGTCAACTTCCAAGACCTTAATAAGGCCTCACTAAAAGATCACTACCCTTTGCCATCCATCGATCAGATCTTGCAAACGGTAGCCAGGTCAGAGATTTTCTCATTGCTTGATGGTTTCTCATAATACAATCGGGTATATGTCAAGGAAGGTGACCAACATAAAATGATGTTTACCACCAAGTGGGGAATGATTGCATATGCAAATATTCCCTTCAAACTCTCAAATGTTGGCATGAATTTTTAGTAGGCTATGGACATTGCTTTCATGAGATTGATCAATTCAATAATTATGATTTATTTGGGTGACCTAATAGTATTTTTAAAGTTAAAGTTTGATCATTTTGATCATCTAGAATAGGTTTTCTAGAGGTTCCAAAAGTTCAGGATTTCTGTAAATCCCAAACAATGTATTTTCATAGTACCTCAAAGTAAGCTACTTGGCTTTGTAGTATCCAAGGAGGGAATTGCAATAGAACTCAAAAGAGTGAAATCTATAATGGATTTACCCTTACCAATAAATTAGAAAGGGATACATTGTTTCTTAGGAAAGATTAATTTTGTCAGCCGGTTCATTTCAGACTTTGCAAGCATCGCAAGACCCATCACATTTATGCTCATGAAGAATTTAATGTTCAAATCGACCCTGAAAGGAAAGGTAGCTTTTCGGAAAATAAAGAAGGCTATTTCTGCTACTTCGGTGCTAGCCAATCTAGAATTTTCTAAAGATTTCTTGCTATATGTATACAATAGTCAACATAGCATAGATTTTATGCTCACTCAAAGGGATGAAGAAGAAAATGGGTAGCATCCGATTTCTTTTCATTCAAGAACTCTCAAGGGTTATGAAACCAAATATAATTTTGTAGAAAAGGAGGCATTTTCCATTGTCAAGAGCCTTAAGAAGTTCTGACACCTGGTGTCAGCCAATAAAATCACCAACTTGGTTTTTCACCCTAGTGTAAGGGAATACATTACTGAGGGAGAAATAACTAAAAAAAGAACAAATTGGATCACCAAGATCCTGGAGTATGATGTGGATATCAAGCTGACCAAGCTGGTGAGGGGAAGAGGCCTTTGTCAATATCTTACACAAGAGTCAGGTTCTGAAGCCGAAAAGGAGATTGGTCAAGTCTACTCAAATTATTTTGAGTCTGATGACTCCTGGGTGGCAGATCAAACACTATATATGTAGAAGGAACACTAACTGACAACCCTCCCATTTCACAAACAAAGATACTACTAACTGCAAGGAACTAGGTATGTATTAATTGAAGGAATTTTATTTAAAATAAATAATGAAGAAGTATTACTCTGATGTCTAGACAAGAGACATGTAGGAAATGTTTTGACATAATTCCATAGTAGTCCTAAGGGTGGATATTTTTCCACTAAAACTACCATCTTGAAAATCATGCAAGCGAGATACTATTGGCCCTCAATATTTTCTAAAGCACACCATTTATTGTAGAAGTGTACTTAGTACCAATTTTTGTTGGCAAGAGAAAAAGATTTTCTTTGCCTTTAAGTCTCATTGTAACTGAAGAAAAAAATTCTCAATGGGGATTAGACTTTTTCAGAATCATAAATGCCATCTCCATTGTTGGCCATAAGTGGATCCTCACATCAACCAATTACTTCATGAGGTGGATAAAGGCTATCACCCTAAAAGACACTACAAAAGCCAAGATTCTCAACTTTCTAGAGGAGTTGGTGACTACGTCTAGTTCACCAAACACTGTCATATCTAACAATGCTTGGGCCTTTGTAGGTTCAAATATGTCAAAAAAAATTATTAAGAATGGGATCTACCTTTAGACTTCATCAAACTATTACCCACAAGGAAATGGGTTAGCAGAGTCAACAAATAAAAGCCTAATTAGGTTAATCAAGAACATCGGGTTTGAATGACAAAGAGAATGGCACAAGAATCTATGGGCTACTCTATAGGTAGAATGGATCATGCCAAATCAGATCCTAAAGAATTCCCCATACGAATTAGTGTATGGGAAGGAGGTATTTTTACCCATTTCTATGGAGCTCCTCGCGCTACAATTACTAAAAGCCTTGGAAATTGAGGAGAGCGACAAAATGGAGGTATGGATAGAAGAACTCCTCAAGCTGGAGAAAGACAAAGAAAAGGCCTTTGGAGCCATGGTTGACCGCCAATAAATGGTTTAGCAGTGGTTTGAAAAAATGACTTCCAACTCAGATTTTCAAGAAGGAAACCTAGTGCTAAAATATGATGAATGCACTGCAAAACCAGGGTAGCACACCAAATTCAAAGCATTGTGGAAAGGTCCCTTCCGAATTAGTGCATGTAAGGAGAAGAATGCATACGAGCTGGAGGATATGGAAGGAAATAATTTAGAGATACCGGTAAATGGTATTTATCTGAAACATAAATTCATTAAGGGTATGTGCAGGATCATCATGGAAAAAACAGGCCCTTAAGTGGCAATAAAAAGACAAAAAATCAAAGTTAGACAACTTGACATAAAAATTTGAATAAGTTATCAATATTATTTCAAAAAAATGTAAAAATAGAATCTGTACCAAATTGAATGTAGTTTCGAAACTACTAGACCTTTATTTTATTTTTTTAAATCTATTTGGTGAAAATTTGAAATTTCAATGCAGTAGTATTTAAATTTCAGGGTAAAAAGAAGAAGTAGGTGTCTATCTGACCACCCTAACCATAATAAAATGATAATATTTTTTTATAAGCTTTTAGATATAAGTAGAGGACTCATGTCCTGATGTGATGCATATTTTTTCATAATTTTTTTCCAAGTAAACAATTAATTATGAATTTTCTATTACAACTTTTTAAAAATATAAAAGCTCGTTTGTCTAACCACCTTAACATGGTAAAAAATTCATGAAATTCAATTTTATTCTTTTCAATCCTATATTATGCAAAGCATAGAATGTGACGCATGTTTCAAATTCAAAAAATGTGATACTGTTTGAAAGTTATAGATTTTTTTCAATCAGCCTATCAATCAAGACTTTATTCGGAATTCTAATAGAAAATGAATAATAATAATTTATTAAATTCAAAGTAAAGCATAATTTATATTGGTGGAAAGCTGAGAATATCCTCTAAAAACCCTTTTCATTTCATCAATTTTGGGTAAAAAGAAAGTCATCAGCCACATGGGCCATCATATGGCTTACACATTGCCACTTTTTGGCCCATCATGATCCTGCACATACCCTTAAAGTACAACATTCTTTAAAAAATTCATACATATGTACCATATGTATAATTTTGTTAATATCATATTAACTTTTAGAATAAGTCGGAAGAAAAATGAAGAGGAAAAAGAAGTAAGGAAATACTATATTATATATTATATTTTCATCAAAATTTACAAGTATGAGGTAGCTCGAAGCTCGAATTTTGACAGAAAAAGCTCTCTCGAGCAAAACCCAAAAAGGGTCTTTGAGTAAAAGGTACAAAAAGAGAAAAATGGAGGCATTTTTATAAAGAAACCATAAAGATAGGCCTCCAGCCATAGTTATGCCAGCGTGTTGCCCATATTCTCTTTCTTTCTTTTTTTCTTCTTATTCATAAGACAAAAAACAAGGAACACACAATGCACAGACCTCGACCTCGGTCTCCACGATTGTATTGTAGAAGCTCAAAGTGCTTCTTGAATTCAAACCTAGGAGCATCCTCAACACCATATTCCCGAAGGAAGTAGCTGGCAGCAGGTAGAGAGAGAGCATGATGGCTTTCAAGGTCCATGGTGTGGAAGTCGCTCAGAAAAGGTAGCCAAGGCATGTCCATGCCACAATCAATGAATTGGTGAAGATCCATTGCATGGTGAATGTTGATGCCAAGGATGACAACTTGCATGATTTTTTCAAGCCCTTCCAGTAGAGATACATCCAACATTCAGAGACATAGCTCCATTATCTTTAGTTTGGTGGCATTCAAGTCTAGGAGGGAGGCCACGAAGTGAGACAAAACATTATAATTTCTCCTCATCTGGTTTTCATCTTCAATGAAGTCCATGTCGCTGACCCAGTGAAAGGAAATTACCCCCAATTGATCACACCTTTTCACTAGGAATTTGATTCTTTCAATAGTAATCTCCCTAGTGAAGGCATATTGTGGCCTTTGTGGAAGAAGACAAACATGAGTACCTATGCCAATAGACATAGCTAAAGAAGCAGAGTGAAATCCAATATGCAAATGGAGAAGAGGCTGGCTAAAACCCAAAAGGCTTACTTCTCAAATGGAGAATATTGCTTGATTTTGTGACTAGAAAAAAATGGTGTATGAGCTCTGCTAGGATTTTGTGGTTTATGTGGTCACCATTGGCCCCTCTTATGTCATACTGTGCCTATTGCATAGGAAACATTCCTCATTGAGTACGACCACATTTACTATGGTTTTAGTGTTTCAACCGACTCTAACCCAACAATTCATGCTAGTGTTAGTGGTTCGACGACACATCTCAATGGCTCCTCCTCCGAACAAACATCCCCAGAAGTTTGTTTTCAAAGTCTTTCATGAGGGAAGAACTTTGATTCCCCAATTGATGTGATTTTTCCTTTACCGAATTTTGATTTTGCTTGCCAGTGTCTTCAACAACACAACCTTGTGGGTTATTTTGTTGGGAGGACTCCCCTCGAAAGTGTGCTGAAAGAATGGGTTAGCAAGGCTTGGGTACCTCATGGGGTCCACCTTGATATGGTCCAAAACTTGACCAAGGAATTTTTTTTGTTTCGCTTTGTGCAAGTCAATCATGTCTAGGCTATCTTAGACCATGTTCCTTGGTATGTTAGGTCATCCTTGCTATTTTTTGATGCATGGACTCAAGATTTTGTTGTCTCAAATGACACCAAATTGTGGGTCTTGATTTGGATTGAGTTCCCTAGCTTTCCTTTGCCTTGCATGCCTTTTTTGAATCACATTGCTTCCTCATTGGGGAGGGTTATTTGTATTGATCTAGATAGGTATTTCCAGGCTTGGCCCCAGAAGCAAGTCTATGTGGAAACTGACCTATCCAAGGATTTGAAAGAATCAGTTGATATTCAAATAGGAGCTGTTAGGCACACCCTGAAAGTCACATATTTTAACTTCCCTAAGCCACGATATTGATTCCAGTCAGGTAACCACAAGATTAAGGACTACCCTTTGGTAGTTCCTCATACACCTTCTCCGTCATGAGATACTAAAAAGCCTCGTCAGGCGAAGCCTTCTACTAAGGCTAGAACAAAGTGGACTACTATTACAAACCAGAAAAATAAGTCAACTAGTTCTGGGTCGGTCTCCAAAGCCTCTGAAACACCGAAAGCCGCTTCAAACCCTTCAGAGAAGGGAAAAAACGCTCCTACTAGAGCTATTAATGCTTCGGTGCAGCCCAGGTCAAAGGTGACACCTCAGCTTGTTGTTGATATGTATGCTCAACTGAATATCCCTCCCATGTCAGGAGCTCAAAGGTGGTCTCACAGCCCATCTCCACTACATGAAGAGGGTGAATATGTGCAAGAAACGTGGAGGTTTTCCCCTCCTATTCAAATTGGTTCAGTTCCACATGATTTTCTGTCTAATCATTTCTCTTCCCTGAATGAAGAGGAATGGGATTCCAAAAATACGGAGGAATTTCATCCATGAACTTCCTCTCATGGAATGTTCAAGGTCTAATAGACCTCTCTAGAAAGTATTCTATTAGAGATACTTTGCAAAAGTATTATGGTATTGAAGTTTTTTGTCTCCAAGAGGTTAAAATTTTTGGTTTCTTTCTTGCTTCAGCTTGCCGTTCTATTTGGTCGGCCAGTAAAATGTTTTTCACTTTGCATGAGGCTGGGCATGGCAGAGCCATCACCCTTTTTTCTCCATGATGGCATGCTTCTGTTGTTGATCATAGGACTGATCCCTCTCATCGGCTCATCTGGATTATTCTTCACATTGATAATCATTCCTTTGGGATTAGTAATGTTTATGCCTCTAATGATGTTGTGTAGTGCTCTTTGATTTGGCATTGGATTGTTGATTCTTTATGAGTTGCTACTTGGTCACTCTGTAGAAAATTTAATATAGTTGATATGGCATATGACAAGGATGGCACCCTACCATTTAGATGGGAAACTGGTGAACGAGAGGTGTGGCTTTACATGCACAATAAATTGGGGCTTTTTTATCCCAATATTGGTCACCACCATTCTCATTCCCTCTTGTATACTTGGTGTAATTATAGGGTTGGATCTGACAAAGTATTTAAGCACCTTGATCATGCCATGATCTCGGCTCAATCTTTTTTTTCTTTTGATAGCTATGCTCTACCAGTGAAGCCATTAGTGGATGTGACTCTCTTCGATCACTTCCTTATTTCTTTTCGCATTGAGTGGGAGTCTTGTTAGCCTCACACTGTAAAATGCAATTCTTTTTTAACACGTCTTCGCTCTACCACAAGCCCACTTTGGCCCACATTCATAGAGTGTGGAATTTCAAATGCAGACCAACTAACCAAATAGGTTGGATTACCTAGTGGAGTGATTCCATGACTCGCACGGCTAGATTTCTATGCATTTATGGGTGCAAGCTAGTTATTTTTTGTTGGCAATCTTATGAAGCGACCATCACTGACCTGCACTCGGCTACTAAGGCTTTGGCAGCCAGCCCATTTTCCCCATCATTACAAGTCAAGGTGGCGAATTTAAGGCACAAAAAGCAAGTGGCTGAAAATTATGCTGCCAGAGGAGCACAAATCAAAGCTCGACTGCATTGGCTTAAAATCAGTGATCATGCCTCAAAAGAGTTTTTTTTGGCACTTTGTTCCAAGCACTCATCCCCGGGTATCAAAAAATTCAAGGACGACATTCAGGTGCTCTCTAAGCTCCCATACATTCTCCAGGTCTTTGTGCACCATTATGAGCAGATTTTCACTACACAAGAACCCATGCCTATGCGGAAGCAAGCCCTTCAAGACTGAGTATGTGTAGGATCATCATGGAAAAAATAGGCCCTTAAGTGGTGAAAAATTCAAAAAAATCAGAGTTAGGAAAATTGATAGGAAAATATGAATAAGTTATCTATATTATTTGAAAAATATGTAAGAATAAAGTTTGTAGAAAATTGAATGTAGTTTATAAACTATTAGGTTTATTTTATTTATTTTTAAATCTATTTGGTGAAAAAATGAAATTTCAATACAGTGACACTTAAATTTCAGGGAAAAAATAAGAAGTAGGTGTCTGTCTGACCACCCTAACCACAATAAAATGATAATATTTTTTTATAATATTTTAGATATAAGTAGAGGACTCATGTGCTGATGTGATGCATATTTTTTTGTATATTTTTTGCAAGTAAATAATTAATTATGAATTTTTTATTACAACTTTTAAAAAATATTAAAAACTTGTATGTCTAAGCACCTTAACTTGGTCCAAACTTCATGAAATTCAATTTTTTTTTTTAATCCTATAGTATGTGAAGCATAAAATGTGATGCATGTTTCGGATTTAAAAAATGTGATACCGTTTGAAAGTTATAGATGTTTTTCAATCAGCCTATCAATCAGGAATTTAGTCATAATTCAGATAGAAAATGAATAATAATTATTTACTAAATTCAAAGTAAAGCATAATTTATATTGGTGTAAAGATGAGAATCTCCTTTAAAGACCCTTTTCGTTTCATTAATTTTGGGTAAAAAAAGAGTCGCCAGCCACATACCCTACACATACCCACCATATCGCCACTTTTTGACCCATCATGATCCTGCACATACCCAACTACCTTTTTGTTGTGCCAAATAGGCTTTCTTCAGCCTGGAGAAATTTTTGTGATAAATTGTTAACAATTGATCTCAAGGAATTTGTTCATTCCATGGCCAATGACAAGGCCCCGAGGATCGACGACTTCCCTTGTGAATTTTACAAGGCCTTATGGGACTATGTTGGGCAAGATTTGTATCATGTTTACCTTGAGGCTTTTCATGCCAACTCTCTAGGTAATTTACTAAATAAAGTTTATATCAAATTCATACCTAAGTCTAGGTATCCAGAGGACATCTACAACTAGAGGCCAATTACACTTCCCAATGTCTCCTACAAGATCATTGCCAAGGCTTTGACTCTGAAAATCCGCCATCTCTTGCCTCAGATTTTGCGCCGAGAGGAAACTGGATTCATCAAATCTAGGCTCATTCTGGATAATATCATTGTTGTTTGGGAAGGTATGGAATGGGCCTAGCATTCAAATCAAAAATTTGTTTTCATTAAAATTGATTTTGTCAAAGTCTACGACCACATTGAATGGCCTTTTATTCTTGCAATGTTGAAAGCTTTGGGGTTTGGGCCTAATTTCATTCAGGTTGTTCGTATGCTTTTTGTGGATTTCTCGACTTGTATCACCATTAATGGATGCCAATCTTATGCTTTTGGTCTTTTTCGTTCAATCCGACATGGATGCCCTCTTGCCCCCTCTTTGTATGTTGTTGCGGCTGAAGGATTTGGCTACCTCTTGGCCAATGCGGCTTCTCAGCGGTGTGTAAAGGGGATTTCTCTTCCCAATTCTCAAGCACAACTTGTTAATGGCCACTTTGTGGATGATTCATTCCTCACTCTCCTAGAAGAAGAAGACACAATTAAAGCTGCCCTTGATCACCTCAATATCTTTTGTCTAGCTTTTGGCTCTTCCATCCGGTGGCACAAGAATCTATGTTATAGACAATCTATTTTTCCCGCTTTTGCTTGGGTTCAATAGTATAATTGGAAGAGGATTGGGTCAGGAGAAATATTTCGATTCCTAGGCATTCCTTTTGCTTTTCAGGCTTCCTCGACCGAGCTTTGGCAACCTGTGCTCTCTAGGGTCAAACAAAAATTTTCTTACTGGATTACCAAGCCTCTCTCTTTGGCCAAAAAATTCTAGGTGTGCTCTAAAGTACTGGCAGTCACCGATGTGTAGTATTCCTCCTATTGGGCCCCTTCCAAAGTTGCTTGGGAATTATGTTACTTCCCTAGAGATTCTGGAGGACTTGGGTTGCTCTCCACTCAATGACAAGGAACTACTATGTGTGTCATGTGGATTATGCATGCCCTTACCGAGGATGAGGCCTTGAAAATTCTTCTTAGGCATTGTATTCATTCTAGCTTTCCTACTCATAGATCCACTTGGAAGGGGATCGACTTTCAAACCCTTCTGGGTATGAAGGAACTAGTCCAAATTGTTGGGACATTTGTGGCCAAAAGTATTTGGCATGCTTGGGAGGCTATTAAACCTTGGTTCTGGTGGGCCAACTCTGGATTTTGTGAGGGGGTTTCACTCAATCAATAGAAAATTTGGTGGTCTCCTCTTTTTTAGCATAATGGTGAGCCATTCGCTAAGTCACCTTGGCTTAAAGCGCTTAGATTTCACAAAAAGGGTATTCAGACCCTACAACAGATTTTTCATAAACCAACTATGTGTATTATGCAATGGGAAACTTTTTTGTGCCCAATATAGACTTCAAAACTAGGACCATGCTACTTATGATGGTCTGGTGAGTACCATTCCAGTAGAAATGCATCATAAAGCTTGTATTCGTGGGACCAAACCTTGGTGGAAAGACTGGTAGTGGTTTCTAGACACCCCTTTCAGAAACTACAAGCCTCGGCTTGGCTAGAGGTGGCTTTCACCCCATTTTCCAATGATTCATAGTTTGAACAAGAGGTGGCTGTTCCAATCTTTTGCTCATGTTTTGTGTAAAAAATTTGTTTCCACTTGGTCTACAAGTGTTAGTTTGAAGCTTGCCCACTTTATTTGGTGTATTAATTTCCAAGGCTTACCTATGGGCTCTCAGCTTGTTCACTTGGGGTTCCAGGACCCTCGCTGCCCTTTTTGTGGGCAAGCTAAGACTTTTAAGCATCCTTTCTGGTTTTGTCCTAGAGCTCAACAACTTTGGACATGGATTCATGACTTCTTTCAGCCCTTTAGGCTGTAACATTTTTCTTGGCATATGGTTCTGCTGGGAGACCCATCTAGGATCCCTCATAAGTTTACCCAACTCTGGCACACTTTCAAGGTGGAAATCCTCTTCAATATGTGGAAACAAAGAAATTCTTGCATATTTTCTCATTCTCAAATGGATATTAATGTATCTTTATATGCTAAATCTATTATTTTCTCTAATGTGTTTTTACAGATATAGGTGCAAGAAAACAAGGTTGCACTAGAGGTTACTCACCTCCAAGTTCTGCTGGACCACGGGGGCAATGCCCCATGTACTATTGCTCAGGTCCCTGGGTGCTGGCAAGAAGTTGAGTCCACTTTTTGGCCAAAAAGTGGAAGTGTTTTTCCTGATTTTCAAAATTTTACACTTTGACCTTAAAATTTGAATCACTTGGAAATGAAATCTTTAAAAAATTCACTCATCATAAAATGTAGTACTCAGAGTCTTGTTTCCAAATATGTAATTTATTTCAATACCCAGATTGTACAAATTGAGTTTCAATAGGCATTTCTAAAAACCACTATTTAAAAGTCACTTTTTTTTACCATACCATGCACGTGTACGACATCCATATTTTGACCTAAATTATTGTATTTTTATAAATCCTTTTGGGAAACGATTTGTGACTCACTGAAGCTTGCTTTTGTTATTTTTCTGTATTTTTATACTGAATTTTTTTTTTTTGTTAAATTTTTATTAGACATATTTGCCGTTTTGAAAAATCATCATGTATGACACGCATAAGATGACCTAAACTTATCATTTTTTGATTTTTTTTTTTTAAATTGAAAAAAATTGTCTGAAGTTTGTTGTCATGCAATCCTTTCATAAAAAAATTATGTTGATAAAAAGCTATTAAAATACTAAAAAACACTGACAATTCAAGTTTATGGACCTATTTAATCAGAAATTAGATGAAAAATAAAAAAATTGATCTAGTTGTAAAAAAAATTACATATTTGGAATCTCTACTGTCCAATTTATAATGGGTTTTAATTTCGTCAAAAAACTCTACAAAGAAAGCCTTCAGATGTATGCCCAAAATCGGTATTTTTTTGTGATGTTGCTAGGACCTTCAACTTGCAGGTCAAACTAGGTCCAGGGTTTAGGTTTGGATCCCCAAACTATTTTCCAAACCTTTCAACAAAGCAAAAACCCGACCTACATTTGAAATTTAAAAAATGAGATCCCGTTTTACAAAAAAATATTTTTTTAATGCTTTTACGAAACGAGATCTCATTTTGAAAATCGCCAAAAATGGGTAGTTTCCAAAAATGAAAACTTTACAAAATGAGATCCTTTTTTGAAAACTTTCCAAAAATGGTTTTTTTTCAAAACGGGATCCCGAGCGTAAACGGGATCTCGTTTATTAAAAACAAGATCCCGTTTTTGTAATGCCGATTTCATTTTTTTGGCTAAGGAAAAAAATTCCACATTTTGCGGACTCAACTTCTTGCACTTACCCCCCCACTTCTTGCACTTACCCACCCACCTCCTCCCATGACTGGTCACCTTCTCGAGGCTAGTAGCAGAGTGACTGCGTGAGTCCCCGCTCTCAGCCTTCTCCTCGGTGGGACTCTCGCCCTCCTCAACATTCCCACTCTCCTCTACCGCAGGTTGGCCAAGGGTGGCCCTCTAGTGGTTCTTTTAGAAGCGACGGTGGTGATTCTGAGTGGCCCTCTGATGATCCTCCAACCTCTGGTTCTAGATGGTTAGATACTGGTAAAACCTTTCCGCGTCTGGCACTTGTAATCTCGCCTCAACGCAAGGAAGATGATAAAGATAAAAAAGATGTTAACAATGGCTAGAGTGCTCCTCCTGACGTCACTCCAGACCCCGCTAATGTATAGGGGAAAAATATGGATGACAGAGACCCTCCCAGCTCTACTGGCACTGCTCTAGCCACTTAATGGTCTTTTTTTATTGTTATATTTTGTAATCTTGGACTATCAGGCTCGGCCCATGTGACTGGTTGATAGTTTTTGGATTTTTATTGGTGTTTCCCATGTGACTTTCGAGGTGTGCCTTTTTACCGCCCACCCTTTTTTGTGAGTATGTAACTTTATCTTTATATTAATATAGATAGTTGCTTATTCTTAAAAAAAAATGAATATAGCCTTAAGGTGGCATAGCTATTTATAGAAAAGAGGTGACAATGAATCCAAAAAATGAAAGGTCTATTTTTGGCCGGATGACAATGGGAAAATATCAAAACAGCTGGTGAACGGAGGGTGAATCATATGAACAATCTAACATAAGGTCTAAAAAATAAATTTTGGTCATTGGGAGTAAATCCTCACATAAGTCAATCCTTGGCATGTGTCCTTTACCATTATCAATAGCAGTTGGCTAAGTGAAGAGACATGGATTAGTGCACTAATCTCTAACAAATTAATGAGCACGTCTTTTCAAAGGTACTTCGTATCACCTAAGTAAGATTAACATAATTAGGGAACTCTTCCAAAGGAAACAAACTTATTTGTGAAATGAGGTGGTGAATAGAATGTACTAATTCCATTCTTGCATAGTGTTTGGTATTCCCAAGGGATATGGATCTCCAACCCACATGTATCACCTCCTTTGCAACATTTAATGGACCAACGATAACGGCATAGCCTTAACTACATGTACTTCCCAAGGAAATTAATTCAGCCAAAAAGCATTTTTTTTCTAAGAAAGAAGCAGGTGGTCATTTCAATGAAAAAATATCTACAAATTTTGAAGCAACCATGGTGGAACCTTCAATGACTAGAAGACGGGAAAAATCTACATCGAAAAGGCTTGTTTTTGACAATATCTTTGGGAAAAAATATTTTCTAATGCTCAAGTACCTAAAGATCGACCATTCGAGATTTGCAAGAAAGTGCATGTGGATAGAAGTGTTAAAAGAGAGGCAGTGTGAGATGTTGCCGACAATGTTTTTGACCCAAGATTGGAAAAAAACCCTAAAAATCTCAAGGAGGGAGCGTTTCAAAGAATGAAAGAATATGGCACCTCTGAGGGTTTTCCCTATCGACTCTGGAATTGTGGTTCACCATAGTTTATGTTACCTGATGTTCATCAATGCCCTAAGCTAGTGGATGCATGCTCCAAAAGGCTCGACATGGAAACTGGAACCATAACATGCAACAAGATCAAGGTCACAATTTCTACTGTAGCTATATGAGAGATGTTGTGTATCCCTCCCAACCAGCCTGTTGATGTTTTCAGTGAAGAGGAGATGGATATTTACTAGGAGGAAGCAAATCAAAGAGAGGTTTTCTATTATGATGAGACAAAAGAGAAACTATCAAGAGGCCATTTCATTTCTCCTCTAGCATTCAAAAAGTTTAAAAGCATCACATAGGATCTTTTCTTGATGTTGGCTTGGTTGTTTGGCTTGGACGATGATGAAGAGGTCCACACTTTCTAGATGGCCTTTGCTCTAATACTCAATCAAGAAAAGGAGCAAAGATGTTTTGACTATTTTGATGTAGTAGCAACAAGCATGTTAATGAAGTTGAGGAATTACAAAACCGAGTCTAAATTTAGGTATTCTTCTTTCTTGGTTCACTTAATTCTGCATCAGAACTTTGGATTTCAAGAGAGAAATTTTCTAGTCTCCAAGTTCGATGAAGAGGGTTTAATTCAGTCAGTTTTTGTATGGACCTATGTCTTGTCAAAAACAAGTAGTTATTATTGGTTTGTCCACCACTTTTTGAGACTGATGCTTCATTGACTCTAGTAGATTATTTCTTCAGAGAATATTTTACATTTATTAGATATCATGTTTTTATCAGAGAACCTTTTCGACTCCCCATATTTTTGATGGATAGGGTTTTCATGTTGGAGGCAAGTCGTTAGGCAACTCTTGTTGACAATGCATATGGTAGGGGAAGGAAAAAAACAAAGTTATATATGCTTCCCCTTTGCATTGCAAACAACAAAGTGGTGTTGTAGAAGCCTGAAGCATAGAGGGAACTAACCAATTTGTTGGCAGCCCTAGGATTAGTCCTTATATGCGACACATGGGACTATAATCCGACAAAGTTGCTTCCCTTGAAACACAACACACAAGACTATGTGGAGCCCGAGAAGAATCCAACTCAGGAGAAACCATAAATATATGTCAAACTGGCCCTCACACTGACCAGAATTCCAAAGTGGCTAAGTTTCTATACACCGCAAGTAAAATATCAGAGGGAGGTTCCAACAAGTATAACCCTCAAAAATTAGTTGATGCAGCAAGGGTGGTCAACAAGAAAGATGGCAGACTTCTGGAGGTTTCAACAAGAGATGGGAGACCTATACATAAGTTAGTCAAAGAGTTTCACCCATATGATGAACAGTTCGAGGACATTTACGATCGAGAAGCTAATTCTAACAACAACAAACCAAAGTCCACCCATGAGATAATAGAGGAGTGACTTCCATGCCATACTTCCATACCACAAGTTGTATCCTCTGCCAGTGTCTAAAGTAAGGGGAAGAGAACCTAACGGTTCCTGACAGAATCAGCTGTAGAGAAAGAATGTCAAAATTTAGTGGGATTTTCTGCTAAGGGATCATAATCCTCTAGTTCAGGTCGAATGAAGATAAGGTGAGTCTGAGACCTAGATGTACCCAACGCAGTTGTCAGAAATGAAGAAGAAGCAGAGTTTGCTCTGTGAAATATTTGGGCCATCACAGTTCAGGTAATTCTTGCTCCCCCTCTTCTTCTTGCTTTTGCATCTTTTGTCAAACCTTTTGCCCCCCCGTTGAAAATAATCCTCTATCCATGAAGCCAAAACTATTGGTTTCGAATGAGCTTCCTACCATTTTTAACATACCAAGTGAACTACCCCTGTGTATCGAGCTAGCAATATCCACTTTGGTTGTTGTTCACTCTTTGATCATCCTATCTAGGGCCCCTATTGAGAAATCCAAATCATGCAGGCTACCTTTCACTCCAGGTCCATCCACATTCAGACAAAAATCACCCATTCCATTTTTTTCTCTTTTTACTCCAACTAGTACTTCTAGTGCCCAATCTCAATTTGGAATTTTTTCATTTTTAATGATTACTCTCCCATTCATCTCCCCACATGCCCACACATCTAATGTATCCACTTCTGTTAATTTTTTTAGTTTTCCCCTTGGTGATTCTCTTTTAGCGCAAAGCATTGATTGCCCACAGACTCTTCAAAATCATTTTTTTGCAATTGAGCTAGCTCGAGAAAACAGGAAGCAAGAAAGAAGAATGAAGAATGTTGAGCTACCAGCCACCAAAAAGATCCAAACCTGTTTCAGTGAAGAGAAGAATTATTGGTGGATCACTACTATGAAGCCGCTCGCAACCCGACCCGAAGGACAAATGCAAATGGAAGATTATGACATTAGAGTTGTGGGTCTAGATCTAAATGAAATTCTTCCATGCGAAGAATTAGATCTAGCCAAGACCACTAAGAAGGTAGTATATACAAATTATGAGGGGCGAGATCAAAAGATGAGTAAACATGAAGTTAAGCTGGTGAATGTAAAAGAAATAGTGAACTGGCTACAGTCAGAACTCAGGGCCCAAAATGATACAGTGAGTTGCATAATGTAGGTACAAGACCAACAAGCGGATGCAATAGAATCTCTTACAGTGCTTCAAGATGAGCGGATTTAGCTGTATGTTGAAATAGACAGATTGAAAGGTGAACTTACAGTTGAGTGCCACTCTAGTGTAGGACACTAGTGTGTTTAGGAGAGTATAAAGAAGGAGTTGGACAGTGTCCAAGCTCAAGCTTCTGAAAATTTGCAAAAGGCTCGAGAGGAGGCCAAAAATTTAAGTGATAAACAAGAAGTTGAGTCTGCTCTACACGCTCATAACCAGAAGATCAAAAATTTAGTTTCTAAACTAGCAGATTCTCTCAAGAGAAGATATCAAATATAATAGAGGTTGAAGGAAAAAGAGGCTCACCTACATGATGAGGTAGCAGTTGCACAAAGTTCTATGGCCTTTCCTATAAAGAGAAGGTTCGTTTTCGGCCTATTGGGAGAGAAACATTATCACATTCACCGTTATAAAATCGGTCTTACAATTTTTGAGGGATGCTTTTCCGAGTGGCTAAGTCTCAAATCTTTATTTCCAAGCTATCTATGGTGATAGATGAGGCTCTGAGAAATGTAGGAATTACAAATCAAAGGACTACCTCTAGTAAAGCAAGCAAATTTTCCCATTGTCATAAGGTAGTGCAAAAACCAAGAACAGACAGGTGGTGTTAAATAAACAAAAGAAAAAAGGATTTCAGTGTTTTGTACAACTTCAGGATGCCTCCCTTCCTTTCAATGAATGGGTATGTATTATAAGTTGAGCAGATTACAGAAGAGGTCGAGAATAAGGTTTGAACTTCACAAGAACTCCCAGAGTTGAGTTCAACACCTACATCATTGAGAGTGAAGCTCTTCAGCTTTCCCATATTTATTATCATCTGGGAGTCATTTCAGAAAGGTGGGGATTTGTTTATTTCAATGAATTCTTTGAGCTGGATCAGGCATATAAAGCCTTCTGTAGTCTTGCCTAACTGACTAATGTAGATTGGGAGATTTTTCACTTTACCTTCCTCAAACTCCAAGAATAACCAGAGGTCTAGGTTTGTGCCTTCACAAGTGAAACCCCCTTGTGAGTCACCAGAACTGTGAAGCAAAAAAATTCCTTATTCTATTTTCTAATTTTCAGCTTTACTTTTGTCTTTGGGAATATTTACGGATGAAGAGGTTGTGTTTTGAATGGGTGCACAATGTGCCACATGGTGGTTGCACATGCTTTATTAATCACTTTATTCTCAGCTCGGAGTCAAACCACGTGTTGGCTTGGCAGACGATTTCTTGAAACCACTTTTCATGAATCTGAGACTATTCGCTCGTGCGACACATCATCTCTTTACTGCTGAGGAGTTGTACCTTGGGATTTTTCATTTAGATTTTGATGAAATGCATCCTACCTTTTTCTAGAGAAGGATGCAAGTCGGTGCCTCCATAACCAGTTGACCGTTTGACTAGACCTTTTCCAGGCTATTCTTCTAGGATCTGAGCGATTACGAGGGGTAATCCTATTAAAATATCTAAAGGAAATTAATGTGGCAGTTGAAAGTTTATAAGCAGGATTATAGAGACCTAACTAAAAGATTTGGGATCAGATTCCAAGCTATCAGGTGTGGACATCTAGTTGTCATTACTTATGAATGAATTCAGTGTTTCTCTCTCCTTGACAGAGCTATAAATTATAAGCGGCAACATGTAAAAAGCATTCCTAAAGTTTCCGTTTCGAAAAAAAAGTTTATTTAGCTTTCATAGTTATAGGATTATTTTCTTTGAAGTTTATAGAACACTACTTCACTATAGCATGTTATGTCTTTTATATACTCAGACTACTATCAAATTAGAATCTGATCTTTGTTTTAAAGTTCATTTAACATTTGAAGTATGAGTTATTTAGGATAAATATCTGAAACTATGCATGATATGGCCTTTGTCAATATTTCCTTCTTTATATCTTCATCAAGAATAGAACACCGTGTCTTGCTTATTCTGAATAGTTTGATTATCAAATTTCCATGTTGTTTGTGTGCATGATTAAGTTATAATCTGTAGAAACTAGACTATGTCTTTAGACTTCTTTGTTCCCTTAGCAGGTTATCATTTTTTCATGTTATGCTATATTAAGAGGAAGGGTTTATGTAGCTCTTGAATGTTTTCCTATTTAACTCTTGGAACTTCTATGTTTGGTCAGATCTTAATACGCACTTCCTATGGGTGAATTGAATGATTGCACTATGCTTGTATCTAGCCTCTGTTATTTGTTCTCTTCGCAAAAATGAAGGGATGTGGTGTTCTATGTCTATCATTTCATTCATATAAAAGACCTCATGGTTTTGAAATGTTGTAAAAGTGTTGCTGCATTGACACTTTTCATTTTTTTCTGTTTGCATTTCTTTCTGCTCTTTTCCCAAACTCAAAGAAGAGTCAGATTTCTATAAAAATCTCGAAGGTATTCAGTGAGGTGCATATTGTTCCCCCACTCGCTGAATTTCCCATATGAAGACTATCAGAGAGGCACAAGCTTTGATGATCAACAAGGACTTTATTAAATAAATATGATTTATTTATTTGGTCGAAATGATGAAACATGAATTAATCAAATAATGTTGTTTTATTTTATTAGTAGCATAATTCAGGTTTTTAGGACTTTATTAAATAAATGAAATTTATTTAATTTGTCTAAAATGATGAGAAAGTGAATTAATTAAATAATGTTACATTATTAAATTAATAGAGGAATTAGGGTTTTTGATGTCGTTTTGATGTCGTGCGATGTGGGGATGTCATGAGGTGATTCTAAGATGATCTGAGACATTATGGGATGATTTTGAGATGATTCTAAGTCATTTTGAGATGTTATGAGATGAATTTGAGTCATTCTGAGATGTTACGGGATGAATCTAAGTCATTCTAAGATGTTACAAGATGATTTTGAGTCATTTTGAGTTGTTATAGCATGATTTCGAGTCATTTTGAGATGTTATAGGATGATTCCGAGTCATTTCAAGCTATTATAGGATGCTTTTGAGTCATTCCAAGATGTTATGGGATGATTTTGAGTCATTATGAGATGTTACAAGGTGATTTTGAGTCATTTTGAGATGTTACAAGATGATGTTTGATGTTGTTCAATGTTGTTCAATTTGTTCCATGTTGTTTGATGTTGTTCACTGCTCTTCATTGTTGTTTGATGTTGTTTGATGATGAATTAATTAAACGATGTTAAATCATTTAATTAATAGATGAATATGAGTGTCAAAATACTAGTTCACAAGCTAGGACATTTTTAGGTGTCTATATTTTTCCCCTCTTTGATACAAAGTATTGGTTGCTTTGTTTCAAAGAACATTGCCCTAGTATGCCCCAAGTGCAATATTTTCCCCAGTATGCCCCAGAAAGGATAGCATGGATGGTGCCCCCTCGGGAAATTTGGTGAAAATTTTGGATAGTGAACCAATATTTTTGATAAGCTAATGTGATGCATTAAGTACAAGGAATAATAGAAGAAAAGTTTGACTAGAAGAAAATGTTAGTAATATTGAGAATATAGAACAAAGTGATGATAATAGAAGGAAATTTTAGTAAGAATGTGATGTCATTGATGAGTTGATTTTGTTTTACTTGGAGGCATCATTGTTTGAACAATCCTATTTGATGTAGCAAACAAATAAGATGCATTAGGGTATTAATGACCAAGGTGACTTTGTATCCATTGCATGGAATTTTACTCTATAAACAAGGAGTATTCTTGTTCATACCAGACATATGGAAACTTTGTTTAAAGTATATAGTTGGGTGGTGTTAAAAAAAAATTGAACCAGTCACATAGACAGGTAAAGAACACCTAACATGAAAATTCGACACTAATTTCATACCATTTACACTGAGAGGTATGAAATAACTAACATGAAATTTCTACATGAATTTTAGACCATTTACACAAAAAGGTATGAAATACCTAACGTGCAACTACTACATAAATTGTTTCAACTAAACTTTCATACACTCAATAAAGCAAGTATTTGCCATGGTAGTATAACAAAAATATCTAACAAACAAAAAACTGAAATGACACTCAATTGCCCCCATTCCTTCTTCTCTAAATCTTTATGGCCATCCTTGAGATATCCTCGGAATGATTTAGTAATATAAATCGAAAAGATAAGACTACTAAAAAGATAAAAACAATGTTGTATCACTTGCTCTATCTGTTATGGGACTATTATCTGGTGTTGATCATGTCTATCATAGGAACGGATCCGTTAAGACATATCTTAGGATGTTGTTGGGAATTTTCAATAGATAGGAAGTTATACTTGGCTTTGTTTTTGTCTTCTTGTGTTCAACTCCTTGTGATTGTTTGCTTGAAATTTATAGCTTTTGATGTTGATTTGTTTGTTTGTCTATTTTTTCAAAGGGTGAGTGTGATGATTTGTTTACTATGGATGAACCTTTACTGCAGATAGGCAATGGTGGATATAGGCTTTTTCTGAGTTTTTTCAAATGTTTTTGTGCTTTTTGATGTTCATTTGATATTGTTCTTGTTATTTTTTCAAGGAGCTATGGCAAGGATTCAGGGAGCCTCATATCATGTGGATGCATTTCGAGTGTTTGGATGTCATTTAGGCATTAGTTTCGTAGTATGTACCTTGTCACTTCTCGTTTCATTTCGTTACATTCTTGTTATGCCTTTGTGAAATCCTACCAGTCAATAGAAAAGTTCTATTGATTTTTGAGCATTTGCATTGGTTTTGGTGCTTTTGTACTGTGAAAAATTGTGATTTTTTTCAAAAATTGTGCTATTGTTCTAAAATTATGCTTTTGTTTTATGCTTTTATCCTAAAATTATGCTATTGTTCTAAAATTGTGCTATTGTTTCATGCAGTTTTCTACAACTTACACTATTGTTTCATGCAATTTTACTAAAACTGTGCAGTTGTCTAAAATTGTGCTATTATTTTATGCAATTTTTTGAAACTTGTGTTATTGTTTCATGCAACTGTCCTGAAACTATGTTGTTGTCTGAAACTTGTGCTATTGTTTCATGCAGTTGTCCTAAAACTATGTAGCCTAAAACTTGCACTATTGTTTCATGCACCTAACTTAAAATTTTTCTTTTGTTTCATGAACTTGACTTAAAATTTCGCTTTTACTTCATGCACTTGACTTAAAACCTCGCTTTTTTTCGCTCTGTGACTTGTAATTTTACCCTATCTTCGAATGACCATATCTTGGTCATAAAAAAATATTTTTCAATTATTATTTTTAAATGCTGTAGAATTTCATGATCTTTGTAATGGTGTAGGTGTTCTTTAGTTTTTGTGCCGTTAAATTTTCTATTGGTGTCATGAACTTGCATTTTCTTTTATTTAATTTAAACCCTATTAGCAATTTCTTGTTGTCATCCTAAATGTCATTTGTCATCATGATTTGTGTTGTTTTGTGTTGCTTGACATATTAGAGTGAAATCCTATCATCATGGGTTAAAACTATTACAAGTGGTTCTCAAACTACTATAGTTGAGGGATAGACAACTTCGAGATCTGATTGATCTGATTACCGATTTCGTGATTTTTTTTTAAATTTTTTTGGATTTTGTGTTTTTTGACTAAGTTGAAAGAAAGCATGATAAAAAAAACTAATGGGACTGACCTAAGGCCTCAGGGGCTGATCAAAGATAATCCTTGCCTACATTGTACATGCAAAGACCATGTAGTTTGACCATTTGACTCAAAGCATAAACTTGTTTTTCTCTTTTTTTGGATAAATAATTCTTGGATTGATATTCCACTTCCATGTCTAGAGGATATGTTGTAGGAAATCTACTTGAACTAGCTGTGGGGTTTAAGAAAATTTTGATATCTTAGACTGTTTGAGTGAAGGAATAATCCAATGATGTTTTTTTTTTATGTTCTTCAAATGTTTTTGATTTTCAAGATAATTTTTTTTTTTTGAATTTTTACCCTTTTTCTTGGGGTGTAAGATGTTGAAAACTTGGATTGATACTTCACCTTATTTTTCTAGAGGATATGTTGTAGAAACTTTTTCTTGAACTAGCTATGGCGTTCAAGCAACTATTGATATCTTATAATTTTGAGAAAAGGAATAATCCATGTTTTCATTATCTTTGAAGGTTACCTTGGTAGTGCATTGGTAGTACACCTTCTTGTTGGGACAAATTTTTTTGAAGGTCACCCTGGTGGTGCGTTGGTGGGTATACCTTATTGTTGGGATAAATTGTTTCAAAGGTTACCCTAATAGTGCATTGGTGGCATCCCTTGTTGTTGGGATAAATGCCTAGATCACAACGTGGGCTAAAAGACATAGATCAAGATTTATTATGAAGCAAGATGTGAGCATTTTCCCCCATTGTCTAGCAAAGTAGGTGATGGATTATCTTATGATAGGATAACATGTTTGGATAGAGTATGCCCTTTGGAAAATGCATCATGGCTTAGATAATGTTGGATAGGATAGGATCAAGGATAATGAACCATGGCCATATTTTTTCCATAAGCAAGTGTAAAATGTATATCAAACATTTGTCAAGATCAAGATAAGTTGGATTTTGGAAACAATGGCTTGGGTTCGTTATGGATAGGTTGAGATGCTTCCACCCAAAATAGTGCATGTAGATTATCGATTCTACACATGACACCTATTTTGCAAGTTTTCATCATGGTACTTGTCCAAAGAGCCACCATAGTGGTTTTAAAATTTAGGACAGTTTTTCTCTTGACTATTTTTCTTGATTTTTTTTTAAATTTCAGATATCACACAAGATGCCTATTTACCAGGTTTTCTTCATGGTGACAATTTTTTGCTCATATTGGACCACCTGGCGGTGCTGATGTAGACATTTCTCATGCTGACACGGTTGTTTTTGTTGTCATATCATACCAATGATATCCTACTTGGAGAAGTCATTTTGCTAGGATACAGGCACTTAAATGTAACCCCTGATAATTCGTGTCTTCGTTGTTGATATCCGAGTTAACCTTAATTTTGATGCACACATCATGATAGAGTGCCCTTAAAGTCCTTATTATAAAGAGTTTCTTCCAAAACATGGTCAATGTGAGATTTAGATATCATGGATGACAAAATGCATTGAGGGGTATGATATTTAGATGGATTGATCAATAGTTTGGAACCTTTGGCTCTCCAAACTTGGGATGATGAGCATTTATGGGTGGATATGGAGATTTGATTGGGACCAACATCTTGGTATACATTGTAAGTTTCTCTTGAAGCTTTCTTTTGAATTGTTGGACATTTTTTCTAGATGAATTTCTCTTTTTTATTTTTCTCCATAGTTTCTTTGACTAATTGAGTTTGATAGGGATGATTTTCTTTCTTTTTCTTTTGTATCCATTTGAATTTTTCTTGTCAATTTTTCTTTGCTAATTCTTTTGCTTCAATGACTTGCTCCATTATTTGATATAACTTTTTATTTTTTTGTTGGTCCCAATTAGAGGATGGGAGTATAAGCGAATGATGATTCATGACATGGCTAGTTGTAGCACTGGTAGCAATTTTATCATAAGAACTCTTTGTGCCCTCTATGTTGATGCTTGATTAGATAAGATTACCCCCAATATTATGGAGGTATCACTAATATGTTAAGCTCCCTTTGAATAACCAAAACCTTGATGCTTAGGATTTCTAATAATCTATAGTGGTTCTAGGATACCCTATTCATGTAGGCCTAATTCTCTGTCTTGATACTAAATCTGTTAATAGAGTTTATTTGAAATGGGACATGTCATCCCCTGGAAACAAGGTGCTAATACTTCTCTACACTACTATGGATCTTTAAATGTGATAACTTGCTCACTGATAGGATCCTTCAAGTGCAGGATTTTTGAACTCAAGGGAACACTAAGAGGGGGGGGTGTGAATCAGTGTTCAGTAAATTTTAAACTTCATCAATATGAAACTTGAAACCATTTCAACATTACATTAAAGGAAAGATGCAAACATTCAAAGTAATCATTCATCACACCATAACACAAATATTTTTGCATGGAAACCTTGTTAGGGGAAAAACACGATGGAGATTAATCCAAAATTTGAGTACTCAAATAAAGTTCTACAAAAGAGAATGCACTTGCATTCAAGCACACTGCCTAGAGCTCACTGCTCAAAAGGGAAGGCTCACTGCCATAAAAAGTTCAGATTAAAACCATCTGAAGGTTGAACTAAGATGATAGCATCTATTCATGCCAGGTCACAGTTCCGGCGAGGCTCATGGATTAGATTTTGTGACCTCTATCTGACTATGCTCTTCTTTCTTCTCTTCTCTACCCTTATCTACTCTTCACTCAACACCTAGACAAGTTCACACTATTATTCTCTTGAATTTTTCATTATACACATATTCACATGTTTCCACACCTATCCACTTCTTATTCAATCTACACACACACACCAAAATGATAAAACCAAACTCACAAGTATATCCGCTAACAAGGATTTACTCATTCATCAATCGACTTCATAAAGTATTAATTTATTTAAAACTTGTCGGCCAAATCCACCACTAATTCTTTATGCACATCCTCTAAATTTGGTTAGGACATACAGAGGACCCAAAAAAACATAATCAAGCATGAAGATATTTAATTAATAACCCCTTATACATCTATGATTGCTATATTTGATGGGTCGGCTTATTACCACAAATATTCAACAGATTAATGTACCGAATCTCCTAGATCATGTACCAGTGATTGCGCATGAGAAAAATCCTTCAGTAAGGTATTCCAAACATCAAAAATCCTTTGTATGAGGTCCACAACACAAAATAGCAGTCCGATGAGGTAGTCATATCAACATTTGTGCCTTTAATCGGATGCCCTGTTCTTTGCTTTGTTTTGCTGATAGAAACCAAAACTAGATTGCAGACTGGATGTATCACTTAGGTTTCCATTAATGACAACACTTACAAGCCATATGCCACCAATATCCTCCTTTGGAATTGATAGCAACACTTAGTAAAAAATGACTAAGTGTCAGAATCATTATAGGTATGCTACCAAACTTTTACTGCACTTTCTCCCCTTAAGATTTATAAGGAATTTTTTTATTGCATTCTCTCCCACTTTGACATCAATGAAAAATCATAGACCATATGCCAAAATAGTGACAAAAAACATGTTCAAAATCTTCAAAACTTTCAAGACATATATGCTGATAGTTTTCTCCCTTTGATCAAAACTTCAAAACTTTGAAAACAATTAATTGCTACTTTAGAAGATTATCTTATGATTTTTCTTCATTTCCAGAAGGAATTTCTTCCAAGCATCTATTGTGATTCCAATGGTAATGATCAAACTATTGTTCTTGGATGTTTTGTTGACAATTTTAGTTAAGGATTCTGGAATTGTAATTGCTTCTTCAAGTTTCTCACCTTTCCTTAGTATTTCCACCATCTTCTCCAATCTTCATTCGGCTAGATCCTCCACTTTCCAAAAAGTGTCCACAAGTGTGTTCTTGGTGAATTGAATTTTGATGTGTTCAGACTGTAGATCCTGAATTATTTTCCTGATGGTAACATCCTGATCCTGAGATATGTCAAGGCCTTTTCCAATGCCATTCAACTCTGTTTCAATCTGATCCAGTTTGTCATTGTAATTACTAACAACATGGGGCCAAAAAATGCAATAACTGTAGATGTTATTGGGTGCATTGATTTATTGTCTCCACTCATTCATTCTCTTCTTCAGTTTGGAGAGAGATAGCTTGAATTGCTCCTTAAAGTGAGAGATAACTTAACCTTCTTCTTTCTCTTCAGCCTCAAAGTTCAATGTTTATTTGCTACATTCAATCTATTCATCGGGAAGAATGTTCTAGAGACTTTCCAATTTGTTTTTTCATTGCTCAATATGAGCATTTAGCACACTCAAAATCATATCTTGAGCTATTTTTTGCATTCCACTTTCTCCTTGAATAAGTTGTTGTAGCTTTTCTTTTTTCAGATCATCTTCTTCCTCACTATCTTTTTCTGGTTCTGATTCATTTTCCTATGGATTCTCAGTTTCTTCATCAGATTCTTAGTCTAAAATATCCACAATTTACTTTTATTTTCCTTTTTGTTAGAGTAATCGGTTATTTACTTTATTGATTAAACAATATTTGTTTAATTACTTAAAGTTCCCTTTTACCTCTTTTACTCTTAAGCTAACATTAGGTGCATAATAATTAATTACTTTATTAATTATTATTGTGCAAGCCTAAGGTTTTCCTTTTTTAGGGTTTTCACCTATATGTGGTTGAAAACTATCTTTTGTATCATTATTCATTTTACATTTTGGGTGAATACATTGCTCCACATTCTTGAGCATTCTCTTTGTTGCTTCTCTTTGCTTCTCCTTGTAATAGGTTATTTGCTTGCAGAGGTCCCTAGGCTCTTGTGGTATTGTATCTTCTCAACTCCAACATGGTATCACAACTTCAGATCTACAGCTGCTTGTTCTTGTTTTGAGTTTTTTTTGAATTGGAAGCAGATCTAGGGTTCTAAGGTTTCTTCTTGTGGATTCAGCATACTCCTAATTTTTGGTTCACTTTGGGCCCAAACAGATAGTGACATTGGATTCGTAGTGCCCAAAAACCCCTAAATCGACTGTCAAATTGTCAATTTTGGTTACAATCAACCAGGGATGCAAAAACAAATTTAGGGTTTTGGCCATACGGTCCTCCACAGCAAAAATCGCCAAAAAAAATAATTTAAAAACTAAGGTTTTTTATTTTTTTTGGTGCGCTGCCCACACACAGCCGACGCACCACCCGGCGGCCACCACCTGACCACCCTCGCGCCGCCCACACCTGCAGTGCCGCTTGCATCCATCGTGCTGCCATCTGCCATGTCAGCCACCGCTCTGTGCTCCGCCGCTCCGCGCTCCGCCGGCTCCGTCCACCGCTCTGCGCTCCGCCGGCTCCATCCGTCGCTCCACGCTCCACCGGCTCCATCCGCTGAGCTCCCCGCCGACTCCAGATGCTGAGCCCGCCGATGCTGAGTCAACTCTCCCAGCCCATAGGTGGTCACACGGTGACTGCGGGCTCCATTGAAGCTTCAGCCCCCTGGTCCACCCAGGAGACTAGGGGCTCTTTTTTTAGCTCCCGGGTGCTAAAGGGGTGTGGTACTGCATGTTATGCTTCCTTCATTCAATCGGGCATAAAATGGGAATTTTTTCTTGTATTTTAGAAAACGAGATATCACCGGAAAGCTGGTTTCAGCACCGTTCCAGTGGTACTAGTCATTTTTTCTGATTTTGCTGTTTTGCGGTCATTTTTGCCAGTCAAAGTTAGAACTTGGGTTTTTCACTCCATGGGGCATATCTTTTGTGTCTGAACTCCGTTTTGCACAAACGAATAGGTGTTGGAAAGGTATTATAGTGTTCTTTCGAGATATATAGTTTATTTTATCATAATATTTACTAGGTATTTTTTATTCAGCTTTATGTGTTTTTACACTTTGCTCAATTACTTGGTTATTCTCGCTCCTACATGGGTTTTGTTTGCGTTGGATGGGTTATGTTGATATGTTTTATCATTGCTGAGATCATTAGTCTCTGAATTTTTCATTTGAAGAGTTATCATGGGTTTTTCTACTCACCCTTCAGTTGTTCTTCTGGAACGGGGTAATTATGAGTCATGGGCAAAGGGTATACTTACACATTGTAGGTGGCTTAATATTTTGCCTTATTTGTATGATCTCATACCTGAACCAACAACTTTAGAGGGAAAATTTTCATGGGATATCATTAGAAATCACATAGTAGGACTTATATTGTCTAGTGTTGATCATGACACTATGTTGGCTATATCGGACATTGATTGTCCTCACCCACTTTGGACACGTCTTTGGGAGATCTATGGAGACCCAATTCTCTCTTCATTCCAAGAGGATCCTTCTTTAGATTGTCTCTTACCCATTGCTTGGAGAGAAAATACACCCTTTGATCATGATACTTTAGAGGAGCTTGAGTATTTAGACACCCTTACATGTTCCGATGGATCAGAGGTTTGTCTCACAATTCCTACTCTTCAGACTGAGACTTCATCAGCATCTCTTGTTGTTCTTGATTCAGTGCAGTAGGGAATCATACATCTTCCAGACATAGCTACTTTGGACTCTTATGTTGCAGACATATCTTTCTTATTTGTTGAGTCCTATATTGCAGATTTGGAGGATTATTTTGGGGACATTCATCTCCTCTACCTTGACATTCAGGTTATCACTGTTCGCCCACCATTATCCGTGCATTCAGAGGTTGCATTTTAGTATTCTCCACATCAGTTTGGATTTGGCATCATTTGTTTCAGTTCAGACAGTGAGATTCTTCAGCATCCTATCATGGCACACATCTTGAGACAGATTGGTTCATCATTCTTCATAGGGTTTCTTCGACATCGTCCTTTGGATCCATTTCTTCCCAAGGGGAGGAATATGATTTTCCACTTTAGGATTTCCTTTTGGATTCTACATCAGGCATCTACCATTGTGACAAGAGTTTCTTCATTATGGGGGGGCCTTCTTCTCTCTTTCTATATCTCCTATGGAGACCATTGTACATGTACTTATTGATAGAAGTTGTCTATGGGGGGTATCATGTTATCCACCTCCTATCCTTCTTTCATTAGTGCATTGCATTCCTTCCTTGCATTCTATTTTGGGGAGGAGTTTTGTTCCCATTGGGTTCTCTCCTTTACCCCGTTTCATTTAGTTGCATTGATTTTGTACATGGGTACCTGATCTGGCCTTGTTGCCGGGACCCATTGCTTTTTCTTTAAGTAGCTTCTTCTAGGTTTTAGCTTCTCCCTAAGTCTAGCTTAAGGGGGGGTGTTAGAGTAATCGGTTATTCACTTTATTAATTAAACAATATTTGTTTAATTACTTAATGTTCCCTTTTACCTCTTTTACACTTAAGCTAATATTAGGTGCATAATAATTAATTACTTTATTAATTATTATTGTGCAAGCCTAGGGTTTTCCTTTTTTAGGGTTTTCACCTATATGTGGTTGAAAACTATCTTTTGTATCATTATTGATTTTACATTTTGGGTGAATACATTGTTCCACATTCTTGAGCATTCTCTTTGTTGCTTCTCTTTGCTTCTCCTTGTAATAGGTTATTTGCTTGTAGAGGTCTTTGGGCTCCTGTGGTGTTGTATCTTCTCAACTCCAACACTTTTCCCTCAATTCTAGGAAATTTGCTTTCTGGAGGGCTGTATTCAGCATTTTTTTTCCTCTTTTCTTTCCTTTATCCATGCCACTGGAAGAGGAACAAACTTCAATTATTCTTACCAAAAGGGAAATTGACTAACCCACACTTTCCAAGCACATTCTTAAAGAAATTTTCAAATTCTAAATCCCAATTGGCCAAGCTCCTAGAATATGAGTACATTTGTTTGCATACTAGTTCATTTTTTTTCCACACCAAATTGTCGATTTACTTTCCAAGCACATTCTTAAAGAAATTTTCAAATTCTAAATCCCAATCGGCTAAGCTCCTCAAATATGAGTATATTTGTTTGCATACTGGTCTGTTTGTTTTCCACACCACATTGTCGATTTTCAGCAAACTATTCAAGAAATACATTACTAGACATGTAATCAAAGTACTGAACATGAATGGGTAGCTAGTTTCTTTTTTCAGTTGTATATTCTCCATCACATGATCCTTTATCAATCAGCACAAGTCAAAGTCCTAACCTTCAATTGTCATCTTGTGAGAAATTTAAACTACACCAGTCGAAGTTGCTCCTTGTCGATTTCTAAAAAAAACTTTATAGTAAATTACATGTGCAATGTACTTTCTAATAGGATTTTTGATTTTTGCAATTATCAATGCCCTTTGATCTCTGATTATTCTGGTTAGGGTTTCAACTTCCTTGTTTCAGATGGATTTATTCCCTGGTATATCTTCGACTTTGCAAAATCCAGTCAAGTTCTTAATTTTTTCCTTCGAGATGATGTAATTTTTGTCCAAAGTTAAAGTATCATCATGCAATCTTCTCAAGATTAATTTAAAAAATTTCGTACTTTCGAAGTATGGAAACTCATTCCAAATATCCAAATTCCTATGTGTGGCTTTAATCAATTGCTTCAATTTGTTAGGCAATAACAAATTCCTCGTAGACCTAATATTTGCATTGCTATATTCATCTAGAGTGATTGACCCTTTGATTTGTTCCTTTTTTCTTTTTGTATTTAGGGTTTCCAACTGCACACCAAATTGTATGAAGATTTTGAGAACAATTGAAATACCTAATAGATTTTGAGAATTATCGATGAACCGATTTTACTGCTTTCAAATATGTCTTCCGAGTTCTCTCTTTCTTCTCTTCTTTGATGCAAAGTGATAAATAATGGTTTCGACTTGAATTTTATAGCTCGCATACTTGCAATAAATGTGTTTGCCCTAAATTTATGGATACTTTATTTTCTCAAACAGTGAGAGAAAAATCTTCTACAGACCTATGAATTGTTTGAATTCTTTTTTTGAAAGTTTTCCAAAACCTCTATACACCATAAATACACCTTCTTGACCATTCTTGATGTTTCGGTGCCATTCATAGACAAGGGAGGAAATATTTTCTTGAAAAACTCCCCCTAGGCCAGTGGCCTGAAATCAATCACCAGAAGAATTACTGAAAACAAAGTTCCAACACAAAACCATTTCCAGCATCAGAATCATTCTTTCTTACCCATGTCTTCTTCATTTTATCTTTGATTTCATCCATTCTCACTTTTTCTTTTCCTTTATCATTTTTCTCTATATTTCTACCTCTGTATATCGGACCTCTTTTGTCCATATTTTTATTTCTACAGAATCTTGCAATGTGACCAAACTTATTGCAATTTTAGCACACGGTACTTTCTTTTCCTAACCAATCATTCCATTGATTTCTTCTTGATCTGCATTCATTATAAATATGTCCAAATCTTCCACATGTGTAACATTCAATATTCTTTCTATTGACAAAGTAGTTTGACATATTTTTGCATTCAATTGATTTGTGACCAAACCTTTTACAATTGAAACACTGAATAAAGAATGATGAATTCCTTGACTTCATATTACTTCTACACTGAGTAGCCATATGGCCAAATTTATTGCAAGCAAAACAATATCCATTAAATTTTTGAACATTGGGTTGTCTTACCGATACCTTCCACCTTTGTTCGTTTGTCTAAAATTATTTTGTCCTGTTCTGGAACTTTCTCCCTTTTTATATCCAGGACCTATCTTATCATTCCCACTCTTTTGTCCTTGAGTTAGCTCATCAAGCTTTACTGAGATGATCTTAAACTTTTCTTTGTATTGATTTGCAATGATAAGGTCATTCTTGAGAGTGGCAATCTACCTACCAAGTTCTTCTTCATTGTTTCTAGATCTTTGTAATTCCCTTTCCAACTGATTAAATTCCCCATTTATTCTACTACATTCATCAGATTTCTCTTTTAGGGTCTAAGCAAGATTTTCCTCATTTTTCTTCCATTCTTCAATCTCTTTAGTCATCTTCATCATGATAGATTCCATCTCATGTTTTAGGTTTGTATTGTCACTGGGAAGCTTTTCACATTCTTCAATTATTTCCTTCAAGGTTTGATTCAAGTGAGCATCATTCATATTTTTGTTCTCCTTTTGTTGTATCTGATCATAGGGATCCTTTCTCTTCTCCTTGGATTTAACAATCTAATCCTTCAATGACTGAATGAATTTTTATGTATCTTTAACATTCTCTCTCAATTCACTAACTTTTGTTTTAGATTGATCAAGGTCATCAAGTGAGACCATAAGCTACTGCTAAAGACCATCAGAGTCCATTACATTCCAAGATCCACCTCAAGTTGCTAAAATTCTTCAGAGGAACTATGCTTTGATACCAATTGTTGGACTCAACGGAACACTGAGAGGGGGGTGAATCAATGTTCAGTAAATTTTAAACTTCATCAATCAGAAACTTGAAACCATTTCAACATTACATTAAAGGAAAGATGCAAACATTCAAGGTAATCATTCATGACACAATAACACAAAGATTTTTGCATGGAAACCCTATTAGGGGAAAAACCACAGTGGAGGTTAATCCATAATTTTTGTACTCAAATAAAGTTTTACAAAAGAGAATGCACTTGCATTCATGCACACTACATAGAGCTCACTGCTCAAAAGGGAAGGCTCATAGCCTTACAAAAATTCAGATTAAAACCATCTGAAGGTTGAACTAAGATGATAGAATTATTCATGCCAGGTTACAGTTCCGGTGAGGCTCATGGATTAGATTCTATGACGTCTATCCGACTCTTCTCTTCTTTCTGCTTTGCTCTACCCTTATCTACTCTTCGCTCAACACCTATTAAAGTTTGCACTATTATTCTACTGAATTTTGCATTATACACATATTTTCATGTTTCCACACCTATCCACTTCTTATTCACTCCACACACACACATGAAAATGATAAAACCAAACTCACATATATATCCGCTAACAAGGATTTACTCATTCATTAGTCGGCTTCATAAAGTATTAATTTCTTTACAACTGGTCGGCCAGATCCACCACTAATTATTTATGCACATCCTCTAAATTCGGTTAGGACATAGAGAGGACCCAAACAAAACATAATCGAGCAAGAAGATATTTAATTAATCCCTTATACATCCATGATTTATATACTTGACGAGTCGACTTATTACAACATATATTCAATAGATTAATGTACTGAATCTCCTAGATCATGTACCAATGACTGCACATCAAAAAATCCTTCAGTAAGGTATTCCAAACATCAACAATCCTTTGTATGAGGTCCACAAAACAAAATACTAGTCTGGTGAGGTAATCAAATTGATATTTGCACCTTTAACCAGATGCCATGTTTTTTGCTTTGTTCTACAAGTAGAAACCAAAACTAGACTATAGACCGGATGTATGACTTAGATTTCCATCAATGACAACACTTACAAGCCATATGCCAATATGGATAACTTTTTGATTGGTATCTTCAGCCTGATCTTGTAAAATATTAGATTTCAATGCTTCTTCAAGAGGTCTTTCTAATTTACTATCCATGTAAAAGTCTTCCTCTTGATTCATTTTTGTTATCTTCATAGGATGTTTCTGATTCATAACTTATACATAGGTCCTCTTCCTGATCCCTTTCTGATGTGTCTATATAGCATGTTTCTGATTCACAAATTATGTATAAGTTTTCTTCATGATCCCTTTCTTATATGTCTCTAGCTTTTTCTATGTCTTCATCTTGTGTAAAAATATTAAGATTAGGAGATGCTTGTTCTTTGGTACTGAAGATCATCTATATGTCCATTGGGAGAAAGCATCTCATGGGAAGATGTTTTTTTCTCGGTATATGGATTTTTTCTTCTTTTGGAAGACATGGGATGTCTTGTCAGATATCTACCAAGTCACTATAATATTTTGATGATAGGGATTCTTGATCTTGACTTTGTGTGGTCTCATCTTTTACATGCTTTGGATCACATTCTAAAGACGGGATTTTTTGTAAAGGGTCATTGGCTTTCCTCAAAATGTGGATACATGAGTAATGACTCTTGGCTTAGATTTTTTGCATTGGGTATAAGTGTTGGATCAAGAGTCACTTGATCATCAATATGTAATTCCATGAGTTTGGATGATGTCAATATATCTTGGACTGAATCATTGCTAGAATTAGGTGATTGATTTTGATCATGCTCGGGATTAAATTCTTGATGTATGTCCTCTTTCTCACTCGATGGTGTAGAGACATTGTCAATGTGATCAGTGATAGATAGCTCTTGATCATTGATATCAACTTTTGAGGTTGAGGCATTATTATTGTTTTCATTGGTAGATGGCCCTTGAATGTCATTTTTAATAACTATTTCTCCCTGATCAATTAGGTCTTGGATGAGGTTTTTGAGGGTAGCACATCTATTCATTGGGTGACCCTTGATTTCATGGAACTCACATCATTCGTATTGGTTATAACAAGGGATTTTAAAGCTTGGTTCACCATAACCTTGACTATCATTGATTTTGATAAGTTCTTGTTGTACTAGTTTGTGCATGATTACCTCTAAATTTTCTCCCAAAGGGGTGAATTTCCTTCCTTGTTGGTAATATTTCCTTTCTATTTTTTCTTGATTGTTTTTCTCTTGATTTTGTGGAACTCATTGATACTCTATTTGAGGTACAATTTTATATTACACATGAGGTACACCTTGGTGTTGCAGAACTTTTGGATACTGTGATTGAGGTACATTTTGATATTGCATTTGAGATACATCTTGGTGTTACAAAAATCCTTGATACTGTTGATATTGGAAGTGTTATTGATGTGTTTATGGAATGATGTTCATTTTTTCTGAATATGTAATGTTTCAGCTTTGCACATGGCATTGACAATACACCAAATTTTAATTTCATTTAAGTTCCTCTAGATATCTCTCCATTTTATTTAGGGAAATTTGATGTTCTAGATTTATTCCTTGATGGGGGTTTTGAAACCCTTGATGTTTTTGGCCTACTTGATGTTGTCACCCTTGATAAGAGTAATTTGGATAATAGATTGACATGTTTTCAGGATGTTTTGATACTCAATACCCTATCATAAGGTCACTTGGTTTATATCCTCATGGGCCACTTCTCCTATTCATGGTGTTTGTTGGTGAGATATTGGTGTTGTTCTTACTTGTGTCCATTTTATTCCTATTTTGTGATCTTGTGGTTTTCATAAACAACTTGGGTCCCCTATGGGAGAGTGGTGTACTCTCTAGGTGACTCAAATCCTAAAGACCCGATTTTGTTCTACAGATTATGTGAGATATTGGAACAAACCAGGATTTTGATAATATTAGAAGGAATACAAGTTCAAATTATTTCTTGATGGATGTTTGTAAAAGTTTTATATCCAACCTAGTTCTAGTTTCGTGAAGTTCCCAAAGGTGTTTCTAGAGATCTTTTGGACTAAGATGCCTAAGTCTAAAATTACAACCTGTGGAATTTACCTTAGGGATATTTAACTTGCATGAGATCATGAAGGGGATATTTATTTCCATGCAAGTGGTGGTAATATAGGTCTTTCTACTACTATGTCAGCTTTCTCTTCCTCTTCATCTAGGATAATTGATGTGGTGAGAAACTGGTGGGATGTTTCGTTCTTCTAGAAAATAAAGGCTCTTGAGTTTCTTATGATGTAAGTTTGTTCACCTTTAATATATGTGAGACTAGGTTGAAGGATCAGTGCTACAAGATCAGGTTGTTGAACTGGGGCAATTGGTCGCCAGATGGTCATAAATTTTGATGGTGTTATGGGATGGTTGTTGTGAAGCTCAAGACCCTAGGGTTTGAGTTCTATTTTGGAATGATACTACTTGAAAATCAAAATTTTGAAGAACTAAGGTTTATATTTCACTTCCTTGTCTAAAGGATATGTTGTAGGAAAGCTTACTTGTACTATCTATGAGTCCCAAGTAACTATTGATATCATGGATGTTTGAGTGGAGGAATGACCTTAATGGTTTGTTTGATTTTGATTTCAAATAAGCAGGATGGAAAATAATGGATGTGGGACTATATGACCCTTTTTCTTTCCAATTGTTTTGATTCGAACAATGATCTTATAAACAACTCTTTCTCAACTTTTTCTCTATGTTTGAATTATCGCTAGTGATAAAACAACATTTGTACTGGCTTAGCAAGCATGGACTTATGTGACCTTCATGTTTATAACTTAGGTTGTGAAATTAAAACACCCAAGCCATAGTTCCCAAATGTTTACTTTGATTAATGTTCCCTGAAATCAAAGCTAAAATATTTAGAAACCTTTAAGGAAAGATCCTTTCAAAGGGGTGCAAACATAAGGCTTCTCTCACAAGTATGCACTAAATCAAAGGATTTGTGGTTCAACCACCTCATTCAATGTTAGTTTTGAATGATTTTTTTTTTTAAATACTTAAGGCCCAAAAATGTATGGAAACCCTCATGTTTATACACATTTAAGCCCTGAGTCCCGAAGATACCTCATTTCAGGCTGACCTTAGGTCTTAAAGAATAAAAACCCAATAGAATTTTGAACTAATTTTGATTTTTGAGCCAAATGAGACTAAGTCGCCCCAGGTGATGACTTGGTCCCACTTAAGAATTTTAAGTGGGTATTGGTAATTAAAATGTATTAAATGATGTTTATTGGGTTTATTCTCATAAAGACACTTAAACAAGTCCTATAAGTGTAAAATGGGGCCAATTAAAGATATAAGAAATATGTAATTATTGATAACAAGCCTAGAAAAGTGTGAGGGTTTGTTACAACTCCTTAAAATATTTTGAAATAAGGTTTGGTAAGTGATAAAAATAGGTTATTTAAGTGAAATTTATTAGAAAGGTCCTAGAAAAGTGTGAAAGTGTGTTACAACACTTCACAACCCTTTTACAAGACATCATAAAATTTTTATTGATTCACAAGGGTTCAAGGCCTAATGTGAATGTGTTGGCCATATTACAAGATTAAATCTAGGAAAAACTAATCCAAAATCCACAAGAAAGATCTAAATAAGTGTGAAACTATCCAAGGATACATTTTTCTAAGTTACAACTCTAATTCGATATTTCAACTTTGGTGACTTGGTCTTAATGGAGAATCCTATGAACCAAGCAGAGTGGGAGAAACCTAAGAAGTTTCAGCCTAATTGGATGGGTCCTTATGTCATGTATAGATTTCATTTGATAAATTAAATACAATTAGTAATCATGATGTCGCTATTTAAATTGAAATTAAATGATTATTTTAATGAAAGTTAAATTGAATTCAAATTGAAATGCAATTACCATGATTTGAAATGCATTTATATTTAATTTTGAGGTTTGTCATTGCTAATGTAAAATCGAGTGCAAACGTGATTGAAGGCGAGAACAACGATCAATTTAACCGATTAACGTTTAAGAGCAGATGGAATCTCACACATCACTTGGTTAATATTTTAATGCATTTTCTGATTAATGTGTTTGCAAATTTAAAATATAATTTTATTGATTTCTCCAAAATGTGGAAAAATATATGTTGCCTTAAATGATGATTTCATTATTTTGAGAGAAAATGGATCTTATTTAAATAACTAAATTATATATGTCAATATTTTAACATTGTTTGAATATATTGATGCTTGCATTTTAAAATGTAATGAAATAGACTTTTATTGTGAAATTAAAAAAATATGTGATAAAAGTTGTGTCTAATAAATTTTATTGTTTTCAATTGAAAATATGAAAAAGGAAAAGATTTAAATTTAGAAATTAAGCAAAGATCTTAAGTTGAGTTTCTGAAAACAAATTGAAAAACAAATAGAAAAAACAAAACAAATCACGTCAATTGAAAATTGAATTCAAAAATTCAGTTAAATTGATTGAAGAAAAATATCTTCAATCAATTGAGAGCAATCAAATATAGAACTTGGAGTCTTAAAAATTGGATTTGGAGATCAACCTTAGATTGTGGATCTGATTTTTTGAAAACTCCATCAATGCATGAGGAAAAAGGAGAGTGCGAAAAAGAGATTTTTGAAATTGCCAAGGGGATGAAAATCCGTTTTATTGAGAAGAGGAAATGAATTGGGTAATATTCATATGCAGATTTTCTTGTATTAGCATACACCAGAGAGAATCATTTTTACCATTTGCCTTCAAACCCATGCGCGGCTAGACCAGAGGAGCCTTGGGTTATGATATTTTTTGTTTTCTTTAAACACTCTTGTTCCTCCCCAACAGGCGCGGCCAGAGAGGGAGGAGCGCAGTATAGTTTAGCAGAATTCGTTTTGATCTGCGAATCATAAAACTCCCACGCGCATGGAAGGAGACAACAGGGAGGAAGAGGAAGGGCGCGGCCAGACAGAGGAGAGCCCCCACGCATAGGGAGAAGGTAGGGAGGTGACAAGGAAGGTACCACATTCCCTTCACTCGCAGCCACCTAGCACAGACAGGGAAGCACTCTCTCCCACGCAGCACGGAGAAGTCCCCAGTTTCCACGCCAAAACAAGAAGACTGGTTTCATGCGCGGCCTAGGGGAGTGGAAGAGTCTTGGGTGCGCAGAAAGGAAGAAACATCAGACAATTAGACTCCTCCACTCTTCATGCGCAGGCAGAAATGATAGAAGGCGTGGAGTATAGGTAGCAGGTGACAAGCGCGGCTAGGCATCATACGCAGTCACAGAAGTAAGGAAAATATCTGACAGAGGAAGTGTAAAAGGGAAAAGAGGGAGAATACAGAAAGAAAGCGACGACAATAGGAAAAGATCTGACAGAGGAATCAAACAATAATCAATTTATCAAGTAAGAACTTTAGAAGATAATAAACAAGAATCATGAATACAGTGAAATCAAATAGATTAGATAATTTACTTATTCTGATTTCTATTAAAACTATTAAAAATTACTTATGTTTTTTTACAAATACTGTGTAAATTTTTGAACATTAAACTTTGAAACTGAGAAAACAAAATTCCATTGAACGAGTTTATAACAGAAAAGATTGTAGAACAAAATTGAATTAGATAATGATGAGAAACAGATGATCTACAAACTTAGGAGAAACTCAGAATTTGATTTGAAAATAATTTCATTTTTAAACAGAAAACGATATTTGTGTGGATTTGAAAGAATTAAAAACAGAAAGATTTTGATTAAATGCCTTATAAATTTAAAACTTAATTTCGAAATTGAGGTTAAAATTAGTGAAATTAGCCATTGAAACTCAAAACATGCAGAAACAAAAACGATCTATTTTGAAAAGATTTCTTGAAAAGTAATAATTTATTTATTTATTTTCTACAAGTATGGAAAATAGCAAATAAATCATTTAGATTAAAAATATGATTTTCTTAAAAATGAAACAAGTTAAGATTATTCAAGTGGAAACAAATAAATTGAGCAAATAAAACAAAAGAACGTGTGCTATTTTATGACTATTTTTATACATATTTAATATACTCGATCTAAATATTAATTTAATGTCATTTACAGATTAAAATGATGAAAAGAACAATTTTCAAACTGTTTTATTGTTTTTGAAAGATTATATTTATTGAATGGAACCATGCATGCTTGATAAATGAATGTGCATGTCATGTTTTGGGGAAAGTTACCTTGGGTGTCGAATATGGGTTAATAGAGAGTGTAGTTTTTCTTTTCCAAAACTGTTTTATTTGTCGTGCATGACATTTTACTTGGCCAAGTAATTTAAGGACCATTGAAATAGATGAAATTATTGAACTCTCTACCATATCTTAGTATCGAACTTGTTTATTTCTTAAATGATTTAGAAAAATGAAAATGTTTGTGGTTTTTCTAGTTATACTAGACACGCACTAGATTTCATCTTGCTCATAGACTACTTCTTGTTAAGCGATTCATGCAGGGTTGGGTATTCTTTGAATGACTAAAGAATTCCAAGGAAGCGTAAGCTTCAAGGTTGGACGGTAAAAACGCCTGAACCTTGTTATCGTCTTCATGTTTGAAGATATGCTTTTGGATTGAAGATCAAAGGATGATTTCTTCATATATGTATTATTTTATTCTTGTATTATTATTGTAGAACTTAAGGTGACATAATGCCTAAGTCTGGAATAATAAATTTCTTTTACCATGTTTTGTATTATAAATGTCGTGAAAGATTACATGTATCTATGAATGTAGTTGGATGTATTATGAATCTAATTATAGACTCTAAGTCGATTTTCTTGGAATTTTGTGGATTAAATAATGTTAATGAATGGTTTTTTCGACTTTCTTTGGAATATAAATGAATTTATTTAAAGAATTGTCGTTGATTGTAAATTAAGAGTTTAACACTTTACATTTGGTATCAGAGCAACCAGGTTCTGCACTGCAACCTATGAGCTAATTACGCAATAATGCGTAAACCTTATCAGAAGATGAAGGTTGAAAAAGTTCTTGTGCCAGAACGGAAAGATAAAAAAACTTAAGGAAGTGAAAATGAAGATGTAAGCATTAGTAATTTTTGTAAATTGGGGCTAGTTAAAGATTTATCCCTGGAATCAGAATTCCTAAATCAACAACTTATGATAAAAAAACCTAGGATTGCCGAAGATTATGCAATCAAGTTATGTAGGAGGGTTAGGAAGAATTACTTGTACATACATGACTCTAAGAAAAAGAGAATGAGTAAGAATGAGATAAATTGAACTGTAGAAACCTACAATTGGGAGAGATTCAGGAACTCTTGGATTAGTGTAATCACTACGAACCTATGTATGCAAGTCAGAAAATATTAGATTGTTCAAAGTAGGATATGAACGAAGGAGGTATCCTCAAGGATTGGGGAACTCATGACTTAAACTTTTGGGTAAAGATAAAAGATCTTGTTAAAAAAGAGTTAGAACCGAGGAATTGAGAAAAGACTAGAACAGTTAGAAGAAACAGTCAATGACATGAGCAAGGTTCCTCCAACTGAAATCAATGAGGTTATTGAAGTTTTTGGAATCAAACAACTTATGAATAATGGTCCCAAAAGGGAAAAAGGAATGCAACATAGATTTATTTGTCAGGACCCTAGAAGTTGCAAGGAAAGCAACACTTTGAGTTAAGAAGTACATCAACAAAAGAGGTTAGTAAGTATGGTAAAAAAAAAAGGATATTAGAAAGAAGATGGAAGATTATTAGTTGTTGATTATTCATTGGATCTCCTACTGAATAATTTAATATGCTAAATCTGAGAGATAAAAGAAAACAATGAAAAATATAACTTTGATAAAAGTGTATTTAAGGTATGCCAAGAGGTAAGGATAGGCAATGAAAGTTCAACAAGAAGGGATGACAGAACCTTTCCAAGGAAGCAAGTATATTACTAAAAAGTTCAACGTAAGAAGAATGGAAGTTGTGGAAACACTAATCAGGTGAAAGAAAGAGAGTGGATTGACTCAAGCTAAGTACCCCACCTAACGAAACTTGGTTATGACTTCTTTGCAAGTCATAAGGACAATTAAGTCATACATTTTATGACCATAAGGGAACAATGACAAAGGGAAAGGTTAAGAATTATGATCTATATACCTTATGATTATTTGATCTAAAGATCAAGGATATTATTATCAATACCTTAGAAAAGAATAGGCAGATAAGTGGATCATGATAAGGAAGATCACTGTCTATGGGATTGACAAGGAAGGACTTAAGAGACTCGTGATTGGAAGAAAGTGTCTTGTTACTCCTACATACTTTATAAAGAGAATTTAATAATGATGTTATTTTGATATGAAATATATTCATGTTGTGAAACAACTTGATACTGAAGCTCACTATGCTAAGAAACCTAAGGATGAGAAAAAGGTTGGCTATTTAAGCCATTGAGATGAAGTGTAAAAAAAAAAAAAAAGTAAGATGTGATGTTAGGTGAACCACACCAAAATCTCTTTTGAGAATGATTAAATCACTTAATCACTACCTTAATTTTTAATGGAACCCTGGGTTAAAGATAACCTATGTGGGACAAGAAGTTTATTCAATAAAGAGAAATATCTAATCATGTGACTAAAACCTATTAAGTTGGATTATGTATTGGATTATTCTTTATATACCTATAAGTAGGAATTAAACTTGAATGAGTTGTACATTGGGTCTTGGATAGTCATATAAAGTGGAGAAATCTATAAGCAATCGGACTAGTCAACAATTAAGGATTCCATCCTAAGAATTGGAAGGGAATATTGGGTTAAGATTTTCCCATGCAATCTAATATCATTGGAATTAATGAAACTCTATAAGGATTGAAGCATAGGAGGGATGCCTAGTAAGTTAAAGGAAGTCCTATCATTGACAAGACTTTACCTTAAGTAGCTCTTATAATAAAAGAGAAACACTTTCAAAAGGAAGCATCTATTGTCATGATAGGACATCATAGAATTTCCACTTAGCAAGAAATGCTGAAAAGCTTACAGAGAAAAACATCAGAATTGTTACTTGTGCTTAAAATGGATTTATTGAAGTTGAGACTCTCCTATACAATCAAGAAATCATGGAGTTGAATGTTTATTCTTGATGATTAGATATGCAATTAAATTTTTTATCACCTAGAGACCAATGTGATTGAACAAGGATTAATACTCAAAAAGTAGTACCAAATTAAATCAAGAAATTAGATTGAGTTAAAGGATGAATTGAAATTTTGAAAATAATCCAAGGACAAAAGAAAATCCAAGGTATGGATGTCTTGAGATAAATGGGAATTACCTTTGTAAAACCTATAACCATTTATAGGAAGAATAATAGTGGCGAAAGATCAAAATAGGTCATCACTTAGTCAAAGGATAGACTATTGTGGGATATAAAAGAACCTATGTGTCCAAAATTTGAAAGATTCGAGAATAGAGCGACGAAAATAATGTTAGAGTTAGAACATCGGATTGACAAAGAGAATTGTCGGATAAGGATCCACTATCATCCGAAAGAAGATAGAGTAAGAAGTTGCACGAAATGTAGCAAGGAATATCTAGTATGCCAAGGAAATGAAGACCATAAGTAATCATTGGTAGGACATGTAACTCTCTTGAGATTCTAGAAGGAAAATGGTAGAACACAAGACAAAATGATCTATCTTTGATTAGTAGGATTAACATAATGTTCTAGTGGATGGACTCATCAAAGAAACATACAGTTTTTTTGGAAACTCAACTTATAGGATTATGGTCCTAATTAATATATTGTGGGAAGTAGTTACTTAGTAAACCTGAAAGATTATTTCAGTTTAGAAAATAATGATAGGGTTGTGAAAAACCAAAATCATACCATGAGACATTCATTTGAATAAATGTGCTTATATTATTTTAGTCAAATAAGTAAATGGTGGACTAAATCTTGAATGAGTTGTAAACTCTAAAATTGACATTTGGACTATTATATGAAAAGAAAGGAAACTCTATTAAAGCTAAAAAGGCTTGGATATAATCATAGACTTGATAAAATGTGAGAAATGAAATAATAGATAGAAGTGATCGATTAAACTTAATTGATAATGAAGCTTAAGTGTGGAGTAGTATTAAAATTGATAAGTGTCTAGGAGAAAGGTTATGCTTGAGATAGACAATTAATTAAGGTAAAGTACTTTATGGTAAGTATAATGAATGTGTAAGTGGCGGATGGACTCGGGTTATGAGTTGTCTAATAGTGTAATTCAAAGGAAAGGACTGGACCCATGATGTAGTGTACAATACATCGACATTCCTCTTCCATTTGGGTTGTACTAAGGATAAATGCATGGAGCAATGAATTTCGATCACTAAGTATAGTTATTATTATGTATTGGATGTATTTATAGAATAAAGCTCTTGGGAGAGTAAGTATGTGTGAAGCATACAAAATTTCCCAATGTGATAGTAAGGACACTTGAAGAAAATCTAGAAAGGACAAGATTACTATATAGGATGATTGTTTTGTAAATCTTATGAAATTTTGGAAATCATTAAAGTTGGCTCCAAGATTGGTGGGACCCTTTGATGTACTCGAAGTCATTAATCCAATTGCTGATAGATTAGCATTTGTTTTATGCAGAGATACTTGATACTCTGGTTTTTGATTCACATGTTGTGAACTTTGAAAGCGTGGATGCTACTATTATTGTTTATGCTTATGTTTGAGAACAATGTTGTTAGTTACTATTTCATTATGATTGAGATACTATGCTTTACCTATTGAGATACTATGTTTATTGATTCAAATAGTATGTTTTATTGATGATGATTTTATGCTTATTGAATGGTTAATAAGATATTGAGACGATGTCTCTTTCAAGAGGGGAAGGATGTCACTTATAGATTTCATTTGATAAATTAAATGTAATTAGTAATCATGATGTCGCTATTTAAATTGAAATTAAATGATTATTTTAATGAAAGTTAAATTGAAATTGAAATTGAAATGAAATTGAAATGAAATTGAAATTGAAATGCAATTACCATGATTTGAAATGCATTTATATTTAATTTTGGGGTTTGTCATTGCTAATGTAAAATCGAGTGCAAGTGAATGCAGGAACAAGTGAACATGATTGAAGGCGAGAACAACGATCAGGTAGAGTCGTTTAGTTGACTGACGTTTAAGAGTAGATGGAATCAAACACACTCACTTGGTTAATATTTTAATGCATTTTGTGATTACTATGTTTAAAAATTTAAAATATAGTTTTATTGATTTCTCCAAAATGCAGAAAAATATATGCTGCCTTAAATGACGATTTCATTATTTTGAGAGAAAATGGATCTTATTTAAATAACTGAATTATATATGTCAATATTTTAACATTGTTTAAATATATTGATGCTTGCATTTTAAAATGTAATGAAATAGACTTTTATTGTGAAATTAAACAATATGTGATAAAAGTTGCGATAACACTAGTCGACCAAGAGGTCATGAGCTTCCCACTCTAGATCATCATAGGAAGGATGATGAGCCTACAACGGCGTAATTTTAAGGGGAGGAGCCTATGATCCTCCCACAACAAGGGCCAAGGCAAAGGGACCTATGACGTCTTTTATGCTTAGCTCTTATGGGGCTAGGGTCAACGACCTAGTGAAGATCGTTGATAGGGTTAGAACTTTGTCCACCAAGTTAAACATGCATTTAATGGGAGTGACATGTTTCACCTCGGTGGATCGAGGAGTTTGCACCCGAGGTTCACCTCTAGGCTCAGTGAGGAACTTGGGAGAAGGGACAAAATCGAGGGAGTTTGGAGCTGGTTTTGTCACTAGGACAGAACAAGTTAGTGCAGGGCCACCCTTGGGAGAAGATGGGCTCTTCTTATGTCCTCCATTGTTGGAGGGGCCATGCTCTACCTTCTTCTTCATCGAAGGAGGTGAACTCCCCATAGATGAAACAAGGAAGGTCGAGGGATAAGAGGAAAGAACCGAAGTGTTCACCATCTCCATGGGCTTTGGGAAAGGCAAGAAATTTGGGATGAAAGTAAACAAGGGTGGCTCCGTTGAAGGAGTGGTGAACACTTGCACCCTTCCGGGTACATGTGTGCTCATAGCAGGAGCCAAAAGAGATTCAAAGATGGAAAGAGGAAAAGAGGAGGACATAACAGGAGATGTGGTTTTCTCCTCCTTTTTTTGTAAGGAAGCTTGCTGAGCTAGGAGAGCCTTTTGTCGGTGCTTGTGCTCACGCGCAAGGTGCTTTATATGACTCTTCAAACCAGAAGCCGATACTTGTGAAGGGATATAAGGATCATTCTCAACCATGGGAGTGTCCTCCATGGCTATCTCTAGTAGAAGGGAAGACTCCTGAATGGGAGAAGGAGGGATAGGTTCAAAAACGACGAGAGGAATTGACTATAACGCCTCGTCGGTGAGCCTCTTTTCGTTTACTATTTTAGGAATAGGAATAGTAGGAGGCCACAAAGGCCGAGATAGAGAGGAATCCCCATGGGGGGCCTTCTATCTTCCATATCCAATGGGCCTAGGCTCTATGGGTAAGACAGGAAGCTCAAATGCAGGGCATTTGGCCTTTTACCAAGCGGGCACCATGGGATTCTCTTGCAAACATGAGACAAAAGCATATGGTACCATGACAGGGTGAGAGGAAGCATGGGGTTGAATAGCGAAAGAGGAAGAAGGAGGGTCTCAAGACCACTTCCCTTCTTCCCTGCTAGACAACTTGTCGTTGTCACTGTCAGCCTTTAAGCGAGCTCTATGTGAGATAGCATAAGGCGAAGGAGGGTATCTCACTTTCAGCCTAGTTCACCCCTTCTTATAGTTCTGATATGTGTGGTATAAGAGGTCCTTCTTAGGTGGGAGAGGACCAAGAGAGGTTGGCCAAAATTAATCCAAGGTATAGGTGCCATGTGCAACCGGTGGTCTATAGCCGGTTTCATGGACAACTTGTACTAAATCTCCATGAATAAAATTTAGACATTTGTGCATGATCAAGGGAACTGTGTTCATAGCTACTAGCTAGGGGATACCTAGCTTCACTCTGAAGACTTTAGACCTTAGGATGATGTCAAACTTAAGGTTTACGAATTTAGGTCCAATAAGGACCAATAGGACAATACTCCCTATAGGAGGTACGAAAATTCTATCGTGTGTGCAGACAATACTTTCGAGTGCATCATACCCATCCTTATATAGGAAGTTAATCAGCATGATATCCTCAGTTATGATATTCACTTGTGATGTCGGATCAATGAGAAAACCTACTACAATGTTCCCATTTATCCTCCTAGGAATGTAAAGAGGAGATGAATCTTTATTGAAGTCCATCAGCAGGTCTTGTGAGGTGAAGGTTATGCTAGTACCAATACTCACAGTTTGCATAGAGGGAATAGGTTTATTAAGGAAAGAGGCCATCACGCACACCAGATGGTACTTCTATAGAACCTCCTCAGGTTTACTAGATAAAGTAGTGACCCAATTAAGGTTTTGTTATGCAATACTTTGGAACCTTCCAACTACGCCTACTAGTGGTCGCAAGTTGGGTTGCAAGGCGAGAACCTCACAACACTCACAACTACAACACTCCTAGGATATGAGTAAAGGAACTTTTAGTATCACAAAATGGAACCAAAATGGTTCATGTTGGTTTCACCAAAATGTAAGAGAGGGAGACCACCCACTGCAAGGCCCCAGGTCATAAAAGGCCAAGAGCGGAAAGGCTACCCTAACTTACCTCAGTTTAAGGGATAGTTAGGATAGGAGGGATGAGAATGATGAAGACTATGTGTCCTTCGACCACTCTGCAAACCCAAAATTCGTAAAGAGACTAGACAAGTCGGCCTTTAGAGTTAGGTCCATGTCTCAGGTAGCTCTCTGTCTGAGGACAAAAGTGCAGTTCTGGGATCACAGCGCGGCGCATTGGCGTCTCATAGGTGCTATGGAATCCATATGACCAGAGAACCAAAAAGACAAGATTCTAACTTAGAAGGGGAGACTATCAGCCTAGTCTATAGGTGTCTAAGGTGATAGAATGAGATTAAGAAGAGTGAAATGTAAGTACGAATATGATAAAAGAGGTATATTACCGAGAGGGTGACAAAGATGATCTCATAGAATATCCTCCTCGCAAGCTTTCTTCGAAATATCTCCACCTGCACACAAAAAAGGGAGAAGTGTTGGGGCTGTATAGGGGACTGCATTAGTCAAACCCCCGTCTTGGTGTTTCCACCTCCATGGACAACCAAGTTTGGAATAATAGAAATAATGAAAAAGATGGGAAATACAAGCTACGCATGTAAGAAACACAACAAAACAGTATGTGCTTACTCAAATGAATACAATAGAGGATATGAGAGGATCTTACCACCTCCATCCAAAGCACTCAAGGCTTGTGGAGGAGTGAATTAGAGGAACTCAAGTCTCTGTTGTCATGGTGTCTGTCCTGCGCTCACACTATCGGAGTGATGGAGTGATAGATTTCAGCAATGGAGTGAAAGATGCTACTAAAAAGCTTGGAAGCGGATGCTCAAAGCATGGAGAGAGTTCTCAAACAATATTTCCAAACTTAATAATGGATGGAAAGGTCAAGAATATGAAGGAGAAGGTGAAAAATGGCCATATTCAAGTCGACTAGCCAAAGAGGGACGTTACTCTTCAAATTTGAATAGAAAATGTAACGTCTTTACAATCTCCAGCCGTATGAATCTTCCAGGGACATAAGCACGTTGTGTGGATGTCTGTGCATCACGTAGGTGTCCCCGACAGAAATGCCCCCACTGACACACAAACAAGGTGCCAAGTGGAATGCAAGCAGTGAGCTTAAGTGGAATTAAGCCTCCACCTTTGGTTTTCTAAAGTTTAAGGGGTTGAAAGGGGAATTTATTTTAGGGGTACAAATTCACGCTCATATAGAAACTAATCTAAATTAAAAGTTAATTCAAATTAAAATCTAACCTAAATTATAAAGCTAAAAACTAATCTAAACTAGAAATTAATCTAAAATTAAAAAATAATCTAAGAATTAAAAATTAAAAGCTAATCTACAATTAAAAATTAATCTAAACTAACAATTAATCTTAAATTAAGAATAAATCTAGAATGAGGTTGATTCCAGCTTAATTTGAAAGAATTTGATCAATTTAAGCCATGATTAAATGCAATGTTTTATTAATATTAAATACTTTTCCTGCATGAAATGTGAATTTTTTTGTTGTTCTTTGATCCAAATCCTAATTAAGACTATGCGAGAATTGTAGCATTCATTTTAAACCAAAAATAAATAAAACATTGGTCATCAATTTTAACCCCTAATTAGGTTATGTGAAATTGTAGTCAATTTAAAACCCCCTAATTAGCATTAGAGGAAGATTTGTTGTTCATTTTTAACCAATTGAAGAAATTTTCAAAGAAACTCTGAATGTTAGATTTTCTTCCAACTAGTCACCAAAGCACATAAAACCCCTACAAAAACCTACAAAATTGGATCAAGTGCAATGCATGTTCACGTCGGCTTCACCAAAAATATGTAGGGAAAATGGTTAAAGCATACACGATATCAAAAAGCTAAGACCACAAAGAAAATATCGTGAAAGAAAATCCCAATACATCAGCAAAATTGTGAGAACAAAACACATAAAGAAAGAAATAGAAATGCAAACTCTCATGATGTGCTTCTCTAACTCCAATATTTTTTCCTTCTTATTCCTTCAATAGATTTGATGTGTAGCTCTCAAATGTGATAAAATGCACTAAATATTGAAAGCAATTCAATGGAATGATCGCAAGGAAATCGAAGATGTGGTCTGTCTAAATTGAGAAATAAGTCCTCAATTTAGAGATTTTGAAAAGATAGTTAAATGGAGAATATTAAATGATAATCAATGGACAACATTGAATGCGAGGATAATTTAGAAAGGAAACTTGCATTTAAAAGTGGAGGACAAAATGAGTTAAATGAAAATAAATAAATAAATTATTTATTTTCATCAAAATATACTTTTTTTGAAAGTGGAGGAATGAAAGAGTGAAGGATGAGTTAAATTGAGAAAGAGAAGAGTTAATTGAAAATAAATAAGGAAACTATTTATTTTCAACTAAAAGCTACCATTTCGAAAGTGGGGAGTGGATTTGGAAAATAAGTCATGAGAGAACATGGGAATGATAAGTGGAAATGAAAATTGGAAAGTGGAAGAGAAAGTGGAAGTGAAGAGAAAGTGGGAGAGATAAGTGGGAGTGAAATCTAGGTGAAGATAATTGCAATAAATTAATAAATATAATTTATTAATTTATGAGCCCATATTAGGTAATAAAATAAAATAAATTTATTTAATTACAAAGAAGATGAAAGGGAATAAATAATGTTATTTATTTACCACACTAGGATATGGGGGAAATTAATTAAATAAGGGAAATTGTTTAATTTGAGAGGAAAGATTAAGTGATCAAATAATTAATAAATTATTTAATCTAAGAGGAATAGTTAGGAAGAAATATTGATGAACATTAATTAAATAATAAAAATTATTTAATTAATGGTTTAGAAGAACAATAATTAAATTATTAAAAATTATTTAATTATAGGGAATTAGAAGAAGAATATTAGCACTAATTAAATAATAAATTATTAAATCAGTTTTAGATGAAAAATTAGTGAAAAGTGTCGTTGGATACCTAGGACAGTTTTTCAATGTCTACACTCATATATGTCCAAAGATGGTGTCATGTAATATAATATCAAGGTGCCTCTCAAAATGGAGGCCATAGGCTCAATCAAAAATAAGTGTCTAATACTTATATAAGACAAGGCTAGCCAGAGCTACACCCTTAGTGGGGTTTGAACCTTGATGGCAAGAAAAATTCCATACTTAACCATCATACCATGCCATTATTGGTAGGTTTTGGAGATTTTCACAATGATGTATCAGGGGCATTTCCCCATCCATATTTTAATAAGGGGAGGTATTTTCTCACTTTCATAGCTGACTTCTCTAGATGTACATATGGTTCTACTTCCCTCGACACAAGTATAAAGTCACCAAAAAATTTTGAGACTTCAAGGATCTTGCTAAAAAAATCAAGAAAATTCATCAAGGTTCTTCAAATAGATAATGGGGGTGAGTATGTCAACAATAGATTTGAGCAATGCATAGTTCCTTATTCTCCCAAATAGATTTTTCTTTCAAAGCATAAGAATATATGCTTAAAGATATGACTAATTGCATGAGATTCTCCAAGTGTCCTACACCATAGTACTAGGAAAAAGCAATTGATTGTGCTTGTTACATTCAAAATTACGTTCCTCACAAAACATTGAAGGTAATCGCTCCCTATGAAGCTTCTAAAGGTCAGAAACCATCAATTGAGCACATTAGGGTCTTCAAATATGTAACCATGACACATATATTGAATCAAAATCGCAAGGAAATGGAACCATGGAGTCTAAACCTTACATCTTTGTAGGTTATCTAAATGGTGTGAAAGGTTAGATCATATGCTCCACCTAACCACACATGAGCTATTTATTGAGAGGAGTGTTAATTTCAAGAGAGTCTTGTTGAATCTACACTTTTATTTCTCCTTCTATTGTGGACTCACTTGGTTTTGATGATTCTTCCAGAACAATTCAAACCATCCACAATAGATTCCTAAGGTATATTATTCTTCTTCTAGTTCTGATAGTGAGGATAGTGGTGGGTCATCTTCATCCACTTCTAGACATGCTTTTTAGGATGATGTTGCAACACCTAACTTGCCCACTTCTAACCCTCTTTAGGTTAGACAAACTCTTAAGGGTGGAAGTACTTAGGTAGGTAATCCAAAAGATAATAGACATACATGGTTAAACTATCGGAGTGGGCTACATGCTTTTTGTTTCTTATCCTTCAATCTGTAGAAATTTTGTGAGGCATCAAGAATACTTGAGTGGAATAGTATTATACACGAAAAATATGATCCCTTAATGAGAAATCACACTTGGAACTTAACTTCACTTCCTAAGGGAAGGAAGCTAGTTCGATGAAGGTGGATATATTAGACAAATTTTGTTGCATATGGGTTATAGTTGATAAGTACAAGGCACGTTTGGTTGCCAAGGGTTTTTATAGGATATAATTAACTACAAATACATTTTCACCTATGGCCAAGATGACTTAAATCTAACTCAATTTTTTGTTGTCACAACACATGGTTGGGATGTGGATTAGATGGATGTGAAGAGTTCATATCTTCATAGAGGCCTTGTGGAGGAGATCTACATGGAACAACCACCAAGTTTTTTCAGGATTCATCTTTATTTTTGTAGACTTGGGAAATCCCTCTCTAGCCTCAAATAGGTCCCTAGAGCTTGGTATCCCACAATAGATTCCTTCCTCTTGGTTTCAAGTTTCACTTAGTGTCACTTAGATCCTAATGTATATCTTTCATGGCAAGATGATTCATTGTTGATACTAGTACTTTATGTTGATGAAAATTTGATCACCAAGAGCTCTTCATCCACTATTACAATAATGAATTATCTCTACAAGATAGATTTAACATGGAAAACTTGGTTTTATTGTATTACTTCCAAAGTATTGAAATTTTTCAGTTTGACTCAAGTATTACTCTTGTACAACCCAAGTATAATCTTGATCTACTTGCTCGATTTCACATGACTAATTGTAAGCCATCTTTGACTCTCTTTCTCTGTGGGGTCAATCTTGAGGCTAATTTTACTACACCATTGCTTAGTGCTACTTTGTATCAACAAATTGTTGGTAATCACATATATTTGGCTCATATCAAGCCTAAAATTTCATATGCAATAGGCATAGTTTTGAGATTCATGCAAGAGCCTCATCAGCTATGTTGGAAAGTATATAAGAGAATCCTTCACTACCTTTAGGGTACTATCAAATTTGATATTCACTACAAAATTGTCATAGAGGTTCACTTGGTTGGATACACATATTTAGATTGGGCTAGTGATACTCAAAATTACAAGCCAACTTCAGGGTATAGTTTCTCACTAGGTTTTGGTCCCATCAGTTGTTCTAGTAAAAAAGTAATTTTTTATTGCTTTATCATCCATAGAGGCAAAGTATAGGGGAGTTTAAATAACAACTAATAAGACTCTATGGCTTATAGTAATTCTCACTAAGTTTGGAATTCTATTTAGACATTCCACAACCATGTATTGTGATAACCAAAGCATCATCTAGATGTGAAAGAATTTGGTCTAGCACCAATAGACCAGACACATAGATATGCATATGCATTACATTCACAACCTTATTCATTGTTAGATCATCAACCTAGTCTTTTTCTAGTCTTTAGAGAAAGCTATTGATATTTCACCTAACCTTCTATGAAGAGAAAGTTCATTCATCTACAAGCTCTTCTTGGAGTGTGGTCTACTTTAGTGGAAACATCATCTTCAAGGGGGGATTTCTAGTCCCCCTCACTTTCTTTTCTTCCTTTTAGGGGTAGTTTTTCCAATTGATTTTTCTCCCTTTCTCTATTGTATGAGAGATTGCATTGTACTTGGGTACCTCATCATACCTAATTTTTGAGACCTTGTTTCTTTGTGCCTACCTAAGATATGTTTGAGGGGGAACTATGTTAGTGCATATATAAAATATTTAATATATTATACATAGAGATATTTTCACATGACTTGTTAAGCTTATTTAGGTGTCCCAATTAGTGAGAGTTAGCTTGCCACCTCTTGAGATTTTTGAGGAATTTAACTCACCACCACTCTCTATCAGTGGGAGTCAACTACCAAGTATTCTCTATTATTCTTGATGGAAATTTCTTGCCTCCCTTATATATGTATATATCATTCATGGGTTAATTAATATGTTGATTTATCCATTCTTGTGTCTATTTCTTGCATTGTTTTTTATCATCTCATAGGTAGGAGTGTGTGTGTTCACCTTACATGGCTTGATATAATACTAGCATTCTATCCAAGGATGTTTACAAAATTATATAATAAATGGTGTTAGATTCTTTTTATTCTCCAATGTTAAACTCTAGTTGTGCTCAATGATAATGCCCTATGATGTCCTAGATGATCCATATATGATTTAAATTGAGTAGTGAGTTTCCTTAATACAAAAACCAAACACACAAATCAACAAGTGCTAAGTCAAGTCATAATGGCTAGTGAAGTATTTGGAAACAAAAAAATGGCGTTTGAGTTCTAAAAGTGAAGGTTTATATTGATAACTATAGAGGTTCCTTGGGCAAAGTCTACACTTGCAAATCTACAATTCATTTTTTTAAAAGTCTATTAGAATCGGGAATGCAAATTTAGGAACTAGTGATGGTAGGAATTAGTATAGTAGATATCTAAAATTGACCACACCTTACCACACTTGGTTTTACCTCAGCATAGTCATTAATTATATAAAATTCATTATTTATTTAATTAGTTTATCCTTCATTTTTTTCTCCCACTTTAATTAAGTAAAATTTATTTTTTATTTAATTAATTTATCAATATCACTTTTATCTCATTTTGATTAAATAAATGCTTATTATTTATTTATTTATTATATCTATTGAATTAATTTATCCTTCACCTTTATCCCCCACATTGATTAAATAAATATTTATTTTTATTTAATTAGTTTATTCTTCACCTTTATCTACAACTTTAATTAAATAAATATTTATTATTTATTTAATTAATTTATATTTCCACATCACACTTCTCCAATGCTCTAGCTACCATTGGTTTTGATAATAGATTTGCTTCTTGTCCAAGATTAACTAGTTCTTATTAAGGATCAACTAGATCAACTCAATCACCAACTTTTGAACCATTCCCAAAATATTATATCTGTGGGAGGCTGGAGGCTGCTCATTCGAAAGTCTCTGCTCGACCGTCTCTGAACCATTCGGCCCTAAAGAGCATTATAAAAGAGCTTATATGGAGTAGTTCCATTCCCCCTTCAATTAAATTTAATAATTTATTAAAAGTCAAATTTAGACATTTATCACAAAAGTAAAATTAACTTTGCATCTCATTCATCCATTTCATACTACATCTCCAAATCTCAACCATTCAAATAAGGATATGTCTTAATACACCTCATAAACCTAGCCCTTATCCTTCATGTGACACTTGTCACACGACTATAACTTTAATCCAAACCCTAACCCTCAATCAATCCTAACCATCCATTAATCAATCTATATTGGCCTTTGATTTCTTTCTTGAAAATTCTATAAATGAGAGGCCTCTCATCTCATTTGAGCATCCACTTTCATTATGGCCTTATGTTGCTAAAAATTTTATTAGGTCATCTATCATCATAGCTTTATGCTCCTTCATTTTCTATCTAATATATCATCATCATATCCCCATGATATCCATTTGATCATTTACCATATCAATCCTACCATCATGTTGTTGGTTTCATAAGTGAGCACATTCTTCCATCAACATATCAAAAGAGCAAACCAAATGTAGATAGGGTGCACTCTTCTTCAGCTCTATCTGAGGAGAAAGAAGATTTTTAGATGAAGGTATTGTGTATGTATTACATTATCTTCTATGTTATTACTTTTAATATTTTTTGTCTTCAAGTACAGATTGAAATATAGAATATCATAAGTCAATTTGACACATGATTATACCTCTTGTAAATTAATTATTATATTTATAGTTTTAATCAATACCAAATCCAAAACGTTAAAGAAAACATGAACATTATTTTTTATCAATACACACTCCCTATATTAAAAAATATTAGTCTTTACAAAGAATTTAAAGTTGATAACAAGTAATTAGAAAATATTATATGTCATCTATAACAATATTTGAATAAGAAATTAACTGTGTGAATGGTGGAAACATAGAACACAACATATTTCAAGTAAATAGATTTAAGGTGTGTTTTTCTTCGGTTCTAGGAAAATTCAAATTCATGGTCAGAAAATTTACTGGAAAATTCACCGCCATAACAAATTCACCTTAAGAAAAATTCACCATGAGCAATTTGTAGTCACATTAAAAGTTTGTGATTAATTTTTAGTGGTCGTGAATTGCTGGTGGTGAATTTTCTTTGAGATGAATTTTTCATGACAGTGAATTTTCCTGCAATAAATTGTTGATGGTTAATTTTCCAACGATGAATTTGATTGATGCTATTTTTTTCTATCAAGATATTGATGAAACCCCACTCCTTTGATGGGTCCTCACTAATATCCGAAGGTTAATTTTTGAAGAAAAAATTAATTTCATGGGATTATTTTCAAGTTGACGATAAACAGAAAAGGGAGACAACAAAGCTCGCCACCTTTCCTAAGTTAGACTCCTAGAAACTTTCATGCGGACTCATGCCTTCAAATTGAATGTATATTACGACTTTACGCGGAACCAGAGCATCAAGTTATCAGCTGGTTTTGTAGAAAAGCACTGTTTGCTCTTCAGATAGATCTTCAATCATTTTTAAACTCGATCAGTTTCTATGGCATTAGTTTTACATTTAGATTACGGTTTTCTCCTGTTGTGCTTCTAGTTATTTTCATCTTACCAGTGGTTGGAGTGAATGACTGTGATTCCATGCCTTGTCCTTAGCTCTTGACTCTGCCCAAAAGCAATTTCATGTCATTAGCAAAGTTCAGGTTACCTCCATTCTTCATCAAGAAGGTAGAAATCTCTGAGTTAAGATTTGATGATTATACAAGCTAAATGAAAAGAAACTCCAGTGTGGACTTAATCTGAATTCATAACCCAGATATGTGATTAGATTTTGATATGTGATGTTCATGTATGTAACAATCTATTGAGATTACTTCAGGTTGCATCTAGTACTTAATATAGGATTGCATTAACAATATTTTTGGACTATTGTTGGACATATCAGATGTTGTTGAGCAATTGTAAACTATAGATTTAAATCTTAGTAACATCACTATTGAAATTTGTATTGATCAGATTAATGACATGTTGATCAAAGAAATGAATGACGAGTTTATCCCACTCTATTGAATGTAGAAGGAATAATAGTTTACATAGTAGGGAAATTATTTAACCAAGAATCAAATTTGGCATAAGCTTCTTTATCTAGCATAAATTTAGTTGTATTGGGTTCAACTATTTATCAAGAAGGGATGGATAATCTAGATATCGTGTCTATGTTATCTCAATAGTAGTTTTGGATAAGAATTATGATCTTGTAAAAATAGCTTATTAGAATTTCAAACATTTTCACTTTTCTAATAAGATTGTCTATATTCTACCATCTCTTTCAAAATTTAAGGGTACTAGTCACTAACAAGTGATGTGGTTCTTTGATAACTACTAAAAATCCTAATTTAATATTTTTTGATAAATTTTCTATTTGTTAAAAATTATATAATAACTAAATTTAATGCATATAACTAGAGTATAAGACATCCATGTATCATACATTTATTTTCCCTTTTTGTATACACTCTTAATTAAAATTAAAAACATTTTGTATAAACAATTGTAGTTAAGGAATACTTAGGAAAAAATTTCTAGATTGTGATAAAAAGATTGTAAATAGTAGAAAGTCAAAAGGAAATACCTTCAACATTTTTCACAATAAATGTTTTTTCTTATCTTTCTGCCATTTGGACATATCTCCCATTTCATGTAGATTACTTCTTTGCATTGAATTCAATTTTCTTCAAAATTTTATGGGAGAGAAATTTCACGTTGTAGCCTTTCCCTCATGTATGATGAAATACCATTATAAAAAAAATAACATAGAACACATGCAATTTTTTGAAGTGATTTAAAATAATAAGCATTAAAATATAAAAAAATGTGACATTAAATCATAAAACAAGGGGCATTATCACATGAAGTGTACACATCATTTATGTTTGATTTTGAAATTTCTTCTTAGAATTTCCTCTATTGATAGCACAACACCACCCAATGGCATTTCTAAAGGCATGGGATCAAACAAAACATTATTTGAGAAACACAAAAACGATGAATTGTTTGACGGTCATGCTAGCAAATCAACTATAATGTGTCTGATGGTTGGCCCATATATTTGGGTATTTTTTTTTGGTACTTTCTTCCAATACTAGGTCTCTTATTGCGCTCTATAGACTTATTCAATATTTTCTTAGTAGAAAAAAAATACTCCCATTTGTTTCTCTCATTCTGAGATGTTGGACAATATCAATTGTTAATATATTTTGGTTTCACTTTTTGTTTCAAACAAGTAATATGAAATTACTCTTCACACATATCACATATCAAAGTTTTTATATCTACTAAATAATTACTCATTTTACAAACCCTGGATGTTCTGTCGCTCTAGATTTTAGAGAATCAAAACTAAAACTATTAGCGCCATTTAAAATGTATTCAAATCCTTCTTCCTAGTATATATCTTTACTTGAAGCCAACCCACCTGGTGCACATTTACTGGTATTAGAAATGTTCTTTTCTCTAGTGCATAATGAACTTCCTAAAGTAGAAGCATTATGATCCCGACATGCTAGTTGGCCCTTGAAAACATGTATTGAAGGATACAGTTTGTCACATTCAATGTTTAGTCTTTCTTTTGCAGCAGTTGATATCCTTGGATTTATGCAGTTGTTATAATATTCATCAATTTGCCTCTTACAATTTGAAGGTCGTCAATAGATCCTATACCATTAATCTGAATAAAATTGGTGTCAAAAGCTTTCCAGGTTTTTGTGAGCATGCTTTTCTCTTTTGAGACAAACATATGCCATTTATATCATCAATTGTGTTAGGATCGGAGTAAACATTTGAGAAGTTATAAATTAGATTCCTTTGCTCAAGATTCTAATTGTCAAACAATGGAAACAAGTTAATGTATGCATAACAAAATTGCAAGATGATAAAACAAAACCATTGCAGAGATGTTAAAGTTTCTTTAATATATATATAAGGGAAGATGAATATCAATGACAAGGATTTCAATATAAGATGAAGGGAAGACATAATATGATAAAATTTTAAAACTTAATATAAATAATTCAAGATAATAAAGAAATTTGATAGAGCAATAGTGTTGGGTCGGTGAATCCCAACAGCTGCCAGCATTGACAGTTACTCTGTCCCAACCTTCTTGTAACCATCGCATCTTCCAGATGTTGGTAGAATCATTTCCTTTTTCAGTAACCGGTGTCGGTTTCCCTTCCTTATCTATGTTGCTTGAAGCATATGTCGGTGGTGAACATATTACAGAGATTGTTGTTGCTCAATGTAATAAGTTGTAATCTAATAACTAAGATAATCACAAAGAGGATTACCCCTATTAAGAGTGGACGTAGCCCATCTAGGTGAACCATTGTAATTTTTGTGTCTATGTTCTTTTATGTTAATCTTTGTTTTATTTCTTCAATTTCTTCTTTCATTCTATTTTCAAACTCAACAATTGGTATCAGAGTTGGGAGTTGAAGTTCAGTGCTGAATTTGGTTTTGGAAAACGGTGAAGATTTTTTGAAGCCATGGACGAAGCGGACAAATGGAAGATTTAGAAATTTGCAGGTCAAAACTTTGCAGAATGGAAAGTCTAGATAGAGTCATTATTGATCAAGCAAGATGTATCACTTGCTTTGCTTGGAAAAACCAAAGGAAAGGGTTCAATGTTGGATAAAGATTGGGAGAAGATGGACATGAAAGCTCGGGCAACTATTTTTTGATCGCTGTCCAACAATGTGCTCTTCAATGTCTTAGCTGAGAAGACTATGAAGGAGATGTGGGACAAATTATTTTCCCTGTATGAGATTGCATCAGCTTCCAACAAGGTATTTATTATGAAGAAATTGTATAACTTGAAAATGCGAGAAGGGGGAGTAATGTCAAATCACTTAAATGAATTCAATACTTTAGTTTCTCAGTTAATCTCTGTGGGTATTAACTTAGATGATGAGATCAAGGCTATTTTATTACTCTGTTCTTTGCTGAATAGCTGGGAAGGTGTGGTGATGGTAGTGAGTACTTTGGTGGCTGCCAAAAGCAAGTTAAAATTCGATGATGTTGCAGCCACTCTTCTCAGCAAAGATATGAGATGAAAACATTCAGAGCCTTCTTGGGGTGATGCTTTGACTACAGTTAGCACTAGCAATTGGGGAAGAAGTCAAGATAGAAGTAGAAACTACAATAGAAGAAGATCGAAATCTACTCATAGATCGAAGTTAAGGGGTAGAAATGGTGCCTGTTGGTTTTGTTGGAAACCATGACATTCAGAGAAAAATTGTTGGAACTATAAAAAGGCTCAAGACAAAGTAAGTAACAATGAATTTAATGTTGTTGATGACGGTGTTTTGATCCTATCCGTAGGTGACACAACTATAGCTTCCTGGGTACTTGACTTTGGCACTTCATTTCATGCTACTCCATGCTGGAATGCTTTTATCAATTATCAGGAAGGTATGTTTGGCAAATTTTTTATGGGTGATAACAAGGAATGCGATATTACAAGAAAGGGCAATGTGTTATTGTCCTTGAGAAATGGTAATAAATGGTTATTGAAGGACGTAAGCCACATTCCTACACTCCAAAGAAATTTAATTTTTGTAGGTCAATTGTATGCTCAAGGGTTCAATGTTAATTTCGATTTAAATTTTTGGAAAGTAACAAAAGGTGTATTGGTGCTTGCTAAGGGAAAGAAATTGGGAAGCTTGTATGTTTTAGAATGTAAGGATGAAGTGGGAGCAACTTTGATAGTTGTAGACAACGGTTCTGAACTATGGCACAAAAGGCTCAGACATATGAGCAAGAAAGGATTAAAAGTTATGCTGCAACGAGGACAACTTCCTAGCCTCAAATCTATGGATTTGGATTTGTGTAAACATTGCCTTTATGGAAAACAAAATAGGAGCAGTTTTTTAAAAATGGGCCATGATACTAAAACCACTCCACTGGAACTTGTGCATTCTGATGTCTTTGGTCCCACTGAGGTAACATCATTTGGTGGTGCAAATTATTTTTTGACTTTTCTTGATGACTACACACACAAAATTTGGATTTATGTGTTGCGTAAAAAATCAGAAGTATTTTTGAAATTTAAAGCTTTCAAAGCTCTTGTTGAAAATCAAGTTGGAACTAAAATTAAATGTCTCAAAACTGACAATGGGGGTGAGTTCTGCTCTTCAGATTTTGACACGTTTTGTGCAGACAATGGCATTCGAAGAATTAATGTGGTACCATTCACACCTCAAGAGAATGGTGCAACTGAGAGGCTAAATCGAACTATTTTAGAGAGAGCTCGATGCATGCTCTCCAATGTTGGTTTAGGAAAAGAGTTTTGGGCAGAGGCATGTAACACTGTAGTCTATTTAATCAATTGTTCTTCATCATCCCATTTGGATTTTGACATTCCAGAGGAGAGATGGCTTGGGAAAAGAATTTCACATCACCATTTGTGGGTGTTTGGCTGTGAAGCATTCATGCATATTCCCAAATAGTAGCGAACGAAGCTTGATTTCAAATCAAAAAGGTGTATTGTTTTGGGCTATGGAGAGGATTAGTTTGGTTTCAGGCTATGGGATCCCTTCACTAAAAGGATTGTTCGCAATCGGGATATTGTGTTCAATGAGGAAAAATTTCCTAGTTTGCAGCTTCAGAACACATCTTCCGATGAATATCTTGATGTTGATTTATTTGATAACGGTTGTGTCAGGCAAGCTTTTGTTACATTCTCCCAGCCTTTAGTTATTTCTTCAAACAGTACCACCCCTATTTCTACGCAGCCATCTCTACCTTTAAATATTGGTGCCCCTGTTACTAGTATGCAACATTGTTTTGAATACACATAACTTATCATAAGTAAAGCGTTGCCTCCTCAAATTCATTCCCAGCTTTTAAATGTTGAGTCACTGCCTTTGCATGATGTATAGATACCTTCATTGGCTCATTCACAGCCTTCACTTTTTCCATCGCTGCCTACTCCAAGTCATTCACAGCCTTTCCCACATAGTGCGCAGTCCTTCATCTCTAATACACAACCCTTGATCCTTGGTACGAAGCCTTTAATTCTCATGCAGCCTCCCCTAATACATACGCAGCCTTCATATGGATGGCCATTCCCCATACAAGGTGTCCAGTCATCTTTACAAGGTGTGTGGCCTCTTCATTTGGATGCATCCTCTCCTATTGTGTCCACCACACATGGCTATGAGGTGCCCTATTTACAACAACATAAAAGTGTTGAATTCCAAAATTAGCGACTGGATATTGATGCTAGTACACAAAGGAAAAGTAATAATAAAACTGTTGAGCCACTATAGGGTCCTCAATTACGGAGATCTACTCGTGAAAAGAAGCATCCATCCAAATTTGATGACTTTGAGCTTTTACTCTCTGATCAAATAGAGCCAACCATTTTAAAAAAGGCCTGCAAAGATATAAATTCAATTTTCTGGATGGAGGCTATGCATGAAGAATTGGAATCTTTATGTGCAACTAATACATGGGATTTGGTTTCAATTCCACCAAATCGAAAACTTCTAAAGAATATATGGGTTTACCGTGTGAAAGAAGAATATGGAGGGTGGAAAAGGTATAGGGCCAGACTAGTGGTGAAGGGTTTTGATGAGCAAAAAGGTATTGATTTTAATGAAATTTTTTCACCAATTGTAAAAATGCAAACTATTTGTTTTGTTTTGGGTATGAAAGCTACTTGGGATCTCCAGCTTGAACAACTCGATGTTAAAGTAGCCTTTCTTCATGGAGATCTTGAGGAGGAATTATATATGGAGCAGCCTGAAGGCTTTGTTCAACAAGGTCAAGAATACTTGTGTTGCAGATTGAAGCGGAGTTTATATGGGCTTAAGCAAGACCCGAGGCAGTGGTATTTGAACTTCGATAGCTTTATGACTCAGCACCAATTTATTCCTTGTGAATCAGATCTGTGTGTTTATATTCATGTCAAGAGAGGAATATTCTTCAGATTTTGGATCAATTTAATATGAAGAATGTCAAATCTGTTTCCATTCCTTTGGTTGATCATTTTCATTTATCTTCAGCTATGTGTCCTCAAACGGAAGAGGTTAAAGAGCACATGAAATGTGTTCCATATTCAGTAGTTGTTGGTAGTCTTATGTATGCCATGGTTTCAACTCATCCGGATATTGCTCATGTATTAGGGGTTGTGAGCAGATTTATGAGTAATCCGGGTAAATCACACTGGCAGGTGGTTCAATGGATTTTTCAATATTTGAAGGGTACCTCGAATTATGTTTTATGTTTTGGTACTAAGGATGCTCAATTATGTGGATTTGTAGATTCAGACATGGCTAGAGACTTGGATAAATAGAGGTCCACTACAGGCTATGTGTTTACTTTTGTCGGGGCAGCGATTAGTTGGGGTTCTCGATTGCAACAGGTGGTTGCACTTTCTTCTACCGAAGCTAAGTATATTGCTCTAACTGAAAGAGCTAAGGAGATGCTATGGTTGCAGTGGTTGTTTGGCGAATTATGTTGTAAGAAATTTGTCTTTACTGTATTATGTGATAGCAATAGTGCTATTCACTTGGCTAAAAATTTTGCATTTCATAGTCGGACAAAGCACATTGAGCTGTGATATCATTTTATCAAACATGTCATTGCTGAAGGTAAACTACAGGTGGAGAAAATTGACACAAAATTAAACCCAGCGGATGCCTTGACGAAGGTTGTGTTGAGAGAGAAGTTCGACTTTTGTAGAGCTTCTCTTGGAATTCAGAAAAACTAAATGTAACTGGCTTAGCAGTGATTATTTGGTATATTGCAGCTCTCGTTGGGCTTCAAGTGGGAGATTGTTGGGTCGGTGAATCCCAATGACTGACAGCATTGTTAGTTACTCTATCCCAACCTTCTTGTAACCGTTGCATCTTCCAAATGCTGGCAGAACCATTTGGTTTTTTAGTAACCGGTGTTAGTTGCCCTTTCTTATCTTTGTTGCTTGAAGCATATGTCGGTGGTGAACATATTACAGAGATTGTTGATGCTCAATGTAATAAGTTGCAATCTAATATCTTAGATAATAACAAAGAGGATTACCCCTGTTAAGAGTGGATGTAGCCCATCTGGGTGAACCAATGTAATTTTTGTGTCTGTGTTCTTTTATGTTAATCTCTATTTTATTTCTGCAATTTCTTCTTTCATTTCATTTTAAAACTCAACAAATAGTCCATATATAGTGCTATAGAAAATAAATGTATAATAGTTTTAATTGCACTATTATAACAGCAATAAACTCGAAGCTTTCAAATTTGCAACAGTTAATGTGTGAGAATTGGAAATTCAATTTTGCAATAGTAACTTAACCGATCATGATTGGAAAGAAACTCAACCAAGTATAGTATATTGTACTATATATAAGCCTGTAGGAGCTGATTGCACTGTAATAATAATAATAATAAAGTTTAGCTAATTAAATTAATAAATAGCAACTTAACTGATCATAATTGGAAGGAATCTTAGTAAACACTCCATTCTCTAAATACATAATATATATAATTTCTCCCAGACACAACTAGATACAATATGCTTGAAAACTTCAAGAACCAAGCAATGTCTAAGTAGATAAAAATATATATATAGTTCAACGCTACATAGAACTATGAATTTAATACAAGCTAGAAGAACTTGAAAAATGTTTGGACACTAATTTTATTCAGATTAATGGTATATGATCTATTGATGACCTTCAAACTAGATTTACAAATAAGAGGCCAATTATTGAATATTATAAAAGCTACATGAATCCAAGGATATCAAGTGTTGTAGAAGAAAGAAAAACCATTGAATCTTTCAAACTGTGTCCTACAATCAAAAATTTTAAGGGCCAACTAGCATACCAGGATCACAATGCTTCTACTTTAGGAAGTTTGTTACGCAAGAACATTGCTAATTCCAGTAAAGGTGCACTAGGTGAGTTGACTTCAAGTCAAGATATAAACTATGAACTGTTGCGCATCCATTTTAAAGGGCACTAATAATTTTAGTTTTTGATTCTCCAAAATTCGGAGCTGTAGAAAATCCAAGGTTTTTTGGTGATGGCATCATGAAACAAAAATTTATTTAATATGTAATTGTTTGGTAGATTTAAAAACTTTGATATGTGATATGTTTGAACATACATTTCGTATTACTTGTTTGAAACAAAAAGTGAAACCAAATGACATTGACGATTGGTATGGTCCAACATCTCAAAATGAGAGAAAAAAAATGTGTATCTATTTTCTACTAAGAAAATATTGAATAAGTTTGAAAAGCACAGCAAGAGAACGCTTATTGATAGCCATCACAATTGAATTGTAACACATTATAGTTAATTTGCTAACATGACCATGAAATTCATTGTTTTTGTGTTTCTAAAATAATGTGTCTTTTGATCCGAGGTCTTCAGAAATGTCATTGAGTGGTTTTATGGTGTCAATAGAGGACATTGAAGAAAAAAATTCAAAATCAAACATAAATGATGTATACACTTCATGCCATAAGGCCAACAACATGTAAATTCTCTTCCTCAAAATTTTTCAGGAAAATTGGTTTCAATGCAAAGAAATAATTTACATGAAAGGGGAGATATGCTTAGATGAAAAAAGACAAGACAACACATTCATTGTGGAAAATGGTGAAGGTATTTCATTTTACTATTTACATTCTTTTTATCACAATTTAGAAAAAAATTCTTAAGTATCTTAATTGTAATTGTTTATACTTTTTGAATCCCATCAACAGTTTTTAATCCTCTATGAACATTAATATGATTTAAAAAAAAAAAAAAAACATTACTAAACTTTTGTGTTGTTGAAGTTTATATTGGTTTATCTTATACATTGGTATTCTATAGAGAATCTTTATCTAAAGTTCAGACAAATGAATGGGATTGTTCATGTGTTGTACCTTGAGATCCATATTATGCAGATTGTGCTATACCCCAAGTAAGATCCACATCATAACATTTCCTTGTGCCACATAAAACTCTTTTCTTTCTTTTAGAAAATCAAGATCTCCATTGTCATTTTCCATTTCCCCTTATTTGAATATAATTTTATAGTATTTTTTTGGTGTATCCATCGGTCAAGAAGTTTTTTCTTTTCTTTCTTTTAAATAGCAAGATAAGAAACATTATACATTAGAGGCAGCATAGTGCACCATCAAACATGGGATACCTTTTGGTATAAAGCCACAGTTTGTTGGGTTTCTAATCCATCAAATTTTACTTGACACATGTTTCGATCCTTGTCTTGTTGTAAAGCCACTCAATTTTAAATTTGCATGATCTGCTGTAGAGGGTTATTACCCACATATTATATCTTTGGAGCAACAATAATTATTTTCAATTTTCTCAAACATGTCTTCCTTTGTTGCCACTTTGACTTGTTTCTCTTTCATCATACATTATTTCATGTTCATTTTAACTTCCTCCTCCTAATATTGATACATTCTGTGATCCCATATTCCATATGTTCATTGCTGTCTTGATCTCTTCTCTATTATAAGGATCAGACAAGTCTTTATTAAATTTTTCAAACGTTGATTTAGAGTCAAAAAAATATCCCCATTATAAATTTCAAATCAAGTTTTTAACTATCTGAATGTAAGACTTTTTCTATTTCTATTAACAAGTAGCTCAGGTGGACAAAGGGGTTTTAACTGAAAACTGTTTTTCAGTGTGACATTTAATCGCTTATCTATATTTACTTTATCTTCTTTTAAACCAATTTGAAGTTTTTCTTTTTCATCATCTTTTTTATTTTTAATTCTATCAGCACCATTTAGAGAACGGTAATTACAATCCTGATTCTTCCTATATAACGAACATTCCTATTTATTTCCTATTTGTCACATTCCTTGGTATAGGAGGATAGGGAAAATAAATAAATAATTAAGATGACAAGGAAGGTCACCTACCATGCCAACAGGGGAGTATGGTGTCCTTTTGCAGCTTCCACTCCCCTTAAGGACAATTAGGAGATGGCACTAGTATAGGCGTCCTAATAGAAGTATGGACATCCATCAAAGCATACGAACAAAATAATCCATGAAAGGAAAATGAGAGGGTCCTCGCAACCACTCTGGCAAATAGGAATATGAAATATGGAAGAATGGAAGAGGTATGAGAAAGTGGGGTGAGATCCCTCAAAAATAAATGTTTAGAAAGTTTCAAGAAGGCGTAAAACTAGATGCAACCACCTTCGTTTGTATCCTCCTTGCCTATGCTGAAATGACAGCCTTCACACATGCTTTGGAATTTTTTATGGGGACTTATGCCTTCAAATTGGTTGTATGCTCTTGGCATGCTAGTTGGCCCTTAAAATTTCTGATCAAACATTTCATGTTTTCTCTTTCTTGTATAGCAGCTGGTATTGTTGGATTTGTGCAGCTATTATAATCTTCAACTAAAGGTCATCAATAGATCCTATATCATTATCTATATCATTAATCTGAATAAAATTTGTGTCAAAAGGTCTTTTGTATTTTTGTGAGTAGATCCAATTTGAAGGTTCTCAGTAGATCCTATACCATTAATCTGAATGAAATCCATCATGATATTTGCCAATCGCTATGCAATATAAAATCCATTAAGCTATTGCAGTCAAGGGAGGGGTACTAGTTAGGGATCTCTAAGTAAGGATTGCCAACCCTTGCAGTCTAAAAATCCTCTGTAGGTATTGATCAAGTTTATTACATAGTGATTAGCAAATATAATATAGGGAATTCCTTATAGACAATTGCAATAGTAACTTCACGGGGCTAGTATTTCTATTCCATGTTTCCAATTAACATACAAACATATCACATTGTTACACTCTCATCTGAATATTGTCCAGTGGAGTGGATACAAATATGAACATCAATTGGGAATCCTTCATTTTTATTTATCCTTGTGCACTGCTAGGAGATTTTGAACATCATATTTAAAGAAGTGGAATATAAATTGCCATTAAAAGAAAAATCACGTACTTAGAAAAATCATGTAGCATGTAAAATCTTTAAGAGAATATGTAGCATGTGTGAGGTTGCTCTTTTACTTTGAAAAATCATGTAAAGGCCTGTCTGCAAACTGTATCAGCTTTAATCTCTATAAGACAGTGATTGAGAGCACTATTATAACAAGTATGGGAGTCTACCACCATCAAGCAAGGATCAAAGAGGGTCAATTGGTTTAAGGATCCGAGATTTATGCCAGAAGAAATGTGTTTGAATAGTGTGGGATACTTGGATGCTTTGTAAGACTAGAATTCTTTTAAATTTTCTATACTCACTGTTCATTTGAGATTTTCCCCTCTGGATACCTATATAACGTTTTTCAGTGAAAAAACAGTTTAAAAGAAATTACTGGAATCTACACACATATTATTTCCCTTCTATTTTCTTTAAGGAAAAAAATTTTATACAAATATTATCTTACTCATATTCGATGTAAAGGTGCATGAACCAAGAGAGTAGAACCATTTAATATTTTTATGAAGAAGTTTCTTTTAAATTGAATCAAGGCATAAATAAAAAATTTACAAAGAAGTAACCACAGTCAAAGATCGCCAGTGACATACAACAAGTGCCTATAAAAGAAAATAATTCACAGCTACTAAAAAACAATAAACCATAAAGATAGTACTATCTTCAAACAAACTGTCTAATTTCTATAATCATAAAAAGTGGAACTCCACATAATTATTGATCTATGTAGGGAGAGATAAGCTTTGACACTTTATTTGGACAAGATAAAAAGCAACTTCTTGATTTTTCTTTGACGATCCCAGAAGCTACCACTAGCCCACAAGAATGGTCTAGAAGAACATTATAAATGGATTACTACATTTTGGGCTTCAGGTTCTAGAAACATCTTGAGAAACATGTAGCTAGGGTTTTCGAGGTGAGAAGCATTTTGTAATCTGGGCCCAAACTCTAGTTTACAATTTTGGGGTTCCAAAATGTATTACAATTTGCAATTTGCAAATTCACTTGCAATATATTTGACAACTTCGAAAAGATGGGAAGGTTGTCATTTCTTTATATAATAATATCATTCATTGTTTCAACTTCAAAAAAAAAAAAATACTAAGAAATATGTGATCAACAATCTTCTAGACATTTATCGTAAAAATATCATAGGTTGATGATAAATAATATTATTTATAAAATTAGAAAGTCTAATTTTTTTTTTGCATAATTCAAACCAGTATTACCATTTCTTTAAATATTTTGGTGGCTACTTTTAAATTTAAATAAAATTCAAAGATTACAAAGAGAAAACAAATTGATTTAAATGAGATTCATTGTGATTCCCCATGGAATATACTATGGCACTCAATTTCTTTAAACCAAGTACTATTTTAATTGAATAGCAATCTTTCAACTTCCCATCTATAACTCTAGTCATAGGTGTAGCTATGGACGATGCAAGGTTAACTATCAAATACAAAAAGGAAGTATAACTTAGAAATAATCATCAATTAAAATTATAAAGGAATTCATTTGAAAAACATGACTAGTTAAATAGAAAACCCAAGTTATTAAAGCATCAAGGATAAAATATAACTTGTTATAATAATGTAATTGTTGGAGTGGGTAGTAGTAAACAACCTACAGAGATGGGAAGTGAAGATTTCCTCTTTCCCTTTTTAATAGGTTGGTGGACTTCAGCCAAAGGTGGATTAGCACCTGAAAAATAATGTTGAGAATGTTAAAATACTTTTCCTAAATGGGTCATACAACAAATAAGCTTGAGAAACATGATCAGAATTTCACCTACTTGATGGTGGGGGAATCACATGACCTTGCACCCCAAAGAAGTAAACTTGCTCATAATCATGAAGCAATACAATGTAGTGTCTATCCAATATAAATGATGCATTGGTTGGTTTTGATGGGAAATTAAATTCCAGTGATATCTCTTTTCACTTCTTGTCTTTGGTGACCTAATTTTAGACACTCAAATCATCTTTTCTACTATTAATCAAGTAATTAAGCTTATTAGATTAATTCACTTCTTGCTCATTAATTTCCACCACATTTAATTAAATAAAACAAGTTATTTAATTAAAACCCTAAAGTTCATCTAATTTAGTAAATCAGATTATTTAAATCAAATGTCACAATCCTCTAACCCACTTGAGTTGATTAAATTGTGAATTGATTAACTTTAATCTCCTCCTAATCCTCATTACACATTCTCTAGCTTTTGACTCAACCTTGGTCAAACTAAACCATTGGTCAAACTAAACCCATGGTTTATTAACCAAGTTGCACATGAAATTCATTTCTTTCAATTATCTAATTACTTTATTTATCCTTACAATGACATATTCTTATGAATATTCCTCCCAACCACCCCCTCATTCAATTTCCCTCCAAAAGCCTCTTACACATCAATAAATACCTCTTACAAAGACATCTACTCCCTCATCTTATCTCTTACAAGGGCGTTAACCCCTCTTACATCCTCACCCATATCCTTTTATACTCTCAACCATATGCATTAATTTCTCTTACATCCCATTTACTCTACACATTCTCCAAAATGTGTTCCATCTATTATGTGACTTTTTCCCCAAGAGAAGATAAAGTTATGAAATAAGGTCCTCTACAATTAAAAAGAGGATGGAAAAATAAAGGATAATATGCTTCCTTAAATTAAATAAAGAGTAATGAAGAATACTTAAGAGAACTCTTTTATGAAACGGAGAATAATTACTTATTAAATAAAGCATTTATGCCACACAGAAGAAAAAAAAATGTCAAGATTGCTCACAAATGAAAGAGGATGAACCCAGTACCATTCCAATAATAGTTGGGGATTTCTTTTGAATGCAATTGTTGACCAATTTATTAAATGCAATTAATTTCAAACTATTGAATTGAGAATTAAATACTATTGAATTGGGAAATAAATAGAGACTAAAATTTGTGCATAAAACTTTTGAATTAATCTATGGAATTAATTTAAATCATTGCATGTTAAATTTGAGATTTAGTCTCATTTAAATTGGTATCAGAGCAGTTAATTATATTGTACATTCATCCACTACACATTTTATTGTCTTACACATTAGAGTACAAAAGAAAAACATAAAGAAAAATTAGATTTCCTATAAATTATTTTGTTCAAAAAAGATGTTTTACACTTTAGAGAATATTTCCTAAAATATATATTAATAAGTTTTAGCAAAAAAGAATTGCATACACAAAATGAAGTAATAACTAAATTGTTTGGGGTAAAATATTATTCACTTCATCTTTTATGATTGAAACACGTTGATAAAATAAATTAATTAGTAAATCCTTGGATATTTGTTCTTCTCAAAGTTCAACAAATAAATTTTAAACCGCACATAATAATTCAAAATTAAGTATTCACTTCATAGAAAAAATAAAGCTACAAGTTTTACAACATTTCAAAATGATAATTAGCCTTTGTAATTCCTTCTACCAAATTATCTCTAAAGTCCTGACCTCCAGACTTTTGACTGTGTTGCCTGCCCTAATTTCACCCCAACAAAATGGCTTCATCTCAAGAAGGCAAATTCTGGACTCTATTATAACTGTGCATGAAAATGTTCATTATCTCTCAGAGTCTAAGACTGAAGGTTTCCTCCTTAAGTTAGAAATCTCTAAATCTTATGACTATGTTGACTGAGACTTATTATTCAGAATCATGAGTGTTTGGTTTTAGCAATAAAGTTCTCCAATTGGTTAGCCAACTCATTTCTATTGCTTCTATTTCTATTCTTGTTAATGGATCTCCTTCTCAACTTTTTAAGAATTCTAGAGGTCTAAGGCAAGGAGATCCCATTTCTCCTATTATTTTTACTATCATGACGAAATGCCTTGGGAGGAACTTGAAAAGATTGGTTGATCAAGGATCTTTGGTGGGTCTGAGGCTTTCTTCCAGTAACTTAGTGTGCTCTCGCCAACAATTTGTGGACGATACCATCTTAATGGGGAGATCTATAGTGGCTGAAGCTAGGAATCTTAATTTTTTTTTGGATGATTATGAAGGAGCGTCTGGTCAAAATGTTAATATACAAAAAAGCTCTTTATTCTTCTTCAACACTCTAAAGCCAAGGCAAAAAAAGATAGCTAGAATTTTTGGTTTCAGAGTGGATTCTTTACCATCAATTTATCTTCGGTTGCCCTTGGGTTTGAAGCCCTCTAAATCCTTTTGGAATTCCTTGGTTGATTTATTTTAGCAAAAAGCTTGCAGGGTGGAAAGGAGCTCTTCTCAGTTTCAAGCTGGTAAGATTCAAATCCTCAAGGCCACTCTTCATAACCTTTAGATCTATGCTCTTAGTATTTTTAAGATTCCCTCTAAATATGTGGAGGCTATTGAGAAAATTCAAAAATGTTTTCTCTGGTCTAGTGTTGAAGAAAAAAATGACTGGCCCTTATTGATTGGGACTCTGTCTGTAGACCAAAAAAGTTAGGAGGATTGGATCTCAGAAAGATCAGAACGATGAATAGAGCTCTCCTAGCAAAACAGATTTGGAGAATTTTCTCATCAAATGGAGAAGGGAACAAAGTCTTTAAAAGAAAATATTTAGTTAATTGTGGCTCTCTCAAAAATTTGCTTCAGTCTCCTTGCCTACCACATGGATTGGATCTATGGAATGACATGACTAAAGGGAGGAAATTTTTTGACTTGGGCATGGGTTGGAGCATTGGAAATGAGAATCTTGCGAGGTTTTTGGAGGACAGATGGATTATGAAGGAGCCCTTAATCTCCTCTGACAGTTTCAAACGGTGGGTTCATAACTGTAAGGCTACTTATGGGATCCTTGTTAAAGACTACTGGAGAAACGGGGAATGGGTGAACCTCGACCATATTAGTATGGACCTCATGTTGATCCAATCCTCTTTGTCAGTGGTTAGAGTGAGCTCAAGCCTTGAGGAGGATCTTTTGGTTTCAATGGCCAATCCTTTGGATAGCTACTCAGTTTCCTCGGTTGTCTCTTTGTTGTACTTATCTCCTGCCCTTCCTCCCTTCTAGGCTAAAGCTTGGATTAGCCACTTGACCCCCAAGGTCAACATATTCTTTTGGATTCTCCTCCAAAATAAGGTGCTCACAGTGGATAACCTCTGTAAGTGGGGTTTTCAGATCGTCAATCATTGTTTCCTTTGTAAGGAAGAAGCAAAAACTGCTAACCATCTATTCCTTCACTGTCCTTATGTGACTTCTATTTGGGGGAGGTTCTATTTTCTCTAGAACATCTCATGGGTTTTACCTAAAACTATTAAAGATCAATTTATTTAGTGGAGGGCGCCCTATTTGGATCCTTTTATATGTAGGTTATGGTCCCTAACTTTCCCTTATATAGTTTAGGGAGTGTGGAAGGAACGAAATAATAGAATCTTTAGGGATAAGGGAATTTAAGAAAATATCATGTTCGAGAAGATCTACAGGCTTATTGTGGAAAACTTCAACATGTTCCCTCTTCATGAGAATAAATTGGAGTTTGTGATATGCTCAAATTATGACCTCAAGATGGCCAAATATTGGGAAATCAAAAGAGATGTGTCCAAAGCCTCAAAACCAACTAAAAAGAACCGTGAAGGTGTCATTTGGTATTATCCTCCCAAGGGTTGGATAAAAGACAATTTTGATGGGGCGGAAAAAGGGAATCTGGGGAAGGCTAGGAACGGGGGTGTGATAAGAGACAATAAAGGTATGTTTATTGTAGTGGTGGTTGTCTCCTTGGGTATACAAACAAATCATTTAGTTGAAGCCATAGGAGCCTACTAGGTCATTGATTTGGCTAGAAGAATGAACTTTAAAAACATATGGATTGAGGGTGACTCTAAAAATAGCCTCCTAGGCAAGTGCCCCCCTCATGGACTATAAAATATTGGATAAATGAAGCTAGGGCCACTTTATCTAGATTCGACAAAGTGAAAATTTCTCATGTCTATAAGGAAGCTAATTGTGTGGCCGACTACTTTGCTAATGAGGGGATTAAACAGAATAAGCACATGATGTGGAAAAATTGTAATGATTTGGATGTTGGCATCAGAGCCTTAATCAACTATGATATCACTCATGGGAGTGAAGCCGCATTTAGAAATGATTAATATGAATGGTGCCAAGTACCGAGATATCATTCGATATACTAACAAGGCCATAATAATTGTGACATATGGGAAGGGCTGGCACATTTTGTGGGTGCTTTGGGTGTGTTGCGAGCTCTTTAGTATGTGTTTTCATGGTGTGAGTTATTGAAACAGGGGATTTGCGACCATGGGAGGAAGCAGGAAAAGAGTTGAGTCAACAGGATGCATGAAGAACAAGAATAAATCCAAGGTTTGGAAGAAGATCGAGATGGGAGGGCTTCAACCTTTCATTGAAAAAACTTCATGCACCTGACCCCAAGGTCACTAAATATTTTGCTAAACATTGGCATAATGGGGAAATTATTCTCTCAAGGAGGAAGGCCATAGTTGATGAGGCTCTCATTAGGGAAATTACCGCTCTTTCTATTGAAGGTGTGAAGATCTATTGTGATAGGAAGTTCTCAAACGAAGCTGTTACTAGCTTCCCTAAGTCGGAGGAGGAAAAAAAGAAGCTGGTCAAAGTCTCCAATAGCTACTTTGATACTAGGATCAAGAAAATTTGGAGGGAGGTGCTCAGGGTTCTTATGGAGTATATCACGTTGGATGGTAGATTCACCAGAGTCTATGGTTACCACTTTGTCCTCTTCAATCATTTTAGACATAAGGTAAGGGTTTCTTTTCCTTATTACCTATTGTGTTCCATGAATAACAGTGTTGAGGAATTTACAAAAAATCCTAAGAAGAATTTGGTCTTGCATGCTGGCCTTATTTAGCTCATTCATGAGCACTTTAAAAACATGTCAGTTGTTCCTAACCCTATTTTGGCCTCGACCTCAGATGGTTATGATACCGAGTCTAGCTCATTTGAGGGTAATGAGGGTTCACACCCAGAGTGGGTTGAGGATGTCACTCCCCCTCCCAGCAAGAAAATGAAAAATACCCCTCTAGCTAAACCCTAGAATAAAAAAGCTAGCCCTGTGAATACCCCTCTTGGTACGTCTCAAGTGGAGAATGAAAATATGGAGGAGCCCCCTATTAACAAATCGGTTTCCTATTCAGGGGATTCTCCAGATGAGGACCCTGTTGACCCCAAAGATAAGGAGGACTCATTTTCCTTGTTTCATACCACTGACAAAGAAAAAAGACCCAATTCCCCTTGGGACCTTAACCCTGAAGACCACTTTTTAAGCCGGATAGGGAACTTCATGAAGATATTCTTACAATGGCCAGAAATGGAGTGGTTGACCATTTAAATTTTTTGAAATGGGCTTTCATGAGATAAAGGATATCAATTTGAAAAATAGGACACTCAGTAGCAAGCTGGAGTTGTTGGAAGCTAAAGTGGCTTCTTAGAATTCGGTGAAGGCCTTATGGAATATGGAAGAGAAGATGGCTATGACAAAATGCTTTCAAAGAGTGGTTGAACTCATTGACAATCTAAAGAAGGACAATGGGGAAAAGATCAAAAACCTGGAAAATAAAATTGGTAAGATTAGAGAAACAATGAAAACTACTCTTGAGCATAACCACAAAATTGTCAAAAACAATGCCACTATCTTGAGCGCTTTGGTGGAAAAAATGGAAAACACCCAGCAAGGGTCACTGATTGTGGATCTTGAAACTGATGAGCAAAACCAAGCAGGAGGATTCTGGCCCTTCGAAGAGAACTAGAGCCAACCTGAAGGAAATAGTGGATTCTTCACCTCTAGAGACTCAGGACCTGAAGAAGGTAGCCCAGGAAATGTGCAACCTAGAAGCTGAAGTTGCAGAGACTTTAAAGTCTCTTGGTTAGTTTAGGTTGTGTTTTTTGTTGCTGGATTCTTCTTGTCTTTTTGCTCGCTTTTTGTTGGTGGCTACTGTCCTTTTCTATTTATTTGTGTTTGCAGCCTTTCTCCCTCTGACTTTGACGATCTATTTTATTATGGCTTGTAAACTATATGGTTTCAGGTCCCTGTAAAACCCCTTTTTTCCTCTATCAAAAGCATTTCGAAATGATACTTTTTAATGCTTTGTAGAGTAAACATTGAAATTTTGAAATCAAGCTAGTTAAAATAGATTCCTATGTTATGATTAGTATAGGTTTATTTTGGTGTTTGAAGCTTTAATTTTAGAAAATGGGGAGAAAAAGGGAACAACGTAGTGAATTTATTAGTAAATTTAATATTTAGTTCAATTTATTTAATCAAATCACTATGCAACAGTCTTGGAAAATCTGAAGAAAATGAAACATTGAGTACCTTAGTTACTCCTACCGTTTAACCTCACCTGGTCAAAAAATCATTTCGCTTCAACATTGGACAAAAATATCAATGTGCCAGATATGGGTATGTGCAGGATCATGATGGGCCAAAAAGTGGCCTTATGTAAGCCATATGATGACCCATGTGGCTGACGACTTATTTTTTACCCAAAATTGATGAAACGAAAAGGGTTTTTAGAGGAGATTCTCAGATTTCCACCAATATAAATTATTCTTTAATTTTAATTAAATAAACAATTATTATTAATTTTCTATTAGAATTACGAATAAAGTCCTGATCGATAGGCTAATTGAAAAAAATCTATAACTTTCAAATGGTATCACATTTTTTGAATCTAAAATATGCGTCACATTCTATGTTTTGCATACTATTGGATTAAAAAAAAAAATGAAATTCATGAATTTTTGACCAAGATAAGGTGGTTAGACAGACGAGCTTTTATATTTTTTACAAGTTGTAATAAAAAAATCATAATTAATTATTTACTTGGAAAAAGATTATAAAAAAATATGCATTACATCAGTACATGAGTCCTCTACTTATATCTAAAATATTATAAAAAAATATTATCATTTTATTTTGGTTAGGGTGGTCAGACAGACACCTACTTCTTATTTTTACCCTGGAATTTAAATACTACTACATTGAAATTTCAAATTTTCACCAAATAGATTTTTTTTTTTAAATAAAGGTCTAGTAGTTTAGAAACTACTTAAATTTTCTATAGATTCTATATTTTATATTTTTTTGAAATAATATAGTTAACTTATTCAAATTTTTATGTCAAGTTGTCTAACTCTGATTTTCTGTCTTTTTATTACCACTTAAGGGCCTGTTTTTTCCATGATGATCCTGCACATACCTATATTCACGAGCACACAAATCCATTAAATTTAACTTTTAAACACAGCATCTCCACCTTAACCAATAGTCTCGGCCTTCCCAATTCATCTGTTATTAATTACTTGATGAGATTATACTATCGATTTAAAACCTTGCTTAATAATATTTTGTTAACAGTAACAATTTCAATATAAACTGTTATTTCCAAATCTTTGATAAGTGAAGCAAGACTATTCTTTCAACTAGCAATTGACGTGCCTACATTACAACCTCACTAGCCATATTGTAAATCACTTCTATTTTTTGGCTGCTTCTTTATCATCTGTAAATACCAAAAAAAAAAATCAGTTTCTTGATTTTTGCGATTTGAATTGCAAATTGAAATGGATGATCTTCTCTACATAAGGTTGTTGCTGCATAATCTTTTATGTGAACAAAATTAATGTTTTAAGAGGTTGGATTTCAGACATACACTACACATTTGAAAATTTTACTAAGTGATAATAAAATCCACGTCTTGCTTGGGCACCATAATAACAGGGTATATAAAATGTGGTTTCTTAGATTCCAAAACTATAAGATTCATTCCAATAGGTTTGCTGAAAAGATGCTAGAAACATTCAAACATGTGCTTCGCTATTTTTCCAGTTCCTAAGCACACTATCAATGCTATGACTAGTGTAAGAATTTCTCAATGTATAAAGCATTTCATGAAAATCTTTCTTTCCAACACCATATTTCGGTAGTCTACTTCCTCTGAAACATTTGTCTAAGAACATCTATATAATTACCATTGAAAGTAAGAGAAATAAGGAATGCAATGATATAAATACCCATGACATGGTTTTCAAAAGTGAAGGTTAAACAATAAAGAATGCAAACTCTAGCTTGTGATAAGGCAAGACTTATGGAAATATTTTTAAACTCGTCGTTTGATTTTTGCAAGCTCCTAAAGCCTTTACAACATACCCATTTTGTGAATATTGTTGGAATTTAATGTTTTCCTAAGCCTCTGCTCATCCATCAGTGCCCTTGTAGCCTTCACCTACCTATTAAGAGACCTTCTATTTTGGGGATCCTCCCTAAAGCTTTTGACAGCTCTAGAATTGATTGTGGTAGATGATTTTGAAATTGGCATTTACTACAGTAGGTGATTTTGAATTTTTGAGAAGGAATGTTTGTTTTAGACAAAAAAGATTGAAGGAAGATTATTCTGTCAGTTGGAAAAAAGTTGAGAGAAGAAGTCAGAGAAGAAGATTGCAGCAGCAGACTGTGAGAAGAACATTCTCTTTGAGCTCCCAGTAGCTCCTGAACAGCAACAGCTGTTTCTTATTTGTAAGAGAAGTGATTGCTCTAGGTAGAGCTATGTGTAGCTCTTGATAGTGAGCTATTGATAGCTCCTAATCACTCCTAGTCTGGTCGAGCAGCTTCTGATTGCTCCCAGAAAGTTGTAATAGTTTCTTGTTTTAGTTTGTTTTTTGTTTTGTTTATTTCTAGTTGATTAAATGAAGAGAAGAAGTTGCATGTCTCATTTTGTTTCCGCATTTGAGATTTGGGTATTTCCAGCTTGACTGGAAAACAGAGCAGTAACTCTATGTTTTGTGTTTGTTTCTAAAATCTTTACATGGTATCAAATCCATAGGCCCCATTTCTTTGTGAGTTTGGGCATTTGTATTCTCTAGGTTTTGAGTTTTTTGTTGTAGGAGACATGGCTGGAGATGAAGCAAGGAGTTGGCAGTAACCACTGTCATTTAATGGATAGAACTATGACATTTGGGCCAAGAAGAAGAAGACCATAATGGTGTCCACTGATTTGTGGGGTTTTCTCATAAATGGGTGTGTGGATATCACTGACTCAGCTGCATTTGTAGCTCTCACAAACAACCAGAAGATCTAGTTGAAGGAGTAGAGGAAGAAGGATGCAAAAGCTTTGAGTTTGATCGAAGCAGCCTTGACAGAGGCCATTTTTCCCAGAATAGCAGCAGTTGAGTGTGGAAAATAAGCTTGGGAAATCCTTGAGACTGGCTACAAAGGGACTAATAAAGTCAGAGGTGTGAAGCTCTAGCTACTTCAAAGAGAGTTCGAAGTTATTGAGATGAAAGAAAGTGAGTCTGTTGTAGACTTTCAAACAAGGTTCTCCGATTTGTTGAACCAGCTGGGAGAAAATGGAGATGTGTTAGAGGAGCTAAAGATTGTTGAAAAACTTCTTAGATGTCTACCCACGAGGTATGATCCTCTTGTCATTGCTATTGAAGCAACAATAGACCTTTCTACTTTGACAGTGGATGAGTTAATGGGTTCTCTCCATACCCATGAGCAACATTTAAAAAGGTCTACTACTACTTCCCATGAGCAAGCTTTCAAATCTCACTCGAATGCAAGAGGTAGAGGGAGAGGTAGGAATGGCTCCCGAAAAGGTAGAGGTAAATCCAATCAAGGAAATGTTGGTGGAGAAAGCTCAGGATGAGCAAGCAGCCAAGAGGGAGCAAGCAGCTCTCAGAACAACTCTTGTAGAGGCATGAAGAACAGTAGTTCGAGTGGGAGAAGTGACAAGAGAAACATTGAGTTCTACTACTATCACAAGCTTGGACACTATGCTAGTGAGTTCTGGAAGAAACACGATAATAAACAAAGACAAAATACTAATGTTACTGATTCAAATGTGGTTGAAGGCAATCAATCCATAGCCTTCATCATGTGCAATGTTGGTGAAGAAGGCCGCCCCAAAGTCTGGTACTTGGACAACGGTTGCAGCAACCACATGAGTGGTAATGAAAGTCTTTTTTCTTTCATTGACAAAAATGTTACATCAGAAATTAGAATGGGGCACAATGGAGTAGTTCCTGTCAAAGGAAAAGGATCTATCATGATCCACACCAAGCAGGGTGAAGAGAAGGAGGTTCAAAATGTGTTCTTTGCATCGGGGTTAAAGCATAACCTCATGAGTGTAGGACAGTTGATCCAAAATGGATACAAAGTGCTGATGAAGAAGGGAAAATGTGTCATTTATGACAATAATAAGAGGACAAAGGTGTTTGCAGCAATACAAATGACAAAGAACTGAATGTTTCTATTTAAGATTGAGACGTTCTTGTCCTTTCAATCTATTGCAGCACCTCTTATGGATGGAAAATGTAGAGCAGTACAACTTGCAGCCCTTAAGAGCACCATTGAAGACCCCTCCAAGCTATGGCATCTCAGGTATGGACATTTAGGCTATGTTGGTTTAGGTCTTTTGTTCAAAATCAAGATGGTTGATGGTTTTCCAAGGATAGTAGAGCCTAATGTTAGATGTGAGGCTTGCATTTTGGGCAAGCAACATAGGCAGCCTTTTCAATCGGACAACTCTACAAGGGCAAGGGCACCATTGGAGTTGGTGCACACGGATTTGGTAGGCCCTATGAAAATCACTTCCATTGGTAATAGCAGATTTTTTATGACCTTTATTGATGATTTCAGCCATAAGACATGGGTTTATTTTTTACAGCACAAGTCTGATGCATTTAATAATTTTTAATTGTTTAAAGCCTAGGCTGAAAAAGAGAGTGGACATTTTATTAAAGTCCTAAGGTCGGATAGAGGAGGAGAGTATACTTCCAATTGTTTGTAAATTTTTGCAAGCAGAATGGCATAAAAAAGGAGCTTACAAACAGTTATACTCCACAAAAAAATGGAGTGGCTGAACGGAAAAATAGGAACATTGTGGAGATAGCAAGAAGCATGCTAAAAGCAAAAGGACTCCCTACAGAATATAGGGGAAAGGCTGTTGCAACAGTTGTGCATTTGATTAATAGAAGTCCAATGAAGGCAATCCATGATAAAATACATCAAGAGGCATGGAAAAAACGAAGATGGATGGTTGAACACTTGAGAGTGTTTGGATGTGTGGCTTATTCCCACGTGCCTAAAGAAAAAAGGCAAAAATTGGATGATAAGGGTGAAAAGTGCATTTTCATTGGCTACAGTGAAGAATTCAAAGCCTATAGGCTATACAATTCGGTCACCAAAAAAATTATCATTAGAAGAGATGTGGAGTTTTTAGAAGATCATTCATAGGATGGCACAAAAGATCCTGATAGCTCTTGACAGTGCAGAGTGATGAAGAAATTGAAGATGAAGATCAGGAAAATCCTGCAGCAGTAGAGAATGATGGCTCTCAATAGCTCTTGATCGCTCCTGATCAGAATAGACAGAAAGGAAAGTAGCCACAACCAGTCAGAGGACGAGCTCCTGACAGCTCCCGATGAGCTCTTGCAAGTTTCGGATGAGCTCCTGACAGCTCCTGATTGCTCCAACCAAGCTCCTTACAACTCCTGATCGCTCCAGAATTAGCTTGTTCAGCAGACTAGCAGCAACACTAAAATTTTAGACCCCACTCTCACCTCCCTAATGCCAACAAAGACCAACAGTCTAAGGAGCTGTACCAAAATGAAAGGTATGATGATGAATTTGATGAGAGTGTGAATTTTGCACTATTTTATCAAAATGATGCAATTTATTTTGAAGAAGCTGTGAAAGAGGAAAAATGGTGTGAAGCCATGGATGAGGAAATAGATGCATTAGAAAAAAAGAATACATAGGAGCTGATTGAATTGCCTCCAAACAACCAAGCTATTGGAGTAAAATGGGTCTATAAGACAAAAAGCAATGCCGAAGGAAGAATAAACTGGCATAAGGCAAGATTAGTTGTCAAGGGGTACAAACAGCAGTTTGGAAGAGACTATGATGAGACATTTTCCCCTTTGCTAGGATGGAGACTATGAGGATAGTCATAGCTATTGCTTCCCAACACAAATGAAAGGTATTTCAAATGGATGTGAAGTCCACCTTCCTTAATGGAGTATTGAAACAAGACATTTATGTGGAGCAGCCTTTTGGATATGAAGTTCTAGGCCAAGAACACAAGGTGTATAGGTTGAAGAAGGTTCTTTATGGGCTAAAGCAAGCTCCACGGGCATGGTACAGTAGGATTGACTCATATTTGATGAGCAATGGCTTTAGCAAAAGCGATGGTGAGCCCACTCATTACATCAAGGCAGAAAATAGTAACATTTTAATTGTTGTCTTATATGTAGATGATTTATTTTTTATTAGGGATGATGATTTCCTCATTGCTGATTTTAAAGAGGCCATGAAAAGAGAATTTGAAATGACATATTTAGGATTCTTGAGTTATTTTATAGGCATAGAAGTAAAACAAATGCATGATTGTATTTTTATCTCTCAAGAGAAGTATGCAAATGAGATATTGAAGAGATTTAGAATGATTGAGAGCAAGCCTACCCCAACACCAATAACCATAGGCCTAAAGTTGAGCAAGGAAGATTGTAGCAGCAATGTGGATCCAACCATGTATAAAAGTTTAGTCAGAAGCTTGATGTATTTGACAGCAACTAGGCCGGATATAATGCATGGAATGAGTTTGATTTCCAAATTTATGGAGACTCCAAGAGACACCCATTGGCAAGACGGTAAGAGAATCCTAAGGTATGTGAATGGTACCAAAGGATATGGTGTGTTGTACACAGCAGCAAAAGAATATGGGTTGGTTTGTTACACTGACAGTGATTGGGTAGGAAGTTTGGATGATAGGAAGAGCACCTCGGGCTATGTATTTCATTTGAGTTTGGGTGAAATCTCTTGGGCTTCTAAGAAGCAACCTGTTGTTTCCCTATAAACAGTTGAAGCTGAATATATAGCAACAAATGCAGTAGAATGTCAGACTATTTGGTTGAGAAGAATCTTGGCAGATTTGAAAGAACAAGAGGATGGAACAGTGATCTATTGTGATAATGTTTCATTAATAGTTTTGACGAAAAATCTTGTATTTCATGGAAGAAGCAAGCACATTGAAATCAGGTATCATTTCATTCATGAATTGGTTGAAAATGGTGAAATTATAATGGAGTTTTGTAGGTCTCAACAGCAGCTAGCAGACATTTTCACCAAGCCTTTGAGCATTGACAATTTTGTGCGCCTAAGAGGAAAATTGGATGTTGTTTATTTGGATCAGGTTTGATCTTGTTGTTTTGTCGGCTCAGAACAAAGAGGGAGTGTTAGAATTTAATGTTTTCATGAGCCTCTACTCATTCGTTAGTGCCCCTGCAGCCTTCACCTACCTGTCAGGAGCCCTTCTATTTTGGGGATCCTCCCTACAGCTCTTGATAGCTCTAGAATTGATTGTGGTAAATGATTTTGAAATTGGTATTTACTACGGTAGGTGATTTCGAATTTTTGAGAGGGAATATTTTTTTTAGACAAAAAGGATTGAAGGCAGATTATTCTATCAGTTGGGAAAAAGTTGAGAGAAGAAGTTAGAGAAGAAGATTGCAGCAGCAGACTGTGAGAAGAACATTCTCTCTGAGCTCCCAGTAGCTCCTAAATAGTAGCAGCTGTTTGTTATTTGTAAGAGCAGTGATTACTCCAAGTAGAGCTCTGTGTAGCTCTTGATAGTGAGCTATTGATAGCTCCTAATCACTCCCAGTCTGGTTGAGCAGCTTTTGATCGCTCCCAAAAAGATGTAATACTTTCTTGTTTTAGTTATTTTTTTATTTTGTTTATTTCCAGTTGATTAAATGAAGAGAAGAAGTTGCATGCCTCCTTTTGTTTTCGCATTTGAGATTTGGGTATTTCCAGCTTGATTGGAAAATAGAGCAATAACTCTGTGTTTTGTGTTTGTTTCTAAAATCTTTACAAATATCCACCAATCATGGAATTCCATGAGATCATATTTTTAAGTGCTCTATAAAGCAATCCTTGCGCCTGGTCTCCCAAGTGTAGCTACGCAAATGTTTCTAAATATTTTCAATAAATCCATTTTGTGCAAATATCTTACCACCCAGTGATAGTAAAGAATGGCATAGGCATCATGCTCTTGACTAGGTACAAATGGAGTTCTTAAAGGGATGTAGTGATTAAGTACACACTATAGAGATAGAGTGTTTTACCTTATTCTTTTTTCTTCTGTTCATCATATAATGAAATACATTAATATTAATCCAATCAGAGTGAGGCTACTCTCTATAATCCGTTGTCACTTGCTAGATGGCTTCATTTTAGTTTTATTGGCAAGAAAGATTTTTCGAAGGATTGGAATGGGAACCGAGTGTCCCAAGTCATGGATTTTTTTGGAATATTTGTACACCCATTTGATGGCCAATAATATAAGTTAGGTCAAATTATAGATATAGTTTCTTATTTATATGATCAACATGAAACTCATGTATAGGGACAGGGTGGTTATCTCTTAAAATACAATTATCTTTCCATCTCTTATCTATACTTTGCCTTATTTTCCCTTGCAAAGGACATTCACTTTATTTCATAGACTTTATCTTTAATGAATTCAATTCAAATGAAAAATTAGGCCGCTTATAAAGAGAGAAAGTGTGAACGTCTTGAGAGACCAATTTAGGGATTTTAATAGAATACAAGTTCAAAACTTAAAATTTGTTTAAAATATTGATACATGTTAAATAAAATACATGCATTTTCATGATTGGATGGGAATAAGTTTTTGTATAAAGATGAGCAATTTCAATATTGTTGTTATGTATTACTTCTATTTGAAGTTAGTTAATGAGTTTAATAAGGTAGTGATATAGTACTACATATCTTAAAATGAGAACTTGGATTTTATATTTAAATATGAGTGTATTGTTAATCCAAGGTATACTTCAAGTATTAGAGTGACATAGTGAAAGTGTGATGGGTTTGTAATCAATAGATCTTAGGATCATTTTGGCCTCTTTAAATTTAGAAAACATGATATTTTTTAAATATCCTTTATGGACCACTTAATATTTGGGTTCCATACATGGTTACCAATTGGAGGGTAACCTTGATAATTACCTCACATAAATCCAACTATTAGATGGTTGAGGAACCTCTAGAATCAACTTATACGTCATAAGATCCCAAATAAACTTGAGAATAGATTTAGCAAATCAATCTTCTATTTAGCTAGCATCCATATATATATATATATTCTTACATTATGGGCCCATTACCCATAGGTCCTAAAATCATTTTCACATTATAATATCATCTTGCATTAATAGCACAATATTTTTATATGACATAAAACTTATTTGGTTCTCTTAGAATTAAACATGGGGACATGCCATTTTTTTTACAAGGGGAGAAACAACCTCTAATATTCTTTAAAAATACTCATAACTCTTTCATGGTACAATAATGGTTATGTACTATGCAGGGAAAACTTTAGTGGCGAATCTTCGTGAATTGGCGAATAATTGAAATCAGGACCTCTAGAAATGGCAAATAGTACAAGCTAAAAACGATGTTGAATTGCCAAGTTTTTACAAAATAAAAATTGTGTCTCAATTAATTCTCCTATGGATTATATTTTAAACGATACATCACTGCATATGATTCTCCAACAATTTATAGTATAATCACAAATATCGATTATATTCGCCAGGAATATTATATTCCTACCATTAATTTTGGGGAAATATCACCACATTAATAAATTACCATTTAATATCAAGGAAATTTTAGCTTTGAATAAGGCTTTTATTTATTGCCGTCAAATCATTGCTTAGTTTTTAATCGAATGGCAGAAGGTTGGTTTTGTGGCCTAATACACACATGACTTTTAAAAGGATTGTTGAGGCCCGAAATTGGTTTTGGGCCACACGATTAAATCTAATCGTGTGGCCCAAAACAAACCTCAACAAGCTTTATAAAAGGCATGTGCGTATGAGGCCATGAAATCAACCTGCATTCGTTTGATTAAAAAGCTAAATTGCTAATCAATGGCAACATTTACACTTTTCATTTATTCCTACTTTTAAAGTGAGATTTTTTACAAACACTTAATCCGTGTGTTATCCAATGCATTTTTTATAGTGAGTATATGCTTGGTGGTGAGGGGCTCTACCCCTCGACCTCACCTGTATCACGAAAGGAGTGCACCAGGGCCATTGTCCCTGGACCCTATGATGGGGCGTTGCCCCATCAACCCCCACAAGGGGGCTTTGCCCCCTTGACCCCAACAAGGGGCATTGCCCCTCGACCTCACCTGTATCACGACAGGAGCTCGTCAAGGCCATTGTCCCTAGACCCCGCAAGGGGGCATTTCCCCCTCGACCCCCACAAGGGGGATTTGCCCCCTTGACCCCATTGGTGGCTGCCACCTCCGAGCGCCTACTTCAATATTACAAAAAACAAAAAAAATATGGGGGAATTACGCCGACCAACTATGCAATTTTTTAAAGGAGAGATTTTCCATTGTCATTAATATTTTTAGTGAATATTCACTAGGATTTTCCAAAAAAAAAAAAAAAAATTTCAAATATAAGGAAAGATTCACCAAGATTTTACACCGTGGCCGAGGGGGGGGGTTTCTTAAAGTTATCACTGGTACTGTGGTGTACCATATATGTGGGTTAGAGTGACGGAATATGATTTTTCACATTATAATTTATTGGAATAAGTCCTCTTGAATTATTTTTCGTGAAATAGCACATAGCCTTAAAATTAGCACCTATCCTTGATCTGCACTATATTTTAGCTTCTTGATTAAATCATAATAAATAGATGGTTGTATATAATTTTAGAATACTATAGTGTTCCTTGAGGTCGAATAGTATGAAATCATGCCCTATGGAATTCTGGAAGGGTTAGTTATATCTATGATATTTTAGACATAAAAAAAAATAGCACTAGTTTATTACTGTCTAGTTAGATCCACATTGTTGATTTTGATAAACATACAAGTAAATACCATGATGGTTCATGTGAAGATGACTATTGCATAACTCATTCGAAAATGTATCTTACTTAATATACATAGTGAATGTTTGGGTCATAAGTCATCATATAAATGGACTCAATTATACTTGTGCATCTAGACTAATCATGACCTTGTACCATAGATGTGAGGTCATAGTAATCTCCCACCTATACTTAGTGTGTTCTTGATGTGATCTATCATTTTTTGAAGATTATGAATTTCAATAGATTAAACAAGATATTTTAAGAATTAAATAATGCTTTTAATATCCAACTTATAATTGAAGATTGTGGATTTTATAATATTAATATTATGGCTCATATTTCAATAGAGAAGTTGTGAAATAGTAGTAAAATCCTACTTTAGTGATTTCCTCCAATACAAAAACTCTTCATAAGATAAATGATGTAATAGTTCACTTTAGAATTAATTATGAGAATCATAATTAAGCCTAACTCTTTCCTTTAAGAATTTTGTGGTGATCTACCTACCCTTTTCTCATCACATAAACATGTGTATGCACGTTATCAAAAGAATGTAAGATGTTCCTACATAATATTTACTAACAAGTCTTCAAATTTATATAATCCAATTTTCAAGTAGTATCTTAATATATTTTCCCGCTTAATGTAGTTTTGGATTAATCTCCTTTCATAGAACATGGGCCTTGGTATGTCAACAAGATTAAGAAATAATGAGGGATGATTTGGTTATAGATATCATGTGCACTCTAGTTAAAATAAGACGAAAGATTCATTCTAATGGTTCTATATGAAATGCTCTATGCATGTTAATAACTTATTATTGTTATATTCATGTTAAGATGTCTATAAATATTACCATGCGCTATTCTATTGTACTTTGTTATTGGACTTGATCAACCCAATAACTTTGTGCATGTGGCTTATAAAGTATTTTATATGAAAATATGATGCTCATGTAGTTCGGAATACATGATTATCATCTTAGAATATATTTTGGGTGTATATATTATATATAGTTTCAACATGAATGACTACATAGTACGGGGATGTGTATTTCATTCACTAGGTAACTGTTATGTCAGTACATGATAATGATTCTGTAAATTTAACATTGAAGATTCGTGTAAGTGATTAAACACATCTACATGAGAGAAAATTTGGTAAAGTTGAAAATATGTGATTAAATATATAAAATATCATTCGTTATTTTATAAATTTTTGATGTGTATGTATTTATAGTTCTAGTCATAGGTTTTGATTGGAAAAATTATTCTCTTCATATAACTTGTTAATTTAAAATAAAATTGAAAAGAGAGACTATGAATTAAAAGAAGAAGAGGGTGTAGAGAAAAAAAAATAGAAACATTATGAAGAATAATATATTCAATATTCATCAATTTCCTCAAATATTGATCATACAATATCAACTTCTTCAATTTTTGATCATGTGTTTCTTTGGGTTTTGATATAGATGCATCTTGTGCTACTCAGGACAATAGTTAATTTACAAGGGGAGAATTGTTATGTGACTTTTTCCCCAAGAGAAGATAAAGTTATGATATAAGGTCCTGTACAATTAGAAATAAAGGATAATATGCTTCTTTAAATTAAATAAAGAGTAATGAAGAATACTTAAGAGAAATCTTTTATGAAAGGCAGAATAATTACTTATCAAATAATTATTTAAATGAAACTCTTGTGAAAGGGTGTGATGGTTTGGAAAACCACCCCTTAAAGCTTATATAAATCATTTATGTGAGGCTTAGAAAAGATAGGGGAAAAATATTCAAGACAGAAAAAAAAGTAAGTACAACACATTACGGGAATAGGGTTTCAGGTTAGTAGGTTGTGAGCAAGATGACAGAGAAGGGGTAGTCCTATAGTGGGTGTCTAACCTAGGGTACAAGTGTGTGCACTTAGGATGGTCCTAGCTAGGGCATGGTTTTGTGGAACCAATGTTGAGCATTGTTTTAGTGGAACCAACACTCGTGTAGAGTGGAAAAGTCTACTTTCATCCCAAACTACTCACAGATAGAAGAGGCTGAACCGAGGACCATTCCAACAATAGTTGGGGATTTCTTTTGCACATTTCAAAGACAAGTATTAATGCCTCATAAATTATTGAGCAATAAAGTTGTTTTAAATCCTTTGAGTTTATTGAATTAATGATTTATTTATGGCATGATTGAATATATTTGAATGCAATTGTTGATCAATTTATTATATGCAATTAGTTTCAAACTATTAAATTGGGAATTAAATATAGACTAAAATTTGTACATAATTTTTTTGAATTTATCTATGGAATTAATTTAAATCATTGCATGTTAAATTTGGGATTAGTCTCATTTCACCATCCTCATCCAATAAACTTGAGACAAGTTTCACAATCACATTGGCTCCCTTTTTATTCCATATTCACCAAATTCTATCATTCTTCAATCCTTGAGCCCTATAAATAGAGGCCTTCTCTTTTGAAGATTCATCCACAATCATATGCAATTTTACTATAGGAACACTCATAGTGATTTAGTTCTTTATGCAAAGTCATTATCCTCCAATTGGTATCATTATCTTTGAGGGCAATTGGACTTCATCACATCTTGGAACCTTTATCAAAGGGGTGGGAAAGGGCATTTTTTCCACATCAAAGGAGCACCACTCCCACTATGGGATAGAGTTTGAATATATTTTTATGTGTTTTCATTTGTTACTTTGATCTCTTATTGCCTTGATTACATATTTACCATGTTTAAGTATTTCATAGGAATTCTTTATTTGGTTTGCTTAATTTGACTAATAATGTCAATATTTGTTGATCTTTGAGTAAATACAAGTTTAGTGTTCACATTTTGGTGCCCACTGTGGGGTAGTAACTACTTGCTCAAATTGAGATGGTACATATTTTAATTTATGACCTCATCAATTGTTTTTCTTGGTTGACAAATTTTAACCAAGGGCCTTAATCGCTTTATTTCAATGCTTTATTGCATTACTGTTCAATATCAATATTGCTGCTCAATATCATCTCCTTTTATTGATCTTGTTGTTCAATATTACCTAATTTAATCACCTTATTTCACTGCTTTATTTCATTACTAATTAAATATCAAAATTGTTGTTCAATATCATCTTTTGGTATCGATAAAACTCCAACCACATGCACAAATTGTCATTTGATTTGAAATATTTGGTATCTTATTATATTCCAAGGTGGAGCCATAAAAATATCTACTACATTTACTTTCCACTAGCAGTAATATTTTGGATGTTATAATATTTCTATCATGAGATACACCCAATGTATTCAATAGGACGTATAAAGGCATCTTCTGATATAGGTCCTAATCTTTAATAATTGCCTACTTGGAAAAATATTTGTTAATATTAGATGGGAATCAAGAAATCAAAGATATTTATGCATTAATATTTGACTACCATTTATGTATAATGCACTAACCAAGTGCATGAAATGATAGGAGTAAATCCATTGCATAGAAGGTGATGATGTGGTCTACCTGGTATATCAAATGCTATTTTATTGCTTCCTATTGGGCACTGAATGTACCAAGGTATAGACCCTTGTTATGAGCTTTCCATCTCCTGTGCTAGTGATGCCTTGCAACACCACACCAAACGTAGTAGAAAAGAGCTAATGAAATAGAGGCAATTATTTAGTTGTACATCACCAAAAGATTTAATGAAAGTAGATTCCATTATTTCCAAAGCAGAAGGCTCCAACATGGTTGGCCTCTAGAGAGCGTTGAGAAGATTTCTTGAGCCTCTTAATGGATTGCTAGGCTTCGAAGGCAAAGATAACTTAGTTAAGGCCACAGTACAAATTCATGAGCTCACCAAGCGTTATGTAACATTTTTGCACCATTTGTTGAAGGTTATATTTATATTCCAATGTCTTGAGTCGATTTATTATATCTAGACAATACTAAAGTGGGTTGATTATCTTGTGTCATCTCTTCAAGTCTAGCAATTAAAAGAAACTCAAGACATTTTGAAGGTAGTTGGGTTTGATGCTTTGTCCTTGATTTTGGAATTGGCATAATTTGGAGTGTTCTTCTATTTTTTGAAGTCATATACTTTGTTTGTGTTCTAGTGAAAGTGTGTTAATGCATTGAAATCCGATCATTCAAGCTTCTAAATTTAACACAATTTTTGACAAGTTCATTTAATACACTTTGACTAAAATGCTTCTAATTTTATTTTTTAAATGGGGAAAATGAACTAGAAGTTTTTACTATGTTGCTACGTGTAACTTCTTTTAGCTTCTAAGCCATTATTTGTCCCAATGAACTCTTTTGATTTTATCCTCAAACTCTTAAATGAAGTAGCGTTGGTAGGCATGCAACATTGAATTGGGCAAGGAGTTATGGGTATATACATGTTCTTGGATGCATTTCAATGTGGGAGTTGTAGTACTAGACATCGTTTATTGTAGAGAGCCATGTATACTTACATTTGAATAACTGGTATGATTACTTTAAATGTTATTGGTGTTTTCTTTAGAAATCATATGGCCTTCAATGAAGTAGATTCTATTAGGCAAAATGAATAAAGAAAGTTGGCATTGTTGGTAAGTATGTTCAATATCTAGACGTAATGAATGGCTACATAAGGTGGAAGTGCAAACAAAAGAATAAATTGATATTGATTGTTCTATCAGATTTATTAGGTTTTGAAAGTTCAATTTGAATGTGATCTTGGGATTAGATCATTTTATTTCAGCTATCATTTTAAATATCATTAAAGGTCTCTATAGTTACTATTGTTGTTCAATCTCAAAATTGATGTTTCTTTGCATTAATATTGTTGTATATGATTTGAGTGCTGAAAATTTGAATATTTTGTAGAAGAAAACAACTCTTATTAAGAGGGGCAAATCATAAAGGCTAGTAGATGATTGATATGGTTGTTACACCTAAATTGATTTTGTTGCAAATATTTCTTGAAGATAACGAAGTAGCAAGACAAAAAAATTCTAGAAACATAAAGAGTAGATTTAAGTTGGAGAATTGGGAATGAAAAAGCATTGTTTTAATGCTCATTGTAATAGCCTAGAGCATCCATCTACTACTTTTATTTTCTGTTTTAGGGCAACTAGATCAATTTGGGCTTAAAATTAATCATTGATTTGATCTTTTTCAAATTGGTTAAAATTAAACTTAGAAATTTACTAGACATTGCTTTGTGGGATAAAATTGAACAAGGCAAACTCACACTTAGTTTTTGGTGATTAAAATGAACTCACCTTTACTTTAAGGATTAAAAAGAATTTGTGCCTTCTTTGATTTGTGGCTTGTAATTCTTGTCATTTGAATGTGTCTGCTCTTCTCTCGTGTCACTCGATGATCTTGAGAATCAAAAGCATTCCTTTGATCTGGATTAAAAAGAACCTCATGCTAGTGTGAGGATAAGACATTGTGTGTGCTCCCTCCTTGCACTTCACACGGTTTGGAAATTTGAACTAAAAATGTACTTCCTTTCTTTTGTGTACCTTTAGAGGGACTGCCACCCCATTTCAAAAGGTGTGAATGATCCAAGTAGTAACGAGCTAAAGCCAAGATCTTTCAAATCATTATATAAAAATGTTTTTGTGACAAAATTCATAAACAACAGGTGCAGATGTGTCCTACCAACAAGTGCCACTCCTAATGTCTACATGAGATGTCAAAATCCTTTCTTAGGAAGAGACTAGGAGGCCTCTTGATGGAAACAATCTTGAGATAATCTTGCCACATGTATGGCCACCTTGAATTAAAGTCCTTACTATAAACCAATTTTTTAGTGACCAAAAAACCTTTTATGCTTGCTAATGCAGGATCGGTCATTCTAAAGCCACACCACATTTTAATATTCAAAGTTGAAACAGGAAAATCCTTAGGATCTTCATATCTTCAGGATTTGATATTTGGTGGTCTTGAGAAGTGTGTGTCATGGAGGGAAGCTAGTGTTTCCAAATCTCTAGTTGTTCACTTTGTCTTAGTGTTTGGAGAAATCTGAGTGGGGTCTCAGCAAGTAGTATCTTTATAGCCTAGGATTGTGTATTTTATAAGTTAGTTAAAAAAATTGCTTGGATATCAAACATAGAAACAAACATTTAACAATCATCAAAATTTCAAACCCTTTGGAAAGAGTGAATACCTTTGAAGAGTCCAATTATTACTGCTTTAACCTAGTGATCTTATCCTTAGAGGCTTATAAATACTTGGGTTCATATCTCAATTAACTCTCTTTAAAGTCAACCTATGGAAACTATGGCCTTAGCTCCTTTATTTTCACATAATGGAATTTGTGGAATGAAAGTTGCTTAGACATAGACATAGTTTTAAACTTAAGAAATACATTGGATGTGGTAAAATCAATTCATTAATCAAGACGAAATCAATTGAACCCCACAAATATGTTTTTTTATCTTTTGTCTTATTATCTTCTGGGAAAACATTGATCATTTTGTTTGAAGTACTCTTAGGGAAAAGCATGTTCTTCACTACCTTAGTCTTGTAAACAAAGTCCCTCTAGGTTCATCTACGATCAAAAAAATCATTTAATCCATCTCAAATATCTATCAAAATCCATCCCACCAAACAACTTTTAGAACTTTGGAAACATCATTATTCTAGACTTTGGTAAATCATCTAAAAACAAATCAAAATCACCTTGTTTGACTAGATGGATGAGAATGAATACTTTCTCATGCCTCTAGTTAAAGTATCACCTCTTTGAATGAGTTTATCCTAAGATCACATCTAACATCTTAGGGTTTACAAGTTCATCATCCAAATAAAAAAAATCAAAATCAAAATCCTAAAGTCTAGTATTTATCCAAAGTTCTTAGAAGTTTAAACATCCAAATCTCTCACCCTTTCATCCTTCATCTCATCATTGGTCGTAAATTCCTTAGAGGTCAACAAGATAAAAACACAAGAAAAAAATGGAATATAAACTTGATTCATACATCATGAGTGATCTAAATCAACCAAACTATCAAAGCCTTATACTACCAATTGATCATCAAAAATCACATTTATACAATTCACACATGGTGTCATTATATCCTACAAACCTTAATGATATGTAACAAATGTGAGTATTCCAAATCTAAATTTTGGAACACCTTTCCCTATGGTAAATTTAAATCAGAGTTAAAACCTACGAATCTATCAACCAAATGATCAATATATGAGTCTTCAACAAAACAACATTATCCCATCAAGTCAATACAAGCCAAATATGAATATACCAAGTATAAACTTACCAAACATGAACATATCAAATCCAAACTTGGTGAACTATGGGATAGATACAATTGTGAATCATACCAACGTTGTTTAAAATTCAAACAATATGATGACAACTCAATGTATTAATCCAAATCAAGGTTACCTAAATCAAAGCAATATGATCCCCAACACAACAATGTTCAATGCAAAACTATAATGAAAAATATAAACATCATCCCAAATTAGAACATTGTCCAAAACCAATTTGTGCATGATCCCATACAAATACCACAAGTGTATATTCCAAATATGCTTGACCAATGACCAAATCAACTATATCAAGGGTGTCAAAATAAAAATCAAGATCAAATTTTGTGACATCAAATTTCTTTGCTTACCAAAATATTTGATTCATATCACCAAGAGACATCTCCACCCCAAAATCTACATACTCCCCCATTGATTAAACCATGTCATCAAAATATTGAGTTGTGTCCCCAACCACATCAATAACAAAATCTTCAATATCAAGAAGTTAGATATCAAAATCAACAACCTCAACAACAAGATCAATAATGACAAGACTCTTCTCAAAAAGCACAAACCTCACAAGATAACAAACATGAATACACTCCTTTGGGAGATCCACTTGAATCCACATTACACAAGCTAGTTAATGCAAAAATCATCTCTTCCAAAATTAAGCGCTTTTAACTCTATCATAAAATTCCCTTGTAATAAGGGTAGATCTTATTGTGAGTATCATAGAGAAAATATTTATAAAACATCAAATTGTATTCTACTCAAAAATCTCATCCAAGACCTTCTTGATCAAAGAAAAATAATTGTTGAGGACAATGATCAATATTTTACAACTAATGATAGAAGTGATAATATCTCCACCATAAATATTGAGGATAATGATCAAGATCTATCCATCAATAAGCACTTTGAAGATTTTTCTACCTAATCCAACTATCAAATCAACATGCATCAAGAGCCACCTTTTGAGCATGATCAAAACCCCTCAATAATATCCGACAATGATCTATTTCAAGGAGTGTTAACATTATTTGATCATATTGACATAATCCAAGATCCATCCACCAATGATCATGTTGACGATGTATCTACATGACTTAATGGGTTAGAGGACAAATCTCAAGAATTTATTCCAAAGCATGATCAACATCTTTCACTGAAGTCTAGTAATGGTCCTTTCCAAGACATATTGACATCCTTTGACCTCATGGTTGCAAATATTGAAGGAATCCTCTCAAAGATCAAGATGTTAGAATTTGGAAACAAACAGAAAACCACAAGCCACGGGATTAAAAAAAAACAAATACACCTTTCACGCAAGAGATCTACAAACAATATATGCAATATTCCTCAACACTTGAAAAGCTACAAAAGTAAGAGACTTCCAAGAAGATATGAAAGCTTTAGATAATTACAATGAGGATTGAGTGCTTATAACAGAAAAACCCTAAATGAGAAAGGGATTAGATCATGACAAGTGTCAACATCACATGAGATGAGATATAATGATCTAATATTAGCTCAACTAATAAAAGCATAGAAACACTCCTAAGTTTAGCTTAAGTGCAAGAGAATAAATTAGACTAATATGAATTAAAGATTAATTAATTATTAGATAATACATAATAACTCTAACATGGTATCTCGATCAAAGAAATAAACATCGAATTTTTTTTTATGAATTGTTGTTGGGTAGCCAAATGAACTTGCTGGTAGGTGAAACAGAGCCAGTTGGTGATAAAAAAATCGCCGGCTATGGAAGAAATACCGTTGGTTGGCATTAAAAATCATTTTCAGAGATGGAAAGTGTTGGACGAAACTTTAATGGTTTTCATAGAATTTATGAGAGGTTATGGAAGGTAAGTGAGCCCGTAGGTATGAAGGTACCTACAAGTACACTAACATGAGGAAAATAAAAAATTTTTTGGGTCAAAATCAAATATCCATCCCTCAAAAAAATCGACCTCCAAACTTTTCAACACAACAAAATTTATTTTATATTTATTTTTTTAATAAATCTCAAAATATATAAATTTATAAAAAATATGCCGACCTTAAAAATTTTCACTTCTTGTTTTGAAATACATGCACGAGATTTCGTAAAGGGGTTGTATGGGTCCTTGTATAAAAACAAATTTCCTCATAAACTCCCATCAACGGTATTAGACAAATTGATGGGCAATATTAAGGTTTTTAGGCCTTTTGAGGGCGATGAAAACCTTCGTTTTGGCTCAAAATGAACCAAAATTGTAGAAACCCTCCAGTTCTAGAAATAAAGCAACCACTTCAAACCTTCATAGATCTAGTGTCAGAATTCAAAATCAAGCGAAATAAAAGCCAAATATGACTTTCTCAAAAACTCTGAATTCAATGGCGAAGTCATTTTCAAACAAAAATGCACCAAAAAATGCTCAGCTCCAAAATTTGTGAAAAAATAAAAGGGGATTCAGATCTTAAGCCTGTAACCCTCATTGAGGAAAGAAAATCTGTTAAATCGAGAAGGGGCTCACTGAATCCACACTCTAATACTATGGTAGAATTGTGAAACAAGCACAAAACCATGAGCGACAGGATACAACAAAAAACAAATACACCTTCTGCACAAGAGATTTGTAAACAATATATGCAATATTCCTCAACAAGAAAAGCTACAGAATCAATAGACTTTCAAAAAGATATAAAAGATCCAAATAATTACAATGAGGGTTGAGTTCTTATAAGAGAAAAACCCTAAATGAGAAATGGATTAGATCATGACAAGTTTCAACATCACATGAGATGAGACATAATGATATAATATTATCTCAACTAATAAAAGCATAAAAAACACTCCTAAGCTTAGCTTAAGTGCAAGAGAATAAATTAGAATAATAATCAATTGAAGATCAATTAATTATTAGCTAATGCATGATAAATATAACACAAGAGGATATTTAGCTACTTCACATGCCTAATGAAGATGTCCAAGAACCCGTTGTAAACAATACATCCTTTGAAATTGAGCCATGTCAAGAACTTGATCCAAATCATGTCGAAAAAAATTCTGAAATCATTGAATATCAATAATTTGTATCTGCAAGATGCTACAATGATCTAATGGGAATTATCCAATCTATGCAAGATGTCACAAATGGTGATCATATCCATATAGAACATACTCCTCCATCTACCCATGAGATGCCTTCTTTGGATGGACACATAGATGATCTTCATTCAGAACAAGATCCATCTACTCTTGACATTATTACACAAGAATAGGAGGTTATTGATTCCTACATTCAGGATGAGTTATCAACATCAGAATCAAATATATCCAAAAATCGCATTAAGGACATCATGTATGAAGATATCCAACATTATCCACTCAAGGAAATAGGTCAGACCAAATAGGATATTCCGGAGTCAGCAGAGTAGCAAATTGAAAGAACCTCATTTGCAGTGGTCATTTATCAGACAATGCTTTCTAAACAAGATATATCAAAATGGGAAGAATCAAAGCATGGAGGTACTGCTTTCATAGTATTGGAGAAAACTTCATCTCAAGCAAACATCAACATAGGGAGCACAAAGAATCCTTATGATGAAACCAATGCCAATGCTACAACCAACTACATCACGAATCTTCATCCATCCATCACCCCATCCACAAACTGGGATCAACATCAAAAGGAAGATTTGAATCAAAGAAAAAATAAAGTTATCAAAGAAAACTAAGTTGGGAAACATAATTGAAAAATCAAATACACATGGATACCAAAAAATAGAAAGACAGATCATCCCTATCAAACTCCATCAGTCAAAGAAACTATGGGGAAAGATTAAAAAGTGAAATGTATCCATCAAAGATGTCCAAAGACACAAAAGTAGGCTTCTCAAGCAACATATAAAGTATATCAAGTAGTTGGTACTAATTCCATGTACACTTCTATATCCACCCATCATTGCTCATCTTCTCAAGTTTTGCGAGTTAAAGGTTCCAAACTATCAACCAATTCATCTTTTATTCCTAAACATACTCCACCATCCACTCCATGCATGATATAAAATTCTCACATTGATGATGTATTGGTAGAAACCATTCATCATAAGGATTCATAAGGCACTCTATTGCAATGTGCACACAAAGATGGAGTTAACTCTGGTATCAAAAAAGTAGATCAAGAATCTCAAAAGTTACATTCAAGTGCACATATCTCAGCAAAGAAATTTCTTCAAGAAGGATATCGATGGCACATTATGACATAAGCATCTATATCAGCACCACTAGGTGGTTTAGTATGATCGTAGACCTTTAAAAAAAACTAAAACGATAAAAAAATCATGAAAATAGTAAAGATAAAAAAAATCATCCTCTAGTGAAAACCACTATAGTGGCGCTTTGGGAAAGTACCATGATGAAAACCTGGCAAACAAGCGTCATGTGTAGAATTGAGCATCTATGTGTACTAGTTTAGGTGGAAGCATATTATTCCATCCATAATAAATCTAGCATTCCATCCATCTTATCCATAATAAATACATTCATCCATGAACCATTTATCCAATCCATTTTTATCCATCTACATCTATATTCAAACATATCTTGATGACAAACAATTTTGTGTACACTTTACACTTGCTTATGGTAAACATCTTGAAATGAGTCATTTTCATTGATCCTATCCTACTCAACATTATCTAAGCTATGAAGCACTATCCAAATGAGCATCCTTTATTTGGACACCTTATCTTATCATAAGATAATCCTTGGCATCCTTTACATGCTTACCATATCCATCCATCCATACATCTATCCAAGCATCCACCCATGGAATTCCATACATTTCTAGACACTAGGGGTAGATATTTACATCTTGCTTCAGGAATAAATCTTGATCTATATCTTCCAACTTATGTAGTGATCCAAACATTGGAAAACATGAAATCAAATTGGTCAAAACACTTGTGAGAAAAAAATTCAAATCACTAGACCATGACATATTTTGACAAGAAGATGTTCCTTATCAAGATTTATCTTTCATCAAACATCAATCAAAAAAATCAATATCAGTTGCATCTAATTTACACTTCAACGTCACATCAAATGATTTAAACCATTTTTGTTCCAAACTAAGCTTCACAATCTTGATCAATCAAATCCAATCAATGCATCATCATCTTGGGATATCCTTCCCAATCCTTGTGTTGCTTAACACTATCCTTACATTGTTGTGTATCCTCAACAATGTTATCATCATCAATCCATCAATCAAATCAATCAACTCTAGCTTGGTTTTCAATAATATTTCAAACAAATCATTGATATCATCACACATATCCATATCCAAATAATCAAAATTATGAAAAAATCTAAAAACATATCAAAATCCAAAAATAGGTCAAAAACTAGAAAGGTAAAAAACATAGTTGTCATGTCTGAAATGCATCATCTCTAAGCTTAAACATAGGTAAGGCCATCTTTTATGAGCCCTTGAGATACCAAAACACAAAAAAAATCATAAATCTAAAAAAAAAACACAAAAACATGTTCGAAAACACAAAACCCAAAAATAGCCTCAAAACATTACAAAAACATTCAAAAACATCCAAATATTTGAAAAATCCATCCATCTCATTTCGCTTCACCCACAATAAAAATCCATTCACAATAAATCAATCACCACCTTCATCCTTTGGAAAAACAAATAGAAACAATCACAACAATCCACAAAAGCAAACTTCAAACGTAAAATCAAAATCAAAATAACAAAATTTTAAATACAAAATCAAACTCTTGAGATTTTTAGCAAACATGTTAATCGACCTTATATCAACGAACTTTCAAACAACATATCAACTTGCCACCTGAACCAGAAAAGCTGATGCTCTTTTAGGGAAAGAGGATTCCCCAATGGGCTCCTAGGGTTTTTCACCTACGATCTTTGTTTGGGAATAATGACTCTCTTTTGTGCTAAGGTATACTTGGTGATTTCATTCAAAGATTTTGGGGGTTTAAAATGGGTGTGATGTGTGTGTCTAAGTGCTACAAAGTAATGTAATAAACTCACTATGAAATGTAAGCTAATGTAAATGTAAAACTATATTCAAGTTGTAAAGAAACTAGAAGATACAAAAATGGTGCACCTGGAAACTAAAGGTTGATGAAGGGGAGCTTGGGAATCCTTTGGAATTTTCTGAAAATGATGACTGGGACACTTACGCCAGAATGGGTGACTTAGTCTATTTCTTGAGAAACTTTGCTACAACAAGTTTCTAGCAAAAGGGTATCCAAAAATATTGAAACCACTTTTCAAGCCTAGTACAGGGACTAATTCGTCAATGATGGCAACTTAGTCCACCTGAGGCTTTCAAGAGTTTCGAGGTTGGAATCTGTAGGTGCTCACTTTTACTTCTATTTATGACAAAGACCAATGTCCGAATCTTTAGAATATGGCTTGCAAGTTGTCTTTTAGCTCCTTCTAGGGTTTGTTGACTTGGAATTATGTGGATGGAATGATGAAACCTTTTCAACACCTTTCTCTTTCCCTAATCTGCATACAAACCTACAAAGCACACATACAAAGAGGGGAAAAGGGTTAGGGTTAGAGAATATGGGTTTCCCTTAGTCAAACCCCATGTTGGTAATCAAACCCAAATGTAATAGAATGTAAAGGGAAAGATGATTGAATAACATGCAAATGTAAACACTCACCAAACCCTTATTGAAGAAGTCTGAAGATATGCAAGAACCAACTCCAATGGATGTTGCTTGAAGTGTTTGAATGCTTTCTTGAGAAGATTAAATGCTTGAGCACTTGTGAAGATGAGATATGTTGTGAATACAAGAGTGTAGGAGAGGGGTAAAATGAGGACAAAAACCCTTATTTATACATGTGATGCCCTAATTACCCAAAAATAACACATCACAGTCCGACCTTAGGGTTTAGGAGGCAAAGTCCCATTAGAGTTTTGATTTAATTTTAAATTTTATGTCAAATGGGACTATGTCGCCCAAGATGGTGACTTAGTCCACTAGGAAAAATTCAAGTGATTTTGGGGAATTAAAAGGTGATTAATGTTGATTAAAGGGATTGTCTCTCAAAACACACTTAAGTTGGGCCTATAAGTGCATTAAAGGGCCATTTTTTCATGAGAAAGGGTTGATTTAGTGATGACAAGCCTAGGAAAGTGTGGAAATGTGTTACAACACTTAAGACTAAGGCTTGGGAAGGGGTTATTTAGGTGAATTATTGTGGAAAAGTCCTAGAGAAGTGAGGTAATGTTCTACGACACTTCATAACACTATTGTAAGACTTTGTTAGGTTATTTTTGATTTGCAAGAATTCAAGGCCTAATTTGAATGTGTTGGCCACATTACAACATTCGATCTAAGAAGAATCAGGGCAAAATGCAAGGGAAAAAGGCAAAAATGAGTGAAAAAGTGTCAAGGCTACACTTTTGGGTGACACACCACCATACACTAACATGTCCTAGGATGCATCCTTCCTACAACTGGAATTATCTTTGGCAATCACCTTGGATACTTATCCTAAGAAAAACACATCCCTTTGGTTAGAGGTATGAAGAACATTGGCTTGTTTTTTCACTTGATCTTTTTTTGTGACTTATCTTATCACGCCCATTCTAATGAGCTCTCGATGATGTCTATCAAAATGATTTAGAGAGAAAGGAATGTGGAATTGATTATTATCTTTTGATTGTTGTGCAAGATGGATGTTCTTGTAATATAACCTTGGTGAATACTTGCTTTGTTAGGTATGTATGGAGGGTGTTTTGGATAGATTGTTGAACATTACATTGGGAGGTTTGACCTTTCTATGTTTTGTTCCAAGATGTTTGAAGTGTCTAAGATACATCCTAGTACAAGGTTTTTGTATGTCAAGTGTGAACAAGGATACTCCTATTTGTTTGTTGAGTCAAATTCCATCGCACTAGATACCATGCCATCCTATTTATCCATACCTTGATGCATCATATCTATGTGTTTTATCAAACATAAGGAAAGTTGTGTTGTTCATGTCCTAATCCTTGGATAAGAAAATCATCATCACTCAACATCATATCTAATAAAGTCCCAATGACTCATGGACTTTTCAAACTCTTGCATCATCTTGGACTGAAGGGTTGATCCCTCTTATTCTTCTTATTCTTCTATCTTTACTAACATTTCTATCCAAGTATCAAATATGTGTGATATATCATAATATACATGATGCTACCCATGGTTGATGACTATCTATACATCATCAAATTTGTCTACATCAAACATATGAGCTTTCTAGTCATCTCTGAGTTGAATTGATATTGAATCTTTATCGCGAGCTCAAACCAAAAATTGAATTTTTTTCTCGATCTCTTGAGGGGCCAATGTAGTAATATAAATCCTTCTTCTGAGGCAATAGTGGGGCATCCGAAAATTCATTTTATTTTGAATTTTGATCTTGGTAGTGTTATTCTTTGAACCAATGTAGTAGGTACCTTGCTTCAAAGAGGGGAAAATGTAGACACTCAAATCATCATTTCTACTATTAATCAAGTAATTAAATTTATTAGATTAATTCACTTCCTACTCATTAATGTTCACCAAAATTAATTAAATAAATCAAGTTATTTAATTAAAACCCTAAAGTCCTCTCATCTGATTTAATAAATCAAATGTGAAAATCCCCTAACCCACTTGATTTGATTAAATTTTGAATTAATTAACTTAAATCTCCTCCTAATCCTCATTACCCATTCTCTAGATTTTGACTCAACCTTGGTCAAACTAAACCTATGGTCAACTAACCTTAGTCACTCTTTTAATTATCTAATTACCCTATTTATCTTCACAATGAAATATTCCTAGAAATATTCTTCCCAACCACCCCCTCATTCAATTTCCCTTTAAAAGCCTCTTACACACCAATAAATACCTCTTACAAAGGAATTTACTCCCTCTTACATGCCATCTTATCTCTTACAAGGGAATTAGCACCTCTTACTTCCTCACCCATATCCTCTTACACTTTCAACCATATGCATTAATTTCTCTTACATCCCCTTTACTCTACATATTCCCCAAAATGTGTTCCATCCTCATCTAATAAACTTGTGACAAGTGTCACAATCCCATTGGCTCCCTTTCTATCCTACACTCACCAAATTCTGTCATTCTTTAACCCTTGAGCCCTATAAATAGAGGGCTTCTCTTGTGAAGATTCATCCACATTCATATGCAAGTTTACTATAGACACACTCATAGTGATTTAGTTCTTTATGCAAAGTGATTGTCCTCCAACTGCTATCATTATCTATAAGGGAAATTGGACTTCATCACATCTTGGAATATTTATCAAAAGGGGTGGGAAATGGAATTCTTTCCACATCAAAGGAGCACCACTCCCACTATGGGATAGAGTTTGAATATGTTTTTATGTGTTTTCATTTGTTACTTTGATCTCTTATTGTCTTGATTGCATATTTAGCATGTTTAATTATTTTATAGGAATACTTTATTTGGTTTACTTAATTTGACTAATAATACTAATATTTTGTAATCTTTGAGTAAATGTAGGTTTAGTGTTCACACTAATAATAATAAAAAATAAGTAAGAAATTATTTCAAAAAATCATGACAACAAAGTCAAATAGAGATTATCATTCAACACCAGATAATATGGGATGACATAGTAGGCAATTAATTCACCTAATTTCAAACATAGACTAAGAAACTATCATATAAGATAAAATAATAACTCTAAGATATCCCATAATCACTACAATATCAATTAAAAATGATTGAGAAAACTAACTTGATGTGAAATTCCACTAGAAGAGAAGAATAATCACAAATGATCATACCATTGTCTTGATTCACAATTGAACATTCTTATTTTGAAATTATTTACAAAAAGAATTTAAAAAATGGATGTTTTGTTTCCTTGCCTACCCCTTGGGATTGTACTATATTAATGATTTACTAAGCCACTTCACCACACAGTTTTAGCTAGAATCACCAAGGTCATTATAAATGGGATTAGATTAGTTAACATGTTGCAATATTAAAAAGGTTAAAAGATAGAAATATTATATGTTTTACATGGTGGAAAATAAGTTGCTTCCAAATTAAGGATAGAAAGATTATCAAGTGGGTTAGTAGTTCAATAATATAGCAACGCATCAAAAAATCGATTGCATCAAGTTTGAATCCTAGTTTAAAAATATATTAGAAATAAGTTAAAATTATAATGCACAAGTTAATAAAAGAATAATTTTGAGTAAAGTAACACTACTCTATTATTAGGAATTTGGGACCAGTATTCTCCGAGAAAGAGAATTTTCCATGAATGATGATGTACAAATTTCATTGTAGTTATTTCACATTCAACATGAGGGAGATCACTAGTGGAGAAGCTCCTCAATAGGGAATTGATACGTATGCTAAGTAGTAAAATTATCCTAAGTAGCATTTTACTTGTGTTATTTACTTTACCATATTTAAAAATTTATAATCCACTTCTTTTAATGACAATTTATATTCCACATTTTTGAAATATGATGTTCAAAATATCTTAGCAGTTTGCAAGGATAAATAGAAACAAAGGATTCCCTGTTGCTATTCACATTTGCATCTACTCCACTGGACAACATTCAAACAAGAGTGTTACAGTGTGGTCTATCTGTATGTTAATTGGAAACATGGAATAGAGATGCTAGCCCTATGAAATTACTATTGAAATTGTTAATAAGGGATTCCTTGCATGATATTTTCCAATTGCCATGCAATAAGATTGGTCAATAGTTAGAGAATATTTTTAGACTGTAAGGGTTGGAAATCTTTAGAGATCCCTAGCTAGTAGGTATGGTGCCTTGACTACATCAGGTTCAAACTATGTGGTAGTATCATTAGGGTAACGAATGTTGTATGATTTCCTCGGTAGGTAAGTTGCAAGGGTACTAGGATGTTCAAATTGAATTAGGGTCGATATTTGTGGGAGGCCAAGTGTGGAATGGATGACCTAGTCAGAATATCCTCAATATAGGCTTACTATATTATGAGATTAGTTAAGCATCCTCTTACATACTATGAGGCATTAATAATTGAAGGGAATCACTAATGAAACCCTGGTCATGGGAATTTGATTGTAGGCCTTTAAGAAACATTTTGAGGAGAACTACGTGTGACTTTGATTCATTTGGAAGTTGGTACATAGGTAGTCCTTAGGAAAAGGATGTCCCTATGACCTCAAGTCCTTAGGGGGAGGGTCTAGGGGGATAACTCCAAGGGTTATGGTTGTTCTTGATTTGTTTGACCTTCTCTCTTTAGTAGGCTTTGGTTTGAGGTTGAATGGGTACTGAATGGGTATAGAAGAGTTAAGGAAATATAATACTGTGTATTTAATACGTAATATGATTCTATATAGTAAGTGAAGATTGATTAATTTATAATTAATAATTGAATATATGTATACGATGGGTAAATTCAATCTCGTAATGGTTCCATGTAACCTTTATGTGTTATTAAAATTGATTCCATATTTAGAGGTCTCTATCTATAGGACCATGTATATTGATTGTGATTTGTGATTCATGTTATGTATGACCGACCCAAGAGTGAACCTCTAGGATATTTGAGCAATGACATGCATTCATTGGATCATGCCAATGACTGATGTTTAGGCTAGTGGAAGAGACTAGCAAACATTCACATATTTCATAGAGGTGAACATTTTTATGGGCCTCTCTAATTATGATTAAGATATGGTAACAGTTGCATGGGTAGGGACCCATTCGTGTAGGTAAAGATAATTTAGGGCTAGCCATTGTATCAAGGGGGTTCACTAACTGTCACTGAGGGCACGAAAGTGATTGAGTTCAGTCTTACCCTAGATTGTGAAGAAGATAGATGACAATATAACTAAGGTCACAAGGTGGTATATGTTAGAAGCTACTTCTTCTTTGGTGGATAGACTTGGATACGAGCTCAATTATAGTCCAATTGAAGACACATGCCTTGTAGTGTTTTTTTCCACTCAAAACATCAAACACTACATGTTGAATAACCAAACAAATATCGTAGCAAAGATTGATCCCTTGAATTATCTCCTTAGCAAAGCAGCCTTAGTGGGTCAATTAGCCAAATGGGTCATGATATTAAGTGAGTATGGTATTTAGTATGTTAAGTGAAATAAAATAAAAGGATAATATATAGTTGATCAACTTGCAGATGCACCTACAACAACAAATCATCCATTGATATCCAACTTCCCCAATGAGTCTATATTCACATTAGATACTACAGTCACATGGAAACTTTAATTTGATGGGTCCCACACAAGCCATGGTTTAGGAGAAAGGATACTATTCATTACACCTCAACGAGACACAATACCAAATTCATTTTGAATAGAATTTTCTTGTACTAATAATATAACATAATATTAGGCACTACTCATAGGACTTCATATGACCATTAAATAGACAATAAAGAACCTGCAAGTCTATGGTGATTCATAGTTAGTTATTCGGTATATCAATGATGATTATGATATAAAGAATGAGAAAATTACTCCTTACAAATGAATGGTTGACAACTTTACTTGTAGTACTTTGTTGATATGAGTTCTTGGTACAATAGTTGTTAATCACCACCTTTAATATCCCCAAATCTGGGATGGTGTGCAAATTTTTTGGTCTCTATTCCCCTTGGAACAAAGATGTCTATGATTACTTACATGACCAAGTTATCCCTCTTGAATTGTTCACTAATCAATGCAAAACCTTTATTTGTTTGACCTCCAAATATCTTATCATCAGTGACACCCTTTATCATCAAATCTTAGACTTGACACCATCCTTAGATTTCTTTATTCTAATGAAGCAAAAACAACCATACATGAAGTACACAAGGGTATATGTGGAGCTCACTCAAGTGGTCCTACTTTAGCCAAGAAGATCCAATGCATGTTGGATACTACTGGTCCACTATGGAACGTGATTTATACCACTTTGTTAAGAAGTGTTGATAGTGCCAAATACATGGAGATCATATACACTCACCAACCTAAGAGATTTAGCCAATCACGTCACCATGGCCTTTCTCTTAGTAGGTAATCGACCTCATAGGTAAGATTCATCCCAACTCATTCCCAACAACCATAAATTTGTTATCAAGACAATCGAGTATTTCATGAAATGGATCAAGGCTATCCCTATGGGATACATGATTGGTAAATAGATATCCAAATTTATCCTCAATTATATCATATGTCAATATGACAGATGACAGTTGTCCCTTCAAGAATCAAGATGTCTATGAATTGTGTGAAAAGTTATATATTCAACACCACTTCACCACTCCATTTTACCCCCAAGGTAATGACCAAGCCAAGGTGTCTAAGAAAACCATCATTAAAATCCTAAAGAATAATTTTAATTATGCTAGTTGTGACTAGCACCTACAACTCAATCCCGCCTTGTGGGCCTACTAAACTAGCATCCACAGCCCCACATGAGCCATAGTATATTCCCTAGTCTTTGGTTCTAAAGCCATCCTTCGTATTGAGGTCAAGTTACCTTTCTTGAGGGTATCCATGTAAGGGATTATTGATGATGAAGAATATCCGGTATCCAGGTTTCATGAGCTAGAGTTGTTAGATGAGCGAATACAAAATGCATTGACCCACCTTCAAGCTTATCAAAATCATCTTCATGCAACTATAATAAGAAGGTTCTAATTAGATATTTCGACATTGGTAACTTTGTCTTAATGGAGAATCCTACGAACCAAGGAGAGTGAGATAAACCTAGGAAGTTTCAGCCTAATTGGATGGGTCCTTACATCATAACAACAACATATGGATTGGACGCTTACCAACTTTCTACAGTTGAAGGAAAACCATTAACAGAGCCTATCAATAGCCTACATCTTCGTAAGTTCGACACCTAGCTTCTAGAGAGCCTCATCAAAATTAAAAAATACAATAAATAAATAGATAAATGTCACCAAGATGAAAATTTGGCAAACAGGCATCTTGTGTGACCCCCAAAAAATAAAAACATTGAGAAAATAGTGAAGAGAAATAATTTGTCCAATAGTGAAAACCACTTTGGTGGCGCTTTGGATAAGTACCACAGTGAAAACCTTGAAAACAAGTGCCATGTGTAGTTAGTCTTTTCTCCATCCTCTACCATCAATCTATCTGATTTCTCACCTTCAGTGCACATAGTAAATTCACCTTCACACTTCCTCATGTTCACCCATAATAATTCTTTGTTGTCCTTCCCATCACCTGTGAATGATTGACAGGATGTTTATTTTACATTCAATATTTCCCCATTGTTAGGCTTATCTGATTCCATCCCTAATAAGTGGTCCTATACCTAACTGTGCACAATTACTTGACTTACATCCTCAAGGGATCCTAGACTTGATATTAGGGGTCATAATTTAAAAAATCCAAAAAAATAAAAATAGGTCAAAAATCCAAAAAAACTAAACATGTCAATAATCCAAAAAAATCAAAACATGTTAAAAATACAAAACAATCAAAATATGTCAAAAATCCAAAAAATCACATAACCTTCAAAATCCGAAAAATAGTGTCAAGTCTTGTCCGGTCCAAGTCGGTTGAACTGCGTTGCCTCTACGACTTCACATAGGGAAGGACATCATTGATGAGCCCCTGAGGCACTAAGGCAATCCCTTAGGGTTTCTTGCATCGAGTCAATCATGATTTAGTCTATAATAAATTATCCATGTTCAAGTTTGGTTGAAGTATGATGTCTTTGTGCAGGTTCCGTAGGCAAGCCCATCTTCGATGATCCCCCAAGGCACTAGGTCAAGTACCTTAGGGATTATTGATGCCATCATGGCCCATCATCATCCATGCCATTACAAACTTTCCCTAGTTAAAATCAACATTTGGATTAGACACAAACAAATATCCAAGTCTCAACCAAATCATGAATCAATGGATTATCTACCCAACTAGTCTCCAATCCAAATGAGTCATTTTCCTAATCATCTTACAACACTTATCAACTATCAATGGTCTTATAAAAGAGGTGGCATTATCGAAACTAGACTTGGTGTTTTATATGACTCTCTTAATTTATTGAAACCAGACCTTGTCCTATCATTTGTCTTATATAGGATGTGTCCTTCCTAAAACCAAATATCATCATTTATCAACTCTGTCATTTACCTTATATAGGTGGTTTCATATTCAAAACCAAACTCAACATCTTATATGACATCCTTTTTTTCCAAAAACCAAGCATTATCAATCAACCAATCAATCAATCCTATCAATCCTATTAGAAAACGAAGTCTGGAAAATGATATAAATGGTTGTTGACATAGTTGACATAATTGATCTTCTCTTTCTTTTATTTTTCATTGGTCATGTTACTATGCACCTCAATTATGTCCAAAGAACGATTTAGAGGAGTGATGATGTCTCATGACCTTTTTTTTTATTGTTGTTTGTGGCCTGTCTTGGAAAAAATACTAGGGGTAACTTGGATCCTATTATGTGTCATGGCATTCCTTGTTGTTCAAATCTTTGTTTTTGCAAACAGATAATATTGCACATCTTTTTCTCTATCATACCATGGTTTTTATTATCCATTTGCCACAATTTAACACCCAATGATGATAAACATGCAAGCTTGGCATCTATCAAGAAAAAATTTAATTCCTCTTCATTTCGAATAACTCCATATTCTAATATACATACCCTCCTATATTCAACACATTTATTCTCATCTTGATAGCATCCTATGACACACATAACTATTCTACATACATGATCATATTAGAAGCATCATAAGTATCATCATAAGAATGTTACTTCATTCATATTGTATCATAAAATACACAAGCATAGACAACACCCCATCATAAAGTATCATCAAAACATGCATTCATATAGGTTTCACATTCCATAACCATGGAGGACCATCTTTCATCCATAAACCATCAACATACATCTCAGTGCATACATCTTGCATAATCATCACATACTATAAAAAAGAGATCAATTATAAAATATACATATCATTGCATTTACATATGTATCATACATATCCATAATCCATATCACATCACTACATAATCAAAATGCATCCATACATCATAAAGCATACAATAGAACTAAATCAAGTGCATCTATACATACATCATCACATAGAAAATAGCATATAACCATTCATTATACATCCATAATGCATCATACCATATATAGTCATCTCATAATCATATAAATGCATAACACTAAAAGAATCATAATGAAAATAGCATACATCATATAATACATCGACATATTCATATAACATAGAAACATAAACCATATAGTCGCTATCAAAATCATGAATATCATATATATCCAAAAATGGTGTCACAATCTAATATCAAGATGGATCTCAAATTGGAGCTTAGAGGCTCGATAAAAAATAAGTTTATAATACCTATATAAGACAAGGATATCCAATGCTACACACTTAGTGGGGTTTGAACCTTTATGGAAACAACAATTCCACACTTAACCATCATACCATGCCACTATTGGCAAGTTTTGGAGATTTTCACAATGATGTATCAGGGACATTTCCCCATCCATATTTAAATAAGGGGAGGCATTTTCTAACTTTCATAGTTGAAATCTCTAAATACATATGGTTCTACTTCCCTCAGAACAAATATAAAGTCTTCAAAAACTTTCGAGACATCAAGCATCTTGCTAAAAAAATCAAGGAAAGTCATTAATTTTGCCTACGAAAAAGAAATTGATTGTGCTTGTTACATTCAAAATTAGGTTCCTCACAAAAAATTGAAGGTAATCACTCCCTTTGAAGCTTGGAAAGGTTAGAAACCATCAGTTGAGAACATCAAGGTCTTCAAATATGTAACCATGACACATATATCGAATCAAAATCACAAGAAAATGGAACCATGCAATCTAAACCTTACATTTTTGTAGGATATCTAAATGGTGTGAAAGGTTATCGTATGCTCCACCTAACCACACATTATTTTTTTATTGAGAGGAGTGTTAATTTCCAAGAGATTCTTATTGAATATACACTTTTTATTTCTCCTTCTATTGCGGACTCACTTGGTTTTGATGATTCTTCTAGAACAATTCAAATAATCCACAATAGATTCCTAAGGTAGATTATTCTTCTTCTAGTTCTCATAATGAGGATAGTGGTGGGATTCATCTTCATCCACTTCTAGACATGCTTTGTTGGATGATGTTGAAACACCTGACTCGCCCACTTCTCACCCTCTTTAGGCTAGACAGACACTTAAGAGTGCAAGTACTTAGGTAGGGAATCCAAAAGATAATATACATACATGGTTAAACTATCAGAGTGAGCTACATGCTTTCTATTTCTTATCGTTCAATCCGTAGAAATTTTTAGAGACATCAAGCATACTTGAGTTGGATAGTATTATGCATGAAAATTATAATCCCTTAATGATAAATTACACTTGGAAATTAACTTCACTTCCTAAGGGAAGGAAGCTAGTTCGATGAATGTGGATATATATTAGACCAATTTTGTTGCATATGGGTTATAGTTGATAAGTAAAATGCACATTTTCTTTCCAAGGGTTTTTATAGGATATAATTAACTAAAAAAATACATTTGCACCCATGGCCAAGATGACTTCAATCTAAATCAAATTTTTATTGTCACAACACATGGTTGGGATGTGCATTAGATGGATGTGAAGAGTTCATATCTTCATAGAGGCCTTGAGGAGAAGATCTACATGGAACAACCACCAAGGTTTTTCAAGACTCATCTTTAGTTTGTAGACTTGGGAAATTCCTCTATGGCCTCAAATATCCCCCTCAAGCTTGGTATTCCACAATAGATTCCTTCCTCTTAGTTTCAAGTTTCACTCAGTGCCACTTAGATCCTAATGTATATCTCTTGTGGCAAGATGATTCATTGTCAATACAAGTACTTTATGTTGATGAAAATTTGATCACCAAGATCACTTCATCCACTATTACAATAATAAATTCATCTCTACAAGATAGAGTTAACATGGAATACTTGGGTTTATTGCATTACTTCCCAAGTATTGAAATTTTGTAGTTTGACTCAAGTATTACCCTTGTACAACCCAAGTATAATCTTCATCTACTTGCTCAATTTCACATGAATAATTTTAAGCCATATTTAACTCTCTTTCTATATGGGGTCAATCTTGAGGCTAATTTTACTACACCATTTCTTAGTGCTACTTTGTACTGACAATTTGTTGGTAATCTCATCTATTTGGCTCATATCAAGCCTAATATTTCATATGCAATAGGTATAGTTTTGAGATTCATGCAAGAGCCTCATGAGCTATGTTTGAAAGTATATAAGAGAATCCTTCACTACCTTTAGGGTACTATCAAATTTGGTATTCACTACATATTTGACATAGAGGATCACTTGGTGGGGTACACATATTTAGATTGGGCTAGTGATACTCAAAACTACAAGTCAACTTTAGGTAATTTTTTCTCACTAGGTTCTAGTCCCATCAGTTGGTCTAGTAAAAAAGTAATTTTTTATTGCTTTATCATCCATAGAGGAAAAGTATAGGGGAATTTTCAATGCAACTACTAAGACTCTTTGGCTTATAATACTTCTCACTAATTTTCGCATTCTATTTATACATCCCACAACCATGTACTGTGATAACCAAAGCACCATCTAGATGCACAAGAATATGGTCTATTACCAATAGACCAAATACATAGATATCCATATGCATTACATTCAGGAGCTTATTCATGGTTAGATTATAAACCTAGTTGTTTGCTAGTCTTCAGAGAAAGTTGTTGATATTTCACCAAACCTTCTACAAAGAGCAAGTTCATTCGTCTACAAGCTCTTCTTGGGGTATGATCTACTTTAGTGAAAACATCATATTTGAGGGGGGCTTTCTAGTCTTCCTCACTTTATTTTCTCCCTTTAGGGGAAGTTTTTCCCACTAATTTTTCTCCCTTTCTCCACTTTATGAGAGATTTCTTTGTACTTGGTTGCCTCATCAGACCTAATTTTTGAGACCTTGTTTCTTTGTGCCCACGTAATAAATGTTTAAGGGGGAACTGTGTTAGTGTATATATTACTTAATGTATTATGCACACAAATATTTACGCATGACCTATTAAGATGATTTAGGTATCCCAATTAGTGAGAGTTAGCTCACCACCTCTTGAGAGTTGTGAGGAAATCAACTCACCAACACTCTCTATTAGTGGGAGTCAACTACCTAGTGGGTGATCCCACAATACTGGTTTAATGTTTTTGGCCAAACTGGATACTAAATTAATTTTTTCTAACTAAATCTTCACTTTCGAGCACCTATGATGGCTAAACCGTGAGGAATTTGAAGATGATCCAAACTAGTGATTTGTGACATTTTTTTTGTTGATTCCAAATATATTTTTTTCAAATTTTTTTGAATCAAATTGCACTTCTTTTTCCGTCTCCTTCAAAAACTAGTTTTTTTCAATAAACACCATTTTTAAGGAGTGATGCTCACCGTATACAAAATAACTTTTTTCCATTTAGGATAAAATTCATTTTTTTTCAAATTTAGATTTGTAACTACAATATCTAGAGCTTTCATTTTGTTTCATAGTATTTTATTGAATATTGTTTCCTTAAAATCAAGTTTTGAAGTCGAACCAATTACAACTCAGACATAAGCGAACTGTATACAACATAACTTTTTCTATATGTATCAAAATTCATTTTTTCTGTTGGATCAAGGATTTCAATATCTAGTGCACTGATATTTTTCAAAATTTATTTTTGATAATCTACTATTTTTCCATATGTGGAGAATAGAGGGCTTGATTTTTGGTGAAAAACTTGCATTCACAAGAAATAAAAAATTAATATAATAATAAAATTAAATTTATTTAAAATTATACTTTTTGGGAAGATTACCACCAACAATTCACGCAAGAAAATTCACTACCATGGAAAATTCACCTTAAGGAAAATTCAACTCAAACAATTCATAGCCTCAGAAAATTCATGACAGTAAAAGTTTATGATTAATTTTCTATGGCTATGAATTGCTTGTGGTGACTTTTTCTTGAGATGAATTTATCATGGTAGTGAATTTTCTCGAGTTGAATTGTTGAGGGTGAATTTTCCAATGGTAAAGTGACTTTTTCTATCAATATATTGATGAAACCCCACTCCTTTTATGTGCCCTCACTAATATCTGAGGGTTAATTTTTTCAAGAACAAATTCATTTCATGGGACTATTTTTGAGTTGACACTAAAGAGAAAAGGGAGACCACAAAAATCACCACCTTTCCTAAGTTAGACCACCCTTGAAATGTGAGCATTCCAATGAATCCTAGAAACTTTCATGCGGACTCATGCCTTCAAATTAAATGTATGTTATGACTCTACGCGCAACCAGAGCATCAAGTTATTAGTTGGTTTCGTAGAAAAGAACCATTTTCTCTTTAGGTAGATCTTCAATCATTTTAAAACTTGATTTGTTTCTATGACATTAGTTTTACATTTAGATTACTTTCGTCATGTTTTTCTGCTCCTGTTGTACTACTAGTTATTTTCATCTTACAAGTGGTTGGATTTGAAACTCAGCACTGTCATTTCAATTCCACACAAAGTGAGTTGTAATGAAGTAGTGAATGAATTTGATTCCATGCCTTGTCCTAGGCTCTTGACTCTTCCCAAAATAAATTTTATGTCAGTTACAAACTAGCAAAGTTCAGGCTACCTGCATTCTTCATCAAGAAGGTAGAAATCTCTGAGTTAAGATTCTATTATTATAAAAGATAAATGAAAAGAAACTTTAGTGTGGAATTCTTAATTTGGATTCATAACCGAGATAAGTCTCTAGGTTAATCCATGACCTAGTAAACATCTTTTTGAGAAGTCTACATGAAATATTTGAAATAGTAGATTTGACTTTATGAAATGGTTGCAATGCCATCAAAAGATATGTTAAAATAACATTGTAAAATCTAGTCATAACATTCATTTGCTAATATATTGAAGTGTCTAATTTTAATAATGTCATTTTATATTTAAAAAAGTATAAAACAAGGGCACCCATAGAGTGCACAATCACCATATTTACAATACATATTATTCATCTCTACATAAACAATACAAGGATTTACCACAACTGTTTAAAAGATGTTATATACCAAATATTTACTAAAAAATTTGTGGGTTGTAAATTATAGAAGATAGTACCCCATAGCAGTATTCTTAGTGGGGATAATATATAGAAGATGGTGTATCTAGGGAAAATCGTTTAAGCATACATGATATCAAAGTGTTGAGACCACAAAGTGAATATCATGAAATAAAACCCAAATACATCAACAAAATTGTGAGAATGAAATGCATAAAGAAAAAATGGAAATGCAAACCCTCATTATGGGCTTCTCTCACTCCATTTTGTTATCCTTCTTATTCCTTCAATAGATTTGATGTGTAGCTCTCAAATGTGATCAAATGCACTAAATATTGAAAGCAATTTGATGGAATGATCACAAGGAAATACAAGGCGTGGTCTCTCTAAATTGAGAAATAAGTCCTCAATTTATAGATTTCAAAAAGATAATTGAATGGACAATATTGCATGATAATCAATGGACAAGATTGAATGTGAGGATAAGTTAGAAAGGAAACTTGCATTTAAAAGTGGAGGAAAAAATGAGTTAATTTAAAATAAATAAAGTTCAAGTATTTATTTTCATCAAAATATACTTTTTTGGAAGTGGAGGAATGAAAGAGTGAAGCATGAGTTAAATTGAGAAAGAGAATAGTTAATTGAAAATAAATAAGGAAACTATTTATTTTCAACTAAAACTACCATTTTGAAATTGGGGAGTGGATTTGGAAAATAAGGGTCATGAGTGGAAAAGGAGAAAGAGTTAAGTGAGACAAAGTGGGAGAGATAAGTGGGAATGAAAATTGGAAAGTGGAAGAGAAGAGCGGAAGTGAAGTGAGAGAAAGTGGGAATGAAATCTAGGTGAGGATAATTAAAGATTTTATAATTAAATAAGTTGAATTATTCCCACCTTTCAAAATTAGCAAGTTAGAAGGATAAATGCAATAAATTAATAAATATAATTTATTAATTTATGAGCCCATATTAGGTAATTAAATAAAATGAATTTAGTTATTTACAAATAAGATAAAGGGGAATAAATGAATAAATGTTATTTATTTATCACACTAGGATATGGGGGGAAATTAATTAAATTAGGGAAATTATTTAATTTGAGAGGAAAGATTAAGTAAGGGATTAAATAATTAAAGAATTATTTACTCGAAGAGGAATTGTTCATAAGAAATAGAGATGAACATTAATTAAATAATGAATTTTATTTAATTAATGGTTTAGAAGAACAATATAATTAAATAATTAAAAATTATTTAACTATAGAGAATTAGAAGAAGAATATTAGCAATTATTAAATAATAAATTATTTAATCATTTTTAGATGAAAAATTAGTGAAAAGTGTCATCGGAGACCTAGGATAATTTTCAATGTCTACATTTTGCCCCTCTTTGAGATAATGCAATTTTGAGTGTTGTTTCAAATAAAAATAAAAATATCATGCCCCAGTAGATCGAGAGATGGATGTAGGATGCCCCTCGAGAGTTTGTTTATGTGTTAAAGGCATGAATGATCTCTCAAAATAAGAAAAATGTTAGAGAAAGATGAAATACGATGAAAGAGATGAATGGTTAGTAAGGAGTGAAGATTGATGGTTGATAATTGATCAATTGATTGATAGATTGACCAAGTGATGATTGACTGACTGATTGAATGATTGATAGACAAATAATTTGATTGATTGGACTGAAGAAGTGTTAGTAAATGTAGACATATGAAATTAACATTATTGATTAAACATCACATTTGATCATTCTTTCCTCTTAATTAATTAAAACTCCTAAAGTCTTGATTTAATTAAATCAGATATATTTAATTAAATATCTAATATCCTCTCACTTTGATTTATCTTAACCCACAAATTTCAATCAATGTGTCAAAATCAACTAAGCACTAGCGTAATTAGTTAAATCCCTAATTAATGTTAAGACTAACCCATGTCCCATCCACTTGCACAATAAATCATTTTAATTGTTTATTAAAACACCCATTTTTCCTCACAAGGGCATATTCCCAAAGAATATGCCCTCATTAACTCTCATGTTTGACTTTTTTGGCCAAACACAATTCCCCCCAAAAACCCTCAACCATATTCATTTATTGTCATTTTCAAATTTGAAATGGGCACATTAGCCAAAACTTGCCCAAGCATGGGCCAATCCCATTGTGATAAGTGGCTCTCTCTCATTTGATGGGATTTAGTCCCACATTGCTCAATCTTGCCTTCTCTTCTCTCAACTTCTCCTATAAGTGCAATACATTTTCTATCATATTTTCATCTACAATTTGAGCACTATTATTATAGGCAACTTGAGTTCACTTAGCATCTCATTTTCTATCATCTCATTTGGCTTATCAAGGATTGGGAAAGGGCTGTCTTCTACACAAAGGATAGCACCAATCCACCATAGAATAAATATACTTCATGTCTTCTTTGCATGCTAGAATTAGTTTTGTCATTTATTTTGAAGAATGTTGTATTATTCTATGAGGATGTTAGAATCATGCTAACCATTTGCAGATTTTCATGTCCACAAAATGGCACTAAAAGGAGGGCTTTAATTTATAGGCATTGGAATCATTTGATAAATTTATCACCGGTTTTGTTTACTTTTTCAGCATTGAATTTCCATGAATTTATTAACTAATACCTTTTGCCATTATCTGCTTTGTTCCATATGCTATTATGTTCTCTAGTCTGACTTTTGTTTCTCTCATCATGGTCAGATTATAATCTACTATGTGAATCAATGTTGCATTTATATATGACGGCATGATTTGTGTTGTGTCTTGAAGGTTTGAAAGCGGCATTGAAAATTTTGGTGGTCATCCATGAATGTTGTAGAATCTCTAAAAGTCCATTTATTTTCATAAACGTCGAGATTGACAACTCATACTTGTATTCCTCTCGTTTAATCCTTTGATGGCACTGCATCTTTCTTGGGAAAAGTCTTTCTTTGTGTTTCTTAAAGCATTACAAACCAATATAGTCTGTGTCTGATCATAAGATGTAAAAGCTTTCTGTTTGTTCATAAAAATTAGAAATAAAAATAAAATACATCAAACTTTGGGGCGTTCCATTTCATTTTGAATTGCTTTTGCATTGCCCAAATTGCCTCTAGAAGCAGATTTGATTCCTGAACTTGTTAACTATTTTATGACCTGTCATAGATCGAACCCTAACATCAGCCAAGTATTACATTATGAGTTTTGTTGTCTCTATGTATGTCTCTATTTTGTGTACTAAAATTTCAATATTGTTCGATTTGGATTTCACAGGTTTGGGATATGGCTGATGAGTTCATTCCTGAAAGATTTGATTTGGATGGTCCAGTGTCAATTGAGACAAACACAGACTTCAGGAAAACACTCTACTATGAATAGTGGGTTAGAATTGACATCATTGGTAGGAAGACTAACGTTTCCTTGTTTAGACTTTGCCAAGAAAAGGCTAAAGAGTGATATTGTTTTGACGTTGTGTCAGATTCCCGAGATGATAAGGAAAATAAATGGTGCTTACTAGTAAAGTCTGTATGAATTCCATCGTTACTGCACATACATGTGCATTTGAGATCAAATCTTCTGCCAAATCAAATCTTTAGGAAAACAGACTTCAGGAAAACACTCTACTATGAATAGTGGGTTAGAATTGACATCATTGGTAGGAAGACTAACGTTTCCTTGTTTAGACTTTGCCAAGAAAAGGCTAAAGAGTGATATTGTTTTGACGTTGTGTCAGATTCCCGAGATGATAAGGAAAATAAATGGTGCTTACTAGTAAAGTCTGTATGAATTCCATCGTTACTGCACATACATGTGCATTTGAGATCAAATCTTCTGCCAAATCAAATCTTTAGGAAAATATTTTTCAATGGCAGTAAATGATGAGATGCGCTGTTAGTAAGGTTTATGGATTGCCTTTAAATTTTCGTCTATGCTTCAGACCTGTCAAATCTTGCTCAAGGAATCACGTGATAGAATAGAGGTGGCCAGATGACAATGGCAATACATCTTGGAAACATTCAATCATGCAGTTCGCGTACCATCTCTGTGTTTCCATTTTGGCGTAGTTAGGAAGGCTGCGGGTGAAGATTATGGCGTATGCCTTTAAATCTAACAAAATTCCTCTATTGCTTCCCCATTTTGCATACATGTCTACTGCAGCATTTTAAAGCATAACATCTGACCAAATTTCTATATATGATATGCTTTGATAGCCTTAAATTTCTATTTCAGATCATTAAATAGAATGTTTACCAGTAGATTAATATGCTAACATGCAGGACATCACAAATGTTAAATCTTGATGCTCTAAGTTGTTTTACTCCCTATTATCTTCCTTTATGACTTTTCAGGGATTGGAGAGTTAAAAGAAAAACTCACATCAAAAGCACAAAGGCCATTTATTCTATTGCTTGCTTCACCTAGATAACGAGGGTCTGACTATAGCAAACCAAATTGGAGAAGTGAAAGGAAGACATTATAAAATTTTGAAAGCAATGATCATTTTCTATTTGGCATGCTTGAAAATCAGACAGTACGCTTTATTCTCTCTCCATTGTTGATTGATATTACTGTTCCATATAGCTATTGTGCACCATATTCAAAATCACACCATATGAAAACAAGTCAAGAATCTACAATCTCTTTATATTTCCCTTCAGAAGCTAGTGATTTGTAGGCGTACTTTGTATTGAGGCATTGTGCTTACTCTTCTAAATCTTCGAGCAACACATTACCTAACAACTCTTCAAAATCAAAGAAGAAAGTAGAAGGTGAAAGGAACTGAGTTTGTAGAGACTAAAGGCGAGCTGCAACGTTTTTTTTTCTCTCCATCACCTATTGACATTTTATCAAAGAAAAAAATTCAATTCGAAAAATTCACTTATAGAATGAAATCAGCTGATAATGTCAGTTGAATAGTAGATCTGTCACAGCCTCCATCAAGACACTCAAGAATGGGTTTACTGAAATAGTTATGATAGAAAATATTTATCTTGACGAAGATACAATACTGAAGCAAATGTCTGTTAAAGACTGTAGGATCCCTTCTCATTAACGAGCAGACTATTGCAATATATTTCCTATTCTGGATCTAGCCTCCATTGCCTTGTTTGTTAGAGTCTGGTTGGTTGCTATTGGAATGCGACTTACCCAACTTATTCTTCTTCTTGTGTGTTGCAGCTGTGTGTGTCTCTGTCTGGATGATTATCTGAAGTAGATCTATGAGTACCCTTTCCAACACTCTATCTAATATGTCTTTCATGAGCATATCAAATATTTGGCGCCACCCAGTATGGTGAGGAATTGTACACAACAAAGACTTGCAGCGCCGACCGAGGAGGGTCTTGCTTCATCCATTCTACATCAGAGCTTATAGAACATTGCTGATGTGGTTGTGGTCGTTTGATCGGTATTTGTGGCTCTAGATCTAAAGGCATGTTTCTTGGAACTTGAGGAGGTTGTTGCTATCGAATTTACCATGCTTGGAGTTGTTCAAATAAATGATGTCATTTTCCCATGCCTTTGGTAAGAAAGAAAAAAGAATGTATTCACACAATATCTATTTGCATACCTATACCCATTGAGAAATATCTATTTGCACAAACTAAATATCTACATTAAGGTATATCATAATTGTCTGGATATTTAGACCTATGAAGAATCAGACTCATCCATTTCAGATTATAAGGAATTTTGTCCTATGCATGAGCCGTTGCAATCAAACTGTGAATTGTGTGTAGCTGGCTGGGCACCATCAAGTATCATCTGATATATGTATGTCTTGCAGGAAAATCATTGACACATGATCTTGGTGCATATTTATTTCAGATTTTTTTTTTTGATTTAAAAAGATCTCCCTCTAATTTGTGCAGGAAGATAGAGGGTGATCCCACAATACTGGTTTACAATTTTTGGGCAAACTGAACACCAAACTAATTTTTTTTAACGAAATATTTACATTCAGGCTCCTATAGCGGCTAAACCGTGAAGAATTTGAAGATGATGAAAATTAGTGATTTGTGAAATTTTGTCTATGGATTCTAAGTATATTTTTTTCATTTTTTTTGGAATCAGATTGCACTTATTTTCCCATCTTCTTCGAAAACTAGTTTTTAAAAAAAACAACATTTCTAAGGAGTAACGTTCACCGTATACAACATAAATTTTTTTGTATGAAAATAAAATTCTTTTTTTTTTAAATTTAGATTTGTAACTATGATATATAACACTTTCATTTGGTTTTATAGTGTTTTATTGAATATTTTTTCCTCAATCAAATTTCGAAGTCAAACCAATTACAATTCAAACATAGGCGGACTGTATACAACATAAATTTTATGGTATGTTTCGAAATTCAATTTTTTTTTTTTAATGGATTAAGGACATCAATACCCAACCCGAACATATTTTTTAAAATTTTATTTTAATAATCTGCTATTTTTCCACCTATGCAGAACATAGAGCTTGATTTTCGGTTAAAAACCTATGTTTAATAAAACTAAAAAAACATATACATAATAAAACCAAAACATATTAAAATTATATTCATTGGATAGCTTGTTCTAAGGAATACCATAATAATTTGAAATAAATTTCAAATAAATTCATTTAATCCCCCAAAAGGTAAATCAAAAGTAATTTTTTATCAGCATTTTGATAAATGTAATGGAGACTCATTTATAGGTATGGTTTAAAACTAACAAGGTTCTATCCAAGGGGGTTCGATCTAAGGTGTTTTGATCAAACCCTCTTAGATTGGAATCCTTAAAATAGAACTTTTTAAGGCTTAAATCATTATATTTTCTAAAAATATGTGATTTCAGCAAAAATCAGTTCCTCTCAGAAATTATAAACTAGCTTTGTGGGATCACCCTAGAAGGAGGAAGTGCAATTTGAAAAGACATTGCAAACACTTGCCTGACAATTTTTGTCAGTATATTTGACTGTGATATGACTTGGCTTTGGGCTGCATTCAATCCTTGTGTTCATTTTATAGATCTTTAGTTGGTCAATCTTCCTTGAGAACCGATTCAAAAGGCTCGACCATTGATCTGATATTTAATTTTACTATCACTGCATTGAATATTTCAGATATTTGATTTGATTTGATTTTTGATTATGTGAGGTGACAACCAAATTCAAAGTTAGAAAGGAAAGCTATATCTCTAATTGACACATTGTTTTCGCATCGGACCATTTGAATCTTCTCCAAACGTTACATGAACAAAAGAATGAAAGTGTTTTTTTTTCTTTTCTAACTTTTGGTCCTTAAATGATAAACAAATTTAAGGTGTCGAATTTGATTCTCTATGTTTACAAACTTTGTGTGGGATTCATTGAATAATAAAATTCCTTTCATGTGGAAGTAAAATTTTGTTATTAGTGATGATATCATTGTCAAAAGATCTAGATATTCCAATTTTATATCGCTAATCTTGTATTGATAAGGGTTATCGTACAGTGGATAAAGGAAACAACAAAAAGGTCATTAGCATTAACTATTATCTATCTAGGCATAGCCTATGTTTCATGTTTATCTATACTATTTATCTTAATTCCTTGAAATAAAATCTTATTGGTCATAACTTTGTATTGTTTTCATAGGTTGACATTGAAATCGAGTGTTGAAATCAAGCGAAAATGATAAGATTGGAGTTGGAGAGACTCGGACATTAAGAACTTGAAATTGACAAAGCCTTTTTAAATTCTTAGGGCTTCCAATTCCTGCTTTAATTTTTTGTTTTGAACCAACTCACCTTTCAATTTTGGTTTAAAATCAATCACTGATTTGATCTTTTCAAAGTTAGATTAAAATTGAACCTTAGAAACTCACTAAGATTTTCGATTTGAGTTCTAAAATTTGACAAACAACTTTCATATCTCATTTTGGTGCTTTAAAACGAATCAAAATCACTGCTTTTGAGGTCTAAAATGAACAAGTGTTTTTCATGTTTTTCAATCTTTTTCACAAATTAATATCATTTAAAAGGTGTATGCACTTCTCACGTGCTTCACGGTGATCTTAAGAATCAAAATACTTTTGGTGATATTAGTTTATTTAAAATATTGCCTTCACACTTCGATTTGGGATCTAAAATTGAACAAACTTGTCTAGTGTGAGAAAAAGGCATTGTGAGTGTTCTCTCTTTGTTCACGCAAACAAAGACGATCGAACTACAAATGAACTTACTCGCTATTGTACACCTTTAGAGAGCCTGACTTGGTGGGAAAAAGTACTCACCCCAAGGGAACGACTCAAACCGGTAACAAGCTAAATGCCAAGCTATTCCCAACTGGTATACAAATTTGAATGGTGAGGAAAGTTCATCATTATAGAAGCTCCTACGGACAAGCAGGTGATACTCTTTATATGGGTTGATCTTGCGTCTCGTGTGGCCTTCTGAAAGGGTACCCTCATTACGAACCAATTTGTAGAAGCCAAGATCCTTTCTATTTGTTGGTGCAAGAGGTCATGTCCTCTAAAGTCGCCCCACATATACATGTGATTTTGTTGTAGAGATGAAAAGTATGCCATGGGAGATTCATGGGTACCGATTCTTGAAGCGAGTGCACTGTAAGGGGGAGCCTGTGTGGTCAAGCATCTAATCATCATAATGAATATGCATAGCTGGATTTATCCAAGTGGGATCCCAACAAATACTATCTTTTCATCCTAGGATTGTGCATGATATTGGCATCGAAAACACTTTGCTTGGATCCAAAACAGTGGAAAACAAACATTCAATGAATCATCAAAATTTCAAACCCTTTGGAAGAACAAATACCTTGCAGGTGTCCAAATGTTATTGCTTGTCCCTACGGGTCCTTATCTCTAGAAGGCTTCTAAACACTCAGACATCTCAATTTGTTTCTCCCAAAGTCAACGCTAGGTAACCTTTGCCTTGATTTCCTTGATTTCCACATAATGCACTTTGTGGGATGAAAAAAAAATAGGATATTGGACATTCAGTTTGAAAAACTAAGCAAGAAGTGTTTTTTGTAAAAATAACCAAACCTAAGCAAGATAACAGACAATTGAACCACACATGTGCTTGCAATCTTTTGTCTTATGGTTTTCCATGCGAACATTGATCTTTTGGTTTGAATTACTCTTCGGGAAAAACATGTTCTTCATTACCTTACTCTTGTAAAAAAGTCCTCTTAGGTTCATCTAGGATCAATTCAAACACTTCATCCATCCCTCAACATGAATCAAACATCATCCCATTTCAGGGTATGTGCAGAATCATGATGGGCCAAAAAGTGGTGATATGTAAGCCATATGATGGCCCATGTGGCTGACGAATTTTTCTTTACCCAAAATTGATGAAACGAAAAGGGTTTTTAGAGGAGATTCTCAGCTTTCCACCAATATAAATTATGCTTTACTTTAAATTTAGTAAATAATTATTATTGATTTTATATTAGAACTACGAATAAAGTCCTGATTGATAGGTTGATTGAAAAACATCTATAACTTTCAAACGGTATCACATTTTTTGAATCTAAAACATGCGTCACATTATATGCTTTGCATACTATAGGATTAAAAAAAAAATGAATTTCATGAATTTTTGACTAAGTTAAGGTGGTTAGACATACGAGCTTTTATATTTTTTTAAAGTTGTAATAAAAAAACATAATTAATTATTTACTTGGAAAAAAATTATAAAAAAATATGCATCACATCAGGACATGAGTCTTTTACTTATATATAAAAGATTATATAAAAATATTATCATTTTATTGTTGTTAGGGTGGTCAGACAGACACCTAATTCTTATTTTTACCTTGAAATTTAAATACTACTGCATTTAAATTTCAAATTTTCACCAAATAGATATATTTTTTTTAAATAGAGGTCTAGTAGTTTAGAAACTACATTCAATTTGCTACAAATTCTATTTTTATATTTTTTTGAAATAATATAGATAACTTATTCAAATTTTTACATCAAGTTGTCTAACTCTGATTTTCTGTCTTTTTATTGCCACTTAAGGGCCTATTTTTTCCATGATGATCCTGCACATACCCTTCACCAACAACTTGGAACCTTGAAAAACATCACTTATGCGAGACTTTTGGAAAATCAACATCACCTTGTTTGACTTAACACACTTAGTCAAATTATCAACCCTCTTGAACAAATTTTCCTCTAGGATAACACAACTTCCTGAGGTCTACCAGTTCATGATCACTTTGATTGGCTTAACAGACTTATCCAATTCATTCTCTTGTGCGAGTTTTCCCTTGGACAACACAGTTTCCTAGGGTTTACAAGTTCACCATAATCTTTTTTGGCTTAACACACTTAGTCAAACTATTCAAATCAGATCAAATCAACTCCTAAAATCTGGCATTGATCCAAAGCTCCTAAAAGTTCAAAACACCCATATCATTCACCGCTTTCATCTATCATCTCATCATTGGTCATAAACACCTTAGAGGTTCACTTTTGCAACAAGGTCAAAACACAAGAAGAACATGGAATATAAACTTGATTCATCCATCATAAGTAATCCAATTCAACCAAACTATCCAAGCCTTACAATGCCAATTGATTTTAAAAACTTGCATTTGTACAATCCATACATGGGATCATTATCTCCTCCAAACATCAATGGTACAAATGTGAGCATGCCCAATCTAAATTTTGGAACATCTTTTCCTATGGTAGATTTAAATCAAAGTCAAAACTTACAAATCTATCAACCAAACAATCAAGGCATGAGCCTTCCCCATTTACCAATCGTTAATCAACTGAATCCGAACAACACCCCCTTCATAGATCAAAGCATCATATCATATCCTTCGATTTTTCCATCGATATCGCAACAACAAATGGCAACCATCCAAGCAACCCCAATGGTTAACATATCTATCATTCCTCAAGTGTCTCAAGGACCAAGAATCTCAATCGCACCATTCACCACTAAAACCTTGGAAATCAATGAGACCGTTCCACTCACCCCAATAATCAACACCATTCCCAACCCACCACCGCCGCCGCCGCCGTTGCCAAAACACAACACAGCCAATTAATTCTCCATCATGTTGCAAGCCGCTCAATAATCTGCCCGCCAAAAGGCACTCCAAGCCCAACAAGCCGCACAAGTTGCACAAGTGGCTCAAGTAGCCCAACAAGCATAGGCTCAAGCTCAATCCCAACACCAGGCTCGACAAGCACAAGCACAATTTCAAGCACTATTGCAAGCAAGCCATCAACAAGTGCATCAACAAGTAGCTCAACAACAAGCCCAACAGAAATCATTTTTGGCACAACAACGACACGACCAACAACAAGCATTGTTGGATCAGTAGCAAACATGTGCATTACTCGCTCAACAAAGCCTGCAACAGATTCCCACCACAATTGTTGAAATCAAAAATCAAGATCAATCTATCAATAAGCACCTTGAAGATGTTTCCACCTCGACCAATGATCAAATCAACATACACCAAGAGCTAGTTTTCAATCATGATCGAAATCCACAAAAAATACCCAACAATGATCAAATTCAAGAAATGTCAACATCACTTCATCCTATGGTTGACGACATTGGTAATCTCTCTTCCACAATTGTTGAAAACAATGTTCAAGATCTTGAAGATGATTCTACCCCATCCAGTGATCAACTCAACATTCATCAAGAGCAACTTTTTAGTGATCTATTTGAAGATGTGTTACAATTATTTGATCCCATTGACATAATCTACAATCCATCAGCCAATGATCATATCGAAAAGGTCTCTACATCGCCTTATGAGTTAGAGGACATATCTCAAGAACGTATTCCAAAGCATGATCAAAATCTATCACTAAGGTCTAGCAATGTTCCTTCATAAGACATATTGACATCCTCTGACCTTATGGTTACATATATTGAAGGAATCCTTAGCTCAGCATTTGATCCAAATCCACTCAAAGCTCAAGAGAATATTGACCCACTTCCCAATGACGATGTCTAAGAACCCACTATAAGCAATCCATCCTCTGAAATCGACCCATGTCAAGAACTTGATCCAAAGCAGGGCGAAAAAAATTCTAGAATTAGTCAAGATCAAGAATTTGTATATCTAAGATAGTACAATAAGGTAATGGAAACTCTCTTATCTATACAAGATGTCACAAATAAGGATCACATCCATATAGCACATATTCCTCCATCTACCCATAAGATGCTTTTTTTTTATGGACACGCAGATGATCTTCATTCAAAACAAGAGTCTCATACTCTTGACATCATTACCAAGGAACAAGAGTCTCCTACTCTTAATATTTGTACACACGACCAAGATATGGAAAAATCTGGAGACATAGCAGAAAGAGGTTATGAAGAAGGCTTCTACAAAATTTGTGAATCGGAAACATCCTGTGAAAGGAGTCAAGAGGAAGACTTGTATGTGGATAGTAAATCACCAACACCTCTTGAAGAAGCATTGCAATCTAATATCTCACAAGATCAAGACAAAGATATCAATCAGGCATACATCCCACATGTGGAGGATCCTATCACTTATAAACTTGGATCACTCACCTTTTTAAGGGAAAGCTACCTCATCAATAAAGAAGTTGTCACATTTGAAGATCCACCACGGGGCAAAGAAGGATTAGTACATTGTTTCCAAGGTAAATCCTATCTTGTGGCAAATAAAATTTTTGAGCAGATGAATTATCAAGGCAAAGGATTAGGCCTACATGAACAGGGTATCTTGGAACCAGTGCAGATTGTTGGCAATCCTAAGCATCAAGGCCATGGTTATTCAATAATCAAGGGATCTCAACATATCAGTAATATTTCCACAAAACTGGGGGCAACTTTGTCATAAGCAAACATCAACATAGGGAGCACGAAGAATCCTTATGATGAAACCAATGCCAATACTACAACCAGCCATGTCACGAATCTCCATCCACCCATCACTCCATCCACGAATTGGGACCAACAACAAAAGAAATATTCAAATCAAAGCATGAAGAATTTCATCAAAGAAAAAGTAGTGAAGCATGAAGGACAAATCAATTACAAATGGATACCAAAGAATACAAAGAATGGTTATCCCTATCAAATTTCATTAGTCAAAAGACTATGGAGCAAAATAAAAAAGGGAAAAGTATCCATCAAAGATGTCCACAAAGGCAAAAGCAGACTTCTCGAGCAACATACAAAGTATATCGAGAAGTTGGTCCTAATTCCATGCACAATTCTATATCCACTCATTATTCCTCATCTTCCCAAGTTTGGAGAGTCAAAGGTTCCAAACTGTCGATGGGTAAAAGCACAAAGTTGTGTCACACTTTCAGCCAACATATCAGCACAATTGAATTTAAGTATTTCTAACTAAAAATCAATTTTGGTAAAACATATGACCTAGTAAGATTTATTCTAGCTAAGTTAGATACTTCCATAATTTATTCAACTAAAATTGTTGGCTAAAAATATATGGAGCACCACTTTGATTCCAATTTACCAAAAAAAAAAATTTATTTGAAAAACTTGAAGTTTTAATAACTCCTCCTCATGTAAATAACTCATCCTCATGTAAAAATACCCTTTTGTAGATCCATAAGTGTAGTTTTCAAATATTTATTTATTTTAATAGTTTAATTATTATTATTTTATTTATTTTTATTTATACTAAAATTAGGTTATCAGCAAAAAATATTAGGTTGATTACCATGCCAAGGAAACATACTTAAACTTATTAAAAAAAATTGAAAAAAATATGATGTAGTAGATTAAAGAATCTATTTCAAGATGGTATAATTTTTTTTCCATTTTAGATAAATATTTAATATGAATGTTGATGTCTGATGGAAATAGTTTTTTTTTATTCACACACATTTTAATACTTATATACAAATATATATTTATCAAAATTGGAAAAAAAAATATACATGCACTAAAGTTTCAAGTTATAAATACACACAAAAAAATTGAAAGAAAAAAAATAAAATTTACTATAAAAAGTTTGACGTCCCGTGCAACTTCATTTTTTAGCATTTTATCAGCAACTAAATTATAGTGTTAATTTATGAAAAACTAGTATAAAATAATTTTTTAATTTCTTATAAAAAATACAAACATAAAATATACTAAAAAATACATATTTTACTAGTTTACATCATTTAAAAATTCAAAACATATATGCTACTTTTTAGTGATTCAAGTTTAAAAGTTGGATCAGCATTGGTCGTTTCCTTTATAAAGTGTGACACATCTTTGTGCTTTTACCCCGACCAATCCATATTTTATTCCTAAGCATGCTTCATCCACACCTCCATGCATGATATCCAATTCTCACATTGACCATGTGTTAGCAACGACCCTTCATCATAAGGATTCATAAGGCATTCTATCACGATGTGTGCACAAAGACAATGTTAACTCCAGTATCAGCAAAGCAGATCAAGAATCTCAAAAGTTTCTTTCAAGTGCTCATATCTTGGCAAATAAACTTCTTCAAGAAAGATATCGATGGAATATTATGACAGAAACATCAACATCAGCAGTACCGGGTGGTTGAACATCACCTTAAAATCTCTCAGAAAATACAAAAAAATCAAAAAACATAAAAATCCAAAAAAATCAGAAAAAGGATTGAAAACAGTAAAGAAAAAAAAATCATCCTCTAGCGAAAACCGCTTTGGTAGTGCTTTGGATAGGTACCATGATGAAAACCTGGAAAAAAGGCGTCATGTGTAGAATCGAGCATCTATGTGTGCCAGTTCAAAAGAAAGCATCTTATCACATCCATAATAAAGCCATCATTCGAGCCATATCATTCGTTCATCCATGAACTATTTATCCAATCCATTACCATCTATATACCTTATCTTAATCTTGATGAAGGTTTGGTGCACACTTCACACGTGTTTATGGTAAACATCTTGACATGGATCATTTTCATTGATCCTATCTTACTGAACGTTGTATGAGCCTTCAAGCATTATGTGAATGAGCGTTCCTCTATTCAAACACCTTATCTTGTCACAAGATAATCCTTGGCATCCTTTGCATGGTTACTGTATCTATCCATACCCTTATCTTATCGCAAGATAATTCATATCCAATCATCCAAGAATCTACCCATGGCCATTCAAACATTGCTAGACACTAGGGGCATATATTTGCATCTTGCTTCGAGAATAAATCTTGATATATATATATTCTCTAACTTATCTGGTAATTTGAACATTGGAAAACATGAAATCAAAATTCGTCAAACATTTGTGAGCCAAAAAATCTAAATCACTAGCCCATGGCACATTTTGACAAGACAATGTTCTTTATCAAGCTTTATCTTTCATTGAACATCAATTTGAACAATCAATATCAGTTGCATCTAATGTGTACTTCAGTGTCACATCAAATCATCAAAACAATTTTGTTCCAAATCAAGCTTCATCAATCTTGATCAATCAAATCAATTATCACCTTGTTTGACTTAACACACTTAGTTAAATTATCATCTTGTGAATGAGTTTACTCTAGGGTAACACAACTTCCTTGGGTTTAAAAGTTCATTATCATCTTTGTTTGGCTTAACACACTTAGCCAAATTATCAAATCCATAATCACCTCATTTCACTTAACACACTTAGTCGAACCATCATCTTGTGTACAATTTTACTCTAGGATAACACAACTTCCTAGATTTTACAAGTGCATTATCACTTTTGTTTGACTTAACACACTTAGTCAAACTATCAATCCAATCGATCAACATTAAGATTGATTTTCAACAAAATCCCAAAACAAAGCACTGATATCATCACATATCACATCCAAATTGTCAAAATCATGCGAAAAAACCAAAAGAATTCAAAAAACCATCCAAAAAATCCAAAAACATTTGAAAACTCATCAAAAAATCCAAAAACATTCAAACAATCCATCAAAAAATCCAAAAACATTCTAAAAATTCATCAAAAAACTCAAAAACATTTGAAAAAATCTGAAAATCAAAAACATTCAAATCATTCAAAAATCCAGAAACATTCATAAATCCTGAAAATACCAAAAAAAATTGAAAAATGTGAAAATACCAAAAACATTTGTAAAACATCTCAAAATACCAAAAATAGCCTCAAAATATCTGAAAAATCCAAAATGGTGCATCCATTTCATCTCGCTTTCACCCGCGAATTTTATCACTCATAATAAAATCAATCATCGCCTCCACCCTTTAGTAAGTCAGTCAGAACCAAGTCTATCATGTTCAAAAGTGAACACTCTAATCATCAAAGTCTCAAGTCTAGGTCAATAAGCAAACAAGTTGGTCAACTCGGAGTATCAATAGCTTATCATCTAATCAAGCTCATCAAAACCCTAATCACAACATGTCCTAGGAATGTGACCTTCCTGCGATGGACATCAGCATCAGGTAATCACCTTAGTTTAGTCTTTGGCTAGCGGTACGGAGAACATTAGCTTGTTTATTTACATTATCTTGGTCTTGTTTAGACATCTTATTTTATGCTCATTCCAAGGACCTCTCGATGATGCCTCAAAAAAATAGGTTTAGAGAGAAAGGAATGGGGCAATGATCATTAACTTCTTTTCTGTTGTGCTTGTTGGATGTTCTTGTAAAATAACTTGGCGAATACTTGCTTTGTTGGGTCTATCCTAGCAAGGTTTTCATATGTCAATTGTGAACAAGAGCACTCTTATCTGATTGTCGAGTCAAAGTCCATCACACTAGGTGCAATGCCATCCTGGTTCTTCATACCTTGATGCATCATACCTATGTGTGTTATCAAACATAAGGAAACTTACGCTCTTTATCTCTCCCATCCCTTGATAAGCAATACATCATGATCGTTCATCATCATTTCTAATAAAGTTGGCTTGTTGGACTTCTACATCTTCTTGGATTCAAGGGTTGATCCCTCTCATTCTTCTATCCTCTTTCACGCTAACAATGTATCCATCCTGCATCCATCTTCGATCCATCTCAAATCTTGCATAATCACGGCATATCATCATAGGAAAACATCATCCACCGCATTCATCTCACATGCATTGCATCGTCATTCAAGTTGTTTAGGATAATATAAATTTGTTATTCTAAGCATCTTCCAAACATCTCATTTACATCATGATTATCATATAGATCATATAGCCTAACCATCCATACATTCATTATGAACCTCTTTGTTGCGAGATCGATCTCAAATCGAATCTTTTCGCTTGATCTCTCGAGGGGGCAATGTACTAACGTATTTTGTTTTTGCTGGGGCATCTGAAAAAATCAAAAGTTTTTTTTAATTTTGATGTCAGCGACATCATTCTTTGAACCAATGCAACAAGTAAATTGCTTCAAAGAGGGGCAAAATGTAGACATGCAAAATTTACTCATGCATCTGATCATGCTTCATTCAGCATTATTTCATCTATTAATTAAATAAACCAATTTAATTAATTCACTAAGCTTATCTCTTTAATTAAACAAATCAAATTATTTAATTATCTCCTATAGTTCCTAATTTAATTAAATCACTTATATGCATTTTCCTCTCATTTGATTTAAAACAAATACAAAAATTCAAATCAAATGTCATATCACCTAACCTCATGTTAGATTAATCAAATCCTGGTTAATTTAATCCTAATCACCTAAAATCCTCTAGATTCATCCACTTGCACAATAACTCATTTAAATTGATTTATTAAAACACCTATTTCTCTCACAAGGGCATATTCCCAAGGAATATGCCTTCATTAACTCTCTTGTTTGACTTTTTTGGCCAAACACAATTCCCCCCAAAAACCCTCAACCATATTCATTTATTGCCATTTTCAAATTTGAAATGGGCACATTGGCCAAAACTTGCACAAGCATGGGCCAATCCCATTGTGACAAGTGGCTCTCTCTCATTTGTTGGGTTTTAATCCCACGTTGCTCAATCTTGGCCTCTCCTCTCTCAACTTCTCCTATAAGCTCAATGCATTTTCTCTCATTTTTCATCTACAATTTGAGCACTATCATTATAGGCAACTTGAATTCACTTAGCATCTCATTGTCTATCATCTCATTTGGCTTATCAAGGATTGGAAAAGGGTTGTCTTCTACACAAAGGATAGCACCAATCCACAATAGAATAGATATACTTCATGTCTTCTTTGCATGCTAGAATTAGTTTTGTCATTTATTTTGAAGAATGTTGTTTGTATTATTCTATGAGGATGTTAGAATCATGCTAACCATTTGCAGATTTCCATGTCCATAGTAAATAAACATAAATTAGACGACGAACAATTAGTAGTGATGAAACCCTTGCTTTCATAAGTGCACTTTGTTTTAGAGAGTCATTTTTTATTTTGCAAAATGGATGCAGTGCACCTTGGCACAAAAATCCAGGGCAATGATGCAGTCCTTTTTGCATAAAAACTAATAGTCGTAGAGAAGGAATGTCCTTACTCATACTAAGGGCCATGTATCCTCAGTCCTTTTTGTCAAGACAAGCCACAAACAATAATCAAATAAAAGACGAGTCATGAGACATCATTGCTCCTATAAATCCTTCGTGGGACATCCTCGAGATGGCTAGTAACATGACAAAAGAAAATCCAAAAGATAAGACAAAATAGACCAAGAAGATCAATAGTCATTCAAATTATTTGCCAATAAGTGTTTGTCAGTGCGTTAAGGGATGAAGTGAGCAATGGGTTGACTATTTTCACAAGGCCCAGTTTCAAGAAAAGAAACATTTTGTATAAGACTTCAAGTCTAGTTACGATCATGCAACTACCTGCATAAGACAAATGACAAAGTGTGACAGTGAGAAGGTCTAGTTTAAGGAAGGACACGTCTTGTATAAGACCATTGGTGTTGATCGATTTGATTGGTTTAATTGATTTGAAAAATAATTGATTTTACTTGGAGACTTGTTGGCTTGCTTGTCATGTTGATTCAAAATTTGTGTGTTTGAAGTTTAGAGGATTATGTTGCATCTGAGTTGACATTGTTTGATTTATTTTGATTGACTCGATGAACCCTAAAAGACTGACCTAGGGGGCCTTGGGGGCTCATTAAAAGAAGGCCTTCCCTATGTAGCAATGTGTAGAGACCTCGTAGTTCGACATGAGCCTTGACTTTGTTTCAATGAAAAATGACCGAATCATGATTTTATTTGACAACACCTAAAGACTAACCTAATGCCTCGGGGGCACATTGATAGATGGTCTTGACTACGTTTGGTCACAGAGGCAATGTAGTTCGATAATGACAATGACTAACATGATTGACTCTGACTCTATTTTGGGGAGTTTTTGAATGGTTTCCAAATTTTTTTGGGTTTTGACATGTTTTGATTTTTTGGATTTTTGGGAATATTTGATTTTTTTGGATTTTGGGAATATTTTTTTGGAATTTTTTTCAGGACATTTTGTAATTTTTATGGCTTTTTTTCAGGAAATTTTATGATTTTTATGGATTTTTTTCTAAACATTTTATTATTTTTTATGTTTCTTTTTCTTTCTTTTTTTAGTATAGAGACTTCCAATGATAAATGCAGAATCGAGTGTAGGTCAAGGATATTGCCCCAGTTGGGTATAAGAAGAACCAATAGGAATGGGGTGGGACAAGGTTTATGATGGATGGAAGGTGCAAGAGGACATAAGACATCAATCATTTAGAAGTCATGATAAAGATGACAAGGCTTGATGATGGATGTGAAATGGGAAATGGAATGGGAGATGATGAAAGGTAAAGGCCTTATTTGTAAATTATGATGGAAGAACAGATAGAGTGATAGTAGATGACGAAACAAAGACTAGCTACACATGGCGCTTGTTTTCAAAGTTTTCACCATGGTACTTATCCAAGGTGCATGTTTACCAGGTTTTCACCATTCAACGAAATTTTTCACTTTCTTTTTTTTTCTTGATCCTTTTTTTTAAATTTTTTTGCTGTCACCAAGATGCCTGTTTGTTAGGTTTTCATCAGGGAGACCATTTTTTGGACTTTTTGAATTTTTTCAAGACTTTTTATTTTAGATTTAAAAAAAAAAAATTAGGACTTTTTCTTTTTTTTTTGGATTTTTTCAAGACTTTTCCTAGCTCTCTAAAGCCAGGTATAAAATTTATAAATGCCAGATCCATAGACTTCCTGGATGATGCCCCAATTTTATGTGGATGACCGTGCTGGATGAAAGGATTTGAACAGGATGAGAAGTATGAGTGGCAAGTATGAAGGCCGATAGATGTGGTAGATGAAAGAGGCTATGGTACGATCTCTAATCTGCACACTACGTGGGCCATTAGGATTCAACCAAAAAGGAGCTTGGGTGGCCAATGCGCTAGAGTACATGAAGGGTTTGTTGTCAAAGGTCCATTGAAAATCATCACCAATGGAGGGATATGATGGATATGTGAGCATGGATGGGTGGAATGGGATATATAGTATGAGTGAGAGTGGCATGGATGGAGACCTTGGATCAACAAGCTCTTTGTTTGACATTTTTTCTTGATGGATGCCCCCAGTGATTTTTGATGGAGAGGCACACTTGGAGATCTACATTTGCTTGCTTTCACTTTTCACTTTTTTTTTAATTTGTTTGATAGATTTTTATTTTGGCTAGGGGACTTTTCTTGATCTTCTTTTTTTTTTTATTTGTCCAATAGCTTTTTATTTCAGCTAAGGGGCTTTTCTCAAGATCTTCATTTGTTTACATTATATCTTTTTATTTTTTATCTCCTTTTAAAGATAGCTCGTTCATTGGAGCTTTTCCTTTATTCTTTTCTTGAGCTATGTCTTGTTGATCCATGTCTATGATGTGAATGGGCATGAGTGAAATGGAGGAAGTAGGAAAAGTGATAGGAATTTTTATTGGATGAACAGGAGTGGTAATGACATCAATGGAGTCTTTGGTACTGTCCTTTCCAATACTGCTAACGTCAAAGGAAGCTTCGCAGATGGCTTAGTAGAGGCGACAGTAGGAGATACATATCCTAGCCCCGGGTAAGTGGGATGTGATAGGTTATCGTTAGGTCCCATTACTTTGAAGATAAAACATCAATATATTGACCAAACAATGTTCAAGACTATTTGCAATAGAAGGTGACTTGACAATCTCTCTTAGTTTTTCTGTATTTTTAGAGCAACTGAAATTTATCTTAACCTAAGGTCATTTAACTAGTTAACTGGAAAATAATTTATCCATAAAGTTGGAAAGTATTTAAACTAGAAAGCACAAGATAATTAATCTAGAAAGCATGGTAACTAAACTAGAAAACAAAGAAATAACTAAACTAAGAAGCATGTAAACTACAGATGTAGAAAAACTTGTAAATAATCCATGGAACATTTAATTAATAACAGTAACAGTCCTAACAGTTAACAAAAAGTAAGTATGGAAATGAAAGACAATAGGTGCTCTGGAACTTGAAACTCTAAGATGCCAAACTTAATTACTATCTACATAATTAACATGAAAAATGAATACACTCATAATTATTATCCATGCAATAAAAATGACATAATTCTTTAGAGGAAAGTACTCATCTACTTAATCTATCATCCCTTGAGTAGCTAGCTCACGGTTTCCTACGTTCTCAAGTCACATGCACAATGTAACCGAAAGCTCTTCCATTAAAAGTAAACTTCATCCATAATTTCAAGAACTCAGAGATTGATATGCAATAGTTTCTTTATTCATATATATTCAGAAATCATGTCGACAGCATAAAAGTACCATTCTACCTGTCTTTTACTTCTAGAGATTACATATTTATAAAAAGCTTCTAACTAAATCCTATAGTTCAAATGGTTTAGATTACAATTGAAAAAGTCTGTAACAGATTTTAAAAAAACTTGATGTCTTTAAATACCCATTACTTAAATATTAAAGAGGCTCGAGTTGAGCCATGAAGTCTTAAACTTAAAAACATAACAGAAATTTAACTAAAAGAAACTATGATTTTGGTCCATCATCCTAAAGTTCTAGAGCATGTTCTGAGTGCATGTCTTTAATCTATTATGGAGCTCGTGCTGGTTGAACACTTTTGAATTTTTTATGATGACCAATTATGATTCTACAAAATACTTAAAACTACCCATTAAATCTGCATTGGCAAGATACTTCAATAAATCACAAGAAATAAAGTTTGTACTATTTTTCTCAAAAGATAAGCAATTATTATGCCTAAAGTTTAATTAATTGGAAGAGAATAAGTATTTTACATATATGAGGAAGGTTTTTATTATGTTGTCATGACGAGGTTATTTTTACCTCATCACTTCATCCCCTTCCTAATTCCTAGCAGGTCCTTTTGCCCTCTGTTGTGACCCCTTCCCTCCTTCTCTATTCAATTCTTCATATTTAGCACTAATATCATAAAGATTATCTGTTGTTTTATCAAACTTTTTAGGTTCGTATAGGAAGCCTTGATAATAAGTAACCCCTTTTTTCCACATGTTGAAGACTCCATTATCCTGATCTGTATTAATATGAATAGAAGGTGGTGGGAAAAGCAATAGGGGAGGTCTGTACCTCATCCCTATCCAATCTATTATGAGGTCTTTTAAGATTTTTTCCAAGGCATCTACTCTTCTATAGGACCATTTGATGTTAAGAGGGAAGATCACTTCTCTTTTCTTCAAGTATACTGGTAGTGGGGTGTATCTCTCTTCACAGGCATGCCAAGCCTTACCAATCAGTTTTGGCCCCTTTTCTATGAAATGATTGTAACATAGTTGGGGGTTATCATTATATCTATGATTCATAGTTTCTTCAGTTTTAATAGCCAAAAAGTATGCTTTGAAAGTAGCAGGTTTCCTGTTGGGGCATCTCATCTGAAGACCCACATTTTTATTTGCTTGAGAGTATTGTCTATTGTCCTCTTACCAATGACTCTGATTACGCATTATAGATAACAAGGATCTCAATTGCACTTCTCCAACAAAAATTTTAATAAAGAAACCAGTATGTGTTTCCATTAGTAAATTGTGAACAAAAAATTCACATAACATATCTTGTTGCTTAGGAATTGATTCTAAAGATACTTTAACAAATTCATGATCATTAGGTTCATGTGGCTGGTTATGATAGATTCTCAGCAATTTTCATCTTAACAGATGCTCATTTAAAAACATAGAATATAGCCTTGATGGTCTCCTACATACTAATAAATTCTCCTATTTGGCATGCACCTTGTTTTGCCCTATAGACCCTATCAAACGATTCTTTCAGTAGTACCAAATCCTTTTTCAACCTAATATTCTCAATCCTAGCATCCCTCAAGAAATGGCATCTTTCCATCCACTTCATTAACAATGAGGGAATTTAGACTTGGAACCATTACATTATAGTTGGTTCAGTCTAAGTTCCCTTCAATTCCATTATTAGTTTATTGGTGCTTTCTTGCAAGTCTCATTCCAGTTCCACAATATTACTGAGAGAAACATTTAATTCTTCATTTTGTCTGTTTGTTTCCTCTTCAAAAGCTTGAAATAACTATAGAAAATTGTTTTTTAAACATTTAATTTGTTTATCCTTATCAAACAAATTAACATTAAATGTCTTATTCTCTTGATTCCATCTTTGAATTTGTTTCTACAGTTCATTAATAAATGTATCCTTCTTTTCGATCTGCAATTTCAAATTTTGAATCTCCTGATCTCTTTTTCCTATCATAGAAATGTGTACTGCTATCTCCTCTTGTTGTTGTACAAAATGTTCTTCAATTTTCTGCAATTGATTTCTCAACTCATCAATTTCCAATTTCAATTTTTCTAACTCTACATTAACACTATCATTTTCATCTGTTTTAATAACTTGATTTACAATAGGAGACAAATTTTATAAAACATTATCCTTAACCTCCATAAAAGGTGGATATTGTTCCCTCTCCAGGGATAAATTTAGGAAACCCCCCTCTTGGCCAAGGTGTAAAATCCTCACGAATCTTTCCTTATATTTAAAAAAAAATATTAATTTTTTTGGTGAATCTATGCACATTATTAAAAAAGTTTGTAAAATCCTGGTGAATCTTAATGAATAATTGGTAAAAATAATAATCACAGTGGCGAATCCTAGTGAATATAATATTACTGGCGAATATAATCGATATTTGTGATTATAGTATAAATTGCTAGCGAATCATATCTAATGACGTATCATTTAAAATATAATCCATAGGTGAATTAATCAAGATGCAATTTTTATTTTGTAAAAACTTGGCGATTTAGCATCATTTTTAGCTTGTACTATTCACCATTTTTGGAGGTCCCGATTTCAATTATTCGCCAATTGGCGAAGATTCGCCACTAAATTTTTCCCTGCCCCTCTCTTCTTTCTTTATTTCTTCAGCAAGGGCCTCTTTCTCTTGTCCTATGTGGGGAGGTATTTCTTCTCCTTATACCCCTGGAGACTAATAAACTTGCTCCCTTGTTTCCATTATTTCCACATTATTAGTGGGGTCCTCAGTTTCTATTGAATTTTCCTGTTTTATAGACTCTCGTTTCTTTGAAACACTCCCTATGTCTTGAACTAGGGTTTTTGTAGACTCAGTGGACAATCTCTTGCTTCTCCTCAATGGAGGAGTGTTCTGAAAAGTAACGGTTGACCTTCTTTTCCTCTTCCTAGAGGGAACTCTTTCTACATTTGCATGAATAATTTCAACATCCCCTAACTGGTCTGGGGTTCTCAATTCATTGGCTAAAGGTTCTGACACTTCATCATTGGGGGTTGTGGGAATTTGAGCTTCAAGAGATCTTGAGACCTTAGGGGAAGTTCCTCCGTAAAGTGATGCAATTTGTTTGGAGGATTCCCCTTCTTCTAATTTTCTTTTGGGCATAGATTTTTCAAATTTTTAGAGAAATTTCTCCCACTTACTTTCTTGTTTCTTTCAAAAATGATATTTATAGATTAATTGAATTAACCCATGGTGTTTCAATGGACCTGAACCAACTTTATGTCTTTCTATAGAGGAGATAGACTCACTCCAAAATTCAGGCAAATTGACCCTAAGAGCAAGGTCTTCTTTCCCATGATGCAAGTGTATAAGCATACAAAATGCAGGTCCTACCACTGTAATAATTTGGCCTTCACAAGTAAAATATTTTATGATCCATGCAATAGTTGTACCCCAGGGTTCTAATATGGAGGTCCTTTGAAACCCTTTGTTTTATCCTCTAGAATTGATAACGATCATGGGCTGAGGGTCTCCCTCTCTAAGAAATTTTTTTATAACTTTTGATATGTAATTTGGGAATGTTCAAATAACTTAATACTAGAATTATCTAAACTAGAGAGCTGAGAAATGACTTTTAGACTCACCTAAAAATGCTTCCCATATAGTATCACCTAGCCATTGGAATAATGTTTTGCAAATTCTTTCACCAACCGCTCATTATATCCCTCAAACTTTTTGATAAAAACCAACCATCCCACTTCCTGAAACAAACTGGAAATGTTTCTTAATCCCAGTAAATTATCCACTAAGGTTGGATTTGATTTATTCTTCGTACCCCCCATTTCCTATCTCAGCTCTTTCAATTCTGCTAAAAAAATTCACAGTACAAGAAGCTTGTGCATAATTATTTTGAAGATATAATCGAGGAATGATTATTTATTTGTCTTTGTTTAAAAACTTACTATGAAATGATAATAATTTGCATGGAGGAGTGTGAAATGAGTTTCGTACTTCCAGTTAATCAATTAGTGACTCAAGTTACTAAATTAGGAAGGGAGAAACTTTTGCCAATTATTTACACCTTATTCAAAAATAACTGCTTATTTAAGCAAAAATTTATACTTAAATTTTTTGATTGCCTAAATATTATGTACCTTTGTTGATTTAACATGATGATAGAATGACATAGGTTAAGGTTACAACATATTTATTATGACATGAGTGAGGTGTCTTGTGAATGACGAAGTCATAAATGAGGACAGGCTGTCATAATGGCTTTTATTTATGATTGAAAAATGGTGGTGATTCAGAATAACCACTCTAAGCACATATATCAAAGTGAAAACTTAAAAACAAGGTGCATATGTACATGGGTTCGAAAAATCAAAGCATCAGAAATAAATTTAAATTTTATGGAAAAAGGCGGGTGAAATGGAAATGGATAATTTTCGGATCACACTTATGAGCACGCACTCGAAAGAAGTGAATAAGTTCTAGAGCACGCTTGAGGCATACATTCGAAATGAAGAAGGTGAATAAGTTCCAAAGCATTGGAGCACCCAAAATTGACAAGTTCCATAGAATCATCGAAAGATGCAGCTGGTGCAACAATCGACGGTAAGGTTCTAGAGAATCGTCAAAAGATGCAACTAGAGCAACAACTAAAGGAAAGTTTGGGAGCATCATCAAAAGATGCAACCGAAAAGAAGAAAAAAAAATGTAAAAGTGAACTTCAACTTCTGGAGATTTTCTTGAGCAATCACTATTCTATAGGAACAAAACACATGATGCGATGAGTTGAAATGCGAGTTCCAGAGCATCTGGGCATCATAGCTCACAAGTTTCGGAGCACCACCATAATCGATCTCATAAGTTCCGGAGCACCGCTACAATCGAAGGTAAGTTCTAGAGCACCGGGGCACCCAAACTAACAAGTTCTTGAGCATCGTAGCAAGGTGCTCCAGAAGTTGTTTTTGTTTTACAGTAAAGTCCTGCAAAATGAAAACAAAATTTAGCCAAGTATAAATAAATAAGAATTAATGAAGAATTCTTTGAAACAAATTTGTACACATTCCTTTTTATTACAAATTTTCATATATTTATACACTTTTTTTAATATTCATATGCAAGGTTTATATTGACTCTGCCAAGGTAAAGTCAATGCATTGAATTTCCCCTTGCATTTCTACCAATTTTGTAAAATCCTCCTTGTTGACAGGTTTATGGTGGATATGTAGGTGATGACCATTTACCAAGAGAGTTTGTGTATCACCATCAATAGGTTTCAGCTAAACTGTACCATTTGAAAACACTTCAAAAATTCCATATGGACCTAGCCAATGTGTTCTGAGTTTTACTTGGTGATATTTATATCTAGAATTGAATAGCAAGGCCTAGACACCATTATGGAAATATCTTTCTTTAATGTGTTTGTCATGCCAAAACTTTTGTTGTTGTTGAACTAGCTCAGTTTGATGGACAACATCCAGATGAAGCTCATCCAAATCGCTTAGCTATAAAACTTGCTCCACTTGGGCTTGTTTTAGATCTAGGCCCAACTCCATAGTTGTTCTCAAATTTTGGAGTTCAAACTTAATGGGCAAGAGAGGTTTCTTCCTAAAGACAAGCTCATAGGGGCTAAACCTAGTTGTGGATTTCCATGTTGTGTTGTACGCCCAAATGACTTCAGACAATTTCCTAGCCCAATCTCTCCTCCCTAAAGAAACCGTTTTTGTCAATATGTTCTCTAGCTCCCTATTAGTCACCTCCACTTGACCATTTTCCTGAGGGTGATAAGGAGATGACTTCTTATGAATCACTTGAAAATGATTTTTCAATGCCAAGAGAACTTTGGACATGAATTGGGGTCCCTGGTCTATAACAATGGTTCTGGGAGCTCGAAACCTGAGAAAGATCATATTATAGAGGAAGTCAGTGACTTGTTCCTCTATAGCAACTCGTAAGGCCTAAACTTCTACCTATTTATTCAGGTAATCAGTGCAAACTAGTATCTATTCTTTCCCTTGCGAGGAAGGGTCTATGGGACCGATAAAATCTAATCCCCATTTCTCGAATGGTTCAAGGACTACCTGTGGCTACAAAGGAATTTCAGCAGAATTTGTTGGTCTTCCCACCCTTTGACATTCAACACAACGATGAACATAATTTTTGACGTCTTTATGCATTGAAGGCCAATAATACCCAACGCCCAAGATTTTATGAGAAGTTCTCTTTGCAGAATAATGACCCCCAAAAGGATCATCATGAAAGACTCTAAGGATACTATATGTTTCATCTGCCTTGACACATCATCTCAAGACCATGTCAGGGACACAACGAAATAGTCTCATTAATCCATTTAAATGGGACACTCTTTATAACAAGTCGCTTCCTTTGTTTTGATGTAAAACTAGGCGGTACTTCTGAAGTGGCTAAATAGTTGGCAATGTTAGTGAACCAAGGGGTCTTTGTAGAGATAGAAAACATATTTTCATTTGGAAACTCATCTTGTACAGGTACACAGTCTCCACCTTCTTGTTTAATTCAAGAAAAAAAGTCTACTACTACGTTAAATTTCCATGGCTTGTCAATTATTGTTATATTGAACTCCTGAAGGAGTAGTAACCACCTAATTATCTGTCCATTTACTACAAGTTTATTCATCAGATATTTAACAACTAAATGGTCTATATAAAAATTAACTTTCTACCCTATAATGTAATGGTAGAACTTTTTAATGGCATGTACCACATCCGAGAATTATTTTTCTATTGTTGTGTAGTTTCTCTCAGCAAATGTCAAGTTTTTACTAATAAAATATATGGCATATTTACCCCCATTCTCATCTTCTTACTCCAATACTGCACCAATTGCATCATCTGAAGCATCAACATAAATGTGGAACAAAAGATTCCAATTTATCCCACACAGTATGGGAGCAGAGATAAGTTTCTTCTTTATTGTTTCAAATGATAGTTGACACTCAAGTGTCCAGTTAAACTCCGCGTCTTTATGGAGGAGGGAAAACATAGGGGCTGCTATCTTACTTAAGCTTTCTATAAACTTTTGATAGTATCCAGCATGCCCAAGAAAACTTCTAACATCCATTTGCATCTAAGGAGTAGTCAGTTGTTGAATGACTTCAATTTTCTTGGGATCAACCTTGATTCCTTTAGAAGAGATATTATGACCTAAGACTATTCCTTGTTCCACCATTATCAAACACTTTTCATGGCTAAGGGATAGTTATTGATCCTCACATCTCTCTTAAACCCTATCCAAGTTTTGAAGGGCTTCATCATATTTTGACCCATAGATAGTGAGGTCATCCATGTAGACTTCTATGCAGTCATTAACAAGCTTAGCAAATATAGCCAAAATGGCTCTTTGGAAAGTTGCAAGGAAGTTACAAAGTCCAAAGGGAAGAACACGATATGCAAATGTTTCCCATGGAAAAGTAAACGTTGTCTTATCCTAGTCTTCTGGTGCTACCTGAATCTGGTTGTAACCACTAAATCCATCTAAAAAGGAGAAATATTTCCTCCTAGCCAAATTGCCCAAAACCTGGTCTACAGATGGTAGGGGAAAATAATCCTAGTTAGTAGCTTTGTTAAGTTCGAGCTATTATCTATGCATACTCTCCACTTCCCATTTCTCTTTGGCACTACAACTAGAGGTGAAACCCATTTACTGTAAGAAATGGGATAAATAAATCTCGCTTAAAGGAGTTTCTTTATTTTAGTTTTGACAATATCTTTTAATGTAGGATTGAGTCTCCTTTGTGGCTGATGTACTGGCCTTACATTAGGATTAGTATAAATGTGATGCGTACAAACACTTAGGTGAATTCCCCTCATTTTTGTATAGTCCCAAGCAAAATCTTTAGAACTTCTTTGGGTATGTGCAAGATCATCATGGAAAAAACAAGCCCTTAAGTGGCAATAAAATTCAGAAAATCAGAGTTAGGCAACATGATGTAAATATTTGAATAAGTTATCTATATTATTTCAAAAATATGTAAGAATAGAATCTATAGAAAATTGAATATAGTTTCTAAACTACTAGGTTTATTTAAAAATAAATAAAAATCTATTTGGTGAAAATTTGAAATTTCAATGCAGTAGTACTTAAATTTCAAGGAAAAAATAAGAAGTAGGTGTCTTTCTGACCACCCTAACCACAATAAAATGATACCATATTTTTATAATATTTTAGATATAAGTAGGGGACTCCTGTCTCGATGTGATGCATATATTTTTTTAATTTTTTTCCAACTAAATAATTAATTATGATTTTTTTATTACAAATTTTAGAAATATAAAAAACTCGTACGTCTAACCACCTTAACTTGGTCAAAAATTCATGAAATTCAATTTTATTTTTTTTAATCCCATAGTATGCAAAGCATAGAATGTGACGCATGTTTTGGATTAAAAAAATGTGATACCGTTTGAAAGCTATAGATGTTTTTCAATCAACCTATCAATCAGGACTTTAGTTGTAATTCAAATAGAAAATCAATAATAATTATTTATTAAATTCAAAGGAAAGCATAATTTATATTGGTGGAAAGCTGAGAATCTCCTTTAAAAACCCTTTTCGTTTCATCAATTTTGGGTAAAAAAAAAGTCGTTAGCCACATGGGTCATCATATCACTTAGATATCGCCACTTTTTGGCCCATCATGATCCTGCACATACCCTTTTACCAAAATATTAAATAACCCATTCTCTTCTGATTCTATCATCCAACTATTGATGTTCAAGATTTTTCCTAGCAGTGGTAGAAGTTTTTTGTTCCCGAATGGGCGGAAGTGATAGTATGAATTGGTTGTTACAAGGTATTCAGAGGATAGTTATGAGGTATAATTTGGTGAAATCTAGCAATGTCCTAAAAAAAATGGTTAGTTTTGGGAATCATATTGGCCAAAGGGAAAGGCAATACCATAGTAGTATATTCCTGTTCAATTGATGAAACAATTTGGTGCATCCACCATTTCCTACTCACATGAGCCTATGGAAAGGTGTGAAATATCATTTAATAACTCATCCTCTAATTATTCTCCATGTTGTTTAATAACTACCATGGCTAACGAGGCCAAACTGTCTTGGCCAAATTAGACTCTTCTGGTTCATCAACCCACACTTTTTTATATTCAGTGGGTTTAGTAGAAGGGTACAAGAATAAATGTTTACAGTCTGGAACATGTGAAATGGTCATTCCTCCCTCTCTGTAGTCAATTTTAGTTGTGACAGTGGCCAACCATGGTCTTCCAAGAATTATGGGATAACTATCTTTGGGTGTAAGTGACTAAATTACCTTAAAGTCCACTAGATATTCCCATCCATCAACTTTGACAAGAATTTTTTCAATAACACCCTTGGGAATGGATATGGACTTGTTTTCCATTTCCAAGACTATAGTTGTGGGATGTAAATTAGTGAGGCCTAATTTTTCCATCACGTCCACAATCATTACGTTAATGGTTGCTCCTAAATCCACCAATGTATTAGGTATTGCTACCTCATTAATTGTGATAGTTATCAGTGGACTACCAAGATCATCATATTTTGGAGCAATGGTCTTTCCAAACAAAAAGTTATCTAAATAACCATCGATGTGCACAATATTTATTCTCTTTGGTTTCCTCCATAGAGTTTTAATGTACAACTGTTTGATCATCTGGTTCAACTTTCAAATCTCCTTTATTGTTTGCAATAGGGGAACCTCTATTTACAGTTGTTTGATTTCTCGTATTAATGCAGTTTCAGAGGTCAAAGGCATTTCTGGAGTATCATTCAGAATGATCGGTTTTAGATGCTTCAAAAATGGTGCTTTATTTTTTTCTTTTGAAGTGGTATCCTTCCTAAGATCAGTTGGAGACTAATCTCCCTCCTCCTAAGGTAATTTGAAAGCTCTCACTGACAATGGTGGTAGAGTAGTGTCTATGGTAATAGTTTGGTTGGGTTGTAGAGGTGGAGTGGCCTTTTCAAGAGTTTTGGGAGTAGGTTCATCCACACTTTCTTCAATGGTTGGTGGTTGAAGTGTTCTACTAGAGCACAACTGAACATTTCCACAATGTATGGCATTAATTCCGGTAATATTATCTTGTTTAGTGGAGTATACCGGAGTATTTTTTCGATTGTTCTTAGGGTTGGGAAGTGGTTGTGCTGGGAGCTGAGGTTGTTTTATCTGTTCACTCTATGGAGGATTCCAGGGTGGTGGTAGTAGATTTTGTTGTTATTTCCTCTAAGGGCTAGCATAGAATTGATTTTGTCTCTAGTTCCATTGAGGAGCACTATGTTGTGGATACCACTGTTGTTGAGTTTGGTTTATCCACTATTGAGTTCCCCGTGATTGATTTGCACATTCAGGGGTTCCCCAATAGGGAGCTCCCCAATTAGATTGTTGAGGTGGTGGTTGAGGCCAAGATGGAGTCCGTTGATTACTATCCCAATTGTTTTGGGGTCTCCAAGCAAGATTGGAAGTTTTCCCATAAGAAAAATTCCCTCCTTGGCATTGATTTACCACATTTATTTCTTCCTAAACCTATGCAATCCTTTTCTTGGAATTCTTGAGACCAGTAAGAATCTCATACTAATTTGTAGGATGATTTTTCTCGAAAAGTTGACAAACAACAACCTTGTCTAGTGGACATTCTCTCAAAAGATGTTTATTTTGACATCTTGGACAGTAGATGGACAAAGTCTCAAGATTGCATGTCTTAGCTTGTATGTCATCCAATGTAGTGTTCAATTGAACAAGTATGTCTGTTTTGAGGTTTGATATTTCTTCTTAGACCTTGTCTATTTCATTAGAACCTTTAAAAAGAGTAATTTTATGGATTCCTCCTCAAGTACGTGAGAATTTATGACACAACTTACATGTCATCAAGGCCTAATTGAGACACGTATCCTTTTCCCATTAGATCAAGGCTACTTTATTGCATCCTCATCGAGTCCCTTAAGAAATATAGTCTTGAGAATCTCAAAACTAATGGCCTCTCATCCACATCATTTAGACAAGAAAATAAACTAGTATAGGTAATCCTCTATACCCTCATCCTCATTTTGTTGAAGTTTAAACAACTCCTGCTTACGATCACTCACCCTACAATAGCTCTGGTATTTTACGAGGAAAGTAGTCTCCATGTCATCCCAGGATGTAATAAATCTAGCAACTAATCCCATAAACCAATGCATGGTTGCGTCCTTCAAAGTAGAAGGAAACAACTTCAGTTTCTGGTTATCATTTTTATAGTCATAAGTTTGACAAAGGACCTTAAATTTTAAAAGAAATTGGTTTGGGTCTTTTGACAACAAACCTCGAAAGGTTGGAGAGATATTTTTAGTCGTAGTATCATCATCTGCATCTAGAGTAATAGGATAAGTGAACGTTTGTGGTATTGGGGGATCATTTTTATTACAGTTAGCATGATTCTGGTTAGCTTCAGCCCTACGATCACCCATGATGTCCAGAGGAATGTGTTCTAATGGGTGTCAAGTGTGTTTAATTTTCATATTCTTTTTCCTTTACTTTGTTACCATTTTAACCTTCTCCTAAGTCCTTCTTGCCATTAATTGTTAGGGAAATAAAGAATATTTGGTATGTTTTCAAAAATAAGACAATACTTTCAAAATGCTAAAATTGGTGAGGAAATAATGAATTTCAGATAGTTTTCTATAGGAACTAAATATGGATAAGGAAATCGATCCTATAAGCAACAAGTCTTGAGTGGCATGAGATGGAAAATGAGGATGCACGTGAAAGAATTTCATCTATTTTTATATTTTTTTACTTAATTAAAACTTGTTGTTTTGAACTATTTTGTGTTTGTGGCCTATGGCCAACCCAAAAGATACAATCGTTCAGTTTGTGGCCATTGGTCATAACAAACTGTGTTTTCTTTATCATTTTTACTTGACAGTGATTGATGGACATCTACGCCTATATATATGTGTGTTTCACGAAACCTTCATAATCGTCAATCACTATTATTATTGAATCTATATGTGTTGATCATGGCTTGAAGTAGTGTAAACACTTTTGCATGCTCACCCTGTGGATCAGAGGAAGGGCCCCCTCTTGGGAAGCTTGGTGAGATTTTTTTATGGTTTGTTACCTTAGATTTCATATATCTCATAAGATTCAATTTTTGTTGAATGTGTATTCTATGATCAGTTTAGTTTCTTTTAAGATTAGCCTAAATGATTAGTTTGGTATTAAAGTAATTGCAAAGAATTTTCTGTGGAATATAATTTTGGTTTGAGGAGTAAGGAGTGTGTTTTAGTTGCAGGAAAACTACCATATCTTTCATTCCATATTATGTTTTACTTCATCTTGTAGAACTTCTAATCATGTCCCATTCTCTTCCTATCTCTTCACTGCTATGTTTCAACTTCTTGTCGCACTTCATCTTCCTATCGCGCTTCAACCTCCTGTCGCAATTAAACTTCCTATCACAATTGAACTTCCTTTCACCTGGACTTATATAATACATCTTAGGCAACTGAGTTATTTCTTTTACTATTGACAAGGCTATTGCTAATATTTGTATATCATAATATATTGAGTTTATGTTAGATCATAAATAAATAGATCGGTTAAAATAGGTAAACAATCATTTAAGAAAGGATTTCATTTATTTTCAAAGTGTGCTTTTGAATTTTAGATTGAAAAATGTGTTTTCAATTCTAGTTTTTAGTTCTAGTTGCATCTATCAACCCTTGGTTTATTAATTGCAGCCCTTCAACATATTGTAACAATACGGTTCAAAAGCCTATGTTGCCAAATTGACACTTTAGGATGAATTGAGGAAACCATTTCTAAAATATTAAATCGAACCCATTTCAAGAGTAATTTAAGACCATAATTTAATCCAATCATTTTGGCGTTTTTGTCGGGGAACAATGTTAAAGGCCTGCATTTCCAGTAAACTAAGCTAGGAGCATTGAGCTAGGGAGAAAGTCCACATGATAGTTGACGTCATTTGGAAAACTACCCTTAGTTTTCTTTTTCATAATCATTTAGGTGCATGAATCATAATAGGGATAGTAGAGGAAGATTCATTAGAAAAGAAAAGGGAAGTACTTCACAACCCGAAAAACCCAAAAATAAATCAACACCATCCATTGAGGGTCCACAACCCGAAGAATCATTTAAGATAAGTGAAAATCACCCATTGAAGGAAGTAGCTCAACTTAGGATAAATTGAAAACTAAATTGCAATCATTAGAATTACCCAAACCTGATCTTGAGAAGTGTGCTATTGAGACCACTATTGTTCAGACACCCACAAATACTCATCCAAGCTCTTTTGAGATATTACTCAAAAAGGTTGAATTTTTTTCCAAGAATCTTACAGGGCTAAAGCTAGTCCATTCTCAGAAGAAACCCATGAGACCTTTAAAACTTATTTTACTCGGGCATTACAAGTCATGGATCCCAACAAGAATAACAACAACAACAACAATAATTGAAACAAAAATAACAATGATAATCATCATAGGGCATTGACCAACAATAATCCTGGCATTACTTTTTAGTTTCCAATCACACATCTTGAACAAGATGCTCCTATGAAGAATATTCCTCATTCTACTTTGCCTATTTTTCGTGGTCTTTCGATTGAGTATCCTAACATGTTTTTGTTTGAATTTGATGTGTTGTGTTATAGTTATGACTATCAAAGCTATTTCTAGCTACATTAAAGAATGCCACCCTACAATGATTCATGAACCTTTGGAACATCAAAATGTGGGAAGTCATGAAGGAGCTATTCCTAACCAAGTACCAAGAATATTGCAAAATAAAGGAATTTTGGGATGAAATTTTTTGCATGACTCAAAAGGAGGACGAGTCTGTAGAGGACTACCTTGAATACTTTATGTTTAGTCTTCAATGGTCTCACCAATAGGGTCTAAACGATGATGCTATTAAAATATTATTTCTTAGAGGGATAAGAGATGATGTTATGGAAGCATTAAATTTAATAGGAAAAAGGAATATCTCCAAAATGGAATTTGATATCTGTGATATTTACAGGAACTATTCAAGGTCTCAGCATTCGGGAAGGAGCTATCCAAGTAAGCCTTATACCATAGGCAATGCGACAAGTATAAAAAATTGAGAAATAGTAAATTTACTTGAGGATCTTAAAACATATTTGTTGAGTCATATGGGGAAATAGATAGACACTCTTTATACCTGTAGGAAGCAAGAGGAAGTTGAGAAGACCTTGGTTTTGTTTTGGCCAATGTGTCTCAAGAGACACGGTAGTGAGGATTGACCATACAATAGGACAAACATCTCATCCTTAGAAGAAGTCAGTAGGAGTTCTACCTTGAGGCCTCTTCCTGTAGGTGTGCCTGAGATGGAATATTTTGAGGAACCCATCTACTACATAGCCCCTAGGTGACCTTTTCCACCCTAATTAATGCACTCTAACATGATGAATTATTATCTTGCCCCTGGACCTAGCCAACCCAATTATTATCAACCAGGATAGTATGGGGGTTGGGAACAACCCCCATACCCTCAATGGATTCCACAATATCAGTATACTTCACAACCATGGAAATAGACATGGAGGCCACAATCGCCACAACCATCACCATACCAACAACAACCATTTTCATCATAATCATAATTTCCACCTCCTCCTATGATTAACCCATACCAACAGTCACAAAAAATTCTTCCGGCCTTGCCATCATTGGCTGCTTAGCCCATCAATCCAACAAACCATCCAACACAACCACCAAGACCTACATCAATGCCAACCCAACCAAATCCAAAGCCCAACAATAAGGCAACCCAACCTATGTATAATAATGAAGCAATAGGCTACCCCACCTATCCCATAAACACATTAGAACTAGATGGAGTTCAGTTAAGGTTGGGGAGGGCTCTTCAAGGGCCTACCATTACAAAAATTAATGAGTTAGAAAAAGAGCCAACCAAAGAACCTCCCTTTCCCAAATGATTCTAGATTGAACCAACACAAAGGGAGGACTCTCAATTCGAATTTGATTTTGTTAATGATTTGTGCAATGTTAACATCAAGATTCCTTTATTACAGGCCAGCAAGGACATCCCCATCTATACAAAAACAATTCGTGATCTATGTACTCGGAAGCAAAAGAAGAAATAAGACCTAAAGACCATCCAAGTTATCAGATAGTTAGAAAATCTTATGCTCGGGAACATAACCATTCCAAAGTACTATGATCTAGGGAGTCATGTCATTAAGGTATATATTGGTAACGTAAGTATTCCTAATACCCTTGTGGACTTGGGTGTTGCAATTAATGTTATGACAAATGAAACAAAGGAAATACTGTCATTAAAAGGACCTAGACCTACTCCTATAGTTCTTCAAATGGAAAATTGATCTTTGGTCAAGCTCAAAGGTGTGATTGAAGATGTAATCCTTTCTATTGATTCATGGGAATATGCAACTGACTTTTTGATTTTGTAGCCAAAAATTAAGCTAGGGGGATATCCCCTTATTTTAGGGTGACCTTGGTTAGCAGTCGTAGATGCATTTATCAACTATCGGTCAGAGAACATGGCCATTTCTAATGGCGAGCACAAGAAACAAATCACTCTATACCTGCTAGCACAACCTTTATTGGAGACAAAGGACCCAATTTGGATTGATAGTGACTTAGATGAGTCATTGATAATTCTAACAATTGATAAAGCCTTAGATATGGAGCAACCTACTGACGGTAATGTTCTTATTAATTTCCTTAGGAATAGGTATATGTTTAATAATTTTTTTGAAAGCATGGTCCTCCATTCAAGTATAAATACTCAATGTTCTTTTGGGAACTTTTCGTTGGTCGGTAGTTCACGTTTTGTTCAACACTTTATCACATTGCATCAATTGTTGCCCCATAATTGCTTGTAAGGTCCACATTCTTATCTTCTGCAAATTTGAGTGATATGTCATCCACCTCCCAAGTCTTATCCATTGAATCACCTACACAATCAGAAGCTATGGAAATTTTTCCTAATTGGACACCTAATATTAGTCCACAGTTAACCCCTAAACAAATCCAAGATCTTATAGCCATGCTTAGAATAAACAAAGATGCATTCGCTTGGGAATACCAGTATACTTCACAACCATGGAAATAGACATGGAGGCCACAATCGCCACAACCATCACCATACCAACAACAACCATTTTCATCATAATCATAATTTCCACCTCCTCCTATGATTAACCCATACCAACAGTCACAAAAAATTCTTCCGGCCTTGCCATCATTGGCTGCTTAGCCCATCAATCCAACAAACCATCCAACACAACCACCAAGACCTACATTAATGCCAACCCAACCAAATCCAAACCCCAACAATAAGGAAACCCAACCTATGTATAATAATGAAGCAATAGGTTACCCCACCTATCCCATAAACACATTAGAACTAGATGGAGTTCAGTTAAGGTTGGGGAGGGCTCTTCAAGGGCCTACTGTTACAAAAATTAATGAGTTAGAAAAAGAGCCAACCAAAGAACCTCCCTTTCCCAAATGATTCCAGTTTGAACCAACACAAAGGGAGGACTCTCAATTCGAATTTGATTTTGTTAATGATTTGTGCAATGTTAACATCAAGATTCCTTTATTACAGGCCAGCAAGGACATCCCCATCTATACAAAAACAATTCGTGATCTATGTACTCGGAAGCAAAAGAAGAAACAAGACCTAAAGACCATCCAAGTTATCAGATAGTTAGAAAATCTTATGCTCGGGAACATAACCATTCCAAAGTACTATGATCTAGGGAGTCATGTCATTAAGGTATATATTGGTAACGTAAGTATTCCTAATACCCTTGTGGACTTGGGTGTTGCAATTAATGTTATGACAAATGAAACAAAGGAAATACTGTCATTAAAAGGACCTAGACCTACTCCTATAGTTCTTCAAATGGAAAATTGATCTTTGGTCAAGCTCAAAGGTGTGATTGAAGATGTAATCCTTTCTATTGATTCATGGGAATATGCAACCGACTTTTTGATTTTGTAGCCAAAAATTAAGCTAGGGGGATATCCCCTTATTTTAGGGTGACCTTGGTTAGCAGTCGTAGATGCATTTATCAACTATCGGTCAGAGAACATGGCCATTTCTAATGGCAAGCACAAGAAACAAATCACTCTATACCTGCTAGCACAACCTTTATTGGAGACAAAGGACCCAATTTGGATTGATAGTGACTTAGATGAGTCATTGCTAATTCTAACAATTGATAAAGCCTTAGATATGGAGGAACCTACTGAGGGTAATGTTCTTATTAATTTCCTTAAGAATAGGTATATGTTTAATAATTTTTTTGAAAGCATGGTCCTCCATTCAAGTATAAATACTCAATGTCCTTTTGGGAACTTTTCGTTGGTCGGTAGTTCACGTTTTGTTCAACACTTTATCACATTGCATCAATTGTTGCCCCATAATTGCTTGTAAGGTCCACATTCTTATCTTCTGCAAATTTGAGTGATATGTCATCCACCTCCCAAGTCTTATCCATTGAATCACCTACACAATCAGAAGCTATGGAAATTTTTCCTAATTGGACACCTAATATTAGTCCACAGTTAACCCCTAAACAAATCCAAGATCTTATAGCCATGCTTAGAATAAACAAAGATGAATTCGCTTGGGAATACCAAGACATGTGTGGCATTCATCCTGACACTTGCACCCAACATATTTACATTGAAGAAGGTATTCATCCAATTAGGAAACCACAACGTCGGCTCAACCTTGCCTTGCATAAAATAGTTGAGGAGTTACAAAAACTATTAAATGTCGGGTTTATATATCCTATTTCAGATAGTTAGCAGGTTTCTCCTTTAGTTGTGGTTCCTAAGAAAAATGGTAAATGGAGAATTCATGTTGATTATAGAACATTAAATAAATCTACTAAGAAAGATCATTTTCTATTACCATTTATCGATCAAGTATTGGACACTCTTGCAGGTAAAAATTTCTTCTCTTTTTTGGATGGGTTCAGCAGTTACAACCAGATTCACATAGAACCAGAAGAACTAGACAAGACCACTTTCACTTTCCCTTGGGGCATCCTTTCCTACAACATCTTTCCTTTTGGTTTATGTAATGCCCCTGCCCCTTTTCAAAGAGTGGTTTTGAGAATTTTTGTGGATCTTTTCAATGATTGTGTTGAGGTGTATATGGACAATTTCATTGTCCATTGTAATACTTATGAAGAGGCTAAAACAAACTTAGAAAAGTTACTTAGGCATTGTTTAGATACCAACTTGTAATTGAGTCATGAAAAGTGCCATATACTTATGACTGAAGGGATAGTGCTTGGCCATTACATCTCCTCTAAAGGTATTCAAGTGGATCCTGAAAAGATCTAAATTATCAAAGACTTGCCTACACCTTCTAGCCAAAAAGATGTTCATAGTTTTCTTGGTCATGTAGGGTATTACCAAAGATTTATCCAAAATTTTAGTAAGATTGCCTCTCCCTTGTTTGCCTTGCTAGCCAAAGACATTGTTTTCTCTTGGACACCCGAGTGTCAAGAAGCTTTTGAGGTCATCAAGACAAAACTTGTAACCACACCGGTCCTTAGAGGTCCAAACTGGGACTACCATTTCATATTCACACTGATGCCTCAGATTGTTCAATTGTAGTTGTGCTTGGAAAAAAAAGAGGATAATCTCTTCTATTCCATCTACTACATCAACAAGAACTTCACAGGGGTCAAGGTAAATTACACGGTAACTGAAAAAGAGTTTTTACCCATTGTGTATGCAATTAATAAGTTTCATCACAATTCGGTTTTTAATGAATAAACCTACGGTAACTGGTAGAGTTGTTAGATGGTTGCTTTTATTACAAGAATTTGATATAACTATACTTGAAGCTTGGTCAAGAAAATGTGGTTGCAAATTTTTTGTCAAGATTACAACAACCAAACAATGAACCTGCTCCAGTTGACGATGCATATCCAGATGAGCACCTCTTTTCTATATCAATAAAGAGCCCATGGTTCACCGATATTACAAACTATTTGGTTACATGCAAGTTCTCACCATATTTCTCTCCGAGGGAACGATGGAAGCTAGTTGGACTCAGTGGATAGTACACATGGATCAACGAATTTCTCTTTCACACCGGTATTGACAATATCATACGATGTTGTGTATCTGAAGACGATGTCTTCGATATAATCCATGCATGCCACACAAAACCATGTGGAGGAGACTTTGCTACTCAGAAGGTTCTCACTGCAGGCTATTATTGGCCTACAATCCATAAGCATTGTAAATGCTATGTTCATCATTGCGATAAGTGTCAGCATATGGGCCAACCTACATGCTCCGACGAGATGCCCTTACACCTGTAGTTTTCCATAGAGCCATTTGAGAAGTGGGGCCTTGATTTTGTTGGCCCAATCAACCCGCCATCAAGAACTAAGGAATACATCCTTGTACGTACAGATTATGTAGCCATGTGGGTTGAAGTGGTAGCTCTGAAGCATGCTAAAGATAGAAAAGTAGAAAATTTATTATACTCTGAGAGTTTCACAAGGTTTGGTGTATAGTGAGAGATAACCATAGATCAAGGACCATAATTCACATCTGAGCTCATTTCGGCCTTGGTTCGTGAGTATGAAATTCACCATCGCAAGTCTACACCTTATCACCCTCAAGCCAATGGGTAGGTAGAAGTCACCAATAGAGAGATTGAGAATATTCTTACTAAGATAGTTTCTCTTCATAAGTGTGATTGGGCTACACAACTCCCTGAAGCTGTGTGGGCCTATCGAACAATGTGGAAGACCACCACTGGTTTGACCTCTTATGAACTTGTCTATGGTAAGAAGGAATTTCTTCCCTTTGAGTTTGAGATAAAAACTCTTCGCACTACACTACAGTTGGGTATGAATCTTTCTGATGCACAAAAGGCATGCATTGATCAACTACATTCCTTAGATGAATTGTGCCAGGATGCACTCTTCCACACCAAGATTGTTGCGAAACAACATGCTCTATGACATGACCATCACATCTAACAACGGTCATTCCAACTTGGAGATTCGACACTCTTATACGACTCCCACTTCCAAGACTTCAAAGGAAACTTTCACACATAGTGGTTGGGACCCTACAAGATCTAGACAGTATATGTTAATGGCGTTGTTCGTCTCTATATAGTAGACTCCAAAAGAAGAACTATCCTTGTCAATGGTCACCACCTCAAACTGTACCAGAAGCCTCTTTCCAAAGAAGCTTTCTTTTTAGAGGAGGCATAGGAACTCACTATTGTTCCTTTTGGTCTCCTTCAAAATTGATCAATAAATTTCCAAAAAAAAAGGGAAATAAAAGATCCAACAACGAAAACCTTCGGGCATTGTTGGCCAGTTGGCATTTGAAAACTGATTTCTTGTGAATGCTAACTGCTACAATAACTTAGAGATGAAAATCGGATTACCAACGCCTCTAGGTGGTGGTGGGCTAAAAATCGGGTCATCGACGGTCTATTGCCGGAATAATAATAAAAAACTAAAAATAAATATAAAAATAAAAATCTATATATCAACAACCAATGCAGAGTACATCTGGCGATTAGTCAATGATATCTCATGTCACTACCTATTCTATGGTGCAAAAGGAGCTTTTTATAGTTTCTGGCATCTTCTAGGTGGAAGGAACTTCTTTTCTTCATGTCATTGTCTTTTCTCATAGGCCTTAATGCCGCTTCAGTTTGGTGGTAGGACATTTTCTTCCTATCGCTTTTTGGGCTCCTATCGATCAGCCTCTGTGTGCTCCCATGGGTCAGTTTCGTTTTGCGAGTCCCATGGTCTTGTCATCACTTGCTATCTCCTTCGCATTGATGCTACCGCTGACGTCTTTTCTATCACATTTGCTACACTTCTGCTCAACCTCTCTTCTTATGTACTACTACATTATCATTCTTCATGGTGTGAATCTCTTCGTATTTCTCTGTGACATCATTGCTAGCTCGGATCACCTACAATCATTCCTCCAGTCGTCCTATCACCAACCATTCACCTCACGATTAAGTATCAGGGAGTACTCTCTCTCTCTCTCTCTTAAAACTTATTTAATATTTTTTATTTCTCTCATAATTATTGGTGTGACAGGGACTATTCACCATTAAGCTGGGGATATGAATTAACAATTCATTATTATATGAGTTCGTTGAACCTTACCTGCTAATAATTCCATGTCACTTGCCACCTCACAAGGTTATCATAATCCTTTACCTATTGTTACTTGTAACCTACCATTGATAATCCCTGAATTAACCGTTTCCTGCTATTTTACTTGTCACTATAACATGTGTCGAAGCTCCTACCACATTCTCAACACCATGAGAGGTGAACATACCAGGCATGAACCCTTATCTATGAAGAAACTCCTTGCCAGTGAAGAAGCATATAAGATTTTTAAATAGGCTGGTTGGATAACATACTTCGAGAAACTATGTGGGTTTGATGAGGAGGTCATTGTGGAATTCACAAGGTTTCATAAAAAGAGTGCCACTTTAAGGGGTTTGCAGTTTGAGGTCATAGTTCAGATGGTTGCTTCAGTCACTGGTCTTCCACAAATGAGAGATTTGTTCTTTCCCAACTCCAGCATGAGGGTCACAGATCTTAAGCTCCACCATAAAGGTATGTGTAGGATCATCATGGAAAAAACAGGCACTTTTATACGCTCATATTATGTGTATGTCCAACCATGTAACATTAGTCTAAAAGGGAGTTGCATGTCTGAGTTATCAATTGCAAGAAAAATAATATATATAAATAAATGTTGGGTAACTTTAAACGCCAATACATCATAGGTCTATTTTGTGTTTTATTTAAATATTCCCAAAATAAAATTTATAAAAGAAAAATAAGATAAGTTAATACACAAATAAAAAAAATAAAAATAAAATGAAGAATAGGGGAGAAGACCCAATTACCGCCCCCCATTGAATAACTGCCACCTCCGTGCTCACTCCACCCCCCCCAAAAAAATTAACTTTGACCCAGTACAAAACTTTATTTGAACAAATAAAAGATTACAACAACACCAATAGTTGCTCATAACACAATGAGTAACTCACCAATCATAATAGACAGCTAAACATGCTTTTGCATTTATAAATAAAGTCAACTTGCACATAAAAAGGATCATTTACAATTTAATTTAAAACATGTACTGTTACAAATAACCCCACTTGCAAAATTGTATCCCTCATTACTTTTTATATTTACAACTACACCTGCACACTTAATGGTGCTTTACATGACATTATCACAATATCCTATTAACTCTATGGGATTTCAAATGCACACTCTTCCACACACTCCCTAGCAGATATATGTATTTACTTCATTTCTTGTAGGTACCTGCACAATTAAATATAGGTGTAAGGCTCCCCAAATAAACATCAAATCCAAATATAATGCAGAACTCACTCATATCATCTCTAAAAACCTATGTAACTGGCATGTACAAACTCAAATGTTCAAACAAATTCAAATTTTAAACTCAACAACTAAATTGAATGCATTCAATTGCCACATTCAAATTTCTAAATAAGAGGGGGAAAACAGCCAGTGTCTCTGCAGAATTTAGAGCATCGAAAAACATCCTCTACACATTCCTCTACAATTCCAGGTTGGTACTATATACATTCTATTTATAGTTATTTTCATGAACTATGCATTTAACATTTATATTTATGTAGTGTCTTCTTACTTTTATCAACTATGCATTTAACATTTATATTTATATTTATGCAGGGTCTTCTTACTTTCATCAACTATGCATTTAACATTTATATTTATGCACTGTCTTTTTACTTTACTTTATAAGTAAATGAAAGGTTCTTTTGTTGTCTTTACAAGATCTGCAAAACGAATTCTCCTAAGTTTTGCAGCAATTCTTTTATATCGTTTACTATGTTTCCTTTGGCTATCCAATACAAAAGACTGCCATTTGAATACGTTTCCTTTGGCTGTCCAATACAACAGACTAGTATTTATCATATTATGTGTCTCTTGTTCATTCAGCAAATCGATATATATGTGTGTATCCTTTGCCTATCATTTGGCAATGCAAACAATGGTATTGGTAAATCATTTTCTTTTGCATCTTATTGAATCTGTAAAGGAATGTGTACAATGTTATACCTATGAAACACACATTAAGCAGTGTCTTTCAAATTGTAAATGAATCTGTGCAATGTTTTATACATTCATTTACAAATTATGTGTATGTTGTCTCTTGTTCATTGAGCAGATTGATATATATGTTTGTTTCCTTTAACTATCCTTTGAAAATGAAAACAATGGTACTGGTTAATCATTTTCTTCTGCATCTTTCATGACCCGTGAAGGGTTTATTCAATGATTGAAAAATTATTACTATTTGTTTATGAAATATATCATTCCTCTTACACGTATTTTCATTGTGTGCTATTTGATTTTGAAGAGTCATGGTGCTATTTTTTTCTCCACATTGCATGTATGTATGCATGCACATACATACATATATACATACATACATACATATATATAGATATGTATACATATATGTATGTATGCATGTATGTATATATAAAATTTTCTGCCCATGGTGTGAGGTAACAACAAACATCATTCTCCTTTCAAAGTGTATGTATGCAGATACATACATACATACATATATATATATATATATATGTGTATATATATATGTGTATGTACTTATGTATATATATATGTTGGTGTTTTACACAGTGATCTTTTTGGGGTTAAATGATTTCCTCTCCCTGCTTGTATCATGATTTTGTCTACAGAAATGATAGGGGAATTCTGTGGGTTTACGCACATGTCTGCACAAAATGATTAATGGTCTGCATCGACCTTTTTATAGAAACCCATGTGAATACGACCATAAATCGGCAAACCTATTTAGTATACACCATTTTTGTGAGAACCCTTGCTTTGTTTTTCCAAATACGGGTTTATTTGGGGTTAAATGATTAAATACCACCTGGTAAAGTCGAGTGTCTCACGATATTGTCTCCACAAATGATGAGGAATTTCATGGGTTTGACCACATGTCTACAAATTAATCTCATGAAACCCTTGCTTGGAATATTCCACATTTGTCTGAAAAAACACTTTTCAATTCCTACAAGTGAGGAATTATTATTATGAAACCCTTGGTTAATTTCTTGTGCACATTTCAGAAAACCTAAGTGTGTAATCGATCGACCTCTGTTAAAATTAATATCCTATTGTTGTTGAATACAACACAACTTCTTTCATTTTCTGTACAATGTGCTTTGAACATTGATGGAGAAGAATGGGGTACCCACCAGAAAAAACATTAGTCATATGCTTAAATCGGACCCCAAATGAAGATTAATTAGGGTGTAATGTGTTTGGTGTCTACTGCTAAAGTAAGGAGATTAATATGTAGGAGTGATTTTTAATAGGCACGAAAATGATTTGAAAATGAATTTTTAAGGTGCCAACGTGAATTAGACCCATTGAATTTTGAGCGGATTTGAATGATATAATAGTTTTATTTAAATTTTAATAGTAACACATTTAGCACTATTTTCTATTTTTCATTGTATATCAGTCTAATTATATGTCCAGGATCACAATTTTCTGACTCTTTATGGCTTACAATGTACAGGATCACTGACAATCATGGCACCAGGGTAGAAGAAGAAAAGACCGTCCCAGAGGCGCTCGATTAGAGTACCTCGTGGAGTGGCATTCAATGTTCCAGATGTTGTTGATGAAGAGACAACAGTGAACATGAACAAGGAAGTTATTTTTGAAAATGCACAACAGACCAATGAAAATGATGGTTTTGAACCTATTGTTCATAATACTGAGGTAGAAATGGAACTGCCACCTACTGACCATGTGACAACCCTAGATTTGAGCATGAAAACTTGGTCTATGGATGACGTGGAAAAAGCTATTGCATATTTTGAGGACAAGTGAATGTCAATCAGAGGTTCAATGATCAAATGGGGAATCCCACCTAGCAATTTGCGGGCATGGCTCAATGGTGTGACATCCACAAAAAAAAGGGGACCCCGAACAATCCTAACTGACGAAGAAGAAGCTGAAATTGTGCAGTGGTGTAAAGATATGGCTAATATTGGCCATGGCCTTCAAGTGTCACAGCTTAAGTCAATGGTTGCCCAAATGGTTGGAGTAATGCCTAACCCATTCACAAATGGGATACCAGGGAGGTCATGGTGGGTTGGCTTTTGTCAAAGGCATCTCGATCTAACAATTCGAACACTCGAAGGAGTGGACATAGATCGAGCTATAATGCTACGCCCATAAATAGTTTCTTCATTCTATGATAACTTGGAAGAGTTGTACAACAAACATGATTATGGGCCCAACAAAATATGGAACTGTGATAAACAAGTGTGCAGGCTGGCAGAAACTATGCAATGAGAGTTATTACAAAAATAGGGACGAAATGTGTTCCACAATTAATTGCTAAAAGTAGAGAATGAATCACTGTTCTAGCCTGTGTTAGTGTAGCAGGTCAAGCTATACTTGGTTACTATTTGTTCAAGTCCAAAAGGAACATTAAAAACTATATTGTTAACTGTGAGCCAAGGGCATGCATGGAAATCCAAGAGCATGCTTGGATGACCAAATAATTATTTGTGGAATGGTTAAAACACTTTGCAAGAAATATCCTAGGAGGGGTCTCAACATCCAACAGACAACTTCTCATCTTTGATGGTCATGGCAGCCATGTTGCATTCAAAACGATTAAAGAAACAAAGACTATGGGAATAGATATACTCACACTTCCAGCACATTGTAGCCACAAATTGCAGCCCCTTGATGTTAGTGTGTTCTCACCATTTAAGAACTACTTCAAACAATAAAGGAGTATATGGCTCTCTGAAAATCCTCAACTTGACATTGGAAGGGTAGAGTTGGCAACACTTGCCAGCAAAGCTTTTGCACAAGCTTTGACCTCTAATAACATTGCAAGTGGTTTTCGAAGAACAAGAATTTGGCCATTAGATAGACATGCACTTGACTTCAATATGGGTCCAAGCTAAGCTTTCGTGGTTGAAGAGGAAGGAACCACATTCGGAGCAAAAACAGAGGGTGATACAACTGATGATGAGGCATAGTTCATGGCAGTGGAAAAATGTTTGAGGATAGTAGGTTGGAATGAGGATCAGATTGGATAATTTGTGGACACCTTTTCTGCAAGCATAGCCCCAAATCCAACAAATGAAGAAGGATATTGTCCAGAAAACAATGAGACAGCAGAAATTGAGACAACTGCAAATGAAGAGAGTCTCAATCTGTCATCTGAATTTCAAGATGTAGCTTTGAACCTAGGGGTACATCTCAATTTCGGTCAAGTGGATGAAGGGTTGTCCATGCCATCACCACCAGATGTTGATCCTGAAGATGTCATCCATTACTTCACAAGTAGGAGAAATTGGGAGGCTGAAAATGATGATGAGGATGGACTCGAAGGTAATGACTCAAGTGACAAAAAGGCTGACTATGTGCCATGCACAAAAGTCAATGATCAGCAACCAACAGACAGGAGAAGTAGTTTTTTGCAACTCCCAATGAAAAGGGTGCACCAATCATCTAATACAGGTCGCAATGGGGTCCTATGCCTTAGTAGGCAGTCTCAAATTTTGACATCAGATGATTTCTTCAATTTGCTGAATGAACAAGAGGCATAGAAACCAAGAAACCAAGAATTGCAGCAAAGGAAAAGGGAGTAAATGGTTGAAAAGAAGGTAGAAAGAGAAGCAATCCTCGCAGAGAGGGAGGCCAACAGATTGGAGAGTGCTGCAAAAAAATAAAAAATTGCAGAGGAGAAGTTGAGGCAGCAACAACAAAAGGAGCTTGAAAGGGAGCAAGCAAATATTGCTTGACAATTGAAGGAAAACCAAAAGCAGGCAAAAAGAACATAAAGAAATAGAAGTAAGAGTACTCCTACAACTCCTCTTCCAAGTCAACATCTGATTTTAAGGGACATGGTTAACATTTTGGCTCCAGCCTTTGCTGCTCTTAGTAGCATACAAAATGGGTCTTCTGAAGGCTACTCTCCACAATTACAACTCACTCCAGAGGCAAATCATGCATTTCTTGCTTGTATCGCAAGTTCCATACAAAACAATTTGTAGTCCTTAACATCTTCTCCAATTGATGTGAAGTTAGTTGACCCCAAAGGACACACCACTTCTTAATCAGATCTGTGGATGTCTGATTATGATTTTTTATTGTCAACTTTTTGACCTCGAAGTGTGCTAGAGTGTTTTTTGTTCAACCAAATGCTAGTCTATTGTATTGGACAGCCAAAGGATAGTAGTCTGTTGTATTGGAAAGCCAAAGGATACTTTTATCTAATTTTGTAGAATTGAATGGTAGTTTGTAGTCAACTATATACTAAATGATGTATTCTAGTGTCTTTTTTGTAACACTGAAGACTCCTTGTCTTCTTTCCAACTTTTCAATCATCATGTTTATGGTGTCTTAATCATGTTTAAAGTTAATGATATATGCTTTTGTGATTCAAAATCGATTTTGTGCTGGTTGTATTCAGCTATCATTTTGTTGGATATGTGTTTGTTGTATTCATCTAACTAACATTGTTGAAAATATAAATATATATATATGTATACACAACTAAGTATATGCATACATATATATATTACTATACATGTATATGTAGCATATTCATAGATTGCAACTGTAAGTGTAAGCGGAAATCAATCTAATTGTAAATTGTAAGTGTGGTTTTACAATGAATAAGAAAAATGAACATCATATATGAACACAATGTCTACCAGGTCACAACTAAAGTATACATGCTCTTATAATTTTACATGCTCTTTACAACCTTCCTAGCTGTGTATACATGCATACATATATGTAAATATATATATACATGTATGTATGTATATACATACATACATACATTCATACATATATACATGCATACATATGTGTACGTATGTATACACAACTAAGTATATGCATACATATATCTATACATCTATATACAGCATATCCATAAATTAATATATTTGAAATTATAAAATTTTCAACACCTACACTTGGAAATCAATCTAATTGTAAATTTTAAATGTAAGGTTACAATGAATATGAAAAATGAGCATTATAAATGAACACTATGTCTACCGAGTCACAGCCAAAGTAAAGTCTTGAAAGACTTTACCTAAAATGTAATCTTGCAATTTGACATGCTCTTTAAAACCTCCTAGCCATTTTACATGTCTGCCAGAACAAACAAATATAATAGAACAAACAAACATGGACAATAGTTATTGAAATAAATCAAAAGACATACTAGTTATAGAACAATATAGAAAAATAATTGAAACATAGAGCCATTTGAACAAAAAATCCTTAATTATTTGGTGTGTTGAAAAACACATTTACCAAACTGCCCAACCTGAACATTGTAGCACCACCTCTCCTTATTCTCTCGTGCCTACAAGAAAATATTTACAACCACGGGTAGTCACAACCAAGGCTAGTAACATACAAACATCATACAACATTTGAAATAATGCATGTACAACAACACATAATTAATCAAGTTCAACATATTATAAATGCCATATGGAATAGATAAATATATGTGAAAACATATAAATGTTAATAGAATTGTATACCAAGATTTATTCAACTTATATTCATTGTTTCTCGTCAACCTTGGATATATGAGGAATGTGCAAAGGATGCCATTGAATAGTTTGTAGTATGAAGAGGATATTACTAGGGGAGATTAATTGTGAATGTCGTTGGCTGCTGTCCCTCTTATTTAGAAATTTGAATCTGACAATTGAATGCATTCAATCTGATTGTTGAGTTTCAAATTTGAATTTGTAGCTGCCACTTACGTAGGTTTTTAGAGATGATATGACTGAATTTTGTATTAAATTTAGATTTGATTTTTATTTGGGTAGCCTTATATATCTGTGATTTATTACATGTTTGTATGCATGCATACAGTCATACAAACATAAGCATACATGTAAACCTTCATAGAAACACAAGCATACATGCATGTATTCATATAAACATATACATACATATACATTGCAGAAAATCTCTGATATACATTGCAAAGCAGAAAAAACACCTAAATGTGTCACTATTAACATTGCAAGGCATTAATAGATCAAGAAATAGTATAAAACAACACATAATCCCAACAAGACATGGGATGGTACAAACTCTGCGTTGGTCTATGGGGGCAAAATCTGCTTTAGGCGGCATATTTGCACACAAGGATTGCCTTGGGCCGTATCATAATCGATGCTCCCATAGTGACGGCTTACAAAATTAGCAAGGGACAAGAACCTTAGCACTCTATCACGTGAACTCACTCAACTACTTGGCAGAAATGGCGGCAGTCAGAATGCTAGATCCCTCATCCCAAAAACCATGTGAACCTCAAATTAGTATAGGATTCACATGTGCGAAATCATAAGGACCGATTTAGATTGGATTTGGTATGGCTTGAATCGATGGGTTCAGTTCTCAAGCAATCCTTATCATTACAGGATTAAGGCTATTAATAGAGGGACAGTATGTTCTCCATTTCTACCTCTTCACAATAGCTCCAAGTTTTCCAAGAAAAGCAGGATGGTATTCATGTTCGGAGTTGACTGCCATTGCACTAAGGAGCCAGTAATGGCCCAGTGCAGAAGGCTTTTTAACATTCCAAACCCAGCAATAAGGAATGTAGTAGTTGACCTGGTATCTACGGTTTTGTCTCTTGATCAGCACTGTTGCGACGGTCAATTCTCCGAGCTCATACTATGCGCATTAGTGGACATAACCGAGGCCAGGGAAGTCATGGTTGAGCGGCTCGACGGATTCATAGAAATTGGTAACGCTGAGGTAGTAGCCAATGCCATTCTGAACCTAAGCGAAGAGGGCTAGGTGAGCTTCCTCAAGTACTATTTTGACCTAGTAATACTAAATATGGCAACCGATGATTCAAAAAATGATGAGGAAGTGGAATCCGGCGAGGATGTGGACAAAGATGTTGGAAGTGCCCGCCAGGCTACAACTAATAATTTATGTATTGACGCATGGAAAGTATTTAGAGTAGGAGTCAAAAATTCCAACATGGACGCCTTCTCTAACTTCATGCAATCCGACTTGGCTTGGCTCAATGGGGTCCGCTTGGAATGGTTGACTAGGATTGGAGACATCCTCGTAGCAATTTTTCTGCTGATAGAATGAGCGGGGTTTGTAATCTCGTTCTTGGCTTGTAAAAGCTAAATCTGAATGTACATGGGAGTTACCCCCTTTGGTAACACTTATCTATAAAATTTCTCAAAAACAAAATTTAAATAAAATTATTCTATCATCCAAATCCGCTCAAAAGTCAATGGGTCTAGTTCACGTTGGTACCTTAAAAAATCAATTTCCTGCGCATTAAAAATCACTCCTACATATTAATCTCCTTACTTTAGCACCGGACACCAAACACATTACACCCCAATTAATCTTCATTTCGGGTCCGATTTAAGCATATGACTAATTTTTTTTCAGTGGGCACTCCATTATTTACCACCATTTTACTGCTCCCACTCTGTCGAAGGTTCTCATGGCGATGGAAGGTATATATATATATATGTGCATACATACATGCATAAATTCATAAATATATATATGTATATATATATGTATGTATGTATGTGCATACATATAGACATACATACATTCATAAATATATGTATATGTGTATGTATGTATGTGCATACATATAGACATACATACATACATACATTCATAAATATATATATGTATGTATGTATGTACATATAGACATACGTATATATGTATGCATATATGTATGGACATACATACACACACACACACACACACACACACACACATATATATATATATGTATGTATGTATGTGTATACATACATACATACATACATATATATGTATATATATATGTATGTATGTATGTATGCACATTCATACACACAAATTAATATGTGTGTATGAATGTGCATACATACATACATCCATACATAGATACATACGTATATATATGTATGTGTATGTGCATACATACATACATACATACATTCATTAAGCATATTGATATATATGTCTATCCTTTAACTATCCTTTTCAAAATGCAAACAATGGTACTGGTCAATCATGTTCTTCTACATTTTATTGAATTTTTAAAAGAATGTGTACAATGTGCATACATACATACATACATACATACACATATAAACCCAAAAAAACTAGTATTTGAAAAAACAAAGCAAGGGGTTTCACAAAAAATGGTGTATACTAAATGGGTTTGCCTATACATACATACACTTTGAAAGGAGAATGATGTTTGTTGTTATCTCACACTGTGGATAGACAAATTTATATATACATACCTATAGACATATATGTATACATATATATGTATGTATGTATGTGCATGCATATGTATATATGTATGTGCATGCATACATACATTATGCATGCACATACATATATACATACATATATGTATGTATGTATGCATGTATGTATGCATGCACATACATACATACATACATACATGCAATGTGGGAGAAAAAAAATAGCACCATGACCCAACAAAATCAAATAGCACACGACGACAATGAGTGTAAGAGGAATGATATAATTCATAAATAAGCAGTAATAATTTTTCAATCATCGAATAAACCCTTCATGGGTCATGAAAGATGCAAAAGAACATGATTAACTAGTACCATTGTTTGCATTTTCAAAAGATAGTTAAAGGAAACAGACATATATATCAATCTGCTCAATGTACAAGAGACAACAGACACATAATTTGTAAATGAATGTATAAAACATTGCACAGATTCATTTACAATTTGAAAGACACTGCTTAATGTGTGTTTTATAGGTATAACATTGTACACATTCCTTTACAAATTCAATAAGATGCAGAAGAAAATGATTTATTAGTACCATTGTTTGCATTGCCAAATGATAGGCAAATGATACACACATATATATCAATTTGCTGAATGAACAAGGGACACAAAATGTAAAATGACAAATGCTAGTCTGTTGTATTGGATAGCCAAAGGAAACGTATTCAAATGGTAGTTTGTTGTATTGGATAACCAAATGAAACATAGTAAACGATATAAAAGAATTGTTGCAAAACTTAGGAGAATTTGTTTTGCAGATCTTGTAAACAACAAAAGAACCCTTCATTTACTTATAAAGTAAAGTAAAAAGATAGTGCATAAATATAAATGTTAAATGCATAGTTGATGAAAGTAAGAAGACACTGCATAAATATAAATGTTAAATGCACAGTTCTTGAAAATAACTATAAGTAGAATGTATAAAGTACCAACCTGAAAATGAGTGTAAGAGGAATGATATAATTCATAAACAAGCAGTAATAATTTTTCAATCATCGAATAAACCTTTCACGGGTCATGAAAGATGCAGAAGGACATGATTAACCAATACCATTGTTTGCATTTTCAAAGGATAGTTAAAGGAAATAGACATATATATCAATCTGCTCAATGTACAAGAGACAACAGACACATAATTTGTAAATGAATGTATAAAACATTGCACAGATTCATTTACAATTTGAAACACACTGCTTAATCTGTGTTTTATAGGTATAACATTGTACAAATTCCTTCATAAATTCAATAAGATGCAGAAGAAAATGATTTACTAGTACCATTGTTTGCATTGCCAAAGGTAGGCAAAGGATACACACATATATATCAATTTGCTGAATGAACAAGAGACACAAAATGTAAAATGACAAATATATGTATGTTGGTCTGTTGTATGTGCAATGGAAAGTATAAAATTTATAAACAAATGCTAGTCTGTAATTAATAGAAAAGAATTGTTGTAAAACTTAGGAGAATTCATTTTGCAAATCTTGTAAATAGAACAAAAAAGACCTTCATTTACTTATAAAGTAAAGTAAAAAGACAATGCATAAATATAAATGTTAAATGCACAACTCATGAAAATAACTATAAGTAGAATGTACAAAGCACATTGTACAACAAATGAAATAAGCTGTGCTATATTCAACAACAATAAGATATTAATTTTAACAGAAGTAGATCGATTAACCACTTGGGTTTTCAAAAATGTGCACAAGAAATTAACCAAGGGTTTTATAATAGTAATTCCTCACTCGCAGGGCAATATTCCAGGCAAGGGTTTCATGAGATAATTTTTGCCCACTGTGTACTGGGCTTTTTATAAAAAGGTCGAAGCAAACCAAAATAAATTAATTTGTAGACATGTGATCAAAACCCATGAAATTCGTCATCATACCCAGTTACAATATCATGAGACAGTCGACTTTACGAGGTCGTATTTAGTCATTTAACCCCAAGAAAACCTGTCTAAATGGGTTTGCCGATTTATGGTCGTATTCAAATGGGTTTTTTTATAAAATGGTCGATGAAGACCATTAATCGTTTTTTGCAGACATGTGGTCAATACCCACGAAATTCCTTGTCGTTTCTGCAGACAATATCATGATAAAATTGACTTTACCAGGTCGTATTTAATCATTTAACCCCAAAAAAACCCGAATTTGGAAAAACAAAGCAAGGGTTTTCGCTAAAATGGTGTATAGTAAATGGGTTTGCCGATTCCCTATTGTAAATGAGTTTTTTATAAAAAGGTCAATGGAGACCATTAATCATTTTTTGCAGACATGTGATCAAAACCCACGAAATTCCTCACCATTTCTGGAGCCAATATCATGATACAATCGAATTTACCAAGTCGTATTTAATCATTTAACCCCAAAAGAACTCGTATTTGGAAAAAAAAGCAAGGGTTTTTGCAAAAATGGTGTATACTAAATTGGGTTTGCCGATTTATGGTCGTATTCATATGGGTGTTTTGTAAAAAGCTTGATGCAGACCATTAATCATTTTTGGCAGACATGTGGTCAAACCCACGAAATTCTCCTATCATTTATGCAAACAAAATCATGATACAATCCACTTTACTAGCCTAAAAGCGCGCGGCAAATTTAGGAGAGGAAATCATTTAACCCCAAAAAAATCCATGTGTAAAACAGGGGCACCATGTCCCAACAAAAACAAATAGCACACGACGAAAATGCGCGTAAGAGGCATGATTTATTTCATAAACAAGCAGTAATAATTTTTCAAACATTGAATAAACACTTCACGGGTCACGAAAGATGCAGAAGAAAATGATTAACCAGTACCATTGTTTGCATATTCAAACGAAAATGATGTTTGATGTTACTTGAAGGTGTGTGCAGAGTCGTGGACAACAGTCACTGTTACCTTCTATCGCCATGAGAACCTTCGACAGAACGGGAGTGGTAAAATGATGGTAAATAATAGGATGCCCATTGAAAAAAACATTAGTCATATGTTTAAATCGGACCCGAAATGAAGATTAATTGGGGTGTAATGTATTTGGTGTCCGGTGCTAAAATAAGGAGATAAATATGTAGGAGTGATTTTTAATGGACAGGAAATTGATTTTTTAAGGTGCCAACGTGAATTAAACCCATTGACTTTTGAGCGGATTTGGATGATAGAATAGTTTTATTTAAATGTTATTAGTCATATATTTAGTTGTTTTTTAAAAAAATTATTGGTGGTTTTAGGTGGTGGGTACTGGAACTTTAGGTGGTGGGGAGCAGACGGCACCTCTAAAAGGTGTCTTTTTGACCACCTTGGCATATCCAATGCTCCCGCACTCTAACGAATTACCCAAAAGCCAAAAACTTCGTTCACATTCTATAGTTGCGCAAAGTTAGCCCTGACGGACATTAAGTCTTCTCCCCTAGAAGTAGCTTAATTTCTTGTGCATGGTGTTCGTCTCATAATACATGGGTATCACCCAGTGTAATCAGCCGCTATATTTTTGTGACCAAATGCATGGATCAAATCGTAAACCTTGTATAAATGTACCCTCCATTCTACATCGATACATTCCACGAAACTGCCCACCTTTCTCCGCATTGGTTTCATAGATTTATGCAGCGCGGAAATTAGGAGGAAGCATTCCAGTTTCTGTACTACTCGACTCCTTAAGCTAGTCTTTGCAGTCCAATTCTCAGCGTGTCTCTAAAGCAATGGCGCAACCTACTAAGTGTATTCTAAGCTGACCTCCATTAGAGAAAAGAAGTTCATCAATCTAAAATTTCCTCCTTTTTTTGCGGGCAAATCACAAGAATAAGATCAACAACCATGTGAAACGGATGCTAATCCGTACTGACAGATTTAGTGCATGATCACTTTTGCATTTGAATGTAAAACCAGGAATGAATATAGACCTACTTCAGTAGACGGTAGAAAGTATGTCACCTTCGTTGGATGTGACAGTGGTCGAAAGGAAATGACAAAAGTAAGCTGTTGTTTTTAATTCCCAACTGCATAAGAATGTGAACCATTCCATGGCGTCTCCTTGTTAATGCGTATAGGCCGATCCTCTGACATGAGCTCTGGCTGAGTCAGTAAGTTTAATGAGAGGTGCATTCTCTGAAATAAGGGATAACGTGTTTAGTATTAAATAATAATAGTACCATTGCTTTTGCAGAGTAAAATATTAGCAATGCGCAAGGAATAGCACTGTTATTATCTATTAAGAAGAGATTTCTCTACAAGTGGTCGGCTGAGCATATCTGGTGTCAGTGGGTACCAGCTCAGTAATTAAATCTGCAATAAATCGAACAGCCTGTTTTGGATAGGAGTTTCGTAGAAATACTAAATATTGTCGGAGAGTCTGGTTGAAAATGTAACTGGAAGTATAGTTACGTATGCAGCCAATTAAAGTTAGAAACCTTTCATCACAGTATGTCAGTCAGTACAGCAGTATGTGAAATCGAATTTATGTACCTTGCTAAGTTAAGTCAGTCACATTGTAGACAAATTAGAATATATATAAACCTCCTTTCAGTCATCGCAGATAGAAACCATAGACATGAAGATATTTAGGCAGGCGTGATAATTAGAGTTTGAATCCATATTTTCCATATTTATGAGTACTATCAAATAAATAAATAAACATGTCGTTATTATGACATTAACGATTAAATCGTTGAATACAATAAAGATTGGGCGTACTAGTAAAATACGGTTACACTTTCAATATAATCTTTCTAACGACTATTCTTATTGTCAAAAGCATAACTACAAAATGCTAACGACTATTCTTATTGTCAACTGCAGAATGCTATGACAAAATAAATGAGGAAAGACAAATTGAAAGATTAAAAGAAAATAAACAACAAAAGACGATCATGCATTATGAACCTAAGGTTGAGTGTCACGTTGTGAAAACTCCCATCTAAGGCTCCACATCGACCCCTAATGAGAAGTTTCTTTAGAAATAAAACAAGGAAACAAAAGAGACATCGTAGTATTCTTTATGGTTAGATAGTCCTTAAATAAAGCGGAATTTATTCCCATATTCTAAAATAAGGACTCTATTAGGCTAAATTAAGATTATATATGGTTAACATTATTAGGAAGGAGATTATATCTTTACTCTCTTTCTTAGAAAATTATGTGTTTACATAGGAAATAGTGTAAGTATTTTATATACTATCTTTTTATTTTTATATAATTAATTTTTAACTTACTTTCTAAAGTAAATTATTTATAAGGATAAGTAAGAATTAAATAAATAATAGTTAATCATAAATTAATAGGTACATAATAATTATTATGGGTCACAATAAATAAATTGAAAATTAAAAAATTAAAAAATTATAGTGTTAATAATTTTGAGGTTATTTGTTAAGTATGTATATAGATGTACTATATGTATACTTAAATAGTCTTATGATCTAAATTTTTGTATTTGGAGACTAATGAACTTGGGATCTTTAAAATATAAATGTCAGTGAAAATAAAGGGAGTTGGAGAAAGGCATCAATTTGCAGTTTAGTATTAATACCTGGGGAATTACTTATGATACAGGTATTAATACGTATATCCATTAATACCTATAGAGTTCGATATTAGTAGTAATAATATTAAAATGATCCAATATTACTCTCATTATAAAGTCAATTCTCAATATCAATAATCATATATCCCATAATATGTAACCAAGGATGATCTAGCATTAGCGATAAAGGAGTAACACCAATGTTTATATTATATATATGTTGTTGAAAAAAATATATTAATATTAATAACTATACCAAAAAATAATATTATTAGTAACATTATCATACCTTGACTATGGCACTGGGAGGCCATACAGGTGTTCTTATTGGAAGTGGTTCAGGAGCTGGGACTAGTGCTCGAGGGGGACTAACTTAGGGGGTTGTGCTTCCTAAGACATAGCAGGGATTAACACAGGGCAGTCAACAACAAGCATTTAAGGGGAAACATAAAGGTTTCCAGTAGAGATAGGGTGATAGAATATGGAGGTGGATGAAGTGTTTCAACTCTAAGCAACCTGCTCAGAGCATCTAGTCCACTTTTGGAGGCAGTGCACAACAGTCTAGTGCACTCGTAGGAGGCAGAGGATATGGTAGAGGCACAAGTTGCATCTCTTGTGGTCAGCAGGGCCATATTGCTATGATGTGTCCCAATAAGGGCACGTGAGGATTCACACAGAGACCAGTGGCATCAAAGTCGACAGTGGGAGATGCTGGCAGAGGCCATCGTGTGTTCGTAACAGTTGATAACCATCAGGCAGAGCACCAGGGTACCGTAGTAGAGACTTATGGTATGTTATTAGGTAACCCTATTACTATTCTATTTGATTCAGGAGCATTTGACTCCTTCATTTCTTCATCTGTAGTGTCACATTGCAGATTGGGGGCCGTAAGGCAAGCCGATAGGTGGTAGGTCGATTTAGCGTCTGATGTGAAAGTCGCATCACATTTTGTAGTACCTGACTATAGGTTGGAGATTGGACCACTCTTTACTACCTTGGATCTTTATGTTATACCATTGGGATCCTATGATGTTGTCATAGGTATGGATTGGTTAGAGGCTCACCAAGCAATTATTGATTGTCGACATAAGTCGATTTGGTGCATTAATGCATCTAGTGGTGAGGTGGATATTATAGGAGTACAAAGACCGATATCTTTGAGGATTATCTGAGCTATGTAGTTGAGGAGATGTGTTCATCGTGGATGTCAGTTGTTTGTAGTTATAGTTGAGGACTTGGGATTAGGAGATGGAGAGGAGAAGGTATCTCTTGATAGTCATCTCGTTCTTCAGGAGTACTCAGATGTCTTTCTAGATGACACTCCAGGGATGCCACCGCGGAGAGATATAGATTTTGAAATTGACTTAGTACCTAGATCGGAGCCTATTTCACGAGCTCCCTACCGTATGACCACTCAGGAGCTGAAAGAGCTTCGCTTGCATTTGGAGGATTTGTTAGAGAAGGGATTCATTTGTCCTAGTGTTTCTCCATGGGGAGCACCTGTTATCTTCGTGAAGAAGAAGGACGGTTCACTTCGGTTGTGCATTGATTATCGACAGTTGAACAAAGTGACAATCAAGAATCGTTATCCACTTCCCAAAATTGGTGACTTGTTTGACCAAGTCAAGGGTGCTACCATTTTTTCAAAGATAGACCTTAATTCGAGATATTATCAACTTCGTATTTTTGACTCAGATATCCATAAGACAGTGTTTCAGACATGGTATGGTCACTATGAGTTTACTATGGTGCCATTCGGGTTGATGAATGTGCGTTCTATGTTCATGAGTATGATGAATGGAGTATTCTGCACTTACCTAGATAGGTTTGTCCTTGCGTTCCTAGATAATATTTTGATATATTTCAGGACAGGAGGGGAACATGAGGAGCATTTGCGATAGGTATTGTGCAGTGTCTTTGAGATAACCAGCTTTATGCCAACTTGTCGAAGTGCAAATTATTTAAGACTGAGATCAAGTATCTTGGTCATGTGATCTCAAGGGAGGGTATATCTATGGATCCTTCAAAGATCCAAGCTATCCTAGATTGGCTTGTGTCCACGAATGTGGCAGAGATCCATAGTTTTATGGGGCTTGCAAGATATTACAGGAGATTTGTTTAGAACTTTTCTAGGATAGGTCATCCTATCACTTCTCTTCAGAGGAAAGGGAAAAGGTTTGGTTGGTCAGAGCAGTGTGAGTCATCTTTTCAGGTTCTTAAGGACAAGCTGACCAGTGCACTGATTTTAGCAATACCTGATCCCACAGGAGATTTTGTGGTATGTACAGACGCATCCTTAGAGGGCTTAGGAGCAGTCTTGATGCAAGAGGGTCGAGCTATAGCTTATGAGTCACGGAAGCTTAAGGATCATGAACCGAATTATCCCACACATGATCTTGAGTTAGTGGTAGTAGTCCATGCATTGACCAGATGGAGACACTTTCTTCTTGGGCACAGATTTGAGCTTCATAGTGATCACAGGAGCCTTCAGTACATTTTCACAAAGCCGAACCTTAACGCTAGACAAAGGTGTTGGATGGAGTTTCTCTATGAGTATGACTTTGAGGTGAAGTATATTTAGGGAAAAGAGAACATCATAGTTGATGCACTCAGTAGACGTAGGCACGAGATATCCGAGTTAACTCTTATAGTGGATTTGCGAAGTCGGATTCTTGCTGCTCTTGATATTCGAGTTAACTCTTATAGTGGATTTGTGGAGTTGGATTCTTGCTGCTCTTCCAGCAGATAGTTGGTATCAGGATGTGAGGGTAGAGATTAAGGCAGGCAGACCTCTAGAGGGCAGGTTCATAGGTTATGCACTTGAGGCAGATGGTTTACTGAGGCATTCAGAGCGTATTTACGTTCCTTTAGCAGGTGATCTTCGCACTTTGGTTTTGACCGAGGCGCATCATGCACCATATTCAACCCATCTTAGGGTGAAGAAGATGCATGCAGATCTACGCTAGTTGTATTTCTAGCTAGGGATGAAACAAGATATTGCAGATTTTGTAGCGAGATGTTTGGAGTGTCAGTGGGTGAAGGCTGAACACCAACATCTAGCAGGGCTTCTATAGCCACACCTTGTACCTGAGTGGAAGTGGGATATTATCTCATTAGACTTCATTGTTGGTTTACCCAACTCCTCGTGATGACATGATGCCATTATGGTGACAGTCGATAGGTTGACGAAGGTAGCACACTTCTCACCTATGCACTCTTCCTATAATGCGTCATCCGTTGCTAGAGTGTTCATGGAGGATATTGTGAGGTTGCATGGTATTCCGCATCGGATAATTCTAACAAGGATCTAGTGTTTACCTCAGCTTTATGGACATCATTATAGCATGTGATGGGGACACAGTTGAACTTCAGTTCAACGTATCACCCAGAGATAAATGGATAGACTGAGAGAGTTTATCAAATTTTTGAAGACATGTTACATATGTATGTTATGGATCAGAAGACATGATGGGAGGATTATCTCTATCTAGTAGAGTTTGCATATAACAATAGTTTCCAGAGTTCCATTGGCATGACATCTTTTCAGGCTTTGTATGGGCGTCCTTGTCGTACTCCTTTGAGTTGGGATCGACTAGAGGACAAAGTATTATTAGGTCCGGAGATGTTTCAGGACATGGAGCAGTAGGTGGATTGGATTAGAGAGCACTTGGTAGCAGCACAGGATAGGCAGAAGAAGTATGCAAATGCACATATAGTGGATCGTCAGTTTTCTGTCAGTGACAGAGTATTCTTGCGGGTGCGTCCATGAAAGAGTCCAATCCTATATGGAAAGGGTTCTAAGTTGGTGCCTTGCTTTGTCGGGCTTTTCGAGATACTCAAAAAAATTGGTCCAGTTGCTTACCGGCTTGCTTTGCCACCCAGTCTTGCACGTATTCATGATGTTTTTCATGTTTCAGTTCTTCGGCCATATCATCTAGATGTTTCTCATGTCCTTGATTGGAGTTCTTTACAGGTAGAGGATGGGCAGCTGGCTTTGGAGCCTGTGGCCATAATAGAGTGCAGAACGCTCACTCTTCGAGGGCGAGATATTGATTAGGTCAGATTTTAGTGGGATCCCAGGGATGATGCTTCATCCACCTGGGAGGATGTAGTTAGGATGAGGGAGTTATATCCCTACTTGTTTGCAGGCTTCCAGGAGTAAGCCTGGTCTTTGGGGGGGAGAATGTAATACCCCTTTGTTTTGCTTCTTGTTTGGATTGCTTATGCTTTGTTTGGTTGCAGCTACTTTGATACTGGACATACTTTGTTATTTGTGTTTTGATCGCTACTTATTGAGCGATGAACTATTATTGTGTGATGTGTTTATCTGATGACTATTTTACATGCTTTAATGGTGTAATGATGTTAGTAGTTGTAACATGAGATTTTTATATGAGTTGATTGAGTAAGATGTAAATGTCAGTCTTAATGAGTGTATTGGTGAAGGGGATGGGTTCGCATCACTCGCTTGCGAGCACCCTACGAATCTGTGATTTCTTCTTCACGGTGTGTATTATATGTTGTTTATATTATATGATGTTGTTTACTTGGTTTTTAGGTTGCAGGTACATGACATTGACTCCACCTGGTTTCACAGGTTTGAGCGTGTTGATCCAACGGTTAAGTTGAACGGGAGATAGTAGCTAGGTAATTATGTCAAGTCTACGCCCTAGCCTTAGTGTGTCGTTAGTCTTGTTTGTTGATTCATAGTTTACCTTATTTTAATGTTATTGGTTTCTGAAAGGTGCTTATTTATTGAATTTATTCTTAGAATAATTGCTTTGGTTAAAAGCCGTGATTAATTAAAATTAAAATTAAAATTATGCTTAGAGGTTATATTTAAATTTATTAATAAAATTTAAATTAATTAAATTAAATTTATTTAATTAATTAAATTTAATCCCAAAAGGATTGAATTTATTTATTAAATAATTAAAATTAATTAATTAAGTTTTATGTGGGTTAAAATTAAATAAAAGAAAAAAAACTAAATTGAAAGTTATTTGAAATTGAATTTTAAAAGGAAAGTTAGTTTTCAAAATATTGGAGTTAATTTAATATTTTAATTTTTAAATTGAATGCAAATTAGATTTGGTTGTTAAAGATATTTTTGATTTATGCCACAAGTGCATGTTTAATTAATGGGAAGAGTTTGTTGCAAATTCATTCACGAAGAGAATTCTGGAGAGGAAAAGCTTCTTCAGGTTTGAGAGGATATTTTTTGAAAAAATTGCATAGAGAATGGTTTGAAGAAATTTTTGGTTGTAGAATTAATTTGGAAAATTCTGTTGGAGTTTGGTTGTGCTTTTGGATTGGTTGCTTGCTTGGATTCACTGCACAGTTGAAGAGAAATTGTGAGATCTTTGGAGGAGACTCTTCTTCAAAAAAAATCTTCTTTGCTTGTAGCTTCAATACCAGGTATTATTCTGTGATTTACTGTTCTTGTTTGTTAAATTGAATTTTGTAGTGAATAAAGGATTGCCTGTTAAATCCTTTTAGGATTAAAGATTGCTATTTGAGATTGAAATTAAATATTCAGATTTTGGAAATTTTGTTGTTCCCGTAAAATTTTCTTCAGGGAAATCGTAAAACCTCTGTAGAAAATAAATTATTTGAGAAAATTTAGTTGAGATATTTAGTTTTAAACCTCTGATGAATTTGACTTATTGAGGAAATTGTAGTATTGTTTGTTAAATCAAATCATAGATTGTACAACACATTTAGATTGTTGTAGGAAATTTAGATCCTTGTAGAAAATAAATAAATTTATTTTAAAAGTAAAACCTCTATAGAAAATTGACATTGGAGAAATCCAAAAGATTAGAAAGCTTCTTCTATTTTTAATCATTCTTTTATTGTTATGAATTTAGAGAAATGATTGAAAAGAATTTATTTTATCATCCTCTGTGAATTTGGTTACTTTCTGGAAAATTTTCACAACTCTTCCTGTAGGTGGTTATTGTAAAAATTATCCCTATTTAAATACCAGATTGAAAATTATATATATATATATATATATATATATATATATATATGTATGTATTTACATATATACATACATATATAATATATATATATATATATAAACAATTATTTGTGCTATTCGAAAAAATGCCGTTGGCAAATTTATTTAAATTTATTTTGGGTTTCTGTGCAAATTTCTGCACTGTACAACAATGCCGTATTGTTATTTAAAAAAAATATATATAAATAAAAAATAATAATTTAAGGTTGCTGTGGACAGTGGTCATGACCCCACCGCCCACTTCCCCATTGGGAAGGACGCATTGCCCATGGGGCAGTGCACCCATCGCATTGGGGGACGCACTGTCCTATGGGGAGTGCGGCCTCCCCAACCACCTACGGCCGCTGTACTCTATGTATAGTCGGTAGATGAAGGTTGTGGGGGCCGACGGTACCGTCCATCCAACAGTGTATCGTCCACCCACTGTAAAAAGTATTCAATGCGAGTTTTAATTCTTATGTAAATTTTGCATATAAATTTTATTTAATTAGTATTTTCTTTTTTTTGTTAGATTAATATAAATGGTTTACATAAATATATATTTTAATATTAGATATTAATATATAATATTTAATATATATATTTTTAAATATTGGAAAATGGATATTTAAGTATGGATTTTATTCAGAAATAATCAATTTCATAGTCTGGCTATTTCTAGAAAAATAGAAGTTTATTTTTATGAATGGTTAATGTAGGTTTATTTTAATATATAGTTTTGTATATATATAAAATATATGTATCTATTGTATATATGGTATGCTATATATATATTAAGTATATATATTTAATATTCTATTTTGGGCATTTTGGTTGCATGCAAAGTATTTAGATTGCAATTTAAACTGAAATGAATAGTGTGCATGGTTAGATAAGATAGAGAAAGGTATTTATTTTAATGGAAGGAATTTATATGTTTTAATGAAAAATATGGAAGGTTATTATTTTTATTTCTGTGAGAAGCATTAAATAGGGAAATGGATTTAAGATATCCGAAAATAGAGTATTTCCTTGCCAATGTATTTTGATATTAAATTTCCTTTTGTTGGTTATTTTTGGAAAAGAGAGATTTGTGTTTTGAATTGTAAGTCTTCCAAAGGATGTGGGTTATTGTTTGGTTAAGTCAACCGTTCATTTTTTTTCCTTGGGTAGTGCTTTATGTGTATTGTTTCCTCCAAGTGTTTGGAGTGAATTTCATTAATTTTTGCCTCCTAGAATAAGGGAGTTTGTGTTGTTTAATTTTAGTAAGCACTTGAGTTACCCTTGGAGCCTAGTTTTGTATAGCGTGTTATCCATTAGAAGAGTGGCTTTTGTTAGGGGTCGGAGCCCAAAGAGGTAAACCAGGTAACCTTCAGAAGTGATTTAATCAAGTGATAATTAAAGTAATGTACTTAGTTGATTAGGATGCACTTCACATTAATCAGGATAACTTAACCTCACTCATAGACGCAAGGGCTTGTTTAGACTTGGGGTGAGTGAGAAGGCCTGGACTGGCAAGATCAACTATTTTGTCCTCACGACAGAGTCGATTCCACATGAGTAAGCATGAGGGCTAGGATTTGTTAGAGCTCACCAGGAACTCCAGAGCCTATGAAGAATGCCTAGATGAGATATCATGTGTAACTATGTGATGACACTCTATCTAGGGTAACATTGGGATGTGTGTTATGTGTATGAGATTTTTTATCATACTTGATCAATTTTATGTCTAGAAGCAATGTGACCATGATAGTGTTAGACTTGTGTTTTGCATGTGTTTGGTTGAGTCAGTATGTGTCAGTATGAGTCTACCTTTGGTTAGAGGTAGTAGATCTTAGTCCATGTTACATTGTTACTATCTCCTAGCATGGGGGGTGGGCCTTCGGGTACCACTAGGTTGGATGGAACATGCATCATAAACCATTGGGTCCCCCTTGATCTTCTATACTTGGTGGCAAGACATCTAGTTGGACAACTTGTGGTTCTTATTATATTTCTTGCATTGTTGTAATTCCAATTATAATAATTTTTTTTACCTCTCTTGTATTTATGAGGTGGAATTTTGTAATGTAACACTTTTGTAATATTGCCTCATTTTGGGAATGAGTGATGTAACTAGATGTTCAAGTAATGAATTTATGTTATGGATATTTATCTACTTATCTTATGTTGTTTATGTATGTTGAATTAATGCTTATTACATGAGTAATTAAATGCAATGAATTTTAAATGATGTATGTTGTTTGGGTTTAAGTAATCTCGGTTACGTATTCTTAGGGGAGGTTATCAATTGTAGATGAACATGCATGTTTAATTCACATTAAAAATAAATAAAAAAATAGTACGCTTTCATTGTGAATTGAAACTTCCTCTAGGGTTGCGTGGGCATTAGTGATCCAAGCGAAATTCATATATAATAATCATAAGTGGGATGATTAAGCATGAATATAGTAATATAACTCTAGTAATAATATTTTTTTTAATCATGTATATTTTTGGAGCTTTATCATTATGAATTTTATAGGAAAATAAAACTCTTACTAATAATCATAGCATGAACTAAAGAAAATTATAAATATGAATGACAGTGTGTTGTGGCTAAGGGTGTTGTCATTGTAGCAACTTAGTATTCAAATGTTTGTAGTGTGTATCGTAGATATGTCCTCCTCAAAATACTTAGTGATAGGCATACTCTAATTAAGGTATTAAAAGAAGATAATAACAAAAAAAATAAAAATTGTCTTATTTTTCTAGTGAAAAACCTGGGCATGACAGTATGATAAGATCGCATAAGTGCCAAACAAATAAGAAACCAACCACAAACTATTGATCTTTGTATGATATGAGTTTAACACAAATAATAGAATCCTTTCACTTATGATTTCAAACCAAAGAATAATATTGTCATGGATTCATATGAAAAAGTACAAAATTGTTTTTGAGAAACTAACTTGTTTCATCGGTTATGGATTTTTTGTAATCCTTGAAGTGCATACCTACACAAGTCATAAGCTGATTTCTAAGATGAGTAGAAGTTATTCAAAGTAGATTCTGAACAAAGCTTAGATTAATATAGAATTCTATGAGAATAATAAAAGATATTAGAAGTGATGGCTTACAAAGATAAATAAGTCAATAAATCTATTATCCAAAACCTTTTTAGATGCAATAGTTACAATATGCTCCAAGCGTAGCCCAGTACCCCCAAGTTTCATAGTGCTCTTTGGGGAAACAAGTAGCCTCAACATTTTTACCAATTATTTTTGAATTTTAGATCAATTATGTAATTGAAATGAAATTATTATTAAATATTATAAACATTTGTGATATGAAGATTGAATCAGAGTTTTTTCAACTCTTTAGTGATATTTAACTGTGAGAGAGTTAAACACTAGCGATTGGAAAATTGTGAAGTAAATGTATTTTTCAGAAAAATAATTTGGTGTTATTTTCGGTTATTTTCTATTTTTGTCTATATTTTAAAGTATTCATGTTTTTTTTTCAGTGTGCTTATTAATATCTGCACACGTTTAAGGGTGCAATCAAAGATTCATTGTTGTATTGGAAAACAATTGAGCTATACGCAACAGAGAAGAATTTTACTATGTTTGAGTTTTTGAAAATACTGTATATTATTTTTTGTTTCTATTTATTTTGTTATTGTTTCATATTATATACACTACTTCTATTATACAGATTTATCGAACTTCTTTTTCTCGACAAGTGTATGAAGCAAAGAGACACAATTAAAAAGATAGAACAAATAACATGAAAAATCAAAAGACTGATAACAAACATGGGTTAGAATAATAAGCATATAATAAACATACGGTAATTAATTCACAATTATATCTTTAGTTAGCAGACAGTTTGTCTGATTAGTGAGTTAGTTTGGAAGGCCAGAGGCATAGGAGCATTCAAAAAAAAAATCTATTCAACTAAAAATTAAAACCAAATACAAAGAGTAGAAATTTAACACACATAAAATAAACCCAGTAAATTTTATATTCTATTGATTCATTCAAAATATTTTTCCCACACATAGAGAGCTGCTCTCAGTTTTACAAACTTGCTTCTAGAGAGCAATTTTCACTACTATTCTCTTTTGAGTACTTCACTTAATAAAACTTATAGTTTTTCTTAAAACTAAAAACTACAGTGGAAAACATCACCAACAAGCAAAAATAAATGCCATTAATTACATTAGCTGTAATTCCTAGTTCACTTGAGGTGAAAAAATTTTAATCCCAAAAACATTTAAAACCCATTAAATATTGTACTTAAAACATTAATTGCTGGATAAAACATTTTTCCCAAACAATATCATTATAAATCAGTTTCACCGTTCTACCACCGAGCTAAAATATATTACATGCAGGACTATGGTAAATACCACACAATTGCCACCAAAGAGGAAACACCTTGCAGGACTTTGGTTTACCCACCCTACCGCATGCCAAAGGATGAAATCTTGCAAGACTGCGGTAGACACCACAATACCGCATAGGGAAAAAATGAAGATCATGGGAATGCGGAAAAAAAGAGAGATGTGGTAGAAGCTGGGAGAAATTTCAACACTCTCCCTTAATCACAACTACTATCGTCTATGATGCCCAAATGATCTCTTTGATAGACAAAAATATCTTTTCCAAGCACCTTTGTGAAGACGTTTGCATGCTATTCTTGATGTTAGTTTTTTGAAGTCTAAATTTGAAATTAAGAAACTTTTATTTCAAATAGATGTTTCCACTTCCAATTTAGAAACATCTAGTTTGAATAGAAGCTTCTATTATCTCATTCAAAACCTTTCCCGCTTTGATAAATATGCCAATATTGATCTCTCCTATTGTGTTGTTGGAAAGATTAAAATTTTTGAGAAGAAGAATTAATTGCTGAATTGAAGCTCCTGATGTAAACAAATTTTATGTGATAGTAAACTCTATTGATCCTTGTCCCGTGGTTTTTCCTCCACATTTGAGGTTTTCCACGTAATCTTTTTGTTCTTCGCAATATCTTATTTTGTTGTCTATTTTATTTACTGTGTTTTTTTTTATTGTTGCTGCTATTATTTTTATTCTGGCTTAAATTTCATAACAAATGGTATCAGAGTGCCAGGTTGCTGGAAGATTTGGTGTGTGTAGGTTTTTTTCTTTCTTTTGTTGAGCAGCATGGAGGTCACAACGAGTGACATGGGGAAGTTAAATAGGGCTAATTTTTCCCTATGGAAATCCCAAATGGAGGATATATTAATTCTGAAAGATTTGTATTTGCCGCTCGAAGGAATATCAAAGAAACCCACATCAATGGCAGATGAAGATTGGAAAAATATGGATATAAAGGCAATTACAAGATTGGAAAAAAATGGATATAAAGGCAATTACAACCATCCATCAATGCCTGGCTAAGAATGTGTATTTTAATGTTGCAGGAAAGAGGACAACATCAAAACTATGGAAAAAGCTTCATGATCTATATGAGAAGAACACAACATCAAATAAAGTTTTTCTGATGAAAAATTATACAATCTCAAAATGAAGGAAGGTGCTTCAGTAGCAGAACATTTAAATGAGTTCAACATAATTACTAGTCAACTTGCCTCTATTAAAATCACTTTGGATGATGAGATTAGAGCAATCTTATTAATGTGTTCAATGTCAGACAGCTGGGAGAATCTGATCGTAGCTATTAACACTTTGAAACTTGGAGGAACTCTAAAGTTTGATGATGTTAGTAGCAATTTAATGAATGAGGAGTTGCGGCGTAAAACAATGACAAAGAACCAAGGAGGAGAAGCCTTAGCCCTAGTTGATCGTGGTAGAAAATTTGATCAGAACCGACAAGGGCATTCGAAGTCAAGAGGAAGATCAAAATCAAGAAGAGGCAAAATCACCTGTTATCATTGCGGCAAACTAGGACACATGAAAAGAGAATGTTGAATCTAGAAGCGAGAGCAAAAGGAACAAAAACTAGCAAGTGCAAATGAAGAAACTACTTTTGTTGCATCAGATGGTGAGGTAATAATTACTGTTTCATATGAGGATGAATGTATTTTTTCTTCTAATCAGTATATTGATTGGATTTTAGATTCTAGAGCCTCCTACCATGCTACCCCAAGTAGAGAAAAATTTATTTCTTATAAATCTGGTAATTTGGGTAAGGTTCGCTTGGGTAATAATAATTTATGTCGTATTGAGGGAGTGGGAGATTTTTTAATAAAAACAAAAGATGGTTGTAGTTTTCTTCTTAAACATGTTAGGCATGTACCAGAGCTTGGAATGAATTTAGTTTTAGCTAGAAAGTTAGATGGTGAAGGCTACCATATAGTATTTGGCAAGGGATGCTAGAAAATTGTAAAAGGTTCGCTAGTTGTTGCAAAGGGGTAGAAAACAGGCACTCTTTATACATTAAAATTGAAGTTGCAAAAGTCAAATATTGTTATTGTTGCAAAGGAGCCTGCAGCAAATTTGTGGCACAAAAGACTCAAGGACACACTATAGAAAGAGGTCTGAAAATACTTGCTGAGCAAAAGATTTTGCTTGGAATAAAAGGTACAAAATTTAAATTTTGTGAACATTGTATTATGGGTAGATAGAAAAGAGTGTCATTCTTAAGGAATAATTCAAAAAGGGATACAAAAATATTAGATTTGGTGCATTTTGATGTTTGTGGCCCAACTAATATAAAATCACTAGGAGGGGCTGCCTATTTCATTACTTTTGTTGATGATGCATCAAAAAAGGTGTGGGCTTTCCCTATTAAAAGTAAGGATCAGGTTTTAGATGTTTTTCAAAAATTTCATATGGTTGTTCAAAGGGAAACTAGCAAACTTATGAGATCTATTAGAAAAGATAATGGTGTGGAGTATTGCTCGAAAGCCATCAAAGAATATTGTAGTAAATATGGGATAAAGCATGTCAAAACAGTTCCTCTCACTCCACAACAAAATGGGACAGCTGAGAAAATGAATCGGACAATAATGGATAAGGTGAGAAGTATGCTTTCAAATTCTGGTTTGCCTAAACATTTTTGGGCAGAGGTTGTCCATACTACTTGTTACTTAATAAATTTCTCTCCCACAACTTCATTAGATGGAGGGATTCCCGAAAAGGTATGGACCGGTAAGGAGTTATATTATTCTCATTTGAAATTTTTCGGTTGTGAAGCTTATGTGCACATTCCTAAAGAATAGAGGTCCAAGTTGGATGAAAAATCATTGAAATGTATTTTCTTAGGATATGCTGACAATGAGCTAGGTTATCGGTTGTGGGATCCTCTAAAAATAAGAATTATCAGAAGTAGGGATGTTATTTTTAATGAAGGAAAAATGTTTAAAAATATTGACAAAAGTGTGGAGATGCATAAATTTTTTAAATTAAAGGACAAAAAGAGGAGCAACAAGAAAATCTACCACCATTGGAAGAAGCCACTACTGAAAATAATGACCAACCATTACAACATAATAGAAATGAGGAACAACAAGAAGCAGAAATCATGCAAGACTGCTACAAGATATTTTGGTTTGTAGATCTGCTAGGCCTCATAAGGTTTCATAAAGATATCCTCCCTCTGATTATATTTTATTAACTGATGAAGGTGAAACTAATTGTTTTCAGGAAGCTTGTACAGATGAACATAGTAAATAATGGAATAAAGCAACAGAGGATGAAATGGACTCTTTGAAGGAAAATAGAACTTGGGAGTTGGCAAAGCTTCCAAACAGAAGAAAATATCTACAAAATAAATGGGTATATAAGATCAAACATGAGGGTGATGAGAAGAATAGATAAAAAGAAAGGTTGGTGGTGAAAGGATTTGCTCAGAAACATGGTATTGACTTCAATGAAATTTGTTTGCCTGTTGTTAAAATGTCATCCATTAGAATTATTCTTGGTCTTGTTGCTGCTCTAGATTTGGAATGTGAATAGTTAGATGTAAATACTGCCTTCCTTCATGGAGAATTGGAAGAGGAAATTTATATGGAGCAACCAGAAGGTTTCAAAATAAAAGGTAAAGAGAACTTGGTTTGCAGGTTGAACAAGAGCCTCTATGGGTTGAAACAAGCACCTCGCTAGTGGTATAAGAAATTTTATTCATTTATGTTGGAGCATGATTTCAATAGACTAGACACTGATCATTGTGTCTACATCAAGAGATATGACCAAGATAAGTACATTATATTATTTTTTATATGTAGATGATATGTTAGTTGTTGGACATGATAAGGATTTGAGCAACCAGTTTGCAATGAAGGATTTGGGTCCAACACAAAAAATATTGGGCATGAAGATTATTCGTGACAGAAAAAAGGAAAAATTGTGGTTGTCACAAGAAAAGTATATTGAAAAGGTGCTTGACAGATTTAATATGAAGGATGCCAAGCTAGTTGGTACACCTCTTGCTTCCCATTTCAAATTGAATTCTGATTCACGCCCTTGTGATGACAAAGAGAAGGAAGAAATGAAAAATATTCCTTATGCTTTAGCAGTTGGTAGTTTAATGTATGCCATGGTATGCACACGACCAAACATTGCACATTTAGTGGGAGTAGTCAGTAGGTTCTTTTCCAATCCAGGAAAACAACATTGGCAAGTAGTGAAATGGATGTTAAGATATCTTAAGGGTACTAGTCATTACTGTTTATGTTTTGGTTATACTGATATGGTGCTTGAAGGTTTTATAGATGCAGATATGGCTGGAGATGTGGACACTAGAAAGTCTACCACCGTTTTTCTATATATATTTGCAGGTGCAACAGTGTTTTGGGTATCTAGGCTACAAAAAATAGTAGCTCTCTCCATAACAGAGGCAAAATACATAGCTACAACTGAAGTGTGCAAAGAGATGTTGTGGATACAACGATCCCTTGGAGAGTTAGGAATAAAACAAGAAAAGTATGTGTTATATTGTGACAACAAGAGTGCCATTCACTTGGTGAAAAAACCCAACCTTTCACTCATGAACCAAACACATTGAATTAAGGTATCATTGGATTAGACATGTGGTGGAGGAAGGAAAGCTACACTTGGAAAAATTCCATACAGCTGAGAACCCTATGGATATGTTTAAAAAAATACTACAAAGAGCCAAGCAAGAGTTATTTAGGAGCTTGGTAGGCCTATAGATGACTTGATGTGTAGGCTTGGGCAAGGATCAATAGTCAAAAGGATCATCTACAATTGTAGTTTGATATCTAGGAGCCTTGCATTTAGCTTCAAGTGGGAGAATGTTAGTTGTAAAGGCTAAATTTAGCTTTCACAACTAACACTTGAGACTTGGAAAATTCTAAAAAAATTTCACCATTGTTTATTAACTCTCTAATGAAATGATATATGGTATCAATGTGTTTGCTCATTTTGTGAAAGATTAGATTTTTTCGATAATGCTATAGCTGAATTGTTATCACAAAATATTTTTGTTGCTTGTTCTTGTTCATTCTTTAGCTCTTTCAACACTCTTCTCATCCATACTTCTTGGCATGATGCACTTGTGGCTGGAACATACTCTACTTCAACTGATGAAAGAGTGACTATTGGTTGTTTCTTTGATGCCCATGAAACTATACCAATGCCAAAGTGAAAAACATGTATTTTCTGTCATCAACACTTCCAACACAACTACTATCAGTATACCCAATTAGCTTGAACTCTTCTCAACTTGAATATTGAATGCCATAATTCTTTGTTCCACTTAAATATCTTAAAATTCTTTTTCCAGCTTTCTAGTGAGTATATTTTGGAGTTTCCATAAATCTGGAAATTTAACTTACAACATACATTATGTTTGGCCTTGTGGTTGTTAAATACATGAGACTGCCACCAAGTCTCTTATACAAAGTTGAATCCATATTTGAACCTTTATCATCCTTACTCAACTTCAAACCTGTTACCATAGGTGTAGGTGTTGATTTGCAATTTAGCATATGAAACCTTTTCAGAATATCATTTGCTTTTTTTGTCTAACAAATGAAAATACCATTTTCATTTTGGTTCACTTCAATGCCAAAAAAATACTTCATTAAACCCAAATCAATCATCTCAAATTCATTCTTTATATCTCCTTTGAATAGATCAAGTGATAAATCACCCGTGAAAATCAAGTCATCAACATACAAACATACAATTAGAATATCACCTTTTTCATCCATCTTGGTGTACAAAGTTGGCTCACTGCTGCACCTATTGAAGCCATTTTTTAAAAGATATGTATCAATTCTGTTGTACCAAGCTCTTGGGGCTTCCTTGAGACCATACAATGCTTTCTTCAGCTTGTAAAACTTGTCTTCTTGACCCAAAATCTCATATCCAGGTGGCTGTTCCACATAAAATTCTTCAAGATATCCATTTAAATTGTTGATTTCACATCCTTCTGATAAACTGACCACTTTTTTAATGTTGCTATGGCAAGTATCATCCTCACTATGTCAAGACGTGCTACAGGTGCAAAAGTCTCATTATAATTAATTCCAAGTTGCTATGAATAACCCTTTGCCACTAGTCTTGCTTTATGATTTTGCACATCACCATTTGCATTTAACTTGGTTTTGTAAACCCATTTAACACCTATTGCATCTTTGTCTTTTGGAAGACTCACCAACTCCCATGTTTGATTCTATTCAATTGCATCAATTTCTTCATCCATTGCACATATCCATTTATCATCTTTAATTGCATCCTTGAAGTGAATTGGATCATCTATTTGTGAATAAAATCCAAAAAGAGAAATATGATCAGAATTATTTTCACCTTCATTTTGCTCATAAATATCCCTTATAATTCGGATTTTCTGTCTTCTCATGCTTACAAATGTAGGATTTGATAAATCACTTGAACTTGCAGAATGTGGACTTGATGGTCCAGTGCCAAAACTTCTTGATATAGATGGTGTCTACTGTCCTATTGATGTTGTTCTTGTATTTGATGATGGCGTCACTTGTGGACCATTTGGTTGAGCTTGAATGGGAGTGGAAGGAGTCACATTTGTTGGATTATTTGTTGGTACATAAACTTCATTTTCCTCTTGAGGTATACTTTCTAATATATTGCCTATTTTTTCAGTACTTCCATCCCATGCTTCATCTTCTACAAACTATACATCTCTGCTGATTATGACTTTCTTGGTTGTTGGATTATAAAGTTTGTAAGCCTTAGATTCATCACTGTATCAAACAAATATACACTTTTATGCTTTGTTATCTAACTTTCTTCTTAATTCATCAAGCACATGTGCATATGCAACACAACCAAAAACTCTCATGTGTGAAACATTATGTTTTATTCCAGTCCATGCTTCTTCAGGAACCATATTCATAATGCTTTTTTTTGGGCACCTATTCATTATATATGTTGCACATGAGATGGCTTCTGCCCAATATTCATTTGACAAATGTTTGGCTTTCAACATGCTTCTAGCCATTTTCATGATCGTTCTGTTTTTTCTTTCAGCTACCCTGTTTTGCTAAGGTGTGTATCTAGTGGTAAATTGCTTATGAATGCCATGATCTTTGCAGAAATTTAAAAAATCTTTTGAACTATATTCACCTCCTCTATCTATCCTCAAAGATTTAATGTAATACCCACTTTTCTTTTCAACAAGAGACTTGAATTGACAGAAGAGATCAAACATTTCATTCTTATTCTTTAGAAAGTAGACCCATGTTTTTCTTGAATAATCATATATAAAAGTAAAAAAAAAAAAAAGCTACCACCAATTGAGGGTGTTTGTATAGGTCCACACAAATCTGAATGTACAATCTCCAAAGGGGCTTTTTCTCTAGTTGACTTTCCTGCTGGAAAAGCTTCTCTATGTTGCTTTGCTAAAATGCATCCTTCACATACTCTTTCAGGTTTTTCTATTAGAGGTAATCCCTTAACCATGATTTTTCTATGAAGAAAATTTAAACCTCCAAAATTAAAATGCTCAAACCTCAAGTGCCATAGCCAATTTTCATCTTTTATTTCTGCTTGAAAGATAGTTTGCATAACTGTTGTGGTTTCTTGTTCTTGTGCATAATCTATATTCTAATCTAGCCTAATTTTCAAAGGAAACATTTTGTTACTTGTCATTTTAACCTTAGCAATGAGTCGGTTGCTAGGATATTTGTCTAAAATTGTGCATAAACCATTTTTAAAAGTTACTATGTATCATTTTTGAACAAGTTGGCCTATACTCATTAAATTGTGTTTTAAACCAGGCACAAAATACACATCTAAAATATAATTTTGCTCCCCCTGTTTAGTTAGAATGTTGAAATTTCCTTTTCCTTTGATTAACACATCATACTTTACATTTTCATCTAAACTTGAAAACATTTATAGATTTCCTATCATATGATTGCTATAGCTTGAATCTAAAAACGACACGTCTTTTTCATTTTCTTGAGCAACATTACATGCCAAAAACATTGTGCTTGTTTTTAATTTTTGGTCTTGAATTTCTTTTGTAAAATTTGCATTTTTCTTACCATAATCATACTGTTTCTTTCTACACTCATTCATGTAATTTCCAAACATTTTACAGTAGTGACACTGTATTTGAGACTTCTCATACCTTTGACCTTGTGACAGATTTTGAGTGGAGCTTTGGCTTGAATTTTGACTACTCCCTCTTCCACTTGAGCTTGAATGGATGGTTCTTCCACCTCTGTAAATTTTTTTTCATCTTCCTCTGAAATTTGATCTTCCTCTGCCTCTTCCTTGGTTGATTGGAGCTTGTTACTTGAAAGCATGCTCCAATGACATGTTTACTGATCTACTAAGCCTGTGTTCATGAGAGATTAGAGATGCGTGCGGCTCATCAACAAAGTACTATGTGAGGTCCTTTGTTTCTTCAATAGTTACAACAATAGACTCAAATTTTGTGGGAAAACTCCTTAGAATATTTTCAACCACTCTTTTATCTTCAAGTGTCTCACCATGTGATCTAATCTAGTTTACCAATCCAATAATCTGGGTAAATAATGAATCTATTGATTCATTGTCCTTCATATACAAAGTTTCAAACTCCCTTCTCAATATTTGTAGCTTTGCTGTTTAACTTTTTCCATACCTTGATAGGTTGTTTGTAGTATATCCCAAGCTTGTCTAGACCTTGTTGCTGCTTGAATCCTTGGGAAAATTCTCTCATGCACTCCTTGGAGGATGAAGAAAAGAGCTTTTGAGTCCTTTTTGTTATCTCTCAACAAATATTTCTTTGCTTGAGTCAAGGCATTGTATGTTGCTGCATCAGTCGGCTCTAGAAATCCATTCTCTACTAGTTCCATTAAATCTTGTGAGAAAAAAAATGCCCTCATGGTGATTGCCCAATAGTCATAATTCTTCCCATTAAATTGTGGAATTTGTGGTTTTGTCAAGATTGTGCTTGCTGCCATTTTTTTAATGTGGAAAAATTATCTCCTTCAAAACACTTTTGTTGGTAACCTCTGAGAAATCTGTTTTGCTAAAATGAACTTGCTCTGATACCACATGAAGGCTAGAGGCAGAGGAGCATTCAAACAAAAAATCTATTCAAATCAGAATTAAATCCAAATACAGAGAGTAGAAATTTAACACATAAAATAAACCTAGTAAATTTTTTATTCTATTGATTCATTCAAAATATTTTTCTCACACACACAGAGCTGCTGCTCTCAGTTTTACAAACTTGCTTTTGGAGGGAAATTTTCATTACTATTCTCTTCTGAGTACTTCACTTAATAAAACTTACATTTTTTCTTCAAACTAAAAAATACGGTGGAAAACTTCACCAACAAGAAAAAATAAATGCCATTAATTACATTAGTTGTAATTCCCAATTCACTTGAGGTGAAAAAATTTTAATCCCAAAAACATTTAAAACCCATTAAATATTGTACTTAAAACATTAATTGCCTGATAAAACATTTTTCCCAAAACATGCCGTTAGAAATTAGTTTCACCGTTCTACCGCCGAGCTAAAATATATCACATGCGGGACCACGGTAAATACCGCACAACTGCCACCAAAGAGAAAACACCTTGTAGGACTGTAGTTTACCTACACTACTGCATACCAAAGGATGAAGTCTTGTAGGACTGCGGTAGACACAACAATACCGCACGGGGCAAAAATGAAGATCACGAGAATGCTGGAAAAAGGAGAGATGTGGCAGAAGTTGGGAGAAATTCCAACAAGTTTTATTATTCCATGTTATATATTTTATTGCTTCATTTTGATCAATACAATAGTCTGTCCTTTGTTGCTTCTCTCCATTTGATAGATGATCTACAGATCATCACTTGTTTTTTTTTTGTTCATAATATTTGATACCTTCAATTGGTACCAGAGCATAGTTTGATAAGATCCCAGGGTAAGGAGAATTGTTGAGGTGTAACCAAAGTCTGGAAGACTGGAGAGTGGCAATTTTTGCTCAAAGTTATTGATGTTTTAGAAGGAGGGTGTAGTTTGTAGAGAGAGTTTTACAACAACAAAGATCTTGTTATTATACTGTAGATATTTTTGGTGAAGAGGAGTCACAACTCTAGGGAGGTTGATATTATATTTTTTTGATCGATTTTTTGTTTTGGAAATAGCCAAAACCCCAAAAAGGAAGTTTGTGATGAAAAAAAGGAGATAGCAACCAGGTTCTGCTGATTTTGTTATTTGTTGAATACAATATTTAGTTTCTTTCAGCTCAATAGTTATATATAAAAGAAAATTGTAATTTGGTTAATTTTGAAAGGAAAAGTTTTTTTTCTGTGGAAATTTTGTAAGAAGATTGTTATATTGATAGTAAGATTAATTTGGGCCAAGTAATTTTTTTTCTGAAATGGCTAATACGGTGGGTTCATTGGGACTGTTAATTTCTATTTTTTGGTGGGGTAAATTTTTCTTATGTGAACTTTGTTGAAATCTAAAGGATTGTGGAATATTGTTAGTAGAGGGTATGGAGTACCTAAAGATATTGATGCACTAACTAATCAACATAAATAAGCATTACAAAAAAATGAAGGAAAAGATAAAGAAGCTTTATTTTAATTCTTGGAAAGGTGCAATAAGTCAATCAATTTATCCTAGGATCTGTGGTATTACTTATTCAAAATAGGCTTGGAATATTCTTGTGAATGCATATCAAGGTGCTCACACATCAAAACTACAAACATTAAGGAAAGTTTTGAAAAAAATAAAATGAACCAAAATGAATCCAATAATGAATTTCTTACTAAAGTTGAAGGGATGATAAACTAGATGAGAATTTTAGGAGATGATGTAAGTAATCAACATGTGATTGAGAAATTTTCCTTCCAAATTTGATAATGTTGTCTCTACAATTGAAATCTCAAAAGATCTTGCCTCCATTGAAAATGATGAATTAAGTGGTATCTTGTTAACAATAGAAGAAAGAATGAAAAGTAGTGAAAAACCTTTAGAACAAGAATTTGCATCTAATGAAGAAAGTTTATGGTATATTGATTTTGGTTGTTCCTCTCACATGACATCTAATGAAAATTTATTTATTAATTTGGATGAAAAGCATAATAGTAGTGTTGTTTTGGGGGACAATCAATCACATGGGGCTAAAGGAAAGGGAACAATTGAAGTAGAAAATAAAAATGGTAAAATTAAGCATCTTTATTATACTTTGCTAGTACCTTCTTTAAAAAAGAGTTTGTTATCAGTTGGTCAGGTGGTTGAAGAAATTTATCAAGTTATTCTTTTATAAGAATGAATGTGTTATTAAGGTTAAGTCACAAAACTATGTAGTGGTTGCACGAGCACGTATGATAGTGATCGTATCTTTCCTCTTCATTTTTCTTCAAGCAAGCACATTACGAGTACTAGATAGAGGTGCATGATAGTCTGTTGTGACATCAAAGATATGGAAATCTCAATTTTGGTGGTTTACTTTTTCTTGAAAAGAAACATATGGTTGAAGGATTGCCATTTCTTAAGAATACACAAGACATATGTGAAGAATATTTTGAAAACAACTTAAAAATACTTTTTTGATTGGTTTGTCAAGAAGGGAAAGAAAACCACTTGAAGTCATTCATACTGATTTATGTGGTCATATGGAAAATCCCTCACTAAATAAATACAAGTATTTTCTCACTTTCAAAGATAATTTTTCTTGTAAAACGTGGATTTACTGCTTTGTTGCTAAATCAGAAGTTTTAGATAAGTGTATTGAGTTTAAACACCTAGTTGAAAACTAGAGTGGTGAATACATTAAGGTCGTCAGATCAAATAATGGGGGAGAGTATAGGTCCAATATATATTTTTATTTCTATAGAGAACATTGGATTTGGAGAGAATTTACCACCTCCTACACTCCACAACAAAATAGAGTTGCTAAAAGAAAAAATAGAACTATAGTTGTAATGGAAAGAAGCGTGATGGAAGAAAAGCATCTAGATAAAAAAATTTGGGCAGAGGCAGTCACTACTGTAGTTTATTTATTGAATAAGAGTCCCACAAACTTAGTTCATGGAATGACTCCCAAACAAGCTTGGTCTAGTTTTATGCCATCTATTACTCATCTAAAGGTTTTTGGTTGTGTTGCTTATGTGCATATTTCTAAAGAAAAAAGGACAAAATTGGATGAAAAAAGTATCAAATTCATTTTCATTGGTTATGGTTTTAAAAATAAAGCTTATAGATTATATGATATTGTTGCTAAGAAGTTAATTATAAGTAGAGATGTCATTTTTGATGAAATCTCACATTATATTCCTAATGAAAAGGTTTAGAATATTGAGATTGATTTGAAGAACTTTAATCCTCCAATGAATAGTGTAGGTGAAGAGGAGTCTCATGTACATGTGTTTGATGAATTGGAATTCATTGATGAAAAGGTTTAGAATATTGAAATTGAGTTGAAGAACTTTAATCCTCCAATGAATGATGTAGGTGAAGAGGAGTCTCATGTACATGTGTTTGATGACTTAGAAGTCATTGATAATGCAAAAAATTCATCCTCCACTCTAGAGATTAGGAAGTATCAAAAATACCAATGAAGAACTGAGAAAAATCATCCCTTATCACTCATGTTAGATATGAATTTTGATCAAATGACTACATGATCTCATAGAAAAGTTAATTATACCCCCATGTCTTATGTTATGCAAAATTATGCATTAGAAAATTTTATAGAAGCTAGTGCAAAGGAAGAGTGGGTTGCTACTATGCAAAGTGAAATGGTGTCCATTGAGAAAAATGATACTTGGGAGTTGGTTGAATTGCTCCTTGTTAAGGATGTTGGTACAAAGTGGGTTTATAAAACTAAATATAAATCTAATGGGACAATTGAAAAATATAAGGCTAGATTGGTTGCTAAAGGATACTCTCAACAGGAAGATATTAACTAGATATTGAAACTTCTGCTCCTATAGCTAGTATGGATATTGTTAGATTAGTCTTGTCCTTAGCTACTCATAATGGATGGAATGTTTATCAAATGGATGTTAAAAGTGTTTTTTTGAATTGTTATATTGATGAGGAAGTGTGTGAATCTCAGCCCCTGGGTTTTTGAAGTTCCTTCCAAATAACATCTTGTTTATAGGTTGAATAGAGCTTTATATGGTCTCAAATAGGCACCTCATGTGCATGGTACTCTAGAATTGAGTCTTATCTTCAGTGAAAAGGTTTTTTCAAAATTCAATTTGGTCCCAATCTTTATATTAGACATTATGATGAGGATATTCTACTTGTTTTTATTTATGTTGATGATCTTATATAAACTAGGAATACTTCACCTTTGATTCCTGAATTTAGAGAAACTATGGTTTCAAAATTTGAGATGACTGATCTAGGACAAATGTATTATTTTCTTGATCTTGAAGTTTGGTAGCATAGAGATGGTATAATTTTTGTCTCAACAAAATTATGTTTTAGATCTTCCTCAATAGTTTCATATGAAGGATTTCAAGCCTATCGAGGTCAGTGTTAAGTTGTCTAATTTAGATGATTCTGCTTCTATAAATCCCACTCTCTATATACAGTTAGTTGGAGGTTTTATTTATTTGACCACTACCAAACCAGATATTACATATGAAATAAGTTTTCTCTCTAGGTTCATGTCCACACCTAAGGTGACACATTGGGGGTTAGCTAAAAAGATTCTTAAATATCTTGGAGGAACAATGCATTATGGTATATCTTTTTAGCATTCCAAGGAGATTATGTTGGTTGGCTATACTAATTATGATTGGGCAGGTTCCATAGATGATCGCAAGTCTAATTTTGGCTATACATTTAGTCTTGGTTATGTTGTAATTTCTTGGTCATCTTAAAAGAACCCTACTGTATCTCTTTCCACTACAAAGGTTGAATACAAGGTTGCTACTTCTACTACTTGTCAGGTTGTTTGGTTGAGGAGGATGTTACAGGATCTTCAAAATATTCAAGAAGGTCCCACAATGATATTTTGTGACAATCAAAGTACTATTCAGATGAGTAAATATCTGGTGTTCCATTATAGGACTAAGAATATTGACATCTAGCACCACTACATTCACGAGTTGGTCCAACAAGGCATGGTTGAACCTATGTATTTCCCCAAAGCAGCCCAAATTGTTGATATATTCACAAAGCCCCTTGTTAGTGATCTTTTACAGACTCTTTGGCATTCACTTGGTGTTCTTTCCAATGTTCATTATGGGGGAGAATTGGGATATTGAACATTTTTTTGTTTGTATATTTATTATGGGGGAGAATGTTAGAATAATAAATAAATGGTAAATAATTGACAGTTATATGTATAGTTAGCGAATAGTTTGTTTGATTAGGGAGTTAGTTTTATTATTCCATGTTATATATTTTCTTGCTTCCTTTTGATCAATACAATTTAGTATGTTCTTTGTTGCTTCTCTCCATTCGATAGATGATCTGGAGATCATCACTTGTTGATGTTTTGTTCATAATATTTGATACCTTCAATATTAATAAACTAGAATTGTCATATAGTATAAAAAAAGCCAAAAAATTAGATAAATTAAAATAATTTCAACATAGCTTTTTACTTCATGTCAAACATTTCAAATGTACGATATACAAATATCTTCCATTAAATAGATCTCAAAAGAATTAAATATAGATTAAAACGTGGAACATATGCACCTACTCTTTTTGATGTATTTTTATATCTTTCTTGTTTATAATTACTGCATAAATTAAATAAAATAAAAATTAAATTACAAATATGTTTTTATTAATGGTAAGCATTTTTTAAAAGGTCTATTTTTTAAAAAGTATCAGCAAATAGAAATCAATTAAACAAGGTGGCAACAAAACTGTCAGATAAAACCACACAATACCTTAACTAGATTTAACGAAAGGAACACCCTTAACAAAAACATGTAACATAGAAACATGTTATATAATTTTTTATGTCTGTGTGAAATGTTTAACCTAGCACAAAAGAAAATTGTGCTTACTCTAATGTTTTTGTATGTTGAACAAAAAACTGTAACTATCATACTTCATAATAATGACTATAGGTATCATGATAGTTAAAAACATACAATTGATAGTCGAGAAGAAATTTTAAGCAACCAATAGGCTTGGATGAATCAAAATCACCAGCTCTTCATCAATGTAAAATACTTAAAATATGAAAAAATGTGTTAGGAAAAAATAATAATTCATAGTTTCTGGCTTTGGTATATCTTGATGGATAAAATAAACTCAGTGTATTTAAAAATCTTAAAAAACATCACTAAAAAATCAAATAAGATCATTTTTAATTATGTGTGCATCTAGATAGGTTTTTTAAAGGGTCCAAACCCTTTAAAACATAAAAGAAATGGATATAACAATTAACACATCAAAAATAGTTGTAATATTCCCCATTATTTTTTTTTGAATTTTGAACACAATAAACCATGCCAAACCACTGATTAGTGTTAGCTCCAAATCCAAACCAACTTGTAAATAACCCTCACCAAGAATGTTCACCAAAATCCCAGTGTGGATGAGGTGATAGCATATGGTTTAGGGATCGTTAGTAGCAAAAATAAAATGAAAGTAAATTCATCTATTAATAGTAGGCATCCACAAGGTAGTGGGGATACTCCACTTATTCAATGGGAAAGTTTATCAAAAATTAAAAGGAGGCAAGCCAACCATGAATCCTCACTTCCACTTATTCAATGGGGGGAATATATTCCACAAGTTACCACTTATTTTCATGGGGGGAAATAGCAAGAATGAAGGATAAGAATTATTTAACTCAACCACTTATTCATGGGAGTGTATGTAAAATATAATTTCCAGCAATAAATAAACAACTGTTATTACTACTAACTAGCTTTACAAATAACAAGTTTCAGCTACAAAACATGATTAGAAAGAAGGATAAATATAAACAATGATTAAGGATACTATTCTTAACTGTATACAATGTATACAATCAGATTTTATCCTTATTTACTTAGAAAAACTAGAGTTACTTCAAGTCTGATTAGAAATAAAAAAACACAGAAAATTAGACTAGCAAGTAAGAAATCCACCAAACTTGAACACAAATCCTTCAATATAGCTTTGGAGGACTTCAAACAACAGTCACAAGAAGCCTCTAAACATGGCATCCATCTTTCAAAGGAAATTCAAACCATAAATAATAATTCCACAGTCAGCTAAAACTTCAATGCAAGCTAAAATGGTACGACCTCTCAAGGAGGTTGACTTACAATTAAAAATCCAATCTTCAGTAATTAAATTTGTAAACTTGCAAACTTGGGAACCCTTCACAGTTGCACATCATGGGAAAGTACCTAGAATGATATAAAATTCAGAGGTGAAGATGTCAACAAAAGTTCACTTCAGCCATTGACATCAACAGTACAAACAAATTATAAACCAGCAATCTACCTATAATTGAAATCCAAATTGAGCACTATCCACACTCCTGAATGAAGCATGATCTTCAAAAAAGTTTCTAGGAAGCCATAGTTTCAAGCCCGAAGAAAGATGTGTTTGCTAAGCTTCCCTTAGCCAGGTTTGCTAAGCTACCCCTCTGCCAGGTTTTGGATTCAATCTAGCAGCATAACTCTGAAAATATTATTAAAACCTATGAAACAATAAGAAAGCATTCAATATATAAGCTCTATGGGAAATTGAATCAACTTGTAACCACCACAAAAGAAAAATCTTCAATACCACCCAGGGATGCCCATCTCTAAAAAATGCACTCTTTTAAAATATTTAAAACTCTTAATGTTCTTCTCCAAGTCATCCCACCTTGAGGCAATATTTAAACTTCAATAAAACATTAAAAATCATCAATGAGGCATCCATCTCATGGCCCCATTTTTAAAACAACTTGAATTTGTTTCCTAGGCACGAGGATACAAACTCAAATTATAAAATTGACTAAGTGTTGAGACTCAGTCCAAAGGAGAGATAGAAGCCAAAGCCAAAACCAATGTTCAAACTGATTCTACAATAAATAGAATGATGACCTAAGTTGAGGCAAGCTGGAGATGTTGCCATTGTCACAAATACACTTACTAAAAATAGAAAACACCAAAAATAGTAAGTTTGCTTCAAACTCAACAAAAAGCCAAACTGATCGGCCACACAACCCAAAATAGAAATATGAATTGTAGATGATTGGACCATTGCTAGAATGATACTGCTATAAATAGACTTATCAAAAATAGTAAATTGCTATAAATAGCAAGTTTTCAAAGCTTCATCTGAACATCAACTGAGCAATAATCATGACTTACTATAAATAGTAAGTGTTTCCAAATGCCTTCTAAGTACAAACCGAGAAGCCAACATGAATTACTATAAATATTAAGTGTTTAGAAAGGTTGTTAGATGGAGATGCATGTTACACCATTCTAAAGCTTTTTGAAAACCTAAAAAACCCCAGAAACCTTTCTTGCATGCAAAGTACCTACCAGAATTGCATGCCATATTCTTAACATGTATGTTAACTCATCGTGAAGCTCTCCAAAAACCTAGAAAGCTCCACTCGACATGCATCAAAAACTCTCGTATGCAAGCCCTTAAAATTGCATCTAAAACCTCCTATAAAATAGGAAACCCCAATTTCCAATTTTATTTAGCTCGCGAGTTTCCAAAAATAGGCTAAATCAAACTGAAGAGCATAGGGATAAATCAGGGCCAATATAGTTCGCCCTTCCCAAAATTTCTTATCCTCAAACAATGCCACCACACTTCGAAAAAAGAGTTTGATCCTTACTATTCCAAGTAGGATCCCAAGGTCCCAAATCCATCCCTGTAAGACCCACCATGTTGATGTTGAAGCACACTAATCACATAAACATATCTAATATTCCTAGATTGATCTAATCTTCCTTGTAACCCTAAAGAGTCTCCATATCTGAGATCCAAATTGATAGGCCTAGAAGAAATAAAATCAAAATCTTGTAGCATCTCATGTCCTGAAAACTTTGATGTGTTAAGATTTGCAAAGCCAATGTCAAACACATTCCCGAGCATTAAGAAGAAAATACTACTCAAATCATAAACATGCTCCTCAACATAACTCCTCGTAATATCAAATTGAGTCACAACAAAATATGCAACTCTTCCAAAACTTCTTGCAAAGAGAAGGAAACTCCTTGCAAAAGAGCCTCTACCACATCCTCAAAATTCTATGAAGATTTATAACATTTTCCTTCTTTGAAAAAAACTAATATAAATGAGAAGACTCCAAGAAAATATTACAAATTTCACCTCATGAGTCTCCAAGTGGTGAACCAAATCAGTTATTAACTTGTTCCCCAAACATTGGTATAGGAGAAAATGTAGAGAAGACCATTGATTAACGTTGGAGAACATCCCATACACGGATTTTGGCTGCAATGAATCATTCCCTTTCTCATTTGAGGCTCAAAATCAGTCCTAATAGTAGACTAGAAGGTCTAAAAATAAATAAACGAATCAACTAACAGGTCTGATTTAATCATCTTGAGATCTGATTTATGGAAAATCAGCATCCAAGGAGATAAACAATTGCCACATAATTGAAAATCAGCATCCAAAATATCACATTTGCTCATATCCACAGCTGAAAACAATCTCTCTGAAGGTTTCATCATAGAAAAGAACCATTCTTTGCTCCAATTTCCTCTCCAAACCTCCAATTGATGAGAAAAAATAATCATCAAATGGTTGATAAAGAAGGTAACAAAACCCATAGAACTAAACATTTGTTGCTTATCACTCCAACATACCTTCTTTCCACACATAATGATCTTCATCAAAACATGTTGAAAATCCCATACTTGGATAATAAACCCTCTAAATTTTCCAATACACCGGAAAAAATTCTCTTTATGCTTCCAAATGTTAGATAGAGCCAAAAATGATCCCTAGCTAGAATATGGTGTCCTCTTTAGTGTTCCATGGAAGCCACATCATGAATTCTTTAGGAAAAGGAGTACATGGAACAAATAATGTCTTCAAATCCCATCCTAACAAGAGATTGGAGTGAATTGAATTAACAATCAACTTGAAAGATAGATTATTGAACATATAAACTCCTTGAATTGCAACAATTACCTTCTTAACAAATTCAAAGGCATAATCTCATTTGTTAATCCAACATAGACAAGCTGATTTTATAATCTCCAAGGAGTCTTTGATGAATTATTAATTAAAGAGAATGACTCCATCTCTAACTCCTCCTTGTCTCTCTTTAATCAAACTATGTGGGCAGTCAACTTTGAATATGAGTAGCAACTCATCTTTAATGTATATCAAGAATTGACCTTCCAACTTATAAGCATGCAAGGATGGTGAACTATTCGTAGGCTGCATATCAAAATCAGAACTTTGTTTCCTGTCTTTGTTGCCATCATAAATGCTCCAAAAATCTTGTCTTTCACCACCTGTCAACTGAAAATGAAGAGGATCATATTGTTAGAGTAAAGGTTTTAACTTAATTATGTTGATTAAGTTACCTTTATTCCCTTAAGATTTCACTTTAGTTTGCATAAAGTGACATTTAATAATTATATTAATTATTAAATGTTTTCCTATTAGGGCTTCTATTAGGGTTTTTCCTATTAGGGTTTCTATAGGGTTTGCATGATCTCCTTCTATAAGGATTGATCCCATTGTATTTCATATCAATTCAGTCTCTCATTCTCTCTGATATATACATTTTCAGTTTTCAGAGAACCCTTGCTTGTTTGTCTCCATCTCTTCTTTTGTGACAGGTTATTTGCATGCAAGTGATCTTCGGGGTTTGTGGTGTTGTATTTTCTCAACTCCTACATGGTATCAGAGCTCTTATGAAGTTGTATTTTCTCAACTTCTACATGGTATCAAAGCTCCAGACCTCCTGCTTCTTGTTCTTGTTTTGAAGATTTTTGGAGCTTCAAGGGTTTGGGGTTTGTTTTTTTGATCCAAGGCATACCTGCAATTTCAAAGCATTTTCAGCTCAAATAGACCTTTCCATTGTGTCCGCAGTGGTCCAAAACCCCTAAATCGACTATTCATTCGTCCATTTTGGACAAAGTCAATTTTTGGGGGAAATTTTTTTTGCTGGTATGGCTATCCATCCATCCGTCTGCGCGCAGTTCGAAAAAATACTGGTAAAAAAAAAACTTTTTCTAGAATTTATTTTTGTTTGAAAATTTTTTTTAGAAAAAAATAATTTGTAATGTTTTTTTGATTTTTTTTATCAAAAAAAATCAAATTAAAAAAAGGCCAAAAGTTTTTTTCAGCCTTTTAAAGGCTTGCTAAGGCCTAGGGGGTACTTGTGCAAGGTCGTACCTACATAGACCTGCGTAGGGTTGTACCTGTGCAATGTCCCACGCCCTAATGGGGTGCGGTGGGGGTGGGCCCATGTGCCTCCCCCACCAATTTTTTTTTTTTTCAAAATAATTCCTTCTATTTATTTTATTGTTTTTTATTATTTAAAAAAACAATTTTTCATGTATATGCCCTATCACACTTTTACAGTGACAGCCATTTTTCCATCAAATTTAAGCTAGGAGTTTCGTTACGACGGCAGTATGACCGTCAAATTTATTCCAGCACTGGCTTTTTTCATCTTTCGAGCTGTTTTCTTCCAAAGGTCATAACTTGGGTACACAATATCATTTTTTGGCAAACAAGATATTGTCAGAAAGCTGGTTTCTTCATCTTTCCAGTGGTGTGGGTCTCATCACTTCATTCTTCTGTTGGTACATTCTACAGTCAATTTTTTGTATGTTCTTCATGTATTTCCAGCTTTGTCCTTTTTGGACAGTTTGAGCATCATTTGTAAGCAATATCTTTTATGTAAACGCACTGAGATAAAGTGCCACACTATTGTATATGCATTTTTTGGGGATTCTGCACATAAGGTTGTGCCATATTTTGTACTTGCACTATTATTATAAAGTGCCATGAGGGGTTGTATAGTTTTCCTTTGTTTTGTCATCACATCTTTGTCCGGTGAGTGTCCCTCCACGATGACAGTGAATCCATATGATTCCAGCCTCATGCATGTGTGTTTTATTTTGCACACCACTTTTTTCAATTGCAGGTTTTTTCTTGTGCACTTTTAGATGTTGTTTCTTCTTCCTCATGCACTACAGGGTGTTTCACATCATTTCAGTGGATTTGTCAGGCTCTCCCAGTTCAGCATTATGGGGGGGTATTATACTGTTCATGCTTATGCTTCCTTGGTTTTTCCTTGGAAGGAATCTTCCATTCTCAGTTGATTAGTGTTTCATACTATTGGTTCTTGTGCCATCTGTATCTTCGTTCCAGGTATTTTCCTTTGTTTTCCATCTGATTTGAGTAGTGTCATATGGGCACTTTTGCAGATTGTTGTCTTCTTGATCCTGATCATCCTATCTTCAGTGGAGGTTCTTCAGCACCATAGTAGTCATCTTTCGACAGTTGTTTGCAGCTTCTTTTGCTTCAGTGATGTTCTTCTTGGCTTTCTACATCTCTTTTTGAAGTAGAGCTTTTTCCCATGAGGTTTTCTCTATTTCTCCACTTTACAGAGATTTGGTTGTATTTGGGTACCTGATCTGGCCTAGATGCCAGTACCCATGTTTTCCTTCTTGCATTGTAGTTACCTTTGCTTTCTTGCATTTGTTTGTAGCTGCACTTTTTCTCATCTTAAGGGGGGGTGTTAGAGTAAAGGTTTTAACTTAATTATGTTGATTAAGTTACCTTTATTCCTTTCTTAAGATTTCACTTTAATTTGCATAAAGTGACATTTAATAATTATATTAATTATTAAATGTTTTCCTATTAGGGCTTCTATTAGGGTTTTTCCTATTAGGGTTTTTCTAGGGTTTGCATGATCTCCTTTTATAAGGATTGATCCCATTGTATTTCATATCAATTCATTCTCTCATTCTCTCTGATATATACATTTTCAATTTTCAGAGAACCCTTGCTTGTCTGTCTCCATCTCTTCTTTTCTGACAGGTTATTTGCATGTAGGTGATCTTCGGGGTTTGTGGTGTTGTATTTTCTCAACTCCTACACATATTTTACCAATTCTTCAAAGTTTGGCTTACAATCAGCCTCATGAATTGGAAAATCAAATTTGAGATCCTCTTTAAATTTTTCATCAGCAAGGGACCTTTGATCTTCTAAACCTGCTTCCACCTCACTGATACTTTGATCATATGTTTTAGTAGACCCCAACTTAATCAATGAGTCATTATGGGGCTTTTCCATGCAAAAAAAAATTTCAAACACATTTTCCCCTTCCATGACCATCTCATAGCTTGTGTTAAAATCAAAATTCTATACTTTATTAGGTTCAAAGGGAAATTTATCCCACACAAGTTCTTTACCAACATTAGGCACCTTCACACCCAGATCCCAAATGCTGAAGGGCTGATTATTTTGGTCAAAAGGAAAATTCCCTTCATACTTCTCTTGGAGTGGTGACTCTTTGAATGAGACACCTCCCAACTCACCAAAACTGATATCTTCACAAATATATTTTCCCAAGAGCTTATTTTGATGATCAAAAAATTTAAAACCATGACTACCGATGTCATCTTCACTAAAATGAAGTAAAGGATCATCATTGCTAGCTATTTTGAAGACTCTATCCTACTTGTCTTTAATAAGCCCTTCATGTGAAGGTATATTACTAATCTCTTCATTAGTGGTCAAAATAATACCAAGGAGATCTTCTTGAGGAGCTACCATAGAATCATTGAGAAACATCTTTTTATTTCTAGCTTCTATATTAAATCCCACTTTATTTATCTGCTCTATCTTCTTCAAGTGTGGCTTCAATTTTCCCTCACACTGATTGAACAAATCTTTGATCAACATACTAGCAGTAGAGGAATTATTTCCTTCTTGTTCATGAATGTTTAGTAGAAAAGATAGTATGGATTTTGGAATTTCATCCATCTCATTGATAGTTAAAACTAAAATATTTCTCATTGCTGCAACTACAACCTCTTCTTGTTCACTCCAAGTTGAAATGAAGAGGTAATGGATCAAATAATATATTCGATCTTGCATACCCCATTCAACTAACAACTTACTTGATTTGAGTTCTAAAAAGATCTTCAATATAGTAGCTCTTCTGGAATACTGATTGCTATCAGTTTCATCGAGATCTTGAAATATTTCTATGAACATATGAAGAAATCTTTTCATAGTTTTATCATCATAGGGAACCAAGGGTGCCTATATTCTCATCACTTCGCTATGAAGTAACAAGAATATTGATCTCTTCATCCAGATGCCTCAACCAATAAGGACATTTTAGGAAAGTCACTGCCAGTGTCAATGTTGTTTTATTTATCCTTGGAGGCGACTGCTTCACCTAGCTCAAACATTGTTCCAATGTAAGAAGTATTATCACTTCTTCTTCCCTTGTTTGACATTCATTAATTAGCCTTGTGCCCGCAATGTATAATAATTTTGCCAAATATTTCTCTTCATCTGAAGCCATAACTTAAATTGGCAAGAAATTTTTTCTTAAAACCTTTGAAAATGGGCCAATTTCATAAACTTGTGGAGGTTGAAACTAAAATTTGTTCTTCCCTTTGATGTAGTATCAGTTTTCTTTGACTCTCATTTGGTACCTAAAGCTTTGAACACATAGGATGACAAGAAAAATGGGATCTAATACCATTGAAATGTTCCCCCTTAATTTTTTTGAATTTTGAACACAATAAACTAGCACGAAACCACTGATTAGTGTTAGCTCCAAATCAAAACCAGCTTGTAAATAACCCTCACCAAGAATGTTCACCAAGATCCTAGTGTGGGTGAGGTGATAACATATATTTTGGGGATTGTTAGAAACAAAACTAAATTGAAAGTACATTCATCTGCTAATAGTAGGCATCCACAAGGTAGTGGGGATACTCCACTTATTCAATAGGAAAGGTTATTACAAATTGAAAGGCGACAAGCGAGCCATGAATCCTCACTTCCACTTATTCAATGCGGGGAATATATTCCACACTACCACTTATTTTTTGTGGAGGGAGATAACAAGAATGAAGGATAAGAATTATTAACCTCAACCACTTATTCATGGGAGTGTATAAAAAATATAATTTGCAGTAGTAAATAAAAAACTGTTAGTACTACTAACTAGCTTCACAAATAACAAGTTTCAACTGCAAAAAATTACTAGAAAGAAGGCTAAATATAAACAATTATTAAGGACACTATCCTTAAATCTATACTGAGAACTATCCACACTCTTGAATGAAGCATGTGGTCCTAAGAAAAATTTCTAGGTAGTCATAGTTTTAGGCTTGAAGAAAGATGTGTTTGCTATGATTCCCCTTAGTCAGGTTTGCTAAGCTACCCCTCAACCAGATTTTGGATTCAATCCAACAACATAACTGTACAAATAATATTTAGGCCTATGAAATAATGAGCAAGGCTTCAACATATAAGCTCCATGGGCAACTGAATCAAATTGTAACCACCACAAAAGAAAAATATTCAATATCCCCCAGGGACGCCCATCTCCAAAAATACACTTTTTAAAACTATTTAAAATTCTTAATGTTCTTCTCCAAGTCATCCCACCTTGAGGCAATATTTAAACTTTAATAAAACATTAAAAATCATTAATGAGGCATCCATCTCATGGCCCCATTTTTAAAACAGCTTGAAGTCGTTGCCTAGGCACAGGGGTACAAACTCAAATTATAAAATTGACTAAGTGTTGAGACTCAGTCCAAAGGAGAGATAGAAGTTAGAGCCAAAACCAACACTCACACTGATTTTCTACCAGAAATAGAATGATGACCTAACATGAGCCAAGCTGGAGATTGTGCCACTCTCATAAATAGACTTACTAAAAATAACAAATTCCAAAAATAGTAAGTTTACTTCAAGCTCAACAGAAAGCCAAACAGATCAACCACACAGCCCAAAATAGAAATGTGAACTTCAAATGATTGAACTGCTGCTAGAAAGATATTGCTATAAATAGACTTACCAAAAATAGCAAGCTCCTATAAATAGTAAGTTTGCAAAGCTTCATCCGAACATGAACTTAGCAGTAATCATGACTTATTATAAATAGAAAGTGTTTCCAAATGTCTTTTAAGAACAAACCGAGAAGCCAACATGACTTACTATAAATATTAAGTGTTTGGAAAGGTTGTCAAATGGAGATGCATGTTACACCATTCTAAAGCTCTCTAAAAACCCAAAAAAACCCAGAAACCTTTCTTGCATGCAAAGCACCTGCCAAAATTGCATGTCATATTCTTAACATGCATGTTACATCATCTTGAAGCTCTCCAATAACCAAGAAAAGTCCACCAGACATGCATAAAAAACTCTCACATGCAATCCCTCAAAACTACATCTGAAACCTCCTATAAAATAGGAAACCCTGATTTCCAATTCTTCTTAGCCTATGATTTTTTATAAATAGGCTAAATCCAATTAAAGAGCATAGGGCTAAATCAGGGACATTACAATAGTCCACATGGGTAGCATAGTTAGCTTGAGTCTTGGGTTTTCTCCTCAAGGTCTTGGGTTCGACTTTGAGGCTTGGGTTTTCCCAATGCACATGGCTTGTGGATGGTTGTGTGCATCCCCAATGGACTAGTCTCACCCTAGCTTGCCCATTCCCGAATCCAACTTGGAAAAATTTAAGACCAAGGCAAGGCAGGTTGGGCCCTGGGCAAAAAGCAACACATCAAGATAACAACCTAAATCATAGATAAAAGATTTTTTATGTATCCATTTTTTTTACAAAATAGATAACTTTCCTAGTTAAAAATTCACCTAGGCATAATATTTGATCAAAATCTTTAGTGCATATTCAACACCATAAAAATAGTATTGGTTTATATTTTAGACTAGATAACACTCAAACATTCCTACACATTATAGGTAATTCATTAACCTAGCTACTATCTTCACACTAGGGAAGGAATGTTAGTGCATACAAAGGTGCACCATGGTCTCATCATTTTTCCTAATCTACTACCACCTTTGGTGACCAACAAGCATCCCATTCAACTTGTCATCACTAGAAAGGGCATAAATATAACAACTTACACAATACCTAAGGCCATTTTACATTGGCACACCACGATGAGTCACACATGTTGGAAATTAATCCCAAATACCCCAAGCATTAATTCCTCTTCCGGTTATGTGCAAGATCATCATGGAAAAATAGGCCCTTAAGTGGTGATGAAAATTAAAAAAATAAAAGTTAGGAAACTTGACGTAAAAATTTGAATAAGTTATCTATATTATTTCAAAAATATGTAAATATAAAATCTGTAGCAAATTGAATGTAGTTTCTAAACTACTAGGTTTATTTAAATATATATATATATATATATATATATTTGGTGAAATTTTTAAATTTCAATGTAGTAGTACTTAAATTTCAGGGAAAAAATAAGAAGTAGGTGTTTGTCTAACCACCGTAACCACAATAAAATGATAATATTTTTTGTAAGATTTTAGATATAAGTAGAGGACTCATGTCTCAATGTGATGCATATTTTTTTGTAATTTTTTCTAGGTCAATAATTAATTATGATTTTATATTACAACTTTTAAAAAATATAAAAAATCATATGTCTGACCACCTTAACTTGGTCATAACTTCATGATTTTTTTTTTTTTTAATCTTATAGTATGTGAAGCATAGAATGTGACACATGGTTCAAATTTAAAAAATGTGACACATGTTTCAGATTTAGAAAATGTGACACCGTTTGAAAGATATATATGTTTTTCAATCAGCCTATCAATCATGACTTTAGTCATAATTAAAATAGAAAATGAATAATAATAATTTATTAAATTCAAAATAAAGAATAATGTATATTGGTGGAAAGCTGAGAATCTCCTTTAAAAACACTTTTTTATTTCATCAATTTTGGGTAAAAAAAAGTCGTCAGCCACATGGGCCATCATATCACTTACATATTGCCACTTTTTGGCTCATCATGATCCTACACATACCCTTCCTTCACATGGTATTAGAGCCTAAGGTTATTAGAGCTGAAGATTTTCAAGAAGCATAAGTTTAACCAACATAAACTTTCACAGTCAACAATGGCAGCTCCAAGCAAAAGCTTGAAAAATCCATCGATTCCTTAGTTGAATGGAAAGAACTATGATTACTAGTCAATCATAATAAAGACATTATTCTATTCTCAAGACATTTGGGAGCTTGTTGAAAATGGTTACCTAGAACTAGTAGATGTAGTAGCATACAATGTACTAACTCAAGTAGAGAAGGATTTACTAAGGGATAACAAAAAGAAGGATTCCAAAGCTCTCTTTTATATTTTCCAAGAAATGCATGAGAGCATCTTTCCAAGAGTTGCAAAAGCTACCAAATCAAAGAAAGGATGGGACATTCTGAAAACAACAAAATTGTGTATGGTGGGAAGAGACTTTGAATCAATATTCATGTAGGAGTCTAAATCAGTAGATTCATTATTTACACAAATTATTGGATTTGTTAATCAAATCAGCTCTCATGGTGAGACACTTGAAGAAAGAAGAGGGTAAAATCAAAAAGTTGTGTCACGCTTTATAAAGGAAATGGGAAAAGTTGATCGAACTTTAAAACTTGAATCACTAAAAAGTCGCATATATGTTTTGAAATTTGGAATGATGTAAACTAGTAAAATATTCTTTTTTTAGTATATTTTATGTTTGTATTTTTAAAGAAAATATTAAAAAATCACTTTAAACTAGTTTTTAATAAATTAACACTATAATTTAGTTGTTGATAAAATGTTGAAAAATTAAGTTGCATGAGACATCAAACTTTTTTTAGTAAATTTTAATTTTATTCTTTCAAAATTTTTGTGTGTATTTATAACTTGAAACTTTAGTGCATGGATGTATTTTTTCCAATTTTGATAAATATATATTTTAAAATAAATATTAAAATGTGCATGAATCAAAAAATAGTTGTTTCCATTAGACGTCAACTTTCATATTAAATATTTATCTAAAATGGAAAAAAAATATACCATCTTGAAAAAAAATTCTTTTATCTAGAGTATCATTTAAAAAAAATAAAATTAAATAAGTTTTTGTATTTTTACTTGGCATGGTAATCAACCTAATATTTTGTGTGATAACTTACTTTTAGTAAAAATTAAAAATAAAATATAAATAATAATTAAAATATGAAAATAAATATATTTCTCAAAACTACACTTATGGATCTACAAAAGAATATTTATTTATTATAAAAAAATGTTATTGGGACTTCAATTTTTTCAAATAATTTTATTTTTTGGTAAATTGGAGTCAAAGTGGTGCTCCATATATTTTTAGCCAACAATTTTAGTTGAAAAAGTTGTAGAAGTATTTAATTTATCTAGAATGAATCTTACTAGATCATATGTTTGACCAAAATTGATTTTAGCTAGAAATACTTAAACTTAGTTGTGCTGATAAGTTGGTTGAAAGTGTGACACAACTTTGTGCTTTCACCCAAGAGTGGTTGAAAAGATTTTAAGAAGTCTACGTAAAGGGTTTGAGTGCATTGTTATGGCCATAGAAGAAACAAAGGATCTCTCACATTTTTTAGTGGATGAATTACATGCATCTCTCATTTCACATGAGAATAGGTTGAGCAAGATAAAAAATTCATCTTTGGGTCTTTCTTTCAAACACAAGCTTCAACCAGCCATGGTAGAGGTAGAGGAAGATCAAGTTCAAGAGGAAGAGGAAGAAAATCATATAGAGGTGGAAGAATTAGCCTAGGGAAAACTTTAGTGGTGAATCTTTGCAATTGATGAATAATTGAAATCGAGACCTCTACAAATGGTGAATAATACAAGCTAAAAAGGATGTTGAATCTCCAGGTTTTTACAAAAAAATAATTTTGTCTTGATTAATTTGCCTATCCATTATATTTTAAACAAGGTGTCATTAGAACTAATTCGCCAGTAGTTTATACTATAATTATAAATATTAATTATATTCATCAATAATATTATATTCCTACCATTAAGTTTTGGGCAATATTACCACTAATAATAATTTTAAGGATATTTTAGCCTTGAATAGGGCTTTTATTTATTGTCATCAAAACATTGATTATCCTTTCAATCAGATGGTTGTAGGTTGATTTTGCAACCTATATGGACATGATTTTTAAAAGGTTTGTTGAGGCCCAAACTTTTTTTTTGGGCCACAGGATTAGATTTAATTGTGTGACCTAAAACAAATTCTAGGCCTCAACAATCCTTTTAAAAAGCATGTGCATATAGGTCATGGAATCAACCTACAACCATCTGATTAAAAAGATGATCAACGGTAACATTTTCACTATTCGTTTAGTATTCTTTTTAAAGTGATATTTAAAAAAATACTTAATCCGTGTGTGATTCAATGCAAAAAAACAAAAAAAAAAAAAAAAAAAATAATAAATATGGGGGACCTGTGTTGACCAACTATGCAAATTTTTAATGGAGAGATTCACCATTGTAATTAATATTTTTAGTGATTATTCACTAGGATTCACCACTATGATTATTGTTTTTACCAATTATATTAAGATTTGCCAGGATTTTACAAATTTTCTAATAATCTGCATAGATTTTCCAAAAAAAATTAAAAATTTAAATATAAGGAAAGATTCATTGGGATTTTACACCTTCACTAAGGGTGGTTTCTTAAAGTTATCCCTGAATCAGCCCATCAAACTGAAGTGGAAGAGCTAGTAGCCAAATTTCAAATCAAAATCAACCCCAAGGCCGAATGTATGATAAATCACAAGTTCAATGTCATTATTGTAAAAAATATGGGCATTACTCAAATGAATGTAGAAAAAAACAATATGCCTCCAGGAAAAAAAATGAAAACTATACAAAAGAAAACCAAAAACAAGGAAATATATTTGTATCTTGTAATTTTGCAGAAGAAAATCAAAATGATGTGTGGTTTCTAGATTCAAGATGCAACAATCACATGATAGGGAACATAGAAATTTTTTCTAGTTTAGATGAGAATGTAAAATCAAATGTCACATTGGGAAATGACAACAAAGTTTTAGTTATGTGGAAAGCAAACATCAACATTATATCCAAGAAGGGGGAGAATTTTTTTATATCTGATGTATATTTTTCTCTGGTTTAAAAAATAATTTGATGAGCATTGGAGGGTATGTGCAAGATCATGATGGACCAAAAAGTGGCAATATGTAAGTGATATGATGGCCCATGTGGCTAATGAATTTTTTTAACCCAAAATTGATGAAATAAAAAGGGTTTTTAAAGGATATTATCATCTTTCCACCAATATAAATTATGCTTTACTTTGAATTTAATAAATAATTATTATTCATTTCTATTTGAATTATGACTAAAGTCCTAATTGATAGGCTGATTGAGAAATATCTATAGCTTTCAAATGGTATCTCATTTTTTGAATCCAAGACATGCATCACATTCTATGCCTCACATACTATAGGAATCAAATAATAAAAATTGAATTTCATGAAGTTTTGACCAAGTTAAGGTGGTCAGACATACGAGTTTTTATATTTTTTAAAAGTTGTAATAAAAAAATCATAATTAATTATTTACTTGGAAAAAAATTACAAAAAATAATGCATCACATCGAGAAATGAGTCCTCTACTTATATATAAAATCTTATAAAAAATATTATCATTTTATTGTGTTTAGGGTGGTCAGACAAACAACTACTTTTTTTTTCCTTGAAATTTAAGTACTATTGTATTGAAATTTAAAATTTTCACCAAATAGCTTTAAAAAAAAATAAACCTAGTAGTTTAAAAACAACATTTAGTTTTCTATAGATTCTATTCTTAAATATTTTTGAAATAAAATAGAAATTTTATTCAATATTTTATGTCAAGTTGCCTAACTATGATTTTCTGAATTTTCATCGACACTTAAGGGCCTCTTTTTTCCATGATGATCCTACACATACCCTGGATGACTCATTTAAAAAAGATATAGAGTATTCTTCAAAAATAGAGAATGGGCAATCTAAGATGAATATCCAATCTATCATCTTATTGCAAAAGTGGAAATGACAAACAATATAGTGTTTCTCCTAAGGATACAACTAGATTTGAATGTAGAATTTGCTCAAGAATAGCCACTTGTGGATGAAAGAAAAGGTGCAATAGTCACAAAAACAGTCTTTCAATCATAAATTAAAGATGAAAATTGGTTATGACATCTACATTTATGAAACCTAAGCTTTGGAGGTATAAACCTATTGCATAAGAAAAACATGGTAAGGGGATTGCCACTCATAGCTCGAAACCAACAAGAGTACATGTGAAGTCTTCATTTTAGGAAAACAAAATAGATAATCATTTCCAACAAGAAAGTCAATAAGGGAAAAAGTACAATTAGAAATTGTCCATTCAGATTTTTGTGGTCCTATGCAAACATCTTAAATTGGAGGAAGATATTATTTAATGACATTCATTGATGATTACATGGGAAAAATATGGATCTACTTCCTAAGGCATAAGGATAAAGCATTTAAGTTCTTTCACCAATTTAAGGCTCTTGTTGAGAAGTAAAGTGGGCACTACATCAAAGCATTGAGAAGAAATAAAGGTGGTGAGTACATCTCAAATGACTTCCTAAGGTTATGCAAAGATCTCGAAATTCACAAGCAATTCACTACTAGGTGTTTCAATGTGTGCACCCTTTATTTTCTTGTGTTGTGTAGCCCAACGCTCAAGTTTGTGACATGGCTTAATCACCTCTCATGGATTCACTAACTGTGGTGGTTTTACTAGGCATTAATAAGTAGGTAAAATCACAAAGCTGTGTCACACTTTATAAAGGAAACAACCAACACCGATCCAACTTTTAAACTTGAATCACTAAAAAGTGGCGTATATGTTTTGAATTTTGTAGTGATGTAAACTAGTAAAATATGTATTTTTTAGTATATTTTATGTTTGTATTTGTTAAAAAAAATATTTTAAACTAGTTTTCAATAAATTAACACTATAATTTAGTTGTTGATAAAATGCTGAAAAAATGAAGTTGCATGAGACGTCAAACTTTTTATAGTAATTTTTTTTTTTCTTTCATATTTTTTGTGTGTATTTATAACTTGAAACTTTAGTTCATGGATATATTTTTTTCCGATTTTGATAAATATATATTTTTATATAAATATTAAAATGTGCGTGAATCCAATAATAGTTGTTTCCATGGGACACCAACTTTCATATTTAATATTTATATAAAATGGAAAATAATTATACCATTTTGAAATAGATTCTTTTATCTAATACATCATATTTTTTTTCAGGTTTTTTAATAATTTTTAGTATTTTTCCTTGGCATGGTAATCAACCTATTATTTTGTGTTGATAACCTAATTTTAGTAAAAATAAAAAATAAAATATAAATAATAATTAAAATATTAAAATAAAAATATTTTTGAAAACTACACTTATGGATCTACAAAAGGGTATTTTTTATATTTAAAAAAATGTTATTTACATTAGTAGGAGTTATTGAAACTTCAGGTTTTTCAAATAATTTTATTTTTTTGGTAAATTGGACTCAAAGTGGTGCTCCATATATTTTTAGCCAACAATTTTAGTTGAAAAAGTTGTGGAAGTATTTAACTTAGCCAGAATGAATCTTACTAGATCATATGTTTGACAAAAAAATATTTTTTTGTTAGAAATACTTAAATTTAGTTGTGTTGATAAGTTGGCTGAAAGTGTGACATAGCTTTATGCTTTTACCCAACTTGTCAATCTTTTGGTATAATGGCAACCGTTTGTGTAACAACTAGTATCAGAGCTTGGGTCACAGGTTCAAACCCCTCGCTTGCACTAGGGGGATTGTTGCAAAGTGTGTTCCCTTTGTCTCATTCTATTGTGTAGCATAGGGCTTGAGTTTGTGACATGTTTAACCACCTCTCATGGATTCATTAACTCTAGAAGTTGTATCAGTCATTAATAGCTTGATATTTTGGTGCAACGACAACTGTCTATACAACACTAGGTACACACCTCAACAAAATGGTGTAGTTGAAAGGAAAAATAAAACAATCATGGAAATGGCTAGGAGTATGCTAAAGGAAAAGCATTTATCAAATGAATATTGGGCTGAAGCTGGAGCATGTGCAATCTATATAATGAATATTTGTCCAACCAAAAGTTTAAATAATATGATTCTAGAAGAAGCATGGAGTGCAAGAAAACATAATGTTGCTAATATGAGAGTATTTGGATTTGTGGTATATACACATGTCTCATATGAATTCAGAAAGAAATTGGATAGAAAAGGAGAAAAATGCATATTTGCGGGATATAGTGAAGAATCAGAGGCCTACAAGCTATACAATCCAATAACCAAAATGGTAATAGTTAGTAGAGATGTGCAGTTCAGAGAAGAGGAAGCATGGGATGGTAGATTGGAGAAAATAATGAATGTAACAACAAGCGTACCACAAGAAGATAGAGAAGAAATAATACCAATAGGTATCCCTTCTATGATGACTCCTCCCACTCCCATTCAAGCTCAACAAAGTGGTACTCAATTGACACCTTCAACAAGCACAAGGACAACCCCATGCATTCAAACCAACACTCCTTTAAGTGGATAGAAAAGACCATCAACAATAGGTACTCTTGGTGCAAGCCCATCATGTTCGCATTCTACAAGTTCAAAATAGAGTGACATGTCAAATCCAACCTCAAGAAAAGCTTGAGAATTAAATTTTTTAGAAGTATGAGAGATATTTATGAGAAAAATGAAGGTGAGAATTGTGCAAGTCTAAATTCTCTTTTTTCTTTATATTCATATGTTGACAATCTTAAATTCATTTTCAAGTTGTAATTAAAGATGAAAATGGGTAAATTTGATGGATGAGGAAATAGATGCTATTGAAAAGAATAATACATGGGAATTAGTGAGCCTTCCATAAGGAAAATATTTCATAGTTTTAAAGTGGGTCTATAAGACCAAAAATAATATAGAAGGAAAGATTGAAAGGCATAAAGCAAGATTGGTTGTTAAGGGATATAAATAAAAACCCAAAAGAGACTATGATGAAACATATGCTCCTATTGCTAAAATGGATTCATGAGAAAAATCTTAGCAATAACAACCCAAAACCAATGGAAGGTGTTGGTGGTTTTTCTAGTGCACTTAAGGGAATTTCCAAGGAGTAGCCATTTCCTATAATCAAAATTCTTAAAAATGACTGGCCAACTAACAAGATCTATTCATAGAAAGAGATCTTGTACACTTTAGGCTATGTCGGACCTAGGAGGGTGTTCCTATTAGTGTTCATTGATAAAGTATGCTATAGAACACATCATATTCATAGATCATTTTAACTAAAAAGTAATTATGCAAAGCTCACCGAAGAATTGGCTTGTTTCTAGTGAACCTGCTACCATTCCAATAAAATGTTACCCCACATGATATTCAAAAGAGGATTTAAGTAAATATTTAATAACTATTAAATGAATTCAAACTTTGACTCCAAGTTGGTTACCCTTCAACAACTCAATTAACCCATTAGGTGAATCTTTTAAAGAAATAGACTAGTGTCTTATTGAATTGGGCAATGGATTCACACATACAATAATCAATAATATATAGGTGACTTCAAATCATAATAGAATGGACTACCCATATAAAAAAAATTCATTAAGGAGCTCACACTTTTTAATACACAACTGCTTATCAAATCCACTGTAAATAATTGTAAACCTATGACTCCATTTGAGCATTTAACCAATTACTTGAATCAAAGTAGAAAATAGAGAAATACATTTGAAACAATGTTCAAAAGAAAATGAAACTATTATTAACAATTTCATTCAAGATTCATTGAAATCCACACGAGGAGAGAAAATACATCAGAATTATCTTTTATTTATATTCATAAGTCAAGTCTGCATAAAAATTTAAGATAGCATGTATATGTTCCTCTAGAAAACTCAAAACAGACTAGCTATTCTATTTCTAAAATCCTTGTACACCTAACCCAGACCTGACCAAAAAAAATCTCCATCCCCATTTGTGAGCCTTGAATTCCCTTTTATAAGTCAAGGAAGCAACAAGCTTCGGGCTCCAAATGCAATTTCACCACAGATTTTCATTTCAATAAAAAATTTCATCAGCATTTCAAAATTTCGTATGTGCTGAATTTGCGAGGAAATGGTGCAACATGGGAAAAATCAAGGTGTAACCGCCATAAAAAAAAGGGAGCAAAAAAGGCCGCCAAAAATCTCCCTATCACCATCCGCACCGTAACGAACCAAGTATCCACAACTCCATGAAGGAACACGGTCAATGCAAAAATGTGCCATGTGCACAAAAAATAGGATCCCTAGTAACAACAAACTTTATCAACACAAGTTTAACCAAATAAACACCACAACCCTTCATTTACCAGCCACATTACCCCTCTAGTGTTCAAAACATGATACACACGCCCACTCCGAGTCATCACAATACGAGGAGAAGAAACCTTGATTTCTTCCTCCTTTTCCTTGTGCAACACAGTACCAGTCCGTCCGCTTGGAGTTCTGACTGCCAATGGTGAAACAAACATAACTTCCTAACCAGGGAGTAGACCCTAACATAGGAGTTTGAGGTACCAAGAATAATCAGATTCAGTCTTAGATTCATCATCCAAAGTGCTACATGAAAGATTGATAGGTGAGTGTTGGCATCCATAGGAGCCACTTCCATATCTCACTTTCTTCTCAATTCTTGTAGCAGACGACATTGGCTGCTTGCCCTTGTCGTCAACCTTCTCTACATCAACATTTTGGAATTGCAATCTCTGGCTGCACCTGGTAGGCACAATCTAGGATCTACCAGCATTTGTGTCCATCCTTACTATTGATTCATGTTGAGGAACACTCGAACCATGCCTCTACGAGTGCAATCGGGTGGTCCTCCTAGCTGGCTCACTCATTTTGATGATCGAAGAAAACAATATACTTGACCTCTGCTTGTGAAATAATTTGAAGAGCTTATAGTTGAATTTTTATAATGAAAATAGCAGCATATCACCTCCATTTATTGAATAAAGTGATAATATCAATCACCAATGTTTAATCAAAACACACGTGGAGAGATCAATTCATGGTATGCGTACACCACCATTTAATTCCCCACTTGCATGGAAATTTGTAGCCCACTCCCATGATTACCATCACTTGCATCTCCACATGAGTTAAGATCAACTCAATTATTCTCCAGGATGTTAGTCATTAATGCAAGCTCGCTACATAGGGTAAAATGACCATCACATGTTATTCACCAATTTTGAATACTCTTCATTGATCTTTTACCTTGGTGGATGATCCAACAGCTAGTCTTTGTTTGACCACTTTTGATTTCAAGCGGTGCTTCACTGAGATGTCCATGACCAACAATATTCATGCATTTCAGATGAAATCCTCATAGTATGGGGCCCCACGGGCTAGGCAAGTGAGGACAGATGTTGAGATCTTGCTAATCTCGCTAGTCTTGACCATCTTTCATTTCCACCCAATGAGAAAGAAGGGAATGGTGAAGATCGTTCCCAAGTTTCAATCTCAACTTCTCATTGAGAATGTCAAGTTCTATGAGCAATAGTGGGAAGTAGGTCCTTCACTGTACATGGAAACACATCCACCTTTCACCAGCCTCGCTACATTTATCTTGCTGACACTTAAATCTAGTAGGTTGGCGGGGTATGACTCATATCTCATCCCAGATCCTCAAATCTTGAAACCTGCACATCACACAACATTAGCATTTAATAGACATGACACGGTCTGGCCGGTGTCAATATAACCACCAAGGGTTAATGACTTAATATTAAGTCACCACGTTAACAAAATTTAAAGCCCGACTTTAGAAAGAGACCTTATGCGGTGGGAAAGAGATGACCCATACTTCAAGCTATAAGGGCTGATAAAATGACATGTCAGATGGCTCAGGAAGTGACTTAAGAAGTGGGTGACCTACAGGGTAAGTCAATTTCAAAATATAACATTTGCAAACCTTTGTAACTAAAACACTACTAATTCATGGAAACAAGGGTTTAAGAATGGAAACCAAGTTCATAGGAGCTGAAGGGAAAAACCCTCAGAACTTTATAAGCTCCATCAGTAGCTCATGCTTGGGGATGCATACCATTGGTAGGTATGGCAAGAAATAGATCTTTGGTTGAAGCAGACCAAGGCACAAGACCCAAAACCAAGGAACTCTCCCAGACTAGGCAAGTAGATCTAGTAGGAAACAAACAAACCAGACCAACAAATATACAATACCTACATAATACACAATGGACTATTTTATAGAATAGAGGCCCCAAGCCCCAAAATTCAGGGACAACCTTTTCCTCTATCAAACACTTTAACCTATTTACCCTGCAGTAAATTCACATGAGCAATATGTAACTCTAAATCATTGATGTCACCATGATCAATACTACCCATGTTACTCAGAGTAATATTACCAACTCTGTCCCTTTCCATCATAGGTTCCTCAAATTGAATAAAAAATGTGAATCCTTCATATTGTCATGAAGTATATAATCATCTTTAATCTGTTCATCAAACTTGAAAGCCTCATTGACATTCTGGCTCAAATTAGGCCAATCCCCAATGAATTCAGGGGAGAAAGTATAACTAGGTTCATTACCAACATTCTTACCACAAGTGCTAATCCCATATGGTGAAAGAAGTTTCATAATAAAGTCCATTAGATAAGGGTTATCTATAAAGAAATCCATTGCAGCTTCATACTACCTCATATCATTCTCATAGTTGCATATGTCTTTGGACTACCCTTCATCTGGGTGAAAAGGCACTGTGACAGTTGTACACTTTGCAAAATCATCAAGTAATCCATTCTCGTCAACACAAGGATATGTTGTTGAGATATTTATGCAATCATCTTGTGAGATATGAACAGTTTACCTTTCAATTGTTTTTTCAAATATACTACTCTTCACCACAGGAGAATCAATGTGATTGTATGCATCCTTCAGACTATCTCCCTTGTATCCAAAGCTAATACCATGCTTGGGGGATTCTCTATTGATATTTTAATTCTCATACCTTTCATGTAATTTAGGACTTAGAACATCAGTAATAACATTATTACTGACATAGCTACCCACCTCAACATGACTTTGATCTTCGCAAGAACAATCAGCAACAAATCCATTGATAATACCTATCAGATGCTCATTAAAGGTATCTTCAAAAAGAGGATTGCTCCTACACCAATAAGGATTTTCATTTGCAACTTCATCATCCAAAAGATCTTCATCAAATAAAACATTTTTCCATACATTAATTGGATGTATCTCATCATCTTTAAAATCAGGATGCCAACAATCCAAATTATCAGTGCACCCAAGATTGGTAAATCCATTTGAAGAGCATAGAGAATTAATCTCACTGCTCTCCTCATCCTTTGTATCTACACAATTGATCCATACTCAGAGCATTTATTAAATGATGAGAATTGTTCAATATCCAAGAAACATATACTTTCGAGGCTATTAACATACCCCCTACTAGAATCAATGGATTCCATCTCCAATTCATATGAAGAATCATATTCAATTGTGGAATGCCCCATTTCAATCTCTTCATTGATAGGCACATGATGATAGCCAACCGAATCAACTTGGAAAGTTTCATCGTGCACCTCTTGTGCATGTTCACAACTTATAACACCCCAAGGAAAACAATTAGACACCACCTCCTTATTTTAATATTTTGTCTCTTCATCCTCATCACTACTGCATGCATCTATTTCTATGTTGCTAGTAAAATAGCAACATTCAACAGTCAATTATTTTGCTTCTCTCTGACCTGATAATCCTAGCCCTTGATCTTCTTCAACATGGAAACTATTGCTCACATCATGAGTAATAGATAAAGGCATATGATCATGCTCAGTATTCTCCACAACATTAATCTAATCTACAACTTGATCAAGGCTATGAGGCTTCAGCTCCTCAGACCATTGGCTAGATCCTGACATATATGCTTCACAAAACAAATTAATGCACATTAGATCACTAGGTTTGAGATACTTGGGTATCTCCATCAATGCATCCAAAAATTGTGAAAATAAGTCATATGGTGACTCATTTGCATGTCTTCTCATCTCAGATAACCTCTTGATAATAAGGGTTGCATCAAATTTTCCCTCCTTTGGCCGATGTGAAGATGATGCTTGCTCACATTTTGCATCTCTTGGGAGAAAATTGGATACAAAATTTGTGAGATCTTCTTGTTGATAGATCCTTTTATCTTCTAACCTATTTGGCCTAAAATCTGGGGCAATAATAGAACTCCTACTAGCAGTTGCAGAAAATTTCATCATTAAGTACCTTAAATTATTCTCAATAGTAATAAATATTTGATATGCCTGAAGTAATGTTGCAAGCTCTTTATCCCTCAACAACAATCTCATCTTCTTATCAAAAGCCCCAAGTGTAATGCTCGCCACACAACCCTAGAGGAAGTTTCAATTCACTAAACAAGTGTACTAAATTTTTTTTTAAAAGAAGTGAATTAAACCCACATGTTCAACTATAATTGACAACATCCCCTAGGGTTACATAACCGAGATTACATAAATCCCCATTAAAATACATCATCTAAATTACATTGAAAGTAAATAACTCAAGTAATAACATTCAACAACATAAAAAGATACGAGATAAAAATTGAAGCATTCATTACATAAATCTATTACATACATCTATTACAATCCTCATTCCCAGAATGAGTCAAAATACATAAGTATGATCATTACAAGGTCCACCTCATAACACAAGAGGGGTAAATCAATATCATTATAATATGAGATACAAAGTACAAGAATTAAAAGTAAGAAATGCGAGATGTCCATCTAGAAGTCTCGCCACCAAGTACTAAAGATCAAGGGGACCCAACGGTTTTGGTGCATGTTCCACCCAACCATGTGGTACCCATAGGCCCAACCCCCATGCTAGGAGATAGTAACAAAGTAACATGGACGAGAAACCTACTACCTCAACCAAAGGCAGACTCATACTGATACAAGTTGACTCAACCACACATATGCACAATATAAGTTTAACTCTAATCATGGTTACATTGCTTCTAGACATAATATAATCAAGTGTGCTAAAGAAACCATACGCACAACATAACACAGTGTTATCCTAGACAGAGTGTCATCGCAAGGTTTGTCATGAGATATCCTCTGGGCATTCTTCATAGGCTCCGAAAATCCTGGTGGCCTCAACCGAATCCCGGCACTCATACTAACTCAAGCGGAATCAACTACCTCTCATAAGGACAAGATAGTGATCTTGCCATTCCAGGCCTTCTCACTCACCCCAAGTCTAAACAAACCCTTGTGTCTGTGAGTGAGGTTAATTTATCTTGGTTAATGTGAACTACATCCTAATCATCTAAGTACATTATTTTAGTTATCACTTATTAAAAATCACTTTTGAAGGTTACCCGGTTTACCTCTTTGGGCTCCGGCCCCTAACAAAAGCCACTCTTCTAATTGGATAACACACTACACAATCTAACTCCAAGGTTACTCAAGTGTTACAGAACTGAACCAACATGCTTTCTCCTATCCTAGGAGGCAACCACAAAGAAATCCACTCCAACACTAGGAGGAAACTAGAAACATGTAACTCTACCCAAGGGAAAGTCAAAACAATAATTTAACAAGGGAAAGACCCACGTTTCACTAGCAGACTTTACAAACCAAAACTCAACACTCATTCACAAAATAATCATTAAAAGATACATCAATGAACTCATGCTTTGGCAATGAAAAATACTATATTTGGTTATCCTAAAACCATGTTCCTAACTGATGTTTCTCATAGGAAAGTAAAATAATTCCATTCAAGACTTTATATTAACCAATCAATATTTTACTAAATACATAATCTCCACCACTTAATCAAATCATGAGCAATAATAAATTCAACTATACTTAATTGTCTAAGTTGTTGAATGTTCCTATGTTTTAACAAGGTATTAAATACACACATCTACAAAGAAAAACACCTCATATTAATATGCACTATTAAAATCAATATTTTTATCTTAGTCCAATAAATCAATTTTACAAAGAAAAACTTTAAATAAGATTACATATACAATATATATAATATTAATTACATTCTATATATATATATATATATTAAATATTATATATATTCATATATAATATAAAAATACATATAATATATATATTTAATTAAATACTATATATATAAAATAAATCAAATCAAAATAAAAATAAAATTAAAAAAAAAATGAATTTAAAATAACAAAAAAAATAAAAATTTAAAAAAACAAAACACACAGGTCCGGACGGTACCTCGTCTGATCGACAGTACCGCCAGTGCCCGCGGACAGTCCGCAGACTTGGTAAAGCTTGTGCTGACTCTACTCTAAGTATAGTGGCTAACAACAGTGAAGGGAGGGGGCCGCAGTCCCCACTGGATAGTGCCTCCCCCCCATGCGGTGGGCGCACTGCCCAGTGGGTGCTGCGTACCCACCGGTAACGAAAGCAAAACAATGGGGGGCTGAACACCCCCCACACATAATATTTTTTTCAAATAAATTTTTTTCAAAAGAAACCAGCGTACGAAATTGGTACTTTCACCGTACCAGCGACAAAACAGAAATTACAACACAATAAAAATAAAAATCTATATATATGTAAATATAGATTATATGTATCATATTTAAAATATGATATATGTAATGTATATTTACGTACATATATTTTTTTTCTAGAATTACATTTACTGGTGAAATCGAAGAAATAAATTTAAACTAGTAATAAAATTTACAACAATAGACATCTCATGCTCAAGAGATTTATAAACTGAATACCAAAATAAGCCATCCTTCCATGTTTTCAAATAATATAGACAAAGGAAAGGTAATACATTGATTTTGAGTTTTTCAACAAATTTTCAAAAAGGGTTGGTATTTTGAAAAACAAATCTGAATACCAAAATGTTGAAGTTTAACCTAGGGTTTCAAGAAAAATCACCCATTTGCAATTTCTTATCATTTAGAAAATAGATTAAACTAGGAACAATAAAACAAGAAATAAAAGAAAACCTGGTTATTTGCAGCCACAGGAAATAGCCAAAATCCTTGATGCAGAGTTTCCTTTGAGCTCCTCACAATTCCTTTTCAACAATGCAAAGAATTTCCAGCAAGCTTTGATCCAATAGCTCCACCTTCTTCACAGAATTTTCTCTCCTTTCAATTTAATTCTCCAAACAGAAAATAATTCCAAAACTTTCATGAGCAAACTCTCTCCAAAAATCTCATACCTGTGAAAAAAAAGAAGGAAGAAGAATCCCCAAATTTTTCTGCCCTAATCTTATAAAACATCATTTCCTCAAAATTCCAAAATAACCTAATGCAACCCTAATTCACATTCAATACAAGAAATTGAATTTAAAAGTTAATTTCATTTCCCCTCTTTGGAAGGCCCTAATTTTGACTTTAAAGTAAAATTTCAATTTCTCATAATTCCTTTTTTTGATTTAATTTAATTTAACAATCAAATATACTTACATAATTATTATTAAATTATTTAAATAACTAAATCCAATCCCTTGAGATTTAAATTTAATAAATTAAATAATTTAACTTTAATTAACTTACCTACAATTATTTAATAATTAAATTTAATCCCTTGAGATTTAAATTTAATAAATTAAATAATTTAACTTTAATTTCATTAATCATTTTAAAAATAACCAATAAGCATAACATTAATATAATATAAAAATAAACATTTGTTCCAGCCAATGCAATTTTCTAAAAGAACTATTTAATAAGACAACACTTTTCAAAACATTATTTAACATCAAATAAGATACAACATGACTCAATACTCAGAACTGACGATACACTAAGGCTAGGGTGTAGACCTGACACATGTTACCAAGTTACTATCTCCCATTCAATTTAACCGTTGGATCGACATGCTCAAACCTGTGAAACCAGGTAAAGTCGATGTCATGTACCTGCAACCTGAAATCAAGTAAACAACATAATATATGTAGCATATAATTCACACCGTGAAGAAGAAGTCTTGAATTCGCAGGGCGCTCGCAAGCGAGTGATGCGAACCCGTCTTCTTCACCAATACACTCATAAAAGACTGACACTAGCGTCATAAACAATATTCACATAAATTAATCACATTATAATTCTACTGACATCATTAATTCATCAAAGCATGTGAAATAAAATCAGATAATCACATCACACAATAATAGTTGTCGCTCAAGAGTAGCAATCAAAACATCATAATAAAAGTGTGTCCAGTATCAAAGTAGCTGCAATCCAAGCAAAGCATAAAACAACATGAAACGAGAAGCAAAACGGAGGGGTATTACACCAAGATACATGACCAAACATTCTGCATCATTAGGCCTTTTATATTCTACAATTTCTCTAATTGTCTTTGCAAATCGGAGATTGAAGGCAGGAACTAACTCCCCCTCATTTATGTGGATTTCCATGAAATTCTTTCTAACTACAATTGGATTCACCCTTTCACCGAATTGCTCAACAAAAGCTATCATAAACTGACCCCATGAAGCTATGGAACTTGCAGGAAAATATGAATACCAATCCCTAGCATCATACTTCAAGGATTGAACAAAGAGCTTCATGACAACATCTTCATGATTCACTTCATAATCCCCATCACATCCATGAATATTTGCAAATGTTTAGAGGCTGATTCATAAATTTTCCCGGTGAATTTAGGCAAATGCTTTCTAACTTTCTTAGGAATTAAGTGTGGGGAACCTCTAATACTACTAAAAACCAACAGTACCTATATACCTTTCAATAATAAAATCCATTTGAGGGCATGACATGACTCCTTCACCCGACATACTTTACTAATTCCTTTATAAGGAAGTTCTCTAAAAGGTAATGCTTAAAAGAACAACACACTTCTCAGAGAATTACAAACTTTGCATACAAGAAGTATGAAAAGAATCACTACTATTCCCTGTCTTAATGCAAATTCATCTTAAATGGAATCATTTATAATCTCAAGTCTTGACAAGTTCTCATAAACTTATTTCAAAGAAAATAATACTTTCTTTAGATTTATGAGAATATGTGGAAACTTTGTAGCAGCTATTAAGACAATTCAACTGGTTCTTAAGACAAATTCGCCACCTCCTTTCACAGAGAAATAAATTTCAAGAATAAATCTTGTTCTGGGTTTTCTCCAACAGTGGATTCACACTCATATCCTTTGATTTTTGCTACAATAAATCTTCTCTAGGTTCAAGAACTTCAATATTTGAACTAGATTCAAAATGGAAAATAATATGACTCTATGCACTAACTCTTAAGGATAGATTTTGTGATCATAATTCTCACAAATTATCCCTAGTAGAGTTGCCATTCTATTGGTGGTTTTTCTAGTCCACTTAAGGGAACTTCTAAGGAGTAGCTAGTTCCTATACTCAAAATTCCTAAAAATGATTGGCTAACTGACAAGATCTATTCATAGAAAGAGATCTTTTGCACTTTAGGCTCTATGGGACCTAGGAGGGTGTTCCTATTAGTGTTCATTGATAAAGTATGTTATAGAGCACATCATATTCACAGATCATTTTAACTGAAAAGTAATTATGAAAAGCTCGCCGAAGAATTGGCTTATTTCTAGTGAATCTGCTACCATTCAAGTAAAATGTTACCCCACATGATAGTCAAAATAGGATTTAAGTAAAGATTTAATAACTATAAAATGAATTCAAACTCTGACTCCAAGATGGTAACCCTTCAACAACTCGATTAACCCATTTGGTGAATCTTTTAAAAAAATATAGTAGTGTCTTATTGAATTGGGCAATGGAGTCACATATACAATAATCAGTAATACAAAGGTGACTTCAAATCATAATAGAATGGACTACCCACATAACAACTTTGTATTAAGGAGCTCAAACTTTCTGATACCCAACTACTTATCAAATCCACTATAAATAATTGTAAACCTATAACTCCATTTGAGCATTTAACTGATTACTTGAATCAAAGCAAAAAATAGAGACATACATTTGAAACAATGTTCAAAAGAAAATGAAACTGTTATTAACAATTTCATTCAAGATTCACTGAAATCCACACGAGGAGAGAAAATGCATCATAATTATCTTTTATTTATATTCATAAGTCAAGTTTATATAACAATTTAAGATAGCATGTATATATTCCTCTAGAAAACTCAAAACAGACTCGTTATTCTATTTCTAAAATTCTTGTACACCTAACCCAGACCTGACCAAAACAAATTTTCATCCCCATTTATGAGCCTTGAATTCCATTTTAAAAGTCAAGGGAGCAACAAGCCTCAAGCTCCAAATGCAATTTCACCATAGATTTTCATTTCAATAAAAAATTTCATCAGCATTTCAAAATTTCCCATGTGCTGAATTTGTGAGGAAATGGTGCAACATGGGAAGGATCGAGGTGTAACCATCATGAAAAAAGGGAGCATAAAGGACTGCAAAAACTCTCCTTGTCACCATCCATGTCGTAATGAACTAGGTATCCATAACACCATGAAGGAACATGTTCAATGCCAAAATGTGCCACACGCACAAATAATAGGACCCCTAGTAACAACAAACTTTATCAACAAAATTTTAACCCATGAAACATCACAACCCTTCATGTACTAGCCACATTACCCCTTCCAGTGTCCAAACCATGATACACACATCCACTCTAAGTTATCACAATAGGAAGAGGAGAAACCTCAGTTTCTTCCTCCTTTTCCTTGTGTAGCATAGTACCACTCCATTCGCTCGAGTTCTAACTACCAATGGTGAAAAAGACATAACTTCCTAACCAGGGAGTAGACCCTGACATAGGAGTTTGAGATACCAAGAATAATCGGATTTAGTCTTAGATTCATCATCCAAAGTGCTCTATGAAATATTGATAGGCAAGTGTTGGTGTCCATAGGAGCTACTTCCATATCTATCTTTCTTCTCAATTCTAGTAGCAAACTATATTGGTTGCTTGCCCTTGTCATCAACCTTCTCTGCAACAACATTCTGGAATTGCAACCTCCAACTGCACCTGGTAGGCACAATTTGGGATCTACCAGCATTTGTATCCATCCTTACTATTGAGTCACGTCTAGGAACACTCAAACCATGCCTCTGCGAGTGCAATTGGGTGGTCCTCCTAGCTAGCTCGCTTATTTTGATGACTGAAGAAAACAATATACTCGACCTCTATTTGTGAAATAATTTGAAGACCTTAGAGTTCAATTGCTATAGTGAAAATAGTAGCATATCACCTCCATTTATTGAATAAAGTGATAATATCAATCACCAATGTTTAATCAAAACACGCCTGGATAGATCAATTTGTGGCAGGCATACACCACCATTTAATTCCCCACTTGCATGGAAATTCATAGCCCACTCCCATGATTACCAATGCTTGTGTCTCCACATGAGTTAAGATCAACTCAATTATTCTGCAAAATATTAGTCATTAATGCAAGCTCGCTACATATGGTAAAATAGCCATTACATGTTATTCACCAATTTTGAATACTATCTGTTGATCTTTTTCCTTAGTGGATGATCCAACAACTAGTCTTTGTTTGACCACTTTTGATTTCCAATGGTGCTTCGCTGAGATGTCCATGAGCAACAATATTTATCCATGTCGGATGACATCCTCGCAGTATGGGGCCCCATGGACTGGGCAAGTGAGGACAAATGTTAACATCTCGCTAATCTTGCTATTCTTAACCGTCTTTCATTTTCGCCCAACGAGCAAGCGGGGAATGGTGAAGATCATTCCCAAGTTTCAATCTCAGCCACTCATTGAGAATGTCAAGTCCTATGAGCGATAGTGGGAAGTGGGTCCCACACTATATGTGGACACGTGTCCACCTTTTTCCAGAATCACTGCATTTATCTCCTTAGCACTTAACTCCTACGGGTTGGCAGGGTACGACTCAAATCTCATCCCAGATCCTCAAATCTTGAAACTTGCACATCACACAACATTAGCATTTCATGGACATGACATGGTCTGGCCAGTGTCGATATAACCACCAAGGGTTAGTGACTTAAGCTTAAGTCACCAGGTTAAGAAAAATTAGAGCGCGACTTTAAAAAGAGACTTTATGTGGTGGGAAAGAGATGACCGGTACTTCAGGTTCCAGGGGCTAGTAAACTGACATTTTTGGATGGCTCAGGAAGTGACTTAAGAAGTTGGTAACGTACAGGGCAAGTCAATTTCAAAATATAACATTTGCAAACCTTTGTAACTAAAACCATACTCATTCATGGAAACAAGGGTTTAAAAATGGAAACCAAGTTCATAGGAGTTGAAGGGAAAAACCCTCAGAACTTTATAAGCTCCATTAGAAGGTATATCAAATGGATGTAAAGTCAAACTTCTTAAATGGAGTATTAGAAGAGGAAGTGTAGGTGGGGAAGCTTCATGGATATGAGGTACTAGGTCAAGAAGACAAAGTGTATAGGTTGAAAAAGGCATTTTATGGTTTGAAGCAAGCATCACAGACATGGTACAATAGGAATGACACATATTTTTTGAGCAATGAATTTACAAAAAGCGATAGTGAAACCACTCTCTACATCAAGGCAAGTGATGGTAAGATCTTAATTGTCATTTTGTATATAGATGACTTAATCTTCATGGGGAATGATGATATCCTCATTGATGATTTCAAAGAGAGTAAGAAAATGAGTTTATGTTGACAAGTTTAGGGTTGTTAAGACATTTTCTAGGTATAGAAGTGCAACAAAAGAAGAATGGAATTTTTTTTGTCAATCAAAGTATGAATTTGAGATCTTGAAGAGGTTTAAAATGCAAAATAACATATATGTTCCAACACCAACAATCACATGTCTGAAATTAAGTAAAGATGACTGTAGCAACAATGAGTTTATGTTGACAAGTTTAGGGTTGTTAAGACATTTTCTAGGTATAGAAGTGCAACAAAAGAAGAATGGAATTTGTTTTGTCAATCAAAGTATGAATTTGAGATCTTGAAGAGGTTTAAAATGCAAAATAATATATATGTTCCAACACCAACAATCACATGTCTGAAATTAAGTAAAGATGATTGTAGCAACCCTAGATACAAAATCATGGTTGGACATTTGATGTATTTGACTACAACTAGGCCTAATATCATGTATGCGGTGAATTTAATTTTAAGATTCATGGAGACTCCAAAGGAGACATATTGGCTAGCAGCTAAAAGAATCATGAGATATGTGAATGGAACCAAGGGATATGGAATTTTATATACCACAAAAAATGAGTTTAAGCTAGTTTGATACACAAATAGTGATTGGGTTGGGAGTGTAGATGATAGAAAGATCACATCAAGGTATGTATTTCATTTGGGTTCAGGACTCATTTCATGGTTACAAGAAACAACCCATTGTATCTCTTTCCGTAGATGAAGCGGAATAGGAAGCAACAACATGGGAAGCATGTAAATCCATATGGATGAGAAGAGTTTTAAAATACTTAAGGTATGAACAAGAAGGAGCAACTAAAATCTATTATGATAACAACTTTGCAATTGCACTATCGAAGAACTCAATTTTTCATAAAAGAAGAAAATAAATAGACACAAGGTATCATTTCATAAGAGAATTAATCGATGATGTAAAATTTTTTTTGCAACATTGTAGTTTTTAAGAATAGTATGCAAATATCTTCACAAAACCATTAGGAAAGGAATGTTTTGTTAACCAAAGAAATAATTTTTGCATGATGGATGGCACCAGTTGTGATTAAGGGGGAATCTTAGAAATTAATCCCAACTGACCCTCATTAATTCATCTACCTTCAACACATACAAAGTGACCAACTAGAAACATGAAGTGAATGTGATACCAATACATGCTTATTCCAACACGTAGTTGAGTAATAGTTTCCCTTTTAATACATCCTAACTAGAAATGAATGTCAATGTAGTCCAACCTACACCATGGTTATCACCAACTATGATTATGATAAATCATTCCATACTAATTTTGGTCATCTACGAATAAGGTGTAAGAGTAACAACATATCACCTAAGGCCAATAAAAATATTTCCACAACTTATTAATAGTCTAAGTCATCATTCAACTATATAAATTACACAATTAGGATGTCTTATGGTCTTACTATAGATCCAAGACTAGTTCATCAAATATAAATCATCTAAGATGAATTAATAATCAAAACCATGAATACTTACCTTAGGTACAAACCACATAGGAGACACATATTTCTTTTGATACACTAATGCTAATACTAAATTCTTGAGATGATTATCTATCTTGAAATCTATCACCCACATGCTACTAGAAAAATCCTATCTAAACACTATAAACTCAAGTAGCTCCTAGAATCTATTATCTAAATTTTATTGATGAATGTGGACTAACCCTTTGATATGGCTGAATACTTTTTTTGGAAAATTGTACTCCTAGAATCCTATCATGTTGGAGCAATGATAAGTTTATCTATAAGAGGGACATAGATTTTACAATTTTAGTGATCATGTCAAGATGACCAGGACAAGGTACATTAAGAGGATAATTATTCTCTATATATGCTTTCTCATAATCCATTGCTCAACCCTAGTTGTGATTCCAAGAAGTCAACTCATATATTGATCTTGATCAAACATTATGACATTAGAGGGTACAAATCATTGATCTAAAATGTATTTTTTGAAGGGTTTATAACCTCGGTCTAACTAATTTGGTTATATTACCCTAGGTGATCAATAAAGCTATACAATGGTCCTATAGGTCTTGGAGTCAAAATCCATCCTACAACTAATAAATTGAACCTTCATGAGTGGCCTATAGTTAGATACAAATGCATAAATAAAAACTCGTAAAGTAGTCTCAAAATCCATTTTTCATTCAAAAATTTTATGGAAATAAAATTATTTAATATAGATAAGATTAAATCTATAGATATATTATTATATAATATTCTACTCCCAAATACCTATATTTTTGGTATATTCCAATCATAATGCTTGGCACTCAATTATCCACCAACAAAACATAGAGAAAAAATGCATACCATATTGGAAATATTTATTACTAATTTCCTATAATTAGAAAAGGTCATCCTAATGAATCAACCCTAAACTCAACATAGATCCAAGTACATAATTAGAGAAAGTAGACTATTGATACATATAAGAGTTCTTCATGCCCTCATATCATAATAGCTTAAATCAATATCATAATTAAATGTAAGTTAGTATATTTCCATAACTCATTCATAGACAAATCATTGAAAAGTTTAGCATGCTCTTATTTCATAGAATAATAGACCTTAATAAGCCCACATAATTATCTATAATTTCCCAAACTCATCACTAATCTAAGAAACTAGGTATTAGGTCTCAATACAAACACTAATTATTTTAGTTCAGATAAGATTAGAGGCATTATCCCACATTCATCGCGATACAACCCACAAAAACATTGACTCTTAAATTTCATCAAAGGTGGGAGTAGAATCTAGAAAACCAAATACCTTAAACCTTCGAGTAGATAAGGGTGAACATGATGGATTATCCCTTTATTAGGTGAAACCTATATGGTGGTGACATACTAATTGCAAGCTGAGATCACTATCATCTAAAACAAATTTATTCTTAAGTTGAAGCATATCAAAAAAGAATAAATAATTAAGTTTAGAAACAACCCAAATCCCTAGAGTTATTACCTAGCCCACCCTTGTAGGATTGGGTCATATGAGCATTATTTACCAAATAAAGGCCTCATACTCACTTCCAAATGAGATCAAACTCCTACTAGTTCTCCTCGCTATATATTTCTCAAGGACCATACACATTGGTTCCTATACCTAGGGTTTTCACTGACATTCAAATAACACTACTGATAGGTGTGAAACAAAAAGAATAATATAGAAGAGAATCCATGGAAATAACAAAAACTAAACAATGTAACTTACCACCATTTACTAATACCTATTCTAAAAAAAATCCATAGCCCAGAGAGTTCTATTAATTACTAATGTATTTACCAATAAATTTCCTTTAAATGACTCCCAATAGTTAATAATGCTTAATAGTAAGCAAGGAAATGATGGCACCTACCCCCTAGTAGGCACGTAAAAAACCACTTGAAAATGAGAGAATAGGTGGAAAAAGAGAGGTTGTGTTGCTGTAAGCAACTCACATAACCTCTACAGAGGTCTACCCATGTGTTGCAGGTCAAATAACAAGTTTAAGAGGCATAAAATAAGTTGCAACAAAAATAACTAGATGATTGTGAAAAATATATTGTTGTTGTGGGTGCCTATAGTGTTGGTTGTAGGTGACTATCCAAAATTTCAGCAATGTAAAATACTGTAAACTTGCACAAAATAAACTATACTTTCAGAACAACAACTGACCTCAATTATTACTCACAATCACATGCATAGAGATAACAACTATGAAGAATAAAATATTATATTATATTTAAAGTTTAACTTTTACACACTTTACATGCATTTACATAGTAATGGTAGAACAGAGTTTCCCTCTGTTCTCTTGCTCATCTTTGTCCTCTTGCTATTTGCTATGATCCTCTATGGCCACTGACAAAACATCCCTTATGTTGTTGTCTGATATTCTCTACTGACATCTTCTATTCTCCTCTGTCTCTATTATTCTAACCCTCTCTTCCTCTGTTCTATCCTCCTTTTTTTCGCTTTTTTATTCTTCTCTTTGAAACTACCAAAATCTGGAAATTTCCTATCAAAAAATCTCCAAAATCCTACCTAAAACAATTGCAACCCTTCATAAATTTCTCCACCTACCTATTTTGAGTTTAAAAACTCTCGCCCAATTTCCCCTTTCATTTCCTGCATTGTGTTGCTCATTAAATGGGCATATGGGTAGGTATTACTACCCTCAAACAAGATAAAAATCAATTTTAAAATTTTAAAATCCTTGTAGCTCCTTCACATGACACTAAGGAACAATAAAAATATATAAATTTAAATCAAAATGATGCCCTTGCATTAGGAAAGCCAATCAGGTTTACAATTTAAAAAGCCTAAATTATAACACTTCAATCTAAGGACATTGAAATCTCAAATCGGATCTCACCAAATTTATTATTTATTATTCTACATGAGAATCCCAAAATCTCTTATAGGTTCATCTCATAACACTGCTCGGATAGGTTGATTACTTATCAACAATAAATTCTCTATGTTTTCAATGGCATATTTTGACCATTACCATATAGTTCAATCATAGACATCAATAAGCCATAGAGGAAGTACATATGACCCCATATGTCTTAAAACCTAGGCATATATTTTCCTTTGTCATTAATATCAAATGCACTCTCTACAAATCATTTAAGATTATCCTTAGTCTAATCCATAAGGATTTTACCATTCATCTACAAAAATAATCATTTATCCAATGTTTGCATTGTAATAAGGTAAAGTATAATTAATTATAGACCTATTATTTTAGATTTATAGACAATATTAAAAGTTGTTAAATTCTAACTAAATATTAGCTTAAATGTTTCTAACTTGATTGCATCAAGTACCATCAAAATCAATCATATCTAAACATAGGATAGTAGTGATTAAAATATCTTCTTAATGTAGTAATTATGCAGTTTTGAATGACTCTAGGAAGATGTTCTAATATAATATAATTCAATGATATCAATATCATAATCATATAATGCTATGACATTCTTTCAAAGTTAGAATGCAACCCACATTATCAAGATCACATAAATATTATCTAATGCTTTAAAAACTCGCAACAATAATAATAGACTGGCTTTCAATATGAACAATTCTTGAATCATACCCCCCAAAAACAAGTAAAACACTATATTAATCAAATAATCATATGAATATGTACACTTTCTAACACTAATAGCTTTCTTAATCTTTTTATTTTGTTCACCTTAACGTGTAACCCAATATTACTTGTACAATATCTAACCTAAATAAACTTTAACGTTATATTGAGAAATAATGGTGCCTCCATCGAAACAATGAGCTTCAACGAGGGTGTACCACAGAGCCCTGCTTGGTGACTTCAAGAAACTTGTTTGATCTCTGAATCTCAAATATCATAGAAAGAACCAGGTAAAACTGGTGACTCTGCAACTATTGATTTTGTTGCATTGCTATATTTCCACTCACAATTCAGAAAAATGCACTATATTTCTATATTTCCAAATGTTAAAGCCATTAGATTCTTTATTTCCCTCTGCTCACTGAAGTCATTCCCCCATGGATTCAAAATGGCAGGGAACACTATTAGAATGATTTATAAAAGAAACAATGGTTCGCCCATCGTTGCAATTAAAAGCAAAGTATAATAATATCTGACTTGCAAGTTTGAAAATGAATCCCTGTTTAGACATGAAAATGATTTGAAAATGTCTGATAAAATTCTTCCCATGATTTGAAGGCTCTTATCTCAGCAGAAATAGAGAGAATGCTGGAAAAGGTGGTGGCGTCTAATTTTACACCTACCAATTATGTTTTCTTGAAAGTTAGATCCGTTTTGTGCATATCCTACAATCTTGGTATTCCATCCCACTTGCTCATGCCTCTTCCATGCCTCCATATCTCACATTCCTGTTTGACACAGTAGTCTTGACAAACTCCTCGTTTTCCTTTCAAGAATTCTTTTGTTCAATATGCTTTGATGGATGTCCATATTCCTATTAGGACGCCTATACTAGTGACATCTCCTAATTGTCCTTAAGGGAGTAGAAGCTGCAGAAGGGCGCCATAATCCCCTCTTGGCACTTCCCTCTTGGCATGGTAGGTGATGAAAGATAAATAATTATTAATTTATTTTTCCTATCCTTCTATAATATGGAATATGTCAAATAGGGAATAAAGTATGAATGTTTGTTCTATAGTAAGAATCAAGATTATAATTTCTCTTCTCTGAATGATGCTGATAGAAATAGAAATGAGAAAGGTGATGAAAAGACAACTTCAAACTGGTCTAAAAGAGAAGATAAAGCAAATGTAGATAAGCGAGTAGATAGCACTTTGGAAAACATTTTTTAGTTAAAACCCTTTTGTCCATCATAACTTTCTTAGTTAAAACCCCTTTGTCCATCTAAACTAGTTATGAGATAGAAAAAGTCTTACTTTCAAATAGTTAAAATAGTTAAAAATTTGCAAAAGAGAATGATTTGAAATTTATAATCGAGCGAATATTTGACTCCAAATCAACTTCTGAAGAAACTTAACAAAGACCTGTCTGATCCCTATGATAGAGAAGAGATCAAGATAGCAGTGGGCATTAAAGTCCTACTTTCAGATGGTTAAAAAATTGCAAGAGAATGATTTGAAATTTATAATGGGAAGAATATTTGACTCCAAATAAACTTTTGAATAACTTAACAAAGACCTGTCTAATCCCTATGATAGAGAAGAGATCAAGATAGCAGTGGGCATTATGAAATATGGGATCACAGATTGTATCATCAAGAAGAATTTAAAATGGACATCAAATAAAGTATAATGAATGAGAAACAAGTTAATATGGAATATGGGATCACAAAATGTATCATCATTAGGAAGAATTTAAAATGGACGTCATATAAAGTACAATTAATGAGAAATAAGTTAAAATGACAATAAAGAAAGAGCTATAACTATGTCTGACCCAGTTGGAAAAGAAATATTGTGGCCCAAAAACAATATAATATGTGGGTAATAATCCACTACAACTATAATAAAGTTGTAAGGTAGATCATCCACATGTAGATTTTGAGTGGAATTTCAACAAGACTAGGATCTGGCTTTATAGCAAAAGGTTTCCTATGTTTGATGGTGCACTATGCTTCCTTTAATGTACAATGTTTCCGATTTTGCTAAGAGAAAAAAGAGCTTCTTGATCAATGGACACATCAACAAAATATTATAATTGAGTATAATTACATTCAGATAAGAGGAAATGGAAAATGGGAATGGAAATCTTGCTTTTTCTAAAAGAGTTGCAAGATAGCAGCAAAGAGTTTTATGTGGCACAAGGGTAGGTTAGAAGTAGAGATGAAAGATAAGATATATTAGTATTATTCTCACCCAGCTTAAGTCTAACTGATAACTTTAATGCTAGTTAATTTGTTTCTATATCATATGGTTATACACAGGACTCAAGACACAAATGTATTAATTTAAAATTATATTTCAGCATATCTAAATGAATGACAATATAAGTTTATACAAACTCACACTACGAAAAATAATTAAAAATTCAAAAAATTAAAGGTACAATGACTGTCATGTTTGTTTGCTTTCCAATTGAATGTAATCAACTCAAGATTCTAATTATTTCACAAACAAAAAACATTTTTCCAATCTTGTTAGAAAAAAGATTGCAGAAATATATTTTAAATTTATTCCATTCACAATTTAATTTGAATATTTTATCTCAGAACTATAAGGACTACAATGTTTTGGAATTATAAACAATAGAAAAAACAAATTAAACTTAAAATTATATTTCAGCATATCTAAATGAATGACAATATAAGTTTATAAAAACTTACATTATGAACAACAATTCAAAAATTTAAAAAATTCAAAAAAATATAGATTCAATAACTATCATGTTTACTTGGTTTTTGATTGAATGTAATCAATTCAAGGATTTAATTACTTCACAACCACAAACATTTTTTCAATCTTGTTAAAACAAAATTGCAAAAATAGATTTTAAATTTATTCCATTTACAATTTAATTTGAATATTTTATCTCAAAACTATAAGGACTGCAATGTTTTGGACTTATGAAACAATAGAAAAAAACATATTATTTCTTTTGAATTAATGAATTAGATCTGCACATAAATGAGAATATATTGCATTAAAGAAACTCCAAAGTCTTCCATAAGGCTGCAAGATATTTTGAAAAGTCAGAATTTAATACTTTATTCATGTCATTTATATGTATCTTACTTGGGGTACAACACAATCTGTATGATGTGGATCCCATTGTACAACACATGAGCAATCCCATTCATTGCTTTGTATCACACCACCAATGTATGAGATAAAACAACATAAAGCTTTATAACACTAAAAGAGTGTTTTTTTTTCAAATAAAAAAATTATATTAATGTTTATAGAGTATTAAAAACTGTTTATAAACATTAAAAACTGTTGTTGGGACTCAAAAAGTATGATCAATTGTAATTAAGGAATATTTAGGAAAAAAAATCTAGATTATGTTCAAAAGAATGTAAATAGCAGAAAGTCAAAAGGAAATATCTCTGCCATTCTCTACAATGAAATTTTTTTTCTTGCCTTTTTTCTATTTGGACATATATCCCCTTTCATGTAGATTACTACTTTTCAAAAATTTCTGAAAGAGAAATTGCACATTGTCAGCCTTTCTCCGATGTATGTTGAAATACTCATTATAAAAAAAAACATAAAACATACAATTTTTTGAAGTGATTTGAAATTAATAAACATTTAAATATAAAAAATGGGGCATTAAATCATAAAACAAGGGGCATTGTGGAATGAAATGTATATATCATTTATGTTTGATTTTGAAATTTCTTCTCAAATTGCCTCTGTTGATACCACAACACCATCCAATGGCATTTCTGAAGACCTGAGATCAAATAAAACATTGTTTTAAAAACACAAAAACAATGAATTGTTTCATGATCATGTTAGCAAATCAACTATAATGTGTCACATTGCAACTTACTCTGATGGCTGACCCATATATTTGGATATTTCTGCCTGGTATTTGCTACCAATATGAGTGTCTTATTGTGCTCTACAAACTTATTCAATATTTTCTTAGTAGAGAAAAATAATTTTTTCCTTGTCATTCTAACATTTTGGATAATACCAATCGTCAATGTCCTTTGGTTTCACATTGTTGAAAAACAAGATCAAACTTGCAATAAAAATATGCTGATAATTTTATGCATCCAAATTAAGAAATTAATAAATCACAACTGAAACAAGATTACAAAAGATATTCAAACCATAACACAAGAATTACGTGGAGAAACCCTTGCAGAAAAGAAATCCACACCCAAAGAGATCCAAGACTTGTATTAATCTTTCAAACAAGTTACATCAATACAACTTCTCCCTCTGAATCACTACACCACTTCATGGCTTCAATAACCTACAACTTAACTTTTTTTCTCTTCAACTCAAGCACTAAATATATAGGTATGAGAGAAAACATAAATCAAGAATGGTTTCCAAAACCATTTTAGTCATAAATCACAAAGAAAAGAAACTTTCTCCTCCAACTTGTGATTTTATGCATTTTTTAGTAATGTGCACATGCAACTAAAAAATATGTTTTATCTTTTTCAAAACTCACATTTATCTTCCCCTTTTTTCATTCTCTTTCTAATTTTACAATTTAAAAACTTTGTAAGATGTCATAGTTGCATTTAGCAACTTTCATGACAACTAAAAGATAATTACAAATTGCCATTTAATAAATTAAGAAACAAAGCAAGGTTGAGACATTTTCTCAACATTCTCCCACTTGTCGAACACCTTGTAAAGAGCATAAAGGGAAACTGAATAAATCAAGCTTTAGTAGACGTGAGGCCTATGGCCTCTCTACACCAACTAAATTTTTTTGTGCTCATAAGTTTAGTAAGAGAATCTGCAACATTCTCTACAATGTCTACTTTTGTAACATGACTTTACCACTCTCAACCATTTCCTGAACAAAGTGATACTAAAAATCTATGTGCTTTGTGCAGGCATGATACATTGGGTTCTTAGCCAAACATATGGCACTTTGACTATCACATCCAATTCTTACTTGTTTACACTGAAAGCTAATACCTAAACATAATCTCTCTAACTACACTGACTCTTTACAAGCATGTGTTGCAGCCATGTACTTTTCTTTAGTAGTGGACAATGCAACTATAGGTTGTCTTTTGCTCATCCAACTAACTGCTCCTCCTAACAAAGTGAAGACATAGCCACTTGTAGACCTCTTGTAATCTAGATCACCAGCAAAATCTGAATCAACCAAACCATGCAAATCAATCACCTTACTCATATCATAAGATCCATGATAAAAAATACAATGATTAGAAGTCCCACCTAAATATCTAAAAAACCTTTTTCACATAAGTCCAATGTTCTTTACTAGGATTTTCCATAAATCTACTGAGAACTCCCACTTCTTGGGCAATATCAGTCTTGTACAAATCATAGCATACATAAGGATTCCTACAACACTAGCATATGGAACTTTATACATTTGTTTTAGGACATTTCTCTAGAGATAACTTAGTGTCAACTAGAAAGGGAATACTAACTGGCTTACAATCATGCATGCTAAAACGATGCAAAATAGTGTTAACATAATTTTTTTGATTTAACTATAATTTTTTGTTAACCCAATCCATGTTGATTTCCATACCCAAGATATATTTTGCAGCCCCTAAATATTTCGTGTCAAAAGTACTAGATAATTGACTCTTAAGTTCCCTAATCATTCCCTTATCGTTTCCAATAAATAACATATCATGAACATATAGGACAATGATTAGTAATCGATCATCAATTAATTTAAAATAGACACAATGATCTTCTTCACTTCTAATAAAGCTATGATTAAACGTAAAAGAATCAAATTTTTGACACCACATTCTTGGTGACTGCTTCAAACCATACAAAGATCTTTTTAACCTACAAACCAAATGTACTTGTCCCTTCACAATAAAATTATCAGGTTGTTTCATAAATATTTCATCATCAAGATCCCCATGTAAGAAAGCGGTCCTTGTTAGAAAAACAAGGATAGAAAACTCAGAGGGGGGGTGAATTAGTTGTTACTAAAATCAAACTTATACAACATTAACCAATCCTTATATCACAGATCTGATAGCTAACAGTGCAAGCATAAGAACAACACATCAAATACACATGAACACCAAGATTTTATACATGGAAACCCTGTTAGAAGAAAAACGATGGTGGATGTTAGTCCATAAGATTATACCCTATTAGAAGTATAATGAAGAATAAAAAGAGAATGCACTTGAATTTAGGCACACTGCTCAAAGGGAACTCTCACTACCTTACATATAGTAATCAGATTAAATCCATCTGATGAATTTGAACTAAGAAAATAGCTTCTACAAAATCCTGATTACAGTTCTAGTTAGGGACAAAAAGTTTCTTCAAACTCTTCCACACTCTGCTCTGAATGATATTACCTTCATTCGCACTTGTACATCACTTGTACACTTGAGAAATTTTCATAAATGAGGAAAACAATCTTGTATATATATCCGCTACACGGATTTGCATCCACTATTCAATCAGCCACAAATAAAGAATAAATTACAACTTTCAGCCTTGATACATGAATAAATTTCAACGCGTACCAACACAAGTTAGTCACAACATAGTGAGGATCCAAACAAACATCTCCAAACATGCCAAACAATAAAATATTAATCCTCATGGATCCGCAACACGCTAACACCACAATGTCGGCCAAGAACATGAACACGGACATATATCGGAAAAATCTCTGATCACGAACACTCCAATCACTACAGACTTACAAAAAGGATAGAGTATGATCTAGACTCATCCATGAGCGTCATAGGTACATTTTCAACACATGATATTACCATAATTTCATCCGTTTCAACCAAGAACACCATCTATAGAAACTGAATAATTGTAGGCACACAAATCTTCATAACTTCCACAAAACTTTATGTGCACTTTTGAAAATTTTGGACAACATACTAGAAAGTTTCAACAACAAACCCTTTGAAGTGCACCTTCAGATCTTCAACACACAGAGCTTTCCAACATTCTAACCTTCTTAGCTCCACTAGCTACCTACACTATATTTTTTACAATTTTCTCAATCTCCTCGACATATACAAGCTTAAGAAAATTAAAATGCTAATAGTGTTGACATCAATGACAACAATATATCAGCAACACAACCACAACATCCAAAAATATCCCCCTTTGGCATTGATGGAAACACATGATGTGTAATATAATACCATCAACCCAACTAGCTCTTCTTCAACAATCTCCCCCTGAGATTGTGCACTTTTTTTCTTGTTTCCTTCATTTCTCTTCTTTCCCATTTTTTCACATTGCTTCTCTCCCCCTTTGAAATAAATGGAAAAGGTACATATGCTCTGATTTCAATTTTGAAAACATCTAACTACTCCCCTTGAGTAGCAATCACCACAACATCAATCTAGAATATGATATGGCAATTAATTCATGGACTGATGAAAATACCTACATCTTAGTTCTGATTAGGAGGGGAAATTACCCCTAACTTGCCTCCGAGGTACTCAAAAGTATCCTTAGGCAACAAATTTGTAAAGATATCTGCAATTTTCTCTTTCGTAGGTATGTACTCTAGTTTGACTTCTTTGTCACTTACTTTGTCTCTCAAGAAGTGATACTTGATGGATATATGATTTTTCTTTGAATGCAATATTGGATTCTTAGAAATGTTAATGGCGCTTGAATTGTCACAAAATATAGCAATGGGTTTTTCATACTCAATTATGGCATCTCTCAACATTTGCTTCATCCATAATACTTGGGTACAACTGTTTGCAACAACAATGTACTCTGCCTCAGCAATAGATAATGAAACTAAGTTTTTTTTTTTGCTTAACCAAGATACCAAATTCTTACCTAAGAAGAATGCACCACCACTGGTACTCTTCTTATTGGTAGAGTTTTTAAAATCTTCCCGCCATGAGTTTTCTTTTACTATGTCCTTAGCTCTAATTCGTTTGGTTTTGGGATTTGGGGTTTTACCATAAATCTTGGTTGTGGTTGTTTTATTCGAGCATTGACTTGTTATTGTAGTTGGACAGTCGCATAAGTATGGTTTGAACCCTTTTTGGTCATTACATTACCGGCCCCTCTTTACCTGCCCTCTCGATCTTTTGTGTTCCGACTGTGTTTTATTTTTTACTTAGTGTCGGGTTCATAAACAACTAAAGTTTTAGACTAATCTCTAAAATTTTCAGCCTCGAGGGTCATTTTCCCATCCACCAAGACAGTCGCCTTTTTATGAATAAATTTTTCTCATGTGTAGGTTTCATGACCGTCAGATAGAATGATTTGCATCCTAACCGTTCCCCATTGGCCTCACAAGGTTTTCGATGACATCACAATAATGTTGTGAGGTATGTGAGATGCTTCCATTTGTTGCCTAAGATCATGGGACCTAGTCCTTGTTCGCTAACCGATGAAGGATAGTGATGTTGATTGCTATTTTTTTTTAGCAACGCATCGTGGTCGTTCCTCGCTGACCTCGAGCAATTAAAACACTAGTTTTAATAATTCTATGAGGTGTGAAAATTGTTGATGCGTGGACACCAATGCCATGTGAGAGATGATTGAGGTGGGACCCATTCATGTTGAGGTGGTGTCTTGTAGGTGAATTTCTATTCGCCTGAGGTTTGGTAAAAAAACATGGCATTTTCAAACAACTTTTGACTCGATCTGAGTCGTTCTTTCTAGCTTACATTGATTTGGATCAACGATTGGCATTTAAAATAGGCTAGTGTTGTACTATAGTCATTTTATCTTGCATGAGTGAATAGTAATGGTTGAGTTCGGACTATGCTCCCATAATTAAATGCTAAAAGATCATTGAATTGCTATTTTCATGCGTATTTCCACGTCAAATAAGCATTTCCTGGTACCAAGTGAAGCAAGCCATTTTCATGATAATTCAGCCTCACCACCATTGACATTCTACAGGCGAAACCGTAAGTAACACATATACCATATATTGTGTTTTTAGAAGGTCTTATGGTTGTTTGAGAACAATTATCAACTACATTTTGTTTTGTTCCTAAAGGATTGTTTGGGTTAATTTGCTTTAAAAAGTTTTAAAGCTTGTCTTGGTAATTGTTGTAGCTTCTTGAATTATGAAGCATTTTGTCTAAGGCTATAGGGTGTAGGCTATAATTTTTTGACACTTCAAAACCCTACCTCAAACTATTCTTTGTCTTGTGTAAATGACACCCAAGGGCTGAAGCTCTGGCTCTGAAACCTCTACAAGTTCCTTTTCCCAAGATGTTATAGACTTATTAAAACCCTCTACCAACAAAAAGCTCGAGGGAAAGGCTTTTTTTTATGCGTGCTTACTCCTAGAAGGGTTAACAGATAAAAAAATGTGCAATTTGGGATGTTGAGCTACCGTATACTGGATGGCAGTTGTTCTCAAATTGGTTTGGGAACATGAATTTGTTTGTTCCTCTATGTAACCCTTGGAGGTTGGGTCTTGGTAATCTTGTGGTCCCCAATGTCTATTTGGATGTAGATTTGTTGAAAGATGTTGCTGCAAGGTATGACCCTATAACTAGAGTCATCAGAACATATTCTGGTATGGAAATGGTAAAGATAACCAAGGAGGAAATTACAAAGATATTTGGTCTGCGTGAATGGAATCAAGATATGGTTACTATTGATCTTGAGGTTTTCAAGAAGAATACATAAATACTAAGGGTTTTTTTAGAACATCTCTGTTGATACATCATTTAGCAACCTTGGGAGGAGGAAAGAATAAGAAGCAGGTAGTGATTGGTAAAAATGAGCCAGAACCTTTTCCTGTGAACAACTTTTCTAATTATTTTAGGAAGACAGTTTGTGCCTTGTGCCAGGTTCTAGGAATTAGTTTGAAGACCACTCTACCTACTAATATCATGTACATGGTTTTAAATCTCCAACATCCAATTTTTAATGTGGTATATGATTTTTCCACTTACTTGGAAGAAAAAATTCATAGGTTTCTAGTAGCCCTTAAGGAAGAAAATCTACTCTGGTTGGTTTTAGGTGGTTTTCCCTGTTGATGCACATGTTTTTGTATATGGGCCAAGCAGTGTTTGGGCAAGATATAGAATTGAAGAAGAGGGAGGATAATGTTGACATGCCTATCCAATATTGGACCAGGATCGTTGATAGGCATGGTTATAAATTTGATTATGTAACGTTCCAGAATGTCTTTGGGTCCAAGTTGAGAAGAGCTCTAGTTCATAATCTACCCAGGATTCTTAAGGAGATTCATGATTTCTTGAGGCCAATGGAAAGAAGACCTGAATTAAATTTGACACATAATTGGAGAGATATTATCCCTTATCATAATACAACAATTTTCAAAGTATATGGCACTAATATCAACCCATATGTTTCACCCAGGGATATGCCTCTAAGAATTGGGTTTTTTGAAATCATGAGACAGTTGGGGTGTGCTCAGGATACACATTGTTGAGACCTTATGGATTAAAGAATGTACGCCCTAGGAATCATGAGCCTGAGGGTTTTATTTCTCAAATGAAGGCCAAGCACCGGACTGGAACTTTCATCCACAATTTCTATTTTCCTCAGGACATTATCAGGAACATTTTTTATTTAGAGATACAAGAAGAGAGAAAGGAAAAATATATTGCCTTTACCAAGATGGTGAAGAAAAAGCAATAAGAGATCCCTGCTTTTAATCCCATACCAAATATTAATGGTGAGTTGAACAGGGCTATGTATGCTATTGAAAATTTTGAAATTTTGGTGGGGATTCTAAAGGACGAATGGGTTGTGGAAGAAAGGGTAAATTCACAAACTATTGAGGAATACCCTAAAGTAAGGTTGGAGGAAAGACCTACTTATCATCGCCTGAAGAAGATGAGGGTTTTTTCTAGGAAAAGGGGAAGTAGGGCTGAAGAAGTTGCTAAGGGCGTTGTACCATCATCTTCAGGGTAGTCATTGCCAAATATTGTTGATCTGGATTCCCCTCTAAGGCTTTCTGGCCAAACATGTCCATCATCACCAAAGAGAGAAAATTGAAAGAACAAAGATGGTTGAATATGATGATGAGGACGAAGAGATCATGGTCACTCCTGATGAAATGCATAAGGGAATCCCATCTTTTCCATAGGGAATTTCATCAAGTTCTGGAGCGGTTGTTTTAAGGCTGGGAAAAGATGAAATAAGGGGGATAACCAACAATGATGACCTAAGGATGGAAGCCTACAGAGAGTTCATGATGGATGACTCTTTGATCAAGACCAATGCTTCTAAGGATTTTGTATGGAGGGCACATGTTTCACTATATGCTAAGAAGGTGGCTCAAGAAAGAAGTGTGCACCCTGAGCTCCAAGAACAAGTAATTCAGTCTAATATCAGGTTGCAGATGAAAGAAAGATTCAAAGAAATAACACCAGAGCAAGGCCGAGAATTGGTACAAAAGAGTGGAGTATTGTTACTTCCTGAATGCTATATTGTTGATGTTGTGGTGTTTGATACAATAAGAAGGGCCAATAGGCCACTTCTTGCAACTGATGAATAAGTTGCATTGGCGCTTAAAGGGCCAACCTTTAGTGAGGAGAGGGATGCTTTGGAAATCTAGTCTTTTTCCACTAGATCTAGGAAGCCAGTAGTCACAGAACCATATGATTTTAGTGGTCACCTTGTTGTAAGAATAGTTGTTGATACCCCAGCGGTGGAGGCTGCAGATATAGTAGTGAATGTTGTCATGTTCACTAGGGCAACTTTTGAGGATTTGACCAAGGATCGAGATACTTTGAGAGGCCAATACAATGACATTATTATTGAATATAATAAGAGTCAACAAAAGGTGGCAGAGCTAGAAACTGAGTTTGCATTACTAAAGCAGAAAATGGAGACATTGAAGTCTCAAGGGTAGGCTAGCTCTAGTCACACTATCTCTGACCCACCATTGGAGCAACCTCAACCCTCTTCACAAGGACAGTCCATATCTATTGTCCCATATAATATGGGATAGGTGCCTATTACAGTTGAAAGGGATAATAGCCTAGGAGGAGGACTCTCTAGGGAGAAATTAATTTTTCAATTTGAGGAGTATAAGGAGATGGTGCAACAAATTTGAGAATCAACGGGGAAGAGAAATTCGGTGATTGTGGACACTGTGTTGAGATACTTAAACAGGAGAGTCCAAGGAAAATTAAATAGTGTTCATGCAAGTTATTCTCTGATGTTGCAAGCACTTAAGATGTTCCCAAGAGATAAAGAGTTGGCCACCCCATTGCTGGACAAATGGAGCCCCAAAATTGAGAAACTAACATTCATGGTAGTGGGAGAAAAATAACATGGGGATAAGTATCCTATGGTTATAGCAACTTATCAATTTGTCAAAGGAGTTGTGGAGAAAAATTTTCAGGGGTATGTTGCCTCTATGGAATTAAAGATCAAAGAGTTAAAGGCCACATATGATGGAACAAACTTAACTCCATTACCACAAATTCTGCATAGTCATGATGAGGTAAAACCTCTTTAGGTTTGGAAAGATCAAATGGCTACTATAATGATAGCTTAGACACATGAAATATGCAGAAATGCTGACATTGGTATGCTGGAGAATACACTTGAAAAAGTATCATTTGTCATTAGTTTCTTATAAGACTTTGATAAGGAGGCCACGTCAGTAATGGTAAAATATGCAGCCTATCGAGATAAGATTAATCAGGTTATTGCTTTTAAGTGGTCGTCTGAGGAAGATTTTGAATTATGGAAAAAGGTGTTCACTGATGAGTTTGAAATATGAGTACTAAGGTTGAGAAATGCGACTTAGTCATGTATAATAAATGTCTAGCCTCAGAAGTTACATTTGAAAATATGCATTCTTCTATTGACTTCAGGTACAAGATGCTGAGGTGGAATAAAGTGTTATAACGGTTAAAGATGCCTTTGGTATGAATGAGTTGCCCTTTGAAAGGCGGTTTCTCTTCCTCCATAGCAACTAATGATTATTCTTGTCTTTTTCCTTTTCCCTCCAATCGCATAATGCAAATGTAACTGAATTGGGAATTAGCAGTCCAATAAAAAATGGACATGTGTACCCTCTAGCCTGAAGCTTTTTTTGGTCTCTTGTTTTATAAAAGAGAATTTTGGGCCATGGTGTAGGATCTGCTCTTAAAATATGAGATTTGAGAAAGAAGAATTTGGTAATACAGAGAGTATGAATGTAAGTCCTTGTCTTCAGGTTTAGAGTTAGATAAAAGAACTTGGACAATTATGGGGTTCTTAGGAATGTTTGTATTGAATATAAAAATCTCTTGAGTATGTTATCTCTCCTGTTGTGATATCTTATGTGAATTATTAATGAAATATTAGTCCAATATTTTTTTCATTGATCTTCATCATTCTTTACTATGAATTGCATTTTAACGATGGATCTGGTTCAAAGGATCATTTAAATGCTTCAGTTAATGTGTAAGTTCATGCAAGCTAGCAATTGGATTCATAAAGTAGTGATAGACTTCGGTGTAGATACGTGGATTGTAATGAAATTCATATAGATCATAGTTGTCTAAGATGAAATTTTCCCTATAGTTTAGTTTTCTCATTTGACTCCATGCTTTAGGATATGGCACTGGTATTCAGATCATGGTTATGTTTCTCATGTCTTGTGTTTTGATTTTAGAAAATTTTATCTAAATATTTCTTATCACCATATTTTAGTTGTGTTTGCGATTCTCTGCTAATAGGACTTGAGCCTTTTCGAGGAATAGCCAATTTCTTGAAGGATTTCATCCTTTTAGCGTGGATGGGGAATATATTTTTTGTTCATAAATGTGCAGTTGAAATTGTTGAAATTGTATCTGAGGAGCAGATTTTAGCGAATACCCCCTTGGGTCTTACAGAGCCTAAAGCATAGGAGAACTAGCATTATCTCTTTTCTCGTCGAGTTGGCCAATCAATTCCTAGGATTTTATCATTGAACGTGGAAAATTCATAAAAGTTCTTGGGAAGTCCTCTTGGGTTGTAGTAAAAAAACACCAACACCTGTCATCTACATCTCCTACCCATTCAACATCAATAAAAGTATTTAGAGTAAGATCATCATTCTTAGGATACCAAAGACCAAGATCAGCTATCCCTTTTAGATATCTAAATATTCTTTTCACATCAGTACTTACAACTTCTCTCCAGTAGAAATGAGGAACATTTCCTTCCAACATTATGCTTCTAGCAGTGTCTAGAATGATTCTATTCTTTCTTTCAACAACATCATTTTGTTGAGGGGTTCGGGTAGCAGATAGCTATCTTTGAATTCCATGCTCTTCAAAAAAATAATTGAATTCCCGTGAAGTAAATTCACCACCTCTGTTTGACCTTAGACATTTGATATTTTGACCTGTCTCATTCTCTACCATAGCTTTAAAACTTTTGAACTTTTCTAATGCTTCATGTTTTTCTCTCAAGAAAGCGACCCATATCATTCTAGAATAATCATCAATGAGTATCGTAAAGTACCTTTCACCTAGTAGGCTTCTGATTCTGGAAGGACCACATAGATCAGTATGGATCAAATCTAGTACTCCATTAGAGTTGTAATGTTTTCTCTGGAAATAATTTCTTGTTTGCTTTCCCATCTGACATTCCTTGCACATAGTGTTAGTAGGCTTCACAAACTTAGGTAAATCTATGACTGCTTGAGTAGAACTTATCTTGACAATGTTATCAAAGTTCACATGACATAACCTCCTATGCCATAACCAGCTTACATCAATTTGAGCAATCAAACAACTTTGACTAGTAGTACTTAAATGAAAGATATTACCTTTTGTTTTTGTTCTTAAAGAAATTATATTTTCTGAACTTCCTATTATTCTGCACTTACCATTCTTGAACTGTAGATTCTAGCCTTTGTCTACCAGTTGTCCAACACTAAACAAGTTATGCTTTAGGCCTTCTACATAAAGAACATCATCAGTATTATGCTTACCACCAAAAGAAATAGTGCCTCTACCATGAATCACACCAGAAGTGTTGTCATTGAACCTCACAACACCACCATCATAGTTTTCCAAGCTTAAAAAATTATTTTTGTCACTAGTCATATGATGTGAGAATCCGCTGTCAATTACCCACTCATCTTTCTCTTTAACTTTGGCTGCAAGAGCTTTCTCAACATTTACATTACTAGCAGATTCAGTGGACACTTGACCATTTTCTTTGATAGCAATAAATACCCATTCATCTTCATTTCTAGTTTCTTTATCAGATTCTTCATCAGTTACACCTTCTTCAACATAATAGCACTTTCTTTTAAATCTAGTATTCTTGGGTAAGTGCAAGAAGTTGGGTCCACGAAGAGGAGAAGTTTCGGACGAAAAAAAAATTCTCGCACAAAACGCATACGTGTTTTTAAAAAATGCATACGTGTTATGCATCACATACGCAATCCTAAATCAATAACGTGTACGCGTTATGGTTCGGGTTACGCATTCGAAAACGCGTACGCGTTCCGAAACGCGTACGCGTTATGAAATGCATACGCGTTCCGAAACGCGTACGCGTTCTGAAATGCGTACGCATTTCTAAAGACTATTTATTTTTTAAAATAAGCGATTGTGAAAGTCATTTTCACAGCTGAGTTAGGAGTGCCAGGACAAGAGACAGCAAATTGCGTACGCGTTTTGGACGGCTAGAATCTACAAAATTTTCACTTTGACCTCCTCCAATCGACACACCTGACCTTAGCGACCTCCAGGTTGGTTGAATTATACAATATTTTTGCATTATAATTGCTATTTAGTTATTTTTGTTTAGTTTGTTTTAATTTAATATTTAATAGTTTTTAAACTGCATTTAATTAACTGAAAACATCAACGAAACAAACAACATAAAATTTTAAATCGAAAACCTAAATTTGACACATTTAGTTTTGAAATTTAAAACCTTAAACTGTAGGTTCTAAAAAACTAATTTACTCAGACCGTTAATCTTTGAACCTAAACCCTAGAAAACGTAAACTAAAACCCTAGAAAATGTAACATAAATTAAAACCCTAGAAAACATAAACTAAAACCTTAGAAAACGTAAACTAAAACCCTAGAAAACATAAGCTAAAACCTTAGAAAACATAAACTAAAACCTTAGAAAACGTAAACTAAAACCCTAGAAAACATAAACTAAAACCCTAGAAAACATAAACTTAGAAAACGTAAACTAAAACCCTAGAAAACATAAACTAAAACCCTAGAAAACATAAACTAAAACCTTAGAAAACGTAAACTAAAACCCTAGAAAACATAAACTAAAACCTTAGAAAATGTAAACTAAAACCCTAGAAAACGTAAACTAAAACCCTAGAAAACGTAAACTAAAACCCTAGAAAATGTAACGTAAACTAAAACCCTAGAATTTACGTAAACTAAAACCCTAGAAAACGTAACATAAACTAAAACCCTATTTGTAGGTTAAAATTAGGTTAAATCTAGGGTACAATTAAGGTTTGGCTTAAACTTTAATATATATTGTATAGTTAGATTTCAAAATTACAATTAGGGTTATGATTAGGTTTACTTGTTTAATATTAAAGAATTCAATTACCTGCTTCTAGGGTTAAAATTCATTCTAGGGTTCTAAGATAAATATTCGGGTAAGGGTTGAGGTTAGGGTTTGTATTCAACTAGGTTTAGAGTTAGGGTTATATTTTTATTAGGGTTAGGTTTAGGATTATGAAATTATGAATTAAAATTTAAGATGCAGGTTAGGGTTGGAGTTAGAATTAGCCCCATCAATTTGTGTAGAGTTCTAGGGTTGGGGTAAAAATTAAATTAAGAGTCTAGGGTTAAATGGTTGTAATTTTGGTGAGAGTTAAACATTCAATCAATATTTAATTAGGTTTATGATTAAAAATTTTATATGCATTTAGGGTTAGTGTTCAACTAAGGTTATGATACCCGATTTAATTACAATTAGGGTTAGAGTTCAAGTTATAATTAGGGTCTATGGTTCAAGTTATAATTAGCCCGTCTATGGTTCAAGTTAGAATTAGTGTGATAAAATTTCTAATATAAGGCAACATATCCTTAGATGAAATCGTATTTTATAAAATTCTTCATCTATATATCAATTAAATTTTTTATCTTAAACTTGAAAAATAAATCTATTAGCAATGTCTTTTTGAACTGAATCCCCGTACTTAGGTACCTAAGGTTTTTGATGGTTTCATAAGGATTTAAAAATCATGAATACTAGTGGAACTTTTTAAAACACATAGGGTTTTAGTCTTATTTCTTCAATTTTTGTTTCTCACAATCTTAGTTTTGAAAGAGTTTATTTACAAACTTATATAACAATGGGGTCTTTAGGTGTGATCAACAAAGTTTATTTTTAGTAGAGATAATTGTGAGGTATCACAAGACAATGCATTTCCCTCAATTTGTTATAACAACCATAGACTTTTAGTCATAACATATTGAATTTTCATTTCCTTCACTCTTGATTCAACATAATCTAGGTCGATTGTTACCATTTTGTCAAAGGGGACCGTCCTAGAATATCAACTTATAGATTTTCCTTCATTATTATTACTCAAAATTTTAAAAAATCAAGAAATTAAAATGTATAACTCTAAATTCTATAATTGATGAAGGATTGGTTTACAAACTTTCTTGGATTTGACCCTATTGAATTGGTAGTTTGGATTCCTTATTTTTTTGCATAATTATTACTTTTAATCACTATAATTTTAATTTATTTGCATCCTTTAAGTTTCATGTAGTATACTATTGTTTAATAATTTATTATTAAAATAATATTCAATTCTCATACCTTTTATGTCTCTCATATGACAATATTTTGTGTTCTATGGTAACTCCTATTATCATTTCCCCTTTTCAAATGTACCATGATTCCTATGTTTCTATTATTATATGTTTAAATGTATTCTCAATATGTTTAAATGTATCCTTATAACCAATCTTTTTAATTTCTATCTATCTTAATGGACCTTATTACATTATTCTAATATACATAGACACTAAACCCTACATTCTAAAATATGAACACAAACCCTTACCCAAAACTCAAATTGTAAACCACAAATTTGAAATTTTCAAAACTTGTACAAACTTAAATTATAAACTTTAATGTGTACATGCTATGGATTTTTAATGAACATTATTTATTTTTTAATGATAAATCGAATGGTCTTCAAATGAATTGCATTTTGGATTTGTGCACATTCAATGTGATTTTTAAATAGTTCTTTCAAATTGTCTGCATTATTTAATTAGTTTGTTGATATATATTTTTTAATTGTTTAACATGTGCAGTTGCCATTTGGTTGTACATTCACATGGATCCACTATTTAGCATTGAGGATTTTATGCCTAAACCACATATTCCTATAGATCCCATAGATCCTAACCCACCACCACCAGAAAACCCCATTCCTCCTAACCCACCACCACCAGAAAACCCCATTCCTCCAAACCCTCCACCTCCTAACCCCCCACCCCCTATAGTAGACCAGGATCAGTTGAGAGAGAGCATTAGGGAAAATCTTACAGTCATTCAAGAAAATATAGATCTGATTAAAAATGAGCCTAGAATTCCCCCCCATCTCTCATAGTTTGCATCTACGATGCAAATTATTGTCAATTCTGTTCGATCTATTGATGCGGACCTAGATAGGTTCCATCAATAGAGAGACGAGAGGAGACAATTCTATGTAGATGGATTGTCTTATAAAGAAATTAATGACCTTAAAATTACTAAAGAAGCCATGTGCCAGTATTTTTTTAACCCTCAAACTAGCCAACCAATTCCACCCACCAAAAAACGAATTTCAATTTTATCGTGTAGGCACCCCTTGATAGCTACACATTTTTGGGATAGATGGTGGATGGTGTTTGATACTCCACCACATGGCAATTCTGAGGTGCCCCTATACTTTTTGAGAAAGTTATGGGCAGAGTTTGAGTTGGGTTTAAAACCCAACTATTTTGATACGAGGTCATTTTAGGGAGCTGGGCGTGGCATGCCCCAACATAGATTGGGAGCATGTGTTGATCCTCAACGACGTGCTCCAATTGCTCCTATTGTTCCTCCTACTTCTCCTGGTGTTCCTGCTACATTTCAGCAGCAAACCATGCTATTGACATTAGGAGCATTGAGTTCACTTTCAGGACATCTCACTCATCAGACTTCACACGCAGCGGCTGAAGTGGTCAATAGAGAGCATGGAGGCTCCAGCAATAGGAATACTTAGGCATCCACTTCAGGTGACCCACCTGCATATGAGATAGAGTCATTTATGGATTTACTATATTCTGAGCATCATCTTACACAGGTATGTTCATCTTTTGAACTTAATATATATTTTTTTGGAATGTGCAAAATTCATGTTTAAATAATAACATCAAATTATATATATAATACAATATTAATTCAATAAGTGTTTGGTGTAGACGCATGATCAGACAATGCCTGAAACTCAAAATGATCATGTCTATATGTCGAGTGTTGTAGATATGGGCTCACCTTTTGGTCAGGTACTTAAACCAATATATATTAAATTTAGTTTGTGTGGATATATATATATCTAATTTATTTTGAATGTTTACACATGATGTGTGATTGATATATTATTATATCTAGATGCAGGGAGATCAGATGAGCATGCCTAGTGCTGACCAAGCACAAGTTGTGGTGAGCGCTCCCGAGTCATCATCAGCTCAAGTGCATTCTTTCAAAAAGGTTTTTAAGTTTGAATTAAATACACATCATAGATCTAATCTAATTTTTACATTTACATACACATGCGCGAATGATCTATACAAATTGTTGTACATATATATGCAGGCATTTCATGAGACACCCATTGCAGGTGCACCTGAGACATCGTCAGCATTTATGCATGGGCAATCTCATGTGCATGATCTTGAGGTCATATCATTCAAGGTTGTAAACTTTACTAAATATCCTAAACAATTTTTATGGATCTTTTAAATATATATATATATTTGAGCTTTTAACATATTGATTGCTTTATATGAATATGCAGGATATAGTAGATCAAGCATTTGAATCTTCTCAAGTGACAGTTATGCTACCCATTGAATAAAATGTTCTAGTAGATCCACATGATCATATGGTAAATTATTCATGTCTTAAAAATCATTTTTATTTTATTTACTAGATATTTAATTAATTTATTTATTTTTATCCAAAAGTTTATATTTTGTCAGGTTTAAATATGTTTAATTATATCAAAATTTATAAATAAATTTAAATCTAATTTCAAGTTACTTGTACTCTTTTACAGCATGATGTAGGTACATCTAATCGACCTGGAACAAAGAGGAGACTTGATTTGACTGATCAGCTTGATAGTTAAATGGTTTTAAATTTTAAATAGACCAGACATCTCTAGTTTTATTTAAACTTTTATGTGTTGGACTTGACATATACATATTTTTGTTTATTTATATCAGATGACTTTAATGTGATGATTATATATATGCAGTCAATTATGATCATGTTATGTTCATTTTGATGATTATATGCACTCATATGTATATGTAGATCTAGATATTTTATCTAATTTTCAAGTAATACATGCACTAGATATAAATTCTTATCTCTACAATCAAATTTCATAAATATATAATTTATCACATGGTTAAAGGTGATAAATTTAAATATTCCTTAAATAGTTTAGATTATATTCATAATAAATTAAGAGCTCGCGTAATTTTAACTATTTACCAATTCTAGAAAATATTTGAACAATTATATGAAATGTATAATCTATAAAATTGGAATGAGATTTTTAAAATGCTACTAATAAGTTAATTGAAAATCATACAACTATACAACATGATGAAACATATATGTGTGCACATGTATATCCAATTATTTAGCTTATCAATTTTTACGTGAAGACCAAAAATTGATATTTACATAGTCTCTTGATAAAATAATTTTTCAGTGACAATCGCATGGTAGACCGACTTGATGAGAACCTGCAAAAATAATTAATGTAAACTGTAAGTAGTTCTATAATTTTTTTGATTCATTTAAGTAAATATATAGTAAAAGTTACAAAATTGGATCTTATAAATTTCATAAAAATTCAAATGATGTTTTCCATAGGATGGATGAATGGGATGCATGTCATGAACCCTAAGGTATGGATTAATGGGTCCTATGAGAATGGATTAAGGGGAATTATGTGAGTGACTTAAGGGATGCAAGATTGTGGAATAAGGGTACATGTAAGAGGATATGACTTAAGGGTCCTAAACCCTTAACCCTTAACCCTAAACCCTAAACCCTTAACCATGTAAGAGGATATGACTTAAGGGTCCTAAACCCTAAACCCTAAACACTAAACCATTAATCCATATAAATTTGTTATTCTAAGCATCACATGAATCCTAGAAACCCTAAACCCTAAACCACGTGACCTAAATCCTAGGAGATCAACCCTAAACCATTAATCCATATAAATTTGTTATTCTAAGCATCACATGAACCCTAGAAACCCTAAACCCTAAACCACATGACCTAAATCCTAGGAGATCAACCCTAAACCATTAATCCATATAAATTTGTTATTCTAAGCATCACATGAACCCTAGAAACCCTAAACCCTAAACCACATGACCTAAATCCTAGGAGATCAACCCTAAACCATTAATCCATATAAATTTGTTATTCTAAGCATCTCATGAACCCTAGAAACCCTAAACTCTAAACCATGTGACCTAAGGGGATGGCTTAAGGGGATGTCTTAAGGGGTGTTGAGAGAGTGACTTAAGGGGATGCAAGAGGATGGATTAAGGATAGATATACAAGGATATGGATTAAGGGGTCCTAATAGAATGAATTAAGGGGAATTAATAGAGAGACTTAAAGGGGATGCAAGCAGATGGATTAATGGCACATACGAGGATGGCTTAAGGGGATATGAAATAAATTATAAACTTTTTATAAAATGACAATGAGTTAAATTTAGTTTTATATTTATACTCTCAACTAAATGTATCTACAACTATATATAGTTACCTGTCTGTAGATTCGAATTCCATTGTAATAAGAGTGCATCTCCTCTCTTTTTTGTATCAAGGGAGACCTGAAACAAAAAATGATATAAAACTTTAATAAGGAAATGAATTTAAAGACAAATATATATATCAATTAAATATATACATACAACTAGATATACTTACCAATATTTATTTACTCTGTTGTACCATCCACATCCTCTCTTTTTTGTAATGCATCTATGATTGTCTCATGATCATCCATTGAAAGTGTCCATAAAACTTTATTAGCAGGCCTCCCGTGATATCTAACTAGTTTTATATTGGTTGCCAAAATCAAATGTGAATAATGTATAATCTTCTTGTGTCTTTCATAATCTTCAAATGCAGGCAAGCCATTCTTTCTTATCAAATATTTTCGAAGCCAGGTGCCAACAACAACGACTGAACCAGTTGGATACTCAAAGTTATCATCATCCACTCTAGGATGTACCAACTTATATTTTCTCTCAACACATCTAGCCAACCAGTACTCTATCTCCTCTTCATTCCCCTCGGGTGCAACAACAGCATACACATGTCCTACAAAAATAGATAAAAAATTCAATAAAGAGCACGACTTATATTTAATTCATGTATATAAACATGCATACATATAAAATTCATCTCAATAAATAATGTACCTTCTTGTACAAGATCAGAAACACGGTCATAATCATCTGATGCGAACGCTTGATTATCTTCAATTATTGTTCCATGTTGAACATGTGTCGATGTAGGTGTTAAGGCTCTTTGTTGCCATTGTTCAACCCATTCCATATTTTCACAAGCCTCCCAATCACCTGCAATACAAAATTGACAAAAGCATGCCAACTCCCTTGTCCATATTGTCCATGTGTTTGCATTCGAACTCTTAAATGAATTCCATTTTGCAGATCCATTAATTGTTTCACAATCTTGTCGAGAACAAATATCATGTTCTTCAACTAACCAAAAGAAGCGGTGAATTATTGAGCTCTCACTTACTCTTGTAGATAATTTGGTATTGCACCAATCTACAATTGCATGTGCATCTCTAAATTTTGCAGCATCCTCAAATTTTAGTTGCTCTCTAGCAAGAGCTCTTTTCACACATGCACCTGCTCCATCGTGTTCTCCCTTACCATGACCGGCTTCAAAAAAACTCCATATGTGCTGGATATTATTTTCCTTATGAACTCTACATAACCAATAAAACATCCTAGCATTTTTGAATTGACCCGTGCAATTATCTGACCATATGAGATGTTCTAGCAATTGAATTCCTCTTTCTTTTAAATTTTTGTAAAATATATCAAAACAATATTGCACAAACTCAGATGAATGTAATCGATTATCACTTACATAAAAATGGTACTCTCTCAAAAATTTTCTATTATCTTCTCCATTATCATCTGCATGTCTATAAACAATATGAACAAAAATAGATACTTGCACTGAATTATAATACTGTGATTGAATTTCTTCTTGTGGAGCAAGAGTATAATTTTCAGCAAAATCAACAACTAACAATATAGTTCCAATTGGGAATGTTTTTTTACATAAACGAAATTGATTATCAAGCCAATGAGCATACTGAGAGTGTTGAACATATTTAGGTACAATCTTATCTTTAAATTCTTTAATAAATGCATGCACTTTATTTTTTTCCATAATTAGCTCACAACGTTTTCCAGTTTTTCCATCTTTTAAAGAATACTCAACATTTTTGAATCTTTTTACATCTACTAATTGTTGTCCAAATTCATTTAAAATACTTTCATGCATACATTCACCTAATAATGAAAAGTTAGCACATCTATCACATTCTCTAGAAATACATGATTTTAAATAAAATAAGTTTCTGTTAGAGGGTTCGCAAAACAAACCTGATATAAAATCTTTGATTCTTTCAGGTGGCATATTAATACCACAAATGTCCTGCATAATTTGGTTAACATGCAAAGTGCATCATATATATCAAAAACTATCATAATAATAACGAAATTGTACATGAGTCTTACAACAACAAGAAATTCGTTGCTTATTAATTCTAACATACCAAGGTTTACACTTTTAGAATGATCTTTGACTTATTTCAATATTCAATGGTAAGATTGAAGCATCTAAATTTTTTTTATATAATTCAGTTTGAGTCATATCTAAGAGATGCTTTGGATGAGGTACATGAATTTTGGAACCCACCCTTAATTTTAAGACATCTCTAATGTTAGGTGATACTCTTGTATTATCATGCCAAAATTTATTGATTAAAGATTTAATTTCATTAGTTAATTTCATGTCTGATCTTGGGAGTCTACCACTAAAACTCCAACATTGATTAATTGGATCATTTTCAATATTTTCTCTTCTTTTAGCAGCTCTAATCAAAGTTTTGGGATTTACTTTTATACATTTACTAATCCTACTTAACATTCTTTTATTTGAAGTTGCTTTATCAACTAAAGCAGTTGTTATTGCACGACGAGCCGCATTTTTATCTTTGGATCGACTTTTCTTACCTATAAAATCAATAGCATTAGCAACACTAGAAATGACTTGTTCTACTGAATCATCTTTCTTTTTTGGTTTTACAAAAATACCTAATTTTTTCATCACTTTTCTCATTTTCCACATTCTCATCAATTGCACCATGAGTTGACATTGGAATCCTAATTTCTTTCTATAAAAAAACATTTTATATATTTTATTTCCATAAGTTCTAATTTGTCTCCAAGAAACTTTACCACGAAGGTTATCTAACACATCTTTTTCAATTGTAAAAAAAACATTTTCATCTTCATCCATACAAGGGGTTTCATTTTCATTCACACAAGGGGTTCCATTTTCATTTTCAAAAGTAAAAAATATTTCATTCTCATTTTCATCAATATGAGGGATTTGATTAGCATTTGTATTCTCATAAGATATATTTTCATAATTTTTTTGTTTTTGCATTCTTTCAACCCTATAATTATTGATATCATCAATGGTGTATCTAGCTTCATCTAAACAAGTAAAATCAATATTATCAAGACTTGGGTTTGAAAGAATACCTGGAGAGATTGTTTGAATAAGTGCATTTTCCATATCATTGGGAGGTGGATTTGAAGACATACCCAAAGCTATTTGCATATGTACTATTTCCATATCATTCAAAGTTGTAGTTGAAGACATAGTTGAGTTTCTCTCCATAATTGTATTTTCTTCTATATTCACCATCTCCACATTTGCATCATCTACATTCATTTCATCATTCATGACTTTCTCTTCAACATTCATTGAAGTAGATGCTTCCAAATTTTTCATTTGATGAATTCTTTCTCTTCTATGTTTTTGTCTTTTTGCCTCCATATCTTTATTTGCTTGAATTTCTTCGGGTGTCATTGACATTCTACACTTTTTTCTTTGTCTTTGTTTTGATCCCATGGTTACAAAACCCTTTTTGATGAAAAAAAAAAATGATTTACTTATAACCAATTTTCAAATTTTTATCTCCTTCAAATATTCAAATAACACTCTGTACTATGAAGATCCTTTCTTCTTTGAACTTTGAAGTACACAAAAATATCATGAATACATCCAAATTTTTTTTTTTGAATCTTCTTGTAAATTATTCTTGTACTTGATTCCACTTCATAAAATTCAACCTGCACTTGACTTTTCAACCAATTTGCAATAGAATATGCCCTGCACAAGACAAATTTGTAATAAAAAATGCAGAAAATTGAACTTGCGGGCCGTACTGCAGAAAAAGAATGTTGCAGGAAAATCGTACTCTATCAGAAAATGTCAAATCAGGATAAACGGATATATTAGAAACGCGTACGCGTTATGAAATGCGTACGCGTTCTTAAAAAGGAACGCATACGCGTTTCATAATGCGTACGCATTTCATAACGCGTACACGTTACCTTTACCCAACGGGTAAAAAAATAATGCGTACGCATTATGAAATACGTACGGGTTTTGTTTGAATAACGAGTATGCGTTTCATAACGCTTATGCATTATTAAAAAATTTGTTTCCCAACCCACCTGGAGACTTGGTTTTAGGTTCGGGAAAGCTTTGGCAATCCGAGCCTTAGCCTTTGACCTGCAACTAAAAAACTAAGGCAGATTGAAGAAGAATGTTCAACTTTGACAATATGGTTGATGAATTTTTTTTCTGAATCAATCTATAAAATTAAAACCCATTACAGAACATAATGTCTAGTTTTTATATATATAATTTTTATTAAGATTGGATTATATTTTCTATTTTTTAATTAATTTCAAAGCAAACTAGTCATTAAACTTGAAATATCAGACTTTTTTTGTTTTTTAATAACTTTTTTTTGGTTAAAGGTTTTAGAAAAAAAATTATATTACATCAATCTTTAGACAATTCTTTACACAATGAAAAAAAAAAATTCAAAAAAAGTTTAGTTTAGGTCAAATTATGCTGTTCGTACACGTTGATTTTTAAAAACAACAATTAAGGCCAATAAAAATTAAATAATAAAAAAAATATTCAACAAAAAATTACAAAAAAAATTCCTCATCAATCTTCATGTTGTTAGCTCTCTTTCCCCAAAATTAATTAGTAAAATACTTTTATTTGATTCAAAAAGTGTTGTCCGTACACGTGCATGGTATGGTAAAAAAATAGGGACTTTTAAAAAGTGGTTTTTATAGATCTTTATCAAAATTTAGTTTCTACAATCTGGGTATTTGAATAATTTACATATTTATAAACTAGATTCAAATCTCTAAATTTCATATTACTGACTTTTTTAAAAATTCATTGTGTAAGTGCCTCAAATTTTCAGTTCAAGTGTGACAAATTCTGAAAAATAGTAAAAACACTTCCACTTTTTGAGCTTTTTGTGGACCCAACTTCTTGCATTAGCCCTCTTAGGCTTATATTTTGAAACTCTTTTAGGACATCTAGAAGCAAAATGACCTATCTTACTACAAGAAAAACATTTAATAGGTAAATTTCCTTTGTACTTACCATGACCTCTTGATTCTCTTCTCACAATCAATGCTTCCAGTTCTTCCAATTCCCTTTCTTCATCTTCAATCTGCTTCATCTCATCTTCATATTTGAATGTTCTCTGGGAACTCTCTCATAAATCATATCTCTTTTTCCTAGATACAGTGGCCTTGAAAGCATATTCAGTCTTAGGAGCAAACTCACCAAATTCACTTAATTCAAATGCAACAAGTTTTCCAATCAACATGTCTTTTGTGATATTTGTCATTGTTCTGAGTTCATCAATAACATGAGTTGTTGTCTTGTAGGAAGGGGGCACAAATCTAAGTATCTTAGCCACAATTTCATCATCATTCATAGTTCCACTGACACATCTAATGTCCATCACCAATTAATTTATCTTGTGCGAGAAGGAAAATATGTTCTCATCTTCACTCATCTTCAAGCTCTCCCATTTGCCTTTTAGAATTTGTAGCTTAGCACTTTTCACTAGTGCATCTCCTTCATACATTGTTTCCGGATTTTTCCAAATCTGATATGCGGTCTTCAATCCCATGACATTTATCATTTCCAAATCTTTCAAAGTTCTCACCAATGTTTCTACTGACCTAGTATTAATTTCTGCTTGCTTGATCTCATCTTCAAAGGAGGGACCATTTTGAGGAATATTATATACAATTTGTGTCATCTACTAGAAAGGTTCACCAATGCACCTCAAATTTCATTCCATCCTGACATTCCATAGAGAGTAGTTTGAACCATCGAATCTAGGACTATCAGGCTCTTAAATGATGCCATCTCGGATCACCTCAAACTGTTAAGCTTCTTTTAAAGGAACTAGCTCTAATAGCAATTGTTGGAAAAACAAGGATAAACAACTGAGAGGGGGGATGAATCAGTTGTTACCAAAATCAAAGTTATACAACATTAACCAATCCTTATATCACATATCTAATAATTAATAGTGCAAGCATAAGAACAACACATCAGAGACACATGAACACCAAGATTTTATACATGGAAAGCCTGTTAGGGGAAAAACCATAGTGGATGTTAGTCCACAAGATTATACCCTATTAGAATTATAATGAAGAATTAAAAGAGAATGAACTTGCATTCAGGCACACTTCCTAGAGTACACTGCTCAAAGGGAAGGCTCACTTCCTTACATACAATAATCATATTAACTCCATCCGATGAATTTGAATTGAGAAAATAGCTTTTGTAAAAGCCTGATTATAGCTCCAATTAGGCACACAAAACTTCTTCAAACTCTTCTACACTCTACTCTGAATGATCTGACCTTTATTCACACTTGTACATCACTTGTACACTTGAGCACTTTTCATAAATGAGGAAAACAATCTTGTATATATATTCGTTACATAGATTTGCATCCACTATTCAGTTGACCATAAATAAAGAATAAATTACAACTGTCAACCTTGATACATGAATAAATTTCAATGCGTACCAACACAATTCAGTCACAACATAGTGAGGACCCAAACAAACATCTCCAAACATACCAAACAATAAAATATTAATCCTCATGGATCCGCAACAGGCTAACACCATAATGTCGACCAAGAACATGAACACTTGAGCATATATTAGAAAAATCTATGATCACGAACACTCCAAACATTGTGGATGTACAACAAGGATAGAGTATGATCTAGACTCATCCATGAGTGTCATAGGTACATGCATAACACATGAAATTACCATAATTTCATCCGCTTTGACCAAGAACACCATCTATAGAAACTGAATAACTGTAGGCACACAGATCTTCATAACTTCCACAAAACTTTATGCACACCTCTGAAACTTTCGAAAAAAATACTAGAAAGGTTCAACAACAAACCCTTTGAAGCACACCTTCAGATCTTCAACACACAGAGCTTTCCAACATTTTGACCTTCTCAACTCCACTGACTGTCTGTATTATATTTTTTACAATTTTCTCAATCTTTTCGACATATACAACCTTAAGCAGATTAAAATCCTAATAGTGTTGACATCAATGACAACAATATATCAACAACGCAACCACAACATCCAATAGTTTTAACATCCATTTGCTCTACTTCCAAATCAAAAGCACAAGCAATAGATAAAAGGAATCTAATGGAGGTTAGTTTAGCCACATGAGAGAAAATATCACCAAAATCCACTCCCTCAACTTGAGAGTAACCTTTTGCTACTAACCGGGCCTTGTACCATTCCAAGTTACCATTTAATTTAAATTTCTTTTTAAACACCCATTTGCATCCAATGGTTTCCTACCCTTAGGCATATCAACTACATCCCATGTGTTACATTTGTCCAAGGCCTTTATTTCATCTTTAATTTCTTCTAACCAATAATCATGCTCATCTAAAGATAAGGCATCTTTCATAGATCTAGGTTCATTGTTACTACAAGATAAAGCAAAAGCATAACGATAATCAAATGGACTATATCCATACTTATCAATAGGTTTACACTGTCTAGTGGATTTTCTTAGAGGTGTAACAAGATGCTCAAGTTGTTCCTCTTTAGAATTCTCTTCTAATCCTCCATCTTCGCCTTCATGTTCATCATGTTGTTCAACATGTGCATCTTCTTGTGGTTGATCTACATGTGCATCTTCTTGTGGTTATTCTACCTGTGTATCTTTCTGTGGTTCAACCTTAATATCAAAATGCACTATTTTGTTAGGTTTTACATGAGGTTGTTCATTATTTTTAAATTCATTAAGCTCCCTAAAAATTACATCCTTAGAATATATCATTTTCATTACTACAGGATCCCAAAGCTTATAACCCTTAATATTCTCTCCATAACCCACAAATACACATTTTTTAGCTCTGAGGTCAAGCTTAGAACATTTTTATTTAGGAACATAAACATATGCCTCACTGCCAAAAACTCTAACATGAGAAATTGATGGTCTTTTACCTATCCAGACCCCATAGGGAGTTTTATCAACAAGAGAAAAAGTAGGTGACCTATTAACTAGATAACAAGTAGTGTGAACTGCTTCAGCCCAAAAGCATTGTTTAATCTTTGCACTACTCAACATGCTTCTAGCTCTATCCATTAAATTCCTATTCATATTCTCTACCACTCCATTTTGATGTGGATTATATGGAGTTGTTTTCTGCCTAATAATTCCTACATGCTTACAATAATCATCAAAGCCCCTAGAGAAATATTCACCACCATTATTCGTTCTTCAAACCTTTACCTTTTTATCTATTTCTTTCTCAACAAGTATTTTAAATTCTTTAAATATAGAAAAAACAACAAATTTTTCTTTCAAAAAATAAACCCATGAATATCTAGAATAATCATCAATAAAGGAAATATAGTAGTGATACTTTCCAATAAATGGTATATCCACAGGACCAAAGACATCACTATGAATTACCTCCAAAATTTGTTTAGCTCTAGTACTTCCAGATTTAAATGAAACTCTATGTTGTTTTCCATACACGCAGCATTCACAAAAATAAAAATCATCAGAGTAACCTGACAAACCATCAACCATGTTTTTATTTATAAGAGTTTTGAGACCCTTTTCACCAATATGACCCATCATGTTGTGCCATAACTTACATGATACAGAGTTATCAGTTACATTAACAGAGTTACAGAAAGTGGAAGCATCAAGTCTAAATAGGGTGCCACACCTATTACCCTTAGCAAAAACCAAATTCCCTACGATTAACTTGCAACCATTCTTTTCGAAAGTAACATGCACTCCTGAATCATTCATTTTAGATACAAAAATTAAATTTCTAGCTAAACCAGGAATGTGCAATACATCTTTAAGGGTTTTAAACCTTCCATCATTGAAGATCAATTTCAATTCCCCTTGACCTACAATTTCTTGTGTGTTATTATCCTCGAGGAAAAATTTCCCACCATCATAAGTTGAATATGCTGAAAATCATTCCTTGTGAGGATTCATGTGGTAGGAAGCTCCTGTATCTATTAACCAAGAGTCATCATAAGTCATATTAGCAGAAATAATAAAAGCATCAGTAGCTTCATCATCAGAGGATTTATCTATAGAGTAATCATCATTATTTGTTCTTACAAATTCCCAAGTTTTGAGATGCCCCTGTTTACCATAGTTCCAACACCTCAATCTACTCTTACCAGGTGATTTTGACCTTCCTTTAGACTTATAACAATCCTTAGAATTATCATTTTTACCTTTATTTTTATCTTTACCTTTCTCCTTAGATCTATCTTGTACATGCAATGCATCTTTAGACCCCTCTGAAGTCTTTCTCCTCATTTCCTCTGAAAGTAGAGTGGCAACGAAGGCATCCAGATTACAATAATAAGGTTATCCCAGGATTCAGGTAGTGAACATAATAATAAAATACATTTATCCTCCTCATCTATCTTTACATTAATTGACTATAGCTGACTCAAGATTAGATTAAATGAATTCAAGTGTTCTGCAATCGAATCTCTAGTATTCATTTTAAGAGAATAAAACTTTCTTTTTAGAAATAACTTGTTAATGATACTTTTAGTTTGGTATCTCTCTCCTATTATATTCCATAACTTATATGCAGTAGTCTCATTAGATATATTCAATAGAACAGAATCAGATAAACACAAACAAATAGCTCCACAAGCCTTTTTATCTAACTTAACCCGGTCTTCATCTGACATAGTTTATGGTTTATTCTCTTTATTAACAGCAACCCATTGATCTCTTTCTTCCAAGGGATCCTCCATCTTAAACTTCCAAAGCTCATACCTAGTACCATTGAACTTCTCAATGTCCAGCCGAGATGAGTCAGCCATGATCTCTTATCACGTTGAATCTGAACCTGCAAGAAAAAACAACACACTCCCACTACAGCAAAAAACCCAATCAAACACTCCAAGAAAGGTGTTCCCTTCTCCAATCAAGACAACTTGGCTCTGATACCAAATTTTGAAAAACATGATCAAACTTGCAATAAAAATATGCTGATAATTTTATGCATCCAAATTAACAAAGTAATAAATCAAAGCTAAAATAAGATTACAAAAGATAGTCAAACCATAACACAAGAATTACATGGAGAAACCTTGCGGGGAAAAACTCCACACCCAAAGAGATCCAAGACTTGTATTAATCCTTCAGACAAGTTACATCAATACAACTTCTCCCTCACAACTTCTCCCTCTGAATCATTGCACCACTTCATGGCTTTAATAACCTGCACCTTAACTTGTTTTCTCTTCAACTCAAACACTAAATATATAGGCATGAGATAGAACATAAATCAAGAATGGTTTCCAAAACCATTTTAGACATAAATCATAAATAAAAGAAACTTTCTCTTCCAACTTGTGATTTTATCTATTTTTTAGTAATGTGCACACGCAACTAAAAAATCTATTTTATCTTTTTCAAAACTCACATTTATCTTCCCCTTTTTTCATGCTCTTTCTAATTTGACAATTAAAACACTTTGCAAGTTGTCATAGTTGCATTTAGCAACTTTCATGACAACTAAAAGATAATTACAAATTGTCATTTAATAAAATAAAAAACAAAGCAAGGTTGAGACATTTTCTCAACACACATTTTGTTCCAAACAAGTGATATTAAATGACTCTTCACACATATTACATATCAATGTTTTTTTTTTTTAATCGATAAACGACAAGACCAATATATTAATCATTAAAGTTTTCAATTACATACAAAGAATACAGTCATCCAACCATAGGGAACTCAAACATATTACCTTTCAAAAATCATCAAATCCAAAAATGAACTATCTATGATTTTGCATTTCCATAATCTACTCAACAATGTGTGCAAGTCTTCCTCCCTTTGTGATCTGATGAAGAGGAACTCTGCTCTCTTTTTGCTTCCAGTAGGTCTTCCTCTTCTTCGTGGAGCATGAGATAATGATTCAGCCCTCCACCTGTTGCTCGGAGGTCTACCCCTTCTCCTTGATCCTCTCCTAGAATTAAATAGTTTCACTAGTTTATTGCATTGTGTATCATAAGTTTCATCATACCTAGGAATGTATGATACCACCAATCTTTGATCACCTTTATCCTTTACCTTTTGCTTAAAATATCCACCACCTTAATTCTATACCTTCTGCTGCAAGTTTTGAAATTTCATCGGCCTCCCCATTTGCCTCCCCATACACATGATTAATGGTGAAGTAATCAAAGTATTCTAAAATGGCTAGGATTTTGTCCAACAGTGCTTTTAATCTCCAATTAGGAGTCACTGTTGTTCTGATTGCATTCACTGTAATGGTTGAATCTCCTTCCACCTCTATCTTCCTTATTCCTTTCCTTTTACATTCAACTAGTCCAATGTATAGAGCACCAAATTCTACTATGTTGTTAGTATCTATTGGAAGAGGAACCGCTATTTTGCCTATGGTGTCTCCCCTACTATCTTTGATTATGCACCCTACTCTAGAAGGACCAGGATTTCCTTTTGATGCCCCATCAAAATTTAACTTCAACCAACCCTCTTATGGTGGGTTCCAAGTTGCTTGTTCTCTTTTCCGGTTGTTATTCCCTGAGAAAGAAGGAAATTTGAGTCCTAACCACTTAAATCTCATTCTTCCATCCCATTCGGTGAAGTTTCCCTTGATGTTGGGTCTTAATGCTATCTTGCTATTCAAATTCTCCACAATTGAGCTTTCAATTATGTTAAGGACTGATTCGACCTGTCTTTCTTTGTTATAAAAAATCCTCCTATTTCTCTCCTTCCAAATTTCCCAGATTAGTGTTGAAGGGCTGATTTCCCATAAGCCACTTAGTAGTCCATCCTTGGCCCTGATAGGCCAACTTTGGAATAGTGAAATGATATCATTAGGCAGAGCTATAATCCAACCCAACTTGGCGCAAAGCCATCTCCAACATTTTCAAGAGAAAGGAAAATTTTAGAGGAGATGGTCTATACTTTCTTCTTGAGCTTTGCAAAGAACACACCTTGAAGGGCCTGCAAATCCCATTTTCTTAAATTTATCTGCTGTTAAGATCTTCTTTTTAGTTGCTAGCCAAGAGAAAACTCCCGCTTTTGGTATAATTTTGTTACTCCATAATAGTTTATGTGATATGCCCATCATTATTCTCCTCTTGACTAACCAATAAGTTATAACCTTCCTTTGCACTAAACTGCTCGGTCTTGGATGCCACCCAAATAAGCATATCATTCCCTTGCCTGAACACTAATTGTCTATTCTTTAATACTTCTCTTAACTGAAATAACTCATTATGAGGCACTGGAAGTCCATCAAATCTTTTCCATTCCCATCCTAGAGCTGGATCTCCATCTGGGAAGTTAACATAGTCCCTAATATTATCTCCCCAATTTTGTTTGAGCCAAGTCTTCGTTCTTTCAATTGTTAAGACACTATCTATACTCGGATAACCTCCCCAAGAGTCTTCCCAGAATAACCATGATCTACCATCGTGCACATCCCAAGATACAAAATCTCCCACAAAAGCCTTGCATTTTGGGATGAAGTTCCAAATCCTTGACCCCTTGGGTGGATTGCTAACTCTTATAATATCCTTTGGCTCTCCAACATTTAAGTATTTGGTCTGCAATAACCTAACCCATCTTGACTAAGGATCTTTGATTATTCTCCAAACAAGTTTAGCCCCCAAAGACTGATTTTGTTTTTCCCGATTTCTAAGGCCCATTCCTCGTAAAGATTTTGGTTTGCAAATTTTATCCCAGGCTATAAGAGCAATTTTATTTTTCTCTTCTATATTTTTCCAAAAGAAGTTTCTCATTTTTTGAATTATAAAAGCATTCATACTTGTTGTCAGTGCCAAAAATGATAGGAGGTAAAATGGTAGTGCTGATAGTACATCCTAGAGCATAACTAACTTGCCTACCCATGATAACCATTTCCCTTTCCAAGAGTTTCTCCTTTTATCCATTTTTGATTTCAATGGATTCCATAACTTTGAATTTATTAGCCCCTTATCAATAGGTACTAAAAGGTATATACAAGGAAAATTTATGTTCTTGCATTTTAATATGGTGATAATCTGTGTTTCTTCTGTTGGAGTTGCTGAAAAAAGTAAACTTCTGATTTGTCTCTGTTAATTGCTTGTCCAGATGCTTTCTCGTAAGACCAAAGTATCTCATGGAATCTTCTCATTTCTCTCTTGCTAGCTGCCCCCATCAATAATGTATCATCGGCAAATTATTGATGTGTAATAGTGAAATCTCTTGTTACTTTGATACCTTCAATTGTCTTCTTATTATGATTAGCATTGATGGCTCTGCCTAATGCCTCTGCCAAGATTATGAAGAGAAATGGGGACAACGGGTCCCCTTGTCTTATGCCTTTGGAAGAACTAAAATAACCCTCTGGGATCTCATTAATCAAAACTCAAAATTTTGGTGTTGATATACACTCAAATATCCAATTGACCCATTGCTTATTAAATCCAAATGCCTACAACATCTTACATAAGAAACACCAATCTACATTATCATAGGCTTTTGAGATGTCAATTTTGATTAGCATTCCAGCTCTCTTAGTGTTTTGCAGAGTATGAATCACTTCTTGAGCAACTATAACTCCATCTAAAATTGATCTTCCTGGAACAAAGCCCCTTTGTTCTTCTGAAATAATGTTGTTTAATAAAGGTCTTAGCCTATTTGTCATGACTTTGGAAAGTATCTTGTATATGGTGTTATGTAGGGATATTGGCCTATAGTCTTCCAATCTCTCAGCCTTTTCTTTCATTGGTATTAGGGCTATAAATGTATTATTGATTTCTTTTAAAATTTCCCCTTACCTTCTAGAAGCCTCTAAAGCCTCCACCATGTCTAGCCGTATAATATGCCAACAGTTTTTGAAGAAACTTGTAGGGAATCCATCCGAGCCTGCGGATTTCTCAGAAGGCAACTGATGTAGATCAGATTCTACTTCTTCCAATGTGATTCTTTCATTTAGTTTCTTGTTCTGCTCTTCCATGATGATTTTTGGAATGATTGATAAAAACTTATTATGCTCCAATAGATTTGAACTCCCTTCATTATTTAGCAGGTTTTTATAAAATTTGATCACTAATTACTTTATAGTGGATGGGTCCTCTATTATTTGATTCCCTTGTCCTTCCAGCCTAGAAATTCTATTGATATTCCTTCTCTGCTTGGTTACATTGTGGAAGAATCTAGTGTTCTTATCGTCGGCTTGTAACCATCCTTCTCTAGACTTCTGCCTCCAAAATATCTCTTCTTTAGCAAGTATATCTTCATAATCTACAAGAAGTTCCTTTTCTTTGATATACTCCTCACGATGCATTCCTTCTTTGATCTGTTTTTCATTTTATTCATTCAATTGATCGTGTATGTTCTTTTTGGTTTGAAAAATATCCTTAAAGTGATTTGAATTCCACTCCAATAGCCTTCTCTTGATTAGTTTTAGTTTTGAGACAAAGCAAAAAAACTTGGATCCCACAAATACACCTTCCTTCCACCATTGATCTATAAACAACAAAAATTTTGGATCCTTAAGCCACATGTATTCAAATCTGAATGGGGGTTTAAGAGACTTATTTTCCCCTGAAATATGAAGCATAATGGGTAATGGTCGGAACCAGAGCATGGCAACACTTTGCATTCCAGTATATAAGGGAAGGAAGAAAGATCCCCAGTCCAAAAAAATCTATCGATTTTCTCAGCTATATTGCCGAAACCTAACCTCCTATTATTCCATGTGAAGATTTTGTCTCCTGATTCCACTTCTATGAGCCCATTTCTTTCCACCCATTCATTAAAATCTATTTGTGATCTACCTGGCCTAATCAAACCACCTCTTTTGTCCTTTGATCTTCTTATTGCATTGAAATCTACCCCAATTACTATGCTTTGACTCTACCATGTGGACAATACACCATCTAATTCCAGCCAAAGCTCTCTCTTTGCAGCTGTTGTCACTGGACCATAAACATTGATAAGGATGAATGCTAGGTTTGAATTTAGACTTTTAACTCTTCCCATCATCCAATTCTTTTCTGAGGCTATCTTCTCACCTGCACCATTGTAGGCTTCTAGATTATGGTCGGTCCACCTGACACCCCTTCTGATTGTTCTTCCTCAAACTTGCATCCACTATATTGGTTTCTCAAACTTTCTCCAAAGGACTCCATTTGTTTCAAGTTAAGTTTAGTTTCTTGTAGCAGTATAATCTCTGAATTGATCAAAAGAAGACTTCTTTTGACCAACTTCCTCTTGTTAGGGGCATTGAGGTCCCTAACATTCCAAGATAAGATTTTCATTGTTGTTCAGGAAGGGAAATCCCCTTCCTTACTTTCAAGATTTCAGTAATTTTGAGTTGCCCGTCAACCTCACCCTCTTTGATCCTCTGCTCATTTAATGATCTTCTACCCCTCTTAGGTGACGTTGTTCCATAGTCTGGTTTAGAACTAGATGTACTAGACTGTTTAATCCCCAACTTCCTCTTTTCTTTCACCTGCGAGTATAAAGTAGCAAGCGGGGTTGCCATGATTTGACTTTCCACAACATCTTCTTCCATATAATCCTTTAATAGAGATTGCATGCTTTTATCAATTTTCATAAATTCTGGAGTGAATAATATATTTTGAGGTTCTTCTACATTGTTTGGCATTTCTGCTCTGAGATTAATATTCCTTGCCTCCTTAATTGAATCTCCATCCATTTGTCTATTCGCCATAGGATATTTTATTGACTGTTGATCTTCTCCAACTGATGGATCTTCATACTTGCCAATTTCCTGATGAGGATGAAAAGAATGCTGCTGACCCTTGCTGTTGGCTTTTTCACCCATTTGCTCTTCAATATCTCCATTGAGATTTACCAGTTCCTTTGAAATATCTTCCTTTAAACATTCCGTGTCCTTAAGTAGATCTGTAAGAGCTAGCTTGTTTATCTGACATTGTTTGATCCTCAGACTTCTTCATCAGTTTATCCCTTAATACCCTGGTACATTTCCTTTTTCTTGTGGCAATCCTTGGTTTGATTTTACCCACCAAACATCTCCTACCCAAAATATTGTTTTTTTCTTTCTAACCCGTTCCAAAGTTCTGTTACATATCAATATTTTTATATCTAGCAAATAATTACATATTTTACAATTTCGTTTCTTGATGCCATCACCAACAAACCCTGGATGTGTTGCCGCTCCAAATTCTAAAGAATGAAAACTAAAATTTTATATATATTTACTTGAAGGACACAGTTTGACACGTTCTTTTGCAGCACCTGATATCCTTCGATTTATATAGGTGTCAAAAACTTTTTGTGGTTTTGGTGAGCATCTTTTCCCCTTTTGAGTATAAAACAAATCATCTATATCCCGAAACAGGATAAAATTACGGTCAGAAAGTATTTTAGGTTTTTGTAGGCGTGTTTTCCTCTTTTGAGGCAAACACATGCCATCAATTGGTGCTATATTAGAGTCCTCCATGTTTTTGCCTAGCTCAAGATGTCTGTCAGAACTGCAACTGGGAAACATATTCCCTAAATGTGTTAGGATCAGAGTAAGTGTTTGAGAAGGTATAAATTAGATTCCCTTGCACAAGAGTATAACTGTCAAACGATGGAAACAAGTTAGTGTGTGCATAACAAAATGAAAAATTGAAGGATGATAAAACAAAACTATTGCAGAGATGTTAAAATTGATATATATATATATATAAAATGTTCTCAAATCATATCTTGTATGGCTGAATCTCAATAACAAGGATGCCAGTATAAGTTACAGGAGCAGACAATAGGATAAAACTGAACCTAAATATTGTCTTCCTCCCACTCACCCCTGAGGTACTTCAGTTACTCGACTTTTAAGTCGAGCAGAGCTCCCAAATATTTCGGGGTGTGCAGCGGTCCCAGCCCTGTATGAGGCTAGGTAGTGCATTTGTTGAAGTTGTTGACAGTTATCCCCAACCAAACTCTTCGTTAACTGTTATCTCTGCTTGCTTTCATTCCTGGGGTAGGTGGGAGGATGAAAGAAGTAGCCAGTAGAACATTTCTGACTAGTTAATTGAAAAGGTACCCACTTTAAAAAATGGCATGCATGCCAATGCAGTTGAACTGTTGGAACAAGCATTCCAATACAATTGAATTGTAGGAAGAGTCCTTGTCCAGTTGAGCAACCTGTGACATATTCCATTGGAGATGACTCTATAACAGAATACCTGCTTCAACTGTCTCCTCCAAGCTACCGATAATGATTAAAAAAGATTTTGAATGGGGATGATACGATGGTTAAAATTTTGGCATCTAATGACTAGCTTTTTATCTGTTTTTTTTGCTTGTATCAAAGTCACAGTTCTATGTTGCTTGAAACTTTACATCCTTCATTTTCTTTTTTTTGTTTAGACATTGCTTGGTTCTTGAAGTTTTCAAGCATACTGAATCTAGTTGAGTCTGGGAGATATTATATATTTTCTTTAGCAACCCTAAGATTTTGTAATATAATATTCTGTATTTAGAGAATAGAGTGTTTTCTGAGATTCCTTCAGTTATGATCAGTTTCAGTTAAGTTGCTATTAATTAATTTACTTAGCTAAAATTTATTGTTATTACAGTGCAATCAGCTCCTGCAAGCTTGCATATAGCATTGACTTGCTCTTGCAAATTTGAATCAGCTGAATTTACTGCTGCTTTAATAGTGTAATTAGCTCCTGCTTGTATATTGTTTTAGTGTACTAAAAGTCAATAGCAGAATAAATTCTGCTGGTTCTTGATTCCATAAAAATGGTATGAGAACCACTCACTTAGCCTCATGGCCCAAGCCACAACAATTTTTTATTTTAGCTTTTGGGTGGAGAGAGGGGTATAGAGGCTGTCACATATGAATATCAGAGGTTATGAGAAACATTTTATGAAGAAATTCAGATTTTATATGGGAAACTTGTATTGAAGGATCTCTTGAAGACCTTTTTAAAAGAATATGTTGAGTTCTGAAGGTTTTATAAAAGAGGTTGCATGCAAGTACAGTTTTTCAGCTTAATCAGTGGAAATTAAGGATTATATTTGATGGTCAATTCTGTTTGTTTGTCCTACAAATGTTAAAGTTTATCTTATTTTAAAAATTATATCATAAATTAGATATATATTTAATAACACTTTTATATAATCTTTTAATATAAAGAAGTCTTCCCACATTTTTAATTGTATTTTAAGATAAAATTACACACAACGGTCATCAGATTTAGGCCCTTGTGAAGATGTTTCATATAGACTTTCTATTTTATTTTAATTTATGTTGAAACAAAATTATGAAATTGAAGAAACGTAATTATATGATTAAAATGAATCTTTTTTTATGAAATGTTTTTTTACATCTACTAGATTATAATTTCTACTTTGTTATACTTATTATTAGGATCAATGGAGAACAACAATCTAAAATGAATTATAGGATTGATGAACATTTAAAAGAAATAAGAACTATTAGACTCAAGACAAAATCAATGATTGGAAATGAATATTGGTGATATGGACCTAAAATAAATGAAAAGTATGTAATATTTCTAGCAGATGAATTTAGATTTTTAATGTCACTTATAAACTTTAGGCAAGTTAAATCTAATCATGCATTGAATACTCTAGTGAAATAGTTGAATTAAAAATATAATAAAATAAATCCTTAAGCAACTTAACTAACATTAAATTAAATTTTCATAGAAATGTAGTGATTTAGATCACCTTACAACTTGTACTATTTAATAAAAAAGCTTCCAAAAAAAAATCTTGCTTGTAAAATAAAATAATTCTTGCAGCAGCTCCCAAAAGAGACTAAAATCAACTATAAACATTGAATAAAATAAGATACTATCCCAATCAATATGGATTAAAATTGTAACACTCTAGAGAGCTCTAAAAACTACCAAAAGTTGAATCAACAACATCATTGAAGTAGATTTCCTTCTTAGATGTGCACTCTCTTTTTATTGTCAATCCCAAACCATAAAAATTCATAGGAATTCTTGTAACTCTCTCATCCAAATGCATCTTGGTGCAACAACTAAGCTCTCACTAACAAATTTTAACTCCCTATTGGCCTCCTCCAAACCCCTTCCATCAATACTAAGGGACATCAAAAAAGGAACAATATTTTTTCTAGAAATAATCCTAGTTGAAGAAGGGTCTCCCTCATCATCAACACTCACCAATGGAAACTCTTTTATAGACTAGGAAAAATTAAGCTTCTTATTTTATTTTTTCTTCACTTTGTGTCTTCATATTGTTCAAGAAAATAGTGGCAAAGTGGTCAACTTTATGTAATTTCATTTTCTTGAACAATAGGACACAATATGAAGAAAAATTGAGGGTTAACATTTAGTTTTTTTTATCATTTAAATATGAATATTTTAATGATTTATAGACTTGAGTTATTATTTGATAAATTATAAAATATAAAAAATGGTAGAATTTAAGAGAAAATTGTTCAATTATTTATTAAAATTAGTAGGTGTTCATTGATCATTCTTGGGGTAATTGTTTACCCATGTTATGTGTGTCATTATTACCATCAATGCTTACAAGAGTACTTAGGTATATGAAATTAGTTTTTTTCACTCAAAAGAGCAAGATTATAAAATTACCTTTCTAAATTAACTTGACCAACCAATATAACTCTCATAACAGTTCCATGTAATAATGGTCAATATAATTCTTGACAATATATGTTGATCTATATTTTTTGATTGATGCATGTGCATCCTCTTCATCAAGTATATTTAGTTTTTTTCTATTTTTTATTAAAAATTGATCATGTTGATTATAAATTAAATATGTGTTAACCAAAGCCAAAAGTGACCACAAAGAATATCTTATTATAATTAAGAATATTTTTTTAGACCAGGAGTTATTGTTCAAATCATAGAACATGTTATTACCAACATAATTTGGATTGATTCACTTGATTTCCTTTTTTAATGACCAAAAATAATTATCATATAATGATAACAAAAGTAATATTTTTTTTTTCGTTTGATTATCTTTGTACACAATACTTTTAATGAAACATTAAAAATAGGAGAAATTGTTGAAACTAATAGATTATTTGTGTTAATTAACAAGGAACACCCTTACCTAACTACCTTTCACAATAGTATTTCCTAAACTACCATCTTTTGACAGCAATGGCAGCCAACAAACCGAGAAGTTCAAACCGATCTTGAAAAGGTTTACGAGTTCTTTGGCATCTATCTAGAAAATTGCAGAGCTTAGGGTAATGAGATCGGTCTGTTTTGAGCTTCGAATGAGACTAAAATATCGCAATCACACATACATTATAGCTCACTTTGCGTTGAATTGAAATGAAAATAAGCAGAAAAACCCAGTGCCCAAACTAATCCAAATGTAAAAATGATGTCCGATTCGAAAATGGTTGAAGATTTACCAAAAGAGCAGATAGTCCTTTTCTTCAAAACCAGGCGATAACTTCCAGGATTTTGTTGGAATGATCGGATCTCAAGTGTGATCTAGTGTGATCGAAGAAGAAAGGGTTACAAATTTGTTTTCTGCTACACCACCGCTAGAAGAAAAGTCAAGCTGGGCAAGTACTGATGATCGAAAAAGAAAGGTAACCCAATGCAGTCTGGTTAAAAATTTACAAGGATCCTTATCTAAAGTCTGGTTACAAATTTACAAGGATCCTTATTTAAATTTTAGATAAGGATCCTGTAAATTTGTAACACACTGCATTGGGTTACCTTCCTTCTTCGATCATCACTACTTGCACAACTTACTTTTCTTCTAGTGGTGGACCCCTGACTGGCTTAACTTGCTTTTTTTTTGCTCTTGTAAGGGCATGGTTTCACTCCATCTTGATCAGCCATTTCCAGCTTACTTTTCTTCTAGTTGTGGTTAGTAGAAAACAAATTTCCACATGAACTCTAGTTGTGGTTATCATCTCCACCATATTTTGATCAACCATTTTGTTTCTGGATCTCGCTGGACTACCTCAGAAATTTGTTCCTCACACGCGACTTCTATATTCTCTTATGATGCAGCTCCACTAATCCCGCTGTTTCGAGTTTAACCTAAACAATAGAAAGCAAAATGGACAGACATGGATATATATAATGGAATACTAAATGAGGATATATATTCATGGAGGTGAATTAGTACAAATATAGACAATTTTAGAGATCTTTGTTTAAGTTAATTCCAAAAATCCATTTATTTTGTAAGTTGGTTCTTGACATCTAACAAGGTAAGCAGAGGCTTATCAATAGAATTAAGATAATTAAAATAATTAAAGGTAAATTATGAGAGTGGGTAGTCTCTTCTTTCCTTTGAGTTCACCTTAATATTAGGAGGTGTTTCTATAAGTTTTCTAAACATATTATTATATCAGTTTGGAATTATTCATTAGTCTATAAGGAAATGTTATATGGGATTTAATATTTTTTAACTACTGAACTTCAAATTATTTGTAATGGTTAATATTTTTTAATATAGGGAGTTTCATATGTAGTGGTGAAACTTGCATATCCATATTTTTTTAATGTTTTGAATTTGTTTTGATTAAAGTTGTAAATATAATAATCAATTTATAAGAGGTATAGTCCATGAAATTGGCCTGTAGCATTCAATATGTTCTGATCTCTTCCAGCATTGATTGTTCAATTTGCATTTCTAGTCTTAATAGACATTTAGAAAAATAAACATTTAGATCTACAAATACAAACTTGACCCAAGTCGCATCCATACTCATGGAACTAGACTTTCACTTTTAGAACTCAAATTTTAATTTAGTTGTTGCTAAATTCTTCACTAGCAATTTTGAATTGCCTTAGCACTTGTTGATTTATGTGATTGCTTTTTGTATTTAAAGATACTCACGTACTAATTTTAAACCATATAGGGACCATCTAGGACATCATAGAGAAAATTTATTGAGCACAACTAGAGTTTCATATTGAAGAATAAAAATCTCTAGTAGCATTTACATTTAAAGAGCAGCTCATCCAAGGACAATTGCATGTTTACTTGTTATCCTCAATCATTTTTCTTAGAGTTGTAAAGTTAATTTGTTATGGGTATGAACAAGGACAACATGACCCTTGCCATTTTGTAGATTCATCAAAGTTGTTTGTGAACACTACTTATCCTTACAAGAAGTATATACTAGAAATTAAGGTTGGTGAATTACATAATACTACCTCTTACCAAATTAGATATGTTTGCATCAATTCAAATCCTTGCTACTATCAAATCCATATTCATGAAGGTGAATTGGTACAAATATAGACAATTTGTAAAATTAGAGATCTTTCTAAGTTAACCCTAAAAATCCATATATTTTGTAAGTTGGTTCTTGACATCTAACATGTCACTTATCCATCATCAAATTTACTTTACATTTAATTTAGAACGTTTTTTGATTATTAACAACTCACTCATTACCCATATGTTCACCTTTCCAATGGATACAAATGTATGTGTGGCCAAGTCTATGGAGGTAAAAACCCTAGGAAAGGTACTAATGTCATTTTTTAATGACAAATTTAACATGTCTAAGAAATGAGTTTACGTTTTGGGGAAACTAGTTCAGTAAAAGAGTCAAATTAGGTGTTAAGATGATCAAAAAAATCACACCTCAAATACAATTCTAAATGCCTATTTTTCTCCATTTTAGTTAACAAGCCACTTCACAAGAATGGGGTAGATTTTGGAGCATAAAGAACTTGTATGTAGTGTTTTTGATGACTTATGATGATTTGGAGCATCATGGGGATGAAGATAGACTTGTGTGCAATATTCAAAACTTTATAGTTTTCTAATTTTGGTGAGTTCACTACTCATATAAATGGTGGATACATAAAAATAACCAGAAATATCTTAAAATTCCCCAAAAACCAAGTACTTTCCCCTTTGAGTTCATCGAGAGTAGTGAACTATTTCTTTGAGAGGAAGTGAATGCATTCATGTTCATGCAAAATAAAGAAATTGAAGGTTCTTTTTATTTATTTGACTTTTAAGCAATAAGCATCCCCACACTCATAGAAAAGGTATGTGATGTAATTCATCTTAATTTTGGTGGCTACATATGGATTGTGTTAGGTCCCAAAAATGTGGATCCACAATCTTGAAGATTTTCTCCATCATTAAGGCTATGAATTTATCTTCAAGGTGGTAAGTAGAGGTTTATCAATAGAATTAAGACAATTAAAGGCTAACTAAGAGAGTGGGTAGTCTCTTCTCTGCTTTGAGCTCACCTTAATATTTGGAGGTGTTCCTATAAGTTTTCTATAAATATCATTATCATTTTGGAATTACTCATTAGTGTATCAAATCAAATCTATACCCAATCGCATTCTTGACCACTAAAATTACCAAGTCAATAGAATTGTAAGGAAGCTAAGGTAGCAGAACAACTTCCTACACTAATCTTGAGAGGAGAAGAATGCAAAACTTTTACAAATATTTACAGTTACAAAAAAATAAATAGAAATAAACATAAATATCATAGATACCACAACATAATGATTTACATGGGGAAAATCATTACAGGAGAAAAAAACCCACCCTCTAAAAGCCACCTAATAAATTATTCAAACAACACAAAGAATATAATATACTTGTAGAGCAAACTTCTCATAAGAGTATCACCCACCAGAGATCCAAAGCCAACACAATCACTATTAGACTCTTAAAATATATCACAATACATAGCCATAATACAACACCCTCATTGTAGGATGGTGAAATCTGCAAATTTGGTTAGCAACATGATAAAACAATATGACAGAAATTCACATCCTTATGAGATATTATTTCATGATTCCAATGTAACTAAATGATAAACATGAACAAAACATGTAAGATATGAAATAAAACTATCCCATATTGGATTGGTGCTCTTTGAGTATGTGAAAGAGCCCTTTCCCAATCCTTGATAAGCTTGGTGAAATAGACAATGAGATGCTTGAACTCAAGTTGCCTATAGTGCAAATGCATTCAAATGTGGCTGTTGTGTTGTTTGAAGGAGAGAAGCCTTCAACTTATAGTTGAGCTTGAAGAGAGGAGAGGCCAAATTGATGAATGTGGGATCATTCATGGGCCAATGACAAGATGCCACTTGTCAAGGTATGAGAGGGTGAGGAATGTGCAAGTTTTGGCAAATGTGCCAATTTCAAATTTGAATTTGAATGACTTGACATGTTTTGGGGGGATGAAAGGTGCAATAAATGCTATGTTGACTTGTGCAAACAACATTTAAAACCTTGTTGGAAGGGACAAGTCCCTTTTGGGGGGAAGATTCAAATTGGAAGAATATTCCATTTTGATGCCCTTTTGAATGTAATTAGAGGAATTATAAATCAAATAAATGATTTATTGGTGCAAGTGGGTGGGTTAGTTAGGAGTTTGGATTTGACTCTAGTTGAGTCAAAAGCTAGAGAACAGTAATCATAATTAGAAGTTAATTAATTTAGATTAATTAACTTACGGGATTTTAGGGATTTGATATTTGATTTTAAATCAGTTTGATTTATTAAATCAAATAAGAAGAACCTTAGGAACTTAATTAAATAATTTGATTTATTTAATTAAGCTTGATGAACCTTAGGATTAAATCAATAAATTGCTTTAATTGATTAGTAGACGAAACGAATGCATGATGTTAGTTATAGTGGAATGCATAATGTTATTTTTGGATGTCTACATTTTGCCCCTCTTTGAAGCAATGTAGTCATTGCATTGGTTCAAAGAATGATGTTGTCGGCATCGAAATTAAAAAATTCTTTGGTTTTTTTGGATGCCCCAGTGGAAAATAAGTATTTTAGTACATTGCCCCCTTGAGAGATCAAGCGAAAAGATTTTGAGGTGGATCTCGCGACAAAGAGGTTCAAAATGGATGTATGGATGGTTAGACTATATGATAATGATGATGAAAATGAGATGTTTGGAAGATGCTTAGGATAACAAATTTATATTATCGTAAACAACTTTAAATGATTATGCAATGCATGTGAGATGGATGAGATGGATGATGTTGTCCTAATATGATGGTATGACATGATTATGCGAAATGAGAATACGGATGCAAGATGGATGCATTGTTAGCGTGACAAAAGATAGAAGAATGAGAGGGATGAACCCTTAAATTCAAGAAGATGAAGAAGTCCAACAAGTCTCCTAGTCATCAAGACTTTATTAGATATGACGATGAATGATGATGATGTGTTGCTTATCCAGGGATGGGAGAGAGCGTACCTTTCTTTATGTTTGATAACACATGTAGGTGCGATGCATCAAGGTATTAAGAACCAGGATGGTGTTGCGCCTAGTGTGATGGACTTTGACTCGACAATCAGATAGGAGTACTCTTGTTCACACTTGACAGACATAACCTTATTCAGAATGCAGTTCAGATATTCTAGACATCTTGGGCCAAAACATAAAAAGGCAAGCCTTCTTATGTGGTCAACAAGATACCTAAAACATCCTTCCTACAAACAAAACAAAGTATGCATGACAAAGTTATTTTACAAGAATATCCAACAAGCACATCAGATAAAAAGATACTGATCATTGCCCCATTCCTTTCTCTCTAAACCAGTTTTGTTTAGGCATCATCGAGAGGTCCTTGGAATGAGCGGAAAATAAGATAAGTCTAAAAGACTAAAATAAAGTAAATAGACAAGCTGATGTTCTTCGTATCGCTAGCCAAGACTAAACTATTGTGGGGTACCTAATGCTTATGTCCATCGTAGGAAAGCTTCATCCTAGGACATGTAGTGATCAGGGTTTTGGTGAGACTGATTGGGTGATAAGCTATTGATACTCCGAGTGGACCAACTTATTGACTTACTGACTTAGACCTTCAAGACTTTGACGATTAGGCATTCACTTTAGAACCTAATAACCTTGCTTCTGACTGACTCACCAAAGGGTGAAAGCGATGATGATTTATTATGAGTGATGACAATCATGGGTGAAACTGAGATGAAATGGATGCACCATTTTGGTTTTTTCAAATGTTTTGAGGCTGTTTTGGAATTTTTGAGATGTTTTACAAATGTTTTTGGTATTTTCAAGATTTTATGAATGTTTTTTGGATTTTGTGTCAATTGACTTAACTGCGGATGAGATAGATGGGCAAATGGATGCCAATGCGACGGACGCATAAAGAATGACCTAAAGGTAAAAAAGACAAGCAAATGAATGCTAATGCGATGGACGCCTAACTAGATGGGCAAATGGATGCCAATGCGACGGATGCATAAATGAATGGGCAAACGGATTGCCAATGCGACGAACGCATAAATGAATGGGCAAACGGATTGCCAATGCAACAGACGCATAAAGGACTGACCTAACCGTAAAAAAGATAAACAAACGAATGCCACTGCGACGGACGCCTAACTAGATGGGCAAACAGATGCCAATGCGACATATGCATAAATGAATGGGCAAACGGATTGCCAATGCGACAGACGCATAAAGGACAGACCTGATTTGTAAAAGAAAAGATAAGCAAACGAATGCCAATGCGACTGACACCTAACTAGATGGGCAAACAGATGCCAATGCGACGGACGCAAACTGTCTCGGGGGATGATCAAAGATCAACCTTGCCTACGTTCAAGCTCAGAGATGATGTAGTTCGACAAGGTGAAAGACTAAAAAAATTTGATGATGAAATTTTGAAGATTTTCTGATTTTTGACATGTTTTTGGATTTTTTGAATGATTTGGATGTTTTTGGATTTTTTGAATGATTTGGATGTTTTTGGATTTTCTGATGATGAGATTTTGAATGTTTTTGGATTTTTTGATTTTTTGATTTTTTGAATTTTTTTTTGATGAGTTTTTCTGAATGTTTTTGGAATTTTCACATGATTTTGACAATTCGGATATGGACATGATATGATATCAGTGCTTTGTTTTGGGATTTTGTTGAAGACCAAGCTTAATGTTGATCAATTGGATTGATGGATTGATAGTTTGACTAAGTGTGTTAAGTCAAACAAAAGTGATAATGTACTCGTAAGTTCCAGGAAGTATTCTTATCCCAGAGTAAACTCGTACAAAAAGGATAATTTGGCTAGGTGTGTTAAGCCAAACGAGGTGATTATGGATTTGATAATTTGGCTAAGTGTGTTAAGCCAAATAGAGTGATGATAATGAACTTGTAAACCCAAGGAAGTTGTGTTATCCTAAAGTAAACTTGTGCACAAGATGATAGTTTGACTAAGTGTGTTAAGTCAAACAAGATGATGATTGATTGGATTCGATTGATCAAGATTGATGAAGCTTGGTTTGGAACAAAATAGCTTTGATAATTTGATGTGACACAGATGTGCGCATTAGATTGACTGATATGGATTGTTGGATTGATGTTCAATGAAGGATAACGCTTGATAAGGAATGTTTTCTTGTCAAAATATGCCATGGGCTAGTGATTTGGGATTTTTTTCTCACAAATGTTTTGACCAATTTGATTTTATGTTTTCCAATGTTCGGATCACCACATAAGTGGGAAGATATAGATCAAGATTTATTCTCGAAGCAAGATGTAAATATCTGCCCCCAGTGTCTAGCAATGTTTGGAATACCATGGGTGAATTCTTGGATACAAATGGATATGGATTATCTTGCGATAAGATAAGGGTGCTCAGAATAGAGGAACGCTCATTCGGATAATGCTTCAAGGCTCAGATAGCGTTGGATAGGATGGGATCAATGAAAATGACCGTGTCAAGATGTTTACCATAAACAAGTGTAAAGCGTGCACCAAAATTTTCCAAGATCAAGATAACTTGGAGTATGGATGTAGATGGATAAAAATGGGTTGGATAAATGGTTCATGGGTGAATAAATGATATGGCTCAAATGATGGCCTTATAATGGATGTGATAAGATGCTTTCTTCTGAACTGGCGCACATAGATGCTTGATTCTACACATGACGCCTGTTTGCCAGGTTTTCATCATGGTACTTGTCCAAAGCGCCACCGAAATGGTTTTCACTGGAGGACGATTTTTTTCTTTACTGTTTTCAATCCTTTTTTTGATTTTTTTTTTTTGATTTTTTTGTATTATTTTTATTTTTTTGTTGTCACCAAGATGCCTGTTTTCCAGGTTTTCATCAAGGTAACCATTTTTTCAGGACTTTTTCTGATTGTTTTTGTATTTTCTGAGAGATTTTAAGTTGATGCTGAACCACTTGGCGGTGCTGATGTTGATGCTTCTGTCATAACATGCCATCGATATCCTGCTTGTAGAAGTTGTCTTGCCAAGATACGTGCACTTGAAAGCAACTTTCGAGATTCTTGATCTGCTTTGCTGATACCGGAGTTAACTCTGTCTTTGTGCGCACATCGCAATAGAGTGCCTTCTGAATCCTTATGATGAAGGGTCATTTCCAACACATGGTCAATGTGTGAATTGGATATCATGCGTGGAGGTGTGGATGGAGTGTGTTTAGGAATCAAAGATGGATTGGTTGGCAGTTTGTAACCTTTGACTCTCCAAACTTGGGAAGATGAGCAATAATGGGTGGATACAGAAGTGTACATGGAATTAGGACCAACTGCTTGATACACTTTATATGTCGCTTGAGAAGCTTTATTTTTCTTTTGCAGAAATCTTTGATGGATACTTGCTCCATTTTTATTTTGCCCCATATTTTCTTTGACTGATGGAGTTTGATAGGGATAATCTTTCTTTGTATTTTTTGGTATCCACTTGTATTTTATTTGTCCTTCATGCTTTGTAGCTTCATTCTTCGTTCTTTGATTCAAATCTTTCTTTTGTTGTTGGTCCCAATTTGTGGATGGGGTGATAGGTGGATGAAGATTCATGACGTGATGGGTTGTAGTATTGGCATCAGTTTCATCATCAGGATTCTTCGTGCTCCCTATGTTGACGTTTGCTCGAGACGAAGTTGCCCCCAGTTTTGTGGAAGTATTACTAATATGTTGAGATCCCTTGATTGTTGAGTAACCAAGGCCTTGACGTTTAGGATTGCCAAAAGTCTGCACTGGTTCCAAGATACCCTGTTCATGTAGGCCTAATCCTCTGCCTTGATAATTCATCTGCTGAAAAAGTTTATTTGCAATAGAATATGATTTACCTTGGAAACAAGGTGTTGCTCCTTCTCTGCTCTTTCGTGGACCTTCAAAAGTGTCAGCTTCTTTATTGATAAGATGATTTTCCCTTACAGAGGTAAGTGATCCAACTTTATAAGTGATATGATCCTCCTCATGTCGGATGACTTTCTGATTGATATCTTTGGTTTGATCTTGTGAGATATCAGATTGTAATGCTTCTTCAAGAAGTGTTGATGCTTCACTGTCTACACAAAAGTCTTCCTCATGACTCACTTCATAGGATGTTTCTGATTCACGACTTATGTAGAAGCCTTCTTCATGACCCATTTCTGATATGTCTTTGCATTTTTCTATATTTTGCCCATGTGTACAAATGTTAAGAGTAGGAGACTCTTGTTCGTTGGTAATGATTTCAAGAGTATGAGACTCTTGTTTTGAATGAAGATCATCTACAGGTCCATCCAAATAAAGCATCTCATGAGGAGATGGAAGAGTACGTGCTATGTGGATGTGGTCATCATTTGCGGCATCTTGTATAGATAAAAGAGAGCCCATTAGATCATTGTAGTATCTCAGAGATACAAATTCTTGATTTTGACAAATTATGGAATTGCTTTCGCCATGCTTTTGATTAAGTTCTTGACATGGGTCGATTTCAAAGGATGGACTTCTTTCTTGGATATCTTCATTAGGAAGTGGCTCAATATTCTCTTGAACTTTGGGAGGAGTTGGATCAAATGTTGAGATAGGGATTCCTTCAATATCTTTAACCATGAGGTCAAAGGATGTCAATATGTTGTTGGAAGGGCCATTGCTAGACCTTGATGGAAGATTTTGATCATGCTTTGGAATATTTTCTTGAAATATGTCCTTTGACTCGTTAGGTGATGTAGAGATATTGTCAACATGATCATTGGTGGATGGATCTTGGTTTATGTCAATGGGATCAAATAATGTTAACACATCTTGAAATAGATCACTAAAAAGTGGCTCTTGATGAACGATGGTTTGATCAATGGATGGGGTAGACATATCTTCAATGTGCTCATTGATGGATTGATTTTGATCATTGTTTTCAACAATTTTGGTCGAGGGATTGTCAATGTTCTCCAACATAGGATCAAATGATGTTAATGTTTCTTGGATTAGATCATTGTTGGGTATCGTTAGTGAGTTTTGATCGTGATTGAAAAGTGACTCTTGGTGTGTGATGATTTGATCATTGGTCAAGGTTGAAACATCTTCAAAGTGCTTATTGATAGATTGATCTTGATTTTTGTTTTCCACAATTGCGGTGGGAATCTGTTGCAAGCTTTGTTGTGGGAGTAAGGCCTACGTTTTCTATTGAGCCAACAACGCTTGTTGTTCATCATGTTTTTTTTGTGCCAACAAAGCTTTTTTTTGGGCTCTTTTTTGTGCTACTTCTTCTTGGATTGATTGCAATAGTGCGTAGAATTCTGCTTGCGCTTGCGCTTGTTGAGCTACTTGAGCCGCTTGTGTTTGCTGAGCAACTAGCTGTGTAGCTTGTTGGGCTTGGAGTGCCTTTTTGCGGGAAGCTTCTTGAGCGGTTTGCAACATGATGGAGAATGAATTGATTGTGTTGTATTTTGGCGGTGATGGTGGTGGTGGTGGAATGGGAATGGTGTTGATTGTTGGGGTTGCTTGGATAGTTGTCATTTGTTTTTGCAATGTTGATGGAAAAATCGGATGATTTGGTATGATGTTTTGATTTGGCATGATAGATTGACATTGAACATTGTTGTGGTTGGGAATCATATTGCTTGGATTTAGGTAACTTTGATTTTGCATGGTGTTACCTTGACTTGAATCAACATATGGAGTTGCCAATATATTTCTAGGATTTTGAACAACATTAGGGGGTTTTGCAAACATGTCGACCCCAAAGTTTACCAAGTGTGGATTTGAAATGGTCATGTTTGGTAAAGTTGCACTTGGTATGTATGGATTTGGTGGGATGATGTTTGGAAAACTCATGCATTGAGTGTTTGGTTGATAGATTTGCAGATTTGGACTTAGATTTAAATCTATCATTGGGCAAGGTGTTCCAAAATTTGGATCGGGCATACTCACATTCGTTGTACCATTGATGTTTGTATGAGATAATGCTCCCATGTATGCATTGTACAAGCTTTGAAAATCAAATGGTATTGCTAGGCTTGGATAGTTTAGTTGATTTGGGTTGCTCATGATGGATGGATCGAATTTATATTCCATGTCCCTCTTGTGTTGAGATCGAGTTTGAACCATAAAATGAAGATCAATTTTCAAGAATGTAAGAGATGAACCTCTAATCCTTTAGATTGGTCTAAACCTTAGGTTCAAAGAAGCAAAGAACTAGGATAATTGAAGGATCAAAGTGATGATGAGGATGAGATAATGAAAGATGAGCGATATGGATGAATGGAACTCTTAAAGAAACTTTGAAGGAAATGCTAAACTTTTAGGACTTTGATTGATCATGATTGGATTGATGGTCTGACTAGGTGTGTTAAGTCAAACAAGAGTGATAAATGTAATTGTAAAACTCTAGGAAGTTGTGTTATCCAAGAGTGAACTCCTACAAGATGGTAGTTTGACTAATTGTGTCAAGTCAAACGTGATGATGATTTGATAATTTGGCTAGGTGTGTTAAGCCAAACAAGATGAACTCGTAAACCCTAGGAAGTTGTATTATCCAAGACAGAACTCGTGTATAAGATGATGCTTTGACTAGATGTGTTAAGTCAAATAAAGACGTTTTGATTTCACCTAAAAGTTTAGCATAACAGATGTTTACAAAGTTTCCAAGAGTTGTTGGTGAGGTGATTTTGACTGATTTTGATGGTTGAGAGATGGATGAAAGTGATTGAATTTGATCCTAGACTTGACCTAGATGACACTTGTGCTTACAAGACCTCGGTGTTGAAGAACACGCTATATTCTGAACTCGAAAAGTCTCTCAAGATTCTCCTCACTAGCTTTCACACTAAGCTTTTTGAACTTCAGTTTTTGGGATTTTGATCATGTTAGAAAACACATGTGTAATCAAATTTGTCTTTTATCTTGGTTAAATGAGGTTCTTTTTATCCAAGACACTTGCTTGCTTAGGTTTTCAAATTATATGTCTAATGTCCCATTCTCTTTCTCATTCCACAAGGTCCTTTATGCGGAAATCGAGGAAAATAGGGCAAAAGTTCGTTATGTTTATCCTTATTGGAAACAAATGATGGTAGAATTTGCACACTTAGAAACCTCTAGGAATGTGATTCCTAGGGAAAGCAAGAGTGGGCAAGTTCGTCAATAGGTATTTGTTCCCCACAAGGTGTTTGAAATTTCAAGGTTTTTGTGTATGTTCGTTTTTCAATGTTTTGAATCCAAGCAAAGTGTTTTTGATTCCAAGCACATTTTACACTCCTAGGTTGATGAGACAATACCTTGTTGGGTTTCCACTTGGATAAATCCAGCTGCGCATATCTTGTGCGAATGGCTAAATGCTTGACCACACTGGCTCCCCTCCACGACACTCACTTATTTGGGTCAGCCAAGCATTAGTACCCATGAATCTCCCATGGCATACTTTCCATTTCCACAACAAGACATGACCTTTTGCACCAACAAGATAGACAAGGTTTTGGCCAATTTCTAAACAAGGGTTCTAATTCGGGCATTCCGTTCATGGGGGATTATCCAACGTCAGAAAGAGTCCATTGCTGTCCATCTCGTCAGAATAATCCTCGTGATATTGGCCTTTGTTCCAATATCCACACTTATATCCTGGGTGGAAGTCGCTTGGCTTTAGCGTGTTCCCGGTTGGGTCATTCCCTTGGGTGATTACTTTTTCCCACAAGGCAGGCCCTCTAAGTTAAACAAAAGCGAGCTAACATATCCCATCGTTCACACAACCTTTGTTGAAAAATAAAGGGGAGAACCTCCGCAATATATCGTGCTCACACTCGCATGTTTTGTTCAATTTTAAAATGCCCAAATTGAAGTGTGGAGGCAATCTTTTATGCAACTTAGGGTCACCAAAAAGACTTTTGATTCTCAAGATCGCCGTGAAGCGCGAGAGAAGCGCATACGCCTTTTTAAATGACACTACTTTGCAAAAAAGTTTACAAAACACAAAGTACACATGTTCAATTTTAAATTCCTCAAAGCAATTATGAGTTCGTTTTAAAAGCACCAATTGAAATGTGAAGTTGCCTTGTTCAATTTTAATCCCAAATTGAAATCTAGTAAGTGTCTAAGGTTCAATTTTAACCAACTTTGAAAAGATCAAGCCATTGATTGATTTTAAGCCCAAATTGAAAGGTGAGTTAGCTAAAAACAGAAAAAAAGGGTAGTAAATGGAAGCTCTAAGATTGTCAAATCAAGCATTAAAAAATGCTATTTCAAGTTTCTATTTGCAAGAAAACCTCCAAGTCCACCATATTCATCTTCGTTTTCGCTTGATCACAATGTCAACACCTCCAATTTCAATCTTGATGTCAACCTTGTTCCTTCAACCTTTAGTTTCAACCTATTCTATTCTATGATGGATTGGTGCCCTCCATGAAGATGTGAGAGAGCCCTTTCCCAATCCCTTTCTAAGCCAAATGAGATAGACAATGAGTTGCTATGAGCTCAAGTTGCCTATAGTTTAGATGCCTTCAAATTGTGTTCTGTTGTGTTGTTTGAAGGAGAGAAGCCTTCAACTTATAGTTGAGCTTGAAGAGAGGAGAGGCCAAATTGATGAATGTGGGATCATTCATGGGCCAATGACAAGATGCCACTTGTCAAGGTATGAGAGGGTGAGGAATGTGCAAGTTTTGGCAAATGTGCCAATTTCAAATTTGAATTTGAATGACTTGACATGTTTTGGGGGGATGAAAGGTGCAATAAATGCTATGTTGACTTGTGCAAACAGCATTTAAAACCTTGTTGGAAGGGACAAGTCCCTTTTGGGGGGAAGATTCAAATTGGAAGACTATTCCATTTTGATGCCCTTTTGAATGTAATTAGAGGAATTATAAATCAAATAAATGATTTATTGGTGCAAGTGGGTGGGTTAGTTAGGAGTTTGGATTTGACTCTAGTTGAGTCAAAAGCTAGAGAATAGTAATCATGATTAGAAGTTAATTAATTTAGATTAATTAACTTAGGGAATTTTAGGGATTTGATATTTGATTTTAAATCAGTTTGATTTATTAAATCAAATAAGAAGAACCTTAGGAACTTAATTAAATAATTTGATTTATTTAATTAAGCTTGATGAACCTTAGGATTAAATCAATAAATTGCTTTAATTGATTAGTAGACGAAACAAATGCATGATGTTAGTTATAGTGGAATGCATAATGTTATTTTTGGATGTCTGCACTCATAAAATAGGGTTGCCTTCTAGGACAAGTCAAATCAACAAAATATCAACTATCAAATCTAAGACCTAATGACGAACAGTCTAGATTTATTATAATAAAATATACATAAAATGTGGCTTTCGAAGATGTTGCCTCATCGTAGGACTAAAAGAGTTGAATATTAGCTAAAAACCAAAGACTGCATGCAAAAACAATGTGAAACCTTATACAAGAAAGTATGCAAGAATATGCGATTGCTTGATATTAAGGCCTATCAAAATGATGATGAGGTATGAAGTATATTATATATGTGTACAATAACTATCCTTATATAGGAAAGGTGAGGAATAGGATTGAACATGATTGTGACATGTGTCTTAATCCTATGACATGTGACAACTAACAACCTAACTACCTAGGAATCATGCATTATAAGCCAGACAAGATTAGTTCTAGAGAAGCCAACTAAGAATTCTAGAAAGAATCTTATATCCTATGTAAAATTAGTCTAGTGAATAAGTCCCTCAAGTCCCTAGTAAGGTAAATTAATAGGTACAAGACATATATTCACACAAATATCCCCCCTTAAGTGCAACTTAGGGAGAAGATTATTATGAAAATGATGCAAAAAAAGAAAAGATGGGTCTTAGAGACATGACCATTTAGGTACCCATGTACAAATACAAATGCAATCTCTCATAAATGGAGAAAAGGAGAAAATATAATGGGAAAAATGTCTCTCCAAAAAGAGAAAAGAACAATCTAGTGACAAAGAATGGAGGACTCCATGATACCCCCCAAGTACACCATCCATCACATACATATATTACAATCAATAACGCCCCATAAAAGGGAAAGAGAGATAATATGTAGCCACCCCATAATGGGTAATCACCTACAAAAGTGGTAAGTGTCTGAATACGAAACATGATCCAAAGTTGACAAAAACCTTGTATCCCTTTTGGATGAAAAAAAACCAATTACAAATGAAGAAATGCTTCCCATTAAAAATAAGAATTGAAAGAAAGAAGCATGAATACATATGAAGATAATGTCTCTAAAATATGCACAAGTGTCTCCTTTTCCTGCAAAGATAAAGATGCTACAATCAAATTAGGTACATACCCAATCAATGAAGAAGGCGAAAAATCGGGACTATATGGAAATTGATGTGGAAAAACATCCAAAGAAAAATATGGTTTGACAACAGTTGTATAAATTTTGTCATCAAAGTGGAGAGATAACCCCTCAAATATGTCCTCCAAATCTAAAATGTGAGACTCCACAAACAAGTATGCAATGTTTGATAAATAGGAATCCCAATCATGAAGACAATGAGATACGTGTTGCAATGAATCACTGGCAGTTCTCAATGAATCATCAACAAAATGGTCTTGATGAACAAGAAAGATGGAAGCCTCAAACAATGAATCTGCATAATGAATCAATAAAGGTGAATGTATAGCAACTATTTTTAATGGAAAGGAATGGGCATCTAAATAACCTTCTTCATCTTGAATTGAAGATTCAAAGTATTTCAAATTAGTAAACTCTTGCATAGTATTATGATTATAGGGTATCCTATCTAAAAAAGGAAGAAGAAAGAGACAATCTGAAACAAGATCATCTAGGAATGGCTGAGTATTAAGATCTCCATATATCTCCCAAATTTTAGTCCAAAGAGTATGAGGATACTCAAAATTAACAATAGCATTCAAAATGGCATCATCAATATGCATTGCAATAGCTCCTAAGAAATGATCTCTTTTGCAATTACAAAAAAAATTCTTACCATCACTACCAGGAGGGGGAACAAGATTATATGAGTGTGGAAACAAATGAAGCCATCAAATATTTTTTATAATTCCATCTCTACATTTCTTATATTTTCCCCTTTGTAACATAATAAAAAAAGGATGAAATTGAAACCCCATAATGAACTATGATAGATCTCCACAATTACAAGGATACTAATCTTCAACAACAATTAGAAACTCCCAAATCTAAAAATACAATTGAAAATGAAGCCCCCCACAAATAGAACTTCTCCAAGAGACAAAATGTCTAAATTATGAACTTGAAAGAAAATATGAAAAAATTTAAATAAATCACACTTGGGGATAAATTTGAAATAAAGTACATGAACCAAATTAAAGAGATCCTGAATGCCTTCCAAATGCAACTTGAAACACCAAAGCCGGAGAAACTAGAAAAAATTGTGAGCTTAGAGGTCCAAAGGGGAGATTTAACTTTAGTTACCAATAAGATTAGAAAAACTAGGAAAGAGACCTCTGCCACTGCGAAGTATGCGGAACCAAATTTCTATCAATATCTTGTTTGCATAGTTTTTATATCATGGTGAAATTTTGTGGCAAAATGAAAAAACATCTATTTTAGGAAACTTGCAAGCTAAATAGTGTCAATATTTTAGACCCCCAAGGCTAGCACTCAATCTTCCATTCTACTTGGGGCTCTATTAGCATAAAAAATAAAGCACCGCCAATAGGCGTCAGCTAGGTGGAGCATGGGCAATAGAGGTGTTGGAAAGTTGGTGGCAGGTGCCCATGTTGAAAGAAGATTAAGTGTCTGATGCTTCAGAGGTGACCGTGGGAAGAACTGGGCCCGACTTCGACATGTTTTGACCAATGGGAGTGGCGGTCGTTGGAATTGAAAAAATCCTGACAAAAGCCTATTATCGGTAGACTTTATCTGTGTAAAAATAAAATGATATATAGTTTTTTTTTTTAAATACCAAAAAAAAGGCTTTGCAGATTTATTTAAGAAAACCATGACAAGTTTTTTAATCTGCCAGAAAATTAATGCCCCCAAAACTATTAAAATATTATGCCCCATAAAAAATATTTTTACGAAATTTTCCCGAGATAATTATTTTAGAACAAATAACTTCTTTTAGCCTAAATAATTTAAAAAATCGCAAAACATAATATATATATAAAATTTTGCGAAGTCATACCGTACATGGGGGGTCGTAAGACCTACCTAGATAAAGTTTTTTACATAAAGAGACCGACACCTAATAGAGCCATATTTTATATCAATCTATGTTTCTTAGGACTTTTGAAGACAATGGTGAGGTCTGTTCATGCTGAAAATTAACTAGAAGCTCTACTACCTCCAAATCTTGAATTATCCCGCATAACTTTGGGAAAAAATGTCAAGTTTAGACCAAAAAAATTCAAACTTGACTTTTTTAGCTACCTTGAACTTTAATTTGAGCTTAGATTTCCTCCAACACAAGCCAAAAGTGACTTGCCATGAAAATTGACATATAGAGACACCCTAAAATTTGGCACTATTTTCAAGTTTTTCTAATTCCCAAGTTGAACATATGGTGCAAGGGAATATTATACTGAACCTTACTAAAAATAACCTAAATCTCTCGCTAGTAATAGCTCAACCCTCAGATCTGAGAAAGGTTTTGTAAGGCTTAGATTTGATACCACAAAAGAGCTGAAGATTAGCTCAACACTCAAGACCACCTACAAAAACAATGAAAACCTTCTACTGTAAGAGAGTATGCAAGAATATGAGCTTGCTTGATATTAAAACCTATCGAAATGATGATAAGGTATAAAGTATATTACATATGTGTAAAATTACCTTCCTTATATAGGAAAGGTGTGGAATAGGATTGAACATGATTGTGACATGTGTCTTAATCCTATGACATGTGACAACTAGCAGCCTAACTACCTAGGAATCATGCATTATAAGCTAGATAAGATAAGTTCTACAAAAGCCAACTAAGAATTCTAGAAAGAATATTATATCCTAAGTAAACTTAATCATGTGAATAAGTCCCCTAAGTCCATAGTAAGATAAATTACTAGGTACAAGACATATATTCACACCAAAACCTCCCTTAGGTGCAACTTAGGGAGATATTATTATGCAAATGACGTAAAAACTGCAAAGATTTGTCTCGACTACATGACTATTTAGGTACCCATGTAGAAATGAAAATGCAATATCTCAAAAATAGAGAAAAGGATAAAATACAGTGGGAAAAAACTCCTCACAAAAAAGAGAAAAGAATAATCAAGTGACGATGGATGGAGGACTCCATGATACCCCCAAGTACACCATCCATCACATAGATATATTAAAATCAATAGCCCCCTATACGAGGGAAAGAGAGAGACTATGTAGCCCCCCATAATGCATAATCACCTGCAAAAATGGTAAGTGTCTGAAGACAAAACATGATCCAATGTTGGTAAAAACCTTGTCTCCCTTTTGGAAGAAACAAAACCAATTACAAATATATCAATTCTTCACATTCTAGATAGCAATTGAAATAAATAAGCATGAATATGTATGAATATGATGTCTCTAAAATTTTCTCATGTGTCTCCTTGTCGAGTGAAGATGAAGATGCCACAATCAAATCAAGTACATACCCAATCAATGAAGAAGACGAAAAATTGGGACTATGTGGAAACTAATGTTGAACAAGATCGAAAGAAAAATATGGTTTGAAAATAGTTGTACAAATACTATCATCATAGAGGGGAGATAACCCCTCAAATATGTCCTCCAAATCTAAAATGTGAGACTCCAAAAACAAGGATGCAGTGTTTGATAAATAGGAATCCCAATTAGGAAGAAAATGGGATACTTGTTGCAATGAATCACTAGAAGTTGTCAATGAATCATCAACAAAATGGTCTTGCCAAATATGAAAGATGGGATCCTCAAACAATGCCTCTACATAGTGAATCAATGAAATTGAAGGTACCCCAACTATCTTTGATGGAGAAGAAGGGGCATCTGAAGAACCCTCAACATCCCCATATGAATATTCAAAGTATTCCAAATTTATAAACTCCTACATGGTATTAAGATCATAGGGTATCCTATCTAAAAAATAGAAGAGGCAAGAGACAATCTAAAACAGGATCATCTAGGAATAGCTAGGTATTATGATCTCCATATATCTCCTAAATTTTAGTTTAAAGATTATGAGGATACTCAAAATGACTAATAACATTCAAGGACACATCATTAATATGCATTGCAATAACTCTTCATAAATGATCTCTTTTGCAATTTCAAGAAAATTTCTTACCATCATTACTAGGAGGGGGAACAAGATTATATGAGTGTGGAAAGAAATTAAGCCATCAAAGATTTTTTATAATGTTATCTCTCCATTTCTTATAGTTTCCCCTTTCCAACATAATTGTTGTGCAATTTTGCACACACGCCCCACTGAAAGTGGGGACCCTCTCTTGGCCTGCCCTTTGGGACCATTTATGTGGCTTGCCACCTCTTCTGTGCTTATCTTTGAAAATATTGGGGTTTTTGACTTTGGTGCTTGCCTTGGTTGTGGGTGCCTTTGTGTTGAGTTCCTGATGGCTTTGGAGTCTTGCAAATGTCCTCTCTGGGGTGGTCTTCTTTTTCCTTCAGTTTTCTCCCTTGGTTTATTTGTTTGGGTCCTAAGGGTTGGTTTCCTCCCTTAGGTTTTCCTTTGTTTGCCTTGTTCCTTTTGTTCTGTCAGAGGTGGAACTAGGATGGGACTTAACTTTGAACTTTGGCTAAGTTCTCGGTTATGTTTGCGTTCCCATTCCAGCTTCGCTCCCCGCTCTGTTGCTTTCTCCTTCGTTTTGTTTGTTTTTGTCCTAAGAGTAGCTTTCATCCCTTAGGTTTTCTTTGTTTCACCTTTTGTTGTATTTTCAGAGGTGGAACCGGGATGGGACTTAACTTTGAACTTTGGCTAAGTTCTTGGTTTTGTTCCCATTCCCATTCGGGCTTTGCTTTCCACCTTCTAGTTTTCTTCGTGGCTTTGCCCGTTTTTGGCCTAGGGGTTGGTTTTCCTCCCTTAGGTTTTTCTCAGCTTGCTCTTTTATGGTTTTTGTCAGAGGCAGGACCAAGATGGGACTGAATTATGAACTTTGGCTAGGTTCACGGTTTGGTTTCCATCCCTATTTTGGCTTTGCCTCCTGTATTTTTTTTTTCCATTGTTCTGTTTGCCTTCGTCCCTCGGGATGGTTTTCCTCCCTTGGGTTTTCTTAGGTCTTCCTTTCTTCTGCCGGAACCGGAACTGGGATGGAACTTAACTTTGAATTTTGGCAAAGTTCACAGTTTGGTTCCCGTTCCTGTTTTGGCTCCGCTTCTGCCGGGTTTGGTTTTGTTTCTGCCTCCACCTATTTCCCTTCATTTCTCATTCTTATTCCATCTCTGCCTCCACCTCCACCTGTCTTGTGTGTCTGTTCATGTTCTGCTCGTGGTTCCGCCTCCGTCAGTCTTTGGTTCCGCCTTTGCTTGGGTTTATGCTTGATTTTCCTGCCTTAGGAACTCTAATGGACTTGCTTGGATTTTGATGATGTATTGAGCATTAATGCTGGCTTGTTTGAATGCAAGTTGGATTGAGCTAGTATTACTGGGTGTACTTTGAAGATTTGGAAAAATCAGTGGGTGCGGTAGTGTGTTATGTGGCTGCTATCAGATAAAGTGCATCCTTGCATGCAAAGTCGATGTGTTTGGTGGTTATTAATGGCAGGTAGATTTGGTTGGTGGATTCAACCTGGTTTGGCTTGATTTGAGTCGTTTGTTTTCCTAGCTCGGATCTGATTGATGTCTTGTGTTCGAGCTGGTGTTTTCGCGTGCCTTGCTATTTGTGTGGGTGAAATCTTTTTGGTGGGTGTGGCTCAAGGATCTATTCGCTGACTTTGTGTGATCCTAGATCGATCTTATGGGGGTCCTTCCTGCATTTATTATTGGACGATGAGTTATTGCTAACTGTCGGGGCCGATTTGGTTGGTAGTTGAACTTCTTTGTAACTCTACCTCTGGTTCATGCGAGCATGTTTCTATAAGTATGGCACTTTGCCTCATTTGTAAAGGTTTAGGTGGAGTTTTGAGATTAGTAGGTTGGGATCAGTAGGTTAGGTTAGAGTTCTTCCATTGGCTGGTGAAGTCAGAAGACTTGTAAACAATAGATTTAGCAATAGTGTAGCATGTTAGAAGATTAGAAATTAGTTTTTACATTTCAAGCAAGTGCTATAACAAATTGGAATTGTTGCAAATGTGATGATTTAATACAAAGTGTAGACATTGTGTTATGACTAGTGCCTTCTCTTGCATTGAATAATCTTGCATGGTTCTTGTTCTATATTTCAAATCACTTGGATATATTTGAGTATATCTTAGATTTAGTTAGAAATGCTAGTGATTTAATGTTTGGAGTGTTGTAGTGATCCATGGTTCATACTTTGGGTAGCTTCTTGATTGTGGGAATGCTATGTAAGTTCAAACTATACTTCATATTCATGTGCTTAGTTCAACTACAAATTTCCATTCAGTCTTATTGAATGAATGCCTAGAGCCTGAAAATCTTTAACACCTTCGAAGATTGCACTATTTTCTGCAAGATTGCAGGTATAGTCTAGGTTGAACAGAAACTAGTTTATGGGATTGGTCCATTCCGGGTATTTCATCATTTGCATGGTTAATCTTAGAGGTAGTGTTAACATTAGGACTTCTAAAACCCTCATCTTTTGTTGTTTCTTTGATTATTTGGTTAGAGCTAGAAATTAAAGCATCACCATATCCTAAAATCTGATGAGTTTAGAGCTTCCAGTATTTGTGCGTAAGACCCCTTGTGTTTACAATCATTTTCACATTTTATCACTAAGTTTTTTCTAATGCATTGTCATGACCTGACACCCGTGAGACCTTGGGGTTATCTCTTTGTTCATAGATACCAACCTTTCAAGAGAGATATGATAACTTTTATTTTGTCTGAGTTGTTGTTGTGCAGAAACACCAAACAACAGGATTGGCGCTAGAAGGAGGGCTGAACAGGGACATTTGTTGGAAGTTGAATGAGCCCTTTCAAAGAAGGAATTTGAGATAGAGTGATCTCTTTTAATGCTAAAACATAAAATAAAAAATTTGAAGGCAAATAAAAACTGGGTCGAAATGGAGCAGCATGTACAAATTAACATCACTCAGCTACATGCAGATTTAAACAAGAGACTGAGGAAACCATTACAGTAGTTCACGTTGATGGATAGATGTAGAATTCATGACACCCACATGCACAATGATTTGGAATGTCTAACCTTTTTGGGTAGAGTTGAATGGGTCTAGTAGGGAGAAATTCCCTTTTGGGAAATCTATTAGCCTTTACCCCTTGTAGACCCGGAGGAAGAATTGACAATCATGGCAGCTCAGGCATTTGAAGCACTGATCCAAGAATGTTTGGGCAGAAAAAACATACCAAGATTGGAGGACGTGTTGATATCTACTTGGTGCAGATTTTAGAATTCACCACATTTAGAGTTTACTTGTCAATCGTGTGCAAAAATTATCACTCAAACACAGTGTCGTTTGAATGAGTTAGAGCAGCCAATTGTCAAGGAGAATGAGTCATCTCATGAGGCAGGAAAGTTGTTTGGTATCTACAGGACAACACATTGTAGATAAACCAAGAAATTTGACACAAGTTGTTGCTTGGACATTAGACATAGAAAAAAAAAATCAAGAAGGAGAAGTTGATTTCCTAGGGACATCAAAAAGCTTTGGTGAAGATTCACTAAGAATGGAGTTGAAGAGCCTCTACTTCGCTAGTAAGGGGTAGTCCTCCACTCAAGAAGAGGATCCACTGGTAGTTGAGGATGAATCAATGAAGTTTGTAGCAGTGTATGTTGAGCCAGCCAATGAAGATGTTGAAAATCAAGAAGAAGACATGGAAGAAGTGTTTGCTGCCCCATTCTCCCTACCTTATGTAGGCTTGATTCCTGAAATGTTGCACCCTCCACCATGCCTGCCCGAGGTTGCCAATGCAGTGATCGATGATGTAGTGCTCACTCTCGATTGTCAAATGCTACCACCTCCATGTGACGACACCCAGGTTCTATCCTTCCTTGCTCCTGTTAATCTTCATAGCCACACTTATCAATTTGATTATGGAGGTTTAGGAAAGACAACATGTTTATGGATTAACCACGGGTTTAATGTGCTTCCTCAATTACTGATTCTTCATGATGATGGGGTAGAATTTGAATGTTGGAGTATTCAATTTATTTTCTCTAAATATAAGGATAAATGTGCATGGTTGATAGCTATAATGATTGCATGTTTTCTTGTACATGCATTGTGAAATCCAATGGGTGTGAGTGTTAGTTGGCCTTTCCTGAACGTAGTTCTTTCTAAATATCTCTGTACATAGCTCATTTTTCTTTAGTAGTGTAGGTTTCCTGTAAATACTCCGCTTTCCTGCTTTCCTTAGGTTAGTTGGTTTTTTGTAGGATAGATTGCTTTAGGATTAGTTTTATTTGGTTAGTTTAGATGGCTTTTGGTTTTCTGCTGTTGTGGTTAGTTTAGGTTAGAGTAGGGATTCTTTTGTTTTTTCCTTGCTTGCTTACTGCTTTTGGTTTGGGTTTCTTTTGTTTTTGGTCTACTTTGTTCTACTTGGGTTAGTTTTCCCTACTACTCTACTGATTGCTTTGGGGTTTCCCTGCTTTCTTCTAGGCTTGTTGCATTTGTACAACTAGCTTCTTGTCTGGGTCTGCTTTGGGATTTCTTTTACAAACTCTTATCATCTTTTTAGAGTCATTCAAACTGGTAGATGTTCTTCATCTGATGTTGCATGGGCTGGGAGTTAGTGTCACTTGACTAAGTTAAATTCTAGAATGTATTTTTTTTTTATATCTTCACACAAATCTTAAGAATTCCAAGGTTGCATATGGTCTTTAGGAGGTCTGACTAGTTGAAAAATCATAAATTCTACTCCAATGTCATTGTGGTTCTCATCCTTGAGTGTGGGCTTCATTTCCTGCAAGGTGAAAAGTAAATCTTTAAAACTAAATACCAAAAGAGAACATCAAAAGAAAAGAAAATATAGAAAATCAAAAGAAATTTCCACCTTTTCAAGGGTATGCTAGTATCTCTACTGGGGCTATGGACGCCTGGCTAGCAGTATAGTTATGTTAGGGAGGGTCACAGTGATAACCTCGTCGGGGCTATGGACGCCTAACTGGAAGTGATGCTTTATCGAGGTTGCTTTTGGAGTTAGAATCCTTAGGTAGCCCTGTCAGACTGAGTTTGGTCCTTGTTGCAACTTAGGAAAGGGAAATGAATGCATATGCACACACTTTGACCCTGGTATAGGAAAGGTTGGCTTGTTAGTGATTTTTGAAACCTTGTCTATTTGTAGCCTGATGCTTGGATTGAAACCAAAGACTCTAAGTTCTTGATGCCATTTTTTCATCGAAATGCTCTAAAGCATTTCCCCAGTGGAGTCGCCATTTGTTGTGCAGTTTTGCACACACGCCCCACTGAAAGTGGGGACCCTCTCTTGGCCTACCCTTTTGGCCCATTTATGTGGCTTGCCCCCTCTTTTGTACTTATCTTTGAAAATCTTGGGGTTTTGGACTTTGGTGTTTGCCTTGGTTGTGGGTGCCTTTGTGTTGTGTTCCTGATGGTTTTGGAGTCTTGTGGATGTCCTTTATGGGGTGGTCTTCTTTTTCCTTCATTTTTCTCACTTGTTTTTTTTGTTTGGGTCCTAAGGGTTGGTTTCCTCCCTTAGGGTTTCCTTTGTTTTCCTTGTTCCTTTTGTTTTACTGGAGGCAGAACGGGGATGGGACTTAACTTTGAAATTTGGCTAAGTTCTCAGTTCTGTTTCTGTTCCCGTTACAAAAGGTCATTTTTTCAGAGGTGGAACTGGGATGGGACTTAACTTTGAACTTTGGCTAAGTTCTCAGTTTTGTTTCCATTCCCGTTCCGGCTCTGCTTCCCACCTTCTCGTTTTCTTCATGGCTTTGCCCATTTTTGGCCTAGGGGTTGGTTTTCCTCCCTTAGGTTTTCCTTGGCTTGCTCTTTTGTAATTTTTTTCGGAGGTGGGACTCGGATGGGACTGAATTATGAACTTTGGCTAAGTTCACGGTTCTTGTTTTTTCCGTTGTTTTGTTTGCCTTCGGCCTTCGGGTTGGTTTTCCTCCCTTGGGTTTTCTTTGGTCTTCCTTTCTTCCACCGGAACTGGAGCCGGGATGGAATTGAACTTTCAATTTTGGCAAAGTTCACGGTTCGGTTCCCGTTCCCATTTCGGCTCTTCTTCCACTGGGGTTGGTTTTGTTTCCACCTCTGCCTATTTCCCTTCCTTTCCCATTCTCATTTCGTCTCTTCCTCTACCTCCACCTATCTTGTGTCTCAATTCTTGTTATGCTCATGGCTCTGCCTCTGCTAGTCTTTGGTTTCGCCTCCGCCTGGGTTTTTGCTTGATTTTCTTGCCTTAAGAACTCTAATCGACCTTCTTGGATTTTGATGATGTATTGAGAATTAATGGTGGCCCGTTTGAATGCAAGTTGGATCAAGCTAGTATTTCTGGGTGTACTTTGAAGATTTGGTGAAATATGCGGGTGTGGTCGTGTGTTTTGCGGCTTTTGTCAAACAAAGCCCATCCCTACACACAAAGTCGATGCATTTTGTGGTCATTAATGGAAGGCGGATTTGGTTGGTGGATTCAACCTAGTTTGGCTCGATCTGAGTCATTCATTTTCCCAGCTCAGATCCAATCGATGGCTTGTGTTCAAGCTGATGTTTTCATGCACGTTGTTCACGTGGGTGGAGTCTTTTTCATGGGTGTGGTTCCAGGATCTATTCCCTCACTTTGTGTGATCCCAGATCGATCTGATGGAGGTTATTGTTGCATTCATTGCTAGATGGTGAGTTATTACTAGCTATCATGGACGATTTGGTTGGTGGTCGAGCTTCTTTGTAACCCTAGCTCTGGTTCACGCGGGCATGTTTCTATAAGTATGAAACTCTGCCTTATTTGTAAAGATTTGGGTTGAATTTTGAGATCAATAGGTTGGGATCAGTAGGTTAGGTTAGAGTTCTTCAATTAGCTGGTGAAGTTAGAAGACTTGTAAATAGTAGATTTAGCAAAAGTGTAGCATGTTAGAATATTAGAAGTTAGTTTTTACATTTCAAGCAAGTGTTGTAACAGACAAAAATTGTTGCAAATTTGATGATTTAATACAAAGTTCAAACATTGTGTTATGACTGGTGCCTTCTCTTGCATTGAATAATCTTGCATGGTTCTTGTTCTGTCTTTCAAATCGCTTGGATATGTTTGAATATATCTTAGATTTAGTTCGTAATGCTAGTGATTTAATGTTTGGAGTGTTACAGCAATCCCTGGTTCATACTTTGGGTAGCTTCTTGATTGTGGGAATGTTGTGCAAGGTCAACCTGTACCTCATATTCATGTGCTTAGTTCAACTACAGATATTCATTCAGTCTTATTGAATGAATGCCTATAGCCTAAAAATATTTAACACCTTAGAAGATTGCACTATTTTCTGCAAGATTGCACGTATAGCCTGGGTTGAACCGAAACAAGTTTAAGGGATTGGTCCATATTAGGTATTTCATCATTTGCATGGTTAATCTTAGAGGCAGTGTTAACATTAGGACTTTTGAAACCCTCATCTTTTGTTGTTTCTTTGATTATTTAGTTAGAACTAGATATTAAAGCATCACTTATCCTAAAATCTGATGAGTTTAGAGCTTCCAGTATTTGTGTGTAAGACCCCTTGTGGTTACCAGCATTTTCATATTTTATCACTGAGTTTTTTCTACTGCTTTGTCATGACCTGACACCCATGAGACCTTGAGGTTATCTCTTTGTTCATAGAGACCAACCTTTCAAGAGAAATATGATAACTTTTATTCTGTCTGAGGTGTTGCTATGCACAAACACCAAACAACAGTAACAGGAGAAGGATGAAATGAAAACCCCATAATGAACTATGATAGATCTCCACAATTATGGGGACATTAACCTTCAACAATAATTAGAAACTCCCAAATCTCAAAATATAATTGAAAATGAAGGCCCCCCATAAATAAAACATCTCCAAGAGACAAGATGTCTCAATTATGAACCAAAAGGAAAATATGAAAAAATCTAAATAAATCACACTTGTGGCTAAATTTGAAAAAGGTACACAAACCAAATTAAAGAGCTCGTGAATAGCTTCCAAATGTAACTTGAATCACAAAAATCAGAGAAACTGGCAGAAATTTGTGAACTTAGAGGTCTAAAGGAGAGCTCTAACTTTAATTGCCAGTAAAATGTACTTGCTAAAAAAGATAGGAAAAATACCTACAACACTATGAAGTATGTAGAACCACTTTTTTGTCAATATCTCATTTGTAGAATTTTGAGATCATGGAAAAATGAAAAAACATCTATTTTAAGACAATTGCATGCTAAACAGTGTCAAAATTTTAGCCCACCAAGGCTAGAGCTCAATCCTAAATGTTACTTGGGGCTATGTCGGCACAAAAATTAAAGCGTGGCTCATAGGCAGTGGCTAGGTGTATCATAGGTGATAGAGGTGTTGGCGAGATGATGATAGGTGCCTCTTCCACTTGAAGATTAAGTGGGCATGCCTGATGGTTTAGAGGTAACCATGGGAAGAATTGAGGGCTTCGACAAGTTTTGACCAACAAGAGTGGTAGACGTTAGAACTGAAAAAATTCTTACAAAAGCTTTCTATTGGTAGACTTTATCTGCATAAGTAGAAAATAATATATAATTTTTTTTTTAAATACCAACAACAAAAAGGCTTTGCAGATTTAAAAAAAAAAACCCTGACAAGTTTTTTAATGCACTAGAAAAATAATGTTCACAAAAATATTAAAATATTATGCCTGATACAAAATATTTATAGGAAATTTTATTGACACAATTATTTTATACCAAATGAAACTTTTATAGCATGAATATTTTTAAACAACTGCAAAACATTAAAAAAAAAATTGTGAAATCATAGCATACCTGGGGGTCATATGACCTACCTAGATAATTTTCTTTCCCTAAAGCAATTGACATCAAATATAGGCATATTTTATATCAAAATTTGTCTCTTAGGCCTTCTGGAGACAATGGTGAGGTCTGTTTATGTTGAAAATTCACCAAAAGCTCTGCTACCTCAAAATCATGAATTTCTTCAAACCCTCATAACTTTGGCAAAAACTGTTAGATTTAGGAAAAAAATCAATCTTGACTTTCTTAGCTACTTTGAACTCGAGTCTAAGCTCATATTTCCTCCAACGTAGGCCAAAAGTGACCTACAATGAAAACCCACATATAGAGTTGTGTCACCAAAAAGTGTAGTCTTTGGCACTTTTTCACTCATTTTGGCATGTTCCCTTGGATTTTGGCCTTGTTTTCCCTTGATTCAGTCTTCAAAGATTATAGTTAAACAATAATCTAATTGTGTTTTACTAAGGTGTTGTGAAGTGTTGTAACATGTGTTCCCATTTTTCTAAGACCCTTTCAACACAATTCACCTAAACAACACCCTTTTACACTTTCCAAGCCTTGTGTCAAGGTTTTGTAAAGTGTTGCAAGGCATTCTCACATTTTCCAAGGCTTATCACCCACTAATTACCCTTTTATTATGTTAATTTTTCCTCTTAATGTACCTTTAGTCCTGAATTAAGTGTGTTTCGGGAGGCAAACCTGATAAACATCATTAATAATCATTTTATTCTTGATAACCACTTGAATTTACCCAAGTGGACCAGGTTGCCACCTCGGGCAACCTAGTCCCTTTTGGCTTAAAATTAAAAATTAAAACATAAATCCTATAGGAATTTTCCCCCAAAACCCTAAGGTCGGCTTATCATGTGTCATTTTTGAGAAAATTAGGGTTTAGCATGTCATCTTCCCAAAACCCTAAGGTCGGCTTCCCAATCAAGCACAAGGCATCTCAAGCAACCTCCATTGGAGCTGGTTCTTGCATGTTGCAGACATCTTCAAATAAAGGTTTGGTAAATGTTTGTAGTGGATTTATCATTCAATCATCCATTCCTTTCATTATATTTTAGTTGGATTTGACTATCATCAAAGAGGATTGACTAAGGCAAACCCCTAATCTCTAACCCTAACCCTTTGTTTCCTCTTTGCATGTGTGATTTGGAGGTATTTTGTATGCAAGTTTGTCAAGGAGAAAGGTGCCAAGAAGGTGTTTTCAATCCAACAAAGTCATTCAAATCAACAAAGCCCTAGTTGAAGCTTGGAGACCTCCTTAAGCCTATTTTCGGTAGAATCTGAACCGAACACCTATTGGAATCTAGAGTGCGGACTGAAGGCTCCAATCTCCACTTTCAAGCTCTCAAAAACTTAGAAGAGGACTAGGTTGGAAATAATGGTGACCTAGTCCCTTTGAGCCTATGTTTTAAGGAATTTCATATTTTTGGATACCCTTTTGGCAGAAACCCACTTTGGAAGATTTTCCCGACAGGAGGAATATGTCGCCCAACTTGGTGTAAGGTCCCTATGAAATTTTTTGATAGATTCCAAAACATTTTGGGACTCCTCATCTACAACTTTCAATACCTAGGTTCACATCCTTCTCTTATTTCAAGTTCTATTACAAATTGTACATATTTAGGTCATTTAGTCTACATTACATGTAGTTTAAATTTACATTACCTTACATTTTATAGTTAGTTATCTTAACATTTAGACACACTTCATCACACACAACACAATATAAGCTATTCAATCCCTTCCTTTGAATGCAACCTCAAAAAATAACCATATCAACAAAGTGGAGAGAGTGCCATTCCTAAACCAAGAGCTCCTAGGTGAAAAACCCTAAGAGCCTAGTAAAGGGAATCCTCTTTCCCTTGTTTGTATATGTTTTTGGTGGTTCATTTTGGTGAACCTGACTATCCAACACTTGTTAGTCTTAGGCAAAAGATTGCATTGCATTACGATTTTGCATTGTTTGCATCCTAGGGTTTATAAAATCATGCATTAGTGAAAAAGATTATGTTAGCTTGCTTTTTTGCATATATATTTTCATTGAAAATTTCTCAAATTATGTATTTTCATCTTAGGATTCCATCATATAGCCTAAAACACATCAAAACCACTCTAAAACTTTAGAAAATTTGAAAAAAATCCCTATTGTGACTAGATCGTCATTCTGGGCGACCTAGTCCTAGTTTAGATATTTTAATGCCTATTACAGCATCAAAAACCTTATTTTTGTGCTTCCTAGACCTCCTAGTACCACATACTATAAGTTTGGAAAGTTTTGAGAACATGGGTTTTTTGCTTCTTACTCAAAATCATTAATTTAGGGTGGTCATTTTTGATATACCTTCATCATTAGATCTGCAAAATGCTTACATTTCTTAAAATGTGCATAACATTGATAAAAGTACTTTTTAATTTTTTTTATACAATGTTTACATTCATAAATCTATGTATAACTTTGATAAAATTACTTTTCATCCTTTCATATACATTGTTTACATTCTTCAAACTTAGCATACATTGGATAAAAATGTCCTATATGTTTACATATACATTGTTCATCTTGCTGAAACATTGCATGACAGGGTTACACATGCTTTAAATTATTTTTGTTCACACAATATTAATGTCTTATATATCTAGATATGCTAAGAAACCTTCCCTACCTTCTCCCTATGAGAGCATTTTAGTGATAGAGAATATAACCTTGGACAAACTCCAAGCAATCATATTAGGTCTTCCCCTAATCTCTCTCCTCTTAGTGATGTAGAGATTTTGGTGTCAAAAGAACCAATTAATGAGAGTTCTGAGAGCCCTAGGTGTCTCTCTCATCTTACTTCTCTTAGCAAAAATGACAACACAAACATAAGGGATCATGACAATAACCTTTTTCCTTCTCCTAGTATCTCTCCTAGTTGTGAAGAAAACACTTTACAGTTAGAAAATACAATTGTTGAACGTCATGAGTATCTTCATTGTCCCCCTTCTCCTAGGGAATTGCTTATTAAACTAAACAATTGCACCATTAGTCATTCTCCTACTTGTGATGGGCTCCATTCAGAAGAACCAACCTTTGAATGTGAAGAAAATTTTGTTTGTAGTTATCCTAAAAACTCTCATCCTAGGGAGACTATCATGGTGCAAGAACATGTGAACCTTGGCACCTATTCATTAAAAACTAAACCTTCCCTAGGAGAAGATAATCAAGTGAAATTAGAATCCCCTTCACCTCAAAATCATACAACTAAAGACAATATTATTTAGGTTATGAGTACACAAGTGGAATCTCTTTTAATTAGTGAGCCTCCTGAGTCTCTTCCCACTAGTGAATCACATAAAAAACTAAGATATCTTAAAATCCATGATGCAATCAACTTATAACAATATTTTTCAGCCACTAAGTTGTAACATTGTGACTCAAACATCTAGGGGATCACACATCACTCCTATGCCATTCCCCTTTTCTCACCTTAGAGTCCCTCTTGTTGAGGATCTTAGAAAGGCTCCTACTGATATATTTGTACGGGAACTTATTCAACTTTCACCAATGGTGAGATTTCTAATTCATGAAATGACACAAATACAAATAGAGGAGATCAAATCTTACATAAAATCGAAAAATATTACACCCTCCCCTCATCCCATGCAACTAACCCAATCTAAGATCAGATTCTATAAACATGAATTATCCTCACTCAAGATTCAAAACAAGAATGATCCCTTGATGATAAAGGTGATCATTAATGAAACTCTATTCAGGCACACTATCATCGACAATTGAGAAAACATTAATCTCTATAGCATGGACCTCCTCAACACATTTGGCATGGACATAAATCTTATTCAACTTAATGATGTTCATATTCATGGCTTTGATAATGTTAATAGGAAAGCACTAGGGATGATCAAATTACCTATTAAGGTCACGCTTATAGTGTTGCGTACTCCTATCCATATCATGAAAGGACCCCTTCTATACAATCGTCTCCTAGGGAGACCATGGATTCACACTATGAAAGGAGTCCCATCTACCCTTCATTGCACATTGAAATTTGAATACAATAACCAAGTATACACAATGGACACAGATGAACGAAGATACCAATCCAGTAATCATGACATTCCCAACTCCCCTAATCCTTTCATTTGTAGATCTACACTTATCCAAGTTGATGCTACTCCTTCACCTCCAACAATAATATTTTGTGATCATTGGGGGTCATTAGATTCTACACCTCCTTTCAATAAAATTTCCAAAATCTAACCCTCTTGGTCCAAAGAGTCCTATACAAACAATTCCTTTTTCAAATACACGTTCTAGTAACCATTGGGGTCTTACACCTCTCTTTAAAGGAGGGTGTGAAATCTCACAACTTACACCAAAATAACCCTATGTTTTATGTGCTCAACTTGGTTCTACATCAACAAAATTTCCCCATGGTGGTGATGGGGGCTATATAACTCCCATCCCTCATGAAGGAACAACACATAACATCGAAAAATATTTGTGTTCTTGTATAGAAACCAATCCTTCCCAAAAGCACACCAACCCTTCATTTAAATTGGAAGATTGTTATCGTATCAACTACAATCTCCATCCTACACATGGATGTAGTGCACATATGATGCCAACTAACATATCACACTCTTTCAAGAAATATTTAGGGTTACCTCCCTTCTATCCATTTTATTCACTCTTCAAACACCTCTCAGAGCTTGGTGCTATACCTTCCATGGGGGCACATAGTTCCTCTCATTGATACATACCTTCCTCCTATATGGCTCACCTTTTATTTGCACTATGTGGAGGCAAGGGGTTTGTTAGCCTTGTCCTCGTATGTCACTTTTCATTACATCTTTTGACTAGACATTAACATCTCATGAACATACAAGAGAAAGCTTGAGATGTGGATGACATGTCTTAAGTTAAATCACTTGTGAAATACTATCCTTTCCATGACACAACCATGCTTGGAAACATCTCACTTAGCATAGGGCTTTCCAATTAAGCTCTCATGTTCTTTTTGCATTCTTTCCTTACTCTACTTTAAAGAAATTTCTCACAAAACGGTGTGTAGCAATTCCCTTAAAGTGGGGGCATACACTAACACTATTTATTTTTCCATTTTCCTTTGTCCTTGGTTTCTAGTGCAGCCTTTCCACTTCATACAACAAGTCTGTCACTTTGTGGATGACATTGGGTGTAATTTCCATAAAAGTGACTTATCTTAGCATATTACATTTCTCTTAGTGGCCTAATGTGATGCATTGTATCCCCTAAGTTGTGAATCTTCTATCCTTTGATTAGTCCCCTTTTGGAGACATTAGATGCAATGCTCCCTAAGTCAAAGACCTCAAATGAACTAAACAAGACTTCGTTGAACATCCCTTTTGCATTAAATACCTTTTTGAATTTTGAATTTTGCACCTTGCATAACACAACTTGCATGCCAGTGGTGTCATCTTTGCCTTGTTCATGAGTTTTAAGCATATGAGGCTTTGCTTGTCTCATGAATTGCACCCTTGTCTTTTGTGGCACCTTATCAAAGTTATCAGGAGGCATAACTTTGGTATGTTTGAGTGGGAAGCCCAACTAGTGGAAGGACTTTCCCCATAGCCACCCTTTTGTGTGTGAATTCATACCAACTATGTGTATGTATCTCACCACCTTTTAGCATTCTCACCCAATGGACAACCAAAAGTCTCATCGGCCCAGAGTGAGTACATCTTTTCTTTTCAGAAAAACAACCTAGATCTGATTTGCAACTAGCTACACAAACGGTCAAAGCTTGATCTAACTTTTCTCCCTCTTCACTCTTTCACATTATTCCTTGTGTGATCTTTTGTGCTTGTGTTCAGTTTTCCGTGGGATCTTGATCTTGGGGGCTTGATCATCCCTCTTGATCATAGTCATCTCATCTTGCTAGCATGATTACATTAGATCTCTCTCGACACGCATTATTCAACTACTTTAGTGTGAGTTTGAAGCAAGTTCATACTCTCACTGAAGTGGGGGTTAAATTTGTCAACAAAAAGTGTAGTCTTTGGCACTTTTTCACTCATTTTGGCCTTTTCCATTGGATTTCGGCCTTGTTTTCCCTTGATTTAGTATTGAAAGCTTGCAATTCAACAATAAATTAATTGTGTTTTAGTAACACATCTTCCCACCTTTCTAAGACCCTTTCAACACAATTCACCTAAACAACACCCTTTTACCCCTTTCCAAGGCTCGTGTCAAGGTGTTGTAAAGTGTTCTAAGGCATTTTCACATCTTCCTAGGCTTGTCATCCACTAATTACCCTTTTATTATGTTAATTTTTCCCCTTAATGTACCTTTAGTCCTGACTTAAGTGTATTTCAGGAGGCAAACCTAACATTAATCATCATTTTATTCCTGACCACCACTTGAATTTTCCCAAGTGGACTTGGTCACCACCTTGGGTGACCTAGTCCATTTTGGCTTAAAATTCAAAATTAAAACATAGATCTTGCAGGAATTTTTCCCCAAAACCCTAAGGTCGGCCTGTCATGTGTCATTTTAAGGAAAATTAAGATTTAGCATGTATAAGTAAGGGTTTTCATCTTCATTTTGTCGCTCTTACTCTCTCTTTAAACCATTTTTCACCTTCACTCAATCTTCACAAGTAATCTTGCACTCAAGGTTCCCAAGCAAGTAATCAAGCACAAGGAATCTCAAGCAATCTCCATTGGAGATGGTTCTTGCATGTTGCAGATGTCTTCAAACAAATATTTGGTAAGTTTTTGTAGTGGCTTTATCATTCAATCATCCATTCCTTTCATTATATTTTATTTGGATTTGATTATCATCAAAGGGGTTTGACTAAGGCAAACCCCTAATCTCTAACCCTAACCCTTTATTTCCTCTCTGCATGTGTGATTTGCAGGTTTTTCGTATGTAGGTTTGTCAAGCAGAAAGGTGCCAACAAGGTGTTTTCAATCCAACAAATTCATTCAAATCAACAAAGCCCTAGTAGAATCGTGGAGACCTCCTTCAACCCATTTTTCATAGAATCTGAATCAGACACCTGTTGGGATTCAGAGTGTAGACCAAAGGCTCCAATCTCCACTTTCATGTTCTCAAGAACTCAGAAGAGGACTAGGTCACCAATAATGGTAACCTAGTCCCTCTGAGCCTATGTTTCGAGGATTTTCACATTTCTGGATACCCTTTTAGCAAATTTTCTTGACAGGAGGACTAGGTTGGCGAACTTGGCATAAGTGTCCTTGTGAAGATTTTTGATAGATTCCATAACATTCCAGGATTCCTCATCTACAACTTTTAATACCCAGGTGCACAACCTTCTATTATTTCTAGTTTTGTTATATATTGTACATATTTAGGTCATTTAGTCTAAATTACATGTAGTTTAGATTTACATTACCTTAAATTTCATAGTTAGTTATTTTATCATTTAGACACACTTCATCAGACACAATACAATCCAACCTATTCAATCCCTTCCTTTGAATGCAACCGCAAAAAAAACCATACCAAGAAAGTGGAGAGAGTGTCATTCCTAAACCAAGAGCTCCTATGTGAGAAACCCTAAGAGCCTAGTAAAGGGAATCCTCTTTCCCTTGTTTGTATATTTTTTTGGTGGTTCAAGAGTAACCCTCAAATCTGGCACTTTTTCAGATTTTTTTGATTCCCAAGTTCACCATTTGGTGCAAGGGAAGATCATGCTCAAAATTATTAAAAATAACCTAGATCTCTCACTAGAAATAGCTCAACCCTCAGGTCTGAGAAAGATTTTACAAGGCTTGTATCTAATAACATGAAAGAGATGAAGATTAACTCAACACCCAAGACTACCTACAAAAACAATGAAAACCTTCAATAAGAGAGTATTAAAGAATATGAGCTTGCTTGATATTTAGGCCTATCAAAATGATGATGACGTATGAAGTATATTACATATGTGTACAATGACCTTCCTTATATAGGAAAGGTGAGGAATAGGATTGAACATGATTGTGACATGTCTCTTAATCCTATGACATGTGACAACTAACAACCTAACTACCTAGGAATAATGCATTATAAGCTAGATAAGATAAGTTATAGAAAATCCGACTAAGACTTCTAGAAAGAATCTTATATCCTAAGTAAACTTAATAATGTGAATAATTCCCCTAAGGGTGCTACCACAATAATGGGTTACACTTTTTTCGACATCCTAACTTTCACGTAAATCACATATTTTTAAAAAATATAATGATTTAAGCCTTTAAAGGTTCCATTTAAAGGATTTTATTTAAAGAGGGTTTGATCAAACACACTTAGATCAAACCCCCTTGGATAGAACCCCACTTATGTTAACACATACTTATAATGGAGTCTGCTCTATGCCTATCAAAATGATGATAAAAAAGAAAATTTGATTTACCTTTGGGGGATCAAATGAATTTACTTAAAATTTATGTTAAATTGAAAGTATGTATTCCTTGTTATAAGCTCCCCAAAAAGTATAATTTTAAATATATTTAATTTGATTATTATAGTTATTTTTTATTTATTGTGAATGTAGGATTTTCACAAAAAATAAAGATATTTATTCTGCACATGTGGAAATAGAGAATATTACCAAAAATATCTAAAAAATATCTATACTCTTGGTATTGATGTCCTTGATCCAAGAAAAAAATTTGAATTTTCATACATACAAAAAAATTTATGTTATATACAATAAACATCACTCTTTAAAATGGTTTTTACTATTAAAAATTAGTTATCGAATGAGATGGAAAAATAAATGCAATTTTTTTCAATTTTTTTTTAAAATATATATTTAGAATCTATAGACAAAATGCCACAAATCACAAGTTTTTATCATCTTCAAATTCCTCATGGCTTAGCAGCTATAGGTGTCTGAAAGTGAGGATTTAGTTTTAAAAGTTAAGTTCAATGTCAAGTTTGGCCAAAAAGTGTAACACACTAAATTGTGGGATCACCCCTAAGTCCCTAGTAAGATAAATTAATAGGTACAAAACATATATTCACAACAATACCCCCTCATAAGTGCAACTTAGGGAGAATATTATTATTCAAATGATGTAATAAATTCAAATATGGGTCTCAGCTACACGACCATTTTAGGTACCCATGTACAAATTCAAATGCAATCTTTCACAAATGGGTAAAAGGGGAGAATCCAGTGGGAAAAAACTCCTCCCAAAAATGAGAAAAGAACAATCAAATGATGAAGGATGGAGGAATCCATGATATCCCCCAATTACACCATCCATCACATAGATATATTATAATCGATATCCCCCATAAGAGGGTAAGAGAGACTATGTAGCCCCCTCATAATGTTTAATAACCTAAGAAAAACATGATCCAATATTGAAAAATAACTTGTCTCCCTTTTGAAAGAAACAAAACCAAGTACAAATACAAGAATTCTTCCCATTCTAGATAGGAATTGAAAGAAAGAAGCATGAATATGTATGATGATGATGTCTCTAAAATATGATCATGTGTCTCCTTGTGCACTGCAGATGAAGATGCCACAATCAAATTAGGTACATACCAAAGAAATGAAGAAGGTGACAAATTAGGACTATGTGGAAACTAATTTTGAACAAGATCCTAAGACAAGTATGGTTTGCCAAAACTTGTGCAATGACTTTCATCAAAGAGGAGAGGTAACCCATCAAATGCATCCTACAAATCTAAAATTTGAGACTCCATAAACAAGGATACAATGTTTGATAAATAGGAATCCCATCAAGAAGACAATGCAATACTTGTTGCAATGAATAACTAGAAGTTCTCAATGAATCATCAACAAAATGGTCCTACTGAACAAGAAAGATGAAAGCCTCAAATAATGACTTTGCATAATGAATCAATGAAGGTGAAGGTACAACAACTATCTTTGATGGAGAAGAAGGAACATCTAAAGGACCATTATCATCCTCATTTGAAGATTCAAATCATTCCAAATTTGTAAACTCCTGCATAGTATTAGGACCATAGGGCATCCTATCTAAAAAAGAAGAGGTACAAGATAATTTGAAACAAGATCTTTCTGGAATGGCTGACTATTAGGATCTCCATATATCTCCCAAATTTTAGTCCAAATATTATAAGGACACTAAAAATGATCAATAGTATTCAAAGTGGCATCATCAATATGCATTGCAATAACTCCTAAGACATGATCCCTTTTGCAATTCTAAGCAAATTTTTAGAGTATTCAATGCATTCTTGTTTCATGGAAAGTCAATAATACCCTGTTCTCAGTAATTCTTGTACGGGGTTAGGTACACTAGAGTGAGACCCAAAAACACCTTTGTGTACCTCTTGTAAGGTATTTTTTTCTTGTTTTGTGTTAAGACATCATAGTAAAATACCTTCTAAACTTTGACGATATAAGGTGTCTCTAAGAATTGTGAATCGGGAGGTCCTATGAGAAAAAGGTTTTCTTTTGGTTATTTTTCAAGTCAGGGAGTATGATATCATGCTAGATATAATCAAATGTGTCTTGGTAACATGGTGAATTAGGACCAACAACAACACACACTAGTTGTGATTTTGGGATGTTAAATGTTGCTACAAGTAATTGCTCCACAAGGCATTCGTACTTAGCAATGTTCTATGGAATATTGAGGAGAAAACCTATCATTGTCATGGTGTTGGTTGCTCTGTTATTGATCTGTGGAATCTATTCAAAGGTGATTGTGATAAAATATTTTTTGAAACTATCCACCATCCTCTTATATGCCATCATCTTGTCATATTTTTTTTATACTCATCATTTACTTGTCTAATTACTAGTTGAGAATCTTCATAAACCTGCAGTTATTTTATCCTACATTCAATGACCATTTTGGGTCTTGTGATTAGTGCTTCATACTCTAAAATATTATTTATTCATGTTGAAGCAATTTGTAAGCCTTCGGTATACTATCTCCCTATGGTGTGAGAAGTAATACTCGTGCTTCTGAGCCATGTTGAGTGTGGGATCCATCAAAGTGTAAGGTCCAATGGCTTGTCTATTCTGTTAACAGTATGATTTCATCTAGGAAGTCTATTGTGAGAGGCTTGTGGCCTTCCATTGGTGCTTCTACTGGTTGATATGCTATTATCTATCCTTTGATGGATTTTTTTTCTATTTACTCTATGTCAAACTCACTTAGTATCATCACCCATTTAGCAATCCTATTAGTTAGATATTTTTTTAATAGTATGTACTTTCCTTGTTTGTTCAAAATATAGTTTCTTAATTTTTGTACCGCAAAGAAAATGAAAAGACATGCTATTTCTATGGGAAAAAATTTCAATTTTTAGCCCAACAGTGTTTAGCTAATGTAGTAGACAACTCTCTCCTTGTTGTTATCATCTAACTATGCCAAGAGATCTCCTAATGTTGCTTGTGGTGTAGATACATAGAGTATCATTTCTTTATGTATAATAGTTAGCACTAATACAGGAGGAGTGAGTAGATACTCTTTGACTTGTTGGAATGCTTGATTGCATCTACCATCCTACTTCAATGTGATGTCCTCATGTAGTAGATGAGTGAAGGGATGACACTTGTCTGCCCGTTGGTTCATGAACCACCTTATGGACTATAGTTTCCCTTGTAGACTTCTTGGTTACTTTAATGTCTTTGGAGGAGGAATCTCTTATATAGATTTTACTTTTTCAAGATCTACTTTGATGCCCATTCTTGATATTATGTAGCTTGGTACTAATGATCGAAGAAGAAAGGTAACCCAATGTAGTCTGATTACAAATTTACAAGGATCCTTATGTAAATTTTACATAAGGATCCTATAAATTTGTAACACACAACATTGGGTTACCTTCCTTTTTCGATCATCACTACTTGTACAACTTACTTTTATTCTAGTGGTGGACTCCTAAGTGGCTTGACTTGCTTTCTTTTGCTCTTGTAAGGAAATGGTTTCATCTTCTCCATAGTTCTCCTCGTCCATATTTTTATCAACCATTTTGCTTCTAGATCTTGCTGGACTACCTCATAAATGTTTTCCCCACACATGACTTCTATATTCTTGTATGATGCAACTCCACCAATCATGCGGTTTCTAGTTTAACCTAGATGGACAGACATGGACATATATAAGGGATTAGATTGAATCAGATTTTATTTTATGGGACTTGTTTCCACCATTTTCTCAGCTATTTTCTTATTTAAAAATTGTTCTTATATGCCATTTAATATTTTTTAATTACTAAACTTTAAATTATTTGTAATGGTTAATATTTTTTAATATAGGGATTTTCATATGTAGTGGTGAAAATTGCATATCCATGTTTTTTTAATGTTTTGAATTTGTTTTGATTAAAGTTGTAAATATAATAATTAATTTATAAGAGGTATAGTCTATGAAATTGGCTTGTAGCATTCAATACGCTCTCATCTCTACCATCATTTATTGTCCAATTTGCATTTCTAATCTTAATAGATCTTTAGAAAAATAAACATTTAGATCTACAAATGTAGACTTGACCCAAGTCACATTCATAATCATCGAACTACACATTCACTTTTAGAACTCAAATTTCAATTTAGTTGTTGCTAGCTACTTCACTAGCTATTCTAAATTGCCTTAGCACTTGTTGATTTATACAATTAGGTGTTTTATTTAAAGACACTCACTTACAAATTTGAAATCATATAGAGCTCATCTAGGACATCATAATTTTTTTTATTGAGCACAACTAGATTTTCATATTGAAGAATAAAAATAATCTAATAGAATTTAAATTATAGAACCTCATCTAAGGACCATTGCATGTTTACTTGTTATTCTCAATCATTTTTCTCAAAGTTATAAAGCCAGTTTGTTATGGGTAGGAACAAGGATAAAATGACACTTATTATTTGGTAGATTCATAAAAGTTGTTTGTGAACACTAATTATCCTTACAAGAAGTATATACCATAAATTAGGTTTAGTAAATTATATTATACTACCTCTTACTAGTTTAGATACATGAACATCAATTCAAATCCTTGCTACTATCAAATCCATATTCATGGAGGTGAACTAGTACAAATATAGACAATTTATAAAATTAGAGATCTTTGTGTAAGTTAACCCAAAAAATCCATATATTTTATAAGTTGGTTCTTGACATCTAACATGTCACTTATCCATCATCAAATTTTGAGCTAAGGATGTCATATTTAATTTACTTTACATTTAATTTAGTACTTCTTTTAATTATTAAGAGCTCACTCATTACCCTTATGTCCAAGTTTACAATGGATAAAAATGTATGTGTGACCAATTCTAAGGAGATAAGAACCCTAGGAAAAGGACTAATGCCATTTTTAAATGATGAATTTAACATGTCTAAGAAATGAGTTTAGTTTTTAGGAGAACTAGTTCACTAAAAGAGTCAAATTAGGTGTTCAGATGAACAAAAAATCACACCTCAACTACAATTCTAAATGTCTATTTTTATCCATTTTAGTTAACGAGCCACTTCACAAGAATGAGGTAGATTCTGGAGCATCAAGAACTTGTATGTCATGTTTTTGATGACTTATGATGATTTGGACCATCCTAGGGATGAATATAGACTTGTGTGCAATCTTCAATAATTTGTAGTTTTCAAATTTTAGTGAGTTCACTACTTATATAGGTGGTGGATATGTAAAAATACCTAGAAATATCTTAAAATGACACAAAAAGCAAGTACATTCCCCTTTGACTTCATCAAGAGTAATGAGCTATTTCTTTGAGAGGAAGTGAATGCATTCATGTTCATGCAAAATAAAGAAGTTGAAGGTTTTTTTATTCATTTGACTTTTAAAAAGTAAGCATCCCCACACTCATAGAAAAGGTATGTGAGGTAATTTATATTAATTTTGGTGACTACATATGGGTTGTGCTAGGTCCCAAAAATGTGGATCCACAATCTTCAAGATTTTCTCCACCTTTAAGGCTATGAATTTATCTTCAAGGTGGTAAGTAGAGGCTTATCAATAGAATTAAGACAATTAAAGGCTAACTAAGAGAGTGGGTGGTCTCTTCTCTACTTTGATCTCACCTTAATCTTTGGAGTTGTTCCTATAGGTTTTCTAAACATATTATTATATCAGTTTGGAATTATTCATTAGTGTATGAATTAAAATATATACCCAATTGCATTCTTGAGCACTAAAATTATCACCAAGTCAACAAAATTGTAAGGAAGCTAAGGTAGCAGGAAAACTTCCTACACGAATCTTGAGAGGAAAAGAATGCAAAAATTTTACAGACCTTTACAGTTACAAAAACTTAAATAGAAATAAACATGTAAATATCATACATGCCACAGCATAGTGATTTACGTGGGGAAGATCGTTACATGAGAAAAACCCCACACTCCAAAAGCCACCTAATATATTATTCAGAAATTGTGAAGAATACAATATACTTGTAGAGCAAGCTTCTCATAGGAGTATCACCCACTAGAGATCCAGAGCCAACACAACCACTATTAGACTCTTAAAATATATCATAATACACAACCATAATATAACACCACCATAAAATATTATATTAAGACCTATCAAAATGATGATGAGGTATGAAGTATATTACTAATGTGTACAATAACCATCCTTATATATGCAAGGTGAGGAATAGGATTGAACATGTTTGTGATGTGCCTGAATCCTATGACATGTGACAACTAACAACCTAACTACTTAAAAATCATGCATTATGAGTTAGATAAGATCAACTCTAGAGAATCCAACTAAGAATTCTAGAAAGAATCTTATATCCTATGTAAAATTAGTCATGTGAATAAGTCCTTCAATTCCCTAGTAAGATAAATTAGCAGGTACAAGACATATGTTCACACCAACACCCCCCCTTAAGTGCAACTTATGGAGAAGATTATTATGCAAATGATGCAGAAAAAACAAAGATGGATCTTGGCTACATGACCATTTAGGCACCCATGTACAAATGCAAATGCGATCTCTCATAAATTAAGAAAAGGAGAAAATATAGTGGGAAAAATGCCTCTCCAAAACAAGAAAAGGGTATGTGTAGGATCATCATGGAAAAAATAGGCCCTTAAGTAGCGATGAAAATTCAGAAAATCAGAGTTAAGCAACTTGACATAAAAATTTGAATAAGTTATTGTTGGAAAAACAAGGATAGACAACTAAGAGAGGGGGGGGGGGGTGTGAATCAGTTGAACTTACCAAAATCAAACTTATACAACATTAATAAACCTTATATCATAGATTTGATAACTAATAGTGCAAGAAATAAATCAACAACACATCAGAGACACATGAACACCAAGATTTTATACGTGGAAACCCTATTAGGGGAAAAACCACGGTGGATGTTAGTCCATGAGATTATACCCTGTTAGAAGTATAATGAAGAATAAAAGGGAATGCAATTGCATTCAAGCGCACTACCTAGAGAACACTGCTCAAAGGGAAGGATCACTACCTTACATACAGTAATCAGATTAAATCCATCTGATGAAGTTGACCTAAGAAATTAGCTTCAACAAAAGCCTGATTACAGTTTTGATTAGGTGTACAAAAACTTCTTCAAACTCTTCCACCCTCTTCTCAAACTCTTCCACACTCTACTCTAAATGATCTGACCTTTATTCGCACATGTACATTACTTGTACACTTGAGAAATTTCCTTTAAATGAGGAAAACAATCTCATATATATATAAATATATCTGCTAAATGGATTTACAACCATTATTCAGTCAACCACAAATAACCAATAAATTACAACTCTCAGCCTCAATACATGAATAAATTTCTATGCGCACCAACAAAAGTCGGTCATAACATAGTGAGGACCCAAACAAACACCTCCAAACATTCCAATCAATAAAATATTAATCTGTATGGATCTGCAACACACTAACATCATCATGTCAGCCAAGAACATGAGAACTTGAGCATACATCAAAAAAATCTTCGATCATGAACACTCCAATCAATGTGGACGTACAAAGAGGATAGAGAAAAATATGGACTCATCCATGAATGTCATAGGTACATGCACAACATATGAAATTACCATAATTTCACCCACTTTAACCAAGAACACCATCTACAAAAACTGAATAATTTTAGGCACACATATCTTCATAGCTTCCTCAAGACTTGATGCGAACCTCTGAAACTTTCAGAAAACATACTAGAAAGCTTCAATGAAAAACCCTTTGAAGTGCACCTTCAGATCTTCAACATATAGAACTTTCCAACATTCTAAGCTTCTTTGCACCACTGGCTTCCTATACTATATTTTTTACAATTTTCTCTATATCCTCGATAGATATAGCCTTAAGCATATTTAATGCTAATAGTGTTGACATCAATGACAACCACATATCAGAAACACAACCAAAACATCCAACAATCTCCCCCTTTGGCATTGATGGCAAGACATGATGTGAAAAATAATACCATCAACCAAACTAACTCTTCTTCAATAGTCTCCCCCTGAGATTGTGCACTCTGTCCTATTTCCTTCATTGCTCTTCTTTCCCACATTTTCACTTTTTTTTTCTTCCACTTTGACATCAATGGAAAAGGCACATATGCTCTGATCACAAATTTGAATCATCTAACTACTCCCCCTAAGTAGCAGCCACCACAAAATCAATCCAGAATATGATATGGCTATGAATTCACATACTAATGCAAATACCTGCATGTTAGTTCTGATCAGGAGGGGAAATCATCCCTAACTAGCCTTTGAGGTACTCAAAGGAATCCTTAGACAATGGCTTGGTAAAGATATCTACAATTTTCTATTTGGTAGGTATGTACTCCAATCTAACTTCTTTGTCACTTACTTTGTCTCTCAATAAGTGATACTTGATGGATATATGCTTTGTTTTCTAATGCAACATTGGATTCTTAGAAATTTTAATGGCACTTGAATTGTCACAAAATATGGCAATGGGTTCTTCATATTCAATTATGATATCTCTCAACATTTGCTTCATCCATAATACTTGGGTAAAATTGTTTGCAGCAACAATGTACTTTACCTCAGTAGTAGATAATGAAACTCAGTTCTTCTTTTTTCTTAATTTCTTTGTCACTTACTTTGTCTCTCAAGAAGTGATACTTGATGGATATATGCTTTGTTTTTTAATGAAACATTGGATTCTTAGAAGTTTTAATGGCACTTGAATTGTCACAAAATATGGCAATGGGTTCTTCATATTCAATTCTGACATCTCTCAACATTTGCTTCATCCATAGTACTTGCATAAAATTTTTTGCAGCAGCAATGTACTCTGCCTCAGTAGTAGATAATGAAACTCAGTTCTTCTTTTTTCTTAACCAAGATACTAGCCTCTTACCTAAGAAGAATGTACCATCACTGGTACTCTTTTGGTCATCTACATCTCCTACCCAATCAACATTAGTAAAGGTGCTTAGAGTAAGATCATCATTCTTAGGATACCAAAGACCAAGATCAATTGTCCCTTTTAGATATTTGAATATTCTTTTCAAAACATTCACATGGGACTCTTTAGGATCAACTAGAAATCTAGCAACTATGCACACAAAATTCATTATATTTGGCTTGGTCTGAGTCAAATAGAGTAATCCACCAATCATTGACCTGCATTTTGTTTGATTTTCTTTAGGAGAATCATATTTTTGTGTAATGTTTCATCCGATCACCATAGGTGTACCGAATAGTTTTGAATCTTCCATGCCAAACTTGTTCAGTAACTCTTTCACATACTTAGAATGAGATACAAAGATTTCATCATCTAACTGAGTGATTTGCAATCCTAAAAATAATTTCATCTCTCCTATCATTGACATTTAAAATTCACTTTTCATTTCATCAGAAAAATTCATACACAAATCATCATCACCTTCAAAAATAATATCATCAACAAAGACTTCAATGATCAGTTCTTTGTTCTAATCTAACTTGAAATATAGATTGTTGTCAGCAGTACCTTTATTGAATCCAAGTTTCAAAAAGTATTTATCCAATCTATAATACCAAGCTCTAGGAGCTTGATTAAGTCTATATATAGCTTTCTTCAATCAGCATACCATGTCCTTTTCATTAGTCAATTGAAATCCATTAGGTTGTTGAACATAAACTTCTTCTTCTAGTTCACCATTCAGAAATGTTGACTTTACATCCATCTGATAAAATTTGTAATTCTTGAAAGTAGCATAAGAAAGAAATAGTATTATAGCTTCAATTGTAGCAACATGAGCAAAAGTTTCTTCAAAATCAATACCTTCCATCTGTGAGTATACTTTGTAAACCAATCTTGCTTTTTTTTTACCACATCACCTTGTTCATTCAGCTTATTCTGGAACACCCACTTGGTTCCTATCACATTTTTTTTCTGAGGTCTAGGAACAAGATCCCATGTATCTTTTTTTTGTATTTGCAACAGTTCTTCTTTCATGGCTTCCATCCAATGTTCATCCTTACATGCTTCACTGATATTTGTAGGCTCAGCTTTAGAGATTAGACAATATTCTTCAAGAATTCTTCTTCTAGTTTGCACACCTTTTCTCTTGTCTCCTATGATCTAACTGTTAGAATGATTTTGTCTTAGATATTTAGGAGTTTTGAAATTTTCTCTTACCTCTTGTTCTTGTGTTCTTTCTTTTGTTCTTCTGCTAACTTATTCTTCTTGATTCCCTTGGTTCATTAGAACAATTTTAAGTTGATTTTGTGCCTGAGCATCATTGTTAGTATTATAGTTTTGATCAACCAAATCATAATCACTAGATCTCGACGATTTACCAATATCTTCATCAACTTTGACATTTGCACTTTCAACCATTTTCTTCAAACTTTTATTAAAGAACCAGTAGGCTTTACTTTTAGTAGATTATCCTAAAAAGATTCCTTCATCACTTCTAGCATAAAACTTACTTACATCATCACCTCTCTTGATGTAGCATTTCCTTCCAATTTTTTTTAAATAGGCTTATAACCAAACCATAGCTCAAAAGGTGTCTTACGAGAATTACTATTGAAATTCACCCTATTAATGGTGTATACAATAGTACTTATAGCTTCTCTCCAGTAGAAATGAGGAACATTTGCTTCTAGCATCATGGTTCTTGCAGTGTTTAGAACGATTATGTTCTTTCTTTCAACAACTCCATTCTGTTGAGGGGTCTGGGGAGCAGATAGTTGTCTTTGGATTCCATGCTCTTCACAAAAATAATTGAATTCCTGTGAAGTAAATTCACCACCTTTGTCTAACCTTAGACATTTGATCCTTTGACCTGTCTCATTCTCTTCCATAGCTTTAAAAACTTTGAACTTTTCCAATGCTTCAAGTTTTTCTCTCAAGAAAGCGACCCATATCATTCTAGAATAATCATAAATGAGAAACATAAAATACCTTTCACCTTGTAGGCTTTTAATTATGGAAGGACCACATAGACCAGTATGTATCAAATCCAATACTCCATTAGAGCTATATTGTTTGCTCCAAAAAGAATTTATTGTTTTTTTTCCCATCTGACATTCCTTGCACATAGTGTTAGCATGCTTCAATAAATTAGGTAGATCTTTAACTTCTTGAGTAGATCTTATCTTGATAATGTTATCAAAGTTCACATGACACAACCTCCTATGCCATAACCAACTTACATCAATTTGAGCAATAAAACAACTTTCACTAGCAGCACTCAAATGAAAGATTGTTACCTTTTGTCTTTGTTCTTGAAGCAATCACATTTCTTGAACTTCCCATTATTCTTCACTTACCATTCTTGAACTATAGATTGTAACCTTTGTCTACCATCTGTCCAAAACTCATCAAGTTGTGTTTTAAGCCTTCTACATAAAGAACGTCATCATTATTGTGCTTACCACCAAAATAAATAGTGCCTCTACCATGAATCACACCAGAAGTGTTGTCCCAGAATCTCACACCACCATCATAGTTTTCTAAGCTTACAAAATTTCTTTTTTCACTGGTCATATGATGTGAGCATCTGTTGTCAATTAACCACTCATATTTTTCTTCAATTTTGGCTGCAAGAGCTTTCTCAACATTCACATTACTAGAAGATTCAGTGGACACCTGACCATTTTCTTTGATAGCAATAAATACCCATTCATCTTCATTTCCAATTTCTTTATCAGATTCTTCATCAATTACACCTTCTTCAACATAATCTTAAGTTTATACTTTGAAACTCTTTTAGGACATCTAGAAGCAAAATGGCCTATTTTACTGCAAGAAAAACATTTAATAGGTAACTTTCCTTTGTACTTACCATGACCTCTTGATTCTCTTTTCACAATCAACGCTTCTAGTTCTTCCAATTCCTTTTCTTCATCTTCAATTCACTTCATCTCATCTTCATACTTGAATTTTCTCTTAGAACTTTCTCCTTAATCATATCTTTGGTTGCTTTTCCTAGATATAGTATCCTTGAAAGCAAATTGAGTCTTAGTAGTAGACTCACCGAATTCACTCAATTCAAATGCAACAAGTTTTCCAATCAACATATCTTTTGTAATATTTGTCATTGTCCTGAGTTCATCAATAGCATGATCTTTTGTCTTATAGGAAGGGGGCACAGATCTAAGTATCTTAGCCACAATTTCATCATCATCGAAAGTTCCACCAGCACATCTAATATCCATCACTAATTCATTTATCTTTTGCAAAAATGAAAATATGTTTTCGTCTTTAGTCATCTTCAAGCTCTCCCATTTTCCTTTTAGAGTTTGTATCTTAGCACTTTTCACTAGTGCATCTCCTTCATACAATGTTTCCAGTTTTTTCCAAATCTAGTAAGAAGTCTTTAATCCTAACACATTTGTCATCTTTGAATCTGTCAAAGCACTCACCAATTTTTCTACTGCCTTGGTATTAATTTTTTCTTGCTTGATTTCATCTTCAGATAAAGGACCATTCTAAGGAATACTATATGCACTTTGTGTCATCTGCCAGAAAGGTTCACCAATGCACTTCAAATGACATTTCATCCTTACTTTCCATAGAGATTGGTTAGTACCATCGAATCTAGGACTATCCTTCTTGAATGATGCCATCTTAGATCACCTCAAGTTGTTAAGCTTCTTTCAAAGGAACTAGCTTTGATACCAATTGTTGGAAAAACAAGGATAAACAACTAAGAGGGGGAGGTGAATCAATTGTTACCAAAATCAAACTTATATAACATTAATAAACCTTAAATCATAGATCTGATAATTAATAGTGCAAGCATTAAATCAACAACACATCAGAGACACATGAACACCAAGATTTTATACATGGAAACCCTATTAGGGGAAAAACCACAATGGATGGTCCAAAAGATTATACCCTGTTAGAAGTATAATGAAGAATAAAAGGGAATGCACTTGCATTTAGGTGCACTGCCTAGAGAAAAATTCTCAAAGGGAAAGCTCACTACCTTACATACAATAATGAAATTAAATCCATCTGATGAAGCTGAACTGAGAAATTAGCTTCGACAAAATCCTGATTACAATTTCGGTTAGGCGCACAAAACTTCTTCAAACTCTTCCACCCTTTGCTCAAACTCTTCCACACTCTGCTCTAAATGATCTAACCTTTATTCGCACATGTACATTACTTTTACACTTGAGCACTTTCCTCTAAGTGAGGAAAACAATCTCATATATATATATATATATATATATATATATATATATATATATATATATATCCGCTACATGGATTTACAACCACTATTCAGTTGGCCACAAATAAAGAATAAATTACAACTACCAACTCAATACATGAATAAATTTCTATGCACACCAACACAAGTTGGTCACAACATAGTGAGGACCCAAATAAACATGTCCAAACATGCCAATCAATAAAATAATAATCCTTATGAATCCGCAACACACTAACATCATCATGTCGGCCAAGAACATGAGAAATCGGGCATACATTAGAAAAATATCTGATCATGAACACTCTAATCAATGTGGATGTACAACAAGGATAGAGTACAATCTAGACTCATCCATGAACATCATAGGTACATGCACAACACATGAAATTACTAGAATTGCATCTGCTTCAACCAAGAAAACCATCTACAGAAACTAAATAATTGTAGGCACACAAATCTTCTTAACTTCCTCAAGACTTGATGCGAACCTCGAAAACTTTCAAACAACATACTAGAAAGCTTTAGCAACAAACCCTTTAAAGCACACCTTCAGATCTTCAACATACAAATCTTTCCAACATTTTGACCTTCTCAATACCACTGGCTTTCTGCACTATATTTTTTACAATTTTCTCAATATCCTCGACATATATAGCCTTAAGAAGATTTAATGCTAATAATGTTGACATCAACGACAACCACATATCAGCAACACAACCACAACATCCAACAGTTATCTATATGATTTCATAAATATGTAAGAATATAATATATAGCAAATTGAATGTAGTTCCTAAACTACTAGGTTTATTTAAAAAAAAGAAAAATCTATTTGGTGAAAATTTGAAATTTCAGTGTAGTAGTACTTAAATTTTAGGGAAAATATCAGAAGTAGGTGTTTGTTTGACCACCCTAACCACCATAAAATGATAATATTTTTTTATAATATTTTTGATATAAGTATAGGACTCATGTCCCAATGTGATGCATATTTTTTGGTAATTTTTTTCCAAGTAAATAATTAATTATGAATTTTTTATTACAAATTAAAAAATATATAAAAAATCGTATTTCTGACAACCTTAACTTGGTCAAAACTTCATGAAATTCAATTTTTTTTAATCCTATAGTATGTGAAGCATAGAATGTGACACATGTTTCAGTTTCAAAAAATGTGATACCATTTGAAAGCTATAGATGTTTTTCAATTAGCCTATCAATTAGGACTTTATTCATAATTCAAAAAGAAAATGAATAATAATTATTTACTAAATTCAAAGTAAAGCATAATTTATATTGGTGGAAAGCTGAGAATCTCCTTTAAAAACCCTTTTTATTTCATCAATTTTGGGTAAAGAAAACATCATTAGCCACATGGGCCATCATATCACTTACATATCACCACTTTTTGGCCCATCATGATCCTACACATACCGAAAAGAACAATAAAATGGCGAAGGATGGAGGACTCCATGATACCCCCAAGTACACCATCCATCACATAGATATATTATAATCAATATCCCCCCATAAGAGCGAAAGAGAGAGACTATGTATCCCCCCCATAATGGGTAATCACCTGCAAAAATGGTAAGTGTCTGAATATAAAAAATGATCCAATGTTGACAAAAAACTTGTCTCCCTTTTGGAAGAAACAAAACCAATTACAAATGAAGGAATGCTTCCCATTCTAGATAGGAATTGAAAGAAAGAAGGATGAATACGTATGAAGATGATGTCTCTAAAATATGCTCAAGTGTCTCCTTGTCCAACGAAGATGAAAATGCCACAATTAAATAAGGTACATACCCAATCAATTAAGAAGGTGACAAATCAGGACTATATGGAAATTGATGTTGAGAAAGATCTAAAGACAAATATGGTTTTACAATAGTTGTATAAAGATTCTCATCAAATAGGAGAGATAACTCCTCAAATATATCCTCCAAATATAAAATGCGAGACTCCACAAACAAGGATGCAATGTTTGATAAATAAGAATCCCAATCAAGAAGACAATGAGATACTTGTTGCAATGAATCACTGGAAGCTCTCAATGAATCATCAAAAAAATGGTCATGTTGAACAAGAAAGATGGAAGCCTCAAACAATGACTCTACATAATGAATCAGTAAAGGTGAAGGTACAACAACTGTCTTTAATGAAAAAGAATGAGCATCGGAAGAATACTCATCACCCTCAATTGACAATTCAAAGTATTCCAAATTTGTAAACTCCTACATAGTATTATGATCATAGTGTATCTTTTCTAAAAAAGGAAGAAGAAAGAGACAATCTGAAACAAGATCATCTGGGAATTGTCGAGTAATAATATCTCCATATATCTCCCAAATTTTAGTCCAAAGAGTATGAGGAAACTCCAAATAATTAATAGCATTCAAAGTGGCATCATCAATATGCATTGCAATAACTCCTAAGAAATAATCTCTTTTACAATTATAAGAAAATTTCTTACCATCACTACCAGGAGGGGGAATAAGATTATACGAGTGTGGAAACAAATGAAGCCATCAAATATTTTTTCTAATACCATCTCTACATTTCATATATTTTCTCATTTCCAACATAATCAAAGAAGGATGAAATGAAAACCCCATAATGAGCTATGATAGATCTCCACAATTACATGGATATTAACCTTCAAAACTAATTAGAAACTCCTAAATCTAAAAATACAACTGAAAATGAAGCCCCCCACAAATAAAACTTCTCCAAGAGACAAAATGTCCAAATTATGAATTGGAGAAAGAAAATATGAAAAAATCTAAATAAATCACACTTGGGGATGAATTTGAAAAAGGTACATGAACCAAATTAAAGAGATCATGAATGCCTTCCAAATGCAACTTGAAACACGAAAACAAGAGAAACAAGCATAAATTTGTGAGCTTAGAGGTCCAAAGGGGAGATTTAACTTTAGTTGGCAATAAAATCTACCTACAAAAAAAATTGGAAAAAATATTTGTGCCATTACAAAGTATGTAGAACCAAATTTCTATCAATATCTTGTTTGCATAATTTTGATATAATGGAGAAAGTTTATAGAAAAATGAAAAAAATATCTATTTTAGGAAAATTGCAAGATAAATAGTGTCAAAATTTTAGACCCCCAAGGATAGCACTCAGTCTCCTATGTTACTTGGGGCTCTGTCAGCACAAAAAATAAAGCACCACTCATAGGCATCAACTAGATGGAGCACAAGCAACAAAGGTGTTGGTAGGTTGGTGACATGTGCCTGTGCCAAAAGAAGATTAAGTGCTTGATGCTTCAGAGGTGACCATGGGCAGAACTGGGGGCTTCAAAAAGTTTTGACCAATGTGAGTGGCGGTCATTAGAATTGAAAAAAGCTTGATATAAGCCTATTGTCGGTAGAATTTATTTGCTTAAGTAGAAAATAATATATATTTTTTGAAAAAATACCAACAAAAAGGCTTTGCAGATATTTTTAAGAAAACCATGACAAGTTTTTTAATCCACTAGAAAATTAATTCCCCCAAAACTATTAAAATATTATGCTTGATACAATATATTTTCAGGAAATTTTCTTCAGAGAATTATTTTAGACCAAATAAATTAGTTTAGCCTTAATATTTTAAAAAATCACAAAAAATCATTATTATTTTTTTATTTTGTGAAGTCGTACCATACCTAGGGGGTCGTAAGACCTACCTAGATAAAAAAATTTGCCTAAAAAATATGACAGTGAATATAGGCATATTTTATATCAATATATGTCTCTTAGGCCTTCTGAAGACAATGGTGAGGTCTGTTCAAACTGAAAATTCACCAAAAGCTCTGCTACCTCCAAATCTTGAATTTCTTAAAAACCTCATAACTTTGTCACAAAATGTCAGATTTAGGCCAAAAAAATTCAAACTTGACTTTCTTAACTACCTTGACCTCGAATCTGAGCTTAGATTTCCCCCAACACAAACCAAAAGTGACCCTCCACGAAAACAAACATATAGAGAAACCCTCAAATTTGGCACTTTTTTCAAGTTTTTCTGATTCCCAAGTTCAACATATGGTGCAAGGGAAGATTATACTCAGCCTTATTAAAAATAACCTAGATCTATCACTAGAAATAGCCCAACCCTTAGATCTGAGAAAGGTTTTGCAAGTCTTGGATTTGATACCATGAAAGAGCTAAAGATTAGCTCAACACCTAAGACCACCTACAAAAAAAATGAAAACCTTCTACAAAAGAGTATGCAAGAATATGAGCTTGCTTGATATTAAGACCTATCAAAATGATGATAAGGTATGAAGTATATTACATATGTGTAAAATGACCTTCCTTATATAGGCAAGGTGAGGAATAGGATTAAACATGATTGTGACATGTGTCTTAATCCTATGACATGTGATGACTAACAACCTAATAAATGCCTAGGAATCATGCATTATAAGCTAGATAAGATATGTTCTAAAAACGCCAACTAAGAATTCAAGAAAGAATCTTATATCCTAAGTAAGCTTAGTCATCTGAATGAGTCCCCAAAGTCCATAATAAGATAAATTACTAGGTACAAGACATATATTCATACCAACACTCCCCTGAAGTGCAACTTAGAGAGAAGATTATTATGCAAATAATGTAAAAAATGCATCAAAAAAGGTGAAGACACAACAATTTTCTTTGATAAAAAAGTAGCATTTGAAGAACCCTCATCATCCTTAATTGAAGATTTGAAGTATTCCAAATTTGTAAGCTCCTACATAGTATTATGATCATAGGGTATCCTACCTAGAAAAAGGAAGAGGATAGAGACAATTTGAAACAAGATCATTTGGGAATGGCCGAGTATTAAGATCTCCATATATCTCCCAAATTTTAGTCCAAAGAGTATGAGGATACTCAAAATGATCAAAAGCATTCAAAGTGGCATCATCAATATGCATTCCAATAACTCCTAAGAAATGATCTCTTTTTCAATTACAAGCAAATTTATTACCATCACTACCAAGAGGGGGAACAATATTATACGCATGTGGAAACAAATGAAGGCATAAAAGATTTTTTATAATTCCATCTCTCCATTTTTTATATTTTCCCCTTTCCAACATAATCAAAGAAGGATGAAATGGAAACCCCATAATGAACTATGATATATCTCCACAATTACATGGATATTAACCTTCAACAACAATTAGAAACTCCCAAATCTAAAAATAAAACTGAAAATGAGGCTCCCCACAAATTGAACATCTCCAAGAGACAAGATGTCCAAATTATGAACTAGAAACAAAATAATGAAAATCAGGGATAAATTTGAAAAAATTACATGAACCAAATTAAAGAGCTCCTAAATGCCTTCCAGATTCAACTTGAAACACCAAAAACTAGAGAAACTAGTAGAAATTTGTGAGCTTAGAGGTGCAAAGGGGAAATTAAACTTTAGTTGCCAATAAAATATACCTACAAATTTTTTTGGTAAAAAGACTTGCACCACTAGAAAGTATGCGGAATGAAATTTCTATGAATATCTTGTTTGCATAATTTTGATGTCATGGCAAAAGTTTGTGGAAAAATGAAAAAAATATCTATTTTAGGACAATTGTAAGCTAAATAGTGTCAAACTTTTAGACCCTCAAAGCTAGCACTCAATCCTCCATGTTACTTGGGGCTTTATCAACACAAAAAATAAAGTGTCACTCATAGGCTTCGACTTGGTGGAGCATGGGCGATAGAGGTGTTGGTAGGTTGGTGGCAAGTGACTAGGCCACTAAAAGATTAATTGTTTGATGCTTTAGAGATGACCATGGGCAAAACTGGGGGCTTCGACAAGTTTTGAAAAATGGGAGTGGTGGCCGTCATAATTGAAAAAATTCTGATAGAATCCTATTGTCGGTAGACTTTATCTGTGCAAGCAGAAAATAATATATATTTTTTGTAAAACTATCAACAATAAAAAGGTTTTGTAGATTTTTTTAAGAAAACCTTAACAAGTTTTTTAATCTGCCAAAAAATTGATGCCCCCAAAACTATTAGCATTTTATGCTCGATACAAAATATTTTTTAGGAAATTTTCGTAAGACAATTATTTTAGACCAAATAATTTTTTTAAGCCTAAATATTTAAAAAAACTACAAAACATAAATATATATATATATATATATATATATATTGCAAAATCGTACCATGCCTGGGGGATGATAAGATCTACCTAAACATTTTTTTTCCTAAAGAAACTGACATTGAATATAGGAATATTTTATATCAATTGCTATCTCTTAGGCCTTTTGAAGACAATGGTGAGGTATGTTCACGTTGAAAATCACTAGAAGCTCTGCTACCTCCAAATCTAGGATTTCTTTAAACCATCATAACTTTGGCAAAAAATGTCATATTGAGGCCAAAATTTCAAACTTTACTTTCTTAGCTACCTTGAACTTGAATATGAGCTTAGATTTCCTCCAACACAAGCAAAAAGTGACTTGCCATGAAAACCCACATCTAGAGAAACCCTCAAATTTGACACTTTTTTCAAGTTTTTCTGATTCCCAAGTTCAACATATGGTGCAAGGGAAGATTATAATCAACCTTACTAAAAAGAATCTAGATCTCTCACTAGCAATAGCTCAACCCTTATATCTGAGAAATATTTTGCAAGGCTTGGATCTGATACCATCAAAAAGCTAAAGATTAGCTCAACAACCAAGACCACCTACAAAAACAATGAAAACCTTCTACAAGAGAGTATGCAAGTGGTGTAGGAGCACCTGGCAAAGTTCAGGCTTTACTGAAGTTTTTGGTTGAAACCAATTTTGTTGTGTTATGTAAGGTCTTTTGGACCATCTTGTTTGTGGTTGAGGACCTTTGTTTCTTAGGTTAGAAGTGGTGAAGTTGAATAAGTTTTGGAAGCCAATCTTTGGTTGTTTTCTAAACAATAGATCAAGGTTGCTAAACACACTGTGTTTTACAACATTATTCTTTTGGACGTTCCTAGGCTCAAAAAAGGAAACCTAACTATTTCCAAGTTTTTTAAAAAGGGAGCTCTCGATCTGTTTGAGAGGTTGGAAGAATTGGAACGTTTGTATTTCTCATGAGAATGACAAGAAAACAATGATTTTGGTGTGAAAACTCAGTTTTTCTGTTCTTGTTTGTGTGATAGCTAGTAAATGAATTAAAAGAGGCATTTTGTAGGTTTGATTGGCATGTAGTGAAGCCTCTGGAAGTTTTGTTTTGGCACATTAGATAGTTGTTCCATCACTTTCATCCATTTTTGTAAATTCTGTGTTTCTCCTTATTTGTTGTCTTGACTGGTAAATTGAATAAAATGGGATTTTAGACTGCACTCCCACCATACCAAGAAGTATGGGGACATTGGGAATGTGGCTAAACTCCATCATTGTACATAAATTAGCAGTAGGAGTCTGTAGGAGGCATAGCATCATGATCAAAGTCTTTCCCTAGGCGAGTTTGTTGATACCCGGCTTGGGAAGACAATGAAATACATAGTCCTAACATGGCAAGGGTGAAGAATATTTTATAATGCAAAGTGTGTAGTGGTTGTAGGAGCCTTCATAAAGGTTGGCAAGAAGGCAGAGTTCTTGTCTGATCATTTGGAGGTTGGGAAAAGTAAACAGACCAAGAAAATGGTCCAGAAAACCCTAATTTTTGGAGAAATCTGAGTTATGCCTGTGTACGGGCAGAAAGGGTCCCAAACCGTAAAAATCGTGTAGAGCTTGGAAATTGAGCCAGGGTGTCAGAAGGGAGTTTGGCATAATCTTTTGAAGGAGAGGAGTTTCAACTGGTTTTCTTGGGTAAGCGATGGGGAAATGTTGATGGAAGGTCAACAAAGAATCCTTCTGACATGGTTTTCATGCCATGGGAGACATGTCACGCCCCTGCAACAAGATTAGGAAGCATTGGAGGATAGCTAGTATTTAAGAGTATTAAGGGCTAGGGAGTGAATGAGAGGAAGAGCACCAAGTTTTGTTCGGTTGAGGTATTGTAAATGGTAGCAGGGTTGGCCAGAAGAACAAGGGGTGCCTAGATAATATAGGACCTATAGGTTGAGTGGTGGAGAGTGACACCAAAGGGGCTCATCAAGGTGAGACCCGGAGCATTGAGTCAGTGATTGCCTCAATCCAACCCTGTCTCTATCAGCAAGAATATTATCTTGCTTGATATTTAGACCTATCAAAATGATGATGAGGTATAAAGTATATTTCATATGTGTACAATGACCTTCCTTATATAGGAATGGTGAGGAATAGGATTGAACATGATTGTGACATGTGTCTTAATCCTATGATTTGTGATAAATAATAGTATAACTACCTAGGAATCATGCATTATAAGATAGATAAGATAAGTTCTAGAACAACTAACTAAGACTTCTAGAAATAATCTTATATCCTAAGTAAACTTAATCATGTGAATAAGTCCCCTAAGTCCATATTAAGATAAATTACTAGATACAAGACATATTCATACCAACACCCCCCCTTAAGTGCAACTTAGGGAGAATATTATTATGCAAATGATGTAAAAAATGCAAACAATGGTACATGACCATTTACATACCCATGTAAAAATGAAAATGAAATCTCTAATAAATAAAGAAAAGGAGAAAATACAATAGAAAATATCTCCAAAAAAAGAGAAAAGAACAATCAAGTGTTGATTCCAAATGGAGGACTCCATGATACCCCCAAGTATACCATCCATCACATAGATATATTACAATCAATATCCCCCTATAAGAGGGAAAGAGAGAGATTATGTAGCCCCTCATAATGTGTAATCACCTACAAAAATGGTAAGTGTTTGAGGACAAAACATAATCCAATGTTGACCGAAAACTTGTCTCCCTTTTGGAAGAAACAAAACCAATTACAAATACAAGAATGCTTCACATTCTAGATAGGAATTTAAAGAAAGAAGAATGAATACGTATGAAGATGATGTCTCTAAAATTCTCTCAGGTGTCTCCTTGTCCAACGAAGATAAAGATACCACAATCAAATTAGGTACATATCCAATCAATGAAGAAGGCAAAAAATTAGGACTATGTGGAAACTAATATTGAACAAGATCCAAAGAAAAATATGGTTTGAAAATAGTTGTATAGATACTGTCATCAAATATGAGACATAAACCCTCAAATATGTCCTCCAAATCTAAAATGTGAGACTCCACAAACAAGGATGCAATGTTTGATAAATAGGAATCCCAATCAACAAGAAAATGAGATACTTGTTGTAATGAATTACTGGATGTTCTCTATGAATCATCAAAAAAATGATCCTACTGAACAAGAAATATGGGAGCCTCAAACAATGTCTCTGCACAATGAATCAATGAATGAAGGTACTCCAACTGTATTTTATGGGGAAGAAATAGCATCTAAAGAGCCCTCATTATCCCCATCTGAAGATTCAAAGTACTCCAAATTCATAAACTTGGGCATGGTATTATAATCATAGGGTATCCTATCTAAAAATTGAAGACACAAGAGACAATCTGAAATAGGATCATTTGGGAATGGTTATGTATTAGGATCTCCATATATCTACCGAATTTTAGTTTAAAGAGTATGAGGATACTAAAAATGATCAATAGCATTCAAAGTGACATCATCAATATGCATTGCAATAACTCCTAAGACATGATCTCTTTTGCAATTCCAAGAAAAATTCTTATCATCTATACCAGGAGGGGGAACACGATTATACGAGTGTGGAATAAAATTAAGCCATCAAAGATGTTTTATAATCGGAGAAGGATGGAATGAAAACCCCATAATCAACTACGATAGACCTCCATAATTATAGGGACATTAACCTTCAAAAAAAATTAGAAACTCCCAAATCTGAAAATATAATTGAAAATGAAGCCCCCCCACAAATAGAACTTCTCCAAGAGACAAGATGTCTCAATTATGAACCAAAAAGAAAATATGCAAAAATCTTAATAATTCATAGTTGTGGCTGAATTTGAAAAAAGTACATGAACCAAATTAAAGAGCTCCTGAATACATTCAAATTTTAACTTGAATCACCAGAATTGGAGAAATTGGCAAAAAGTTTTGAACTTGAGTTCCAAAGGATAGATCTAACTTTAATTGCCAATAAAATGTACTTTCTGAAAAAACTGGGAAAGAGACCTGCACCACTACAAAGTATGCAGAACCAACTTTCTGTCAATATCTCGTTTGCACAATTTTGATATCATGGAAAAATGAAAAAAACATCAATTTCAAGACAATTACAGGCTAAACAGTGTCAATTTTTTGGCCCCCTAAGGCTAGCGCTTAGTCCTCAATGTTACTTGGGGCTCCGTTGACACAAAAAAAAATGTGTCACTTATAGGTGGTAGCTGGGTGGAGCACAAGTGATAGAGGTGTTGGTGGGATGGTGTTAGGTGCCTATGCCACCAAAAGATTAAGCACTTGATGCTTTAGAGGTGACTGTGGGGAGAACTTGGAGCTTTGACAAGTTTGACCAACAAGAGTGGTGGTCGTTAGAACTATAAAAAGCCTAACATAAGCTTGTTATCAGTAGACTTTATCTGCATAAGTAGAAAATAATATATATTTTTTTAAGAAAATAACAACAACAAAAAGGATTTTCATATTTTTTTAAAGAAACCCTAACAAGTTTTTAAATCCGCTAGAAAAATAATATCCCGAGAACTATTAAAAAATTAAGCCTGATACAAAATATTTTTAGGAAATTTTCCCGAGACAATTATTTTAGACCAAATAGAATTTGTATAGCTTGAATATTTTTAAAAAACCAAAAATATTAAAAAACTAATTTTTTATTTTTATTTTGTGAAATCGTACCATACTAGGGGGTCATACGACCTACCCAAATAATTTTTTTTCCTAAAGCAATTGACACCGAATCTAGGAATATTTTATATCAATCTCTATCTCTTTGGCCTTCTAGAGACAATGGTGAGGTTCGTTCATGCTAGAAATCGACCAGAAGCTCTAATACCTCCAAATCTTGAATTTCTTCAGACCCTCCTCTCTTTGGAAAAAAATGTCATATTTAGGCAAAAAAAGTCAATCTTGACTCTCTTAGCTACCTTGAACTCGAATTTGAGCTCATATTTCCTCCAACACAGGCCAAAAGTGACCTACCATAAAAAACCCACATATAGAGTAACCCTCAAATCTGGCACTTTTTTCAAGTTTTTTTGATTCCCAAGCTCAACAGATGGTGCAAGGGAATATCATACTATAACTTGCTAAAAATAACCTAGATCTCTCACTAGAAATAGCTCAACCCTAAGATCTAAGAAAATTTTTGGAAGGCTTGGATCTAATACCATGAAAGAGCTAAAGATTAGCTCAACACCCAAGACCACCTACAAAAACAATGAAAATGTTCTACAAGAGAGTATGCAAGAATATGAGCTTTCTTGATAGTTAGACCTATCAAAATTATGATGATGTATAAAGTATATTACATATGTGTGGAATGACCTTCCCTATATAGGCAAGATGAGGAATAGGATTGAACATGATTGTGACATGTGTCTTAATCCTATGGCATTTGTCAACTAAGAACCTAACTACCTAGGAATCATGCATTATATTCTAGATAAGATAAGTTCTAGAAAAGCCAACTAAGACTTCTAGAAAGAATCTTATATCCTAAGTAAACTTAATCATGTGAATAAGTCCCCTAAGGGTACTGCCACAATAATGGGTTACACTTTTTGGGACATCCTAAATTTTGTGAAAATCACATATTTTTAAAATATATAATGATTTAATCCTTAAAAGGTTCTATTTAAAGGATTTTATTTGAAGATGGCTTGATCAAAGCCACTTATATCAAACCCCCTTGGATATAACCCCACTAATTTTAAACCATACTTATAATGGAGTCTGCTCTATGCCTATCAAAATGCTAATAAAAAACTAAATTTGATTTACCTTTGGGGGATCAAATGAATTTACTTAAAATCTATGTTTTGTAAGTATGTAGTTCTTGTTATAATCTCCCCAAAAAGAATAATTTTAAATATATTTAATTTTATTATTATATTTCTTGTGAATGTAGGTGTTTCATAAAAAATAAAGATCTCTATTCTGCACATTTGAAAAAATAGTACATATTACCAAACAAATCTGAAAAATATCTATTATGTTGGTATTGATGTCCTTGATCCAACAAAAAAATTGAATTTTGATACATAAAAAAATATTTATGTGATATAATAAACATCACTCTTTAAAAAGGTGTTTACTGTTAAAAATTAGTTATTGAAGGAGATGGAAAAATAAATGCAATTTGATTCAATTATTTTAAAAAATATATATTTAGAATCCACAGACTAAATTCTACAAATCACTAGTTTGTATCATCTTTAAATTCATCATGGTTTAGCAACTATAGGTGTCTAAAAGTGAATATTTAGTTAAAAAAGTTTAGTTCAATGTCAAGTTTGGGAAAAACATTTAACCCACTATTGTGGGATCACCCCTAAGTCCCTAATAAGATAAATTAATAGAAACAAAACATATATTCAGAACAACACACCCTATTAAGTACAAATTAGGGAGAAAAATAATATGCAAATGATGCAAAAAATTTAAATATGGGTCTCAGCTACACAAATTATGGGTCTCGGCTACACAACAATTTTAGGTACCCATGTACAAATGCAAATGAAATCTCTCATAAATGGTTAAAAGGGGAAAATAAAGTGGGAAAAACTCCTCCCCAAAAAGAGAAAAGAACAATCAAGTGACGAAGGATGGAGGACTCCATGATATCCCCCAAGTACACCATCCATCACATAGATATATTACAATCAATAGCACCCATAAGAGGGAAAGAGAGAGACTATTTATCCCCCCATAATGTTTAATCACCTACAAAAATGGTAAGTTTTTGAAGAAAAATCATGATCCAATGTTGAAAAACAACTTGTATCCCTTTTGAAAGAAATAAATCCAATTACAAATGCATGAATACTTCCCCTTATAGATAGGAATTGAAAGAAAGAATCATGAATATGTATGATGATGATGTCTCTAAAATATAATCATGTGTCTCAGTGTCTACTAGAGATGAAGATTACACAATCAAATTGGGTACATACCCAATTAATGAAGAAGGTGACAAATCATGGCTATGTGGAAACTAATGTTGAACAAGATCCTAACACAAATATGGTTTGACAAAATTTGTGCAGTGACTGTCATCAAAGAGGAGAGATAACCCATCAAATGTATCCTCCAAATATAAAATTTGAGACTCCACAAACAAGGATGCAGTGTTTGATAAATAGGAATCCCATTAGGAAGACAATGAGATACTTCTTGCAATGAATCACTGGAAGTTCTCAATGAATCATCAATAGAATGGTTCTACTAAACAAGAAAGATGGGAGCCTCAAAAAATGAATTTGCATAATGAATCAATGAAGGTGAAGGTACAAAAATTGTGTCTGATGGAGAAGAAGGAACATATAAATAACCCTCATCATCCTTATTTGAAGATTCAAATCATTCCAAATCTGTAAAATCCTGCATAGTATTGGGACCATAGGGCATCTTGTCTAAGAAAGGAAGAGGCACAATACAATTTGAAATGAGATCATTTGGGAATGGCTGAGTATTAGGATCTCCATATATCTCTCAAATTTTAGTCCAAAGAGTATTAGGACACTCAAAATGATCAATAGCATTGAAAGGGGAATCATCAATATGCATTGCAATAACTCCTAAGATATGATCCCTTTTGCAATTGCAAGAAAATTTCGAGAGTACTGAATGCATTCTTGTTCCATGGAAGTCCAATAGTACCCTATTCTTAGTAATTATTGTACGAGGTTAGGTGCAATAGAGTGGAACCCACAAACACCTTCATGTACCTGTTGTAAGGTGGTTTGTGCTTCTTTTGTGTTAAGACATCATCTTAAAATACCTTCTAAACTTAGACGATACAAGGTGTATCCTAGAATTGTGAACTGGGAAGTCCTATGAGAAAGAGGTTTTCTTTTGGGTATTTTTCAAGTCAAGGAGTATGATATCATGCTAGATATAATTAAATGTTTCTTAGTACCATGGATATTTAGGACCAACAACAACACACACTACTTTTGATTTTGGGACGTTGAATGTCGGTACAAGTGATTGCTCCACAAGGCTTTCATATTTAACAATGTTTTATGGAATATTGAGGAGAAAACCTATCATTTCCATGGTGTAAGATGCTTTGTTGTTGATCAAGGGAATATTTTCAAAGGTTATGGTGGTAAAATATTGTCTGAAACTATCCACCATCCTCTTATATGGCATAATCTTGTCATATTTTTTTTATACTCATCATTTACTTGTCTAATTACTAGTTGACAATCTCCATAAACCTATAGTTCTTTTATCATCCATTAGATGAGCATTTTGGGTCTTGTGATTAGTACTTCATACTCTAAAATATTATTTATGCATGTTAAAGTTATTTTGTAAGACTTAGGTATACTATCTCCTCGGTGGTGTGAGAATTAATATTTGTGCTCCTGAGTCGTGTTGAGTCTCTGATCCATCAATGCTTTCATTTGGGAAGTCTATTGTGAGAGGTTGGTGGCCTTTTATTGGTGCTTCTACTAGTTGATCTTCTATTATCCATACTTTGATGGAATTTTTATCCATGTACTCTATGTCAAACTCACTCACTATCATCACCTATTGAGCAATCCTATTAGTTAGAGCTACTTTTACTACTAGGTACTTTAGTGGATCTACCTTTGAGATTATTTTTACTTGTTTATTCAAAATATAGTGTTTCAATTTTTGTGCTGCAAAGACAATAGAAAGACATGCTCTTTCTATGGGAAAATAGTTCAACTTGTATCCCACAAATGTTTGGCTAATTTAGTAGACCCGGTCTCTCTCCTTGTTATCATTTAAGTATGCCAATAGAGCTCCTAATGTTTCTTTTGTTGTAGATACAGGGTGATCCCACAAAGCTAGTTTACAATTTCTGAGAGGAACTGATTTTTGCTGAAATCACATATTTTTAGAAAATATAATGATTTAAGCCTTTAAAAGTTCCATTTTAAGGATTCCAATTGAAGGTGGTTTGATGAAACCACCTTAAATCAAACCCCCTTGGATAGAACCTCGCTAGTTTTAAACCATACCTATAAATGAGTCTCCTTTACACCTATCAAAATGTTGATAAAAAATCACTTTTGATTTACCTTTTGGGGGATCAAATGAATTCATTTAAAATTTATTTCAAATGATTATGGTATTCCTTCAAATGATCTATCCCACAAATATAATTTTAATATGTTCTGGTTTTATTATGTATGTGTTTTTTAGTTTTATTAAACATAGGTTTTTCATCGAAAATTAAGGTCTCTGTTTTGCACATGTGGAAAAATAGAAAATTATTAAAATATATATATTTTAAATATTTTCATGCTTGGTATTGATGTCCTTGATCCATTAAACAAATAGAATTTAATTTTGTTACATACAAAAAAAGTTATGTTGTATATAGTTCGCCTATGTCTTAATTGCAATTGGTTTGACTTTGAAACTCTATTAAGGAAAAAATATTCAATAAAACACTATGAGACCAACTCAAAGTGATAGATATCATAGTTATAAATCTAATTTCAAAAAAATTATAATTTTATCCTTCATACAAAAAAAATATGTTGTATACGGTGAACGTCACTTTTTAAAAATGTTGTTTTTTGAAAAAAACCAGTTTTCGTGGGAGATGGAAAAAGAAGTGCAATTTCATTCCAAGAATTTTGAATTTTTTTTTTTTAGACTCTATAGACAAAATGTGATGAGACTCTAGTTTGAATCATCTTCAAATTCCTCATGGTTTAGCCGCTATAGGTGCCCGAATGTCAAGATTTAGTTAAAAATAATAATTTCAGTGTCTAGTTTGTCCAAAAATTACAAACCACTATTGTGGGATCACCCTACATAGAGTATCCTTGATTTATCTAGAATAGGTGGCATTATTACAAGAGGAGTGAGTAGATACTCTTTGACTTTCTAGAATTCTTGATCGCATCTACCATCCAACTTGAATGTGATGGCCTCATGTAGTAGATGAGTGAAGGGATGACACTTGTTTGTCAGTTGGGTCATGAACCACCTTATGGACTATATTTTACCTTGTAGACTTCTTAGCTACTTCAATTTCTTTAGAGAAGGCATCTCTTGTATAGATTTTACTTTTTCAGGATCTACTTTGATGCCTCTTATTGATACTATGTACCCTACTATCTTTCCAAATGTTACTCTGAATACATACTTTTATGGATTGAGCCTCAAGTTATATTGTTCGAGCCTATCAAACACCTTTTCAAGGTTGGTCAAGTGGTCTTCTCTCTTGATAGACTTTTCTAGTATTTCATCTACATAGTCTTCCGTAATTATATGTAGCATATCATGAAATATTGCAGTCATTGTTTGTTGATAGGTTGCTCATGTGTTCTTAGACCAAATGGAATGGCATTCTAGAAGAAGGTCCCCTATGCATAGGTGAATGATATCTTATGCTAATCGTCAGGGGATATTTTTATCTAATTATATACCTGGAGAAACCATCCATTAGTGACAACATCTCATGCCCTATAGTTAAATGTACAATCATGTTATACTTGGAAGAGGAAATGCATCTTTTGGATAAGCTTTTTTAGATCTTGAAAGTTCATGCAAATTTTGATGCCCCTAATGGGCTTTGACACTGGTAGTAGATTTAATATCTATTTAGCATAATCAATTGGTTTAATGAAACCCACATCTAGCAATTTTTTTAGATCTACTTTCACCAACAGTGCTATCTGGGGATGCATTTTTCATAGTTTCTACTTGATGGGTTTATCTTTACAAAATATGGCTAGGTGGTGTATGACCAATGTTGGGTATATCCCTGGCATGTCCACATAGGTCCATGTGAATTTTATATTCCATTCATTGATGAATACTGAAAAGTTTTTATTTTCTTCAAGATCTAGTGACACTGCATGATATGTGCTTTGGGATCATTTTTTTGTGCCAACATTAATAAATTCAGCTTCTTCAACTAGGAATGTTGACTTTTCTTGATATTTAGAAATAAGGATATTGAATCCTCCATCCTCAAGGGCCTCAGAGAGGTTTTCACCCTTAGATTTGTCCTTTATTTTTCTCTTTTCAGGATCTAATAGAGGCACATCGTAGTTTTCCCTAAGGGATCTCACTTTGATTTTTACATTGTCTTTTTAAATTTTATAACTAGAGGACACAATATCCCCTCTGAAATATGCTCCTTTTTTGAGTTCCATGACAAACCATGCTTTATGATCTCCTGATGGTGTATCGGCTCGAAGTCCCATAAACTCTATAAAAGCTTTATCATTTTGGAATTGATCCAAAATAGGTGAATGCTATTGTTGGTCCCAATCTTTTAATTGTGGGTAGCAAAGGGGTAGGCTATCATAATTATCTAAAAAGCTTATGAAAGTTATTGAAATTGTCAATATAGCTTTAGCATCATTTTCCCATTGGGTATCTAGGTAATCGTCACTAGAAGTGAAGGAATCACATTTGGTGGAATCCTACTCATACTCGTTGGAGTTTGTTTCATAAGTATGTTCTTTAGATATAGTTTGTCTAAGTTGGGTAGGGACTATACTCATGTTAAATCTTTCAAATAGGTCTTTTATTGGTAAGTCAAAGTTTATATGATGGTAGATATACAATGTCTTAATGTTAGTAGAAGGATCTCATTTCTTACAAGAGGTGTGTCTAGTGTTTGGAGTAACCACATCTATTGAACCGTATCCTAGTTCCATGTTCTTTTTTCTTTGTTCTACTATATTATGTTCCCATCTACTTTTTTTGTGTAGCTCAAGGTCACCTGTTCTAGCATATCCCATTTTCTTAGCTAGCTAATAGCCTTTACTACTAGGATCAATTAGAATGGGTTGTGTTTTTTTTGGTTCTTCTTGGTCTTCTTTGTAGATCATCGATGAGAGGTCCTCTTTGAATATTTCATCATCCTTCATATCTCCCAACTTGGTAAAGATTGTGGATTTGATTACCATGGTTCTTTCCTAAAAATTTTTGATCTCCTTAGGCCCTCCATAAACCTTTCACATTGGGGGAAGCATTCAAATGAAAAAGGAAAGTGATTGAAATCATAGTTCTTGTTACCAGGTTGTCAAGTACTTGAACCTTGGTGGTGCAGGAGCACCTACAACCTTAGTGCAAAATTGGTCATGGTGAAGTGCAACTAGGTTGGGTAGTAAGGTCTAGTATGGAGTGCTCAAATTTTGGGATGGTAAGTGAAGTCTTGTAAGACCATTCATTATGTAAAATATTGATTCTTGAGTCATTCACTCCATTATGTGTTAAAAGGTGCAAAAATAACTATTATGTTGTCTTGTACAAAGACAAAGTTGTCATGGTGCAAAAAGTGGAGTCATGAAGGTGATCATAGGGTGATTCTAGGGGGTGTTCAAATTTTTTTTTTATAAAATAAGGTCTCAAAGACCATTTCTCTATGTATTTGGGTTTATGGGAAAACATTGGAGTTCATATGTCAAAAAAAATTCAAATAGATGTAAAGTTGTCAAACAAGGTTGTCAAGGTGCAGTTTAGGGAATATTAAGAGTCTAGAAGTTTAAAAAATAGTTAGAGGCATTTGGTGGTTATTTTTTATATTTGAAAATGTACTTCAAGTCTCTTGAAGGCTCATACTTGGATTGGTGAAGTTTGTATTTGAAGATTTCCATCAATAAATAATGCATTTTGATGCTAATTCACTAGTTTTATGTGTTTTTATTCTTCTGTATGAATATGTAAAAACCCTCAAATGATCAGAATTCCTTTATGTGGTGTAGACTTGTGAATTATCTTTCATTTTAAATCCTTTTGAGAGTCTAAATTTAAATTTTGTGGAAGATTTCTCCACTTTTCTGGAACTGCCTATACAGACCAACAAGGTTTGATTTTTGAGGTTATTTGATGTTGAAGCCATTCCTCCTACTATAGTGACTTTTTTCTCAGAGGAATGGCCTGTATCATGTTAGGTTAGGTGTCTATAGGATTTTAGGGATAAAATAAAGTGTTTTGATGGCTTGGAGGTGAAGCCTAGGGCTAGAAATGACATTTTTCCTTGTGAAATTGGTGGCTAAGTGAAGGGTTTTGATGATTTCTTAATGGTGTTGTCTTTGTGAGTATTTTTTAACCTTGTGTAGGGTGTAAATGATATGTTTCATGTTTTGGTTAGGATTGGGAGGCCTGTTTGTATAAAAATGCAATAAAACCCTAGTTGTTTGCAAGAATCGAGAGGTTTTCTTGGTTCGATGTTGTAATGGTCATGAATAGGTACAAAATAATGGTGGGATTTGGTGTTTTGATACAAAATTTGAGATTTTCAATTTATTTTTTGTGAAAACAAGGTGTTTGGAGGGTACCTCCTTTATAAATTGAGGCTAATTTGTGTCCTAAAAATAGGGGTAGTTTCTTGTTTCTCAATGTTGGCACAAATAAACCTTGTGGGATATTTTAGGACAGAGTGTTGGGATCTATGACAAGTCTGATTTGATGGTTGGTTGGCTATTATATGACCTTCACCAAAAGATAAGTCCAAATTTTGTGTTTTAAGGTCTAGAAGCCTTTAGGTGGGTGTTTGGAATAAGTTGAGTTTGTGTAAGCATCTTAATCTTGTTAGATGCCTCTTATGACCATGTGAAGGGTCTTAACCTCTTGATGAAGTTGGAAGCCACCTAGTCTACATCAAAGTGGTATCAAAGCATCAGGGATTAGGTTTGTTTGCATTTTTGAGGTTGTGAAGAACAAGGAAGATGTAAAGAGTTCAGTATTCAAAGATGCCTCCAAAGAAGAAAGATATGTCTAAAGAGATGAAGGAGATGAAAGATGGACATGCTAGAGAGATCAGAGAGGTGGAGGAAAGAATTATAGCCTTGGAGACAAACAAAAGAAGGGATGTGGAAGAGAGTGAGTCAGATGAAGAGGAAGATGAAGAGTTTAAAGATATGGAAGAAGAGCTTGACCTTGAGGATCAAAGAATTTCAAAATTTTTGAAGGAAGGTAAGAATTACAAGCATAAGGTAAATATTGATGTTCAAAAGTATGGTGGGAGTCTAAATTTTGAAGAGTTACTTGATTGGATTGCTGCATTAGATAACCATTTTGATTGTGATGAGGTTCCTGAGGAGCAGAGGGTAAAGATTTCAAAGACAAAGTTGCAAGGCCATGCTTTGGTATGGTGGGATTACTTTCAATAAGATAGAAGGAATAAAAGCAAGTCCAAAATTACCTCATGGGACAAGATGGTATCAAAACTCAAAGGTAAATTCTTACCCAAGGATCATCAAGCTCAAATGTTTAAGAAGTTGCAAGGCTTAAGGCAAAAGGAAATGGACATTAAGTCTTATAGTGAAGATTTTTATAAACTAATTTTGAGGTTTGGTCATCATGAGAATGAGGATGAAAAATATTCTAGATATATGGGTGGTTTGAGATTTAAGATACAAGATGAATTGGTTTTGGCTAACCCTAGGAATGTAGAGGAATGCTATGAAATGGCAATCAGGGTGGATGAGAAAATGAAGAGAAGACAAGAAAAAGAAGTTAGAGGTAGAGGTAATGCATCAAGAGGAAGAAGATCTATGCCTAATTCAAAGCCAAAAAATGACAATCAAGAAGATGCCATGAAGGGACAAGAGCAATCTGATTTGAAAGGTGGATGGAGAGGCACAAGACATAGATTTGGAGGAGGTAGGAGTTCCAATGTGTTTTTAGGTAGATGCTATACTTGCAATGAATTTCGCCATCCATCCTACAAGTGTCATGAGAAGTTTGGTTCTTCATCAAGTGGAAGTAGAGGTGACAAGAGAGTTCAACTTGTGCAAGAGGATGAAGAGGAAAGCATTAGTTCACCAAGCTATCTTGCAAACCCTGAAGTTGGAGAAGCTTTGATGCTGGAAAAACAACTTTTGAGGACCTCCAAAGAGGTAGAACCATTGCAAAGGAAGAGCCTTTTCAAGACCACCTGCAAGAGGAAGGGAAAGGTATGTAAGATTGTGATTGATTCTGGCTCAACTGAAAACATGGTGTCATGTGAAATGGTGAACAAGTTAAACTTGCAAAGAATACCTCATGAGTCTCCTTACAGAGTGTGATGGTTAAGTGATGGTCAATATTTTTTGGTGAATGAGAAGGTAATAGTTGATTTCCAAATTGGTGGTTATAAGGACAGTGTGGTTTATGGTATCCTTCCAATGGATTGTTGCCATCTACTCTTAGGTTGACCTTGGCAGTATGATAGGAGAGCTTTGTATGATGGAAGGGAAAACTCCTCCACCATAGAGAAAGATGTTTTTTCTTTTTTTTTAACCCCACTTGTAGAAGATGTCAAGGGTAAAGAAAAGGTCATTATGTGTGGAAGAAAGGAACCTATAAATGTTGTGAAAGAAATCAAAATTTATGATGTTGTAATCAATCCTAGGTCTAAGAATATAGGGACAACAAGGTTGAAGGAAAAAATAGGTTTGAAAGGTGGTTTGGCAATGAGTAAGCAAGATAATTTTGTGGTGGGGACCATTGAGTGTCATGTGGATATGAATAAAGCTAAGAGACAAGTAACATTTGCAGGTACGGTGATTGAAAAGTCTGAAAATACAATGACAGTAAAAGGGAAATTTAATAGGATAGTATGGATAAGACAAGAAGGATAGGGCAGTATAGATAGCTATAAGCAAGGAAATGGCATAAGGGAGAGGAAAACAAATGAATTCACTAATCATTGTTTGTGTGCGGTTACCAGTGCCAGACGACAAACTAGTTTGGAACAAGGAATGGAGAAAAGACAGACATTAGGTTTGAATGTACAAGCTCAGGCATTTCCAAGTGCAAGCACAATACAAAGTGTAGGTCAGTATGGAGTACAAAGCATGGAATAGTGGTAGGAGATTGTGGGTCAAAGGAGAATGTGTGAAGCATGGTGGGGTTGGTACCCAACCCCACTCATGGGGCATGAGTTTCTTTTAGGGGGGTTGTATGGTGCAGGAGCACCTACAACCTTACCAGAAAATTGATCATGTTAAAGTGCAACTAGGTTGGGTAGTAGGGTCTAGTATGGAGTGCTCAAAGTTTTTCATGGTACGTGAGGTCTTGTAAGACCATCCATTATGTAAAATATTGATTCTTGAGTCATTCACTCCATTATGTGTTAAAAGGTGCAAAACCAAGTGTTATGTTGTCTTGTACAAAGACAAAGTTGCCATGGTGCAATAAGTGGAGTCATCAAGGTGATCATAGGGTGATTCTAGGGTGTGTTTAAAGTTTGTTTGTATCAAATAAGGTCTCAAAGACCATTTTTCAATGTATTTGGGTGTATGGGAAAATATTGGAGTTTATATGTCAAAACAATTTCAAATAGATCTAAAGTTGGTAAACAAGGTTGTCAAGGTGCAGTTTAGGGAATATTAAGAGTCTAGAAGCTTAAAAAAAAGTTAGAGGCATTTGGTGGTTAGTTTTTTGTTTGAAAATGTACTTAAATTCTCTTGAAGGCTCGAACTTGGATTGGTGAAGTTTGTATTTGAAGATTTCCATCAATAAACAATCCATTTTACTGCTAATTCACTAGTTTTTTGTGTTTTTCTTCTTCTGTATGGACTGCACAGTCCCTCAAATGATTTGAATTCCTTTAGGCTATGTAGACTTGTGAATTATTTTTCATTTGAACTCCTTTTGAGAGTCTAACTTCAAATTTTGTGGAAGATTTCTCCACTTTTCTGAAACTGCCTATACAGACCAGCAAGGTCTAAATTTGGAGGTTATTGCATGTTGAAGGAATGGCCTATATCATATTAGGTTAGGTGCCTATAGGGGTTTAGGGGTAAAATAAATTGTTTTGATGGCTTGGAGGCCAAGCCTAGGGCTGGAAATGACATTTTTCCTTGTGAAATTGGTGGCTAAGTGAAGGGTTTTGATGATTTCTTAATGGTACTATCTTTTTGAGTGTTTGTTAACCTTGTGCAAGGTGTAAATGACATGTTTAATGTTTTGGTTAGGCTTGGGAAGCCTGTTTGTATAGATATCGAATAAAACCCTAGGTGTTTGCAATAATAGAGAGGGTTTCTTGGTTCGATGTTGTAATGGTCATGAACCTACAAACTAATGGAAAAATTTAGTGTTTTGAGACACAATTTGAGACTGTCAAAAGATTTTTTTGTGAAAAAAAGGTGTTTGGAGGGTGCCTCCTTTGTAAATTGAGAGTAATTTGTGTCCTAAAAATAGGGGTAGTTTGTTGTTTCTCAATGTTGGCACAAAGAAACCTTGTGGGATCTTTTAGGATATATTTTTGGGATTTGTGACAAGTCTGATTTGATGTTTGGTTGGCCATTGTATGGACTTCACCAAAAGATAATTCCAAGTGTTGTGATTTAACAGCTAGAAGCCTTTAGGTGGGTGTTTAGAATAAGTTAAATTTGTGTACTCATCTTAATCTTGTTAGATGCCTCTTATGAACATGTGAAGGATCTTGACCTCCTGATGAAGTTGGGAGCCACCTAGTCTACATCACTTGGTTTAATATTTTTGTTGTTCAATTGTTGTGGTATTAGTTCAGGTTGATGACCTAGTGTTGATAGGTGAACATATGAGGAGTGAAATGATATATCATTACTTGGAATTCGGTAGATTTTATTGTATTTGTCCTTCAATTTTGCACAATAGTGGAAGAGTTCTGGACCAACATACATTGTAACCTCCTTTCCTTCATGAGGAAATTTTATAAACTGGTGGAATGTTGAAGGAAATTCTTGTAGTGCATGAATCCATGGGCATTCTAGAAGAAGGTTATATGGTTACTCAAGGTCCAGTACTTGAAATGTGTTTTTTGTTGTTATTGGTCCTATTTGTATAGGTAGCCTAATTGTCCATTCAAAATTTCTTTTGAGGTCATCATAGGGCCTTATAGTGATACTTTTTTCTTTGTCAATCACATTATCAAAATACCCCAACTGTTTAATAAATTTCAAGGTACAAATGTTTATACCTGCATAATTATCGATCAATACTCTTTTGACTCGATGTTTGTGGACACCAACCTCTATATAGAGGGATTGGTTTTGGAACAACTTATGTGGAAGGTCTTTCCTAGAAAAGACTAAATGATGATTGGCCGATATTTTTCCAAGCATGGCTTGAAACTGATCAAGATTGAGGTCATTAGGAACTAATGTTTCCAAGGCTTTTTCTAGTATTTCCTTATGTGTGGGTGATAATTTTAGTAGCTCTAGGATGGAGATCAAAGCAGGAGTCTTCTTCAATTGTTCCACAATACTATAATCATTGGATTACTTAGTTGTGGGTTTAGGTGTGGCTCCTTGTATTGTGACTTTCCCTCAATGGGTAGTTACGTTACAATCAACATCCCTGCCTCGTATTCATAACACATTGACCCTAGTGTCATCTGCTTGAGAGAGGGTACCTAGTACGGTGTCACCATAGGTGTAGTTGGCACTATGATAGTCTTTTTATTTCCCTTTGTCATTTATCCTAGCATGGTTAGGAATTGGATTAGTGTAGATTTAAAGGTTTGGGTTCCCTGGATAGTGTTCAATATCAACTTCTCCTTTGTCAATTAGGTCTTGTATTATATGTTTAAGTCTCATGCAATTATTCATCACTTGTCCTTTGATCTTATGAAACTCACACAAGTCTTTCTCATTTTACCATGGTATTTTAAAACTTGGCTCTTCATAGTTTGGGTGGTTGTTGACCTTGATGAGATTTTGTTGAACCCAATTGCACATGATTATCTCAATTGGTTCTCTTAATGCAATAAATTTCCTCCTTGGTTGGTCATAATGTCTTCATTGTCCTCCCTAATTTGTCAGTTGGTTATTCGATTGATTGTTTTGTTTGTTGTTGGGAATGTAGCTTTTCTGTGCCACTTGGGGTTTTTTTTGTGGTACATTGGGATTTTGTACATTCCATAAAAGTCTAGCATCAATAACTCCATCATTAGTAACATTTTTTTCTTGGCCCAAATTTTGGGTCTATCATTTGAACTAGAAGATTTTTCTTTTGAGGTGTTTAGTATAGTGAATCCCCTTGCTATGAGAGCTATTTCAATGTGTAGTCCTTTTTCAATGGTCTCTTTGAAGTTAGCAAGGCACAACATAGTGAGTTGATAATTGATTTATGCTTGGACATTGGAAATAAATATATCCACTAATTCTTTGTCGAGAATAGGCCACTTGCACCTACTAGCTTTATGTCTCCATATTTGTAGGTAGGATGTGAAACATTCTCCTTGACTTTGTTTAATCTTGTAGAGGTCAGTGATGGTGATATCATGTTATATGTTAAATGAAAAGTGATTTATAAACTTGGTAGTCATCTCATCAAAAATTTTAATAGCTAGTGCTAGATGGGAGAACCATTTTATGGCATGACCAATAACACTACATGGAAAAAGTCTTACTAGGTAGGAATCATTTTTTTGCACTTTCATGCAAGATACTGCAAAATCTCACGCATGTTCCACTAGATTGCCCTTCCCCTTGTATTTATCAAATTTTGGTATTTTGAAATTTTTAGGGAAGGGGAGCATAGTAATGGAGCAATAAAAAGGGTTCACGGGCATATATCTTGTACAGTGTGGGTCTTCTTTGGTTTTCCAATATAGATGTCCAATATATTTTGATTTAGGGCTTGTAGTTGCATGCCTACCTTTATATCCAGTGTATTTGTTTGTGAACTTTGTGGGTAGTAACCTTGTTGTCCCACCATGTTCGTTTGGTCATAGGTTGGATATTGTGGAGTTATAGGACCTTAACCATGTTGGGTGGAAGAAGGATTAATTACTTGTACAAATGGAGGGTTAAGTCCTTGTTTAATGTAAGGAGGGTTAGGTCCTTTTTGTGTGGAAGGATTAAGTCCTTGTTGAATGTAAGGAGGGTTAAGTCCTTGTTGAATGTAAGGAAGGTTTGGTCCTTATTGATTTTGTTGAAGAGGGGTACCTTGATAGTATGTTGGTGGTAAACTTTGCTATTGGTATGAATTGTATTGAAGGTTACCTCGTTGGTGAATTAGTGGTACACCTTGTTGTTGGGATGATTTTTTTTGAAGGCTACTTTGGTAGTGCATTTGTAGTACACCTTGTTGTTGGGATGAATTATTTTGAAGTCTACCTTGGTAGTGTGTTGGCAGTACACCTTGGTGTTGGGATGAATTGTGAAGGGAGGCATATGGCCCACCTTGTTTATGTTGATTAGGAAGGGGTCCATGTGGCCCACCTTGTTGATTTTGATACTATTGACTGATAAGGGGACCATGTGACCCACCTTGTCGATGTTGATTGGGAAGGGGACCATGTGTACAACCTTGTTGATGTTGATTGGGAAGGGGATCATGTGGCCCACCATTTTGATGTTGATATTTTGATTGAGAAGGGGACCATGCGACCCACCTTGTTGTTGGTAATATTCTGGAAATTTTCCTTGTTGATTTTATACATTTTGGGAAGTGTCAATATATGAAGTGTTTTGGGGCATGAAGTTTCTTGGTGGTGAGTTTTTAACTTGTGGCATGTACTGAGATGGACCCCCTTGATATTGTTGGTCCATTGATGCTTGTTCGATTTGGGATGGTTTCCTAAACAAAGGGTTGCCCATTGGTGTTTGTTTAGGTTGATGATTACCTTGTGAGAAGATGGGTGACATGTTTCGAATCTCCAATAGTATGGGTGTTGTTCTCAAAACTTATGTATCCCCCAAGGGAATGAGGCAAGGATCCTCTATAGCTTCCACATTGAAGTCTATAGGTAAATTAGCACCACTTTGTGCTAATTTAAAGAAGAAGGCATTTGGATCCTTCCTTAGTAGTTTTTCCATTAGTTTAAGTACCTTCGGATTGCTAGAGTATTGAAACAATTCTTCTTCATCTATATCTTCCTCACTATCCACTTCTTCTATGACCACATTATTAGGATATTGATTTAACCTATCAATCATTTCTTGTTGTCTACAGATTGATTCCTCTTCACTTGGTGATTGGTTTGATTTAAATGTGGATTCATTTCAAGGAGTTTTAAGGTTAGTTGGCCTATAGCCACATGAGTCACCTCTATCATTTGTAGTGTTGTTTGGGGCATACTAACACTGCTTTTTTTTTTCTTCGATCTTTTATTTGTATTGGGATTACATTGTTTTCATAAACAAATGTCAAAATTTTAGTGGAAGTTTGGTGTTTTCTAACTATGACAATAAAATAATGCTTTATTTTTAGTATTTTCTAGTTTTTTGTGTGTTTTTAGGATTTTCTATTTCTAAAAGGATGTTACCTATTGCCACGTAGAAGACCTAGTAATATGAGCCTTTTGACTACAAGATATTCTTTTTGTTTCTCTTTGTCTAGGATGTTTGTTGCATTTCTCCACTGGGTTGGTATTTTATTTTTCTCAAATATAAAGCTCCTCAAACTACTGATGATATCTTTTTTTTCACATTTGACTTGTGTGAGACTTAGTTATATGATAGGTGCCATAAGGTTTGATTGTTGAACAAGAGTAATTGGACACTAAATTGTCATAAGGTGAAATGATGAAATTGTTGGTGTTTTATGGATTTTGTAATACTCAAGTCCCTAAAGTTTGAGTGATGTTTTGGGATGATGCTATTTTTGGAACTCAAAATGTTGAAAGACCTAGATCAATATTTCACTTCCTTTTCTAGAGGATATATTGTGGAAAATTTACTTGAACTAGCCTTGAGTTTCAAGGAAATGTTGACATCTTACAAGTTTGAGTGAAGGAATGATCCAAGTTGTTTTTTTTTTTATTTTGAATTCTAAAAGTAGGATGAGGTGATTTTCCAAAATGGATGATGGATTGATGTAATTTATGACATGCTTTGGGAGTCTAATTGTTTCATTGTTTGAAATATTTGTAACTTGTTTCAGAATGGTTTTTTTATTTCACCAGAAAATAGAGAAAAAGTGGTAAGTTTGGAGCAAAAGCGGTAATTTTTGTCAAAAGTGGCCAGATTATGATCAACTACGACCAATTTAGAAAAACAACTACAACCAATTTTCTTAAAAGTGACCTATATGTGTAATTTTGTTGACAGATGAATTTGTGTAGGAAAAAGCGGCCTTCTTGGTTAAAATCAACAAGTTTTCAATCATATGCGGCCAAGAAAATAAGTCAATTGTGGTAAGATTCTTGTCAATTGCTACTAGTTTATGGAAACTACATTTAATTTTTTTGAAAGTGGCATGTTTTTACCAGCAACTATCATAAGCAAGAGAGAAAAAGTAAGTTGTTTTAGTTTACCTAAAACAAGTTTTAGGTCAAGTGTGACAGAAACAACAACGATAGTGATATTTGTGCAAATTTGTATTCTAGTTTCTTTGTTCGCAACAACTTGGATAAGTTTGTAGTTTTGAATGACTTCATTTGTTCTAATTTGAGATTTGGAAAGTGATATCATGTAACACAACAATCAAAACTACTGAACTCTAAATGTCTATAACTTAAGCATGTTGCTTTCCATAAAATCTCAAATTCCATGGAATTCGAAATGCTAAAGTCATAGTTTCCAATGTTTACTTTGTCCTTAATGTGACTTGAAATGTGAGCCTAAATATCTGAAAACCTTTAGGAATATTGTTTTAAGATATCCTTAAGGGTTGAAAATATAGGGCTCTTTTCAAAAGATTTGTATTAAGTCAAAAGGGTTTAAAGTTTGATAACCATGTTTAATGCTTGTTTTGATGTGTTCATTTTAATTCAAGCACAATGTTTGATATTTCTAAGTAACCGAAAGATTTAGAAATTTCATGAAGACAATTTATACCCTAGGGATAGACACTTTTTGAGGTGGGCTTACCTCATGCCCTGAAGGGATGATTTTACATGCAATAAATAGAGAGTTTTTTAAGCTCCACCATAAGTCGGACTTGGTAAGTAACTTCTCAGAATCAAAGTTCTGATGCACCACTTCAAAGAATGTTTTTGGCTAAAAAGGGGTGACTTCTGCAACATCGGTTCTTAGTAGTGTTTTGAGATAATCTAGGATCTATACATGTGGTAATTCACTCATTTAAGAGGTCTCCCAATCCCTAAGGGTTTTTACATATCTCATGGATACTGAGGGAGAATTTTTTCGATATAGAACATCTGGACCAGGTGATTGATGACTTTCATCACGCCTACAATTATTTATATATCAGACCAAAACAAAAGTACCACTTGGGTCATTCCCTCTCACAAGTCGGGAGGCAGGCCCTCTAAAGGTAATGCTTTGAAATGAAAATAATGTGTGAAAATCAAGATGCTTTTTGTCACCCAATATCACCAAAAGGTGCGAGGGGAGAGGATAGATACCTAGATTTCTAAACAAGAAATACATAATGTATAGTTCATTGCAATGTTATTTTTAAGCCCCAAGAGTGGCTCTATCCAACCAAATAAAGTGTTAAAAAGACTAGCGAATAATTCATGTTGCACTAAATTTTGAAGTGTTTGAGATATCAAGCAATGTAGATAGCAATGTGCAAGTTAAAAAATTGATTTATCCAATTTTGATCACCAATTGAAATTTTTCTAAAGCCTTGTCTTAGTTGGTCAACAAAATAAAATTGCTCATTTTGTCAACATATTGAAATCGTTGGTCAAAGGAAATCATTTTTTTAGAGCACCAAAAAGAATTGGTTGTTCTAAATCTAGAAAGCTTTGAAAAAATCATTTTTCAAGCACCAAACCGAAGGCATGTGGATTTGTGGGGTTCATTTTTAGGCACCAAAATAATTTTTTTCCTAAAATAGAAAGCTTTTGAAAATTCTTTGTAAGCACCAATTGAAATTTTCTTAATCTAGAAAACTTTTGAAAGATTCTTTTTAAGTACCAAATTGAAATTTTCCTAAGCTAGAAATCTTTTGAAAGATTATTTTCAAGCACTAAATTGAAAAGCATTTGGTTTGTGGGGTTCATTTTGTGCACCAAATTTGATAAATTTCCTAAGCTAGAAAGCTTTTGAATTTTATTTTTAATCATCAATTGAGATTTTCCTAAGCTAGAAAGCTTTTGAAAGATTATTTTTAAGCACTAAATTGAAAAGTGTTTGGTTTGTGGGGTTCATTTTGTGCACCAAATTTAAAATTTTCTAATTTGAGAAGCTTATGAAAATTTGTAAAATTCAACAATTCACCTTCTTTGTAATAAACATGTTAGTTGTTTGCTTTATGTAACATGTACCATATCCTGCAAGAGCTACATAAATGATGTTAGCACCATTCAAACATGCAAACCAAGCAAACACTAATATTAGAAATAAAAAATTAACTTGCAAATTTCAGAAAAAAACTTTAATAGAGCAAAAAAAAAAATTTCAAAGAAAATACAGCCCTATTAGAAGCAATAGTGGCTTAAAAACTCAAAAGTAGCCTCTGTTTATCTAACAAAAGTGGATAGAAAATTCAAAAACACCTCTATTATTTTAGAAAAAATAATCGAAATAGAAAAAGCAACAAAAAAATGAGCGACCATGATCGAAACAACAAAACAACCATGTGAATTTTCTATAGCTTCCGCGTGAAACTTTTTCAAGTGTGTTCCCAGAACCTACAACTACTAAAAAAATCATAAAATAGTTAGTGCTAAGGACCATGGTCCCATCGGGCGTGCCAAATGTTGTAAAGGGGAAATCGAATAAGTGCAATAAGATAATCAATGTTAAATGAATTAAACAAAATCTAATTCAAAAAAAAGACTAAGATTCATACCCATTACTCATGAAATTAACAATACAAGAACAATGAATTCAATACATGATAAAGTTACCCATCCCATTTCTAAGTGTGTTTGCAAAAATATTGGATTGTTCGTTGTATCAATGCAAAAACTCTATTTGTGTGTAGCAAAAGCTTCAAATTTGTGTGTGTTTCGATAAAAAATGTCTGCAAAGCTTTGTCAAAATATCGATTGTGATTTCAGAATTACTTCATTGTGTAAAATATGTTGATTCTCTGATTGTTTTTAAGGAAGAAGATGGTATACATTTTTCAATTTGAGATGAACGATTGAGATCGCATAGTGGAATATCCCAATCAACGATTCAAAACCGGGATTTAGATGGGCATAATCAGTGGATTTTATTTATGTAATCAGTGCAATTGAAGAAATCATGTTGAGTTTTAAGTGAAATTAAGGAAATAGATGGAATAATCTGTATAAATTGAAGAAATAGATGGAGCAATCTGTGAAATTGAAGAAATCAATTTGATCCTTTAGTGTGATTTAAGAATTGATGAATTATTTAGGAATAGAGTGAGCGATCGAGGGATCATAATTCACTTAATCATGAAAGTTGGTGAGGATAATTAATTAATTGGTTTAATTAATTAATCTTTTTGAGTTAAATGTGCAAGTCATGTTTGATTTTTGCAAACAAAGTTCTATTTGTTTGTTTTGACCTTTTTGATGATGTCCTTGAATAATTTATTTAATTATTCAAGTTTAGGGAAGGTGATTAATTAAACTATTAAGTATTTTAATAATTTTATTGACTTAGGGGAATAGAGTAAATTAGTGACATAATTAAATAATTGATGTTATTTAATTAATCAAGAGGAATAAAGTTAGATTAGGACTTTATTAAATAAATATAATTTATTTAATTAGTCAAAATGATGAAAAAGTGAATGAATTAAATAATGTAATATTATTCAATTAATAGAGGAAATTAAGGTTTTAAGACTTTATTAAATAAATGAAATTTATTTAATTTATCAAAAAAGGTGAAAAAGTGAATTAATTAAATAATATAATTTATTATTCAATTAATAGATAAAATTAGGGCTTTGATGTAATTGATATGAAATATAGTGATATTTTGTAATAATGATGTCGATGATGAGAAAATGTCATTCAGGATGTGTGATAAGTATTAGGTCACTTTTACATATCTACAAAGTGTAACAACAAAGGAGACACAAAATTTCTAGTGAGTATCTATTTTTTGAATTCTCTCATCTCTAATATGATGGAAAGTAAAAGATCTATGGATACTAGTATGTCTAGTTCAATTCCCAATATAGAGATTAGTTACATTTTAATCCCCTTTGTTGCATGTAAATTATTTACTAGAACATCCACACAAAAGTTGCAAAAGGAGCTCCACCCAATCAGAACCATTAACTGGAAGGGTTGTAGCAAAGACTTCTACATTGTTATCAATTGGTTTTTTGGAGGAAAGTGAATTACTTTATTTTTTGGATGCCCTAGTTATAAAATTACATTAAATAATTAGCATCTTTTATAGTTGTTTCAAAAAAATAATAATTATGAATTTTGCTAATTACACATACATATTCAGGGGTTGGGGCCCTAGCTCGGTTGGCTAAATATTTCCTATTGCAAGAGGTTGGTCACAAGGTCTAGTCTCCCTATCCCCCATGGTATTGGAGGGTGTGTCGCGCCAGTGCCGCCAGTCATGTTAAAAAGTTTACCAGGCGCACTACAGTTTATAGGGGATCGTGCTACCTGATTCCTATAATCTAAGAAAAATAAAAAAAAATAAAAAAATAATAAAAATTATTAAGTATTAATTGTGTGCGACTTCACCCTTGCACATCATTGAGAACAAAACCAAACTCTATCTAAAACTAAAGACCAGTTACAATCAACATAACATCATAAGAGCTAATACATGATCAAAAGGATCAAGTGCTTGAAAAGGATTGGTACAACTCTAGCAACATCTTGAAATGGATTTTTAAAACTCAAAAGTAAGAAATTATGTCCATCTTTTATAGATACAAGTTAATTTGCTAGCAGTAGACACCTTTGGTTTTGAAAGTAATGACAAAGTGATATATAATTACATAAAACATGATAAAATAACTACCAACTTCACTTGATTACCCAATATTCTTGGGAAAACATTCAATAAGCCTCGAAAAATATTCAATAAGCTAGAATTAAAAAGAAAATGGAAAACCTATTTTTACCTTGCTACTACCAAAATAATGATTTTGCATTGAAATTTCTAGTGTGCATTGCTTTTAACTAACCTAGAGGATAAATGTAATTTTTGAGTCATTATATGGTACATGTTATGCCTTCCTATTAGCAATATTTACAAGGTTCATTATCCCAAGCTTGCATTTTTCCCTTAATTGATTCAAATCAGATGGATCTTGACAAAAAAATTAATACAAGAGTTCATTTAATGACTGTGTAAATTGTCTAAGCATCAAAAGGAAATATAAAAATATACTTGATTTCAATACCCAAGAGTTTTGCATTCATGAACTAGCTAGGACTTGAACCTAAGACCTCTCATTTGTCATTGGAGTGCTCTACCATTGAGCTACCACCCCACTTTTATGGCTGGTCCATCTTTAGTTAAGGTGTGGCTTTTTTCCAACACAACTGCCAAATTATCCTAGATTTATTTATACTTGCAAAAGCACAATAACAAAAAAATCCTTCACAATTTTCTATGATAGACATAGTACCTTTTTGAACCTACCAAGTCAACTAGATTCAAACATCCAAATCTATGATGAGTTGTAGATTGGCATTCCCATTAGGAAACAATGACAAATATATTCATCAAAATGGTAAATTAACTCATATAGATCATTTTTTCAATGTGCGTAAAAAAAATATCCAACTAAAATAGGAATTCCCTACAAGCCTTATATTTACCATTATAAATATAACTTTCAACAAGATGAATTTTATTTTTCTCAAGAAGAGATAGGATTCTAAATTTTAGTTATGATCAATTTTAAGTTAAAAATGATTTGAAAACCTTTAAAATTTTTGGTTTCAATCTGTAGCCAAAAAGTGGCATGACTGACACAAAATATTGGGAAAACAGAAATCTCCTTTAACTTGCTTTCAATGATACAAGTAAATACACTATGAGAGCAACTGCTAGCACGGTTCATATTTATTGCTGCAACTTTTTTGTTTGTAGAACCCTGAATTGAAAAAATAAGATTAGCTTTACAAAATATGTCTTCCTTAACAATCAACAATTCTCATCATATAGAAAATAAAAAATAGGAAGCTATTACAATATATGACCTGAAGGAGAAACTTAATAACATCATTGACACCTTTAACCTGAATTTCTAAAATATTTTCAAGATATACTCCCTTCTAAAGCATCTTACCTCATCTTTGCATCAGAAGATATCAAGTAAGATTGCATTATAAGTAATCAACACAATGCTTAGATCAGTTGTCTACAATAAATTGAAAAAAATATGTCACTTTATTGCCTCCAATTTTTTTGATGATGGCTATAGGAGATCAACAACCTGCTCGTTGAATATCTCTAGAAAGGAGCACTTACAAAAAAAAATATTTTTTTCTTCTCTTCTAGTATCTTCTTCCTATGGGATACTTGAAATGAGTGAGTTTTCAACAAGTAGGTTGCCAATGAAAATGAATAGTAGACCCAAACCCAAACCCAAACACAGATTTACAAACCTTATGAATTCTTGTGAATAAATGCTCAAAAAAATATGGTGTCATTTTGGATGATTTGCACTCAGTTTTTGTTCTTCATCCTCAATGTGACCAAGCATAGTGTGTGTTATCCCACTACCAGTCTGAATGAGTTAGAAAATAAGTCAATTTTATGGAAGAAAAAATAAAATTCTTAGAAGGAACAAGCAATAATTTAAAACAATATAATTAGATAGAATCCAATATAGAAGATGTTTAAAATAACTTGATAACAAACTAGTGGAATGGATAGCATAATGTCAATTATAAAGAAAAACCAAAAGAATAACATGGATGAGATAAGTAAGAACTGTACACATCTAAAAATGGTCATGGTTATTCAAACTGCTATTTAATTAAATATGAATTATTTAATTAATATTCTTAAGTCATCTACATATAAATAAATTTAATTATTTATTTATATTGTTAATTTTTGTAATTCTTCTAGTTTAATTAAATAAATAAGTTTATTTAATTATTGTTGCTTTCCTCTTAATTAAATTAGAAAAATTTATAATTTATTTGTTTAGTTATCATTTTGTTTCTAAAGTTTGAAGGTTTAAATTCAAAACAATGGAATATTCCGATTTCATCCCATATTTAAATATTATATATTTAAATATATTTTTCACCCCACTTAATTAAATATTGTAAAATATTTAATTACCTTTCTTTTTCACTTCCCACATAATTAATTATTAATTTATTTAAATTATGGAAGCATCCATTTGCACATGTCACAAGAAATTAAATGAGATTATTTATTTAATTGAGCAATTATCCTCAAACTTCAACCAAATTTCATAAATGAAAGATAAATGCCATGTTTGTCTCTATTTGTGAATGAGGATGGTCTTGTGGGTTGAAAACATTCTTCCACTTTCCTCTCAACCTTCCACCTTTCTCTCAACCTCTCCATCTCTCACCGTTCATCTTGACAAGTTTGAATTTCAACTGTTGATCTCCGCCAACTAGATTCTTGGCTTCGAAAAATCTATAAATACAGCCTTCTCGTAAGTAGATTTCATCCTAGATTTCATGCGTAGTTACTATAGTTGCATTCGAACTAGCATTCTAGCAAATCATAGTATTTCAATTTCATAGCTTAAATCATATAGTCATGCATATGCATTTTTCAATTAATCTCATTCTCCTAAGCTGCCATTTCAACAAGCTACTGCTTACACAACTTAGAGCTAGCAACTTTAATCAAATCCTTGGAGATAGAGGACAATGGGACGAATTTGAAGAAGTTGTTGCCATTAGAGTTTGCATTTATGATTTTTAGTTAGTTTTCTTTAATATAATGTCTCATTGGTGTGTTAGTTTACATTTTAATTAATCCACATTTTCTAACAACACATCTTTGGTGCCCACTATGGGGCATCCCCCCATTTTAATCTTTTTGTTGTAGAATTTTCTGACAGGTGACGGACTGGAGTTGCTCTTTCGCGCATACGAGCTTTCTTTTGGCACATAGACAAACTGTTTCAACGCATCCCCAAACTATTTCGGCACATTTGTGGACTGTTTCAGTACATATATGGCCTATTTCGGTGCATAGAAGACTTGTTTTCGTGCATCCCAGATTGATCTTTTAGTGCGTTTAGCAACTTTTTTGGCACATTGGGGGCCTGTCTTAGCACATACAAGGGGTATGTAAACAACAATTTTGATTATGACGCCATTCGCGGACAAAAATTTTCATTTCAGTTTTTAAATAAAATGAAGCAACCCTAGGATAGAAATTTAAAATATGGAATCTATCAATCCTAGGATAGTCACCAAACTTTTTTTTACACTGGTTAAAATGAATCCAATGTTTGTTGTGAAGCAGAATCTTCACTTAGCATAGAAAATTGTGAATTTGGATTTAAAATTCAACCAATTTGTTTGATGTGATTGTGGGTAATAGGTTTATGCTCTCCCCTTAATTGGGTGATTAGAATGCTAGACTTACCTTTTCCTTTCTACAATTTCATGCTTTACTACATCCTTTAGAAGGCCTGTTGTAGTGGGAAAAAGTACTCACCCTACGGGAACGACCTAAGTGGGAACAACCAAAGCCAGGTTTTCCAACCCACTATAATCAAAAGTGAATTTTGGGGAAACCCATATTCAATGGAAGTGATCAAGATAACCATCCCCAAAATATTTGTTCTAAAGATTGGGAGGTCTCCTGAGGGATTTTATCTATTACCATGCCGAACGAAAACCTTTACTACGAACCATAATGTAGAAAGCCAGCTGTGTCGGTATCCAAATATCTTTTTAATCATGGTACAAGGGGAGGGAAGAATCTCCCCCCAAGACACTCACCATATAATCACCACAGATTGTTTTCTCAGGGGATTCGGTATCCACTTCCGTCACCTTGAGTACACACCTGGAAAAGACAAAAACATGGGCGCCCTCTAAGGGGTGACACGACTGTGTGAGTCAACGCGATTTTAAGCTATGGGCTATGATTCCTATGATGACCTATTTGAAAACTAAGAGTGAGTCTCCTTGGAATGCTTATCTTGTTTAATACCTATAAAAAAAATAAATCTCAAGAACATACACTCTTTGTTTAGATTTTAGGATTAACAAAACAACTGTCTGCTACTGTATGCCATGTTTTTCACATTTAAATAAGCTTAAGATCATCCAAAAATATCAAATTGTCTAAACATGTCTGTCTCAGAAGTTTAAATGGATATTTTAGTGCGTTCTTGGTCTGTTCCCATGCATCTATACTCTATTTCGATGCATTTGTGCTCTGTTTCGGCGCATCTTTTCTCTATTTTGATGCATCACTACTCTGTTTTGGCGCATCGCTGCTCTATTTCGATGCGTCGTTGCTCTATTTTGGCGCATCACTACTTTGTTTCGGAAACTCTATGCTCTATTTAGGCGAATCTGTGCTCTGTTTCAGAGCATCTATGCTCTGTCTTGGTGCATATGTAGTCTATTTTGGTGCATTCATGCGTCCAAGCCTAGGTATTTTTTTGACATTCAAAAATCAGTCTTTTAGGTCTAGTCTTTTCCATGCTGAGAGTTTGGAAGTCCACAAATTTTTCCAAGAAGTCTCTAGAAAGGAAGATTAGAAAGCCAAAGAAATCTGTCAGTTATAAGAAGTTATTGAAGAAGAGGAAATTTCTATACCAAAGTCGAAAGGTCTTGCTTGAGCATAGGACCTGTATTCATAGATATCATGACTATGTTAGAGGTTTCACTGATGATTATGTTGTAGAACCTTTATACTCATGAGCCTTCTTTCAAAGAAGAGCCCTTTCCCAAAGGCACAACCACAGTTAGCATATTCGTTCTTCTTATATTCCCCAACCTGTAATTATGTACGCTACTCGTCCCAATCAAATTTTTCAATAGAGAAATCAAGCACATTAGGCATTTATCACAATCCATATTTTTACAAAGCTACGATCAAATATCACGAACTGCAAAATCATCTGTATTTTTTATCTTTGGCTTAATTCCCACAAATAGGATTTTCATCCTTTTAATCAAGGAATCATGAGCTAAAAGATTAAAAATATTTTAAGTCATAGAATCTTCATTTTATCCCGACTTTCATATCCATCAACATTGCACTATTTCATTCTTTTGATCAAGGTTAGTAGAATTTGAGTAAAGCTTATGCCTATTGTCACAAGATCTCAAAATAACATAGAAAAAAATGAAAGAGAAAGTATAGTAAGAAAAATGGGTGATAATAGTGAGAGGGAAGAGAACCCTTTTCATAATTCAAATACTGAAGAGATAATGGAAGAAAAAATCCAAGACGCAGAGCAGGATCCCCTATTCCATACTCTTATGCAAAGGATTTTAGAATGAAACAAGGAAAGATATTTCCTTTCATTAGCTAATCAAGGAGCTAAGTTACTTGTTGATTTTGACACATAAGGGATTAAATAAGATCTTGAAACTCCTCCTACTGATTTTAGTGCCCTTACTCAACAGATAAAGGAATTACAAGGGAAAATAAAAGAAATGCAAGGGGGTGCAACAAAGAAGTATGTTTTGAATGAAATATGTCCTTATCCATTTGATAGGAGTCTTCAAATGATTCCTTTTCCAAAATATTGTGAAATCCCTAAGTTTGATAGGTATAATGGGAAAGCCGACCCCATTGAACATGCGAGCGATTTCTGAAATATGAGCTTAGAATTCGCTCATGAAGATACCTACTTAATGCGATTGTTTCCACGAAGTCTGGGTGGACAATCCATGGAGTGGCTTCCAAAGATCACTCCCCCCATCAAAACCTCTGAGGAGTTGATAGATAAGTTTATATCACAATACTCCTACAACATCCAACACTAGATAACCATGCTTGATCTTTGTAAAGTGAAACAAAAAATAGGGGAATCTTTCACTACATTTTTGCAAAGGTGGAGAAGGGTGTTTGCTAGATACTTTTGTCCTACTCCTAAAACAAAAAAGATGGAGATCTTTATCGATAGTCTAAATCAGGAGATGAGTTATAGACTAAACTTTCATTGTCCTCAATCATTTGAAAAATTGATTGAAAATGCGATTACTATTGAAGGTGCTTTGGTCAAGCGTGGGGTTCTGAAAATTGATAAAGAGGGTTCAAATTCATACAACAACAACAACCATAGTAACAACAATGACAAGTCACGATTTTGGACTTGAAATAAAAATGTTGTGAATGATGAGGTAGTGGATGCTAACAACGTGAATGTGAAGCCTACTTTCCTTAATGTATCAGGTGTCCAACATAGCAATAATGCTGGAAATTCTAGTACCCAAGGTAATGTTTCCAATCAAGGGAATGTGACTAATAATCATGGAAATAACTTTGGCAATAATCAAAATTCAAATGTGCCCAGATCTTCATATTTTTCGAATCGACGGAGTTTCACTCCCTTGGGCCAATCTTTGGAATCCATTCTCAAAGATTTATTGAATCAAAACGCTATTACATTGCCAACACAAAGAGATTATGAGCCTTGATTTAAACCACCATCGTGGAATGACTCACACTTTTGTGATTATCATAGGTGTAAAGGTCATAAGACAAACAATTGCCAAGGGTTAAAGAATATTGTTTAGGATTTGATTGATAACCATACCATCACGATTGAGGGACATAATGTCAATAATGACCATTAGGAATTCAAGGATCCTCTCCCCAATTATTAAAAAGGGGAATCTTTAGGAGACAAGGGCAAGAATGTTAATTATGTCCATGATGTCGTTATCAATCATATTTATACTGATGATCAGCACATCAATGCTATCTGAATCAAGGGTAAGCAAGAATATTGAGAGGTCAATGCTACGACAAGGGGACAAGCCAAAATCATTGTCAAAGGAAGCTCATCTAAAGCGGAAATTCCTCCTCCAAGTCAATACAATTTTGTTTATCAACTACGAAAAATGAGCCCAAATTTCTATCTTGGAGCTCTTAAAGTTATCACCTGCACATAAGGACATTCTAGAAAAGGCACTTGTTGATACAACTATATCCCCTAATCTGGATATCAATAAATTTCAAGCCATGGTGGGACACTTGTCCTCATCTGCATGTTTATCCTTTACTGAAAAGGATGACTCATCCATAACCCATCCACATAATTCATCACTCTACTTAGAGATCATGGTTCACAAAGCTCACATTAGACGTGTCCTAATAGATGGGGGAGCTGGATTAAACATTTTTACTTTAAAATTGGTCCTTGCTTTGGGATATTCAGAAGAATCTATAGATCCATGAAGAAAGATTACAATCAATGAATATGATGATGAGGAAAGAACTTCCAAAGGCCTTATCATGCTACCAATCAGAGTGGGACCTATTGTGAAGAATACCTTTTGTCAGGTTCTAGATCGGGATCTAACCTATAACATACTATTGGGTCATCCATGGATCCATGACATGCAAGTTGTCCCATCTACTTATCATCAATACTTGAAATTTCCATATGATGGACAAGAAGTAACAATACCTTCTGATCACATTAGCAGTCAAACTTGTTCTAGCCTAAGAGCAACTCAGGACACACTAGTCCCTCATAATAGAGAGGCCTTGGCCATCTCTACCTCCAAGTACAATGAACAAGCAAGAGAAAAGATAAGTAATTTTGGCACCAAGATAAAATTAAAAGATAATAGAATGGGAGAATATTCTTTATCTCTCTAATTTACCCATATCTCCAAGATCCCATGGTCAACCATCAACATCCATACAGCAGCTTTAGCCTCAGCTTCAGTTCCCATCACCAAGTTTAATGGAGTGTTTATCAAAGAAAATGAAATGGAAGATAGAGCTATCCTTGATTGCCTCTATAAAGATGAAGAAGAATCGGTACAACATGTCAAGTTACCCATGAAACAATATGGAAAAGGTTATGCTATCATGTAACAAATGGGTTATGAAGGAAATGGCCCTATAGGTAGAAGAAAAGAGGGTATTGCTGAACTTGTCCAGCTAAAAAGAATGCACCCAAAGGATAAGACTAGGTTAGGATATGGCGAAGGTACAAAGGAAGAAGTGGTACAAAGAATATCTAAAGAGGAATTAACTGAAACAATCCTGAGAATTCAAGCAAAAAATTTTGACACTAACTCCAATGAATATGAATGGGATGCATTTTTTGATGATACATTCATCTCTGAGAAAAGGGTGGATGTCATACACAAATTCACACTTGCATTCTTACGAGGGGAAAGCTCAAGGCCTCCACTTGACTACGTTCTGCAAAGAGATCATGACTCAAGTGAAACTGATTCGATTCAAAGTGAAATAGATCATCCACAGGAGGATACCATCCTAGACCTCCCCCATAATGATGTTAACAATAGTATCATGACTCTAACGGCCAGTGACCTTACTCATCCTAATGATCAATTTCCTTTGGTTCATCCCGAACTCATTGATTGGGAACAAGTCGCACCTATTGATGTCCCAACTTTTCCTAATGACGAAACCATCATAAAATTTCTTTGTTCATCCCAATCGAAAACAAGTTCCACCAGGGAATCACAAGATCAGAGTTTTTGATAGGAAAGTGCCAAGTTTCTTAGCTATGAAATAAATAACATAAAAGAAAGATCTAATGGTGAAAACCTAACAAAGGCAGTATTAGATCAAGAAAAGAGAAAAATAAAAAGCGTATCCAATAGTGAAAACCTTTCAAAGGCACTAGAGGATGGGAAACTTGACACCCTCCCAGAACATTACTAGGAAAGGTATTCTATTCTAATAGAACCAACAGAGGCACTCAACATAGGTACTATAGAGCAGCCCAAAGTGTTGCAATTGGCTGCATCTCTAATAGAAGAGGAAGTACTAGGATTCACAGAATTTCTCAAGGACAATCAAATCAGTTTTGCATGGTCCTATGCGGAAATGCCTGGATTGGATCGAGATATCATCATGCATCATCTATCTATTATGCCAGGGGCAAAACCTGTAAAACAAAAACTCAGAAAAATGCATCCACATGTTGCATTATTGGTTAAAGAGGAATTAAAGAAGCTTTTAGATGTTGGATTCATTTATCCTATTGACTATGCAGAATGGATCTCCAATATTGTACCTATTTCAAAGCCAGATGGAAGGATTAGAATTTGTACAGATTTCAAGGATTTGAACAAGGCATGTCCTAAAGATGACTTCCCCTTGACAAACATAGATATGATTGTTGATTTGACTGTTGGACATGCAATGTAATCATTAATGGATGGATTCTCATGATACAACCAGATAAAGATTACACCAGAGGATCAGGATAAAACAATGTTCACATGTCCTTGGGGTACCTATTGCTGGAACGTAATGCCATCTGGGCTGAAGAATGCAGGAGCTACATACCAATGAGCAATGACAATGATTTATCATGATATGATCCATACATTCATGGAAGATTATGTCAATGACCTCCTTGCCAAATCTAACACCAGAGAAGGACACATAGATATCTTATCTAAAATTTTCAAAAGAATGGAACAATTCAATGTGAGACTTAATCCAAAGAAATGTGTCTTTGGAGTGAAATCTGGGAAGCTATTAGGTTACATTGTATCAGAAAAGGGAATTGAAGTGGATCCAGCAAAGGTACAAGCAATTCTTGATATGCCACCACTAAGGAGCATTAGTCAATTACGCTCTTTGCAGGGACGGTTACAATCCATTTGAAGATTCATTGCTCAACTGGCGGATAAAATTTTACCATTCACTCATCTCTTACATAAGAATGTTCCATTTAAATGGGAGGAAAAATGTGAAGCAATATTTGATCAGATAAAGCAGTATCTCATGAATCCACCAGTATTGATTCCACCAGTGCAAGGTGTGCCTCTCATATTGTATATTTCTGCCACGAAAGTGTCTTTAGGAGCATTATTGGCACAAGAAGACAACTCAGGAAAAGAGCGAGCAATTTATTACATCAGTCAAACCTTGACAATCATGAGCTAAATTACATCTTCATTGAAAAAGCTTGCTTAGTAGTGGTGTTCACTTCTCAAAAGTTATGACACTACATGCTAACTCATATAGTAAAGCTTGTGGCTAAGATTGATCCACTCAAATATATTCTAAGTAAGGCAACCTTAACTGGCAGGTTGGCTAAATGGGTTATGATCCTAAGCAAATTTGATATTCATTATGTGGATCGGAAAGCTATCAAGGGACAGGTAATTGCAAACCAGTTAGCAGAAGCACCAATACCATTGGAACACCCAATAAATATTGATTTTCCTAATGTCGATGTATTCACAGCAGTTATCAAGCAGTCATCGACACTCTACTTTGATGGTTCCTACACTCAACATGGTTCAGGAGCAGGGATTCTTTCTATTACACCTCGAGGACATACAATTCCAAAGTTTCATCAGTTAATGTACCCTTGCACAAATAACATAGTTGAGTATGAGGCATTGGTAATTGGCATGAGAATTGCAGTGGATTGGAAAATCACAAAACTTCAAATTTTTGGTGATTCACAACTTGCTATAAATCAAATTAATGATGAATATCACACTAAGGATGACAAGATGGTACCTTAAAAAAAGATGGTGGATGATTTCAAGAAATACTTTGTTGATATCAAGTTCATACAGATTCCACGTATTGACAATAAAGCAGTCGATGCAATGGCTACAATCGCCTCTCTACTCCAGTTGATAGAGAATCAAACGCGGTATGATTTCCTAGTGGAACAATTGTTTTCTCCCACCTATGACAATCCGGAAACTCAGATCATTTGCCACTTAACTAGTTTTGATTCTCCCTTATATGGCCAAATTTACACTTACCTAAATGATACTATTTTACCTTTAGATTTTTCTAGAAATCAGAAAATAAATTCCATCCATCAATCCTCCCGTTACACCTTAATTGCTAACATCTTATACCGGCGTGGTCTCGATGATACCCTCCTTACATGTCTCAAACGTGATGAATCGAAAAAGGCCTTACAAGAGGTACATGGTGGAATTTGTGGGACACACTCAAGTAGACTAATTGTAGCAAAGAAACTTGCTCGATTGGGTTATTATTGGATGACCATGGAGAAGGAATCATTCATCTTTGTTAAGAAATGTGCAAAATGTCGGATTCATGGGAATCTCATTCATGCTCCTACTTAGGAATTACAACCTTTCACCACAACATGGCCTTTCACTCAATGGGGATTGCATTTTCTTGGCAAGATACACCCATCATCTTCAAATGGACATAAATTCATTATTATAGCCACTGAGTATTTCACTAAGTGGATTGAAGCTATTCCCCTAACAACTGTTACTGGCAAACAAATTTCTTCATTCATTTTGAACTATATCATCTGTCGATATGGTATTCCCAACTCCATTATCACAGACAATGGAAGACCCTTTAAAAATCAGGATGTTGATGAGCTATGTGAAAGATTTCATCCAACACAGGTTCTCTACGCCTTATTATCTGCAAGGGAATGGTCAAGCTGAAGCTTCAAACAAAACAATTCTAAAGATTTTGAAGAAAACAGTGAATGAAGCAGGTCGTGATTGGCATGTCCAATTAAATCTAGCATTATGGGCATATAGGACAACCATTCGCACAGCAACAGGTGCTACTCCTTATGCTTTGGTCTACAGAGCAGAAGCTATCTTACCACTAGAAGTTGAGATTCCCTCACTTTGAGTATCACTCAAGGGGTTAATCAATGATGAAGACTACAGAGTATCAAGATTGCAAGAGCTGGAACTGCTTGATGAATGACGTCAAACTACAGTTAATCATTTGAAGGGAGATCAACAAGTTATGTCTTGCAGCTACAATCACAGAGTCAAACCACGAAATTTCAAGTGGGTGACTTGGTTCTCAAAGAAAACCCTTCAAATCAGTAGGATCGGGAAAAGAAAGGAAATTTCAAACCTAATTGGTCGGGCTCTTTCATTATCATTGTAGCATATGGATCAGGGGTATATCAGTTGTCAACATCAGAAGGGGACCTGTTTGACAATCCAACCAATAGCATTCATCTGAAGAAGTTTTATCCCTGAAAATATCAAAAACAATATAAAAAGTCTTGAAAAAAAAAATCATTGCCTTGATGAAAACCTAGCAAACAGGCATCTTGGTAACAACAAAAAAATCATAAAATCAAGAAAAAGTGCAATAAAAACAAATGGTGAAAACCTGGAAAATATGCATTATTTGTGATTTTGTTTGGCTTTCTCATCTATTAGGATTCATTCTGCATATCCATCTTTCATCAACATTGCATGCCTAGCCATTTCATTCACATTTGCGTCATAACATCTCCTTGAAACGAACAAGGATCTCATCATGGCTTGTTGAATTAGGGTTATTCTTAGCATTAGTTGTGTCCAACAGGAGTCAAAGTACAAAGTCACTAGGGGGCAATTTGCTTCTTGGAGCTTTCTAGTAGGTAATTGACAGCATGGGTCAAGAATCAAAATATCGAAAACAACAAACTTGTCCAATTACAATGAGGTTGCATGACTATTTTGACAGATAGACAAATTGGATGATCTTAATCTAAATAAAATGAATGAAAAACTTAAAGCATAAGTTGTAATTGTTGTTTTGATATTTGAGGACATCATATCTTTGGAGTGATTCAATGATGTACTAAACTAGAATCACAAGGGAGAAGTATGATTTTTCTTTGATTGCTGTCTATAAGCTAATCATTAGTATTATGCAAATTTGTCATGGGACATGCTCTAGAACATATCATTGATGACATTCCAGAATTTGCATAGGAAAATGGTTAACTTTTGTTTGTTTATGCAAGCAATACTCAGGTCATCTTGGTTCAATTATACCTTGATGCTTGTATTAATTTGCTATATCAAATATCATGAAAGTTGTACTCATGTCATCATAGGTGCTAGCATACCCTTTGATGCTTGTACTAACTTTCAACATATCAAAAAGGCTCAATGATGAAAATCATGCCCAACATGAAATGACAAAAGGGAGAATGATTTGTTACTACATTCTAGGACTGCATGATTCATTTAGGTTTTCATTTTGAAGGCTATATAAGGTAGAATTTTTTAAGGTTGGTAAGTATTTCATATATCTTTTCAAAACAAACAATTGAGTAAATTTGGAAATTTATGGCATCTTATTCCATTATCATTCTTTATACATCATTTCACCATCATTCATTTTATCATTATTATTACATTTGCATACTTACATCATCATTTCATTTTGTTATCATATTTTTCAATCTCATTTCATTCATCATGATCATTATCCATCATTACATATCATATACATGGTCATTATTTTAATCATTCATATCATTATTATATCATAACATTAACATTTAAATTTTCATTTATTACACATCTTCTCACACACAAACATATTCATAATAAGGTTGTATCCATTTCATTCATTTCACATCATCATTTAGGTTATCATGTTCATTTCCATTACATCATGTATCATTAGTTCACCAATTACAACATTATCATTATTATCATATTACATCATTATCCATGTCATGTGCATATCATTCAATAAATATTACATCTTCATCATCATATCATTTATCCATTTATCTCATTTCATCATAATTTTTCATTTAAGTCATTCATCATTACATCATATCATCTCAATAAAAGTACACACCATTACATCTAACATTCATTGCATTCATTACATACATTATAAAGGAAAATCATTTTTGCATCATATATCATCATATTAGAATCATTGCATCACAACACATCCTGCATTATCATACATCATGAGAGAAAATCATTTTGATTACATCATATCATCATTGCATCATTCTACATAAAATAAAACATCATCATTTTCATATCATTATTGCATCATCATACACAACATAGCATATAGAAATAAAATGCATAAAATCATCCATAACGCATGCATAATCAAATCTCCACTGCATCTCATAAATCTCATCAAAAGAAATGTCTAGAAATATAGGGATATCAAATGTTTCAACAAGATATATCAAATACAATGAAATGTATCAAAATGCTCATCACTGAGGGGCATTTGGCCAGGGTACATGACTGTTGTTGCCTCCTGAGGTAGTGGGTCTCGATGGATCTTTGCTCCCTGAGGCTTTGATCTCTTGTCTGATTGGCTGACCCACACTCCTGGTAGCACTCTAGGAATGACTGTGTAAACGGGTTCAAGATCGAGTACCTAAGTGTGAAGGCAATCCTCCTCTCGGGTGGTATTGTCTCAAAGTATCTCATCTTGTAATACTCGGCCTCCTAAGCAGTCTTTAGACCCTCTTCTATAACCTCTCCAATGGAAGTGATCTCAACTTATCTGAGGAGTCTCTCGGCTACCCCCTCAGCCTGTATAAATCTCTCCCGGAGGCTGTCTCTCTCGGCCGTAACTTGAGCTACCTGTGGCTTAGGAGGTTCTGGTTGTGTAACTTGTGCCTGCAACTAACTAATCGTCCCTTGGGCCTGTGCTAACTGACTCCAAAGAGTCTGAATCTCTGCCTACAAAGCATCAATATGTCCCTATGAGGGAGCCCTGATAATGATCCGTGGAGCCGAAATACTCAGCTGGTTAACTACTCTCGATGTCCATGGCCTCATCCTGAAGGGAACATCAAAGAAAAATCTTTGTCCTTCACCCCCAACACCTCCCTCATCCCCACTCTCATCACTGTTGTCATCCAGGTTGCCAGAATCATCCCCTCATTGCCCTCCTCATCAATATCCATAGCTGTTGCATCTGGTAATTGTGCATGTGCCTCTCCTTGTGGCTACCCTGCTACTTCTTGTGCCTGAGCCTACCCTCATCCTCGATGTATCATTGGTCCTCCCAATAATGGAGAAGGCTCCTCTGGACTAGTAAACCTCAGAAAGGGATGTGTGTAAAATTATGCAGCATACTCGTATGTCATCCCTGCATTTGTAACCTTCGGGTGCATTGCCCAGTAATCTGACTGTAACTCCAAATATTTTGCTCAGGTCGCCTCTATGGTCACAATAGGACCCCACTCTAGTACATCCTCCCAGCGCCTAGCATAATGTGCCACACCATGTGACATCATCTATACTAATCCAAGCTATCTCAGGATCCTCATCATCAGAAACCGCTCAATAATGAAAGGAGTTTGTCGAATCAGGTATCTCGACCTCATGCAATAAGGCAACTCTATATCATCTGTCTCCCACAAATCACAATCCACATACGGTCTCCAGATGACTATATCCAGATCATCTAGCACACGTCACCAATACTCTAACTTTCCCAGCCTCGGCTGAACAAGAGGCCCTGTGTAGGCATAAACATATGGGAACCCAAGAGGATGATCCCTCTGAACAATGGGATGTGTAATGGAAAAATGCTCCCATGCAAATGTTTGTAGAAGAGTAACTCCATAGGAGAGACTCTTCCTTTATGTGTATACAACTTGATGAAGATCATGGTATAGATGGGCAAGCATACATGATCCCTAGGCATATGTAGTCTGGTGGAGAAGCATATCCTCCAGAATCCTACCCCAACCAACTGATAGTCCCTTTTCCCTACGATCAGGGCAAAGGAAACCACCGATGAATCCTGCTAAAACTGAAGGTAGTGGGGCATAACTCGATACCATATCCTTCCAGGAAATCTCATACCCACCGGTATGAGGATCCTGGAAGACTCGTCTCAAAGCATCAATCCCTCCAATCTCCTTGTGATCATAGATCACAAGCTCACCAACTACAGGAATACCCAAAATCCTGTATACGTCCTCTGGTGTCATGGTAATGTCTCCTGTGGGAAAATGAAAGATGTTATGCTCGTTGTGCCACGTCTCAGCTAATGCAGTCAACAACGCCCTGTTGACCCGATACTACAGGATCCTCAATAGTGAACTCAAACCACATTGGTGTATAACCTCTAAATCATCCTATGACAGTCGAGGAATCATCTCCCACGTACGGGGAAATCTCTCTCTAATATGGAGGAGGTTAAATTCCTCCTTTACAACATTACAAGCAATCATGCAAGTCAATCAACAATAGATATATCAATCAATCAGTACATCAAGCAAGTTCAATCAAATCAAATCAAATCTTATTTTGTTTCTTCAAATAGGAAGGAAAGTAAAATGTTCATCTATTTTTGTCTTTCAATCGCGAAAGCAAATCTATCTATCATTTCTACTATTTGCTTTTCATATCGCATGGAAACAAATTTAACGGTCAATCAACTCAACATCATTACTATTTGTCTTTCAAACAGGAAATTAAATTTATCAAACTTATTTATTCTTCAAGCACGAAAACAAGTTTCTCAAGTCAAGCTAATCTATTCTTGATATTATTCAAAAACATAAAATCAGATGTCTAATCTAGCATCAGTCATCAAGCACTTATCAAAATTTTCTTCAAAATTTCAACATTCGGGAAATATCCATGGATGTGCCAAAACAGGCCATCAATGTGCTAAACCATGTATGCGCAACTTTAAACTATGGATGCGCTAAAATAGAGCCACCATGCGCGACTCCACCTATGCATGACTCTATTTAGTCTATGCGCTAAAATAGATCTTCTATGTGCTAATTCATTTATGCGCTATTCTATCAAATAGATGCACCAATTTACCCTATGTGCTAATCTAGCATCCTACGTGGGTAGAATTTTTGTATGCGCTATTTCAGTCATTCTATGTGCCATTCTACACAATGCGTGACTATTTCGCACCTATGTGCTACTTTGTATGTGTGACCTATGTGCTATACTATGGCTCGTATGCACTAAAGCAAGACGTGAAAATTTTAAAAAATCTAAAAAATGTGAAAATTGATCAAAAATTTTTATGAAGAGGATCAAGATGACTTATCGGAGGTCCGTATGTGGTTGATCTCTGATACCGACGGGCTTGCTCGAATCTGTGGCGTTCATAATGGATCGGCATTGCAAATATCTCTCTTAGAGCTCTGAAAATTACACAAAGGTTACTATTCAAATGACAAATAACTTTTACCTTTTCCACCTTTTAAGGGGTACAAATGTGAAAATATTCAATTTTTTACTAGGCAAAGTGTTGTTTCGAGAGTTAAATTGCCTAATCTCTTCGAAAATCATCAACATCCTTTACACACATCCTCATTATGATTCAAATAATGTGATTTATCTCTCGAGGGGGCATATAGCATCGGTAATTTCAAAATTCTGGGGCAAAATTCTTTGAAGCAATGCGTAAAACACATCGCTTCAAAGAGGGGCAAAATGTACAAATCTAAAAATGGTCACGGTTATTCAAACTGCTATTTAATTAAATATGAATTATTTAATTAATATTCTTAAGTCATCTACATGTAAATAAATTTAATTATTTATTTATATTGTTCATTTTTTTAATTCTTCTAGTTTAATTAAATAAATAAGTTTATTTAATTATTGCTTCTTTCCTCTTAATTAAACTAAATAAATTTTATAATTTATTTATTTAATTATCATTTTGTTTCTAAAGTTTGGAGGTTTAAATTCAAAACAATGGAATTTTTCGATTTCATCCCATATTTAAATATTATATATTTAAATATCTTTTTCACCCCACTTAATTAAATATTGTAAAATATTTAATTACCTTTCTTTTTCACTTCCCACATAATTAAATATTAATTTATTTAAATTATGGAAGCATCCATTTGCACATGTCACAAGAAATTAAATGAAATTATTTATTTAATTGAGCAATTATCCTCAAACTTCAACCAAATTTCATAAATGAAAGATAAATGCCATGTTTGTCTCTATTTTTGAATGAGGATGGGCTTGTGGGTTGAAAACATTCTTCCGCTTTCCTCTCAACCTTCCACCTTTCTCTCAACCTCTCCATCTCTCACCATTCATCTTGACAAGTTTGAATTTCAACAGTTGATCTCCACCAACTAGATTCTTGCCTTTGAAAAATCTATAAATACAGCCTTCTCGTAAGTAGATTTCATCCTCGATTTCATGTGTAGTTACTATAGTTACATTCGAACCAGCATTCTAGCAAATCATAGAAAATCATAGCATTTCAATTTCATAGCTTAAATCATATAGTCATGCATATGCATTTTCAATTAATCTCATTCTCCTAAGCTGTCATTTCAACAAGTTGTTGCTTACATAACTGAGAGCTAGCAACTCTAATCAAATCCTTGGAGATAGAGGACAATGGGACGAATTTGAAGAAGCTGCTGTCATTAGAGTTTTCATTTATGTTTTTTAGTTAGTTTTCTTTAATATAATGTCTCACTGGTGTGTTAGTTTACATTTTAATTAATCCAAATTTTTTAACAACACAAGAACAGTTAACAAAGATTGGTCTTGCTTGGCCATATGGTTAAGTGCACCAATCTTTGACATAATTTAGGTGCCAAATTGAAAAAACGGATCAAAAAACCCTGAAATAAGACCTTTGGTGCATGCCAAATGACTAAAAAGTCAATTGGCGCACACCAAATGGCTAAAAAGACATTTGGTGTACGCCAAATTTGGTGAGCGCCAAATGTCATTTTAGACATAAAAAGTAAAAATTAGGTTTCAAACCCTCATTCTATCTTCAACCCACGGCTTGAGGAAGAGGATTTCAGGTCTGCAACTCGTGCTCGCCAAATATCTTCCATTATTTGCATCCTTAGCTTGCCATTTTCCATGAGGATGTCGTCAACACATCGGAGAGGTCGAAGATTGCAAAGAGGTGTGTATTTTTATTCTATTTATTTCGAATTTGATTTGGAATGCAAATTTAAATAGATTTTTATAATAAAACTTTGTTTTAATTCTCAGGGAATGAATCTCCACCTCAAAACATTGAGAATTCACAATCACCCCCTCATGAAGAGCCTCCTATACAAGAACAACCTGAAACCCCTCCATCAATTCATAGGCATCCTCAAGGAACACAAGAAAATATTCAAAATCAAATTGAAAACAATAAAAGAGACATTCAACAATTAATTGCAAGATTAACCAAGCATGTCGAAACCCACCCTTATAGGGGAGGGACTATTGAATCATTGAAGTCAATTTTAACTCATGTAGGAGAAATGAGCGAGAAAATGAATTTTTGGTCAACTAAGAGGCATGAGATGAGACAATTTTATGCTATTGGTTTGTCATATATAGGTGTCAAAAAACTAGAAATTAGCGAAGCCAAGTTGTGTGCCCTATTTAAAGACCCAAAAACCAATGAACCTTTGTCCCATGCATGCAAGAGGTTCCCCATCCATTGGTGCCACCATGAGTTAAATAAAAATAATAATTGGGAGAGGTGGTGGATGGTATTTTACCAAACTCCATGCAATAACCATGAGGTGCTGCAATAATTTTTGAGGAGACTCTATTGCGAGTTTGTCCTCAATAAAATGCCAAACTATTTTGACATTTTAGACTTTTAGGGTAGAGGTGGGGGCTCCACACATGATAGACTTGTTGCATGACATAATCCACAGTTGGAACTGAGAGCCTTGGGCAGACCCATGGTGGAGCATGTCATTGTTCCTTCCATTGTTAAGGATAGTGTAGAGGTGGACATGATGAAGTCGATTGGCTCACTCAACTAGACCATTTTATAGTGTGAAAGTCCTCCAGTAGAGCTTGGTGTGGAGGAGACGTGTAGGCCCCAAGCTCCACCCAACCATTGTGGTGCTTGCGGTGTTGTTTGCACGTACAATTATCAGGGTGCTCATGATGTAGCTACATAGCCTACATCAGTTGCAGAGGCGATGGCTTTCACAAATGATATTTTGAATGATACATTCGGCATTGACACTCAGGTAAAATTTAGCAAGTTATTTTAATGTTGTTTATTAAAATATATTTTAAAATTTAAGAATAACTAAATTAGTAGAATTTTGATATGATGAAATTTTAGGTTTGCACTGTTCATGAGGGATGCTCTATTCCTACAGACCCTTATACATTCTTGACAATGAGTCCAGAGGTATGCAACTAGTATTAAAAATATTATTATTGCATTTGAATAGTTGAATGTTATATTTGAATGTTTGTCTCATAACATGCTTCAAATTTGAAATAATTTCTTGGTGCACCTTCTTCCTCCACACCTCGTGATTCATATCCTCAAACAACGTACCCTCAGGTAGCCTTTATTCATTAATGGTTTTGTAAATCTATGTTAGCTAGTTTTCATAATTTTGCATATATACAAATCTAAAAATTGATGAGGAACACAAACATTGCATTCAAGTATTCCTTGATCATGTCACATTATGTTCTCCTATATCAACATGATACCTGAGATATTGTTTCATTTGCAGATGCTGATAAGAGATAGCCTTGGTGATGTTGGTGGCACGATGGACCACGGAGTTGTTGCAGCAATAGCCAGTTCTGATCCATTGAGAGAGGTATGGAATAGATTAGTTGATTTGACATTATATTTTCTCTTTTATAGTCTATTAAAGAAAATTTTCACTATAATTTTATATAATTTAATTTCTATCTTCATGGTTGCTACATGTGGTTTTCACTCCAGATCGTGGACGTGGTGATGTTGTAAATGTGCATGATGACTATATGTATGCGGTAAGTGATTATATATTTTATTATATTCCATTCCATAATTCAATTTCTATGTTTTAACATCTTTACTTTTAATTGTATCAGTTGAAGGTCTAGAGTGAAGAGAGGAGGATTAGCGAGCGTGTTCGAAAGACAAGAGAAGCAACAGTCACTCCATCCAGCCAAATTTTGAAGGCAACATAGGATCTATTTCCTTCCCCTAGAGGGAAATGACTATATATTAGTGTTGTTTGTTGTATGCCTATGTGGCATTTTGGAACATATATTTTGTACTATTGATATATATATGTGATATTTTATGTCCATATGTCTCCTTTGTACTAAGCTTATATCGTTTTTTTGGATATATTTATATACTTTTATCAATATATCATTGTATAGCCTTTCGTATTTTTGATTAAAGAAACTCTTATTTTTGATAGATGACAAAATTTCAATTACAATATAGCTTTTTACAAAGTCAACCTAAGAAGTTATGCAATTACTTCACATTGCATAACTAATAACTAGGAGCAGCTGCCAATTGCTTTAGCTTGTGATGGCATTCCATGAGACCACATTTATTTGAGGTATTTTTTCAAATAGTTCATTCCCTTGTCTATGCTATGACATTTTTCATATATGTCTATCAAAGAATTTATCAAATAGTTCATTGCCTTGTTGCTATGGCTAAAAGCATAAAATAAATGCTTTCGAACAAGCTATGGATGCTAGGAATAAATCTATTAAAGCATAATAGTAAGCAATAGCATAGACAAGGCATTGAACTTTTTGAAAAAATGCCTCAAAGAAAACTAGTCTCATGGTAATGGAATGCCATGACAAGCCATAGACAAGGCAGTGAACTATTTGAAAAGATGCCTCAAAGAAATGTGGTCTCATGGTGATTGAATGCCATGATGAATGCCTATGGTGATGGACTGTCATGGCATTCCATCACCATGAGAACACATTTCTTTGAGGCATCTTTTCAAACAGTTCACTGCCTTGTCTATGGTATGACATTTTTCATACATATCTACCAGAGCATTTCATCAAACAGTTCACTGCCTTGTTGCTATGGCTAAATGCCCAAAATAGGTGCTTTCGAACAAGCTATGGATGCTTGTAAAAAATCTGTCAAAGCATAATAGTAAGCAATAGCATAGACAAGGCTGTGAATTGATTGAAAGAATGCCTCAAAGAAATGTAATCTCATGGTGATGGAATTCCATGACAAGCCTATTAGAACCAAAAAAAATCCATTAAAAAATAAGCCCTTTTTTCCCATTTAAACCCATTATTTTCCTATATTTTTTCATAAGGATTCATTTCATCGCCCTCCACAATGCTAAAATACCTTCTATGTTTTACTGTCGCCATAATTTTTGTGGTCTATGTCATTTACCGCTATACCACAGCCTTTTGCAAAGTGGCTCGCGGTATCATGGTGGCGGTTAAGCACAGTCATGGTGATTATTACCGCTACACGACAGACAGTCTTCAAGTTGACAACAGTGGCATGGTAAACAGTCAATCAGGTCAAAGAAGTTGCACAATTGGCGGATGGTCAGAAAATGGTTACCATGCAACCACAAACAGTCTAAGAACAAACCATGGTAGTGCGGTGGGTGGTGAGATAGCAACGAGGCAGCGGTTAGAAGGAGGCACCGCGGTACCTCACGGGGTTAGAAAGAAGACCGCGGTTATGCGGTAGATGGTGAGGGAAGTGGCTAAGAGTAACACGGCGGTACCATCGACAGTTAGGAAGTAGACCGTGGTAGGGTGGTGGAAGGATATTAGGTGGAGGTGGCAGAAATAACAGTTACCACTACACCACGATCGGATAGAAAGCAGACCACGGTGGCGTGGTGGGCGGAGGTAGCGATCAAGACCAGTCACCGCACAACTGCAGGGTGTAAGAATGAAGGCCATAGTAGTGTGGTGGAAGATGCAGAGCAATCAAAGTTAGAGCACCATGGCACCATGGGATGCAAAAATAAAGACGGCGATGAAGCGGTAAATATAAGGGAAAGTTTCGCATATAAAAAGAAATATTAAGAGTAGCTAAAATGTTAAGGTAAAAACAAAAATGCAGAACTATGTAAAAATATTTAATTTGCCGATGAGGCAACCTAATTAAATATTTTAATTTTTGTCAATGAATTCAAGTGGTTGTAATAGGAAATTGAAGGGTTGCGACCCTTGGTATGAATTGTATACATATTTTGAAAAATTCAGTTGAAAGGGGATAGGAGTTAGAAGTTAGATTTTGGCAGAAAATAAAACCCGGGAAACGGAAATAATGTACAGATTTTTCTTGAAGCAGATCAATGGAGAAAATGTTTAAACTGGTGAATTATTTCTGGTGTTCAGTTGTTATGTTGTATTAATTTATATTCTTTATCTGGTTGTCTCCAACTTGAGATCTTTCATCATTTAAATCAGTATATCAAGTATATTTCTGATTTGTCAAAATATATTCCCATTTTGTGTGATTTAATTAACTGGTGTCTGCAGGTCAGAATTAAATTCTTTTAAATAAGTCATAGTGATTTAAGAGTTTATTTTGGATAATTAAAGAAGAACCAGGTTAAGAAAGTATGCCAGCACAATTTATGCAAGTCATGAATTTAGTGAAGTTATATGCCAGTCATAGAATTTCAAAGTGCCTAGCAACTTGAATTAAGCCAGAAAGGGAAACATATACAGTTGTTGATTTTTGACTCCATTGCCCATGTGGATAGAAGGCATTGATCTATCACAACCCGGAGAATAGATTTCATATAAAATAATATTTTCCAATCCTTTCTTTTATGCAGTAGGAGTAGCAGTCATGATTTTATATATTCACTTCCAATTGCCATTGTGAATAGATTGATTTAGCAGGAAATATATTTCAAATCTGCAACATACACATAGGTGCACCCGCCTAGGTTTAGCATATCCTAAAGAGTAGGAGGTACAACTACATCAATTGGCCTTGTACGTTGGCCAAAAGTGTTGTGAGAGCTTAAAAAACTCTTCTGGTTAAAACCTTCATTTTTGAGAACCAACAAAGCCATAGGCAAGGGAGTGAACTATTTGAAAAGATGCCTCAAGGAAATGTGGTCTCATGGTGATGGAATGCCATGATGAATGCCTATGGAGATGGACTATCATGGCATTCCATCACCATGAGAACACATTTCTTTGAGGCATCTTTTTAAATCGTTCATTGCCTTGTCTATGGTATGACATTTTTCATACATATCTACTAGAGCATTTCATCAAACAGTTCACTGCCTTGTTGCTATGGCTAAAAGCCTAAAATAGGTGCTTTCGAACAAGCTATGGATGCTTGGAAAAAAAATTTCAAATCATAATAGTAAGCAATAGCATAGACAAGGCAGTGAATTATTTGAAAAAATGCCTCAAAGAAAAGTGGTCTCATGGTGATGGAATGCCATGACAAGCGATAGACAAGGCAGTGAACTATTTGAAAATATGCCTCAAAGAAATGTGGTCTCATGGGGATGGAATGCCATGATGAATGCCTATGGTGATGGAATGTCATGGAATTTCATCACCATGAGAACACATTTCTTTGAGGCATCTTTTCAAACAGTTCACTACCTTGTCTATGGTATGACATTTTTCATACATATCTACCAAAGCATTTCATCAAACAGTTCAATGCCTTGCTGCTATGGCTAAAAGCCTAAAACACGTTCTTTCGAACAAGCTATGGATGCTTGGAAAAAATATGTCAAATTATAATAGTAAGCAATAGCATAGACAAGGCAGTGAATTATTTGAAAAAATGCCTCAAAGAATGACAATAATCACCATGAGACCGCATTTCTTTCGGACATTTTTTCAAACAATTCACTACCTTGTTTATGCTACCACATTTTTCATGCATGTCTACCAAAGCATTTTGTCAAATAGTTCACTGCCTTGTTGCTATGGCTAAAAGCTTGAAACAAGTGCTTTTGAACAAGCTATGGATGCTTGGAAAAAATCTATTGAAGCATAATAGTAATCAATAACATAGACAAGGCAGTAAACTGCTTGAAAAAATTCCTCGAAGAAATGTGGTATCATGGTGATGGAATTCCAGGACAAATGCCTTTGGCTATGGATTGTCATGGCATTCCATCACCGTGAGACCACATTTCTTTGAGGAATTTTCTCAAACAGTTCACTGCCTTGTCTATGCTACGACATTTTTCATACATGTCTACCAAAACATTCTATCAAACAGTTCACTACCTTGCTACTATAGCTAAAAGCCTAAAATAGGTGCTTTCGAACAAGCTATCGATGCTTGGAAAAAGTCTATCAAAGCATAATAGTAAGCAACAAGCTATGGTCTCATTATTTTTTTTCACATGAAAATCTGTACGATTTTATTCACATTTTTTTGTAGGTTATAAAGGAATTTTTTACCAATTTTTCAATTTTTACCGATCAGACAAGAAGTTTCTAAGCATCACGATGTTCGAGTAATAGCATTGTGAGGTTTGAAGCCATTTTGCACTTTGGACCCTTAAGGGATCGATCCGGTTGAATGTAGCTGAGAGCGATTCCGCGTGTTTGGATGCAAAAAACGACCATGCCTAGCATAAACATACCCACCTGGATGCATTGGAATAATATGTTTGGTCACATGAGCTGCAGAACAAAAGTTGCACCACTTTGCAACTTTCAACTACTTGCATTTGACAACTTTTTCCCTGAGTGAAAATTCACCACCACAGGAAAATGCCTCTAAGATAGCAAAAAGTGAGCGAGGTTACTATAGGTGGGTCCAATATGATCCCATAGGATTAGACAAGAAGTTTTTAAGTGTCACAGTGTCCGAGTAATACCATGCTGAAGTTTGCAGCCATTTTGCACTTTGGACCCTTAGGGGATCAATCCGGTTGAACATAGGTCAGAGCGATTCTACATGTTTGGGTGTGAAAGAGGACCATGCCTAGCGTAAACGTACCCACCCAGATGCATTGGAATAGTTCGTTTTGTCACACGAGCTGTAGAACAAAAGTTGCACCACTTTGCAACTTTCAACTACTTGCATTTGACAGCTTTTTCCTCGAGTGAAAATTTGCTTGCATAGAAAAATGCCTCCGAGATAGTGAAAACCGAGCGAGGTTGTTGTAGAGGGGCCCAACATGATCTTGTAGGATTAGACGATAATTTTCTAACCATCATGGTATCTAAGTAATAGCATGCTGAAGTTCGCAACCATTTTGCACTTTGGACCCTTAAGGGATCAATCCGGTTGAATGTAGCTCGGAGCGATTTCGAATGTTTGGGTAAAAAATAGGACCGTGCCTAGTGTAAACATACCCACCTGGATGCATTGGAATAGTTTGTTTGGTCACATGAGTTGCATAACGAAATTTGCACCATGCCTTTCTACAATTATACTAAACATTATTTCATTCTTACTAATAAATCCACACGTTTTTCCTTAAAGACAACTTTAAATATAAACCATGAAGCATTAAAACTAATTTTAAATGTAATATACACATTTAATGAGGCATATATTAAGGAATATACACATTTGCATGTATTAATTTCTCATAATTTTAGTATATCAAAAAATACACTAAGTCAATGACAAATATTACAATAGTGATGGAAGAACATCTTGAAAATCTTACCATTTGTCAATACTTGTAGAAATACATGCAAGGAAATAATCCTTCCATTTCCAGCACAGATCATGAAATATATTATACTTGAGAAGAAACAAAAGGAGTTGCTACCCAATTTCGTTTTTCCATTCCACCTCAGCTTGCCTAGCTATTTGCATTCCAAAAAACTTGCAAAAGCCTCTCAATCTTAGACATGGACTCACATAAAAATCATTAAAAGAGAAATAACTAAATAATGTAAGTCGTACATCTAAGAAGACCTACTATCACCTTCATGCATGCTAGATAAGGAGGTCGATTGAAGGTCCTACAATGGTGATGTGCCCCTTCGCTACTTTATCAACTCTCGATGACCCTACACATAAATTTGAATAATATCATTGAGAGGCTTAACATAAAAAATGTAGCGTATAAGAATCCGATAAATCTAGGAGATGGAAAAGAAAGAGAGGATTGATAACCAAAAAATGCACCAGCAACCAATGTTTCTCATACCATTGAACACTTGCACCACCAACCGATGTTGTTCTTTTCTTATATAATTTGACAAACTTCAGTATTACCTACAGTCACAATCAGAAAAGGATCAATGACAGTCATAAATGCATATGACATCAAACAGTAATGGTGAAAAATCCTTATTGCAAGGTGTTGGTCCAAAAGAGTGATCAATAACATGACATTAAAAATTCAATGTGCATACTTACAAATCAATCCAGTGAACCATCTGGGTCTGCTCTACTCTTTATTGTGTCAAGTATTGCCTCATGGTTAGACTCATGCACTTTCCACAAGTTCTTGTTTGCAGCTCTGCCCTTATATTTGATCAAATGAATGTTGATGGTGATGACAAGGTTCGAATAGTGAAGAATTTTTTGATGCGTGTCGAAGTCCTCAAACAACCAAACTGTAACATTCTTAACTGGATACCTTTGAATCCATGTTCTAGTAACAACCACCAAACCTGTAGGATATTCTATGTTTTCTCCATCTATAACTAGGGACTCCAATTTCTTTTTGGCCTCGATACAATGGCATAGGTAATAATCTATACCCTCTTCATTGTCTTCATCTGCAATCATTGCATAAACGTGCCCTGCATTGATATGTTCATCTTGTTAGATTTATTTGCTAAGCAACATAATAAAACTTGTAAGTAAGATATATTACCTAGTTCTAGTAGGTCTGATACATGATCAAAGTCAATGGATGATTGCATCTCCGTGATTTGTAGAGCCATCGGGTGCTGATAAGTGTCAAGTGGGGTTAGACTTCTTACAGACAATTTGTCAACCCACTCTATTGACTCGTAATCATTCCATGATTGAAGTGTACATGCATAAAAAAAGCATGCCACCTTCCTTGTATGGATAGTCCATGTACCTACATTGGAGCTTCTAAAAGAGTATACCTCACTCGATCCTATTAGTGTACAACAATTCTCATATTTTACAATGTTAGTATCATATACTAAATGAAAAAATCTATGAACTAAAGAATTACCTTCACTACCTGGACCCATTGCACCATTGCACCACTAGACAATTGATCTTGCATCTATCAAATTTACACTATTTGTGTACTTTAACTCTTCGTGTGCTAGGGCTCTTTTTATGCATGCACCTGCTCCATCATGCTCCCCCTTTCCATGCCCAGCCTCTGAGAAGTTCCACATATGTTGAACACCACTAATCCTATGCATCCTGCTCAACCAATAAAACATTCTGGCATTCTTGAATTGTGATGTACAATTATCTGACCATATGATATGCTGACTAAATGATATGCCCCTGCTAGCCAGATCAACATAGAACATATGAAAGCAACCTTGAACAAACTCTATAGAATGTGTGCGTTCATCACTGATGTAAAAGTTATACTGCATCAATACTTTCCTATTTTCCTTTGTACTATAATTTGCATGAATGAATGCTATATGCACAAATATAGCAACCTACATGGAGTTATAGTACTGTGATTGCACCTTGTTCAGCGGTTGTAGTGTGTAGTTCACAGTGAAGTCAACAACTGAAATGATATGACGAAGTGAAAATGTGTCCTTGCATAACTTGAACTATGAGCCCAACCATTGTGCTCTGTGTGTATGCATTGCATAATCATAGACCACCTGATCACGAAAAATTCCCATAAACTGATACACTAGAATCTTATCACTGACCAATTCACACTTCTTTGCTTCTTTCCCATCTTTTAGACTGTATGCCACTGTCTTGTATTTTCCGAATTCCACAATTTTGTCTCCAATTGTGTTTGTACTAGCCATGTGCTGGAAAATTGGAAAATGTTCCATGCCACCACAATGATCACATGTGCCATCCAAACATGATTTTTTGTAAAAAATTTGACCATCCTCTCTTTCACATAAAATGGAAGAGAAAAATTTCCTTGACGATTTAGGTGAAGGCATTATGTTACATTCCTACAAAACATTGTCAGTATGCATATCTACACATATACGTCGATAAAAATCATAATGGTTAGAAAACTCAATATGAACCCTACAACAAGAAGTAGTGCATGTGTGATTTATTTTGACATATTTTAATTTCAGGAAACATTATACAAAATCAGCAAAAAATTGGGTTTGAGTGGTATCCAAATAATGCATTGGATGTGGCTCATGGTTTTTACTACCAATTCTCCTTCTTAAAACATCTCTTTGATTAGGAGAGGTCCTTGTGTTATCCTTCCAATAATTCACAATTAAAGATCTCAAGACTTGAGCAATTCTTGTGTCTTCCATGGCACTCTACCCAAAAATGCCCATAACTCATTGCTATTTGGATCCTCCACTCTTTCATGTCTTCCTTTGGCTCTCATTAGAGATGATCTACTTATTTTCAACGACTTACTTGCCTTTGTAAGGTTCACCTTGTTCCTTGTTTGACTACTTAACAGTGTTTTTGTCATCACACGTCGTGTGGCACAACTATCCTTCATGCGTGAGGTGGAACCCACGCTCTCATATGCACTCATCAAGTTCTTTACAATGGAATTTCCACTTGAGTCATTCAAAACTCTTAGCACAAGAGCCTTCATGGTGGGCCTAAGTTGCCTCATCATTTCAACAAATAGTTGGCATCTTCCACCCTCACTTAGCTTCACAAAAAACAAACTCCATATCCTTTGTGCATATCTTTGACATGTACATTTTGGAATCTTATTAGGCATCCATTTCAAAACATTGGAATCAATATCAATAAAAAAATTAGGTTTTCTATGAAAAAATCTAGGAGGAGTTCTCAAATGTAAATTTGTGTCAATATTGGGAAGGTCAACAACATTGGGGATAGATCGTGTACCTTCAATTAGAGGTGCAATTGATGACATACCTTGATATTGACATGTAAATGATGTTGTACCTCCAACTTGAGATGTCGTTTGTGGAGTGCCTTCAAATAGAGATGTGTTTGTTGATGTACTTTCAAAACACAATGTTATTGATGGTGTGTCTTCCATTGGATCTATGTGATTTCTAATGTACTTGGAAAACCACATGTTGTTGTCAATGTGTCGTCAACTGGAGATGTGCATTGAGCTTCACCTATGGTTGATGATGTGCCCCTAAATTTTGTATCCATTCCTATCCTTCCACGAACTTTCCTCATTCGTGCGCTTTGTTTTTCCAATTTGATATCTCTCTTAGATTGCACGGGAATTTGTGGTTGTATGGGCTGCAATTCCTTTGCTTCATGAGCTACATTTTTTTATTCTCTTCTCCTTGCATTTTTAGTTGCATGTTCTTCTGGTGTTAGAGGCTTTGTTCTTTTCCTCAGCATGACCTTCAATGCTACATGTTCACAAACACACATAGAAAAAAAGTAAGTAATGCATTTTACAAAAATATTGATATCATTGATTACATTGCATTAAATATGAAACACACCAAAGCATTTATGAAAGAAGGCAGCGAGCTGTTTGGAATTATCAAACATGTCTATGCTACACAATATTTTTCATACATGATGGAGTTAGATTTGTGTAGGGTTAGATATTAGAGTAGGGATTTTGAGTGTGTTTGAAGAGTTGCGAAGTACCTAGAGGCTGATGCAGTACATGTAGGGATCCACAATGAACTTGTTCAAAGATTTAGAGGAAGGCTCTTACACACAACTTGATCACTTAACTTACCAAGAAACACCATTTTTGATGTAGAGAGGGGTGGAAACCATTTAATACAGCAAATCAATCAGAATCAATCAAATTCCAAAGAAAAACTAGATGTTCAACTGAAATTCCCAACTTCTACCAAGCTTTCACTTGTAGCATAGGTAACCCAATTCAAGGGCCTTTTCACCAAGATTTTCAAAAACACTTTACAAAATTAGGTATGATTAAGATACCCATTTGCAAGTTATAAAACATAGGTAAACCCCAACATCAACTCCTTTGGACCAACATTGACTTCCGATAGACCCACCTTGGAAAAGGCTATTCAATTGGCCTTATTTACAAAGAGAGTACCTTTTAAACACATCATATTCACTCAAAATCCTCAAAAAAAAGTATTTTATGTGTCAAAACCTCCAATTTCCTGATTTGTTTCCAAGTCCAAGACCTCTAGACCCCTAACACACCAAACCCTCAATTTCAAGAAAAATACTTGGGGTTTTAATGAAACTCCTATCTCCCATACCTGCCAGACCCATAAAAAGCACCAAACACACTTACCAGACCCTACACATGGTCAATAATACATTACATGGACAGTCCTTCCCATATTTTGTCAAAACACCACTTGAAGCCCTAATTTTCACCATGAAAAGACCTTGCTACAGTCCTAGAACATCATCTCAAACACCCAACCTTGACCACACAAAATTCTAAATATGTTAGCCATGTATTTTAAAAGTTAGAGGACCCATTCCAAAAGTTACAATAGGCAGAAAAAGTGAAATGGGTCGAATTACATAATGAAACCCCTCAATCCAAGAACACTGTGAAAGTAGGTAGTAGCAGTAAAAAAAATATAACTTTCGCTATACAAAGAGTTAGAACCTCTAAATAGATGAAAATGAAAGCTAATACATTAATCTACAACATCCAACTAGTTTCATACCATTTTAGAGTCCATAGAGGCTGTACAACAACAAGAAAATTGAGAGAAACCAGTAAATTTCTAGAAAATAACTTTCTTCTTGATTAAAAAATGGGGTACAGATCAACCAAAAACCTCTCCTTCAAGGAATTGAAGGTTATTAAACATATTTTGATTTTATTTCAACTCCCTTGAACTCTGCAACTTTTGCATCTTTTAGCAACTTTTCTGACCACATTTAGCTAAATTGCAAGCTATGACACAACTGAACTCCCTTAGCTCCAAATACATTATAAAATGGTCTAATTGACCTTAATGAACACAATATACTCAACATTAACTAAAATCCTAGCATTTTACCATGCTCACTAAAAGATGACATTTTTGACAAAATTGAGCTTACAAGGTGCTCCTGCACCAAAGGCTTGGAACGTTGATTTTGAAGTTGTGGACCTTTTGAATAGCATTATTGAACTTGAACCTTATAAAGGTTATGATGAACAATTCACGGATTAGAGTTTCTAGTAATATTGAGTTTATTTCATTCTATTAAGAGTAACTATTGTATGAATACAATATTTCGAGCAATAGACTTACATATGGTGGGTTTTGTTAAAATATTCCAGAGGTTTAGAATGGTAGTCATCTTGAAAAGCATAGCTTGCTATTTATGGATGATCTTTGTTTTGTTTTAGATGTGAATTTGTCAATTTAGCATTGAATTAAGGTTTTTGAGATTGAATAATGTTTGAAACTAATCTAATTAAATGATTGTTGAAGGTTTTGTCTCCCTGCTCTGCATCACTGGCCTAGGGTATAAGTTGTTGCCACATAAATGAAAACTAGAGACTCTTATGTTTATTTTTTCTCAAAACCAAATTTTTGATTGTCAACGAAGTCATGAAGAATATGAATTCAAAGAAGGGTTTGTGATGCTATATCTTATAATTATTCACTATTTCTTTAGCAATGAGGTAACTTAGAAAGACAATAAGCATTCTCAATTGCACAACATTTCCCATTTTTTATTTATTAGAAAGGTAAATGGTATGAATGAATGGAAATTTGCATTAACAACTATGTCAACTCACTTGAATTTATCTAAGCACACGTTCAATGAAGGTGATTTGTTTATGGAACAAAAAAATTAATGGACACTTGCATTAACATTGATGAAAGCTATTAGGTTTTCCAAATTAGATGAAAATAAAAGTTTTCCAAATTAATTGAAAAAGAATGAAATATAGTGAATTCCACTAGCCATGCTGGAAATGGACTACTATAAGCAATGCAAATAGAATTCATAAGTAAATTTATGTTAAGTAAATGTCCTATTTTTAATTTTTTTGTTCTTCAAACTCATAAAAATTGAACTTTTCTATGCAAATCCCATCTAATTCAATGTTTAATTCTATGTCCAATTGTTATGATTAATAAAATCATGAAGGAAATTTAGTTTATATTGTCAAAAAAAAACAAATATAGTAAATATAAACATTTCAATTTACAAAAATGAATATATTACCTTAGATAATGTAAAATGATGTAGAAACTTCAAAATGTCTTCTTCTATGTTGTCTACCATGCAGATTGGTGGTAAAAAGGTGATGGATCAAGCATAGATTGGTACAATATGAAGTCAACTGCATAAGAAAAGGTGTTTATGACTTGGATAAAGCATTGAACCCAACAAATTCATGACAATGTGGGCCTGAATAACGAGGTCAAGCCTTATTTTACCGTTTCAAGGTAAAACACATTTGGTGCTCACCAAATATGTTGTTTTGAAAAGGAGAGACCTGAGAGAGAGGGGGTAGGAGCGAGAGACTTGAGAGAGAGAGAGGTAGAGGGAGAGGATGTGGGAGGGAGAAACCTAAGACAGAGAGAGAGAGGGAGAGAGGGTGGGAAGGAGACACTTGATAGAAGAAGATAGAGTCAAAGTGGGAGAGAGGGGGTGGGAAGGAAAGACCTAAGAAAGAAGGGTGGGAGGTAAGTGAGGTCTGATAGAGAGGGCATTAGAGTGACACTAATTAGTGTAGGTAGCATAGGAGGGAGTGAGACCCAAGAGAGACAGACTTTAGAGGGAAATAATTTATTCAATTATATGGTGTGAGGGGGAAGACCTTAGAGAGGGAGTGGGAGAGAGATAGAGGGGGTGAGAGAGAGAGAGGGAGGGAGTGGGAGAGAGAGAGAGAGAGAGAGAGAGAGATGGGGTAGGAGGGAGAGACTTGAGAGAGAGAGATGGGGAGGGAGAAACCTAAGAGAGAGAGAGGGAGAGAGGGTGGGAGGGAGACACTGAGAGAAGGAGAGGGAGTCAAAGCAGGAGAGAGGGGTGGGAAGGAGAGACCCAAGAAAGGGGTGGAGGTACAAGTGAGGCCCACAAAGAGAGCAAAGCACGAGAGAGGGTGGGAAGGAGAGACCTAAGAAAGTAGGGTGGGAGGTAAGTGAGGCCTAAGAGAGGGATTATGAGAGAGGGCATTGAAGTGACACTGATTAGTGTAGGTAGCATGGGAGGGAGTGAGACCCAAGAGAAACAAACTTGAGAGGGAAATAATTTATTTAGTTATATGGTGGGGGGGAAGACCTTAGAGAGGGAGTGGGAGAGAGATAGAGGGAGTGAGAGAGAGAGGGAGGGAGTGGGAGAGAGAGAGAGAGAGAGGGTAGGAGTGAGAGACTTGAGAGAGAGAGAGGGGGGAGGGAGAGGGCGTGGGAGGGAGAAACCTAAGAGAGAGAGAGCTTGGGAGAGAGGGTGGGAGGGAGAAACCTAAGAGAAGCAGATGAAGTCAAAGTTGGAGAGAGGGGGTGGGAGGTAAGTGAGGCCTAACATAGAGGGATTGTGAGAGAGGGCATTGGAGTGACATTGATTAGTGTAGGTAGCATGGGAGGGAGTGAGACCCAAGAGAGAGATAGACTTAAGAGGGAATGAATTTATTTAGTTATATGGTGAGGGGGAAGACCTTAGAGAGGGAGTGGGAGAGAGATATAGGGAGTAAGAGAGAGAGGGAGGGAGTGGGAGAGAGAGAGAGGGGGCTAGGAGGGAGATACTTGAGAAAGAGAGAGGGGGAGGGAGAGGGTGTGGGAGGGAGAAACCTAAGAGAGAGAGAGGGAGAGAGGGTGGGAGGGAGACACCTAAGAGAAGGAGATGGAGTCAAAGTGGGAGAGAGGGGGTGGGAAGGAGAGACCTAAGAAATTAGGGTGGGAGGTACAAGTGAGGCTTGATAGAGAGGGAGTCAAAGTAGGAGAGAGGGGGTGGGAAGGAGAGACCTAAGAAAGTAGGGTGGGAGGTAAGTGAGGCTTGATAGAGAGGGCATTGGAGTGACATTGATTAGTGTAGCTATCATGGGAGGGAGTGAGACCCAAGAGAGACAGACTTGAGAGGGAAAGAATTTATTCAGTTATATGGTGGGGGGGGAAGACCTGAGAGAGAAAATGGGAGAGAGGGAGTGGAACCCTTAAATTGTGAACCCTATACCATTAACCCTTAAACCCTAATCCATCAACCCCCATACCCTCTTAATTCATCAACCCTTAAACCCTAATCCCTCAACCCTTAACCCTCAACCCCTATACCCTCTTAATACCTCAACCGTCAACCCTTAAACCCTAATCCCTCAACCCCTTAATCCTCTTAATCCCTCAACCCTTAACCCTTAACCCTTAACCCTTAAACCCTAATCCCTCAACCCCCATACCCTCTTAATCCCTCAACCCTCAACCCTTAACCCTTAACCCTCAACCCTTAAAACCTAAACCCTCAACCCCTATACCCTATCAACCCTCAAGCCTTAACCCTTAATCCTTATCCCTCAACCCATCAACCCTTGACCCTTAAATCCTAATCCATCAACCCCATACCGTCTTAATCCCTCAACCCTCAACCCTTAAACCCTAATCCGTTAACTCTCAACCCTTAAAACCTAATACCTCAACCCTCAACCCTTAAACCCTAATCCCACAACCCCTATACCCTCTTAATCCTTCAACCCTCAACCCCCATACCCTCTTAATCCCTCAACCCTCAACCCCAACCCTTAACCCTTAATCCCTAAACCCTCTACTTGAGAGAGAGAGAGAGGGAGAGGTGGTGGGAGGGACATACTTGAGAGAGAGGGATAGGGAGAGGGAGAGAGAGAGAGAGAGAGGGATTGAGAGAGGGAGGGGGTGGAAGAGAGATAGAGGGAGTCACTGTGAGAGGGAGAGGGTGTAGGAGGGGGAGACTTCACAAAGAGAGAGAGAAAGATGGGGTAGGATGGAGATACTTAAGAGAGAGAAAGAGGGAGATAGGGTGGGAAGGAGAGACCTGAGAGAGAGGGAGAGAGATAGAGGGAGTGAGAGAGAGGGAGAGAGACAAAGGGAGAGAGATAGAGGGAGGAGAGAGATATGGAGAGAGACAAAGGGAGAGAGATAGAGTGAGTGAGAGAGAGAGGGAGTGGGAGAGAGAGAGAGGGAGAGACATAGAGAGAGGGAGAGGGAGGGAGAGGGGGTAGGAGGGAGAAACCTAAGAGAGAGGGAGAGGGAGATAGGGTGGGAGGGAGACACCCAAGAGAGAAGAACAAGGAGACAAAGTGGGAGAGAGGGGGTGGGAAAGAGATGCCTAAGAGAGTAGGAGAGAGAGGGATGGGAGACATACAAGGAGTTAGAGAGAGACTTGAGAGATGGAGAGGGGTGGGAGGGAGAGGGAGTACTCAGGATAGAGGAATTCAAGAGAGATGGAGGGGGTGGGGGAGATACATGAGATAGAGGGAGAGAGAGAGTGGGAGGGGGTGGGAGGGAGATATCTGAGAGCGGGAGAGAGAGGGAGAGTGAGAGAGAGAGAGAGGATGTGGGAGAGAGATAGAGGGAGTGAAAGGAGAGGGATAGAAGGAAGAACCTGAGAGACAAAAGAGTGGGGAGAGGGTAGGAGAGAGACTCTGGGGAGAGAGGAGAGAGAGTGGGAGAGAGATAGAGGGCATGAGAGAGAGAGGGCATGAGAGAGAGAGGGACTTGAGAGAGGGAGGGAGAGGTGGTGGGAGGGAGATACTTGAGAGAGATGGAGAGGTAGATGGAGACAGATAGAGGGAGTGATATAGGTAGGGAGTGGCTGTGAGAGGGAGAGGGTGTAGGAGGGGGAGACTCAAGATAAAGAGAGAGAGGGAGAGGGGGTAGGATGAGAGGATACTTGAGAGAGAGAGAGAGGGAGAGGAGGTGGGAGGGGGAGACCTAAGAGAGAGGGAGAGAGACATAGTGGGAGAGAGTGAGAGAGAAGGAGTGGGAGAGAGAGAGAGGGGGGGGATGGAGATACCTAAGAGAGAGTGAGAGAGAGGGAGAGAGATTGAGTGAGTGAGAAAGAGGGAATGGGAGAGAGATAGAGGGAGTGAGTGAGTGATAGACCTAAGAGAGGGAGAGGGGGTAGGAGGGAGAGACTTGAGAGAAAGATAACAACCTAAGAGAGGGAGATGGAGTGAGAGATATAAAAAGATCGAAGAGGGAGAGTGAGAAAGGGGGTTGGAGTGAGATATATTTATTTAGGTACCTATGTGGGAGGGAAAGAGACCTGAGAGAGGGGATTGGACTGAGAGAGTAGTCTAGGTCACGTGGGAGGGAGTGAGACCTGAGAGAGAGACTTCAGAGGGATAAAGAGTTATCCAGTAATCGTAACGAGGTAGAGAATGTATGAAAGGTAAAACCTCGACTATCCATCTATGATCATAAACTGTGCACTCTAAGCATTATGAAAGCTGTTCACCAAAGAGGGGAAATTCCAGTTCTGTGCAAAGCAGGCCATTTGGCACTCTCCAAATTTGGCCCTCACCAAATGGCTTGCTTTGGATGTGTTAATTAATAGGATTTGCCAAATTTTCTCATATTTTTGTCCGTGCTCCCCATCTCATTTGCACGTCTTTCAATGCAAGTTTATAAAAAATTTGTGATAACGCTAACCTCTCTCTTAGCTATCTTAATATATAATTTTTTATTTATTTTGATTTAGTTAAGGTTTTGATCCATGGCTTCTATTGTAAATGCCTTCGTTTTTGGTCAAAAACCAACATGTGCTAGGTTTAGGATATATTTTTACACGTTCATCGAAATGTGAAACAAATTACATTTTTTGAAACTAGACTCCATTCTACACAAGATGAAAAAAAAAATCAATTTTCGATTAGTTTGCAAAAAATTTGGGGGGGAGCACACCAAAATTTCAGCTTTTCAGGATGTTTCCACTTTCAAAATTCATAAAATATTATATATTCATTAAAAATATTATCTGAAAGAAGGAGGATAAACTAAATGGTGTTAGGTAATTTCTCACCGTTGGGATTTTTGAAATTCTAAAAAAAATTTAATCAAAAAGGGGGGAGCCCTCACGCGCTATGCTATTTGTTTTGATAAAAATAGGACCTATTCCCCCACCTTTTTTAGAACCCTAATCTTCATTAATTTCAAAAAAAAAATTGTAGCTTAGAAACTAGACTCAGAGCATTTCAATTTGTGTTCTTACCGAATCTTGAAATTTTGAGCGTAACTATCTTCATTTTCTTGTGCAAATCGGATTTTGTTGATTTCAGAAAAAAAAAAGTGCCATCTTAAGAGCCAAAATTGTGTCACAGATTGGTTCCCTTACCCATATGCAAACATGTAGCTATTATATTCTCTCATACAATTATCAACCATGGGAAATCCATCAAATCTAAAGAGTTTGTCCTACATTCATTCATAGTTTTATATGGTACAAAAATTGGATTAATAAGATAACAACATACAATAGGTTATCTTTCATTCTAGCTAAGGACTAAGTATTGACCTGAGTTATCTTTTCACCAGCTACAAGGTCAAATGTAAAACAATATTTTGGGTTCCCCAACCATGTTAAAGTGTGGGAACTATCCTGTCTAACACATCTTGAATGACCTTGAGAAGAAACTTCAATGCCACTAAGAGGATGAATTCGAATAACAACTTGGAAAAGAACGGATGGTAGAATGAATTTGAAAGTAATCTGTTATTATTAGTGACATAAAGAAAAGGAAAACACCATATTTTTTGGTCTTTTTTCTCTCTATTCCATATTAGCCAGTATACATACTACTATGACTTGCTAAGTCCCTAGTACTCATAAAGCTAGGCATTGGGTGACATCAAGTATAAAGTATAGTGAAAATGAAGAAATGAACAAAACTTGTATCGGTTGAAAAATAAGATAAAACTTGCAATAGAAATATTAAAATAATTGCATCCAAATTAACAAAGTAATAAATCACAGCTGAAACAAGATTACAAAAGATGCGCAAACCATAACACAAGAATTACATAGAGAAACCCTTGTCAGAAAAAACTACACAACCAAAGAGATCCAAGACTTATATTAATCCTTCAAACAATTTGCATCAATACAAATCCCTTTGAATCATTGTACCACTTAATGGCTTCAACAACCTTCAACTTAACTTGTTTTCTCTTCAACTCAAGCACTAAATATATAGGCATGAGAGAAAACATAAATCAAGAATGGTTTCCAAAACCATAAATCACAAAGAAAATAAACTTTCTCTTCCAACTTGTGATTTTATCCATTTATTAAAGTAATGTGCACATGCAACTAAAAAATCTTTTTGATCTTTTTTCCAAACTCATATTTATCTTCCCCTTCTTTTCATGCTCTTTCTAATTTGATAATTAAAACACTTTGCAAGTTGTCATAGTTACATTTAGAAACTTTCATGACAACTAAAAGATAATTACAAATTTCCATTTAATAAATTAAAAACAAAGCAAGGTTGATACATTTTCTCAAAATTCTCCCACTTTTCGAACACCTTGCAAAGATCATAAAGGTAAACTAAATAAATCAAGCTTTAGAAGACATGAGGCCCATGGCCTCTTTTCACAAACTAATTTTATTTTGTGTGGACAGGTTTAGTAAGAGAATCTACAACATTCTCTATAGTGTCTACTTTCCATAACATGACTTTACCACTCTCAACCATTACCTGAACAAAGTGATACTTGAAATCTATGTGATTTGTGCAGGCATGGTACATTGGGGTTTTAGCCAAATAGATGACACTTTGACTATCACATCAAAATTCTTACTTGTTTACACTAAAATCCAATACCTAAACACGATCTCTCTGAGGACACTGCCTCTTTACAAGCATGCCTTGTAACCATGTACTTTGCTTTTGTAGTGGACAATGCAACTATAGGTTGTCTTTGTCTCATCCAACTAATTACTCCTCCAAATAAAGTAAATACATAACCACATGTAGACCTTATGTGATCTAGATCACCAAAAAAATCTAAATCAACAAAACCATGCAAATCAGTCACCTTACTTGTATCATAAGATCCATGATAAAAAATGCAATGATTGGAAGTCCCATATAAATATCTGATAACCCTTTTCACATAATTCCAATGTTATTTACTAGGATTTGACATAAATCTACTAAGAACTCCCACTACTTGGGTAATATCAGGTGTTGTACAAATCATAGCATACATAAGGCTTCCTATAGCACTAGCATATGGAACTTTAGGCATCTCTTCAAGTTCATCATCTATTTTAGGACATTTCTCTAGAGATATCTTAGTGAAATTGGAAATGGAATACTAAGTAGTTTACAATCATGCATGCTAAAACACTGGAAAATAGTGTTAACATACTTCTTTTGACTTATCCATAATTTTATGTTAACCTGATCCCTGATGATTTCCATACCCAAAATATATTGTGTAGCCCCTAAATATTTCATGTGTAAAAATTACTAGATAACTAACTCTTAAGTTCCCTAATCATTCCCTTATCATTTCCAATAAATAACATATCATTGATGTATAGGACAATGATTAGTAATTGATCATCAATTAATTTAAAATAGACACAATGATCTTCTTCACTTCTAATAAAGTCATGGTTCAATGCAAAATAATCAAATTTTTGATACCATATTCTTGGTGACTACTTCAAACTGTACAAAGATCTCTTTAACTAGCAAACCAAATGTTTTTGTCCCTTCACAATAAAATTATCAGGTGGTTTCATAAATATTTCCTCATCAAGATCCCCATGTAAGAAAGTGGTTTTAACATCCATTTGCTCTACTTCCAAATCAAAAGCACAAGCAATAGATAGAATGAATCTAATGGAGGTTAGTTTAGCCATAGGAGAAAAAATCTCACCAAAATCCACTCCCTCAACTTCAAAGTAACCTTGTGCCACTAACCGGGCCTTGAACCATTCCAATTTACCATCTGCTTTAAATTTCTTTTCAAATACGCATTTTCATCCAATGGCTTTTCTACCCTTATGCAGCTCAACTACATCCCATGTGTCACATTAGTCCAAGGCCTTTATTTCATCTTTCATTGCTTCTAACCAATAATAATGCTCATCTAAAGATAAGGCCTCTTTCATAGATCTAAGTTCATTGTCAGTACAAGATAAAGAAAAAAAACAACAAAAATCAAATGGACTATATCCATACCTATCAATAGGTTTATATTGTCTAGTGGATTTTCTTAGAGGTGTAACAAGATGCTCCGGTTGTTCCTCTTCAAAATTATCTTCTAATCCTTCATCTTCACCTTCATATTCATCATGTTTTTTAAGATGTGTATCTTCTTGTGTTTGATCTACATGTGCATATTCTTGTGGTTGTTCTACCTTTGTATCTTTCTGTGGTTCAACCTTAATATCAAAATGGAATATTTTTTTAGGCTTTACATGAGGTTGTTCATCATTTTTAAATTCCTTAAGCTCCCTAGAAATTACATCCTTAGAATACATCATTTTCATTGCTACAGGATCCCAAAGCTTATAACCCTTAATGTTCTCTCCATAACCCACAAAAACACATTTGTTAGTTCTAAAGTCAAGCTTGGAACATTTTTCTTTAGGAACATGAACATATGCCTCACTGCTAAAAACCCTAACATGAGAAACTAATGGTTGTTTACTTTTCCATACCTCATAGGGAGTTTTATCAACAAGAGAATACGTAGGTGACATGTTAACTAGATAACAAGCAGTGTGAACTGTTTCAGCCCAAAAAGTGTTGTTCAAGAATTGCACTACTCAACATGCTTCTGGATCTATCCATTAAAGTCCTATTCATACTCTCTTCCACTGCATTTTGTTGTGGATTATATGGATTTTTTTTCTTCCTAACAATTCCTGCATGCTTATAAGAATCATCAAATTCCCTAGAGAAATATTGACCACCATTATCGATTCTTAAAACCTTCACTTTTTTATCTATTTGTTTCTCATCAAGTGTTTTAAATTCTTTAAACATAGAAAAAACAACAAATTTCTCCTTCAAAAAGTAAACCCATAAATATCTAGAATAATCATCAATAAAGGAAACATAGTAACAAGACTTTCCAATAGATGGTATATCCACGGGACCAAAGACATCACTATGAATTACCTCCAAAATTTTTTTAGCTCCAGTACTTCCAGATTTAAATAAAACTCTATGTTATTTTCCATACACGTAGTGTTCACAAAAGTAAAAATCAATAGAGTAACCTGACGAGCCATCAACCATCTTTTTATTTATGAGATTTTTGAGACTTTTTTTATCAATATGACATAACCTATTGTACCATAACTGACATGATACAAGGTTATCAGTTACATTAACAAAGTTATAGAAAGTAGAAGCATCAAGTCTAAATAGGGTTCCACACCTATTACCCTTAGCTAAAACCAAATTCCCTCTTATTAACTTGCACCGACTCTTTTCAAAAGTAAGATGCACTCCTGAATAATTCATTTTAGATACACAAATTAAATTTCTAGCCAAATTGGGAATGTGCAATACATCTTTAAGGTTTTTAACCCTTCCATCATTGAAGATCAATTTTACCTCCCCTTGGACTACAATTTCTCATGTGCTATTATCCCCAAGAAAAACTTTTCCATCATCATAAGCTAAATATGTTGAAAACCATTCCATGTGAGGAGTCATGTGGTAGGAAGCACCTGAATCTATTAACCAAGAGTCATCATAAGTTATATTAGCACTAAAAGCATCAGTAGCTTCATCATCGAAGTATTTATCTATAGAGGAATCATCATTATTTTTATTTTTATTCTTACATTCTTTTTTGAGATGCCCCCATTTACCATATTTCAAACACCTCAATCTACTCTTACTAGACCTTGATTTTGACCTTCCATTAGACTTAGAAATATCCTTAGACTTGTCATTTTTAGCCTATTTTTTTGTCCTTACCTTTCTCGTTATATATACCTCGTACATGAAATGCATCTTTAGACCCCTTTGAAGTCTTTCTCCTCATTTCCTTTGAAAGTATAGTGGCAATGAGGGCATCCAACTTCAAATCATCTAAAAAAGAACCACTAATTGTAATAAGAATATTATCCTAGGATTCAGGTAGTGAACATAATAATAAAATACATTTATCCTCCTCATTTATCTTTACATTAATTGATTGTATTTGACTCAAGATTAGATTAAATGAATTCAAGTATTTTTCAATCGAGTCTCCATTATTCATTTTAAGAGAATATATCTTTCTTTTCAAAATTAACTTGTTAATGAGAATCTTAGTTTGGTATATATCTCCTATTATATTCCATAACTTATATGCAGTAGTCTCATTAGATACATTAAATAGAACATAATCAGATAAACACAAATGAATAGTGTCATGAGCCTATTTATCTAACTTAATCCAATCTTCATCTGACATAGTTTCTGGTTTATTCTCTTTATTAATAGAAACCCATTGATCTCTTTCTTCTAAGAGATCCTCCATCTTTAACTTCCAAAGGTCATACACACTACCATTGAACTTCTCAATCTCCAGTTGAGATGAGCTAGCCATGATCTCTTATCATGTTGAATTTGAAACTACAAGAAAAAATAGCACTCCCACTATAGCAAAAAACCCAATCAAACACTCCAAGAAAGGTGCCCCTTTCTCTAATCAAGCCAACTTGGCTCTGATACCAAATGTTGAAAAACAAGATAAAACTTGCCATAAAAATATGTTGATTATTTTATCCATCCAAATTAACAAAGAAATAAATCATAGCTAAAACAAGATTACAAAAGATGTGCAAACCATAACACAAGAATTACATGGAGAAACCCTTGTGGGAAAAAATTCCACACCAAAAGAGATACAAGACTTGTATTAATCTTTTAAACAAGTTACATCAATACAACTTATCCCTCTGAATCACTGCCCCACTTAATGGCTTCAACAACTTGCAACTTAACTTGTTTTCTCTTCAACTCAAGCACTAAATATATAGGCATTAGAGAAAAAATAAATCAAGAATGGTTTCCAAAACCATAAATCAAAAAGAAAAGAAAATTTCTCTTCCAACTTGTGATTTTATCCATTTTTTAGTAATGTGCACATGCAACTAAAATATTATTTTTATCTTTTTTCCAAACTCATATTTATTTTCCCCTTTTCTTCATGCTTTTTCTAATTTGACAATTAAAACACTTTGCAAGTTGTTATAGTTGCATTTAGCAACTTTCATAACAACTAAAAGATAATTACAAATTGCCATTTAATAAATTAAAAACAAAGAAAGGTTGAGACATTTTCTCAACATTCTCCCACTTTTCAAACACCTTGCAAAGAGCATAAAGGGAAACTAAATAAATAAATATTTAGAAGATGTGAGGCCCATGGCCTCTCTGGACCAACTAATTTTTTCTGTTCTCATAGGTTTAGTAAGAGAATCTGCAACATTCTCTATAGTGTCTACTTTTTGTAACATGACTTTACCACTCTCAACCATTTTCCAAACAAAGTGATACTGAACATCTATGTGATTTTTTTGGACATGATACATTGGGTTTTTAGCCAAACAGATGGCACTTTGACTATCACATCCAATTCTTACTTGTTTACACTAAAATCCAATACTTGAACATAATCTCTCTAACCACACTGCCTCTTTACAAGAATGTGTTGTTGCCATGTACTCTTCTTCTATAGTCGACAATGCAACTATAGGTTGTCTTTTACTCATCTAACTAATTCCTCCTTTAAACAAAGAAAATACATAGCCACTTGTAGAACTTTTGCAATCTAGATCACCAGCAAAATCTGAATCAACAAAACCATGCAAATCAATCATCTTACTCATATCATAAGATCCATGATAACAAATACAATGATTAAAAGTCTCGCATAAATATCTAGAAACTATTTTCACATAAGTACAATGTTCTTTACTAGGATTTTCCATAAATCTACTAAGAACTCCCACTGCTTGGGCAATATCAGATCTTCTGCAAATCATAGCATACATAAGGCTTCCTACAATACTAGCATATGAAACTTTATACATCTCTTCAAGTTCATCATTTGTTTTAGGAAATTTCTCTACAAATAGCTTAGTGCCAACTTGAAAGGGAACACTAAGTGGTTTAAAATCATGCATGCTAAAATTCTGCAAAATAGTGTTAACATACTTCTTTTGATCTACCCATAATTTCTTTTTAACCCGATCCCTAGTGATTTCCATACCCAAGATATATTTTTTAGCACCTAAATCTTTCATGTCAAAAGTACTAGATAACTGAATCTTAAGTTACCTAATCATTCCCTTATCATTTCCAATAAATAACATATCATCAACATATAGGACAATGATTAGTAATCGATCATCAATTAATTTAAAATAGACACAATGATCTTCTTCACTTCTAATAAAGGCATGATTCAATGCAAAAGAATCAAATTTCAGATACCACATTCTTGGTGACTGCTTCAAACCATACAAAGATCTCTTTAACCTACAAACTAAATGTTCTTGTCCCTTCAAAATAAAATTATCAAGTTGTTTCATAAATATCTCCACATTAAGATCCCCATGTAAGAAAGCAATTTTAACATCCATTTGCTCTACTTCCAAATCAAAAGCACAAAAAATAGATAAAAGGAATCAAATGGAGGTTAGTTTAGCCATAGGAGAAAAAATCTCACCTGAATCCACTCCTAGAACTTGAGAGTAACCTTTTTCCACTAACTAGGCCTTGTACCATCCCAACTTACCATTTTATTTGAATTTATTTTTAAATTCCCATTTGCATCCAATGGATTTCCTAACCTTAGGCAGCTCAAATAGATCCCATGTGTCACATTTTTCCAAGGCCTTTATGTCATCTTTCATTGCTTCTAACCAATAATCATGCTCATTTGAAGATAAGCCCTCTTCCACATATCTAGGTTCATTGTCAGTACAAGATAGAGTGGAAACACAATAAAAATAAGCTAGACTATATCCATACCTATCAATAGGTTTATGTTGTCTAGTATATTTTCTTAGAGGTGTAACAAGTTCATTAGGTTGTTCCTCTTCACAATTCTATTCTAATCCTTCATCTTCACCTTCATGTTCATCATTTTATTCAATGTGTGCATCTTCTTGTGGTTGATCTACATATGTATCTTCTTGTGGTTGTTCTACCTATGTATCTTTCTGTGGTTCAACCTTAATATCAAAATGAACTATTTTGTTAGGCTTTACATGAGGTTTTTCATCATTTTTAAACTCCTTAAAATCCATGAAAATTACATCCTTAAAGTATATCATTTTCATTGCTACAGGATCCCAAAGCTTATAACCCTTAATGTTCTCTCCATAACCTACAAAAACACATTTGTTAGCTCTGAAGTCAGGCTTACAATGTTTTTCTTTAGGAACATGAACATATGCCTCACTGCCAAAAAATATAAAATGAGAAACTGATGGCTGTTTACCTATCCATACCTCATAGGGAGTTTTATCAACAAGAGAAGAAGTAGGTGGCCTATTAACTAGATAGAAAGCAGTGTGAACTGCTTCAACCCAAAAGCAGTGTTCAAGATTTGCACTACTCAACATGCTTCTGGCTCTATCTATTAAAGTCCTATTCATCCTCTCATCCACTCCATTTTGTTGTGGAGTATATGGAGTTGCTTTCTGCCTAACAATTCTTGCATGCTTACAATAATCATCAAATTCCCTAGAGCAATATTCACCACCATTATTCATTCTTAAAATCTTTACTTTTTTATCTGTTTGTTTCTCAACAAGTGTTCTAAATTCATTAAACATAGAACAAATAGTAGATTTCTCCTTCATAAAGTAAACACATGAACATCTAGAATAATCTTCAATAAAGGAAACATAGTAGCAAGAATTTCTAATAGATGGTATATCCACAAGACCAAAGACATCACTATGAATTACCTCCAAATTTTTTTTAGCTCTAGTACTTCCAGATTTAAATGAAACTCTATGTTATTTTCCATACATGTAGTGTTCACAAAAATGAAAATCAGCAAAGTAACCTAACAAACCATCAACCATCTTTTTATTTATGACAGTTTTGAGACCCTTTTCACCAATATGAACTATCTTGTTGTGACATAACTTACATGATACAGAGTTATCAGTTACATCAATAGAGTTACAAAATGTACAAGAATCAAGTCTAAATAGGGTGCCACACCTATTACCCTTAGCTAAAACCAAATTCCATCTGATTAACTTGCAACCACTCTTTTCAAAAGTAACATGCACTCCTGAATCATTCATTTTAGATATAGAAAGTAAATTTCTAGCTAAACTAGGAATTTGTAATACATATTTAAGGGTTTTAACCCTTCTATCATTGAAGATCAATTTCACCTCCACTTGACCTACAATTTCTTGTGTCCTATTATCCCTGAGGAAAAATTTCCCACCATCATAAGTTGAATATATTGAAAACCATTCCTTGTGAGGAGTCATGGTATGAAGCACCTGAATCTATTAACCAAGAGTCATCATAAGTCATATTAGCATATATAACAAAAGCATCAGTAGCTTCATCATCAGAGGATTTATTTGTAGAGGAATCATTATTATTTTTCTTTTTATTCTTACATTCCTTTTTGAGATGCCCCTATTTACAACAGTTCCAACACCTCAATCTACTCTTACCAAGTGATTTTGACCTTCCCTTAGACTTCGATTGATCCTTAGACTTGTCATTTTCACCTTTATTTTGTCCTTACCTTTCTCCTTAGATCTACCTCATACATGCAATGCATCTTTAGACCCCTCTGAAGTCTTTCTCCTCATTTCCTCTGAAATTTGAGTGGCAACGAGGGAATCTAGCTTCAAATCATCTGAAAAAGAACCACTGATTGCAATTATAAGATTATCCCAAGATTTAGGTAGTGAACATAATAATAAAATACATTTATCCTCCTCATCTATCTTTACATTAATTGACTATAGATAACTCAAGATTAGATTAAATGAATTCAAGTGTTTTGCAATCGAGTCTCCATTATTCATTTTTAGAGAATATAGCTTTCTTTTCAATAATAACTTGTTAATGAGAATCTTAGTGTCACATCCCCTACTAGTGATGTCCTAGTTAGACAAAGTAGATGGGGAAAAATAATTAAAAATAAATAAATTTAAAAAATCATTTGGAAACAAGAAAATGGACGAGGAGAAGTGGTCAAATAAACATTTATGGAGGAAATTACATGCATTCTATGATAGGAGTTAATCTACAATAAACGAGAATGGACTTAGGTATGGAAAGTAGGTCGTTAGGCATGGATTCACATTTCCTTAAGCATTCTAGATGGGAGGTTTCATGGTAAACTGTGAAAGGAAGACTTCTAACCCTCACGAGCCCCTTAACTACTTGAATTCAATTCTAAGTGGAGGAAAAGGGGAGGGAAGAGATGGTGCGGAAAAGAAGAGTATGTAGAGATTAATATAGAGAAAATGGTGTGGTTGTTCTGAGGTGCGAATGAGGGAGAGATAAGAAAGAGGAACTATAGTTGTGAATGAAGGTCAATGCACAAAGGAAGTCTCTCAACCCTCCCATAATCTACCATTTTTAAAGCTCTATTTTAGGAAGAAACAAGAGAAGGAAGGAAGTGGGAGAGGAAGAGGAGAAGAAGTTGAGGGGTGGGTGAAAGGTATAGGTGGAAGTCAGTGCTAGTGTCTTGGAAGAGATGTATGTAGAAATATGAGAGCAGAGAGAAGTCATGCCTAGGCTAGATGAAATCCTGAAAGGAAACGTGGTTTCATGGAATGAAAAGATCGCAAAATATGCATGAGATGGATTCATTGAAAGGGCTCTAGGAAATTTCAAGAAAATGTGAATAGTAGGTGTAAAGAAAAAATTTCATAACTGAAGCCAAACCCTTCTTACTCGTGATGAAAGAGGGCGGCATATAAGGGAAGCTACAAAAATTTTTGGGCATAGCTTGGAGGCTAGATAAACTTGTAGCACTCAAAACTAGGAGGATGATAACAATTTATCTCGAATGTTTTATCACTCTTAGTTGTAGGCCAACCACCAAGTACGTAGATAATGCTATGGGTTCAGAAGTGGCAACTATTGCTAAATGAAACATAGTAGATTCTTAAAATCTTGATGAAGAAAATGTCTTATTTTTTTTTTACAAAGGAAATAAATCAAAGGAATTAAATGTCGGGCTCTATTAGTAGTTTAGTTGAGTTTAGATTATAAAACATAACATTATCTAGTAATGAGCTATGGCATATCTTCTACTATTTTTAATTGAGTTTCGATGTCAGATTATATATGTGGAAAATTGGTACAAGGAATATTTTTTCTAACCATGGTTACTCTATTTATTCTTTTGAAATACTCTATTTATGCTGGTCGAAAAATTTCATTAACTCCAAAATCATTGCTCTCTTTGATAAGAAATATTGAACTCCAAGGAATTATGGCTAGTTGTCCTAAATGGGGATTTTCCCTTCTCTAAAAATATTATCGTCGTGAGTTATTTAAAGCTAACCCTCTCTTTTTTGGGGTTCACAAACCCCTATAAACATAGCCTTATGTGCTTTAAGTTGATAAACTTGGCAACCCATTACATACTAGGGGACAAAGGTTTTATTGGATTACATAATATGTGTGGATTCTAAATATACAAAAGCTTAAACTATGCCACACATTAGTATAGTTAGTGATTCAAATAAAATCCAACCTAAAATCCCTATGAAATACTACAACATACTTCATAATGCAATCAAGGCAACAAAATATCAAATGGAACAAATGAAAGCATGAAAAGAAGTATAGTGTATACCTATCTCATAGTGGATTGGTGCACCTTTGATATGAAAAGGAACCCTTTCCCAATCCTTGACAAGCTTCAAGATGAGAATGAACAAGAGATGCAAGATAATGAACTCAAAATTCCTATAATAAGAATACTCAAATTGTGGATGAAAATGAAGTAGAAGTGCCATGAATTTATAGATTCAAGAGTTGAATATTGAAGTATTTGGATGAATGTGGGAAAAAATACCAGCATATGAGAGAAGGTCACTTGTCCACATGTGATTGGAGGAGGAATGAGCACATTTTGGAGATTGTGCAAGTAAATGCAATTAGGTGAGTTTGAAATTTGAAAAATAGATTTAAATGCATATGGTTGAGAGATTTGGGGGGAAATTTATTTGGACAAGAAAGTCAAACAAATGGAGTTAATAACAAAATATTCCTTGGGAATATTCCTTGTGAGGGAAAATAGAGATAATTAGATAATTATGTAAAACTAACTTCATGTGCAAGCTGCAAAAGCTAGAGAAAAGAGGATTAGTGTTAGGAGTTAATCAGGATTTGATTAACTTAAATTGAGGTTAGTTGATATGACATTTTATTTAGATTGTTTTGGTTTATCTAAATCAAAATGTGAGGAATATGAACATTAGTAATTTAATTAAATAAAGTTTGGTTTATTCAATTAAATGAAGAACATTAGGAATTTAATTAAATAATTTTGATTTATTTAATTAAATGAGGAACATTAAAAATTTAATTAAGTAAATTTGATTTATTTAATTAAATGAAGAAAATTAGATGCATGATGTTAATTTGCATGTCTACAATATGTACTAGAACCTTGTTATGGAAATTATCATGTGAGCCAAGGAAGGATATTATAATGGCGATGAACTGCAATATATTTATACAATAAATGAAAGGAAACTACCATTTAATTGGATAGTATTGTTGAGATCAATTTAAGAGATAAACCATATGCAATCATGTTATGCAACATCTTATAATACCTTATTGTTGACCATCAAGGTCCTAATTAGTATGAATGGAAACTATAACTAAATTATGTAGCTTTGAGCTAAAACTATATTGTATTCATATTTTAAAATTATTACAAATTGATACCTGTGGGTAACTCGCATCCGATTTGGGAACATATATATAGGATTTACACTACTACAAGAAGCCTATAAAACTCTTAAGTATGATTTTAACTATCAATTGAACCAAGGGACTAGTACCAAATAGTTTCTTGAGTGAATAGAATGCAATCATCATTTATTTCAATAGTTTTGTAGAGATTAAGAGACAAATATATTTTCTACCAGATGGTACATAACCTAATATCTTAATGCTTACCAGTAAATTCACACTTAGTTATAAGTGGCCAAGGTGAACTTCTCATATTTCTTGAACTAAGAGTATCTTAAAAAGTAACAGATTTCATCAAATAATAAATGATATCAAGAGACTAATAATGTATTATTATTGAAGATATATACATACATACATACATATATGGATGTTGATCCAATAGATCTAGTGTTTTCAACCATTTAATGTCAACTTATATATTGACCTTGCTTGGAGAAAGATTATAACTATTGTATGTTCTTTGAAGTTCAAATAATTTTGTAGGGTCTTATTGTGGCATGAAATTTTCTAGTGAACTAGCCGATGCCAAAAATTTAGAGAATCATAATGCTTGATCATATTAGTTGAATAGCATTTGGAGCCTTATTGGGGTTTCATATAATTGTCACATTGTGAATAGATCTTCAGTATCATTACTCTTATTGTTAGCAAATGTATCCTAAATGAGATATCTATTTACTATGTTATCCTCATATATGAATGTTAAGGGCTTTCTCATTACTACAATATAGTGGTTCAAGATATCAAGCACCAATACACTGGTGACATCTGAGTTTATCAAATCGTATTGTATATTATCACATTCAAATCTTAACCAGAACCCTATGTTGAATCTATTAAGTGAATGAAATTATGGGTTGGTATGAACCAAGGTAGTTTTGGGGTAGAGAATAAGCATAGCCCCTTTGATGATTAAGACTTCTTAAAATGAACCTTGGGATGTTCTTGAGCTAGTCAATGAATTATAGTGGGTGGGTAAATTATATACCTATTTATGCTTTCCTAATTACGAATAAGCATTAATAAGGGAAGATAAATATTAATGACACCTTGATTATGGGGAAACTATGTGTAGGTCCTTTGAGAGACCTTGTGAGGAGAACTATGTGTGACTTTGACATGTTTGGAAGTGGGAACATAGGTGTTCCTTGGGTGAAGGATGTCTTTATAGCTTCAAGTCCGTAGGAGGAGGGTCTAGGTGGGGTTAACTCCAAGGGCTGGGTTTGTTCCTAATTGGTTAGACCTTTCCCCGTCCATAAGCTTTAGTTGATGCTAAAATAGGTATTGAAGGGGTATGAATGAGTTAAGGGAATCTAATCATGTGTATTTAATACATAATATGTTTTTATATAATAAGAGAATATTGATTACCTTATAAATTTTAGTAATTGAATATATGTATAAGTTGGAAAATTCCATTTCGTGTTGGATCCATATGACTTTATGTGTTGCAAAAACCGACTCCATATCTAGAGGTCTCTATGTATAGGCTTGTATATATGTTGATTGTGATTGTGTTTCATGTTATGTATGACCCACCCAAGTGTGGACCTCTAGGATATTTGAGTGGTGATAGGAAGTCATTGGACCATGCCAATGATCGATGTCTAGGCCATTGTTAGGGATTAGTCAACATTCACCTAGTTCATGGAGGTGAAGGTAGCGGCTAACCTAGTATGATTAAGATACTGTAATGGTTGCATGGGTAGGGACCCATCCATGTGAGTAATGGTAATCCAAGGATAACCATTGTATCGATGGAGTTCAATGGCTATCACTGAGGGCATGGAAGTGACCGAGGTTAGTGTTACCCAAGATTGTGAATAAGATAGCTAACAATAGCACTAAGGTCAAAAGGTGGTATATGTTGGGAGATACATCTTCTTTGGTGGACAAACTTGTCATTGGTGACCTATAGGCGATTGATGTCAGAATCCACTGGGTTTGGTAGGTTCACTACTTGGTGAAACCCTTAAGATGGTGGATGGACCTACAGTGTAGTATGGGATGCACTTAAATCCCCTTCCTAGTTTTCAAACTATTTACCTAGTCTTGTGGGGTTGAGGAAAGACCCGTGGTGTAGAATGGGATGCACTAAAACCTCTTCCCATTTATCCAATGGTGCAGAAGACCAATGGAAAGGGTAGGACCCACAGTGTAGTGCACAATGCACCAATATTCTTTCTATCTAGGATGCATTATGGACATGTGTTAGCCAGTCATTGTGATAGTATCACTATACATGTGATGTATGTAGAAGCTCATCACTAGGTATTAGTGATGTATGTTGGAGATCGTTATCACATATTTGTGATGTATGGTGGAGATCGTCACTATGTATATTTGATGTATGTTAGAGCTTTTCACTATGTGTTTGTGATATATGATGGATTCAATCACTGATGTAATTGTGATTGGTAAATGAGATAATAATTGTGTACTTGTGACATACATATGAGCTAATCTTGTTGCACGTGTGATCGGTGTATGATCCAATCATTGTTAAATATTTGTGATCTATGTATGATCTAGTCACTATTGTACTTTTGATTGGTGTATGATCTAGTCACTTTTATACTTGTGATCTATGTATGATTCAGTCATTGTTGTACTTGTATTGTGTATGAACTAATTAGCTTGTGTATATTGGGTTATGCTCATTACAACCATTGTGTATAATCTTTGAGATTATGGTATGAAAGAAACCTTGTGAATATTATGAATGTTTCTGCACTAAAGTTTGGTAATGAATGGTATGGACCCAACACTTGATGACAAGTTATTATCAAAATTTATCATTATTATATTATAAATTAACTAAGTGACGACCTATGCTTAATTAATAGTTATGGGATAAAGGCACGAGATAACAGATCCCATACAAGAGGAGATATTGAAATCCCTTTGTCATTGTGGGACAAACTATGAAGCCTCTAATTCCTGTGAGGGATACGTAGGCAGGGTCACCATGAACCCTAGAGGAATAGGTCTGGGTCTAGGAATGACCCTAGTTGTATGAGCTTAACACTTCTGAGTGTAAGCATACAAGTGGTGCTGTTGATTTGTTATCACAATCATGAATGAAGAAATTTTTATATTATCACATCAATCATAAATGAGAGATACTTGGTTGGTTAAGTTGGTGGTTGATGCTATTGAATTTTTAAAAAAAATGTTGTGCCTGAGTGGAAGATTTTACACTTAGTTTGCTATATCTCTCCTATTTTATTTTGTAACTTATATGTAGTAGTCTCATTAGCTACATTCATTAGAACAAAATTAGATAAACACAAACTAATAGTGCCATGATCCTTTTTATCTAACTCAATTTGGTCTTCATTTGGCATAGGTTTTGGTTTATTCTCTTTATTAATAGTAACCCATTGATCTCTTTCTCCATAGAGATCCTCCATATTTAACTTACAAAGCTCATACTCAGTACTTTTGAACTTCTCAATGCCTAACCAAGATGAGCCAGTCATGATCTCTTATCACGTGGAATCTGAAACTGCAAGAAAAAATAGCACACTCCCACTACAGCAAAAAAACCCAATCAAACACTCCAAGAAAGTTGTCCCCTTCTCTAATCAAGCCAACTTGGCTCTGATACCAAATTTTGAAAAATAAGAGAAAATTTTTGACCCCCAAACAGATCCAAGACTTGTATTAATCCTTCAAACAAGTTACATCAATACAACTTCTCCCTCTGAATCACTGAACCACTTAATGGCTTCCACAACCTGCAACTTAACTTGTTTTCTCTTCAAAAAAAAGCACTAAATATACAGGCATGAGAGAAAACACAAATCAAGAATGCTTTCCAAAACCATAAATCAAAAAGAAAAGAATATATCTCTTCCAACTTGTGATTTTATCTGTGTTACCAAAAAGTGTAGCCTTGACACTTTTCACTCATTTGGGCCTTTTCCCTTGGATTTTGGCTTGGTTTTGCTTTGATCTAATGTTGTAATGTGGCCAATACATTCACATTAGGCCTTGAATGCTTGTAAATCAATAATAACCTAATGGATTTTTATAAAGGTGTTGTGAAGTGTTGTAACACATCTTCCCACCTTTCTAAGACCCTTTCAACACAATTCACCTAAACAACCCCTTTTTACCTCTTTCCAAGCCTTGTGCCAAAGTTTTGTAAGGTGTTGCAATACATTTTCACACTTTCCTAGGCTTGTCATCACTAATTCAACCCTTTCTTATGTTAAATTGGCTCCTTAATGTACTTTTAGGCCTGAGTTAAGTGTGTTTCAAGAGAAAATCTCGTTAATCAACATTTAACACCTCTTGATTCCTGACCACTACTTGAATTTTTCCAAGTGGACTAGGTTACCACCTTGGGTGACCTAGTCCCTTTTGGCATAAAATTCAAAATTAGAACAAAATTCTAACAGGAAATTTCCTCCAAAACCCTAAGGTCGGCCTATCATGTGTTATTTTTGAGGAATTAGGGCATATCATGTATAAATAAGGGTATTTATCTTCATTTCCCTCTCTCTCCCCCTCTAAACATATTTTCATCTTCATAAGCACTCAAGCACTCAATCTTCTCAAGAAAGCATTGAAGCACTTAACATTTTTAGACATCATCCATTGGAGCTAGTTCTTGCATATCTTCAAGCATCTTCAACAAGGGTTTAGTGAGTGTTTACATTTGCTTTTCATTCAATCATCTTTCCCTTTCATTTCCTTTCATTTCATTTGGGTTTGATCACCAACATGGGGTTTGACTAAGGAAAACCCCTATTCTCTAACCCTAGCCTTTTTCTCCTCTTTGCATGTATGCTTTGCAAGTTTTTGTATGTAGATTTTTCAAAGAGAAAGGTGCTAAAAAGGTGTTGTCAACTCATCAAAGTCATTCAAGTCAACAAAACCCTAATTCAAGCTTGGAGACCCTTTTCATCTCGTTTTTTGTAGAATCTAAACCAGACACCTACTAGGAACCGAAGTACAGACCAAGGGCTTCCACTTCCACTCTCATATTTTAGAGATTCAGAAGTGGACTAAGTCACCAATAGTGGCGACCTATTCCCACTGAACCTATATTCTGAAGGTTTTTGTAGATTTGGACACCCTTTTGCCAGAAACCTGTTCTAGAAAAGTTTCCTGAGAAGAGGACTAGGTCACCCATTCTAGCGTAAGTGTCTCAGTGAGCATTTTTAGCAAATTCTAGAAAATTCCAGAGCTCCTCTTCTTCAACCTTTAGTTTCTAGGTGCACCATTTGTGTCTCTTCCAATTTCTTTACAAATTACATACATTTTAGGTCATTCTTAGGCCATTGCATATAGTTTACATTTACTTTAGTTTACATTTCATAAATAGTTTATTTGATTACATTGCAGCACTTTCAGCACACACATCACACCCATTTCCAAACCCCCAACCCCTTTGAATGAACTCACCAAACTATAAATAGAAAGAATCTTCTAGCAGGGTATGTTTGGTAACTATGAGTGCACTGAAACAAATAGTTATGTTGGATGTTGATAATTTGAAGAAAAGAGTAGAGAAGTTGTCAAACTACAAAATATTTCCTAAATTTTGAAGCAAGCCTCACCTGTTGACATGCACCCATTGGTAGTGTCACCATCAAGAGTTGAATAAATTGTAGATTATGGCCACAATGTACTAATCAACAACCTTCAAACATTACAAATTTATATTCCTGTTAAGTTCCAACCAGTGTATCAATAAAAAAGAATCAAAATTTAGATTATGGACCAATATTCAAAAGTTCAAAACACTAAGATGCATCTCCAAGCAGATAATATTTTGCAAAGTATAAAATTAAATCTCAACACAAAAACACAGATAAGATAGGGATTGTTGAAAAAACAAATACAACCTTTCAATTATTCAAAACACTGATAGGATTTGGAAGAATGACCAAGTGAGCACCATCAAAATGTGTCTGGTCATCATCACTTGACCATCCATGTAAATGTGTAGAGTAGACATCACTAAACAATCCTTTTTGTACCAGTCACATGTATTGTGTAACATGTGTATTCATTAATATCTTCCCACTTTCCACCCCATAAGAAGAACAAAGAATGCATATGAAAGAGGACTTATAATAGACCTTCTTCTGAGAATATAGATCGCTAGTATCACAGTGATAATTATTGAGATCGTTGCAACAAAATACCAAAGATCTAGCAATTCAATCTATTTGTCAAATATTGAACCATATATCAGACATAACAAACAGAAGAGGCAGTAGCTGCACAAACATCCAAACATTCAATGTATTTGGCAACCGGGGGCATCTCAAACATCCATGGACATAACAGCAGAAGAGGCAGTAGCTGCACAAGAAAATACACTAGATCCTACACTTCAGAAAAATTCAGCTCATAGAGAATTCTTCTAGCACAGTTTACAGATTTGATCCCAACCGAAATTATCTAAGAGGAGACTAAACTGGATTTTTATAGCTACAGATTTCAAATAATAGATAGCACATAAATTAAAATCCAGCCTTCAGATTTTCAATGCTAGTTAGAGGCACCAAACCTGATGGAGTACATCTTACAACATTAAGCTTTTACATCTTATGTATACTTCTTTAGTTACTAAGTTTGAGAATTTACAGAAGACACAAATACAATGCAGCCCAAGTTCCACTAACCAAGATTAACAACACAACAACAATCAAAGATCTAGAGAGCCCAAGAGCATAACAATACAGTACACACAGAGAAAACTCATAGGACACAATCCATACAAATACCATAAATTAACACAAATCATTACACTATAAGAAATTTCTTGCAATGTACATTGCTTAGATGTATAACAAATCCAATATTATCAAATGGTTCTACGAGATTCAAGAATCTCAAACTATACTTCACTAACTCAAATCTTAAAGGCTGTCCAATGTCTAAATTGAACTAACCTATTGCATACTGATAAGAAGCTCAAGATGTTGCATGAGAAGGTCTAAGTTCCAACAATGCCAAGACTTACTAACACATCAAGATGCCACTTTCATATGTTTTCTCTCTATAGTTCTTTGTCCAGCAGCTTGTTTTTAGTCTCCGCTTTCCAAACTGTATTGTGAAATATCATATTCTTCTTTGGGCAGACTACATTTTAAGCAACAAAAACCTAAATATTCTAGCATCAAATTCCTGCAATTTAAGAAACTTAAAAGAAGTGGAAACTAATCATTCACTAGTTTTTAAATACTCTTTGATGCATTCTCTTGCTTTAATGTTAATACCTTGTCTGGGCCTGTTTTAATTGTAGTTTATAAAAGATTAATCTTCGTTTCTTCGTTTCTTCCTTCATTATGTATGGTCTTGCTTACTGTAATAGTTTGTTATTTATAAAATAAACATGTATTTTTATCAATCATGTTTCCTACTGTAATGCAGGACTTGAAACCCTTGTGCAACTCGAAAATGCAAGGAGCGCAATGTTTGTATTTTTTCGATCAAGTTTTGCAGAAAAGATTGAAACATAATCTTGGATAAACTTCACCGCAGTTGTGAAATTTCTGAAAAAAAATAGTCGATACAAAATTTCTTCTATTAAGCACTAGCACAATGTTTATATTTATTGGATCAAATTTTGAAGGAGAAGGAAAACAAGTTTTGTGGAGTAGGTTGAAACTTAATCTTGGGTAAACACCAAGATTGAAACATGGAAAAAAGAATGGAAACTAGAGAAAAAAAAAAACAGTCGATACAAAATTTCTTGTATTAAACACTTTCAACTATTGCATGTCATGGAAAAAAGAAAGGAAACTAGAGAAAAAAAAAAGTCGATACAAAATTTCTTTGTATTAAGCACTTTCAACTATTGCATGTCATGCAGCATTTGGATGTGTATCAGGAGAGAGATTTCTCTATATTTTGCACATGATTTGGCTCTTGCCATTCATCAAATGGAATTGTGTTAAGTAGAACTCTATCTATGTAAAGGCAGTATGCTAATTAATCCTTTACCTAGCCCTGCTGCAGCAACCAAAACATCAGATTGACATTATAGAAATAACATATTCAAAGGGTTTAATTTCTAACTCTCAATATGTGCAATTGCAAATAAGAGAAGATTTTTTTTCTTCTTTTCTTTGTGACAATCCACAATTTATCAAAACTACCCTGCAGCACTTGACAGGAGTTATGCTGCACTGCAGCTCCTGTTTCTTTCAGCAACCTTAAAATTTTGTAATATAATATTCTATATTTAGAGAATAGAGTGTTTTCTAAGATTCCTTTAATTATGATCAATTAAGTTGGTATTTATTAATTTACTTGGCTAAAATATATGGTTATTACAGTGCAATCAGCTTCTGCAGGCTTGGATATAGCATTAACTTGCCGTTACGAATTTGAATCAGCTGAGTGTACTAAAAGTCAATAGTAGAATAAATTCTGCTAGTTCTTGATTCCATAAAAAAAGTATTAGAACCACTTTCTTAGCCTCATGGCCCAAGCCATAACATTTTTTTATTTTAGTTTTTGGGTGGAGAAAGGGGTATAGAGGCTATCACAGATGAATATCAGAGCTTATTATGGGACTTTTTATGAAGAATTTCAAAATTTATATGGGAAATTTATATTGAAGGATCTCTTGAAGACCTTTTTAAAAGAATATGTTGAACTTTGAAGGTTTTATAAAAGAGATTACATGTAAGTACAGTTTCAGTTCAATTTAAGTGGAGATTAACGATTATATTTGATGGTTGATTCTGTTTGTTTGTCCTGTGAATATTAAAGTTTATCTTATTTAAAAAAATATATCATAAATTAGATATATATTTAATAACACTTCTATATGATCTTTTAATATAAAGAAGTCTTCCCACAATTTTAATTGTATTTTAGGATAAAATTACACACAGCAACATAAGATTTAGATCTTTGTGAAGATGTTACGCATAGAAAATCTTTTTTTATGAATGATTTTTTTTTTACGTTTACTAGATTATAATTTCTACTTCCTTGTAGTTATTATTGTTTTCAACTAAAGGTTTAACTTTCCTTGAAAAAGTTCTTAATTTTCCTCAACAACATTCCTAAGAAATTTTAACTAGTTCCTCCAAGATATCTATAGTCCTAGTAAGGTTCCTTCCATAATTATAGAATTAAATACTCTTACCAGAAAAAAAATGCAGATAAAAGGGGAAAATATGATGATGGTAATTACTGTGTTTTAGTGTTTAAATTAATGATTCAAATTGAATGATATTAATATTTATTAATTATGTCAACAAAAAATACTAAGAAAATGATAATTATGGATGTTGATGATATATTGGCAATAGTGTGTGATTCATTTTATTCTATTTTCATTAAGAGTAAAAAAGAATGTTGAAAGAGCCTCAACCCTTATACAAGATAAAAGAAACTCGTGCACCAAAAAATGAAGAATAACATGGATCAAACAACACTATGGTTGTAAATAGAGATAACTTTAAGAAATTGCCCTTAAAAAATATTATAAAATTTTGAGAATATTTTCTTATTTTGAAAAAAATAAAAAAATTTAATGGCAAATCTTTCATTTTTTAAAGAAAAATATTAATTTTATTGACAAATTTATGCACATAAATCAAATTTTGTAAGAAAACCTAGCAAAAAATAGTTATGAAAATTAATTACCATCCTTCCTTTAAAAATATGTCCTTGTCAACACAATCCCCCAATATAGTTTTTCTTTTTTTCTTAAAAGTGAAGGAATGTCTTTAGATTGGCAACCTCTAGTAGAGTCAAGGGGCAATGCCCTCTTGGTGGGTCCAATAGGTAATGTTAAACACAAATATACTATTGAGAAAGCATTGGAACTCACATGAGATAATCAACACCAGATAAATAATTTTTTTATCTAATGACACTATTCAAAACTATAAATTTATATCCAATTTAATAATTATCTTTGTTTATTGGGAGTTAAAATGTAATTCTTCTAGCCAATAGTCTGATGGCCTTGAGCTATCAAATTGATGATATATTTGGCCTTTAGAAATATTTTAGGCAAGTAGAGATCAATGGAGAGCAACGATCTAAAATGAATTCTAGGATTGATGAACATTTAAAAGCATGAGATATTTTAGCTCTTGAAAAGCAATGAGAATCAATGATGGGAAATGAATATTGGTGATATGGGCCTAAAATAAATGAATCATCCTATAGGGGATAAACATCAGGATGGAAGGAAAATAAAATAATTGTGAACATTGAAACCTAGGATAAATGAGAAAAATATGCAGATTTTTTAACTAGACCCTTGTCATTGAGATTCTAAATAATTTCATTTGGTATGATAGTATAAATTGATGGTGATACATAAAACTCATTAACAAAACATAATTGTGAATAGTTTTATATGCTGCAATTTAATTCAATTTTATTAAAAATGGGGTATTATTTTAGGGTACATTATAGTGTAATAATTGAATGAAAAATGTAGCTATCATATTTATCTCTTTACAATTCATTCAAGTATACATCTAAGATACAAATTTACTAAGAAAATATTGATTGCTTATGATAATAGTTCTACAAATAGTACAATAAAGACAACCTTATAAGAAAACTAAAACTATTTTTATCATGAAGTCATTTATTTTAATACCATATTTTTTTGGGTCATAATTCTTGTCCAAAAGTACTATTGAGGTGACTTAGAGGCAATATCTAGATTATCCATCCCTCCTTGATATGAAGTTAACAACTATTTTTATACTACATAAGGAAGCTTATGCCAAATTATTCCTTCACCACCCAATAGAGTGGGATCTACTCGTCATTCATTAATCTCATACAATTTTATATTAAATACTAGATACAACCTAAAATAAAGTGACAAAATAAGCTCAATAGATTGTCACACATTAGATCAAAGGAACATGAACATAAAATATCAAAATGTAATGATATGATATTTCTACTTATGAGTAAATCCTACACAATTACAACTGGAAACATGTACTCATATACTCATATTTCTTATAGATATCATACGAAATATAGTCTTATAACACATTTATGACGAATTTTCTAAAAATCGATTAGGGAAGCAATGGTAGCTAACAAACTGATCTTGAAAAGGTTTGTAAGAAATTTAAGAAGCTCACAAGCTTTCATACCATGTCGATATTTTGAATGCACAAAAGAAACAAAGAGTTGTTCCTCTATTTTCCAGTCAAGCTAGAAATACCCAAATCTCAAAAATTGCGGTATAACAAACTAAAACTCAAATGGAGACATACAGAACTAGGCATGCAATATCTTCCTTTTCTATTCAATGACTGAAAATTACAATGCAGAAGGGAAACAACATAACAATCTGAAAACAAACTACAAACTACCTATTATAATTTTCTGAGAGTGAACAAAAACTGCTCAACCAGATCATAGACAATTAGGAGCTACTCAGAGCTCTCTATTACAATTCGAATGGAACTATCTATTGTTCTTGGAAAACATTGAGTGATCAAGAGCAATCCTGCTCACTCCAAACACTTTGCAAAATGTTTTGAGAACATTCTTTGTTGTTGTTGCAGCTTTTCTTCTTGCTGCTATAAAAACTAGCTTCCTCGACTGACTAGGAAAATATTTCCTCTTTTTGTCTCATTCAAAAAACCCTTTGAAATTCAAATTTACCTAATAGCATTAATTGGGAATTCAAAAACTCCTACTCCATTCAATTATGAGCAGTCAGGAGCTCCAGGGATGAAGATCCCAAAAATTGGCATTGGATTAATAGCTCCTAATAGGTAGGTGAAGCGACGACAGGATCAGGGGCAATAAATCTTTCCAACACTCCCCCTCTGTTCTGAGCCAACAAAATAGGATAAAACCTTATTCAAATCAATGCCCAATCTACTCCTTAGGCGCTCAAAATTGTCCTTGCTCAAAGGCTTGGTGAAAATGTCTGCTAGATGTTGCTCAGACCTACAAAATTCCATTTTGATTTCACCATTTTCAACTAACTCTTTGATAAAATGATACCTAATTTCAATGTGCTTGCTTCTTCCATGAAACACAAGATTTTTTGTCAAAGTTATTGATGAAATATTGTCACAAAAGATCACTATTCCATCCTCTTGTTCTTCTCTCAAATCTACCAAGATTCTCTCAGCCAAATAGCTTGACATGCTGTTGCATTTGCTGCTATATACTCAGCCTCTGTTGTTGATAGGGAAACAATAGGTTTCTTCTTGAAATCCCATGAAATAGCTCCTGAACCCAAATGAAACACATAGCCCAATGTGCTCTTTCTATCATCCAAACTTCCTACCCAATCAGTGTCAATGTATCCGACCATCCCATACTCTTTTGTTGATGTGTACAACACACCATATCCTTTGGTGTCATTCACATACCTTAGGATTATTTTACCTGCTTTCCAATGGGTGTCTCTTGGAGTCTCCATAAATTTGGAAATCAGACTCACTCCATGCATTATATCCAGCCTAGTTTCTATCAAATACATTAAACTTCGAACCAAAATTTTATACATGGTTGGATCCACATTACTGCTGCAATCTTCCTTACTCAAATTTAGACCTACAACTTTTGGTGTTGGGGTAGGCTTGCTTTCAAGCATTCTAAATCTCTTCAAGATCTCATTTGCATATTTTTCTTGAGAGATAAATATACCATCATGCATTTGTTTTACTTCTATGCCTAGGAAATATCTTAAGAGACCTAAATCTGTCATTTCAAATTCTGTTTTCATGGCCTCCTCAAAATCAGCAATGAGGAAATCATCATCCCCAGTAAAAACTAGATCATCTACATACAAGACAACATTCAAAATATTACCATTTGTTGCCTTGATGTAAAGAGTAGGCTCACCATCACTTTTTCTAAAGCCATTGCTAATCAAATATGAGTCAATCTTATTGTACCATGCCCGTGGAGCTTGTTTAAGCCCATAAAGAGCCTTCTTCAGCCTATACACCTTGTGTTCTTTTCCTAGAACTTCATATCCAAATGGCTGCTCCACATAAACTTCCTCTTTCAACACTCCATTAAGTAAGGAGGACTTCACATCCATTTAAAACACCTTCCATTTGTTCTAGGCTCTAATTTCTATGATTTCCAGCACAGTCTCCATCCTTGCAATAGGGGCATATGTATCATCATAATCTCTCCCAAACTATTGTTTGTACCCCTTGACCACCAAACGTGCTTTGTACCTCTCTATCCTTCCTTTGACATTGCACTTGGTCTTGTGGACCCATTTCACCCTAATAACTTGCTTGTTAGGAGGCAAATCAGTTGGCTCCCATGTGTTGTTCCTTTCTATTGCATCTATCTCCCCATCCATGGCCTCACACCATTTCTCCTCTCACTAACTCATTTGACTACAAAATACGATGAAACTTTTCAACAAAAGATGTATAATTATATGTATCATCGGGTACCTGTGTATTTTATGTGAAATTTTCTTTTTAAAAAAAAATTATGCCTGAAATTCATCTAAATTGCAACGCTTCATGATTTTTGTCGCTATTTCGACATACACTTAAAGTTGAGGAGATTGAATTGTGTGGACCTGTACACACAAGGTCAATGTGGATGGTTGAGAGGCACTTTAAATTTTTGAAGGCTTTGGTTAGACAAAGAGCACATCTTGAGGGTTCTATTGTGGAGGGATATATGGTATACCAGACCATGGTGTACATTACTAAATATCTTCCTAAGTTTGTAGCAAAGATCCATGTAGATCGCATTTGGGATCCCAACTCCATTAAAAAATTTGAAGGGGAGTACCTAATGGGGAAAGGTAGATTGAGGAAAGTGAGAGGTAATTATAAGATGGTCATGGAGATTAATTAGAATACATTTTACATTGTCTTCAATTGCTTGAAAAGAAACAACATAGAATTAGTCCAAATGAAAGAATCTTCCACACAAATAGAAAAGTACTGGTATTGTATTACTCTAGAAAATAAGTATTTCATTTCTGAAAAGTATTAAAATCTTAAAAAGTGTTGATGATCAAATATTACAATTCAAATTTCATATATATAAGAAGAAGACCCAACAAAGGTGCCTCTTTGAATTGTCTTTTGGAAAATAATTAAACTACTAATCTTAATTAAACTTATAAAACAATTTAATCTTCTCCTAACATTGACTTAGCCGTTGAGAGATGTTTTTTATACTCCTCCAAGGTATGGGTATCTGCATCATGCACTACATTTTGGGCTTCATATTCGAGTTTTATCATCAATTCCATATGTTTTCATGCTCCATCCAGCAATAGGGCCCTTCTGCTTTGACTGTATCCAATGCTTCCTAAAGTATCCTATTGCATTCATCTATCTTGTTAGCTCTCAAAAATGTAGGTTAAATACCTCAAGAGGTTGCCAAACTCTTGGTACGTTTCAGGGTAACATAAAAGGTCAAATGGTTTAGACCTTCTTCTCTTTAGGTGCTGCTAGACCTAGGTGGGTACACCTATATGAATGAAGTAGACTTGATTTGTGTTTATTCCCTAAAACAATTTATCCACAATGGCAAGTGGGAGTGGATAAATGAATTCTTATTTTGGTATAGATTGTATAAGCAATATCAAGGCTAATCTTAATATGTTCAGTTAAGAGATGTAAAATCTAATATGTTCAGTTAACAAATGTAAAACATAAAATGAATGAAACTAAAATGATGGAATGTGAGGGACCAGTGCTCTATTGGGTATATGGAGTCAAATAGAAATCAGAGTTAAGTGACTTATAATTGTAAATAATTCTAACTGTTTGGCACTTTTATGTTTATAACTTTTATAAACATGCAAGGGTGTAATTATCATATTCTTCTTTAATAATCCAAAATAATAATTCCAAGTTGCTATGAATAATCAAGAGGATTTTAATCTTTACTTGAAAGACCCAATTAAATATGCCACACAGATATAGCAAATGTGCACTGATAAATTGAAAATATGCTTGATATATCAATTTAAACAACAAAGAAATATCAAATATGGAGACAACTAATAATATCTTCAATTAACTTAACAAAAAATTGATACCAACATAGAGCCACTGAATCAGAGATTTTTCATTAACTCCTTCAAAATTTACACATGCATCTTGGTCCTTTTTGTTGTAAACATTGTATCAATCTCTATTCTCCTACTTCTTCTATCTACTATCTTCTAATATAATCCCCTCCTTATGGTCTTGGTCTCCCATATTTATACAAGAGGCAACAAGCTTCAAACCAAAGGACGTGGATTTTGATAACAAAACTTAACTGAAAAGATAAAATGTATTTAGAGATAACTAACATATGAAAATCTATTAATCTTTGAGTAAGAAGCCCATGGTCATCTAAGACCTTCGCAAGGCTCTTACTTTATGATATGATATGTTTTCCTTCTAATGATGCTGATCAATCTTCATCCGAGCCCAAATATTTTTCCTACCATTTTCTTATTGTTAAATCATTTGGCCACTTGAATTCCTATGCGTAGTGAAATTTTTAAGGTGACTCTTAAATCTGCTATCAAGTAGGTTTCTGGTATCTACAACAAACTTTTTGTAACCATTATCCAACGTTATAATTCCATCAAGCAGAGTGTGAAAATTTTCCAGATTGATATCACCACCACCCTGAATACATGTCAAGCATTGAGGAACCATTTGATCAAACTCATTCTTCCATTCATCCACATCCTTGAATTGTCCATCATCTTTGATGATCAAAGGACTTAAACTATATTTTATTGAATCAAATGAATTCCTTATGTTCTCCACCTTCTTCTTCATGTCAATCAAATACTTATGCTCATCAATAACTACCTTCACCATCTCTTGAGTAGGCTTTAATCTTAGAGGTGCATCAAGATCCCTTTGTGTTGATTTGCTTAAAGTGTTTAAAATGTGTAAGTGGGCTGCCATATCTTATATAATTAATCTAGGATTGGGGAATTAGTATTTATTTTTTTGAGGGCTTTCACCAAATGACTAAAATCCTCATGGACTCCACTTATCTTCTCTTTTAAAACTCCAACTCTGTGCTTCAATATTTCTTTTAAGGTATCCAAGATGTGTTGCTTGAAATTATCCATATTATGTTTCTTCAAATTTTCAATCTCCTCTTTCAATTGTTGGATTTGTGGATCTTCAACTGAAGCAGGTGGATGATAAACAACCATTTCATCCCCTTTTACATCTATGGCTTGTTGTAATTGTTGCTTTAATTTGATGCCTTCAATGAATAACTTATTTATATCATCATTTGATAACTTGAGTCTCTTTTCATACTCTATTATCTTCTTCTCCATGTTTTCTACTACAGGTATGTGCAGGATCATGATGAGCCAAAAAGTGGAGATATGTAAGTGATATGATGGCCCATGTGGCTAACGACTTTTTTTTACCCATAATTGATGAAACGAAAAGGATTTTTAGAGGAGATTCTCAACTTTCCACCAATATAAATTATGCTTTACTTCAAATTTAATAAATAATTATTATCCATTTCTATTTGAATTACGACTAAAGTTTTGATTGATAGGCTGATTGAAAAACATCTATAGCTTTCAAACAGTATCACATTTTTTGAATTTGAAACATTCGTCACATTCTATGCTTCACATACTATAGGATTAAAAAAAAAAAATTGAATTTCATGAAGTTTTGACCAAGTTAAGGTGGTCAGACATACAAGTTTTTATATTTTTTAAAAGTTGTAATAAGAAAAAATCATAATTAATTATTTACTTGGAAAAAAATTACAAAAAAATATGCATCACATCAGGACATGAGTCCTCTACTTATATTTAAAATATTATAAAAAATATTATCATTTTATTATGGTTAGGGTGGTTAGACAGACACCTACTTCTTATTTTTTCCCTGAAATTTAAGTACTACTGCATTGAATTTTCAAATTTTCACCAAATAGATTTTTTATTTTTTAAATAAAACTAGTAGTTTAGAAACTACATTCAATTTTTTACAAATTATATTCTTACATATTTTTTAAATAATATATATAGCTTATTCAAATTTTTACGTCAAGTTGTTTAACTCTGATTTTTCTGAATTTTATCGCCACTTAAGGGCCTAATTTTTCCATGATGATCCTACACATACCCCTACATCCTTTGTAAACATGGCATAGTGCATAGTTATGGTTGTTGCTTCTATTGGATTAGTGTCCTTCATTGTCCTAACCATTGTAGACCCTCTCATTTCTTGTACTACATCCAGAAGCCTCGACTTCATTGTGTTCTTAGGTTTTGTCCATAGGGCAAGGGTCTGGGTGGTAGGATTGTATCCAGTGCTTGAGACTCCTTCTGAATCTAATTCCACAACCAATTTTGGATCATCCTAAACTCTAATTTGATCTAACAAAAATACCTTAGAGAGTTCCATTCCAAGTATGATTAACATCTTACTACTTAGCACTAACTCCCTTGCTTCTTTGGGAGTAATACTGGTGTTATCAATATCCAACTCTACTATTGTCTGGGCCTTCACCTCTGCATGCTTTGAACCATCAATCCCAATGAGGTTAATTTTCATCCTGTCATCATACTTAATTTTTATCTAAAAATCTTTAAATTCCCTTGTATGGATGATATCATCATCCTCCATGAACTGCAAAGAAGTAATTATCCTCTTATCATCTTGTATCTCATCAATGACTTCGTTTGATATTCTTATTTTTGGGTCATGAGGCTCTAACAATTTTTTTTTCTCTGTTACTTCTTTCATCTCAGTCAGTTTCAGGACTTCTTCTTGTTCTTCATCACTCGACCCATAATCAACTTGTGATTCAAATTTTGTTTCTTAGTAGGTGGCTCACCAATTGGGGATGGAGGAGATAGATGAAATAGTGGAGGAGGTGGTGTATGTGATGTGGAGGCTATGGATGAGGGTGGATGGGGTGCAGATGGTGGAGCTGACTTCTCTTCTTGAGCCTTTTTATACATCTCATCAAACTTACCTAGAATTAAGTGCATCCTTTTCAACAAATTTGGCTCTTCATCAAAGAACCCCTTGAACTTCTTATCTTTTTATTTCTTCTTGTCCTCCCATCTCATCATCATTAACCATTTTTTCCTTATTTCAAACACATTTGAAAAGTATACCAGGTTTGTTATCATATCCTCCTCTGGATCAAATACATGTGTTATTGCCCTCTTTGTAAGCAGGGTCCTTCTAATATTATTGATGTGACCCTCTAGATCACATACTCTCACCTTTCCTGATCTGAGAGAAAAACCGTCTCTTATGAATCTCTACACTTCTTCCAACATATCTGACCCAAATGATCATTCCTCAAAAACTGTTAAGTCAAGTAGGAAAGTCCCCTTTCTCTGATTCTTCATAAGACTACGCTCCATCCAGAGCATTTGCCAAATAAACTCTAAAAACAATACTCTACTAGGCACAAAATTTGGTAAAACATGTGGGGCCTTATCACAACCATACACCCTAATGATGGTATATTGTGGTATTAAAAACCAAGCAGCATAGTTGTGTATGAAACCTTGGTCTAGTTTGTATTGCAAAGGTCTCATAACTTCCATTAAATATTACAGTAGCCTCGGTGTAGGAAAACCAAGGGAATCAATTAGTCTTCGGGAAAAGTCATCTCTAAGTTCACAATAAAGTCACCTTCAAGGTACTTAATATCCCAAACATAGCACCAATTTTGGACTAGAAGCATAACTCCATTTTCATGTGTGCTCAACTTCATCCTTTTAGTCCACTTTGTTTCATTTTGAAATAGAATTAGATGAAACAATAGAGAATACTTTTTGAAAGTGATAGGGGCCTTATAGCTTCCCTAACCTGTAATATACCTTCATGAATTTGTTCCTCAATGATAGAAGAAAAATCAAACTCCACATTGGACTTAGGGTGTTGGATAATCATTTCCATCCTCATCAATCCAACTTACATGTTGTCTTTACAATCAAATCCAAGAATTTGGCATAATGCATAATAGGTGTTTTTGAAATAAGTCTGAAAATTAGACACTAGAAAGGGTTTAGCTTTTGAAGACGGAATAGGAAGGAATCTATTATTGTCACCCATTTTCATGAAAAGGGGAAGATCATCAATTCTATGAGTCCTCTTTAATCTCTTGTACTCCTGCTCTAGCCTCCCCAAATCTATCTTTGTGACAACCTACTTATTTGGGTCAAAACACCTAATTATAGCCTCCTTCGAGATATCTACCAGACATTGTCCATCTGGGAGCCTAACAACCTTCGACGGAGCATGATATCTACTAGCTAGAGCTCTAATTAGCTCAATATCAACAAAAACATTAGGAGCTATCAATTTTCCCATGTCAAGAGTCCATTAGTTCGATACTAGGACCCCTTCATTCCTATTCTTATAAAAATACCAATACAGATTCCACCCAAACCATGGAATTATTGGGTCTCTGCACCCGTGAGCTAAATCCTTAAAGACCCCCTTATAACCTTTATCGACTGAAGCAAGTAGCAGTGCAAGTAATGGCGACTGTAATGAAGCTTTATTGGATTTTTCTTCTTTTTGAGTCCTTAATTATGTTTTCTTAGGTGCCATTGCTTAAAATTCAATGTGTGGTGAATAGACCTTACCCGAAATATTGCTTGTCTTGAAGAATTCTCCTAACTGTCACACCTTGAGCTCGCCTATACTCAACTTTTTCTACCATGAGCGAACGAACTCACAATGTGTTTGGTTTAATTCTCATATCATATTGCATTAATTTCATATAAGTTCTACATCACTCAAATCTTTCACACTGAGCTAAATTTCATATTTTGATGTTGATTGATGTGACTGGCCTTCATTTAATGCTCCAATGGCTGATTATTGCGCTATCGCGCGCCACTTCTCACTCCTCTATGGTACCACGATACATAATATCTACTTGTTCTTATTATATCACACTACCATGCACATCCTTATCTTCCTTAGCAGTATCACAGTGTTTATTTAGTATTTTCTCTTATATACCACTTTATCACGGGCTTTATTCCTACCCCCGACAATATAACGGTTCTCCATTATGTGTATTCTTACTTTACTACTCTATCGTGGGAATTAATCTAACCCCCCATGTTATAGCGGTTCCTTCTACTAGTATCGATGATGACCCCGCTCTACTACAGGCTAGGTATCAACACTTCATAGTACAACGCTAATACGATATACTACCATCCTCTTATAGCGCTATCGTGAGTTAATTTGTTGGAGGCCACAATAAGGAGGTGAAATGCAATGCATCTATGGTATACTCAAGTATGGTAGCGTTATGGCGGTAAAAGGCTAATTTGACTTTGTGAATGGCATAAACATTAATTTTATGAGAATACTAAGAGACCCTTGATTTTACATGACAAAATCAACATAATTTTATGTGAAATTTATGGTTCCAACACATCCAATCATCTCATTCCTTCAGAAACCCGTTCTTATCACACAATTTGGGTAATCCCAACTTCACAGTATCATCAAACCCTACATTTTTTGAGTGTAAGTCTTCATCATATTTTTCATGCTTTCTCATGATTGTGTCAATGGTTGAGATGGAATTGGTGTTGAATCCCTCATGTAGTTTCATATCATGTCTCTTAGTACCCAATCTTTTTTTCACTCTCCCATGCTTACCAAGAATGGCTTCATAGTTCTTTTTGTGAACATGCCAAAAATCATTAAGGCATATCTTCAAGTTTGTAAATCTCTTGTGCAACATTGTTGCCACAGTGTCAAACTGAAGGTCCTTCATCTTTTATACTATTTGTTTATTTTCTTCTTGCAACTAATCATATTCACTCTACAACTCTATATCAGTTCCAGAGGTGATCATCATTCTGGCATCTTTCATGGCAGTAATTTCCAAATCTGATTTTTCACTTTTCATTTTGTAATAATTTCTTTCTTTCATCAACTGTATTGTTTGTGCCTTGTTGAACTTTTCAATGCTTATTCCCATGTCTACTAAAGCCAAAGGTCATTTTCCCCAACTTTAAGGGGCATCATGTGTCCAAAGGATTTTTTGATATCGATGATCTTTGGCCTTTTGTGAGGTGGGTATAGTGCCCATATCAACATTGAATTTTCATCAGGATTGAATCTTGACCCTATGTAAATTTCCTTCACACCCTATATGTTTAACTTGTATTCTCCTTCCTTGTTATGCAAAAAACTATCAAAAATTAAAGAGGCATTGAGGTCCCAACCAGGAAATACTATTACACCAACTTCAAGTAACAACTGTCTACCGCTTTCAGGGGTCATGTTCTGCACGTCACTGTCTATATCATCTTTCAACCTTTTCATCAATTGTTGTTCATTTTCAAGGGTAATATTTGGGATGGATTCCCTCAACCTTTTTCCTTTGTAATTATATAAAAAATATTTAAATTCTCTTGACTTGAAAAACTCATTATTAGAAATAAAGGATTCATAGGCTGTAAGCCTATCATCTTCATCTACACGCAATTCCTTGGCTACTTGTAAGTCCCTGTTAGGGATTTCTTCATATTCATCGTTCATCATCTAAGAGACCGTTCTCTATTGTGATTGTGCTTCATTTTCTCTCGTAGATTCTTCTTCAGATGAATCATCCATTTCTTGCAACCTTTTCTTTTTTTTCTCTAGCTCCATGAAATTTTCTATAACCTCCTCTATTTCTTTTTATTCTTTGTTCTTAAACACATCTTCCCTCGGCATAGGAACATGGGTGTATCCACTAAGGTTTTGATTTTTCTTACAAGAGTGTATGTACCCTTCAGGGTCATAATTCATTCTTTGTGCATACTCCTTTAATTTGAATTCATCCAACAACGAAAGATAATAAGATCATTGGTTACATAATTAATTCATGATGTTTTTAATTTTTATGCCATTACATAATTAATTCATGATGTTACAACTATTGTAGCTCTCCTAGAAATTTCCATATGATCAAATCCTAATTAATCTATGACTATTTATGATTAGATATTATTTGATCATATCTTTGGTTATTTCATTCCCAAAAAATTAGGGTTTCCTCATGTTGACCCTGCATAGGGACATGTGAATGGGGCCAACATTGAATTTTTTTCAATTTTCGCTTGGATGGAATGAAACTTGACATGGTTAGCCTAGACACATGCATTGAAAATGTGGGAGGGTTTCAAGACTTAAACTTGAGGTCATGTTATATAAAGGAATCTTGTCCTTCCTAATAATACAAGTTACCTTATTCTTCGTCTCTTTCATATATTGTTCTTAGCATTTCTTTGGTTAATGGTTTCAAAAGATGGGGCTCTTTGAGCCTCACCTTGGATCTATTACACATCATTTTGTTCATTTTCATTAGCAATGAATACTTATATGATCTTTAAAAATATTATTGAATATAAAGATGATAATAGGAAGCTAAAAAAATGAGTAAATTTTGTTTATGGAACCTAAACCACAAGGTTTATCAATCTAATGCTAAAACCAAGTCAAATTAACCCCTAACACCTATTGGAAAAGTCAAAACATTCATTTATTTTAAATTCACAAGAATGTATAAACCTTTTGAAACCACACATGCATGTTATGAAAGTGTATGGTAATCCTACTTATAGCAGAATTTCACATGATAAGCTAACCAATGGCACTATATTGTAGGATAAACCCACCTATGGAATTAATTTAAGAGGTAAGGGATGCCTCTTAGTGGAATTTTGAGTCTTGGATTAATCCATAGTGCTAAAATTAGTTCTAGTGTTCATCCCTTGGTGTTATATCTATCTCTACAATTTCCCATACTTAACCATTTCATCATCCCTTTTCCCAAGCTATTTGTATCATAATATAAACTTGGTCCAATCTCACATTAGCCCCTTAGGTAATTATCCATTTTCTCCTAGTTGAATGGAAAATTTTGTACCAATGCATCTAGTTTTCCTACCCTAATGGATCAAGACTTGACATCAACTTAACAATCTTCTTTATGTCATAGAATATCTTTGAAGTGCCTTTGGCCTGCTTTAGATGTGTCAATATTAACTAGATTGAATATATTAATTTTAAAGTCTCTTAAGACATTCCATGACAAGAAAATGACTCATTTGGATTAAGGAGTACTTTCCTAAACCATTCCTTCATATTCAACAATACCTTCTCACACCCACATCATAATTCATATCCATGTTAGTTGTAATGCATGTTGTAAACCAACAATCAATGAATCGTAGGATAGAAAAAAACACGTTATGCACAAGGATAAGAATCAAAGAGACTGGAAGAATTGATTCACTCGATATACTCCCCATTACTATAATAGACCAATGTAAAAAAATAAGTCATAACAAGAATAGGACCAAAAAAAACTAGGAAAAGAAACCTTTTAGGCTACATTAATAAGACATTGATTGCAAGCATTTCTTCCATGATGTTTAAATGACAAAATATCAGATAGCTCAATCTTTAGTCAAGTATTATTTCAATCACTGATTCTTAGACATCCATCATGATTAAACATCACATATCATAAGCCTTTTTAACAATCACTAGGACTATAGATAATATTCAATCATGTCGTAGGAAATAAATCATCAAAAATTATAAAGAAAGAGAAAACCAACTATATAAGCTCAACAAGCCACCATACAAAAATTATATGTTGGCATAGCATATATATCTTTTATATAAACTATATGTTGAAATAGCATATATATAGACTATATATTTTGAATTTTGGCCCCACGCATGCAGGAGCACAACATAACATACTGCACTAAGACCCTAACTTGAGAGTTGCACCGAGAACCACTGCATCTAGCTCCTGAGTGGAGAGTTGTGAGACTTCACTGGACGAGTGTTGCAAGGCCATTGAGTTGAGGAGGAAGACTAGGAACCATTTGGTAGGAAGAAAGCTAGAGCAAGAGGAGAGGGCACTCAGAAAGGGAAAATTGACCAAGGGACAATGACTGTAAGTGATTTTTCCCCCACATTTAGAAATCTTGTTGCAAGTACAATGATTTAGACTCTATTTGTTCCCATTGCGGTGTTGCATGCTATATTTTGGTCAATTCGAGCCAGTGTCCCATTTAAAAACCCTAGTACTACCTAGTATTGGTATCTGGTTAGTTTGAATAGGCAAGCTTTGAGATGTTCAATCAGTTGGGTGGCCCTTTTTGGCTTGTGAACTGCAGTTTTTGTATCTATCTTAGCATATTTTTTCTACTATAAGAGTGAAAGGAATTCCCGTCACATAACAACACATGAAGTTCACTAGGGTTCAAATTTCTAAAATTCGATGAAATAAATTTACATATTGAGGTCTACAAATGATCAAAGTGACTGAAAACAATACATGGTTCGTGAGTGCAATGAAAAATGCCTAGTGCCTGCCCATAAGAGAATGTATAGAAGTACATGATGTAGAGTCAAAGGAAGGAAAAAAACTCACACAATCTCATTTGAAAAGTCACATACAATCTTGAACTTTCCTTCTTTTGACACACTTATTCAACTATATTTCCCTTCACAAAACTCAACATGTTTCATCTGGGTGATCCCACAAAGCTGATTTACAATTTCTAAGAGGAACTAATTTTCTGAAATCACATATTTTTAGAAAATATAATGATTTAATTCTTAAAAATTTCCATTGTAAGGATTCCAATTGAAGAGGGTTTGATCAAACCACCTTAGATCAAACCCCCTTGGATAGAACCTTGCTAATTTTAAACCATACCTATAAATGAGTCTCCTTTACACCTATCAAAATGCTAATAAAAAATCACTTTTGATTTATCTTTTGGTGGATCAAAGGAATTTATTTAAAATTTATTTCAAATGACCGTGGTAGTCCTCAGAATGAGCTATCCAACGAATACAATTTTAATATGTTTTGGTTTAATTATGTATTTGTTTTTTTAGTTTTATTAAACATAGGTTTTTCATAGAAAATGAAGGTCTCTATTCTGCACATGTGGAATAATAGTAGATTATCAAAAAAAAAATGAAAAATATGAGTGCACCAGATATTGAAGTCCTTGATCAGAAAAAAAAATAAAAATTGAATTTCGATATATACAAAAAAAGTTACGCATTATACGGTCGTGCTATGTCTGAATTGTAATTGGTTTGACTTTGAAACATGATTAAAGAAAAAATATTCAATAAAAAACTATCTAACCAAGTGGAAGCAATAAATATTGGAGTTAGGAATCTAAATTTGAAAGAATTAGAATTTTATCCTTCATGGACAAAAGTTATGTGTTATACAGTGTGCGTCACTTTTTTAAAATGTTATTTTCTGAAAAAAATCAATTTCCGTGGGAGATGGAAAAAGAAGTGCAATCTGATTCCAAAAATTTTGAAAAAAATATTTTTAGAATCTACAAACAAAATGTGACGAGACTCTAATTTTCATCATTTTCAAATTCATCATGGTTTAGCCATTATATGTGCCCAAATGTGAAGATTTAGTTAAAAATAATAATTTCAATGTCCAGTTTGGCAAAAAATTGTAAACCACTATTGTGGGATCCCCACACAAACACTCAATTTTTTCTTTACAGTTCCAAACCAGTACCAGACCTTCAAACACCTTAGTCAACTTCATCTTGATCAAAACAAACAATTAGACAGTCTTCCCTTTCATTTTACCATTAACTCTCTTTATGATTGTCCTAAACTTCACAATTTCAACTCAACATAAAGTAATCTGACCCAAAACAATATTTAGGCTAATATAGACCACACAATTTCCATTTAATTTCACTTAAAACAAATTTAAAGCATCTCCCATCCTTTATTCTTGACAATTTAACAAAATCATATATTGTACTTTCATTTTAGTCTCCAAAACAGGGCTATTAACTTCATTCAGTCAAAGGAATGGACTTTTTAACTCCATTCTTACACCAAACCTTATATCAAACGAGATCAAATTATATACCTTGGTAATCTCTTAACCAAAACAACCTAGAACTCACACTTAATCATCAAAATCCCTTAAAGCTCTTACTGTCACTGGTTCCTTCATACCCTATTTGCAACGCTTGTAGGTCTGCCAACCTATTTGTCATGGTTTCATTCACAATCTAAGCACTATTACACAATTCTATCCACACTTTTCAATGCCCTCCTTGCAGATCTAAAACATATTCAAAATGGGTATCAAATTTTTTACAACACAAGCTTCAAATATTGTTGTCTCAAAAAAATTTAGGCCTAATTAGGCCTGATTTGCGTAAGGGTTTGTTGCTTTACTAACTCCTGACCAAAGTACACTTGTCCAGTGCTTGGGACATGTTTAGTTTGACTGGTATATGCTCTTCAAAGCATCAAATTTTGTTTAAAAAGTATTTTCCCAAAACCCTAAGGGCTTAACCTTCATAATGGGTGATCCCACAATACTAGTTTACAATTTTTGAGCAAATTGGACACCGAACTAATTTTTTTAAGGTAAATCTTCACTTTTGAGCTCCTATAGCGGCTAAACTGCGAGGAATTTGAAGATGATGAAAACTAGTGATTTGTGATGTTTTGTTTATAGATTCTAAATATATTTTTTTCATTTTTTTTGGAATCAAATTGCACTTATTTTTCCATCTCCTTCGAAAACTAGTTTTAAAAAAAACAACATTTTTAAGGAGTGACACTCACCATATACAACATAAATTGTTTTGTATGAAGGATAAAATTCTAATTTTTTTGAAAATAGATTTGTAACTACGATATCTAGCACTTTCATTTGGTTTTATAGTGTTTTATTGAATATTTTTTCCTTAATCAAGTTTCGAAGTCAAACCAATTACAATTCAGACATAGGCAGAGCATATACAACATAAATTTTTCTGTATGTATGGAAATTCATTTTTTTTTTTTTAAGGATCAAGGAGATCAATGCCCAGCCCAAACATATTTTTTTACGTTTTTTTCGATAATTTGCTATTTTTCCACATGTGCATAACAAAGAACTTGATTTTCGATGGAAAACCTATGTTTAATAAAACTAAAAACACACATACATAATAAAACCAAAACATATTAAAATTATATTCATTGGATAGCTCGTTCCGAGGAATACCATCTTCTAGTTGGGTCTATGAAGTCTCCTCCATTTTCATCATCAACCCGAGCTTCAAAGGGAAAAAATATGGAGTCTTTTTGTGTCGGAGGATGGGAAGGTGGGAAAAGGGGGGTTCGAGCAAACCTAAGGGGTTCACTCGAACTCCAATTCACTCAAACCAAGGTTGTCCTTTCTTACCCTAACTAAGGGTTTTAGCAGTCTAAATAAAATCCACAATAACTCACACAAATCCTAACTAAAATGCATGAAATTTGATGTAACAAGAAGGTGATTGAGATTATTACCATATCCAATCATTCTGCTATACCTTCAAGGTCGTACAATTCTATACAATGCCTTGAAATGCAAGATTTTTGAAGAAAAATGATTAAAAATAAGAGATTTTCCTTGAACTTATTCTTTATTCAACCACCCTCAAAGTTCTAAAAGATACAAGAGATGTTTTAAAGGAAAAAAAAATGACTTTTAGCCTTCTAACTACCTATAACTGACCCTAATGACTCTTCATCTCTTATTATTGCCTTTTTGTTTAAGTTGACAACTTTTTACATTGTTTTCATTTTTACACTTTTGGACTTAATAAACACCAAATGACCTCAACATGGCCTCAAATATATGAAACATGACTCTAATAACATGATTTACAAAGTAGGAACAATAAGATTGAATCAAATTTCAAAACATTGCTTCATAGAGGCCTAATTATGCCAAGGTGCTCCTGCACCAGTACAAGAGATGAAAAGAAGACAAGGAGCCATTAAAAACTTTTGAATATTTCACCGACTCAACCAAACCTCCAAAAGAATAGTACAAATGTTAGCACTAGGGAAAGCCCGAAAGAGAACACTAATGAAAGTGGACTTTTTTTTTCAAGTTCCAGAAGACTATAAATGGTTTGAAGATGTTGTGGGTGTCTATAAAATGGTGAAGGGATGTTGGATAGGAAGGGATCCAATTAGCCTCTTTAACTAGATTCTTAAGAAAGAAAAAAACTCTGATACATTTAGGGGTTCTTTTGAGTAGGGTCCATCTTTTATTATTTTATTTGGGGGACCCAAAAAACCATAGGGGTAGAAACATGTGGAGCTTAATCATTAAAGGCAAGGAGTCTGTCCATTTATAAATAGACTGAAAGGATGGTTGCATGAGGGGCTATTTCACATCAAAGGTGGTCCAAAACATTTCTTAGACTAACTAACCAAACACCAGTACTACCTTAGAGGACTATTTTCTTTGAGGAAGGTGGTCCAAAAATTTCATAGATAGGTATAAAAAGTAATAGCATCCTTCCACCAACTAACCCAATCAACCTCCAAGAAACAAGACAATGACTCCTCTAGATGTTCCCAAAACCCAAGGCTTCAAAACACAATGTTGGTGACCCTACAAACCATTCCCATGCTTACCAAGTGATCTCTGATCATCAGACCCTTACAAGGTTTATTGATACATTCACAACTATTGTTACCTCCACATGCATTTGACTAGTAGTGACAACCTTGGTTTTTAATCCTCCAACCCCATACCTTGGGATCACATCACCATGAAAGAACTTCATCCAACATCCTTATGAGTGCAGGTACCACCAAATATGTATTTTTTAGATATGTCTTCATCGAGCGAGGGAAATTCAGGAAGAGAAGAGGAAAGCGAGACATGTAGTAGGTCTAAAAGAGGGAGATCAACTAGAGGTCAAAAGATTAGAAGAAAATTTTGTAAATGCATGGATTTTCTTCTTGCTGAAGGGGGGTCATGTTCTTATGATGCTGGGAGCATAGGCGACATTGAGGTGCCCTTGAGGTAAAAAAATCTATGAAAACAATGGGTACCCAAGAAACTTCCTCCAATAAACACTGATTTTTCTGTCAACAAGAGGATATATCGCATAGCACCATCATCATTACATTGTTTGAGCCTATTTTGCATAGACGACATAAACATATATTATGAAAAAGTTACTAAATTGATGGAGTATGTCATACCTTGTTACAATTACAAAGATTTGATGCAGTTGGTTTGATATACACGAAGTATGCGTAGGTATGCACTGTCAGCAAATTATATACAACTAAAAGATAAGGATCAAAATAAAGGAGTGGCTATGTACATTGATGGAAGGCCAAAAGCATCAGAGAATATTGCAGGGTTTATAAATAGTACATGACCTGGGTCAAAAAATAAGCAACCCAATTGCATATTTGAGGCACGCGAGGGAAATCATGTATTCATATGTGCGATAAAATCAATAACTGCAGGCGAAGATTTGCTAATCTATTAAAATTTGAATTGCATAGATACAAACACAGTTACTATGGGGATGGTACATACTATATACCATTTTACCCAGCCTCTAATTAATTACTCCAATATACCATTTTATTATTATTATTTTTTTCGTAAGTCTATTGGTTTCATCTTAGTAATTTTTTTTATATTTAACTTTTGTCATAGTAGGACATTGATCGTAGGGGTAAGGCTCTAGCCCAGAGCACAGACCGCGATGCATATTCAAGAACTTCTACCCGATAGGTTTACCTCATTGTAATTGTATAAATTAGATATGAGAAAAAGGTTTTATTATTATGTTTTTTTTCATAAGTTTATTGGGTTAATTTCGATAATGTTTTTAATATTCTTGTCATAGTCGAATGATCGGGTAAAGGCGCTAGCTGTAGAGGAGAGAATCCATAGGGAGGTGCAATCACTATTATGCAATGATGACATTGCATATTCCGCAAACCCTCTAGATATGATAAGGAAGACTAAAACAAAATGCAATGAAGAAATTATTTAGTTGTTATTCATAGTGCCTCAAACAGATGAGATAAGAGAAAGGGTTAAAATATTGACTGAGAGAGCACATAACTTGCAAGTAAGCTTCCATGAGATCTTTAATTATAACATTAATTCATTCATGGTTTTATATTTTGTACTCTTTTATGTCTTGAACTAAAATATGTGTTTTTTTAATAGGATTTTTTGCATCCTCATGATGTTACAGGCCATGATCAGGGTACTGCAGGTGTTGCCCAAGGAGTAGGGGTTGGTACAAGTGTTGATCCTGATCTTTCTACGCATATATCACATCATCTGACCCCATCATCCATACCTATATTATCGACTAAAATTTTGGTAACACATAGCATGCAGGCATCGGGTAGTGCACCCTCTGAGAGTGAACACATGTCAAAACATGTGTCCGGACATGTACCTGAGGATGCACATGCCACTAGTATTGGTGATGTTTTAGCAGCATTTCTTGGATCTTCCTGTATTACTAGTACGAGAAATTTTTCGGTCATATTTGTGGTGACCGAGGATTTTGTTCCCATAAAGATAGAGAAGGTCCCAAGTACTTTAAAATGTTTTAATTATTATTATATATAATCTAATTGAAATTTACTGATTGATCACTCTTTTTAGACTAATGACCCCATGATAATTTTGTAGGAAATGATGTTTTTTATAAACATCTAAATGATATACATTGGATATCTTTGATCCCACCATACGTACATGAAGGAATGCCCAAAATCAAGATTTAAAAGATGATCTCATTAACCATTTAGTTGTGTTGTTCAGTAATAACACATTCAACCAAACCAAGGTCTTTAATAAAGCTGGTGCTTATCTAAAGTATGTGAGGGACCAACATAGGTCACATTTAGAGAATAAAAAAAAGTACGAGCATCCCCCCATGATTTCAAAGAGGGAGTGGAAGTACCTGGTGTCGGATGGAAAAGAGAAGGCTAATAAGAAAAAAGGAAGGACACCACCAGGCCAAGGAAGGTATGTGATACTATTACCAATGTAATTATATAATTATTACTCTTTCTTTTTACATAATCTAATGTATTTCAAACTTTTCATAGGCTTCCCGACACATCGAATGCAACAAAGGCAAGAATAGAAAAATACAAGCAACACAAACTTGGCTCTGGTGGTTATATGAAATTAGTCGCACAAATTGTAAGTATCAATAAATGAAATATTGCATCCAAATAATAAATTGCAAACAATTTTATTTTTATCACACCATAGAAGCAAAATTCATGATCTTATGAAAAAATGCAAGGCTTTGAATTCAACAGAGTGCCCATAGAAGAGGACCTAAAGATTTCCTTCCAACAAGGCTATGGAGTGGTGGTTGAATGCCTAAGACTCTTGACTAGGAAAAAACAAGCTTCCACTGCATCTGACATGTAGGTAAATAAACTTAATGAAGTTGATTTAAAATTGAATACTTGTGCAATCTATTCTATATTAATTTCCACCATAAAGTAATTATGTGCCTATTTGTTTTAAATAGGAAAGCAAAGATAATACTGCACATAAAATTGGAATGCAACCTAGTGAGGGTGGAGCACAACCTATAGATGAAGGTCATGGTGTACATCCTGGTACTGGATGTATTCATGTGCTATACAAAACACGGTATGGATTAATACAATTAAATATATTTAATTGTAATTGGTGTATTAATTAATGTAATCTTTTGTGTTTCAACTTTAAAGAATGTAGAGCGTGATCAACATGTTGAGCATGATCAAGATAGATAAGATCAAAAACATGATATGGCCTCATCAGGTAAAGAGGACCACTCTAATGTTCTTTTAAACATATTTAATTTCAATTGGTTTATTAATTAATGTAACCTTTCATGTTTCAACTCCAGAGGATTTAGAGGGTGTTCAACATGTTGAGAATGAGGCTATAAAACAAGATCAGGAACATGATGTGGCCCCATCAGGTAAAAAACACCACTCTAATGTTCTTTTAATTAATGAAATACTTGTAACAATAATAATAAAATATATCAATTTAATATTTCTTTGTTATTGCAACAGACCCCCTCTTGCAGTGGCATCCACGTCGTGAGTACATGACTAGCCATACATAAAGATCATGAGCAGAGGACAAAACAATTGAAGGGGGGACAAATGATTTAGAAAATGATACTCCACTTCTTTTTTCAACTGAAAAATAGAAACAAAAAAAAAGTGATTGTAATCATATTATGACAACCAAATTTTTGATAATATGTTATTGAGTTGATGGAGTATGTTGGACCTTGTTATAGTTACAAAGATTGGATGCAGCTAGTTTGATATACATGAAGTATGCACTATCAACAAATTATATACAACAAAAAGATAAAGATCAAAATAAAGGAGTGTCTATGTACATTGATAGAAGGCCAAAAGCATCAAGGAATATTTTAGGGTTTATAAACATTACATGACTTGGGTCAACAAATAAGAAACCCAATTGCATATTTGAGGCGTGCGAGGGAAACCATGTATTCGTATGTGCGATAAAATCAATAACTGTAGGGGAAGGGTTGCTAATCGATTACAATTTGAATCGCATAGATACAAACACAATTACTATGGGGGTGGTATGTACTATATACCATTTTACCCAACCTCTAATTAATGAATCCAATATACCATTTTATTATTATGTTTTTTTTCATAAGTCTATTGGTTTCATTTCGGTAATGTTTTTTTATATTTAATTTTTGTCACAGCGGGACATTGATCATAGGGGGAAGGCTCCGACCTAGAGCACAGATCATGATGCATCTTCAGGCACTTCTACCCAATAGGTTTACCTCATAGTAATTGTACAAATTAGATATGAGCAAAAGGTTTTACTATTATGTTTTTTTCATAAGTTTATTGGGTTAATTTCGATAATGTTTTTAATATTCTTTTCGTAGTCAGATGATTGAGGAAAGGCACTAGCAGTAGAGGAGAGCATCCATAAGGAGGTGTAGTCACTATAATGTGATGATGACATCGCATATTCCGTAAACCCTCTGGATATGATAAGGAAGAGCCCAAAAAAATGCAATGAAGAAATCCTTCAGTTGTTATAAGAGATGAGATAAGAGAAAGGGTTAAAATATTGACTGAGAGAGCACAAAACTTGCAAGTAAGCTATCATGAGATCTTTAATTATAACATAAGTTCATTCATGGTTTTATATTTTGTACTCTTTTATGTCATGAACTAAAATATGTGTTGTTTTTATTGGATTTTTTGTGTCCTCATGATGTTATTGGCCATGATCAGGCTATTGCAGGTGCTACCTAGGGAGTAGGGGATGGTACAAGTATCGATTCTAATCTTCCTATGCATACATCACATCATCCAACCCCATCATTTGTTCCTATATTGTTGGCTGAAATGTCGGCAACACATAGCATGAAGGCATCGGGTAGTGCACTCTATAGCAGTGAATACATGCCAAAACATGTGTCATGAGATGTACTTGGGGATGCATAGGCCACTAGTACTGGTGATGTCTTAGCAACATTTCTTGGATCTTCCCATATTACTAGTAAGAGAACATTGTCGGTCACATTTGTAGTGATCGAGGATTTTTTTCCCATAAAGATAGAGAAGGTCCTAGGTACTTTAAAATGTTTTAATTATTATTATATAATCCAATTGAAATTTACTTATTGATAACTCCTTTTAGACTAATCATCTCATTATCATTTTGTAGGAAATTATTTTTTTTATAAACATCTAAATGATATTACATTGGAGATCTTCGGGCCCACCATACGTACATGAAGGAATGCCCAAAATCAAGATTTAAAAGATGAGCTCATTAACCGTTTAGTTGTTTTGTTTAGTAATAACACATTCAACCAAACTAAGGTCCTTAAAAAAGTTGGTACCTATCTAAAGTATGTGAGGGACCAATATAGGTGACATTTAGACAATAACAAAAAGTACGAGTGTCCCCCCATGATTCCAGAGAGGAAGTGGAAGGACCTGGTGTTAGATGGAAAAGAGAAGGCTGAAAATAAAAAATAAAAGACACCATCGGTCCAAGGAAGGTATGTGATACTATCAACAATGTAGTTATATACTAATTAATCTTTTTTTTTACATAATCTAATGTATTTCAAATTTTTCATAGTCTACCCAACAAATCGAAGGCAACAAAGGAAAGACTAGAAAAACACGGGTAGCGCAAACTTGGCTCTGGTGGTTATATGAAATTTTCCGCATGAATTGTAAGTATCAATAAATGAAATATTGCATCCAAATAATAAATTGCAAGCAATTTTGGTTTTATCACACCATAGAAGCAAAATTCATGATCTTATGCAAAAATGAAGGGCTTTGAATTCAACAGAGTGCACACAAAAGAGGACCTAAAGATTTCCTTCCATCAAGGCTATGGAGTTATGACTGAACGCCTAAGACTCTTGTCTAGGAAAACACAAGCTTCCACTACATATGACATGTAGGTAAATAAACTTAATGAAGTTTATTTAAAATTGAATGCTTGTACAATCTATTCAATATTAATTTCCACCATAAATTAATTATGTGCCTATGTGTTTTAAATAGGAAAGCAATGATAATACTGCACTTGAAATTGGAATGCAACCTGGTGAAGGTGGAGCACAACCTATAGATAAAGGTCATGGTGTGCATCTCAGTACTGGATGTATTCATATGTTATACAAAAAGCAGTATGGATTAATACAATTAAACATCTTTAATTGCAATTGGTCTATTAATTAATGTAACATTTCATGTTTCAAATTTAGAGCATGTAGAGCGTGATCAACCTGTTGAGCATGATCAGGCTAGACAAGATCAAGAACATGATGTGGCCCCATCAGGTAAAGAGGATCACTCTAATATTCTTTTAAACATATTTAATTGCAATTGGTGTATTAATTAATGTAACCTTTCTTATTTCAACTCCAGAGGATTTAGAGGGTGTTCAACATGTTGAGCATGAGCCTATAAGACAAGATCGGGAACATGATGTGGCCCCATCAAGTAAAGAGCACCACTCTAATGTTCTTTTAATTAATGAAATACTTGTAACAATAATAATTAAACATATCAATTTAACATTTTTTTGTTATTGTAGCATATCCCCCCTTGCAGTGGTCTCCATGTTGTGAGTACACAACTAGACATACATTAAGATCATGAGCAAAGGGAAAAAAAACTAAAGGGGACAGGTGATTTAAAAAATGACACTCCACTTCTATTTTTAGCTACAAAAAAGAAACAAAAAAAAGTGATTGTAATCATATTATGACAACCATATTTTTGATAATATGTAAAAACTGAAAGAATGAATGGTATATGTTAATGAATGAATTTGAATATCTTAATGAATGTATCTTATATGTTAATGAATGAATGTTATATGTTATTAATGGATGAATGAATGAATGCTATATGTTATTAATGGATGAATGAATGATTAATGTTATATGATTGGGTATGGGGAATTGAGAGTGATGTGAGGGGTGGGGAGGGGCCAAATGAGGTTCCACTGTCACGTGGTTGGCCCTATTAAATAGAGAATATTAAACTATTCTCGAAACAAAGAGAAGCTCAATAAGGTAATGCACTTTTCAATAAATTTTTTAAAAAAAGTTGCAGGGTTTAGTCGCAATTTCAATGAACATAGCCCGACAAACCACAAAAATTTGTGACGAGGTTGTTGTACATGCGACGTATTTTTCATCGTAATGGAAATGACGGTTTTCTCCACCTCATCAAAAAATGGATGAATGTTTGGTGTTTTTTTTTACGATTTCAAATGGGCAATCTCCAATGTTTTGTGGTTTTTTGCGTCGATAGATGGATGAACTTACATCGATTTTGTGATGGACACAACCAATATTTTATGTGGCACTGACTAACAATGCTAGTTTGTGGTTTCGAGGTAAAAAAAATTGTCGTTTAAGTGACGAAAATCCAACGACAAAATTTAAAATAGTGTTGCGTCGGTAAGTCAAGAATATTTTTTCGATATGTCAACAATCATTAGTGAGAATTTGTAGTCAAATACAGTAGTGTATGTTTCTTGCCACTTTTGGCACTCTCACTTGATGAGTAGCTGAAAGTCATGTTGTCCCAGAGTGAGTACATCTTCACTTTTTGAACAAACATCCTAGATCTTATACATGACTAGCTGGACAAACAATCGAAGCTTGATCCGACTTTTTCTCTCTCTCCACTCTTTCACATCAGTCCTTGGGTGATCTTTTGTGCTTATGTTTAATTTTCCATGGGACCTTGATCCTGGCGGCTTCATCATCCCTCTTGATCATAGTCATCTCACCTTACTAGCATGAATACATTAGATCTCACTCGACACGCATGATTCAGCTACTTTAGTGTGAGTTTGATGCAAGTTCATCCTCTCACTAAAGTGGGGGCTAAATGTGTCACCAAAAAGTGTATCTTTTGGCACTTTTTCATTCATTTTAGCCTTTTCCCTTGGATTTTGGCCTTGTTTTTCCTTGATTTAGTCTTGATAGCTTGCAATTCAACAATAATCTAATGACGTTTTACTAAGGTGTTGTGAAGTGTTGTAACACATCTTCCCACTTTCCTAAGACCCTTTCAACACAATTCACCTAGATAATCCCTTTTTACACCTTTCCAAGCCTTATGTCAAGGTCTTGTAAAGTGTTGTAAGGAATTTTCACATCTTCCTAGGCTTATCATCCACTAATTAACCCTTTTCTTATGTTAAATTGGTCCCTTAATGTACTTTTAGGCCTGACTTAAGTGTGTTTCGAGAGGCAAACCTAATACACATCATTTCATTCCCGACCACCACTTGAAATTGTCCAAGTGGACTAGGTTGCCATCTTGGGCGACCTAGTCCATTTTGGCATAAATTTCAAATTTAAGGAAAAAACCTAACATGAATTTTCCTCCAAAAACCCTAGTGTCAGCCTTCATGTTGCATTTTTAGGAAATTAGGGCATATGTTGTATAAATAAGGGTTTTCACCTATATTTCCCCCCCCTTAAGCTCATTTTCATCTTGATAATCACTCTTGCACTCAAGCTTCCCAAGCAAGCAATCAAGCATAAGGGAATCTCAAGAAACCTCCATTGCAGCCGGTTCTTACATGTTGTAAACTCCAATAACAAAGGATTTGGTGAGCATTCACATTATTTATCATTCAATCATCTCTCCTTTTATTTTTATCTCATTTGGTTTTAGTTACCATCAAAGGGGTTTGACTTAGAAAAACCCCTATTCCCTCACCCCAACATTCTCTTTGTCTTTGCATGTGTTTTACAGGTTGTACTCAAGTTTAACAAGATTAAAAGTGTTAGAGAGTACAAAAATTCCATCCAAGTCACATCCTGAAATCAAACCCTAGGAGGAGAAAAAGGGCAAGTTACACATAATTTTCGAGAGTTTCAGACACAAACTCCTATAGAAAAGGGATGTACCAACCAAGACCCACAAAATTAGACCCTAAATCTTCCAAAAGCACAAGGAGGATTAGGTCACCACTATTAGCAACCTTGTCCCTATGCTAAGACTAAAAAAGGGTTTTTATATTTCTGGGTACCCTTTTCCCCGAAACCCAGTCCGGTAGAATTTTCTGACAGGAGGACTAGGTCACCCAATTTGGCATAAGTGACCCTCTACTGATTTCAGACAATTTCCAAATTATTCTAGGGCTTCACATTTTCAGCTCTCCATTCTAAGGTGCACAAGCTCTAAACCTTTGAGTTTTATTTTTTGCATACATTTAGGGCATATACTTTAGCTTGTATTTAATTTATATTCGCTTTGTTTACATTTCATATATTAGATTAGCATCATTTCATTTCAGTTTTTATCCACACTCATCATACACAACACAACCATAATCCAATCCTTCCTTTGAATGCAACCGCCAAAAACAACCATATCTCCAAGGTAAAAGAGTGTTATTCCTACACCAAGAGCTCCCAAGTGAAAAACCCTAGGGGCCTAGTAAAGGGAATCCTCTTTCCCTTGGTAGCAATATAGCCATTTTTGGTGGTTCAATTTCCATCTACCTTAGCCTCTTCATCTTCAATATTCTTGACTGCTCCTTGTTGCAATAGTTCTTGTGCCTTCAGTCTAGATTTGTAGTCTTTGTACCTAGTAATAATTGCAAGTATTTATTTGCTTCCTGGTGTTACAATGATCTAAAATCCAGTTCTCCATTTGGTTACAACAACCTCATACTCGATTAGAGTGTCATATCTCTTGTTTTCTTCAGCTTTGAAAGAATTGAGGTACACTTGCAATCTACCGATTTTTGAGAAAGATTCTTTGGTCGTCATGGTAGGGTCTACTATCTCCTCATTGAATACCTCTTTGAATTTCAGACAAATTTCCTTCGAATCCAAAATCTTCTCATCAAATTCATAAGTGAGATTTGCTTTTAGGTCATGAAAATTACCTTTAATCTCTTCTATCATGTCCAAATAATTTCAAGCACTTCAGAAATCTCTTTTACCAGGTTGTCATAAATGCTTAATTTCCACTTCAATGAGTTGGACCAAGAAGGATCTAACTCCTTTGGATCATTCACAATTTTCTCATTGATCAATTTTATTCGGTCCATGGATATCAATTCCTTCATTTCTTATGAGAGCACATATTGGCTAGTCTGATCTTTCCTGACCTAACGTAGTTCTTGCATCAATTATTTCCTTTGATCAACAATCTGAGTATAGAAAAGAACAAATTTTCTAATAAAGAGGATGATTTCCTGAGACATTTCATCTATCCATTCGATGACGGCTTTGCAATAGCCCATATTCTTTCTAATTAATTGCATTGTAAGCCAATCAATATCTCCCTTATGAGAAGTTGAGGCTTCACTGGATATAGAAGGGAGAACTAAAGAAGAAATAAAATTATTTAAATTGAGGACCTGAGATTGCAAATTCACCTTTTTCCTTTCTTTCTTCCTTTACCCACTTAATCAGGGCATTGACTGAATAATTAGCATGATACACATCACCCTCAAGTGTTTGATGTCCCATGTCAACATGTGTGATTTTGTAATTAGCCTCAATTATTTCATCATTATTTAAATCTTTTATGGGGTCTGCAATTTCTAATATCTGATTACTAGAAGTAGGATCAGTCAGCATTCTCAACATTTTATGAGCTTTCTTTAGCCTTGAGGAAGTCTAGAGAAAATTTGCAACTGTATCTACTCCAAATGTTGTTTTGGGAGTATATTTCCTCTTTTTCTCCACTACTTTTTCAGCTACACTAGGGAGGCTTCTATGAGAACAAAATCCTTACTTCCTTGAATAATCTCCTTAGGTTCACCAGGAGTGACGGGTGTATTTTCCAATAGGGAAGAAGGTACTTCAGATAAAGGAGGGAAGGTATTGTTTTCAATAATCTTCTTAAAAATGACATCTGAATTCTCAAACATAGTTTTTGTTTGACTGGTCTTCTTCTTAGAAGTGGGGGTAGATACACTATCCTATTCACATACTAACTTCAATTTAGCCGTCTCTTTAGGATTCTCACCATCACCCCCAGATTGTGAATTTGCACTCGAAGACCTAGTAGCCAACCTCTCTGATTATATACTCACTACAATATGTTTAGTGGACCTCTGTTCATTTCTTTGAGATGATTTTGGTTCTTGAGTAAGACCTGTAGCCTATCGCCATTTCCCCTCTAACCAATCTTGAGTTATTTTCAAAACTAGAGAAGCTCAAATATTCATGTTCAATACCTCATTTGTGCTCCAATCGACCTTTGTATGAGATCTATCAGACAGTCTTTCATATTCTGGATCAATGACCATTGAATCTTCGGTCACATTCTCAAGAATTTGTATAGGAAGACCAAAAAAAATTATTTGTCTGAGGTTTAACCTCATATAATCTCTCTAAAAAACCTTATTTTCATCAACACAATCTTCCCAAAAGTCCTCAATAGAAGACTAATGCTGATATGAACCTCCTCCATATAAATTTTGTCTCATGAAACCCTTGCTATTAAAATTAGCTCTCATCAACAAATGCTAAAGATTATATTCTTTGAGGATTCCTTTAGCACCTTTAGCCATATGATTATTTTTACATATGAAGGAAGGAGTTATCAAATGTAAAGCATAACCTTTCTTCCCCATATTCATGTACTTTACATTCACCAAGGCCATTTGTCTAAATATCTAGGCAATTTTAATGGGGCTTTTTCATAACCTCCTATCCTCAAGTAGGAAAACTTCTCAAATTGGATATAGAAACTTCCATATTTTGATACCAAGGACCTTGACTTAGGAGAAAAACACATTTCAGGATTTCCATCCAATTTCCTCACAACTTCCATAAAAAATGCATCATTAACAAGACAAAACTCTCCCATCTCAACCTGCTTGGTGAACTATGGATAACACTTGTATACAAGCATTCCAGAAGTTGGAGGTAACCGCGGCTTTAATTTTGACGAAAAGGATCTTTAACTGGATATAATGTATATTAAGAAAGAACACAAATAAAAAGGTGGCAGTTTTCTAGAAATTAACTAATTTCTAACTCAAATGAATTTTTTATCTTAGCCTAGTCAATGAACACATTCTCATCATAGATAACCAAAATAAATTGACACATCCTTTGAAATTTATTCTTTTAATTTTGGCAAGTAACTGTGACTTACCTCTTTTCTCCAACTTCAACCACCCTTTGGCCATAGAAGTCTTGCACCATTCCTCATTAGTTTTGAAAAACTCATTAGCCACCACAACAGACATATCTTTTACAGGCGCTCTCACAGGAATCTTTAGCACTTGGGAAATGACCTCAGGAGAAATTCTAGCAATGATAGTCCCGTCCACAACATTGATTTCCCTCATTCTGGAATATACCTTCTTGCACATGCACCCACCAGGTCCACACTTAGCACGGCTTCTAGAAAACATATGGCATGAGCTAATCCGCTTTCCAACATTTTTTCATCGATGACATATTTTTTGCTACTTTCCAAACATGCCCAAAATTCATAGAGCTTGAAGGATCCCGACTCTATGCCCCTTACACTGAGCCAACGATTTTAAATTTCAAACTACATGAGCTCACAACATACAAAGGAACACTCATTTGCTTGAAGAAATAATTGCAGAAGATGGAGGTACAACTAAAACTCAACCAAATAAATATCCACCACCCTTGATTGTATGAGGATGACAAGATGTGCATTTGGTGTTGAATTAATTTGACACCTTACTTAAATCCTTAGTAAAGAAAACCTTAATATTGGGACATTTTGTAAAATTCTTTGATAAGACATCTTTAGGTTGCATTGTACACCTCATTAAATGCATAGGTGGCTCCTTGGAACATGTGAGATGGACAACACATCTCTTTGTCACAAAAAAATGAAACTTTATAACCCAAATTCGGGAGTTACGAAGTTATGAAAACCTCTGACTCACTAAATACACAATAAACTAACACACTTGATGCCACAAAAGATGAAAGGTTAGACTATCAAAAATTTAGGAAAAACATGAACCCGACGAAAAGGTTTAAGGACATAGGGCACCAGTGACCTAGGTTTCAAATTTAAAGAACACATGAAAAAGGTTCTAGGAACTTTGAGATTCCTAAAACTAAAACCAAAATGAAGACAAAGACTTAGACTTGGGCTGAAAATGAGAAATTAAAGACCAAGGAAGATAATAATTTAATACTACTCGATACATATTATACCCATAGGTAACAAGTAGAGATGGAAGAAGATGTTGAAGTTGATTCAATCATTGAATAATTTCCTAGGAATTTAGAAAGTGATGTTTTAAAAGTGAAAGATAAAACAAAACATCGTGTACATTGGTGGGATGGCTGGAAAAATAAGGAGGATAAGGCTAAAGAGGGGAAGGATGATGGGTTTGGAGTTGAGTCTGAACTAGAAGAGTTTTTATAAGATCTCAAAATTGAGCTTAGAGCGCTTCTTGAATGCAGAGGTGATGCCCAACATAGGAAATCCATCATGGAGGATTTGTGAAAGAGGGAAGAGGTAGATAAGAGTGGAAAGTTTGTAAAGGACCTGGTATTGCTCATATATGAAATTGTTTATCTCACTTCCAGTTTCCACCTCAATGGTCCAAATACCTTTGCTTCCATAATTCATAGGATGTTGAAGCTTGGTCTCAACATTTATGAGGAGATTCGTAAGGAGGATGAGGAGCTACTGAATAATATTGTAATAGTGGCCAATTTGAAGGACTCCAAGAAGAAAGCCTTGAATGAATTCATCGGCCTCCTCCAAAGGAGGAACTGATAGCTGAGACCAAAGATGAGGTAAGGAGTATTATTATAGTACAAGAGGTAGTGGGTTTGAGTCCTTTGAAGGATAGGATGGATCCAGAGGAGGTGGCTTTTGTTGGTAATGTTGTTGAGGGCATGGTGTGAAAGAAGAAAGTGAATCTATTTTCCAAAACAAAACTTTGGGAAATGTTGTTGGAGAATATTGGTTTCAAATATTCTGAAATAGAGTTGGAGTTGAAGCACTGGTAGGTTATAGGGAATGATTCACTTGACCAAATCACCAAGGAAAATAATTCAATGGTTGACTCATCTATCGATGATTGCAAGCAGGAACCTGATGCATTTAAAGAACCCCATCCATTTTCCTCATAAGTTGAGGATATTTTTGGGGCATAGAGCCAAGAGTATGGGAGAATGGAGATACGTGTTGAGAAGGGGATTAGTTTGTATTAGGAGTCTATGGAAGAGAGGGAGAGAAGGCTGGAGGCCAAAGATGGAAAACTATCAAAGAAGAGAAAGATCATGAGGGATAGGGATGGAGATGCCAATGAGAAATTTGTACTTGGAATGGTCAACACTGGAGGAAATGCTACAAATGGTGGTGAAGTTATATATGATCAAAGGCTCTTTAACCAGGAGAAGGGGATGGAGTCATTTTTTGCAACGGATGATCAATACAATGTATATGACAAGGGTCTCTTTATAGACCATAATACTCTCTCTACTTTGTATTGGTCGAAGAGGGATGTGGATACTAAAATGAAAAAGAAAATTCATTTTTCTGCTAGGTGGTAGCATAATACATTGGAGGTGTTTGTTGGTAGGTTGGAGAAGGAGGCTCCTGAAGACAATCATTGTTTTGTTCCTAGAGGTAACGGTAGGTTGGTCCAATCCTTGTCAAAGAATCTACCTATTTTCTATGAAAAAATAGTGAATACTATCTATTATGGGAGTGATAGGGTGCAGGTGTTGGCTAGAGTTTCAGTTGGTGATGTTTTTCATATTGTGCTTCTAGAATTCACCCTGCTATTAATTGGCTTAGAAACTCCTAGTGGTGTGATGACAAAGATCATTCCACAAAATACCTCTCTACCTACCTCAAAATCAGAGGTGTTTTCTACAGAGGTTGATGGATAGACAAGTGTTGAAATCAATTTTTTGCAAGGGTAATGAGATTTGGTAAGAGACAATAAATCTCTTGGGAGATTCTAGTTGGATGGGATACCACCTACTCCTTGAGGTGTGCCTCAAATAGTAATTAAGTTTGATATCGATGCAAATGGTATCCTCTCAATCATTGTTGTAGACAAAGGCATTAGAAAGAAGCAAGAAATTATCATAACGAGTGCAAGTACCTTACCTACTAATGCAGAGAAGGGGAGCACATATGCAGGTAATGGTATAGTGTATTTTGAACCTATAGAAAGTGGTATTTTTTATTATGGATTAATGGGTGCATTTGGGTTAACCTTTGTTCTATCCGATTTGGCTTGGAGAAGGCTAATCTAGTGTGTCCATGAATAAATATAAGAAATGGAGAGATGGAATTATAAAAAATATTTGATGGCTTCATTTTTTTCCACACTCGTATAATCTAGTTCCCTCTCTTGGTAGTGATGGTAATAAATTTACTTGTAATTGCGAAAGAGATAATTTCTTAGGAGTTATTGCAATGCATATTAATGATGCCACTTTGAATGCAATTGATCATTTTGAGAATCCTCATACTCTTTGGACTAAATTTTGGGAGATATATGGAGATCTTAATACTCAACCATTCCCAGATGATCTTGTTTCAGATTGTCGCTTTCCTCTTTCTTTTTTTAGATAGGATACCCTATGATCATAATACTATGCAAGAGTTTACAAATTTGAAATAATTTCAATCTTCAATTAAGGGTGATGAGGGTTCTTCATATGCTCCTTCTTTTCCATCAAAGATAGTTCTTGTACCTTCATCTTCATTGATTCACTATGCAAAGTCATTGTTTGAGGCTCCCATCTTTCTTGTTCAGCAGGGCCATTTTTTTGATGATTCATTGAGAACTTCCAGTGATACATTGCAACAAGTATCTCATTGTCTTCCTAATTGGGATTCCTATTTATCAAAATTAGCATCCTTGTTTATGGAGTCTCACATTTTATATTTGGATGACATATTTGAGGGGTTGTCTCTCCGCTTTGATGATAGCCTTTATACAACTATAATCAAACCATATTTCTCTTTGGATCATTTTCAACATCAATTTTCATATAGTCCTAATTTGTCACCTTCTTCATTGATTGGGTATGTACCTGATTTGATTGTGACATCTTCTTCTTCACTAGACAAGGATACATTTGAGCATATTTTAGAGACATCATCTTCATACGTATTCATGATTCTTTCTTTCAATTCATATCTAGAATGGGAAGAATTCCTTCATTTGTAATTGGTTTTGTTTCTTCCCAAAAGGAGACAAGTTTTTTGTCAACATCAGAACATATTTTGTCTTTAGACACTTACCATTTTTGTGTTAGAAACCAAGACCAGACATGCAAACCAAAAGGCCTTCCATAGAAGAGAAAAAAAATAAAAAGCAAGAGCTTCGCATGAAGATGTGCAAATTGATATATTCAAAATTCAAAATTACAAGAGATGATTTGCTTTATAAAAACAATGTATACAACCCTAATGTTGACCAAAAAACCAGCTCAACTAAATAAAGCTTACTTATTAATTAAGTAAACTAATTATTACCTAAGCAAAACCTAAGTAAACTTAATAAAGTGTAATTAAATAATTAATTACACCAACACCCTCCCTTAAGTGCAACTTAGAGAGACTAAAAAAGAATGCACCTAAAACTAAGATGAATGCAAGAAAGCATGAATGGGTCCCGACAACAAGGCTTGATCAGGTACCCATGTACAAATGCAATGAAAGAGTAAGAGAAAGAGGAGAAAACCCAGTGGGACAACCCCCCCTTAATGAGATGACCTACTACAAAGAAGCACTGGAAGAACACTGTGGAGTAACACTAGAACCTGAATCCGGCAAGCAAGGAAAGATACTTCTTCTTACAAGAAACCATATCAGAATCATAATAATGCAACAACAAACCCGATGCCATAGAACACTGGAAAACTTCAAACGGAAACAACCCTGGAATCTATGAAGCAATAGTAGATAAATTGAATGATGTGATACTGAAATGAAGTGCAAAGATGCAAGTTGCACCCTCCCAACTGCCAAAATATCCAAGTAATCACCAAAACACCCATCAGGCCAAATCTGGAATAATTATAAACCTAGGATAGATACAGAAAAAAAGTGCATGGATAGAAACATAGAACTCCGCAATACCTTTCCAATGCCACAAAGATAGCAAAAAATGGAGATAGTGGCAAAAAGTTATGAGCTCGGAAGTGCTAAATGAAAATCTAACTTCAAACAAAAATAAATGTAGTAAAATAGAAAAATACTAAAAAATAAACTACATCACTGGAAATTTCTCGAAACCAGCTTTTCAAGACTCTTTGCCCAAGTTATGCCAAAAACAAAAAAAACTACTCCTTGAAGGAAAATCAAGGCTACGAGGGAGCAAAGAAGTCCATATGGCTGCTAACGTCATGTTGATGTCATCATTTCCTGAGTGTAAATTTGATGGCCATCTGGTCGTTGCTGTAAAAAATCGGTCCCCTGCAAAAACAAAATCAGCCCCTGCTCACGCATGTGACCAGCAGCGCAAGGCAGGGGGTTGGATATCCGGTCAGGGGTTGGGCGCATAGCACCCGATCCCCCAATTGACTAGCGTCGGTTCTGACTGGGCCCGCGAGGGCTGCAAACTAGTTAGCAACATGATGGCAGAGGAGGCCGGTAGCAGTGGCGAGCCAACGACCACCTGGTGGCCACCCGATGTCGCGTTTATTCTGAACTGTGAATGTTAGCCCGCAACCTGAAAAATGCATTTTGGGAATTTTTTTTTTAAATTGTGCCTCGAAGTGCAGCAATTTTTTTTTGCCTTCTGAATCAAGTGCTCTAGAATCGACCAAACGATAGGCATCCTTAGGGTTTTTGGCCACTACGAACACAATGGTGACCTTCATTCATGCTCAAAATCCAATGGTGACTTTTTCTAGCACTTTAAATCCAACGGTGAAGCCCGATCTGATCCAAGACACTACATAAATGAACTCAAGGAACCCCGAACGAACTCTGCAATGATTTTCTCCAAAATCTGAGAAGGGGTTGCATGTCAAGGCTCTGATACCATGTTAGAAACCTAAGAGCAGACATGCAAACCAAAAGGCCTTCCACATAAGAGAAAAACAATTAAAAAAAGGGCTTTGCATGAAGATGTGCAAATTGATATATTCAGAATTCAGAATTACAAGAGATGATTTTCTTTATAAAAGCATTGTATGCAACCCTAATGTTGACCTAAAACTAGCTCAACTAAATAAAGCTTACTTATTAACTAAGTAAACTAATTATTACCTAAGTAAAACCTAAGTAAACTTAATAAAGTGTAATTAAATAATTAATTACACCAATATTTTGTAGGTGATTACACATTTTTGGGGGGCTATAGAGTCTCTCTCTTTCCCTCTTATGGGGGGTGTTGATTATAATATATCTATGTGATGGATGGTGTACTTGGGGGGTATGATGGAGTTCTCCATCCTTCGTCACTTGATTGTTCTTTTCTCTTTTCAAAGAGACATTTTTTCCACTATATTTTCTCCTTTTCTCCATTTATGAGAGATTGCATTTGCATTTGTAAATGGGTACCTAAATGGTCATGTAGCCAAGACCCATATTTGGTTTTTTTGCATCATTTGCATATTAATCTTCTCCCTAAGTTGCAATTAAGGGGGGTGTTGGTGTGAATATATGTCTTGTACCTAGTAATTTATCTTACTAGGGACTTGGGGGACTTATTCACATGACTAAGTTTACATAGGATATAAGATTATTTCTATAATTCTTAGTTGGCTTCTCTAGAATTGATCTTATCTAGCTTATAATGCATGATTTTTAGGTAGTTAGGTTGTTAGTTTTCGCATGTCATAGGATAAATGCACATGTCATAATCATGTTCAATCCTATTCCTCACCTTGCCTATATAAGGACAATTAATATACACATGTGTAATATACTTCATACCTCATCATCATTTTGATAAGTCTTAATATAAAAAAATCTCATATTCTTGCATGCTCTCTTGTATAAGGTTTTCACTCTTTTTGCATGTGGTCTTTGGTGTTGAGTTGATCTTTAGCTCTTTTAGTGCTAAGATGACGCAATGCCCTTGAAAGCCACATTTTATGTATATTTTATTATTATAATGGACCGTTCATCATTAGGTCTTAGATCTGCCAGTCGATATTTTGTTGGCTTGACTTGCCCTAGAAGGAAACCCTATTTTATGAGGGTGTTGTATTATGGTTGTGTATTGTGATATATTTTAAGAGTCTAATAGTGGTTGTGTTGGATGTGGATCTCTAGTGGGGTATACTCTTATGAGAAGCTTTCTCTACAAGTATATTATATTATTTGTGATTTTTGAATAATATATTAGCTGGCTTTTGGAGTGTAGGGGTTTATCTCCTATAACGGTTTTTCCCTCGTAAATCACTATGTTGTGGTATACATGATTTTATGTTTGTTTTTGTTTAAGTTTCTGTAACAATAAATATCTATAAAAAAATTGCATTCTTCTCCTCTCAAGATTAGAGTAGGAAGTTGTTCTGCTACCTTAGCTTCCTTACAATTCTCTTGACTTGGTGATAATTTTAGTGGTCAAGAATATAATTGGGTATATATTTTATTTGATACACTAATGAATAATTCCAAATTGATAATAATATGTTTAGAAAACCTATAGGAACACCTCCAAAGATTAAGGTGAGCTCAAAGCAGAGAAGGCACTACCCACTCTCTTAGTTAGCCTTTAATTGTCTTAATTCTATATTTGATAAGCCTCTACTTACCACCTTGAAGATAAATTCATAGCCTTAAAGGTGGAGAAAATATTCAAGATTGTGGATCCACATTTTTGGGATCTAACACAACCCATATATAGTCACCAAAATTAATATGAATTACCTCACACTTCTTTTCTATGAGTGTGGGGATGCTTACTGATTAAAAGTCAAATGAATAAAAAAAACCTTCAACTTTTTTATTTTGCATGAACATGAATGCATTCACTTCCTCTTAAAGAAATAGTTCACTACTCTTGATGACCTCAAAGGGGAAAGTACTTTATTTTTGGGGCATTTTGAGATATTTCTAAGTATTTTTATGTATCTGGCACCTACATGAGTAGTGAACTCACCAAAATTGGAAAACTACAAAGTTTTGAAGATTGTACACAAGTCTATCTTCATCCCTAGGATGCTCCAAATCATCATAAGTCATCAAAAACACTACATGCAAATTCTTGATGCTCCAAAATCCACTTCATTCTTGTGAAGTGACTTGTTTACTAAAATGGAGAAAAATAGACATTTAGAATTGTAGTTGAGGTTTGATTTTCTGATCATCTTAACACTTAATTTGAATCCCTTAGTGAACTAGTTTTCCCAAAACCTAAACTCATTTCTTAGACATGTTAAATTCATCATTTAAAAATGACATTAGTCCTTTTCCTAGGTTTTTTAGCTCCTTAGACTTGGTCACACATACATTTATATCCATTGGAAAGGTGAACATAAGGGTAATGAGTGAGCTCTTAATAATTAAAAGAAGTTATAAATTAAATGTAAAGTAAATTAAATATGGCCTTCTTCGCTCAAAATTTGATGATGGATAACTGACATGATAGATGTCAAGAACCAACTTACAAAATATATGGATTTTTTGGGTTAACTTAGACAAAGATCTCTAATTTTACAAATTGTCTATATTTGTATTAGTTCACCTCCATGAATATGGATTTGATAGTATAAACGATTTGAATTGATGCACACATATCTAAACTAGTAAGAGGTAGTATAATATAATTTACTAAACTTAATTTCTAGTATATACTTCTTGTAAGGATAAGTAGTGTTCACAAACAACTTTGATGAATCTACCAAACAACAAGGGTTATTTTGTCCTTGTTCCTACCCATAACGAACTAGCTTTACAACTCTAAGAAAAATTGATTGAGAATAACAAGTAAACATGCAATGGTCCTTGGATGAAGTGCTCTAATGTAAATGCTACTAGATTCTTTTTATTCTTCAATATGAAACTCTAGTTGTGCTCAATAAAAAAATTCTATGATGTCCTAGATGAGCCCTATATGATTTCAAATTAGTGAGTATCTTTAAATACAACAACCAATCACATAAATCAACAAGTGCTAAGGCAATTCATAATAGCTAGTGAAGTAGCTAGCAACAACTAAATTTAAATTTAAGTTCTAAAAGTGATGGTCTAGTTCCATGAGTATGGATGTGACTTGGGTCAAGTCTACATTTGTAGATCTAAACGTTTATTTTTCTAAAGGTCTATTAAGATTAGAAATGCAAATTGGACAATTAATGATGGTAGAGATTAGAACATATTGAATGCTACAAGTCAATTTCATAGACTATACCTTTTATAAATTGATTATTACATTTACAACTTTAATCAAAACAAATTCAAAACATTAAAAAATCATGGATATGCAATTTTCACCACTACATATGAAACTCCCTATATTAAAAATATTAACCACTACAAATAATTTAAAATTCAGTAATTAAAAAATATTAAATAGCATATAACAACAATATTTAAATGAGAAAATAGCGGAGCAAACGGTGGAAACAAGTCCCATAAAACAAAATCTGATTCAACGTATTCCCTTATATATGTCCATGTATGTCCATTTAGGTTAAACTCGAAACCGCGGGATTGGTGGAACAAATATGGTGGAGATGATAACCAAATCTTCACAAGGGCCTAAATCTAATGGGGCCGTGTGTAATTGTATCCTAAAATACAATTAAAATTGTGGGAAGACTCCTTTGTATTAAAAGATTATATAGAAGTGTTATTAAATATATATTTAATTTATGTTATATAATTTTAAAATTAAGATAATCTTTAACATTTTCAGGAAAAACAAACAGAATCTACCATCAAATTTAGTCTTTAATCTCCACTAATTAAACTGAAATTGTACTTGCATGTAACCTCATTCATAAAACCTTCAAAGTTCAACACATTTTTTGAAAAAGGTCTTCAAGAGATCCTTCAATACAGGTTTCCCATATAAAATCTAAAATTCTTCATAAAAAGTTTCTCATAAGCTCTGATACTCATCTGTGATAGCCTCTATACCCACTTTCCCCACCCCAAAAACTAAAATAAAAAACTGTCAATGGCTTGGGCCATGAGGCTAAGAAAGTGTTTCTCATACCTCTTTTATGGAATCAAGAACCAGTAGAACTTATTTTGCTATTGACTTTTAGTACACTAAAACAATATAACAAGCAAGAGCTAATTACACTATTATAACAACAGTAAACTCAACTGATTCAAATTCGCAACAGCAAGTCAATGCTATATGAAAGCCTCACGGTTGCTGAAAGAAACAATTCAGGGTTGCTGAAAAGAAACAAAAGCTGCAGTCAAGTGCTGGCAGGGTAGTTTTGATAAATTGTGGATTGTCACAAAGAAAAAAAGCAAAAAATGCTTCTCCTATTTGCAATTGCACATATTGAGAGCTAGAAATTAGACCTCTTGAATAAATGGGAAGAGGCAAATCATATGCAAAATACAGAGAAAGCTCTGTCATGATACACATCCAAATGCTGCATGACATGCAATAGATGAAAGTGCTTAATACGAGAAATTTTGTATGGACTATTTTTTTGCTAGTTTTAAAAAGAGCAATTTCACAACTTGCGAAATTTATCAAAGATTAAGTTTCAATCTGTGATCCAAAAAATAAAATGTTGTGCTAGTGCTTAATACAAAAAATTTTGTATTGACTATTTTTTTCTAGTTGCCTTGCTTTTTTCCATGTTTTAAAAGAGCAATTTTACAACTGGTGAAATTTACCCAAGATTAAGTTTCAATCTGCTCCGCAAAACTTGTTTTCCTTTTCTTTCAAAATTAGATAAAAAAGTACAAACACAAACATTGTGCTCTTTGCATTTGCAAGTTGCACAAGGGTTTCAAGTCCTGCATTACAGTAGGAAACATGATCGATAAACATACATGTTTACTTTAGAAATAACATACTATTACAGTAGGCAAGACCATGCATGGTAAAGCCAGAAACGAAGAATGAGACCATAGAAGATTCATCTTCTATAAACTACAAAATGCAGTTATAAAGATAATAGCCAGAATCTTGATATGTTGTATCCAAACTTGGGATTGTTAATTCTGAATTGTATACATTACACTTGTGCTAACATCTTAGAAGCACCCAAAAATATTAATTGTAAATCAATTAAACAGTAAGCTTCAAATCTAGCAAATCCAAACACTCGGTAAGAGCTCTGATGAGCTCCATAAGGTCATTATCATTGAAATATGAAGGAGCATTCACAGGGGTGACCTGTTCACGCATCAAGTCATATACAATCAATTTCTAAAAGTATTTAAATACAGGGATCTTTCTACTTGTCTAATATAAAATCCAGAGAGTACCATAATGCCTATCCCTATTTATCCTGCACCAACATTCTACTATCCTATCTATCCTGCAAGGGCATTCCACATGAGTTCACTCAATCCTCAGAGGGCATTCCACATGGTTTTGCTCAATCTTAATATAAAACAAACTAAATGTTGTTGAGTTGTATCACAGGAAGTCTTTTAAACAAGTTCTAAACTCCGATAAAGTTTTTAAAATTCCAAATTGATATTTTAATTCCTACTTGTATAGGAGTAATATTTATGTGTTAAACATTTCAATGACTCTAATATGTGTACTATTTCTTAAAACAGTCCAAGAAGTGATTTTATGTATCAATTCGACCAGTTTCTAATGCTCAAGAATTCATAGTTCATTCTTCTAATCACTTTTCAAATCCTATGATCAGTCCCCAAGCCATAGAATAGACTAGACATTGACAAAGTTACAGAAATAAATGACACAGAGCATCCGCAATTAAAACAGGCCCAGACAAGATATTAACATTAAAGCAAAAAAATGCATCAAACACAACAATTAAAAGAGTATTTTATAATATAGTGAATGATTAGTTTCCACTTGTTTTAAGTTTCTTAAATTGCAGGCATTTGATGCTAGAACATTTAGGCTTTTGTTGCTTAAAATGTATCTTCCCAAAGAAGAATATGACATTTCGCAATACAGTTTGGAAAGCGGAGACTAAATACAAGCTGCTGGACAAAGAACTACGAAGAGCAAACATATGAAAGTGGCATCTTGACGTGTTAGCAAGTTTTGGCATTGTTGGAACTTAGACCTATGCTACTTCTCATGCAACATCTTGAGCTTCTTATCAGTATGCAATAGGTCAGTTCAATTTAGACATTGGACCGCCTTTAAGATTTGAATTAGTGAAGTCTAGTTTGAGATGTTTTAATCTCGTAGAACCATTTGATAATATTGGATTTGCTATACATTTATGCAATGTACATTGCAAGAAATTTCTTATAGTGTAATATTTTGTGTTAATTTATGGTATTTGTATGGATTGTGTCCTATGAGTTTGCTCTGTATGTACTGTATTGTTATGCTCTTTGAGAGGTCTGAGATTTGTATCCATCTGCATTGATGTTTGGGCTCTCTAGATCTTTGATTGTTGTTGTGTTGTTAATCTTGTTGAGTGGAACTTGGGCTGCATTGTATTTGTGTCTGCTGTAAATTCTCAAACTTAGTAACTAAAGAAGTATACATAAGATGTCAAAGCTTAATGTTGTAAGATGTACTCCATCAGATTTGGTGCCTCTAACTAGCATTGAAAATCTGAAGGCTAGATTTTTATCTATGTGCTATCTATTATTTGAAATCTGTAGTTATAAAAATCCAGTTTAGTCTCCTCTTAGATAATTTCGGTTGGGATCAAATCTGTAAACTGTGCTGGAAGAATTCTCTAGGAGCTAATTTTTTCTGAAGTGTAGGATCTAGTGTATTTTCTTGTGCAGCTACTGCCTCTTCTGTTGTTATGTCTAGTTTTTGAGTAATGCTTTCTTTTGAGTCTACTTCATAGTCTAACCCGAGATCATTAGATTGTGAGCCCCTTTGTTTGTTTAGTTTGGATCAATGATAGTTCTTAATTTCTAGGTGTTTGTTGTTTAGGTGATAATACTTCTTCTGAAAACCATCTGAGTCATAATCATTGTTGTAGTGTTCGCACTAGTCTGTTCTTGTGCTTGAATGTGGCTAAAGAAGGAAATTTCTCATATAACACAACTAATGCTTGATGTCCCCTATATTTTTACCCTTATTAATGTTTAAATGGGTGGCAAATTGCAGTTAAAGGGTTTTTTTGGGGTAGAAAGGGCCTTTTGTGGCAAATTTTTGAAGAGAGGCTGAAAGACATGCGAAACGGTCTTGTGGAGTTTCATTAGAACTTGCGTTTTTGATTTTTAAAAAATAATCTATTTTGTTTACTTCAACTTCTTCACTGGATGTTTTCAATTTTTCTGTGTTGGGGGACAACTAGAGGATGTTCTTTGATGTCATGCTGCCTCTGAAATGCCTAAGGGGACAGGGGTTTGAGGGGTAGGCATGCATCTTCATGTAACACTTATCTTGTCTTAGTGATTGTTTGATGGCTTCTTATAATGATCAAGGGTTAAAATGTCCTGCCTTGGCATGGAGTCTAAGTCAAAGGACACTAATGAAATTTAAAAATAATGATTGATTATCAAAGTTATGTTGTACCTTAATATTATGAGTTTTGGCAGATGTGGTGTCTAGTTACTTGATTGTAACAAAGTTTAGAAGTTATTTTTTTAAAGGGTGGCTGCTTGGTATTTTGTTTAGAAAGTTTTGAGCAGGTTCTCAAAACTTTGTATTAAATGACTAGGCGAATGTATATACCATTTTAAAGCTTTTGTGTGAATGTTTTGGTAAATAACTTGCAACAAAGGGGGTTAAAATGTAACTAATCTCTATATTGGGAATTGAACTAGCCATACTAGCATCCATAGATCTTTTATTTGTCATCATATTAGAGATGAGATCATTCAAAAATAGATACTCTCACTAGAATTTTCGTGTCTCCTTCGTTGTTACACTTATGCTGACTTACGAATGCTCTTCAACATGCCTCCTTGGCTTAACACGGTTCTTATATTCCTGCTTGACATCTACTAGATACTTTATTTGATTTTTCAAAAAAATTCTAAACTGAATTTAACATACTAAATTATGACAAAACTTGGCTCTGTTACCAATTTGTAGAATTTGACAACTCAAATTATCATTAATTAATGCCACAAGAGATATAGCAAGATTGTATGAACCACAAAATAAGAGAATATGTTTATATGACTCTTCAGACCCTATTCAAGACTTAACAATCAATCTTTTTCCAACCACTGATGTCAAATGCACTCAAAGTGCATCTATTTATAGGACAATAAAGTTGTTTGAGTTCAGTTTTTAAATTGAATTTTGTTCTAATTTTTTAATAGCACTCAAGGTCAAAGAGATAAAAAAGATTGTATTGATCAACAAAACTCAATTTCGATTGAAAATGAACAAATCCCTACAAAATTTATATCAGCTTGTGGTTGCAAGCTACCAACAAAATTTAATGTTAGAAAATTTGTCTATTAATTGTAGGTGGTCTAAAAACATAAAATAAAATCCATGGAAAGTCATAAGTAACATGAACAAATAAGGGAATCCTTCAAGCAAACAATACTAAATTAGTGGATAGTCATAGTTAAATAAGCAAGAAAATTGAGCCTACTATTTAAAAAAGCAACACAAGGAATATTTGAAGATTGCAGCAAAGGTAGATGTTGAACCATGAAGGATTCCTGAATATGAAAGGAGAGGAAGGACCTCTGAGATATGAAAAAGGAGCTCTCAAATGATCAAAATATCGAAGGAGGGTAGACAAATAAAGTTGTAAGTTGCTAAGGAAATAATATGGTTAAATATTGTAGCCTTATATGTGTTTGTGTTGTAAAAATTTTTAAATGCACCCAATAAACACAAACACAGAGCTGCTGCTCCAATTTCCAATCAAACTGGAAATACCCAAATTGTGGAATAACAAAAATTAACTCAATGGAGACACACAGAATTGGGCATGCAATATTTTCTTCTTCTATTCAAAATGATGGAAATGAAAATACATAAAGCATAAAACTTCAAACAAACTGAAAACTACCTATTACAACTTTCTAGAAGTGAACATAAATTTCTCAACTAGATCATAGACGATCAAGAGCTACTTAGAGCTCTTTGTTACAATTCGAATGGAACTATTTGTTGTTCCTGGAAAACACTGAGTGATCAAGAGCAGTCCTACTCACTGCAAACACTCTGCAAAATGTTTGAGAACATTCCCTGTTGTTGCTGCAACTTTTCTTAAGAGCTGTTAATCTTTCTCTTTTGCAGAAATGACTAACATTCAACCTTCAATCTATAGACTAGGAAAGCATTCCCTCTATTTGTTTCATTCAAAAAATTCCTCTCAAATTTGAAACTACCTACCAGGATTAATTGAGAATTCAAAAATTTCTAATCCATTCAATTCTGAGCAGTCAGGAACTATAGGGATGAAGATCCCAAAAAATGGCATCCATAAATGTCTCCTGATAGGTAGGTAAGGCAACAAGATGCTCAAAGACAATAAATATTTCCAACACTCCCCCTTTGTCCTGAGCCAACAAAACATGATCAATCCTAATCCAAATCAACTATGCCCAATCTACTTCTTAGGCGCTCAAAACTATCCTTGCTCAAAGGCTTGGTGAATATGTCTACTAGTTGTTGCTCAGACCTACAAAACTCCATTTTGATTTCACCATTTTCAACTAACTCTCTAATAAAATGATACCCGATTTAAACGTGCTTGCTTCTTCCATGAAACATTGTCACAAAAGATTGTTGTTCCATCTTCTTGTTCTTCTCTCAAATCTACTAAGATTCTTCTCAGCCAAATAGCCTGACATGTTGTATTTTCTGCTATATACTCAACTTCAGTTGTTGATAGGGAAACTATAGGCTGCTTCTTGGAAGCCCATGAGATAGCACCTGAAACTAAATGAAACACAGCCCAATGTGTTCTTCCTATCATCCAATCTTCTTGCCCAATCACTTTCAATATATCCAACCAACCCAAACTCTTTTGTTGTTGTGTACAACATGCCATATCCTTTGGTACCATTCACATACCTCAGGATTCTTTCACCCGCTTGCCAATGGGTGCCTCTTGGAGTCTCCATAAATCTGGAAATAAGACTCACTCCATGCATTATATCTGGCCTAGTTGTTGTCAAATACATCAAACTTCCAACCAAACTTTTATACATTGTCAGATCCACATTGTTGCTCCAATCTTCCTTGCTCAGCTTTAGACCTATGGTTGTTGGTGTTGGGGCAGGTTTTCTTTCAAGCATCCTAAATCTCTTCAAGATCTCATTTGTATATTTTTCTTGAGAGATAAATATACCATCATGCATTTGTTTTACCTCTATGCCTAGAAAATATCTTAACAGACCTAAATCTGTCATTTCTAATTCTCTTTTCATGGCCTCTTTAAAATCAGCAATGAAGAAATCATCATCCCTAGTAAAAACTAGATCATGTACATACAAGACAACAATCAAAATATTACCACTTGTTGCCTTGATGTAAAGAGTGGCTCACCATAGCTTTTGCTAAATCCATTGCTCGTCAAATATGAGTCAATCCTATTGTACCATGCCCATGTAGCTTGCTTCATCCCATAAAAAGATTTCTTCAGCTTGTACACCTTATGTTCTTGACTTGGAAATTCATATCCAAATGGCTTCTCCACATAAACTTACTCTTTCAACACTCCATTTAGGAAGGCAAACTTCACATCCATTTGAAACACCTTCCATTTATGTTGGGCTGCAATTGCTATGACTACCTGCATAGTCTCCATTCTTGCAATAGGGGCAAATGCCTCATCATAATCTCCCCCAAACTATTGTTTGTACCCCTTCATCACCAAACGTGCCTTGTGCCTCTTTATCCTTCCTTCGATATTGCACTTAGTCTTGTAGACCCATTTCACCCCAATAACTTGCTTGTTGGTAGGCAAATCAGTTAGCTCCCATGTGTTGTTCCTTTCTATTGCATCTATCTCCTCATCCATGGCCTCACACCACTTATCCTCTTTGACAGCTTCCTCAAAATAAATCGGATCACTATGGGAAAATAATGCATAATTCATGTTCTCATCAAATTTTTCATCATACCTTTCATCTTGGTAGATCTCTCTTAGACTCTTGGTCTTTCTTGGCATTAGGGAGGCAAGAGTGGGGTCTAAACTTTCACTATTGTTGCTGCTCTGCTAAACAGTTTGGTTCTGGAGTGAATGCGAGGGATCAAGAGCTTGTCGGAAGCTCTCTATGACCCATTCTCTGGCTGTTTGTGGCTACTCGCCTTTCTATCTATTCTGATCAACAACGATCAAGAGTGATTAGGAGCAATCGGGAGCTCATCTGAAATTTTAAAAAGTTCATCTAGAGTTATCACGAGCTACTGATGGCTCCACTAAATCATCATTCTACATTTCCCATTCCTTTCCTTCAGAATCAGGAGCAATCGATAGCAATTGAGAGTGATTGTGCCATCCCATAAATGATCTTCCAAAAACTCCACATCTCTGCTGATAACAATTTTCTTGGTGGCTGGGTTATATAGCCTGTAGGCTTTGGATTCTGAACAATAACCCATGAAGATGCACTTCTCACCCTTATCATCCAATTTTTGCCTCTTTTCTTTAGGCGAGTGAGCATATGCCACACAATTGAACACTCTTAAGTGCTCAATCATCCATCTATGTTTTTTCCATGCCTCTTGTGGGACTTTGTCACAGACCACCTTTGTTGGACTTCTATTTATCAAATAAACAATTGTTGCTATAGCCTCTCCCCAATATTCAGTCGAGAGTCCCTTCACATTCATCATGCTCCTTGCCATCTCCATGATGGTCCTATTCTTCCTTTTAGCCACTCCATTTTGTTGCGGTGTATAACTAGTCATAAACTCCTTGATGCCATTTTTACTACAAAAATTCACAAAAAACTGGAGGTATACTTTCCTCTAGGATCTGACCTTAAGACCTTAATGAAGTGTCCACACTCCTTTTTAGCTTGGGCCTTAAACAACAAAAACTTATCGAAAACTTCAAACTTATGCTGCAAGAACTAAACCCATGTCTTACAATTGAGATCATCAATAAAGTTCATAAAAAATTTGCTATTACCAATAGATGTGATTTGCATAGGGCCTGCCAAATCTATGTGCACCAACTCCAATGGTGCTCTTTCCCTTGTAGATTTTCCTGATTGAAACAGTTGCCTATGTTGCTTGCCCAAAATGCAAACCTCACACCTAACATTAGGCTCTACTATACTTGGCAAACCAAAAATCATTTTTCTCTTGGACAAAATACTCAAACTAGCATAGCCTAAGTGTCCATACGTAAGATGCCATAGCTTGGAGGGGCCTTGAATGGTGCTCTTGAGAGCTAATTGTTGTACTGCTATACATTTTCCATCCATGAGAGGTGCAGTAACAGACTGAGATGAGAAGCACGTCCCAATCTTCAACGGAAACATTTAGTTCTTTGTCATTGCATATGTTGCAAACACCTTTGTTCTCTCATTCTTGTCATAAATGACGCATTAGCCCTTCTGCGTCAGCACTTTGTAACCATTTTGGATCAGTTGTCCAACACTCATGAGGTTATGCTTTAATCCAGGTGCAAAAATCACATTTTGAACCTCCTTCTTCTCACCTTGCTTGGTGCAGATCATGATAGATCCTTTTTCCCTTGACTAGAACTATTCCATTGCTCCCCATTCTAATCTCAAACTTAATATTTTTGTCAATGAAGGAAAATAGACTTTCATTGTACCACTCATGTAGTTGTTGCAATCATTGTCCAAATACCAGACTTCGGATCTACCTTCTTAACCAATGTTGCACATGATAAAGGCTGTGAACTAATTGCTTTCAACCACATTTGAATAAGCCACATTTTCATTCTATTTTTGTTGATTACTATTATTTTTCTAGCACTCACTAGCATAGTGCCCAAACTTATGATAGTAGTAGCATTCAACATTGCTCTTGTCATTTCTCCCATTCAAACTATTGTTCTTCATGTCTCTTCAGCAATTGTTCTAAGAACTTCTCGCTCCTTCTTGGTTGCTTGCTCATCTCGAGCCAAACTTATGACAGTAGTAGCATTCAACATTGCTCTTGTCATTTCTTCCATTCAAACTATAGTTCTTCATGTCTCTTCAGCAGTTGTTCTAAGAACTTCTCGCTCCTTCTTGGTTGCTTGCTCATCCCAAGCTTTCTCCTCAAACATTTCCTTGTCTGGATCTACCTCTACCTCTTCAGGGGCCATTTCTGCCTCTCCCCCCGCCTCTTGCATTTGACTGAACGTTGAAAGCTTTCTCTTGGGAAGAAGTAGCAGACCTCTTTAGGCATTGCTCATGGGTTTGAAGAGAATCCATTAACTCATCCATCATCAAGGTAGAGAGGTCCTTCACCTCTTCCATAACAATGACAAGTGCATCATACCTCGTGGGTAAACACCTGAGGATTTTTTCAACAATCTTTTTCTCCTTTATCATTTCTCCATTCGCTCTCAACTGATTTAACAAGCTTGAGAACCTTGTTTGAAACTTTGAGATGGTCTCACCTTCTTTTATTTCTCTAATCTTGAACTCTCTTTGAGAAATCTAGAGCTACACGAATTTGACTTTCTCAGTCCCTTTGTAGCCGATTTGGAGAATTTCCCAAGCTTCCTTTGCATACTCAGCTGCTGCTATTTTGGGAAAAATGGCCTCTATCAAAGCTGCTTCAATCAAACTCAATGCCTTAGAATCCCTCTTCTTCTGCTCCTTCAATTGGGTCTTTTTAATTGTTTGTGAGAGTTGCATACTGAGTTGGGTCAGTGATATCCACAAGCCCATTTATCAAGAAATCCCACAAATCATTTGCAACTATAATGATCTTCATCTTCTTAGTCCCTGGACATCATAATTTTCTCCATTAAAGGATGGTGGCTTCTGCCAACTCTTTCCTTCATCTTCAACCATGTCTCCTACATATAAAACTTAAATACCCAAAAAAAAAAAATGCCCTAACTCATGAGGAAATGGAGCCTATGGCTCTGATACCATGTAGAAATTTTTAAATGCACAAAATAAACACAGACACAGAGCTGCTACTCTGATTTCCAATCAAGCTGGAAATACCCAAATTGCAGAATAACAAAAATGAACTCAATGGAGACACATAGAACTGGGCATGCAATAGTTTATTCTTCTATTCAATATGTTGGAAATGACAATACATAAAGCATAAAACTTCAAACAAACTAAAAACTACCTATTACAGCTTTCTGGGAGTGAACATAAACTTCTCAACCAGATCATAGACAATTAGAAGCTACTCAGAGCTCTTTGTTACAATTCGAATGGAACTATCTGTTGTTCCTGGCAAACACTGAGCGATCAGGAGCAATTCTGCTCACTACAAGCACTCTAAAATATGTTTTGAGAACATTCCCTTTTGCTACTGCAACTTTTCTTCTTGTTGCTAATCTTTTGTTGTTGCAAAATTGACTAACATTCAACCTTCAATCTACAGATTTGGAAAAACATTCCCTCTAATTTGTCTCATTCAAACAATCCCCCTCAAATTCAAAATTACCTACCAGCATTAATTGGGAATTAAAAAAAAATTACTCCATTCAATTCTGAGTAGTCAGGAGCTACAGGGATGAAGATCCCAAAAAATGGTATGCATAAATGGCTCCTGACAAGTAGGTAAGGCAATGGCAGGCTCAAAGAAAATAAATATTTCCAACATGTGTTTGTGGCTCAAAGGGAGGTGTTGAGTAAAACAAGTGTTTCACACCTGAACCTACAATGGATTGGTAACAAAAAAGCCAAAGCTTGTCATTAGAGCATCTCAACAGAAAATTGGGATTTCTTAGGTTTGAATTTAAAGATTACAGAATCGGTGAAAGAATCCATAGTTGAGATTAAGGGAGATTGTTAGAAATATAATCTCAAATACTCCTGTCCTCTCCATGTCAATCTCCACATCAACATTGTATCTCAATCAATCTCAATATTAAAGACAAACATTGAAAGTAGATCTTGGCAAGGATTTGAATAGGTTTGATATTGATTCCTCCAGTCTGTTAGATGTTACATCAACCAACTTCACATGTTTTGTAGGTAGATAAAATATATTATTTTATGTTTATTCTATGTCTCTCATATAAACTTAGTATTCTATATATTGTATGAAGTCTATTTTTCTATGCACTCCCAAATGGATTCCAGCTCCACAAAGCTACTAGGAGAATGAATGGTTGTATGCAGAAGCTCCAGCAATAGTAGTGTTTCTATGTCTATGTAAAAGCTAAGCTAATTCTATTAGGAGTTGTAAGAATTTGAGTAACAAAATAATGTAATGATGTATTGTAAAGATTTGAAAAAACAAATACAAAACACAAAACATAGAGCTATGCTACTTTGTTTTCCAGTCAAGCTGAAAATACCCAAATCTCAAATGCGGAAAACAATAGGAGACAGGCAACTTCTTCTCTTCATTTAATCAACTGAAAATAAATAAAATAGAAAACAAACTAAAACAAGAAACTATTACAATTTTTTGGGAGTGATCAAAAGTTACTCAACCAGACTTGTAGTGATCAGGAGCTATCAACAACTCATTGTCAAGAGCCACACAAAGCTCTACCTGGAACAATCACTGCTCTTACAAAATAACAAACAGCTGCTACTGTTCACGAGTTACTGGAAGCTCACAGAGAATGTTCTTCTCACAGTCTGTTGCTGCAATCTTCTTCTCTGACTTCTTTTCTCAACTTTTTTTCCAACTTCTTCCAAGTGATAGAATAATCTTCCTTCTATCCATTTTGTCCAAGACAAACATTCCCTCTCAAAAATTTGAAATCACCTATCATAGTAAATGTTGAATTCAAAATCAGCTACCTTAATAAATTCTGGAGTTGTCAGGTGCTGCAGGAAGGATCCCCAAAATAGAAGGGCTCCTAATGGGTAGGTGAAGGCACTGATGGATGAGCAGAGGCTCAGGAAAAACATTAAATTCCAACACTCCCCCTTTGTCTCGAGCCAACAAAACAACAAGATCAAGTCTGATCTAAATCAACAACACCCAATCTGCTCCTTAGGCACACAAAACTGTCAATGCTCAAAGGCTTGGTGAAAATGTCTGCTAGCTGTTGCTTAGACTTGCAAACCTCCATTTTAATTTCACCATTTTCAACCAATTCATGAATGAAATGATACCTGATTTCAATGTACTTGATTCTTCCATGAAACACAGGATTTTTCGTCAAAGCTATCGATGAAACATTGTCACAATATATCATTGTTCCATCCTCTTGTTCTTCTTTCAAATCTACCAAGATTCTTCTCAGCCAAATAGTCTAACATGCTGCTGCATTTTCTGCTATATACTCAGCTTCAACTATTGATAGGGAAACAATAGGTTGCTTCTTAGAAGCCCAAGAGATAGCACCTGAACCCAAATGAAATACATAGCCCGAAGTGTTATTCTTATCATCCAAACTTCCTGCCCAATCACTGTCAATGTAACCAACCAGTCCATATTCTTTTAATGTTGTGTACAACATGCCATGTCCTTTGGTACCATTCACATACCTCAGGATTATCTTACCCGCTAGCCAATGGTTGTCTCTTGGAGTCTCCATGAATCTGGAAATCAGACTCACTCCATGCATTATATCTGGCCTAGTTGTTGTCAAATACATCAAGCTTCCAACCAAGCTTTTGTACATGGTCAGATCCACATTGCTGCTACAATCTTCTTTGCTCAACTTAAGACTTATGGCTGTTGGGCAGGCTTTCTCTCAAGCATTCTAAATCTCTTCAAGATTTCATTTGCATACTTCTCTTGAGAGATAAAAATACAATCATGCATTTGTTTTACTTCTATGCCTAGAAAATAACTCAAGAGACCTGAATTTGTCATTTCAAATTCTCTGTTCATGACTTCTTTAAAATCAACAATGAGGAAATCATTATCGCCAGTGAAAAATAAATCATCTACATACAATACAATAATTAAAATGTTACCATTTCCTTCCTTGATGTAGAGAGTGGGTTCACCATCGCTTTTGCTAAAGTTGTTGCTCATCAAATATAAGTCAATCCTACTGTACCATGCTCATGGAGCTTGCTTCAACCCATAAAGAGTCTTATTCAGCCTATACACCTTGTGTTCTTGGCCTAGAACTTCATATCCAAAAGGTTGGTCCACATAAACCTCTTCTTTCAATACTCCATTAAGAAAGGCGGACTTCACATCCATTTTAAATACCTTCCATTTGTGCTGGGTAGCAATAGCTATGATTGTCCTCACAGTCTCCATCCTAGCAATAGGGGAAAATGTCTCATCATAGTCTCTTCCAAACTATTGTTTGTACCCCTTGACAACTAATCTTGCCTTGTGCCCATCTATTCTTCCTTCAACATTGCTTTTGGTCTTCTAGACCCATTTTACTCCAATAGCTTGCTTGCTTGGAGGAAAGTCAATCAACTCTCATGTATTGTTTCTTTCTAATGCATCTATTTCCTCATCCATGGCTTCACACCATTTATCCTCTTTCACAACTTCTTCAAAATAAATTGGATCATTGTGAGAAAATACTGCAAAATTCACACTCTCATCAAATTCATCATCATACCTTTCATTTTGGTAGATATCCCTTAGAATCTTGGTCTTTCTTGGCATTAGGGAGGCGAGAGTGTGAGGTCTAAATTTTTAGTGATGCTACTGTTCTGCTGAACAGGCTGAATCTGGAACAATTGGGAGCTGTCAGGAGCTTGTCTGAAACTAGCAAGAGCTCGTTGGGAGCTGTTAGGAGCTGAATTTTTGGCTGTCTTTGGCTGCTTCCCTTTTTGTATGTTCTAATTAGGAGCGATCAGGAGCTGTCGGGAGCCATCATTTTCTGCTACTGCATAATTTTCTTGATCTTCATTTTCATCTTCTTCATCAACCTAAGTTGTCAAGAGCTGCCAGGATCTATCACGCCATCCCATGACTGATCTAAAAACTTCACATCTCTACTAATGATAATTTTTTGGGTGACCGGATTGTATAGCCTATAGGCTTTGGACTCTTCACTATAGCCCATGAAAATGCACTTTTCACCCGTGTCATCCAATTTTTTCCTTTTTTCTTTAGGCACGTGTGCATAAGCCACACATCCAAACACTCTCAAGTGTTCAACATCCTCTCCCCAATATTTTGTAGGGAGTCCTTTTGCTTTTAGCATGCTTCTTGCCATCTCTACGATGGTCTTGTTTTTCCTTTCAGCCACTCCATTTTAATTTTTGTTGTGGAGTGTAAATGGTTGTAAGCTCCTTTTTTATGCCATTCTTCCTACAAAAATTCACAAAACAATTGGAGGTATACTCTCCTCCTCTATCTAACCTTAGGACTTTAATAAGATGTTGACTCTCTTTTTTAGCCTAGGATTTAAACAATAAAAACTTATTAAATGCATCAGACTTGTGCTGCAAAAAATAAACCCATGTCTTACAGCTGAAATCATCAATAAAGGTCATAATCAATCTGCTATTACCAATGGAAGTGATTTGCATAGGGCCTACTAAATCATTGTGCACCAACTCCAATGGTGCCCTTGCCCTTGTAGAGTTGCTCGATTGAAAGGGCTGCCTATGTTGCTTGCCCAAAATGCAAGCTTCACATCTAACATTAGGCTCTACTATCATTGTCAAACCATCAACCATCTTGATTTTGAACAAAAGACTTAAACCAGCATAGCCTAAATGTCTATACATGAGATGCCATAGCTTTGAGGGGTCTTCAATGGTGCTCTTAACAGCTGCAAGTTGTATTGCTATACATTTTCCATCCATGAGAGGTGCTACAACAGACTGAGATGAGAAGCACGTCTCAATCTTCAATGGAAACATTCGGTTCTTTTTCATTTGTATTGCTGCAAACACCTTTGTCCTCTCATTCTTGTCATAAATGACACATTTTCCCTTCTCCATCAGCACTTTGTATCCATTATGGATCAGCTGTCCTACACTCATGAGGTTATGCTTTAACCCTGGTGCAAAGAACACATTTTGAACCTCCTTCTCTTCACCTTGCTTGGTGCGGATCATAATGGATCATTTTCCTTTAAGAGGAACTATTCCATTGTTCCCCATTCTAATTTCTGATGTAACATTTTTGTCAATGAAAAAAAAAGACTTTCATTACCACTCATGTGGTTGCTGCAACCGTTGTCCAAGTACCACACTTCGGGGCTGTCTTCTTCACCAACATTGCACATGATGAAGGCTATGGACTGATTGCCTTCAGCCACATTTGAATCAACAACATTTGCATTTTGTCTTTGCTGATTACCGTGCTTCTTCCAGCACTCACTAGCATAGTGTCCAAACTTGTGACAGTAATAGCACTCAATGTTGCTCTTGTCACTTCTCTCATTCGAACAGTTGTTCTTAGTGCCTCTTTGGGAGTTGTTTTGAGAGCTGCTTGCTCCCTCTTGGCTGCTTACTCATCCCAAGCTTTCTCCACCAGCATTTCCTTGACTAGATCTGCCTCTACCTCTTCGGGAGCCATTTCTACCTCTCCCTCTGCCTCTTGCATTCGATTGAGCTTTGAAAGCTTGCTCATGGGAAGTAGTAGCAGAACCTTTTAGGCACTACTCATGGGTATGGAGAGAACCCATTAACTCATCTACTATCAAAGTAGAAAGGTTTGTCATTGCTTCAATAGCAATGACAAGAGGATCATACCTTGTGGGTAGACATCGAAGAAATTTTTCAACAATCTTCAGCTCCTCTAACACATCTCCATTTGCTCTCAGCTGGTTCAACAAACTGGAGAACCTTGTTTGAAAGTCTACAACAGACTCACTTTCTTTCATCTCAATAACTTCAAACTCTCTTCAAAGTAGCTAGAGCTTCACACCTTTGACTTTATCAGTCACTTTGTAGCCAGTTTGAAGGATCTCCCAAGATTCTCTTGCATACTCAGATGCTTCTATTTTGGGAAAAATGGCCTTTATCAAGGCTGCTTCGATCAAACTCAAAGCTTTTGCATCCTTTTTTCTCTGCTCCTTCAGCTAGGTCTTCTGGTTATTTGTGAGAGTTGCAAATGCAGTTGGGTTAGTGATGTCCACGAACCCATTTATGAGAAAATCCCACAAATCATTTTCCACCATGATGGTCCTCATCATCTTGGCCCAAATGTCATAGTTATGTCCATTAAAGGACGGTGGCTATTGCCAACTCCTTGTTTCATCTCCAGCCATGTCTCCTACAACAAAAACTCAACACCCAGAAAATACAAATGCCCAAACTCACAAGGAAATGGGGCCTATGGCTCTAATGCCATGTAAATATTTGAAAAAACAAATACAAAACACAAAACACAGAGTTGCTGCTCTGTTTTCCAGTCAAGCTAGAAATACCCAAATTTCAAATGCGGAAAACAACAGGAGACATGCAACTTCTTCTCTTCATTTAATCAACTGGAAATAAACAAAACAGAAAAAAAACTAAAACAAAAAACTATTACAACTTTATGGGAGCGATCAGAAGCTGCTCAACCAGACTTGTAGTGATCAAGAGCTATCAATAGCGCATTGTCAAGAGCCACACAAAGATCTACCTGGAGCAATCACTGCTCTTACAAAATAACAAACAACTGTTGTTGTTCACGAGTTACTAGAAGCTCACAGAGAATGTTTTTCTCACAGTCTACTACTACAATCTTCTTCTCTGACTTCTTTTCTCAACTTTTTTTCCAACTTCTTCCAAGTGATAGAATAATCTGCCTTCTATCCATTTTGTCCAAGACAAACATTCCCTCTCAAAAATTTGAAATCACCTACCGTAGTAAATGTTGAAATCAAAATTAGCTACCTTAATAAATTTTGGAGCTGTCAGGAGCTGCAGGAAGGATCCCCAAAACAGAAGGGCTCCTGGCGGGTACGTGAAGGAACTGATGGATAAGCAGAGGCTTAGGAAAAATATTAAATTCCAACATGTATGCAGCCCAGAATGTTTATGTAAAACTTTCTTGGATTAATATAAACCTCAATGTGTGTTTCTATTTTTATCCTCCCATTTCATTCCAACACAAATGGGCTCAAAGTGCTTGCATTTATAGAAGGATGCAAGAATATCAGCAGCTCAAAACAAGACACTTCTTCAATGGATCGAACAAAAAGATGAAAAGCATTTGTATAAAGATGCCAAAAACTAGAAAAAGTAAATGAATAGTTTGGGTTTTAGTGGGTTCTTGGGCTCTCTTCACATTTTTAGAATCATATGTACACCCCATTGTGCCCCAAATAACTCCTCATCCCAGCATAACCCCAAACTGAGGATTAATGCTCCCACTCTTATCAATGCTCCCACTAACTTTGAAGCCTCTACTGTTGGGTTGGTATTCTTTATAAAGTTAAAGATGATAGGTTGAATGCTTCTATGTTATTTCCACATTTTCCATATGGATTCTACCAATGAACTCTTTGTGGTATGCATCCGGTTCCAAAAGAACCACATCAACATTGTTGGAGATGTACTCTATAGAGCTCGCGCTAAGAGGAGATATACTGAAATCATCCAAGAGTGTGGGTGCTATTCGTATCCTAACAAATAACAGAATACACCTCTGCAAGCTTAACATGTTGATAGTACTCCCCCTCATATCCACCACATCTTGCATCCCCAACTTTAAATTTGGTCTACCACTCTAGAAGGAGCCTGGTTTGGAATCAAGTAATAGATTTGGAGATCTCTCAACTGAGTCAGAGAATATTATCTACAATTTGATCTTCTATATTTAACTACTTTTTTGGTTAACTACCATGTAGAATGCTTTCCGTATAGTTTGGTGACTAGCTTTCATGTATTTTCTGACTACTACTTTTTATGTAATATCTAATTACTACTTTTTCTTTGCTTTATGATATATATATTTTCAACTCTATGTGCTGAATGAGGCTATTGTGTGGGATTTTTTGTAAACATCTTTTTATTACTATTTATTTGCCTCATTTAAAGAAAAATTTTCATCAATGACTTGATAAGTCTTTCTGCTACTATCCATGGTAGCTTGATGTATTCTGAGATCACTGACAGTGGCATCCTTATACAATCTAGAGGGAAATTTTTGGAGCTCTTCTCTAAATTTTGGACCATTTAGGTAATCAGTATGAGCAAACAGGAGCAATTCCCTTGAGTTCTTGGGAAATTTTTATGAAACGACAGTAAGCCAAAGGTGTAAGTCCCTTATGCATGGGAAAAGAGCCTTCAAAGAAGATTCTTAGGTTCAAACTCCATGAGACATAATCAGTTGTTGAACTTGGATAAAGTAATACTTCAACATGCTGGGTGGAGCATACACAAATGAATCAAAATAAAATTATTGAGTTCATTTTTTAAATAGAATTTTGCTATAATTTTTTAATAGCATTCAAGGTCAAAGAGATTAAAAAAATTACATTGATCAACAAAACTCAATTTCTATTGAAAATGCACATATCCCCACCAAATTTATATCAATTTGTAGCTGCAATATACTAACAAAATTAAATGTTTGAAAAATTGTCTATTAATTGTAGGTGGTCTAAAAACATAAAATAAATTTCATTGAAATATATAAGTAACATGAACAAACAAGTGAATCCTTCAAGCAAACTATACTAAATTAGTGGATAGTCATTGTTAAGTAAGCAAGAAAATTGAGCCTACAATTTAAAAAAGCCACACAAGGTATATTTGAATTACTTTTGGCCTAGAGTTGGTCCTTCTATATTCTCTTCTTATGGTTTCATTGTCAAAAACTTTCCAAGGGTAATTGTCAAAAAATCAAAATCAAGCAATAAAGCAAGACTACACCCATTTAAAATAAAAATGTTTAACAAGAATTTTCTTGACCATTTGAAAAACCTCTATCCAATGCAATAGTGCAAAGCTCATGTGAATTATTTAGACAATTATAACAAAACACTGACCCTCTTAGTAAATGTGAATAAAACAATCTTTTACTTGATAGTCTGCTTTACAAATGATAGACATTTTTGATGCTACAAAAATAAATGAATGTACTAAAATAGTGAGAAAAAAGTTCAAAGAGAAAACAATAGAACAATAAAAAATGAATCTAGTTGTTGTTGTACCCCTCTAAAAGATTTAAAAAGTGTTCATAAAAGTCAAGAAATAAATATTGAAAACCGAAGAAAAAGAAAATCAAATTCTCTACACATTTAGTTACACTTTGAGTCTTATGAAACCAAAGTTTGTAGTCAATACACATTTAGTTACACATTATCATTCAACCATTTGAATTTACACAACAAAATTTAGTTGCAATTTCTCATTCAATCATTTGAATTTACACAACAAAATTTAGTTGCAATTTCAATTTAGTTATTATGTTCAAACCAAGTTTCATAGGCATACAATTACTCTACAATCAAAATAATCTTGATTGGTTTTCAAGATTGTTGTTTTCTCTTTATCCACGCCCAATTTGAACTTAGATTTCCATCAAATTATTTTCTTCTATATGTCACATTTTATGTATATTTTATTATTATAAATCTAGACCGTTTTCCATTAGGTCTTAGATCTGACAGTCGATATTTTGTTGGCTTGACTTGTCCTAGAAGGAACCCCTATTTTATGAGGGCATTGTATTACGAATATGTATTGTGATGTATTCTCATAGTCTGATAGCAACTATGTTGCCTCTAGATCTCTAGTGGGTGATACTCCTATGAGAAGCTTCCTTTGCAAAAATATTGTAATCTTTATGATTTCTGAATAATATATTGGATAGCTTTATGAGTGGGGTTTTTCTCTCATAAAGATTTTCCCCACTAATTCACTATTTTGTGTTAAGCATGATATTTGAGTTTAATGAATGATGAGTAGATCCCACTCTATTGGGTGGTGAAGGAAGAATTTGGCATAAGCTTCCTTATCTAGTATAAAACTAGTTAACTTCTTATCAAGGAGGGATGGATAATCTAGATATTGCCTCTAAGTCACCTCAATGGTAGTTTTGGACAAGAGTTATGAGGTGAAAAAATATGGTATTAAAATAAATGACTTCATGATAAAAACATTTTTAGTTTTTTGATAAGGTTGTTGTTATTGTATTATTTGTGGAACTATTATCATAAGCAATCAATATTTTCTTAGTAAATTTTTATCTTAAATGTATACTTGAATGAATTGTAAAGAGTTAAATATGATAGCTAAATTTTTCATTCAATTATTGCACTATAATGTACCCTAAAATAATACCCCATTTTTAATAAAATTGAATTAAATTGCAGCATATACAACTATTTACAGTTATGTTTTGTTAATGAGTTTTATTTATCATCATCAATTTATACTATCATACCAAATGAAATTATTTAGAATCTCAATGACAAGGTTCTAGTAAAAAAACATGCATATTTTTCTCATTTATCCCAAGTTTCAATGTTCAAAATTATTATATGTTCATTCCATCCCAATGTTTATCCCCTATAGGATGATTCATTTATTTTAGGCCCATATCACCAATATTGATTTCCCATCATTAATTCTCATTGCTTTTCGGGAGCTAAAATATATCATGCTTTTAAATGTTCATCAATCCTAGAATTCATTTTAGATCGCACTATTGGCTAGAAGAAGTACATTTTAACTCCCAAAAAACAAAGATAATTATTAGATTGGATATGAATTTATAGTTTTGAATAGTGTCATTATATAAAAAAAAATAAAAATTCTTTACCTGGTGTTGATTTAAAATATCTAGTTCATGTGAGTACCAATGCTTTCTCAAAAGTATATTTGTGTTTAACATTACCTACTAGACCCGCAAAGAGGGCATTGCCCCTTGACCTTGCTTCAACTTTAAGAAAAAAGAAAAACTATATTGGGGGATTGTGTTGACAAAGACATATTTTTAAAGGAAGGATGATAATTAATTTTCATAACTATTGTTTTCTTTTTTTTTTCTTACAAATTTTGATTGATGTGCATAAATTTGTCAATAAAATTACTATTTTTCTTAAAAAATGAAATATTTTCCATTAAAAATTAATATTTTTTTCCAAAATAAGAAAAGATTCCCAAGATTTTATAATATTTTTTAAGAGTAATTTCTTAAATTTATATCTATTTACAACCTTAGTGTTGTTTGATCCATGTTATTCTTCATTTTTTGGTTATGATTTTCTTTGATCCTGTATAAGGGTTGAGGCCCTTTCAAAATTATTTTTTACTCTTGATGAAAATAAAATAAAATGAATCACACACTATTACCAATAAATCATCAACATCCATAATTATCATTTTATTAGTACTTTTTGTCAACATAATGAATAAATATTAATGTCATTCAATTTGAATCATTAATTTAAACACTAAAACACAATGTTTTAAGGCTCAACATCTTGGATGTTATGTTTATAAGCTCTTCATAGCCTCTTTCCCTTTTATCTCCCTTTTTTTCTTGTAAGAGTAATTAATTCTATAATTACAGAAGGAATCTTACTAGGACTATAAATATCTCTGGGGACTAGTTAAAATTTCTTTGGAATGTTGTTGAGGAAAAATAGGAAATTTTATAAGAAAAGTTAAACTTTTAATTGAAAACAATAATAACTATAAGCAAGTAGAAATTATAATCTAGTAAATGTAAAAAAAATCTATCATAAAAAAATAAAAAATTTCATCATATAACTACACTTTGGCACAAGGCTTGGAAAGAGGTAAAAAGGGGTTGTTTAGGTCTTAGAAAAGTGGGAAGATGTGTTAAAACATTTCACAACACCTTTGTAAAACACCATTAGGTTGTTATTGATTTGCAAGCACTCAAGACCTAATGTGAATGTATTGGCCACATTACAACATTAGATCAAAGCAAAACCAGACCAAAATCCATTGGAAAAGGCTCAAATGAGTGAAAAGTGACAAGGCTACACTTTTTGGCAACACAAATAAAATCACAAGTTGGAAGAGAAAGTTTCTTTTCTTTTGATTTATAGTTTTGGAAACCATTCTTGATTTATGTTTTCTCTGATGCCTATATATGTAGTGTTTGAGTTGAAGAGAAAATAAGTTAAGTTGCAGGTTGTTGAAGCCATTAAGTGGTGCAATGATTTAGAGGAAGAATTTGTATTGATGTAACTTGTTTGAAGGATTAATAAAAGTATTTGATCTCTTTGGGTGTGGAAAGTTTTATCTTTTTTTCAACATTTGGTATCAAAGCCAAGTTGGCTTGATTAGAGAAGGGGACACCTTTCTTGGAGTGTTTGATTAGGTTTTTTGCTGCAGTGGGAGTGTGCTATTTTTTCTTGTAGTTTCAGATTCAATATGATAAGAGATCATGGTTGGCTCATCTCGACTGGGCATTGAGAAATTCAATAGTACTGGGTATGAGCTTTGGATGTTAAATATGGAGGATCTCTTGGAAGAAAGAGATTAATGGGTTACTATTAATAAAAATAATAAACCAAAAACTATATCAAATGAAGACCGGATTAAGTTAGATAAAGTCAAATTGGTTAAGCTATAGATGCTTTGAAGAGATATTGAGACTCTCCAAATGAAGGAAAGTGAGTCTATCTCAAAATTTCACACAAGAACTTCTGGTTTGATAAATCAATTGAGGGTGAATGGATAATCCATGGAAGATCAAAGGATTATAGAGAAAATCCTCAGAACTTTACCCATAAGGTTTGATGTAGTTTTGATTTTGATTAAAGGGGAAAAAAACCTCTCAATGTTGTTAATTGATGAGTTGATGGGTTCTCTACAAACCCATGAGAGGTGCCTAAATAGGTCTGCATATTCTTTTGATGAGAAATATTTTGAAGCTCAAGCCAATGTAAGAGGCAGGGGGAGAGGTATAAAAAACTCTAGATGTGGTAGAGGTAGATCTGGACGTGGAAGTGTTGGTGAAGATAGCTCAGGACAAGCATGCATCCAAAAAGGAGCAAGCATCTCCCAGTCCAGCTCCTGACAAACCAAGAAGAAAAAAAACTCGAGTCAGAAGGGTGATAAGAGCAACGTTGAATGCTATTATTTCCATAAGTTTGGCCATTATACAAGTGAGTGTTGAAAAAGCAACGTGATTAGTCCAAGCAAAGTGCAAATGTGGTTGATGAAAAAGTGGCTGAAGGTAATCAACAAAAGGCCTTCATTCATGTGCAACATTATCGAGCAAGGAAGTGATGAGGTATGGTTTTTAGATAGTGGCTGAAGCAACCCCATGAGCGCTAATGAGAGTTTATTTCTTTCATTGATTAAAATTGGGAACAATGAAATAGTTCTAGTTGTAGGAAAAGGGTCTATTTTTTTTTTTTACTAAGCAAGGTGAGAAGAAAGAGATTGATGATGTTTATTTTTCCCCTGGCATAAAGCACAATCTCGTGAGTATTGGAAAATTGATCCAAAAAGGATACAAAGTGTTCATGGAGAAGAGTGAATGCATCATTTATGAGAAGGATGAAAGTAAGAATGTAAATGCAGCAGTGCAAATGATGAGGAATAGGATGTTTCCTTTGAGGCTAGAGAGGTGTTTCTCAGCTTAGTCTGTAGCTGAAACTTCCAGGCATAGAAAATGTACAGTACTACAACAACAAGTATCTGTCAAGTCAGTCATTCAAGACCATTCCAAGCTTTGGCATCTTAGGTATGGACAATTAGGCTATGTTAGTTTAAATATTTTGTGAAAGAAGGGAATGGTTGGAGGTTTACCAACCATAGTAGATCCTAGTGGCAGATGTGAAGCCTGCATTTTAGGCAAGCAACATAGGCAGCCCTTTCAATTGGGAAATTTTAGAAGGGAAAGAGAACCATTGGAACTGGTGCACACTAATTTGTATACCTCCAATCAATTTGTGATTTTTTGCAAGAAACATGGCAATAAGAAGGAGCTAATAGCAACCTATACTTTGTAGAAAAATGGAGTGGTTCTGAGGAAAAAAAATCATTGTGGATATGGAAAGAAGCATGCTCAAATCCAAGAGACTCCCTGATGAATATTGAGGTGAACCTATAGCAGCGATAGTTTGTTTGATAAATAGAAGTCCTACAAAGGTAGTTTTTGAAAAGATTCCACAAGAAGCATGGACAAAATGCAAGTGGATAGTTGAGCACTTGAGAGTGTTCGGTTGTGTGGCATATGCACTTCTACTAAAAGAGAATAGACAAAATCTAGATGACAAGGGTGAGAATTGCATCTTCATGGGATACATAGAAGAGTCCAAAGCCTACAGGCTGTCTAACCTAGTCACCAAGAAAATTGTTATCAGTAAAGAAATGGAGTTCTTAGAGGATGAGTTATGGCATGGCATGACAGATCTTGATAGCTTCGAATAGCTCTTGACATCTCTGGTTGATGTAGAGAAAGAATAAGAAGTGCATAAAGATGAGGCAGTGGAGCCTGTAGCAACTTCTGATAACTCCCGATCACTTCGGACCACTACAAAGACACAGATAGAGAGCTCCAGACAGCTCCCGGTAGGGTCTACTCAACAAAGTAGCAGTAACATCGAAATTTTAGACCCCACTCTAACCTCCATAATACCAAGAAAGACCAAGAGTCTAAGGGAGATCTACCAAAATGAAAGGTATGATGAAGAGTTTGATGAAAGTATTAATTTTGCATTATTTTCTCATAGTGATCCAATTTATTTTGAGGATGCTATGAAAGAAAAGAAATGGTGTGAAACAATGAATGAGGCTATAGATGCAATAGAGAAGAATAGAACATGGGAGTTAATTGATTTTCATCTCAACAAGCAAGTAATTAGAGTGAAATGGGTCTATAAGACCAAAAGCAATGCCGATGGAAGAATAGAGGCATAAGGCAAGATTAGTTGTCAAGGGATACAAACAACAGTTTAGGAGAGATTATGATGTGACATATGCTCCAGTTGCAAGGATGGAAACCATGCGGGCATTCATAGAAACTGTAGTCTAGCACAAGTGGAAGTTGTATCAAATGGATGTGAATTATGCCTTCTTGAATGGAGTATTGAAAGAGGAAGTGTATGTGGAGCAGCCACTTGGCTATGAAGTTTTAGGTTGAAATAAAACAAGGTATATAGGTAGAAGAGAGATGTTTATGGGCTAAAGCAAGCACCACGACCATGGTGTACAATAGGATTGACTCATATTTGTTGAGCAATGGCTTTAGCAAAAGTGATGGTGAGCCCACTCATCACATCAAGGTAGGTGATGGTAAGATTTTAATTGTTGCCTTGTCTGTTGATGATTTATTTTTCACTGGGGATGATGATTTCTTCATGTTTCTTCTATCTGATGTGTAACTATATATTGAGCTTATTTTGTTAGTTTATTTTAGTTTATATCTAGTATTTAATATAAATTGCATTAGTTATATTTTTTACTATTATTGGACATATAAGATGTTGAGCAATTGTAAATCATAGATTTGAATATTAGTAATATCCTACTCTATTGGGTGGTGAAGGAATAATTTGGCATAAGCTTCCTTATCTAGTATAAAACTAGTTGTATTGGGTTCAACTTCTTATCAAGGAGGGATGGATAATCTAGATATTTCTTTTAAGTCACCTCAATGGTAATTTTGGACAAGAGTGATGATCTTTAAAAAATGTGAAAAAATGTGGTAATAAAATAAATGACTTCATGATAAAATATTTTCAGTTTGGTTGTCCTAATTCTACTATTTGTAGAAATATTATCATAAGCAATCAATATTTTCTTAGGAGATTTTTATTTTAGATGTATACTTGAATGAATTGTAAAGAGATAAATATGATAGCTACATTTTTCATTCAATTATTGCACTATAGTGTACCCTAAAATAATACCCTATTTTAAATAAAATTGGATTAAATTGCAGCATATAAAACTATTTAGAATTATTATTTGTTAATGAGTTTCCTTTATCATCATCAATTTATACTATCATACCAAATGAAATTATTTAGAATCTCAATGACAAGGGGCTAGTTAAGAAAGCATGCATATTTTTCTCATTTATCCTAGGTTTCAATGTTCAAAATTATTTTATGTTCATTCCATCCCTATGTTTATCCCCTATAAGATGATTCATTTATTTTAGGCCCATTGATTTTTTCTAGAATCTAATAGTTCACATTGCTTTTTGAGAGCTAAAATATATCATGCTTTTAAATGTTCATCAATCCTAGAATTCATTTTATATTGTTGATCTCCATTGATCTATACTTGCCTAAAATATTTCTAAAGGTCAAATATATCATCAATTTGATAGCTCAAGGCCATCCCCCTATTGGCTAGAAGAAGTGTCATATTTGGCAAGATTTAGATAGAAAGGACAAATCAATAGTTCAAAATTAATTCTAGCTTTGATGAACATTTGAAAGTGTGTGCACATTTTAGCTCCCAAAAAATAAATGAGAATTGTTTGATAAGAAGAGATCAACAATCTAGAAGGAATTTTGGACTCAAGTACATTTTAACTCCCAAAAATCAAAGATAATTATTAGATCGGATATGAATTTATAGTTTTGAATAGTGCCATTATATAAAAATATTCTCTATCTGGTATTGATTTAAAATATCTAGTTCCAGTGAGTTCCAATGCTTTCTCAATAGTATATTTGTGTTTAGCATTACCTACTAACCCACAAAGAGGGTATTGCCCCTTGACTTTTGGTAGAGGTTGCCACTCTAAGGATCTTTCTTTAACTCTAAGAAAAAAAGAAAAACTATATTGGGGGATTGTGTTGACAAAGACATATTTTTAAAGGATCGATGGTAATTAATTTTCATAACTAATGTTTGCTTGGTTTTCTTGCAAATTTGGATTGATGTGCATAAATTTTTCAATAAAATTAATATTTTTTTTATAAAACTAACAATTTTCCATTAAGAATTAATTTTTATCCAAAATAAGGAAATATTTCGAACATTTTATCATATTTTTTAAGGGTAATTTCTTAAACTTATCTCTATTTGCAACCTTAGTGTTGTTTGATCCATGTTATTCTTTGTTTTTTGGTTTGTGAGTTTGTTTGATCTTATATAAGGATTGAGGCCCTTTCAAAATTATTTTTTACTCTTAATGAAAATAAAATAAAATGAATCACACACTATTACCAATATATCATCAAAATCCATAATTCTCCTTTTATTCTAGTACTTTTTCAGGTTATAATTAATAAATATTAAGGTCATTCAATTTGAATCATTAATTTAAATACTAAAACACAATTTTTTATGGCTCAACAGCTTGGATGCTATCTTTATAAGCTCTTCATACCCTTTTTCCCTTTTATCTCCTTTTTTTTCTTGTAAGAGTAATTAATTCTATAACTATAAGGAAGTAGAAATTATAATCTAGTAAAAGTGCAAAATAATTCTATCTAACAAATAATAATTTTCATCATATAACTACATTTCTTCAATTTCATAATTTTGTCTCTAACATAAATTAAAATAAAATAGAAACCCTATGTGAAACATATTCATAAGGGAATAAATCCATTCATGTGTAATTATATCCTAAAATACAATTAAAATTGTGAGAAGATTCCTTTGTATTAAAAGATTGTATAGAAGTGTTATTAAATATATATCTAATTTATGCTATATAATTTTTAAAATAAGATAAACTTTAACATTTTCAGGAAAAACAAACAGAATCTACCATCAAATTTAGTCTTTAATCTCCACTGATTAAATTGAAACTGTACTTGCATGTAACCTCTTTTATAAAACATTAAAAGTTCAACATATTCTTTGAAAAAGGTCTTCAAGAGATCCTTCAATACGGGCTTCCCATATAAAATCTAAAATTCTTCATAAGAAATTTCTCATAAGCTCTAATATTCATCTATGACAGCCTCTATACCCCTTTCCCCACCCAAAAATTAAAATAGAAGACTATTTTGGCTTCGGCCATAAGGCTAAGAAATTGTTTCTCATACCTTTTTTATGGAGATGTCGGTATATTAGCCCAATTGTTGATAGAGCCATTGGGAAGAGAGTAAAACTAGTCAGCAGCACCATCTGTCAAAGATTCTACTAAGAGCATCATAGCAACATCTTCATATTGTTTTGCAAGAATGCAAGAAGTAGCAAAGAAAGCCTCCATATGCTCATCAGGAGAAACTTTCCCATCTCCACTAAACTTGGGTATAATCTTCCTTGAACCTTTTGGTAGGTCATGGAGTTGTGCACTGACTCCAAAGGTTAGAGGACCTATAATGGCACCAATGGGACTGGTTGTGCCATGACTAAAGGAAAGTTTACTTGGGTAGGGAGGATAGTTCCACACGAAAGGAGACCTTGACAAGATATCTTTGGAACCCCAAACACACTAGATTTAGGAGGGGGAGGAGAAGATGGTCTTCTGATAGACTTAACTTTTCGGGTAGGTGGAAAATATGAAAAATCAATGGTTTCTAAGAACTCAAAATCTTTATCCACAACCCCTTTTTTCTTATCACTGCTAGTATACCTTTTAGAAGCTAGGTTTTAACAAGACAAAGATAGGCCTACAGAGTCACAAACTTTTATTTATTGATGGTTTAAAGTAGGGTTTCACCTATTATTTACCTAATTTCTAGGAGATTGTACCAGAGGAGCTCTTACTATTCTAGTCAGAGGTGGGTTATTGTCTACAAATGCAATCTCCTGGGCATTCTCAAAGCACATTACATTTTCTTTGATAATATCTCCCAATTCATCCTCTTCTAATACTTCGTTAACTTTGTGATATTGATAATTGGTTCTTCTTTGTTGCCAAGCGAGTAACCTAAGACTAGTAATTATATCCTCTTGATCACCAAGCAATCAATATACATTATGCTAAAGAAAAAAAGAATTACACTTTTGAAGAACTGTTATTATCAACCATAGAGCAACTAGTCATACAGAATTATCTTTCTAAGTTATCCCTAGTAGAGTCGCCAAAGATCTATTGTTTGACAGATTTATCACCTAACTCTATATTCTCATGCCCACTAAGGTGATAAATGTAACCACAATTGAATCAGTAATAATATAATTTCCAGACTGATTCTCTGCTTATTTTAAAAGGTGGCACCTACCTTCATTTGATATTCAAAGAATAATTTTTAACTAAGGTTATTTTTAACCAGAAAGCAAATAAAGGAAGGGGCTTTTAACCAAAAATCTTTAAAGGCATTCATCACTTCATATAACAAAATAGAAAAGACACCATCATAGAAATTAAATCAAATATCACCTCAAAATCCCTATTCATAGATAAACGATACCACAGTGATGCATTAAATCAGAATATATATATATATATATTACCCAATAATATATCACACACTAGTAGAAAATTTCAACATAAGAAGAACAACTTCATGCATAGTAATTCAAAGGTTACAAATGCATAAATTCCACCATTGCATTCTATATAAGGATAGAAAAAAGTATTTAATAACCAACTTTTTGTTCTAATGAGTAAATCAAAGTTTTCCCAAAAGATCTAATCACCATCAGCCAAATCCATATTTAAAGCATAGCTAATTGTCTTTGGTAACTATTTCTTCAAATTAATCATACTGAATAAAAGATAAGTCTTAAAATTAAAAGAGCCAAATTAAACTAAAGTATTATGAAATACTAAAAATAATCGAGCATCATTTTTGTGTCGCCAAAAAGTGTAGTCTTTGGCACTTTTTCACACACTTTGGCCTTTTTGCTTGGACTTTGGCCTTGTTTTGTCTTGATTTAGTCTTGAAAGGTTGCAATTGAACAATAATCTAACGACATTTCACTAGGGTGTTGTGAAGTGTTGTAACACATCTTCCCACTTTTCTAAGACCCTTTCAACACAATTCACCTAAATAACCCCCTTTTACCCCTTTCCAAGCCTTATGTCAAGGTGTTGTAAAGTGTTGTAAGTCATTATCACATCTTCCTAGGCTTATCATCGACTAACTAACCATTTTATTACATTAAATTGGTCCCTTAATGTACTTTTAGGCCCGACTTAAGTGTGTTTCAGGAGGCAAACATGATAAACATCATTTAACATCATTTTATTCCCGACCACCACTTGAAATTGTCCAAGTGGACTAGGTTGCCAACTTGGGTGGCCTAGTCCCTTTTGGCATAAATTTCAAATTTTAGACAAAAGCCTACAGGGAATTTTCCTCCAAAAACCCTAGTATCGGCCTATCATGTTTCATTTTTGGGAAATTAGGGCATATGTTGTATAAATAAGGGTTTTCACCTTCATTTCCTCCCCTTAGGCTCATTTTCATCTTCAAAATCACTCTTGCACTCAAGCTTCCCAAGCAAGTAATCAAGCACAAGGGCATCTCAAGCAACCTCCATTGGAGTTGGTTCTTGCATGTTGTAGACATCAACAACAAAGGATTTGGTGAGCATTCATATAATTTATCATTCAAACATCTCTCCTTTGATTTCTATCTCATTTGGTTTTAGTTACCATCAAAGGGGACTTAGGCAAACCCCTATTCCCTACACCCAGCATTCTCTTTGTCTTTGCATGTGTTTTGCAGGTTGTACTCAGATATAACAAGATTCAAAGTGTTGGAGAATGTAAACACATTCCATCAAAGTCACATCAAGACATCAAACCCTAGGAGGAGCAAAAGGACAAGTTACAGGTTATTTTTGGGAGTTTTAGACACAGATTGTTGTAGAAAAGGGAAGTATCAACCAAGACCCATAGAATCAGACCCTAAATCTTCCAAAAGAACTAGGAGGACTAGGTTGCCACTATTGATGACCTTGTCCCTGTGCTAAGCTTGGAAAAGTTTTTTTGTATTATTGGCTACCCTTTTCCTCAAAACCCAGTCTAGCAGAATTTCCCAATAGGAGGACTAGGTCGGCCAATTTGGTTTAAGTGTCCCTCTGCTTATTTCAGAAAATTTCCAAATCATTCTAGAGCTTGTCATCTACAACTCTCCATTCCCAGGTGCACACACTCTGAACCTTCCAGTTTACTTTCTATTTGCATACATTTAGGGCATATAGTTTAGCTTGCATTTAATTTACATTTTCTTTGTTTATATTTCATAGATTAGATTAGCGTCATTTCATTTTAGTTTTCAGCAACACTCATCACACATAACGCAACCCTAATCCAATCCTTCCTTTGAATGCAACCGCCAAAAACAATCATATCACCAAGGTTAAAGAGTACATTAATCCTACACCAAGAGCTCCCAGGTGAAAAGCCCTAGGGGCCTAGTAAAGGGAATTCTCTTTCCCTTGGTAGCAATATTTAACCATTTTTGGTGGTTCATTTTGGTGAACCCGACCATACACCACTTGCTAAATTTCTGATTTTGGATTTCATCTTAGGAAATAGCTTGCATTGCATTGAAAATTTTGCATTGTTTGCATCTTAGGGGTTGTAGATAAGTGCATTAGTGAAATTTCATGCTAGACTGCACTTTTCATTTCATTTTTATTGGAGAAAGAACATAAAACTATGCATTTTTATTTTGTACCTACATTGACACATCATAAACATAAAAAAATGCATTCAAAACTTCCCAAAATTGTCAAAAAAAATCTTTGATAGGACTAAGTCTCCACACTGGGTGACCTAGTCCTCTAGCACATTTTGAATAACAGTCTTTGCCATTTTCACCACATTGTTTGCATTTATGCTTTCTGTAATTTTCTTTTTGTTTCCATTTCCAAATTTTCTCTTTTAGCCCATTTCTTGTCATTACTTTTCCTTCATAATGGTCATTCCTTTCAAAAATTTATGGACATCCCTCAAATCCTTAATGGATATGTCAAGTTGCACCCTTGGCACTGATCCTAATGACCTTGAACCTACTCCTTCTCAATCAACCCCTAATGAGTGTCCTCCTATTGAAGTAGAAATCATTGGGGATGATGATGCTAGCATGTATCAGTTCCTCAATGACTACCTTGACAATCTTGAAGCCAATGTAACCTTTTACCCATCCATGCAACAATCCCCATTTCCCGACATGTCATCCCAAGATACATTTGCTTACCTGCATACGGAAACGAATACTAAACCTAAGCTACCTATGCAAGGTGAGCCTAGTTCCTCTAATCCTGTCCCTCACCCACCATTTTACCATAACCAGATCACCCATCCTCCCACTAATCTTCAACAGATGTATGGAAAAGGGTTTACCATTCTACTCAAGCTGAATGAAATTCACAAATTTTATGAACAATTATCACTTGATGAAATACCATTGGCATAATTTATCAAGATCCCCCTCATGACAGGGTGCCTCCCAGAGATTATCTTAGGCTTTGTGATGATGGTACAGTGATCCTCGATTCCCCTCCCAATTTGGATGTTCTCCTTCCTAAGGAATAGTCACCCTATCCTCACAACAATAAAAATACACCCAATCCTCTGATCATCTCGGGTCCCCCTGCCCTGATCTCCTCTTTCAAAATTGGGAAATCTAGTAGATGCAAGAGGCCCTATAAATTACACAAACTTAAGTTTCTGCTCCATCCACCACCTGAATGTGAGAAAAAATTATACATCCTCTTAAACAAAGGGCTCATCACATTACCCCATTGTAATCGGTTGGTAATGTGTCCTAAAGATTCTAATGTACCACATTTTTCTTACCATCGCATTCTTAGCCATAGAAGCGATGAATATAGCCATTTGCAGGAGATACTGAGTATCACTTTGTTAGTACTAAATGCTACCCTCCTGACGCCTAACCTACTCTCATGCACCTTTTCATGTAATAGTTGTAGAACTTTCCCTTCTCACTATTACATGCTCTTTCCCATCACCTATCTCGGCTCACTCCAACCCTGCACTCAGTAGGGGCAAGAGGTTTCTAGCCTTGTCTTAGTAATGTATTTGCCCTTGTCCCTTAGCTTCAATGTCCACCTCCCGCTTATACCCACCAAGATTGGGAGGCAGATACTTTGCTTAATGGTTGACTTGTACTTGGTTTACTAGTCGCGTGTTTGTTTGTGTCATGTATTCCCTATATTGATGTGTTTAATCTTTTTCACTCTTTGTGACACTCTTCTATATGTATCTCTATTCTTCTATATGTCCTGCCTTTCTTTTCAATTTTTTCTTTCTTATTTTCCTTCCATTTGGGGATGATGCAAAGCATTGAGACCACAATGTCTCCTTCATATTGACCCAAATTGACTCTTTTCCTTTTTGTTTCCTTTTCTCCTTTCATTTGAGGATGATGCAAGGCATTGAGACCACAATGTCTCCTTCATGTTGAATCAAAAATAAGGCTCCTTTTCATTTTCCTTTTTCTTTTGATTTTATTGTCCTTTTGGGGATGATGCAAAGCGTTGAGACATCCTATGTCTCTTCCATGTTGACCCAAATTGACTCTTCCTTTTTCATTTTCTTTCGCTCTCTTCATGTTTTCTTCCAACTCTATATATTTGGGGGAATGATGATAGTTCCATGCTCTCTACATAAACATTGAAGCAATGAACAAACTATTCCATGCTCTCTTCATAAACATTAAAGCAATGAACAAACTATTCCACGCTCTCTACATAAACATTGAAGCAATGAACAAATTGACCCAAAATTCATAGATCCCTTTGTTGGGAAAACAAGGATAGACAACTGAGAGGGGGGGTGAATTATTTGTTACCAAAATCAAAATTATTCAACATTAATCAACCTTTAATATAAGATCTAATAATTAATAGTGCAAGCATAGACCAATGACACATCAAAGACACATGAACAGGGTCACCCCACAATAATGGGTTACACTTTTTGGCCAAACTTGACATTGAAATCAATATTTTCATAAAAATCTTCACGTTCTAACACCTATAGTAGGTAAATTGTTAGGAATTTGAAAATTATGTAAACTAGTGATTTGTGAGATTTTTTCTATAGATTTTAAGTTTTTTTTTTTTTTAAATGATTAAATTATAATTTTTTTTGTATCTCCTTTGATAACTAGTTTTTAATAGTAGACAACATTTTAAAAACATGGTGTGTACTTCGGCTCACATAACTTTTTTTATAGAAAGGATAAAATTATGATTCATTTGAATTTAGGTTAGTAGCATTAGTATCTAGTGCTTTCATTTTGTTTCATAACGTTTTGTTGAATTTTTTTTTTTAATCAAGTTTTGAAGTCAAACCAATTATAATTTAGACATTGGTGGACTTCAACTTGCATAAATTTTTTGGTATGTATTGAAATTCAATTTTTCTTTTTCTTTTTGGAATGACGACATTAATACCTAGTGCGTATATATTTTTCAATAATTTTTTTCTCAAATTTACTATTTTTCCACAATGATTTTTCACTGAACTTCATGTTTGATGAAAAACCTATGTTTAGTAAAACTAAAATATAAAATATAAAATAAAAACAAAATATATTAAATTAATATTTGTTGGAAAGCACATTTCAACCACTAAAGTCCTCCACCTTAGTTTATCAATTCGAATCCATTTGTACCTCCTTCTCGGGTTTCGATAGTAAAAAAAAAGAATAAATTTTAAAATGGTGAAGGGGGAGGTGAAACAAGGGGGGTTCATTGGAATCCCCTATGTGGTGTAAGTTGGGGTTCATTAGAATGGGGTGGGGGTTCATTACAAGGGGGGGGGAGGTTCATTTGAACCCCCTTCATTAGAAGGGGTAAGCCATTTTTAAAAAATTGATGGGAATTTATAATTTTTCTGAATGGAAAAAATTGTAACCCACTATTGTGGGTTTACCCAACACCAAGATTTTATAAAAGGAAACCTTGTTAGGGAAAAAACCATAGTGGATGCTAGTCCACAAGATTACACCCTATTCAAAGTATAATGAAGAATAAATAAAGAATTCACTTGCATCCAGGCACACTACCTAGAGCTCACTGCCATACATAAGACAATCAGATTAAATCCATCTGATGAACATGAACTAAGAAATTAGGTTCTTCATAAGCCTGATTACAGTTTTGATTAGGCACTGATACACTTCTTCACACTTTGCTCAAACTCTTAACACTCTGCTCTGTAATCAAATGATCTAATCTTTATTCGTACATACACACATACATACATACACACCTCTACACACACATAGATACATACACACACTTACAATGAAGAGACAATCACTCTTATATACCCTCTACATGGGTTTACATCAACAACTTTGTTGGCCACAAAATAAATGAATTACAACTTGTTGGCCTCAATACATGAAAAAATCTTAATGTGCACCAATCTAAGTAGGTCACAACATAGTAAGGACCTAAATCAACATCCTCCAACATGCCAAACAATAAAATATTAATCCATAAGGATCTACAACATGCTACCACCATCATGTCGGCCAAGAACATGAAAGACTTGAACACACAATGAAAGATATTCAATCACAGACACATCGATCAATGCGGACATACCAAACTGATAGAGCATGATCTAGAAACATCACTAAACATCTCAGAAATATACCCAACAACCCAATTCACCAGAATTGCAATTTCATCTTTTAGAAACACTTGCTACAGTAATTGAATAACTATAGCAACACAAATCTGCATAACTTTCTCAATTCTTGATGCATACCACTAAAACTTTCGGACAACATACTAGATAAGCTCAGCAACAAAAATTTTAGTGCATGCCACCTAATCATCAACAAACACAACTTTCCATCACTCTGACCTTCTCAGCTTCACTGGCTACTTGCAATATATTTATTACGATTTTCTCAATATCCTTGACATATACAACATTCAAAATCACAATGCTAATAGTGTTGACATCAATGACAACCACATATCATCTATACAGCTTTAGCATCTAACAATATCCCCCTTTGGCATTGATGGCAACACATGATGTGAAAAATACCATCAACCCAACTAGCTCTTCTTCCACAATCTCCCCCTTATATTTTTCACTCTTTTCCTGTTTCCTTTTTTCGCATTACTCCTTTCCCACATTTTTCACATTGCTCCTTCTCTCCCCCTTTGACATCAATGGAAAAGGTACACATGATTTGAATCACATATCTGAATCTTTTGACTACTCCCCTTGAGTAGTAGCCACTACAACATCAATTTACAACAAGATTGACTGTTAGTCCATGGATTGATGCAAAGACTTGCATCTTAGTTCAAATTGGGAGGGGAAATTACCCCTAACTTTCCTCTTAGATACTCAAAACTATCCTTGGGCAATGGTTTAGTGGAAATATCTACAATTTTCTCCTTAGTAGGTACATATTCCAGTCTAACTTCCTTCTCACTCACTTTGTCTCTCAAAAAGTGACACTTGATAGATATATGTTTTGCTTTAGAGTATAGCACTAGATTCTTAGAAATGTTTATGGCACTTGAGTTGTCACAGAATATAGCAATAGGCTCATCATACTCAACTCTGATATCTCTCAGCATCTGCTTCATCCATAACACTTGGGTATAGATATTTGCAGTAGCAATATATTTTTCCTCAGTAGTAGATAAGGAAATTGAATTCTTCTTTTTAATTGGCAAAGACACCAGCTTCTTCCCCAAGAAGAACGCACCACCACTTGTGCTTTTCCTGTCATGAACATCACCTTCCCAATCTACATTTGTGAAATAATTTAAGTTAAGATCATTATCCTTTGGATACCATAACCCAAAGTCAATTATTCCTTTCAAGTATCTGAATATTCTCTTTATTACAGTCACCTACGATTATTTTGGATTTTCTTGATATCTAGAAACCATGCACATAACATTCATAATGTCTGGTCTTGTTTGAGTTAAATATAGCAGTCTGTCAATCATTGACATATATCTTGTTTAAATAACTTTAGGAGAATCATAATTTTGTGTTAGCTTACATCCAATTACCATGGGTGTACCAAATGGTTTTGAGTCTTCCATGCCAAACTTTTTCAGTAACTCTCTCACATACTTGGATTGAGATATAAAGATCCCATCGTCTAACTGAGTAATTTGCAATCCTAAAAAGAATTTCAGTTCTCCTATCATAGAAATCTTGAATTCACTTTTCATTTCATCAACAAATTTCATACATAAGTCATCATTACCTTCAAAAATAGTGTCATCAACAAAGACTTCAATGATCAACTATTTATCCTAATTCAACTTGAAATACAAATTTTTGTCAGCAGTACCTTTATTGAATCAAAGCTTCAACAAGTATTTATCCAGTCTATCATACCAAGCTCTAGGGTCTTGTTTGAGTCCATATAATTCTTTCTTCATCCAACATACCATGTCCTTTTCATCAGTCAATTGAAATCCATCTGGTTGCTCAACATAGACTTCTTCTTCTAACTCACCATTCATAAATGTTGACTTGACATCCATTTGATAGACTTTGTAATTATTGAAAGTAGCATAAGTAAGAAATAACCTTACAGCTTCAATTCTAGCAACAGGGGCAAATTTTTCTTCAAAATAAATACCTTCCATCATTAATTATCCTTTACATACTAGTCTTTCTTTTTTCCTAATTACTTCACCTTGTTCATTCAAATTATTATGAAAAACCCATTTAGTTCCAATCATATTTTTGTCTTGAGGTCTAGGAACAAGAATCCATGTATCATTATGCTCTATCTACATTAGTTCTTCCTTCATTCGTTCCATCCAATGTTCATCTTTACATGCTTCACTAATATTTCTAGGCTCAGACTTGGATATCAGACAATATTCTTCTGCAATCCTTCTTCTGGTTTGTACATCTTTGTTCTTGTATCCTTTGATTTGACTTTCAGAATGACTTTTCCTTACATACTTTGGGGTTTTAGGTTCTTTTGTTCTTTCATCTACATTTCCACTATCTTCTTCTTCTAAACTTTCTTGATTCACTAGAACAATTTTGATTTGAGTTTATGTCTATGCATCCTTCCCATTCTCAGTACTATCTTGTTGGTCATTTGAATCATATCCTTAGTACTTGGATGATCTTTCAATGTCTTCATCAACTCTGACATTTGCACTTTCAACCATATTCGTGAATCTTTTATTGTAGCACTAGTAGGCTTTACTCTTAGTAGAGTAACCTAGAAAGATTCCTTCATCACTTCTTCGTCTCTCTTAATATAATATCTACTTCAAAAGATTTTGAAATACTTAACAGTAGGCTTATAACCAAACCATAGCTCAAAATTAGTCTTACCAGAATTACCATTGACATTCACCTGGTTGATAGTGTATATTGTAGTGCTTACAACTTCTCTCCAGTAGGAATGAGGAACATTACCTTCCAACGTCATAGTTCTAGCAACATCTAAAATTGTTTTGTTCTTTCTCTCAACAACTTCATTTTTTTGGGGGGTCCAAGGAGCAGATAACTTTCTTTTTATTCCATGCTCCTCAAAAAATGAATTGAACTACTGGGAAGTAAATTCACCACCTATGTCTGATAAGAGATCTCAAACATTTGATCTTAAACCTATCTCAGTTTCTGCCATAGCCTTAAAGCTTTTGAATTTCTATAATGCCTCATCTTTTTCTCTTAATGAGGCAACCCAAACCATTTTAGAATAATCATCAATAAGCAACATAAAGTACCTTTCTCCTTGTAGACTTTTGATTCTAGATGGACCACATAGATCATTATGTACCAAATCCAGTACTCCATTTGAATGATGTTGTTTGCTCTAAAATGAGATTCTTGATTGTTTTTACATCTAACATTCCTTGCATATAATGGTAGTAGGCTTCACTAACTTAGGTAGATCTCTAATTGCTTGTGTGGAGCTTATTTTAACAGTTATCAAAATTCACTTGACACAACCTTCTATTCCATAACCATCTTACATCAACTTGAGAAATCAAACAACTTTCACTAGTAGCATTCAAGTGGAAAATATTACCTCTTGTCTTTGTACCTGAAGCAATCATATTTCCTAAGCTTCCCAATATTTTTCACTTACCATTCTTGAATTGAAGATTATATCCTTTGTCAACAATCTGTCCAACACTCAAAAAATTGTGTTTCAAACCTTCAACATATAGAACATCATCAGTATTGCATTTACCTCCAAGATAAATAGTACCTCTACCACTAATCACACCAGCATTGTTATCTCCAAATCTTACAACACCACCATCATATTTTTCCAAACTTAAAAATTTTCTTTTGTCACCAGTCATATGATGTGAGAATCCGTTGTCAATCACCCACTCATCCTTCTCATCAATTTTTGCTACAAAATATTTCTCAATATTTTGATTACTAGTTGATTCAGTGGACACCAGACTATTTTCCTTGATAGCAATGAATACCAATTCATATTCATTTCCAGTTTCTTTATCAGATTCATCATTAGTTACACCTTCTTCAACATAATAACATTTCTTTTGAAATCTAGTCTTCTCAGGTTTGTACTTAGAAACTCTTTCAAGACATCTTGATGCAAAATGACCTATTTTACTACAAGAAAAAAATTTAATAGGTAACTTTACTCTGTACTTACCTTGTCCTCTGGCTTCTATTTTCACACTCAGAGATTCTAGTTCTTCTAGCTCTCTTTCCTCATCTTCAATTGGTTTCATTTTTTCTTCATACTTGAATGTCTTCTTCGAACTCTCTCCCAGATTATATATCTATTGGTTTTTTCTGGATACAATAGCTTTGAATGCAAACTTTGTCTTAAGAGAAGATTCACCAAATTCACTTGACTCAAAGGTAGCAAGTTTTCCAATCAGCATATCTCTTGTCACATTTGTTACTATCTTGAGTTCTTCAATAGCATGAGATTTTGTTTTGTAAGAAGTAGGCACAAATCTAAGTATCTTACCCACAATCTCACCTTCATCAAAGTTTCCATCGACACATCTAATAGCCATCACTAATTCATTTACCTTTTGCGAGAAATAAAATATGTTTTCATCTTCACTCATCTTCATGTTCTCCCACTTGCCTTTCATACTTTGTAGCTTAGCACTTTTCACTAGTGCATCTCCTTCATACAATGTTTCCAATTTTATCCAAATCTCGTGTGCAGTCTTCAAACCTATCACATTTGTCATCTTTGAATTTGTCCAAGCACTTAGCAATGCTTCTATAGCCCTGGTATTAGTTTCTACTTCTTTGATCTCATCACCAATGGAGGGACCATTTTGAGGAATAGTGTATGCATTTTTTGTAATCTTCTAGAAGGGTTCACCAATGCACTTCAAATGACACTCCATTCTGACTTTCCATAGAGAGTAGTTTTTACCATTGAATCTAAGACTATCCTTCTTGTATTATTCCATCTCGGATCACCTCAAGTTGTTAGACTTCTCCATATGAACTAGTACTGATACCAATTGTTGGAAAAACAAGGATAGACAACTAAGAGGGGGCGGTGAATTAGTTGTTACCAAAATCAAACTTATTCAACATTAATCAACCTTTAATCTCAGATCTAATAATTAATAGTGCAATCATAGACCAATAACACATCAGAGACACATGAACACCAATATTTTATATGTGGAAACCCTGTTAGGGGAAAAACCATGGTGGATGTTAGTCCACAAGATTATACCCTATTAAAATTATAATCGAGAATGAGTAAAGAATGCACTTGCATTCAAGAACACTTCCTAGAGCTCATTGCTCAAAGGGAAGGCTCACTACCTTACATAAGAAAATCAAATTAGATCCATATGATGTACATGAATTGAGAAATTAGCTTCTTCATAAGCTTCATTACAGTTCTAGTTAGGCACATATACACTTCTTCACACTCTTCTTTGTAATCAAATGATTTGATCTTTATTCACACATACACACCTCTACACAAACACAAATATACATACACACACTTACAATGAAGAGACAATTGCTCTTATATATCTACTACATGGGTTTACATCAACAACTCTGTCTGTCACAAAATAAATGAATAAATGAATTACAACTTGTCGGCCTCAATACATGAAAAAATCTTATTGCAAACCAACCTAAGTCGATCACAACATAGTAAGGACCTAAATAAACATTCTCAAACATGCCAAACAATAAAATATTAATCCATAAGGATATGTAACATGCTACCACCATCATGTCGATCAAGAAAATGAAAGAATTGAACACACAATGAAAGGTCTTCAATCATAGACACGTCAATCAATACAAATGTACCAAACTGATAGAGCACGATCTAGAAACATCATTTAAAATCTTAGAAACATATGCAACAACCCAATTCACTAGAATTGCAATTTCATCTTTCAGAAACACTTGCTACAGTAACTAAATAACTGTAGGAACACATATCTTCATAACTTTCTCAATTCTTGATGTATACCATTCAAAATTTCAGACAACATAATAGATAAGCTCAACCAAAAACCTTTTAGTGTGTTCCACTTGATCATCAACAAACACAATTTTCCATCACTCTGACCTTCTAAGCTTCACTAGATGCTTGCAATATATTTATTACAATTTTCTCAATATCCTCGACATATACAGCCTTTAGAATCACCAATGCTAATAGTGTTGACATCAATGAAAACTACATATCATCAATACAACTTCAACATCTAACACCCTTATGTGTTTGTGGTTTTTCATTTTGAGGGAAACCCCCTATCCTTTGCTTCCTGTCTTTTCACATGATGCAACCTTTCTTGGACACCTATCACTTGACATTGGGCTTTTCAAGTAGGATCTCATGTCCTTTCATTTTATTTTTGTATTTTTCCTTTCTCTACTTTAAAGCAATTGCTCACAAAATGGTGTGTAGCAATTCCTTTAAAGTGGGGGCATACATTGGCATTATTTCATTTTGCACTTTCTTTTTTTTCTCTTTGTCCTTGGTTCCTAGTGCAACCTTATCACTTCACATGATGTGTTTTCTCATGTAGTGGATGACATTTGATGTAAAGTCCTTCATAAGTTTGACTTATCTTAGCATATTACATTCCTCTTAGTGGTCTGATGTGACACACTTCATCCCCTAAGTTGAGAATCTTCTATCCTTTGATTGGTCCTCTTTTGTGATACATTAGACATAATTTTTCCTAAGACAAAGACCTCACATGAACTAAATAAGACACCTTCAAACATCCTTTTTTTATTTTTGCATGTTTCATTTTTACATGCTACATTTTTGCATCATGCATACATGGCCACCTTGCATAACAAATGTGCATGCCTATGGTGCCATCTTACACTTGTTCATGAGTTCTAAGAATTCAAGGATTTTCATGTATCATGAACCACACCCTTGTCTTTTGTCGCACCTTATCAAAGTTATTAGGAGGTATAACTTTGGTATGGTTGAGCGGGAAGCCCAACTAGTGGCACAACTTTCCCCATAGCTACCTTTGCACATGTGTGATCACATACCAACCGAGTGTATGTCTCTCAACCCTTTTGGCATTCTCAACCGACGGATAACCGAAAGTCTTGTTGGCCCAGAGTGAGTACATCTTCTCAATTTGGAAAAACATCCTACATCTAATCCATAACTAGCTGGACAAACGATCAAAGCTTGATCTGAATTTTACTCTCTCTCCACTCTTTCACATCACTCCTTGGGTGATCTTTTGTGCTTATGTTCAAATTTCAATGGGATCTTGATCCTAGGGGCTTGATCATCCCTCTTGATTATAGTCATCTCACCTTACTAGCATAAATACATTAGATCTCGCTCAACACACATGATTCAGATACTTTAGTGTGAGTTTGAAGCAAGTCCATCCTCTCACTAAAGTGGGGGATAAATGTGTCATCGAGTTAAAGCACAAAGCTCTATCACACATTATAAAGGAAATGGCCAATGTTGATCCAACTTTTAAACTTGAATCACTAAAAAGTGGCATATATGTTTTGAATTTTGAAATGATGTAAACTAGTAAAATATGTATTTTTTATTTTATTTTATGTTTTTGTTTTAAAAAAAAAATTAAGAATTTATTTTAAACTAGTTTTTATTAAATTAGCACTATAATTTAGTTGTTGATAAAATGTTGAAAAATGAAGTTGCATGGGACGTCAAACTTTTTATAGTAATTTTTTTTTTCTTTCAATTTTTTGTATGTATTTATAACTTGAAACTTTAGTACATGGATATATTTTTTTCCAGATTTGATAAATATATATTCTTAAACAGATATTAAAACATGCGTGAAGAAAAAATAGTTGTTTCCATCGGACATCAACTTTTGTATTAAATATTTATCTAAAATGGAAAAAAATTATGCCATCTTGAAATAGATTCTTTTGTTTAGTGCATCATATTTTCTTCAATTATTTTTAATAAGTTTTAGTATTTCCTTGGCATGGTAATCAACCTAATTTTTTTTGTTGATAACCTACTTTTAGTATAAATATAAATAATAGTTAAACTATTAAAACAAATATATTTTTGAAAACTAAACTTATGGATCTACAAAAGGGTATTTTTTATATTTAAAAAAAAATGTTATTTACATTAGCAAGAGTTATTGAAACTTTGAGTTTTTAAAATAATTCTATTTTTTTGGCAAATTGGACTCAAAGTGGTGTTCCATATATTTTTAGCCAACAATTTTAGTTGAAAAAATTATTGAATTATCTAACTTGGCTAGAATGAATCTTGCCAGATCATATGTTTGACCAAAATTAATTTTTAGTTAGAAATACCTAAATTCAATTGTGCTAATATGTTGGCTGAAATTGTGACACAACTTTGTGTTTAAACCCCGCCAAAAAGTGTAGTCTTCAAGCACTTTTTCATTCATTTTGGACTTTCCCTTGGATTTTGGCCTTGTTTTGCCTTGATTTAGTCTTGAAAGCTTGTAATTCAACAATAATCTAATGGTATTTTTCTAAGGTGTTGTGAAGTGTTGTAACACATCTTCCCACTTTCCTAAGACCCTTTGAATACAGGTCACCTAAATAACCCCCTTTTACCTCTTTCCAAACCTTATGTCAAGGTGTTGTAAAGTGTTGTAAGACATTTGCACATCTTCCTAGGCTTATCATCCACTAATTAACCATTTTCTTATGTTAAATTGGTCTCTTAATGTAGTTTTAAGCCCGACTTAAGTGTGTTTTGAGAGGCAAACCTAATAAACATCATTTAACATCATTTGATTCTCGACCACCACTTGAAATTGTCCAAGTGGACTAGGTCGCCATCGTGGGTGACCTAGTCCCTTTTGGCATAAATTTCAAATTTAAGAGAAAAAACCTAATGGGAATTTTCCTCCAAAAACCCTTGTATAAGTGTTTTCACCTTTATCCCAAGCTCATTTTCATTTTGACAATCACTCTTTTACTCAAGATTCCCAAGAAAGCAATCAAGCACTATGGCATCTCAGGCAACCTCCATTGGATTTGGTTCTTGCATGTTGCAGACCTCAATAACAAAGGATTTTGTGAGCATTCACATTGTTTATCATTCAAACATCTCTCCTTTGATTTCTATCTCATTTGGTTTTAGTTACCATCAAAGGGGTTTGACTTAGGCAAACCCATATTCCCTAATCCTCACATTCTCTTTGTTGTTGCATGTGTTTTGCAAGTTGTACTCAAATTTAATAAATTCAAAGTGTTAGAGAAAGTACAAACATTCCATCTAGGTCACATCATGACATCAAACCCTAGGAGGAGAAAAAGGACAAGTCATAGGTCATTTTTGGGGGTTTCAGACACAAATTGCTATAGAAAAGGGAATTACCAATCGAGACCCAAAAATTTAAACCCTAAATATTTCAAAAGCACCAGGAGGACTAGGTCACCACTATTGGCAACCTTGTCCCTGTGCTAAGCCTTAAAAAGGGTTTTTTAATTTTTGGGTACTCTTTTCCCCGAAACCCAATTCGGCAAAATTTCCCGACAAGAGGACTAGGTCACCCAATTTGGTGTATGTGTCCCTCTACTGATTTCAGACAATTTCTAGATCATTCTGGGGCTTCTCATTTGCAGCTCTCCATTCCTAGGTGTACAAGCTCTGAACCTTCTAGTTTACTTTTTGTTTGCATGCATTTAGGGCATATAGTTTAGCTTGCATTTAATTTATATTCACTTTGTTTAAATTTCATAGATTAGATTAGCATCATTTCATTTTATTTTTTATCCACACTCATCACACTCAACACAACCCTAATCCAATCCTTCATTTGAATGCAACCATAAAAAATAACCATATCACCAAGGTGAAAGAGTGTTATTCCTACACCAAGAGCTCCCAAGTGAAAAACCCTAGGGGCCTAGGAAAGGGAATCCTCTTTCCCTTTGTAGCAATATAATAATTTTAGGTGGTTTAATTTCCATCTACCTTAGCCTCTTCATCTTCCAAATTCTTGACTACTCCTTGTTGCAATAATTCTTGTGCCTTCACTCTAGATTTGTAGTCTTTGTACCTGGTAATAATTGCAAGTATTTCTTTCCTTCTTGGTGTTACAGTGATCTGTAGTCCAATTTTCCATTTGGTTAGAGCATCCTCAGACTCGATCAGATTGTCAGATCTCTTATTTTCTTCAACTTTAAAAGAATCAAGGTATAATTGCAATCTACTGAGTTTTGAGAAAAAATCTTTGGTCATCATGGTGGGGTATACTATCTCCTTGTTGAATACCTCTTTGAATTTCAGAAAAATCTCCTTGAAATCCAAAATATTCTCATCAAATTCATCAGTGATATCTACTTTTAGGTCATGACAATTACCTTTAATTTCTACCAGAATGTCCAAATAATTTTCAAGAACTTCAGAAATCTCTTTTACCAAGTCATAAATTCTTAATTTCCACTTCAATGATTCAGACCAGGAAGGATCTAACTCCTTTGGATCATTCACTATTTTTTCATTGATCAATTTGATTTGGTCCATGGAAATCAATTCCTTCATTTCTTATGAGAGCACATAGAGGCTAGTCTAGTCTTTCCTGACCTGGCATAGTTCTTCCATCAATCATTTCAATTGATCAACAATCTAAGTATAAAAAAGCACACATTTGCTAATAAAGAGGATGATTTCTTGAGACATTTCATCTATCCATTCGATGATGGCTTTGGAATAACTCAGATTATTTCTGACTAATTGCATGTAAACCCATCAATATCTCCCTTCTGAGAACTTGAGGCTTCACTGGATATAGAAGGGGGAACTAAAGAAGAAATAAGATTCTTTAAATCGAGGACCTGAGATTGCAAATTCACCTTTTCCTTTCTTTCTTCCTTTACCCACTTAATCATGATATTGACTGAATAATTAGTGTGATACACATCACCCTCAAGTGTTTGAGGTCCCATGCCAGCATGTGTGATTTTGTTATTAGCCTCAATTATTTCATCATTATTCAAATATTTTATGGGGTCTACAATTTCTAATATCTGATTACCAGAAGTAGGATCAGTCAACATTCTCAACATTTTCAGAGCTTTCTTTAGCCTTGAGGAAGTCTAGAGCAACTTTGAAACTGTATCTACCCAATTGTTGTTGTGGGAGTATATTTCCTCTTTGTCTCCACTGCTTTTTCAGCTACATTGGGGAGGCTTCTATGAAAATAGAATCCTTACTTCCTTGAACAATCTCCTTAGGTTCACTAGGAGTGATGGGTGTATTTTCCACTAGGGAAGAAGTTACTTTAGATAAAGGAGGGAAGGTATAGTCTTCAACAATGTACTTAAAAATGGCATCTGAATCCTCAGACATAGGTTTTGTTTGACTGGTCTTCTTCTTAGAAGCGGGGGTAGATACACTATCCTATTCACATATTGACTTCAATTTAGTCGTCTCTTTGGGCTTCTCACCATCACCCCTAGATTGTGAATTTGCGCTCGAAGACCTAGTAGCCAACCTCTCTGATTATGTACTCGCTGCAATAGTTTGAGTGGACCTCTGTTCATTTCTTTAAGATGATTTTGGTTCTTGAGTAGGACCTGCCTCCTATTGTCATTTCCCCTCTAGAACTAGTCCTGAGTTCTTTTCAAAAGTGGAGCAGCTTGAATATTCATGTTCAATACCTCATTTTTTCTCCAATCAACCCTTGTATGAGATTTATCAGTCATTCTTTCATATTCTAGATCAATGACCATTGAATCTTTAGTCGCTTTCTCAGGAATTTTGATAGAAAGAACAAAAACTTGTATTTGTCTGAGGGTTAACCTCATATAATCTCTCTTCAAAACCTCATTTTCCTCAACACAATATTCCCAAAAGTACTCAATAGAAGATTGATGCTGATATGAACCTCCTCCATATAAATTTTCTCATGAAACCCTTGCTATTAAAATTAGCCCTCCTGAACAAATGTTGAAGATTATATTCTTTGAGGATTCCTTCAGCACCTTTAGCGATATGATTATTTTTACACATGAAGGAAGGAGTTATCAAAGGGAAAGCATAACCTTTCTTCCCCATATTCATGTACTTTACATTCACGAAGGCCATTTTTCTACAAATCTCGAGGAATACCAACAAGTCTTCTTAATATCTAGGAAATTTTAATGGGGCTTTTTCATAATCTCCTATCCTCAAGTAGGAAAAATTCTCAAATTGAATATAGAAACTTCCATATTTCGATACCAAGGACCTTGACTTAGGAGAAAAATGCATTTCAGGATTTCCATCCAATTTCGTCATAGCTTCCATAAAAAATGCATCATTAACAAGACAAAAATCTCCCATCTCAACTTGCTTGGTGAACTACAGATAACACTTGTATACAAACATGCCAAAAGTTGGAGATACCTATGGCTTTAATCTTGGCCAAAAGGATCTTTAACTGGCTATAATGTATATTAAGTAGGAACATAGATAAAAAGGTGGCAGTTTTTTGGAAATTGATTAATTTCTCACTCAAATGAAAAGAATTATCTTAGCCTAGTCAATGAACACATTCTCATCATAGATAAAAAAAATAAATTGACACATCTAGTCTTCAAAAGGTTCAATTTGTGCATTTCAAACAATGCAATGTAATAAAGCAATGGTATCTACAATTTCTCCTTTGAAATGTATTCTTTTAAGTTTGGAAGGTAACTTTGACTTACCTCTTTTCTCCAAATTCAACCACCCTTTGGCCATAGAATTCTTGCACTAGTCCTCTTTTATTTTGAAAAACTCATTAGTCGTAGCAACACACATATCTTTTACAGATGCTCTCATAGGAATCTTTAGTGCTTGGGAAATGACCTCAAGAAAAATTCTAGCAATGATAGTCACATCCACGACTTTAATTTCCCTCATTTCTATAATATACCTTCTCACAGATGCACCCACCAGGTCCATTCTCAACAAAACTTTTGGAAAACCCGCAATGTGAGCTAATCTGGTTTCCAACAATTTTTCGTCGACAACATATTTTTTGTTGCTTTCCAAATGTGCCCAAAATTCCTCCAGCTTGAAGGACCCCAGCTCTGTGTCCCTTACGCTAAGCCAAAGATTTCAAATTTCAAACTACATGAGCTCACATCATACAAAGGAACACTCGTTTTGTGGAAGAAATAATTGTAGAAGACAAAGGTACACCTAAAATTCAACCAAATAAATCTCCTCCACCCTTGATTGTATGAGGATGACAAGATGTGCATTTGGTGCTGAATTAATGTGATGCCTTACTTAAATCATTAGTAAAGAAAACCTTAAGATTGGCACGTTTTGCAAAAATATTTGATAAGACATCTCCAGGTTGCATTGTACACCTCATTAAATGCATAGGCGGCTCCCTGGAAAACGCGAGATGGAAAACACATCTCTTTGTCACGAAAAAATGAAACTTTATAACCCAAATTTGGGAGTTACAAAGTTATGAAAACCTCTGACTCACTGACTAAACAATAAACCAACACACTTGATGCCACAAAAGAGGAAAAGCCAAACTATCGAAAAGTTAGGAAAAACACAAACCTGGTGACACAGGGTGCCAACGACCTAGGTTTAAAAACTTAAAAAACACGTGACAAAGGTTCTAGGAACTTTGAGATTCCTACAACTAAGACCAAAATGAAGACAAAGACTTAGACTTGGGCAAAAAATGAGAAGTTAAAGACCAAGGAAGATAAGAATTTAATACTACTCGATACATATTATACCCATAGGTAACAAGTAGAGATGGAAGAAGATGATGAAGTTGATTCAATCATTGAATAATTTCTTAGCAATTTAGAAAGTGATGTTGTGCAAGTGAAAGCTAAAACAAAACATCGTGTACATTGGTGGGATAACTAGAAAAATAAGGAGGATTTGGCTAAAGAGGAGAAGGATGTTGGGTTTAGAGTTGAATCTGAACCAAAAGAATTTTTATAAGATCTCAAAATTGAGCTTGGAGCACTTCTTGAATGCACAGGTGATGCACAACATAGAAGAGCCATCATGGAGGAGTTGTGAAAGAGGGCAGAGGTAGATAAGAGTGGCAAGTTTGTAAAGGACCTAGTATTGCTCATATATGAAATGGTTTATCTCTCTTCTAGCTTCCGCCTCAATGATCCAAACACCTTTTCTTCCATAGTTCATAGGATGTTGAAGTTGGGTCTCAACATTTATGAGGAGATTCATAAGGAGGATGAGGAGTTGTTGAATAATATTGTAACAGTGGCCAATTTGAAGGACTCTAAGAAGAAAGCCTTGGATGAATTCATCGAGCCTCCTTCAAAGGAGGAATCGATAGCTGAGACCAAAGATGAGGTAAGGAGGAATCTGATAGTATAGGAGGTAGCAGGTTTGATTCCTTTGGAAGATGGGATGGAGCCAGAGGAGGTGGCTTTGGCTGGTAATGTTGTTGAGGGCATGGTGCAAAAGAAGAAAGTGAATCTATTTGCTGAAACATGACCTTGGGAAGTGTTGTTGGAGCAAATGGGTTTCAACTATTGTGAAATCAAGTTGGAGTTGAAGCACTGGTAGGCTATAGGGAAGGCTTCACTTGACCAAATTGCCAAGGGAAATGCTTCAATGGTTAACTCATCTCTAACTGATTGCAACCAAGAACCCGATGCATTTAAAGAACCCCATCCATTTTCCTCAGAAGTTGAGGAGTTTTTTGGGGCATAGAGCCAGGAGTATGGGAGAATGGAGATACGTGTTGAGAAGGGGAGTAGTTTGTATGGGGAGTCTATTGAAGAGAGGGAGAAATAGGTGGAGGCCAAAGATAGCAATCTATCGAAGAAGAGCAAGATCATGAGGGACAGGGACGGAGATTCCAATGAGAAAATTTTACTTGGAATGGCCAACATTGGAGGAAATGCTACAAATGGCAGTGAAGTTATATATGATCAAAGGCTCTTTAACCAGGAGAAGGGGATGGATTCAGGTTTTGCAATGGATGATCAATACAATGTATATGAAAAGGGTCTGTTTATAGCCCATAATACTCTCTCTACATTGTATAGGCCGAAGAGGGATGTGGATACTAAAATGCAAAAGAAAATTCATGTTTCTGTTAGGTGACAGTATAATACATTGGAGGTGTTTGTTGGTAGCTTGGAGAAGGAGGCTCCTGAAGACAATCATTGTTTTGTGCCTGAAGGTAATGGTAGGTTGGTCCAATCCTTGTCAAAGAATCTACCTATTTTTTATGAAAAAATAGTGAATACTATCTATTATGGGAGTGATAGGGTGCAAGTGTTAGCTGGAGTTTCAGCTGGTGATGTCTGTCATATTGTGCTTCTAGAAGTCACCCTACTATTAATTGGGCTACAAACTCCTGGTGGTGTGATGACAAAGATCTTGGGAATTTCTAGTCGGATGGGATACCACCTATTCCTCGAGGTGTGCCTCAAATAGCAGTTAAGTTTGACATTGATGCAAATGGTATCCTCTCAATCAACATTGTAGACAAAGGCATTAGAAAGAAGCAAGTACCTTACCTACTGATGCAAAGAAGGGGAGAATAGATGCAGGTGATGGTATAGTGTATTTTGAACCTGTAGAAAGTGGTGTTTCTAAATATGGATTAATAGGTGCATTTGGGTCAACCTTTGTTCTATGTGATTTGGCTTGGAGAAGAGTAATTTGGTGTGTCCACGAATAAATATAAGAAATGGAGAGATGGAATTATAAAAAATATTTGATGGCTTCATTTGTTTCCACACTCGTATAATCTAATTCTCCCTCTTGGTAGTGATGGTAAGAAATTTGATTGTAATTGCAAAAGAGATAATTTCTTAGGAGTTATTGCAATGCATATTGATGATGCCACTTTGAATGCAATTGATCATTTTGAGAATCCTCATACTCTTTGGACTGAATTTTGGGAGATATATGGAGATCTTAATACTCGGCCATTCCCAGATGATCTTGTTTTAGATTGTTTCTTTCCTCTTCCTTTTTTTAGATAGGATACCCTATGATCATAATACTACATGCAAGAGTTTACAAATTTGGAATACTTTGAATCTTCAATTGAGGATGATGAGGGTTCTTCAGATGCTCCTTCTCTTCTATCAAAGACAGTTCTTGTACCTTCACCTTCATTGATGATGGTAGAGATCATAACATATTGAATGCTATAGGCCAATTTCATAGACTATACCTTTTATAAATTGATTATTACATTTACAACTTTAATCAAAACAAATTCAAAACATTAAAAAACCATGGATATGCAATTTTCACTACATATGAAACTCCCTATATTAAAAATATTAACCACTACAAATAATTTAAAGTTCAGTAATTAAAAAATATTAAATAGCATGTAACAACAATATTTAAATGAGAAAATAACGGAGCAAACAGTGGAAACAAGTCCCATAAAACAAAATCTGATTCAATGTATTCCCTTATATATGTCCATGTATGTCCATAACAAGGAAAGATTCCCAAGAATTTATAATATTTTTTAAGGGTAATTTCTTAAAGTTATCTTTATTTACAACCTTAGTGTTGTTTGATCCATGTTATTCTTTGTTTTTTGGTTTGTGAGTTTCTTTGATCTTGTATAAGGGTTGAGGCCCTTTCAAAATTCTTTTTTACTCTTAATGAAAATAAAATAAAATGAATCACGCACTATTACCAATTTATCATCAACATCCATAATTATAGTTTCATTAGTACTTTTTGCAAACATAATTAATAAAAATTAATGTCATTCAATTTGAATCATTAATTTAAACACTAAAACACAATGTTTTAAGGCTCAACAACTTGGATGCTATGTTTTTAAGCTCTTCGCTTTTATCTCCCTTTTAATCTTGTAAGAGTAATTAATTCTATAATTATGCAAGGAATCTTACTAGGACTATAAATATCTTGGGGGACTAGTTAAAATTTCTTAGGAATGTTGTTGAGTTAAATTAGGAAATTTTATAAGAAAAGTTAAACTTTTAATTGAAAACAATAATAACTATAAGCAAGTAGAAATTATAATCTAGTTAATGTAAAAAAATCTATCGTAAAAAAAAATAAAAATTCATCATATAACTACATTTCTTCAATTTCATAATTTTGTCTCTAACATAAATTAAAATAAAATAGAAACCCTATGTGAAACATCTTCACAAGGGCCTAAATCTGGTGGCGTCGTGTAATTATATCCTGAAATACAATTAAAATTGTGGGAAGACTCCTTTGTATTAAAAGATTATATAGAAGTGTTATTAAATATATATCTAATTTATGCTATATAATTTTTAAAATAAGATAATCTTTAACATTTTCAGGAAAAACAAACAGAATCTACCATCAAATTTAGTCTTTAATCTCCACTGATTAAACCTTCCAAATTCAACATATTCTTTGAAAAAGATCTTCGAGAGATCCTTCAATACAGATTTCCCATATAAAATCTAAAATTCTTCATAAAAAGTTTCTCATAAGCTCTGATATTCATCTGTGATAGCCTCTATACCCCTTTCCCCACCCAAAAACTAAAATAAAAAACTGTTAATGGCTTGGGCCATGAGGCTAAGAAAGTGTTTCTCATACCTTTTTTATGGAATCAAGAACCAGCAGAACTTATTTTGCTATTGACTTTTAGTACACTAAAACAATATAACAAGCAAGAGCTAATTGCATTATTATAACAACAGTAAACTCAACTGATTCAAATTCGCAACAACAAGTCAATGCTGTATGAAAGCCTGCAGGAGCTGATTGCACTGTAATAACAATAAATTTTAGCCAAGTAAATTAATAAATAGAAACTTAATCGATCATAACTGAAAACACTCTATTCTCTAAATACAAAATATTATATTACAAAATCTCACGGTTGCTGAAAGAAACAATTCAGGGTTGCTGAAAAGAAACAATTCAGGGTAGTTTTGATAAATTGTGGATTGTCACAAAGTGAAAAAGCAAAAAATGCTTCTCCTATTTGCAATTGCGCATATTGAGAGCTAGAAATTAGACCTCTTGAATATGATGTTTCTATAATGTCAATCTGGTGGTTTTTTTGCTGCAAGAGGACTAGGTGAAGGATTAATTAGCATACTGCCTTTACATACACAGAGTTCTATTAACACAATTCCATTTCATAAATGGGAAGAGGAAAATCAAATGCAAAATACAGAGAACGCTCTCTCATGATACACATTCAAATGCTGCATGACATGCAATAGTTGAAAGTGCTTAATACAAGAAATTTTGTATGGACTATTTTTATTTATTTTTGCTAGTTTCCTTTCCTTTTTCCATGTTCTAAAACGAGGAATTTCACAACTTGTGAAATTTACCCAAGATTAAATTTCAAGCTTTTGATCCAAAAAATAAAAACGTTGTGCAATTTTGTATTGACTATTTTTTTCTAGTTGCCTTGCTTTTTTCCATGTTTTAAAAGAGTAATTTTACTACTGGTGAAATTTACCCAAGATTAAGTTTCAATCTGCTCCACAAAACTTGTTTTCCTTTTCTTTCAAAATTTGATAAAAAAAATACAAACACAAACATAGAAATAACAAACTATTACAGTAAGCAAGACCATGCATGATAAAGCCAGAAACGAAGAATGAGACCATAGAAGATTCATCTTTTATAAACTACAAAATGCAGATATAAAGATAATAGCCAGAATCTTGATATGTTGTATCAAAACTTTGCATTGTTAATTCTGAATTGTATAAATTAGACACTTATGCTAACATCTTAGAAGCACCCAAAAATATCAATTGTAAATCAATTAAACAGTAAGCTTCAAATCTAGCAAATCCAAACACTCGGTAAAAGCTCTGATGAGCTCCATAAGGTCATTATCATTGAAATATGAAGGAGCATTCACAGGGGTGACATGTTCACACATCAAGTCATATACAATCAATTTCTAAATGTATTTAAATATAGGGATCTTTCTACTTGTCTAATATAAAATCCAGAGTAGCATAATGCCTATCCCTATTTATCCTGCATCAACATTCTACTATCCTATCTATCTTGCAAGGGCATTCCACATGAGTTCACGCAATCCTCCAAGGGCATTACACATGGTTTTGCTCAATCTCAATATAAAACAAAGTAAATGTTGTTGAGTTGTATCGCATGAAGTCTTTTAAACAAGTTCTAAACTCCAATAAAGTTTTAAAAATTCCAAATTGATATTTTCATTCCTACTTGTATAAGAGTAATATTTATGTGTTAAACATTTCAATGACTCTAATATGTGTACTATTTCTAAAAACAGTCCAAGAAGTGATTTTATATATCAATTCGACCAGTTTCTAATGCTCAAGAATTCATAGTTCATTCTTCTAATCACTTTTTAAAAACTATGATCAGTCCCCAAGCCATAGAATAGACTAGACATTGACAAAGTTACAGAAATAAATGACACAGAGCATACGCAATTAAAACAGGCCCAGACAAGATATTAACATTAAAGTAAGAGAATGCATCAAACACAACAATTAAAAGAGTATTTTATAAACTAGTGAATGATTAGTTTCCACTTCTTTTAAGTTTCTTAAATTGAAGGCATTTGATGCTAGAATATTTAGGTTTTTGTTGCATAAAATGTATCTTCCCAAAGAAGAATATGACATTTCGCAATACGGTTTGGAAAGCGGAGACTAAAAACAAGCTGCTGGACAAAGAACTATGAAGAGCAAACATATGAAAGTGGCATCTTGACGTGTTAGCAAGTTTTGGCATTGTTGGAACTTAGACCTATGCTACTTCTCATGCAACATCTTGAGCTTCTTATCAGTATGCAATAGGTCAGTTCAATTTAGACATTAGACCGCCTTTAAGATTTGAATTAGTGAAGTCTAGTTTGAGATGTTTTAATCTCGTAGAACCATTTGATAATATTGGATTTGCTATACATTTATGCAATGTACATTGCAAGAAACTTCTTATAGTGTAATTTTTTGTATTTATTTATGGTATTTGTATGGATTGTGTCCTATGAGTTTGCTCTGTATGTACTGTATTGTTATGCTCTTTGAGAGGCCTAAGATTTGTATCCATCTGCATTGATGTTTGGGCTCTCTAGATCTTTGATTGTTGTTGTGTTAATCTTGTTGAGTGGAACTTGGGCTGCATTGTATTTGTGTCTACTATAAATTCTCAAACTTAGTAACTAAAGAAGTATGCATAAGATGTGAAAGTTTAATGTTGTAAGATGTACTCCATTAGGTTTGGTGCTTCTAACTAGCATTGAAAATTTGAAGACTAGATTTTAATTTATGTGCTATCTATTATTTGAAATCTGTAGTTATAAAAATCTAGTTTAGTCTCCTCTTAGATAATTTCGGTTGGGATCAAATCTGTAAACCGTGCTGCAAGAATTCTCTAGGAGCTAATTTTTTCTGAAGTGTAGGATCTAGTGTATTTTCTTGTGCAGCTACTGCCTCTTCTGCTGTTATGTCTAGTTTTTGAGTAATGCTCTCTTTTGAGTCTACTTCATAGTCTAACCCGAGATCATTAGATTGTGAGCCCCTTTCTTTGTCTAGTTTGGATCAATGATAGTGCTTAATTTCTAGGTGTTTGTTGTTTAGGTGATAATACTTCTTCTGAAAACCATCTGAGTCATAATTATTGTTGTAGTGTTCGCACTAGTCTGTTCTTGTGCTTGAATGTGGCTAAAGAAGGAAAATTCTCATATAACACAACCAATGCTTGCTGTCCCCTATATTTTTACCCTTATTAATGTTTAAATGGGTGGCAAATTGCAGTTAAAGGGGTTTTTTGGGGTAGAAAGGGCCTTTGTGTTAAATTTTTGAAGAGAGCATGAAAGACATGCAAATTTTTGAAGAATTTGTTCCATCTTTGTCTTCATTCTGCTTACTGAATGTTGCTGTATTTAACTGTATTGCTTATTTCTTTCCTTCAATTACTGTAATTGTATACAGCAGAACTCTTTCTCCTTGTTCCATAAATCTGATCAGAATTTTATTCAAAAACTTCAACCTTCTCTTCCATCCTTTGTCCCGCAATCATTGGATATGACCAAAAGAAATACAAAAAATTTCTCTTCCAAATTAAACTCTTCACATTGTGGCAGCTGCCATACAAACTATGACACTTTTAATTTCTGTAAATTTTTCAAACTCTCCTTGATCCAAACAATTTCTAGATTTCCTTCAAACTTCTTCAAGCATAATCAGTCTCCAGATCTTTAGTATTCACTTTATGTGACCTCTATTCTCCAATTCTGGAATGCCTCTTTTCTTAGGCAGTTTGTTGAACCCTGTCTCCTTGAATTTGGAGATATCTGGATCAGCTATCTCCACCGATAGTCTTCTTTTAACAAAAAAAAAAATCTTTCAATATTTTTCCCCAACAGTTGCTGCTGTGACCTCCTTTTTATTCATTCATCTGATAAAGGCTCTCTTGAACCAACAATCAATTTTTTTTAATATTTTCTTTGACAGTCTTCATATGCCTTCTTTTCAAAGCATCCATAAAACTTACTTTAACTTGTTCTTTTGACAGTTGTTGTTGTATTAGACTTTAAGTTTAGCAGCGGTAGCTTTAGCTACTTCTTTGAATCTTTATATCACTTGCATATAACCCCTTTTCTTACGGGGAATCCAACACACAAACTTGGAAGCAATTGTGACTTCTTCTTGCACATCTTTGTTCTGTGATTGCCGCAATATTTTTTGATTCTTCAAAACTATCAAACCTCTTCAACACACAATAATGATGCTATTTATTTGGCTCTTTCAACTGCAATAGCAGTTCCACCAACTCTTGTTTCAAAACATCAACATAGAATTTTCAATATCTTCACAATCTGAAAGTGTCTCATTAGACAACAATTTCTTTCCATTCAAAACATTTTTGATTTCTTCTACACATTCATGCCTTTTAAGATTTTTATTAATCTTCACATATGAACACTTGTATAGTCTTTTGAACATGCCTGTTAGCTTCTACCAACCTGAATCATAAATCCACCCACAATCCATCTTTATGCATTCTGTTGTAGACTCATTCTTTACACCTTATTCCTACACATTCTCTCACAGTGATTTTTCAAACCACAAACCGTGCAAGGATGTAAATCCCAATACTTATCCTTAGTATGACCTCTTCTATGATAGTGAGAACACCCATCATTCTTCATTTCATGAACAAATTTACCTGCACTTGTAGTAGCATTTCCCTTTCCTAGGACATATCTGAGACCTTCATGCTTTGGCCTCATTGTAGCCTCAATTGGTTCTCTCATTCATTGTTCTTGTTTTCCTAGTCCTTGTCCTATGTAACCCATTCTTTTCATGATTTTTAACCCTGCATTCTCTTCAAAACAACTAGCATCTTTGGCAAGTTCCAACACTTCATCACAGCTAGCCATATTTGCAAATTCATCAACATGTTCATCTTGACTTTTTTCATCAAAATTATTTTCAACAAAAACAGATTTTTCAAATGAGGAACGTAAATCTGTTGTGTCACATGAGACATCACAAACTGATTTTTTTCTTTTTCACACAATCATTACAAGCTCTTAATTTATCATTTTCTTCTTTCAATTTTATAATTCCTTCAGCTGTAAACGATTTTCCTCTTCTACCCTTTTCAGGATTTCTTCCAAATCTTCATTCTTTTTCTTTATTTCTTTAAACATCTTTATTCTTTGTTCAAACTCCTCATTTCTTTTCTTAACCTCTTCAAAGGATTTCAACCTTTCTTCTAGCTCTAACTTTTCTCAATTCTTTCTCAAGATCATCATTTTCATCTAATAGTATACACTTCTCTTTCAACAACTCTTTTATTCTTTCAATAAAACACCCATTGTCCTTTTTAACAATACCCAGTTCATCTTTAAGAAAAATTAGTTCTTCATCTAAAACATGTTTTGTAGATGACAAATTTTCATTTTGTTTCTTATCCCTTTTTCCTACTTTCCCCATTTGTAAAGGAAAGTTTCAGCTTACCTCACTCAAACTTGTGTCAGGGATATAGCAGCTTCGTTGAGCTTTTGATCTTCTTCAGCTACTGTTTTTCTCTTTTTCAACAACTGGGTCTACAAGTCTTTGTTTGTTGAGCAACTATCTTCACAAATTTGAAAGCCTCCTTATAACATCTTTTTCTCCTTGTAGTATTCTGCACAACTTCTCTTATTGCAGTGATTTCTACTATTTGTTTTCAAAACACAACACTTCTGGCTCTTCTCAGTGATTCATCTTCAAGCATTCTTCTTCTCTTTTCTGTTGTACACAACCTCCTGTTTACTTCTTCTTGCAACTAGTTAGAAAAAAAAACACTTCCTAGGCTTCAAACACATTCTAAATCTCCCTGTCAGCTAAACAGACTTCAACTTTTTCTAATATCTTCCCTTCAAGAAATAGATTCCAACTTACTTAACAACTACATATGAAACAAATAATTTTTCGTATTGACAAAGCCCTTGTGGCTTCCTAATGCAGTGACTCTATTTAAAAAAAAAAAAAAAAAACTCATTTCTTATCAACTCTCTTCACAAATTTCTAACCCCAGAAAAGCTTCTCAGATTTCCAGACATACAATTCCTAGACACTGTATGGCTTTTCTCAAACACAAAACTTATATAACTCTACTCTCAATGAGCCTAACTGACACTGCTCTGATACCCCTCTGTAGGAAAACATCAGAGAGCAGAGAAGCAAAAAGAGCACAAACACAACTTCAATCAAATTTAAACACAGAAAAATAGTAATTTGAAACAGACACTCTTGACCTATAAATTTTATATTATATTGATTCTTTAACCTTAATTTTCCTTGCCACATAGCTACTGCTCTTCTCTATTACAGTCTTGCTTCTACAAAGCAATACACACTTTTTACACTCTTCTAATTTCACTTTCAAAAATGCCTCATACTCCTGATACAATAATTTTTCTCTGCTCTTGGGAGCTATATCTTTTTTTATTACACCAACAAAAGATTACAAATACATGCGTATATGGAAAAATACCTAGCAGCCTGAAAAGACCAACTTTAAATACAATAATAAAAGCCTTTACGCAAAAAAAGTTATCAATGTCCAAACACATTAAAAATATGTCCTATCGATATATTTATCCACCAGCTCAAACACCATAAAGTATCGCCACCACAACCATCAAAAACCATGCTACTGTGCATGAGATGACACCGGCCTGCAGTACCGTGGGGTATCGCTCTACCACAAGGGGCACCAAGTATAGTTGCACTATCGTGGTGAAGCAACAAGCTACCGTACAACCGCGAGCAGAGGATGAAGGGCAAGTGGGACTGCGGGGTCACCGTGCCACCGCGAGGAGCCGACAATGAAGCCACAGGGATTTGGCGAGGCCGCACTAGCGTGAAGGAGGGAATGAGAGGTTGCGGGACCGTTGTAAGTCAAGGGAACCACACCACCGCGGATAGTACGAAAGAAGCAAGCCGTAAAGCGGGAAGCAAAGAGAGAAACCGCACTACCATCGGGAGAGAGAATGCTGACTGTGGGGCTATGGTAACCGCACAACCACTGGGTGAAAGGAAGAGGGCCACGGTATGGCGGTAACCCTACAGTCGGGGTTAATCTCCAACACTCCCCATTAAACATGACTATAGCAATTGAAGAAACCCAAACATTTTAACGCTCATCCCCAAAATCACTCTCGAATGCTGCGACATTCTTTAACTTCTCCAATTCTCCCCCTTAAACTTCAACAATGAATTCAAATTTCTTCTTTTGCCTCTTTTACTAATTCTTCCTTGTATGACAGCTTTATGTGAGTTTTCTTTGTCGGCTTTACTCCACGATTTCTATGATCTCTTTAGGATCTTCTTCAAATTTTCCTATCAATTTCTTGTTCTTCAGCTATAGCCGGATCTCTTCTTTCTTTAAAGCTCTAATTGGTTCTTCATCCTTCCATTTGTCTCTGGCAACTTTGGCATCCTCATCAAAAACAACAACTCAACTTCTTTTGGCTGCTATTGCTTCAGCAGTTTCTTCACATTTCTAACATTTTGATCTTCTCTTACCTTGGCTTTTGCGAATTTATCAAGAAAACCTTATTTTGATATGTTCTTCAACCATTGATGTCTCTGATTTCCTCTAAGGACTGCAACTTCTTTTCAATAGTCATCCATATTATTTGCTCTCCTTATGATGAACTCTTCTTTTGCAACTTTCATTATATCATTTGTTGCAACTTTTAAAGAAAGACATAGATATAACTTCAAATCATTCACAGACATCATCATGCATCGATTACTAATTATTACCATCTAAGCTACTATTCATACCTTCTGCTATTACATTCTTAGATAGAGGTCATTTTAGATTACCACAAACTCAAAAGGGTGATTTGATTCGTCTTAATGACTTATTTTTGATTTTATCAACTCTTCCCATAGTGGCACACTACTGGTGCTAGGGAATCCTGTCATTTATTCCATCTTTGTCTTCATTCTGCTTACTGAATGCTGCTATTGCTTATTTCTTTCCTTCAATTACTATAATTGTATACAACAGAACTCTTTTTCCTTGTTCCATAAATCTGATCAGAATTTTATTCAAAAAATTCAACCTTCTCTTCCATCCTTTGTCCTACAATCATTGGATATGACCAAAAGAAATACAAAAAATTTCTCTTCCAAAGTAAACTCTTCACATTGTGGCTGCTGCCATACAAACTATGACACTTTTAATTGCTGTAAATTTTTCAAACTTCTCCTTGACCCAAACAATTTATAGATTTCCTTCAAACTTCTTCAAGCATAATCAATCTCTAGATCTTTAGTATTCACTTTTTGTGACCTCTATTCTCCAAGTCTGGAATGCCTCTTTTCTCAGGCATTTTGTTCAACCCTGTCTCCTTGAATTTGGACATATCTGGATCAGCTATCTCCATCGACAGTCTTCTTTTAACAAAAAAAAAATCTTCCAATCTTTTTCCCCAATAGTTGTGACTGTGACCTCCTTTTTATTCATTCATCTGAAGATGGCTCTGTTTAACCCACAATCAAATTTTTTTAATATTTTCTTTGACAGTCTTCATATGCCTACTTTTCAAAGTGTCCATAAAACTTACTTGAACTTGTTCTTTTGACATTTGTTGTTGTATTAGACTTTAAGCTACTTGCACATCTTTGTTCTGTGATTGCCGCAATATTTTTTGATTTTTCAAAACTATCAAACCTCTTCAACACACAATAATGATGCTATTTATTTGGCTCTTTCAACTGCAATAGCAGTTCCACCAACTCTTGTTTCAAAACATCAACATAGAATTTTCAATATCTTCACAATCTGAAAGTGTCTCATTAGACAACAATTTCTTTCCATTCAAAACATTTTCGATTTCTTCTACACATTGATGCCTTTCATGATTTTTATTAACCTTCACATATGAAAACTTGTATAGTATTTTGAACATACCTGTTAGCTTTTGCCAACCTAAATCACAAATCCATCAACAATCCATATTTATGCATTCTATTGTAGACTCATTATTTGACACCTTATTCCTCCACATTCTCTCACAGTGATTTTTTGAACCACAAACTGTGCAAAGATGTAAATCCCAGCACTTATCCTTAGTATGATGTCTTCTATGATAGTGAGAACACCCATCATTATTCATTTCACGAACAAATTTACCTGCACTTGTAGCAACATTTCCTTTTCCTGGGACATATCTAACACCTTCATGCTTTGGCCTCATTGTAGCCTCAATTGGTTCTCTCATTCCTTGTTCTTATTTTCCTAGTCCTTGTCCTATGTAATCCATTATTTTCATGCTTTTTAACCCTGTATTCTCTTCAAAACAACTAGCATCTTTTGCAGGTTCTAACACTTCATCACAACTAGCCATATTTGCAAATTCATTAACATGTTCATCTTGACTTTTTTCATCACAATTATTTTCAACAAAAACAGATTTTTCAAATGAGGAACACAAATCTGTTGTGTCACATGACACATCACAAACTGAAAATTTTGTTTTCACACAATCATTACAAGCTCTTAATTTATCATTTTCTTCTTTCAATTTTATAAATTCCTTCAATTGTAAACAATTTTCCTCTTCTACCCTTTTCAAGATTTCTTCCAAATCTTCATTCTTTTTCTTTATTTCTTCAAACATCTTTATTCTTTCTTCAAACTCCTCATTTTTATTCTTTGTTCAAACTTTTGTTTCAACAACTCTTTTATTCTTTCAATAGAAGACCCATTGTCCTTTTTAACAATACCCAGTTCATCTTTAAGTAAAATTAGTTCTTCCTCTAAAACATCTTTTGCAGATTACAAATTTTCAGTTTCTTTCTTAACCCTTTTTACTGCTTTCCCCATTTGTAAAGGAAAGTTTCAACTTACCTCACTCAAACTTATGTCAGGGATATAGCAGCTTCGTTGAGATTTTGATCTTCTTCAGCCACTATTTTTCTCTTGTTCAACAACTAGGTTTGCAAGTCTTTGTTTGTTGAGCAACTATCTTCACAAATTTCAAAGCCTCCTTATAATAGCTTCTTCTCCTTGTAGGATTCTGCACAACTTCTCTTATTGCAGTGATTTCTTCTCTTTATTTTCAGAACACAACACTTCTGGATCTTCTCACTGATTCGTCTTCAAGCATTCTTCTTCTCTCTTCTGTTTTACACAGCCTCCTACTTACTTCTTCCTGCAACTGGTTAGAAAAAAAAACACTTCCTAGGCTTCAAACACATTCTAAATCTTCCTGTCAGCTAAACTGATTTCAACTTTTCGCAAACATTCAGCTTTTTGTAATATCTTCCCTTCAAGAAATAGATTCTCACTTACTTAACAACTACATATGAAACAAAAAAAAATTCCTATTAACAAAGCACTTGTGGCTTCCTAATGCAGTAACTTTGTTTTAAAAAAAAAAAACTCTTTTCTTATCAACTCTCTTCACAAATTTATAACCCAAGACAAGCTTCTCAGATTTCTAGACATACAATTCCTAGACACCCTATGGCTTTTCTCAAACACAGAACCTATATAACTCTACTCTCAATGAGCCTGACCGACACTGCTCTGATACCACTTTGTAGGAAAATGACAGAGAGTAGAAAAGCAAAAAGAGCACAAACAAAACTTCAATCAAATTTAAACGCAGAAAAATAGTAATTTGAAACAGACACTCTTGACCTAGAAATTTTATATTATATTGATTCTTTAACCTTAATTTGGCTTCCCACATAGCTACTGCTCTTCTTTATTATAGTCTTGCTTCTACAGAGCAATACACACTTTTTACACTCTTCTAATTTGACTTTCAAAAATGCTTCATACTTCTGATACAATAATTTTTCTTTGCTCTTGGGAGCTATATCTTTTTTTTATTACACCAAGAAAAGATTACAAATACATGCATATATGGAAAAATACCCAGCAGCTTGAAAAGACCAACATTAAATACAATAATAAAAGCCTTTACAAAAAACAAGTTATCAAAGTCCAAACACATTAAAAATATGTCCTATCGATATAATTATCTGCCAGCTCAAACAGCATAAAGTATTGCCACCACAACCATAAAAAACCATGCTACCATGCATGAGAGGAGACCGGCCTGCGGTACCACGAGGTATCCCTCTATCGTGAGGGGCACCAAGTACAGCCACGATATCGCGGTGAAGCAGCGAGCTACTGTGCAACCACGATGAGAGGATGAAGGGCAAGCGGGACCATGGGGACACCGTGCCTCTGGGAGGAGCTAACGATTAAAATGCAGGGACGCGGTGAGGCTACACTACCATGGAGGAGGGAATGAGAGGCCGTGGGACCACGGTAAGTATAGGGAACCGTACCACCGTAGACAGTATGGAAGGAGCAAGCGGGAAGCTAAGAGAGAAACCACACTACTGCGGGGAGAGAGAATGTTGACTGCAGGGCTGCAGTAACCGCGCAACCACCGAGTGAAGGGAATAGGGCCACAATATGGTGGTAACCCTGTAGTTGGGGTTAATCTCCAACAAACATGCATCCTTGATTCAAAATGAACGGAATCCCTACCAAATTTATATCAACTTGTGTTTGCAAGCTACCAACAAAATTTAATGTTAAAAAAATTGTCTATTAATTGTAGGTGGTCTAAAAACATAAAATACAATCCATGGAAAGTCATAAGTAACATGAAAAAATAAGGGAATCCTTCAAGCAAACAATACTAAATTAGTGGATATTCATAGTTAAATAAGCAAGAAAACTGAGCCTACTATTTAAAAAAGCAACACAAGGTAGATGTTGAACCATGAAGGATTGCTGAATATGAAAGGAAAGGAAGGACCGCTGAGATATCAAAGAGGAGCTATTAAATGATCAAAAAATCAAAGAAGGGCAGCCAAGTAAAGTTGTAAACTGCTAAGGAAATAATATGGTTAAATATTGTAGCATTATATGTGTTTGTGTTGTAGAAATTTTTAAATGCACCAAATAAACAAAGACACAGAGTTGCTGCTCTGATTTCTAGTCAAGCTAGAAATACCCAAATCACGGAATAACAAAAATGAACTCAATGGAGACACACAGAATTGGGCATGCAATATTTTCTTCTATTCAAAATGCTAGAAATGACAATACATACAGCATAAAACTGGAAACAAACTGAAAACTACCTATTACAACTTTCTAAAAGCGAGCATAAACTGCTCAACCAGATCACATACAATCAAGAGCTATTCAGAGCTCTTTGTTACAATTCAAATGGAACTATCTGTTGTTCCTAGCAAACACTGAGTGATGAGGAGCAATCCTACTCACTACAAACACTCTGCAAAATGTTCTGAGAACATTCCCTGTTGCTGGTGCAACTTTTCTTAAGAGCTTCTAATCTTTTGCTGCTGCAAAATTGACTAACATTCAACCTTCAATCTATAGACTAGGAAAGCATTCCCTATGTTTTTCTCATTCAAAAAATCTCTCTCAAATTCAAAATTACCTACCAGCATTAATTGGGAATTCAAAAATTTCTACTCGAATCAATTATGAGGAGTCAAGAGTTGTAGGGATGAAGATCCCAAAAATTGGCATGCATAAATGATTCTTGACAGGTAGGTAAGGCAACGACAGGCTCAGAGACAATAGATATTTTCAACACTCCCCCTTTGTCTTGAGCCAACAAAACAAGATCAATCCTAATCCAAATCAAATACTCCCAATCTACTTCTTAGGCACTCGAAACTGTCCTTGCTCAAAGGCTTGGTGAATATGTCTGCTAGCTATTGCTCAGACCTACAAAACTCCATTTTGATTTGACCATTTTTAACTAACTCTCTGATAAAATGATACCCAATTTCAACGAGCTTGCTTCTTCCATGAACCAAAAGATTTTTCGTTAAAGCTATCGATGAAACATGTTTACAAAAGATTGTTGTTCCATCTTCTTGTTCTTCTCTCAAATCTGCTAAGATTCTTCTTAGCCAAAGAGCCTGATATGCTACTACATTTGCTACTATATAATCAGCTTCAACTATTGATAGGGAAACTATAGGTTGCTTCTTAGAAGCCCATGAGATAGCACCTAAACCCAAATGAAACACATAGCCTGATGTGCTCTTCCTATCATCCAAACTTCCTGCCCAATCACTATCAATATATCCAACCAACCCAAACTCTTTTTTTGTTGTGTACAACATGCCATATCCTTTGGTACCATTCAAATACCTTAAGATTTTTTCACCCGCTTGCCAATGGGTGTCTCTTGGAGTCTCCATAAATCTAGAAATAAGACTCACTCCATGAATTATATCTAGCCTAGTTGTTGTCAAATACATCAAGCTTCCAACCAAACTTTTATACATGGTTGAATCCACATTGATGCTGCAATCTTCCTTGCTCAACTTTAGACCTATGGTTGTTGGTGTTGGGGTAGGCTTGCTTTCAAGCATCCTAAATCCCTTCAAGATCTCATTTGTATATTTTTCTTAAGAGATAAATATATCATCATGCATTTGTTTTACCTTTGTGCCTAGAAAATATCTTAAGAGACCTAAATCTGTGATTTCAAATTCTCTTTCCATGGCCTCCTTAAATGAACAATGGAGAAACAATCATCCCCAATGAAAACTAGATCATCTACATACAAGACAACAATCAAAATATTACCATTTGTTGTCTTGATGTAAGGAGTGGGCTCACCATCTCTTTTGCTAAAGTCAATGCTCATCAAATATGAGTCAATCTTGTTGTACCATGCCCATGGAGCTTGCTTCAATCAATAAAAAGCTTTCTTTAGCCTATACACCTTGTGTTCTTGACTTGGAAATTCATATCCAAATGGCTTCTCCACATAAACTTCATCTTTCAACACTCTATTTAGGAAGGCGAACTTCACATCCATTTGAAACACCTTTCATTTATGCTAGGCTGCAATTGCTATGATTGCCTGCACAATCTCCATCCTTGCAATAAGGGAAAATGTCTCATCATAATCTCCCCCAAATTGCTATTTGTACCCCTTCACCACCAAACGTGCCTTGTCTTTATCCTTCCTTCGACATTACAGTTAATCTTGTAGACCCATTTCACTCCAATAACTTTCTTGTTGGGAGGAAAATCAGTTAGCTCCCATGTGTTGTTCCTTTCTATTGCATCTATCTCCTCATCCATGGCCTTACACCATTTATCCTCTTTCACAGGTTCCTTAAAATAAATTGGATCACTATGAGAAAATAATGCAAAATTCATGTTCTCATCAAATTCTTTATCATACCTTTCATCTTGGTAGATCTCCCTTAGACTCTTGGTTTTTCTTGGCATTAGGGAGGCAAGAGTGGGGTCTGAACTTTCACTGTTGTTGCTACTCTGCTAAACAAGCTAGTTCTGGAGAGATCGGGAGCAATTGGGAGCAGTCAAGAGCGATTAGGAGCTTGTTGGAATCTCTCTATGGCCCATTCTCTGGTTGTCTATGGCTACTTGCCTTTCTGTCTATTCTGATCAGGAGCGATCAAGAGCGATCGGGAGCTCATCTGAAATTTTCAGGAGCTTATCTAGAATTATCAGGAGCTATTGCTGGCTCCACTGAATCATAATTTTGCACTTCCTATTCCTTTCCTTCAGAATCAGGAGCAATCAAGAGCGATCGAGAGAGATCGAGAGCGATCCTACCATCCCATGACTGATTTTCTAAAAACTCCACATCTCTGTTGATAACAATTTTCTTGGTGACTGGGTTATACAACTTGTAGGCTTTGGATTCTGAACAATAAACCATGAAGTTGCACTTCTCACCCTTATCATCTAATTTCTTCCTCTTTTCTTTAGGCACGTGAGCATATGCCACACAACCAAACACTCTTAAGTGCTCAACCATCCATCCATGTTTTGTCCATGCCTCTTGTGGGACTTTGTCACAAACTGCCTTTGTTGGACTTCTATTTATCAAGTAAACAACTGTTGCTACAACCTCTCCCCAATAATCAGTCGGGAGTCCCTTTGTATTCATCATGCTCCTTGTCATCTCCACGATGGTCCTATTCTTCCTCTTTAGCCACTCCATTTTGCTGCGGAGTATAATTGGCTATACAATCCTTCCTCATGCCATTTTTACTGCAAAAATTCACAAAATAATTGGAGGTATACTCTCCTCCACGATCTGACCTTAAGACCTTAATGAAGTGTCCACTCTCCTTTTTAGCCTAGGCCTTAAACAACAAAAGCTTATCAAAAACTTCAGACTTATGCTACAATAACTAAACCCATGTCTTACGACTGAAATAATCAATAAAGGTCATAAAAAAATTGGTATTACCAATATATGTAATTTGCATAGGGTCTACCAAATCCATGTGCACTAACTCCAATGGTGCTCTTTCCTTTGTAGAGTTTCCCGATTGAAAGGGTTTCCTATGTTGCTTGCCCAAAATGCAAGTCTTAGACCTAACATTAGGCTCTAGTATACTTGAAAAACCATCAATCATTTTTCTCTTGGACAAAAGACTTAAACCAGCATAGCCAAAGTGTCCATAGTTGAGATGCCATAGCTCGGAGGGGTCTTGAATGGTGCTCTTGAGGGCTACTTGTTGTACGACTATACATTTTCCATCCATGAGAGGTGCAGTAACAGACTGAGATGAGAAGCACATCTCAATCTTCAACGGAAACATCTGGTTCTTTGTCATTGCAACTGCTACAAACACCTTTGTCCTCTCATTGTTGTCATAAATGACGCATTGTCCCTTCTCCATAAGCACTTTGTAACCATTTTGGATTATTTGTCCAACACTCATGAGGTTATTCTTTAACCTAGGTGTAAATATCACATTTTGAACGTCCTTCTCACCTTGCTTGGTGCAGATCATGATAGATACTTTTTCCCTTGACTAGAACTATTCCATTGTTCCCCATTCTAATCTCAAACTTAATATTTTTGTCAATGAAAGAAAATAGACTTTCATTACCACTCATGTGGTTGCTGCAATCGCTATCTAAATACTAGACTTCAGGGCTACCTTTTTCACCAATGTTACACATGATAAAGGTTGTGGACTGATTGCTTTCAGCCATATTTGTATTATGTTTTTGTTGATTACTCTATTTTTTCCAGCACTCACTAGCATAGTGCCCAAACTTATGACAATAGTAGCACTCAACATTGTTCTTATCATTTATCCCATTCAAACTGTTGTTTTTCATGTCTCTTTGGGAGTTGTTCTAAGAGCTTCTCGCTCCTTCTTGGCTGCTTGCTCATCCCTAGCTTTCTTCTCCAACATTTCCTTATCTGGATCTACATCTACCTCTTTGGGAGTCATTTCTGCCTCTCCCCCTACCTCTTGCATTTGACTAAGCTTTGAAAGCTTTCTCTTGGGAAGAAGTAGCAAACCTCTTTAGGCGTTGCTCATGGGTTTGAAGAAAACCCATTAACTCATCCATCATCAAGGTAGAGAGGTCCTTCACTTTTTCAATAGAAATGACGAGTGCATCATACCTCATGGGTAGACACCAGAAGATTTTTTCAACAATCTTCTGCTCCTCTATCATTTCTCCATTTGCTCCCAGCTGACTTAACAAGCCTGAGAACCCTATGTGAAACTCTGAGATGGTCTCACCTTTTTTTATTTCTCTAATCTTGAATTCTCTTTGAAGAATCTGGAGCTTCACGGATCTGACTTTTTTAGTCCCTTTGTAGCCAGTTTGAAGAATTTCCCAAGCTTCCTTTGCATACTCAACTACTATTATTCTGAGAAAAATGGCCTCTATCAAGGTTGTTTCAATCAAACTCAATGCCTTAGCATCCTTCTTCCTCTGCTCCTTCAACTGGGTCTTTTGGTTGTTTGTGAGAGTTGCATATTGATTTGGGTCAGTGATATCCACAAACCCATTTATCAAGAAATCCCATAAATCATTTGCAACCATAATGGTCTTCATCTTATTAGTCCCTGGACATCATAATTTTGTCCATTAAAGGATGGTGGTTACTGCCAACTCTTTCCTTCATCTCCAGCCATGTCTCCTATAGATAAAACTTAAATACCTAGAAAAAACAAATGCCCTAACTCATGAGGAAATGGAGCCTTTGTCTCTGATACCATGTAGAAATTTTTAAATGCAAAAAATAAACATGGACACAGAGCTGCTGCTCTGATTTCCAGTGAAGTTGGAAATACCCAAATCGTGGAATACCAAAAATAAACTCAATGGAGACATATAGAACTAGGCATGCAATATTTTCTTCTTCTATTCAAAATGTTGGAAATGACAATACATAAAACATAAAACTTCAAACAAAATTAAAACTACCTATTACAACTTTCTAGGAGCAAACAAAAACTTCTCAATCAGATCATAGACAATCAGGAGCTACTCAGAGCTCTTTGTTACAATTCGAATGGAACTATCTATTGTTCTTGACAAACACTGAGCGATCGAGAGCAATTTTGCTCACTACAAACACTCTGAAAAATGTTCTAAGAACATTCCCTATTGCTATTGCAACTTTTCTTCTTGCTGCTAATCTTTTGTTGTTGCAAAACTGACTAACATTCAAGCTTCAATCTACGGACTGGGAAAAGTATTTCCTCTATTTGTCTCATTCAAAAAATTCCTCTCAAATTCAAAATTACCTACCAGCATTAATTGGGAATTCAAAAATTTCTACTCCATTCAACTCTAAGCAGTCAGGAGCTGCATGGATGAAGATCCCAAAAACTGGCTTGCATAAATGGCTCCTGACAGGAAGGTAAGGCCATGGCAAGCTCAAAGACAATAAATATTTCCAACATGTGTTTGTGGCTCAAAGGGAGGTGTTGAGTAAAACAAGTGTTTCACACCTAAGCCTACAATGGATTGGTAACCAAAAAGCCAAAGCTCGTGGTTAGAACATCTCAACAGAAAATTGGGATTTCCTAGGTTCAATCCATAGAATTTAAAGCTTACAGAATCGGTGAAAGAAATCCTAATTGAGATTAAGGGAGATTGTTAGAAATATAATCTCAAATACTCCTATTTGCATTGTCCTCTCCATGTCAATCTCCACATCAACATTGGATCTCAATCAATCTTAATATTAAAGACAAACAATGAAAGCAGATCTTGGCAAGGATTTGAATAGGTTTGATATTGATTCCTCCAGTCTGTTAGATGTTACATCAACCGACTTCACACATTTTGTGGGTAGATAAAATATATTATTTTATGTTTATTCTATGTATCTCGTATATACTTAGTATTCTTTATATTGTATGAAGTCTATTTTTCTATGCACTCCTAAATGGAGTCCAGCTCCGTAAAGCTGCTAGGAGAATGAATGGTTGTACGCAGAAGCTCCAGCAATAGTAGTGTGTCTATGTCTATGTAAAAGCTAAGCTAATTCTGTTAGGAGTTGTAAGAAGTTGAGTAACAAAAGAATGTAATGATGTATGCAGCCCATAATGTTTATGTAAAACTTTCTTGGATTAATATAAACCTCAATGTGTGTTTCTATTTTTATCCTCCCCTTTCATTCCAACACAAATGGGCTTAAAGTGCTTGCATTTATAGAAGGATGCAAGAATATCAGCAGCCCAAAACAAGATGCTTCTTCAATGGATCGAACAAAATGATGAAAAGCATTTGTATAAAGATGCCAAAAACCAGCAAAAGTAAATGAATAATTTGGGTTTTAGTGGGTTCTTGGGCTCTCTTCACATTTTTAGAATCATATGTACACCCCACTATGCCCCAAATAACTCCTCAGCCCAGCATAACCCCAAACTGAGGATTAATGCTCCCACTCTTATCAATGCTCCCACTAACTTTGAAGCCTCTACTACTGGGATGGTCTTCTTTATAAAGTTAAAGATGATAGGTTGAATGCTTCTATGTTATTGCCACATTTTCCATATGGATTCCACCAATGAACTCTTTGTGGCATGCATCTGGTTCCAAAAGAACCACATCAACATCGTTGGAGATGTACTCTATAGAGCTCGCGCTAAGAGGAGATATGTTGAAATCATCCAAGAGTGTGGGTGCTATCCGTATCCTAATAAATAATAGAATACACCTCCACAAGCTTAACATGTTGATAGTACTCCCCAGTCGCATCCACCACATCTTGCATCCCCAACTTTTAATTTGGTCTACCACTCTAGAAGGAGCCTGGTTTGGAATCAAGCAATAGATTTGGAGATCTCTCAACTGAGTCAGAGAATATTATCTACAATTTGATCTTCTGTATTTAACTACTTTTTCGGTTAACTACCCTGTAGAATGTTTTTCGTATAGTTTGGCGGCTAGCTTTCATGTATTTTCTGACTACTACTTTTTATGTAATGTCTAATTACTACTTTTTCTTTGCTTTATGATATATATATTTTCAACTCTATGTGGTGAATGAGGCTATTGTGTGGGAGTTTTTGTAAACATCTTTTTATTACTATTTATTTGCCTCATTTAAAGAAAAAGTTTCATCAATGACTTCATAAGTCTTTCTGCTACTATCCATGGTAGCTTGATGTATTCTGAGATCACTGACAGTGGCATCCTTATACAATCTAGAGGGAAATTTTTGGACCTCTTCTCTGAGTTTTGGACCGTTTAGGTGATCAGTATGAGCAAACAGGAGCAAAATTGAGCCTACTATTTAAAAAAGCAACACAAGGTATACTTGAATTACTTTTGGCCTAGAGTTGGTCCTTCTATATACTCTTCTTATGGTTTCATTGTCAAAAAATTTCCAAGGGTAATTGTCAAAAAATCAAAATCAAGCAATAAAGCAAGACTACACCCATTTAAAATAAAAATGTTTAACAAAAATTTTCTTGATTGTTTGAAAAACCTATCCAATGCAATAGTGCAAAGATCATGTGAATTATTTAGACAATTATGAAAAAACACTAACCCTCTTAATAAATGTGAATAAAACCATCTTTTACTTGATAGTCTGCTTTACAAATGATAGACATTCTTGATACTACAAAAATAAATGAATGTACTAAAATAGTGAGAAAAAAGTTCAAAGAAAAAAAAATAGAACAATAAAAAAAGAATCTAGTTGTTGTTGTACCCCTCTAAATGATTTAAAATGTGTTCATAAAAGTCAAGAAATAAATATTAAAAACCGAAGAAAAGGAAAATCAAATTCTCTACTTCCAAGCATAATGTTTATGTATATTTTTCTTTTAAAGACCTCTTTTTATGTTGCCCATGAATTATGCTCTTGACTATCTCACATGTCCAATGACATTTGTCTTCACATCACCTATCTATATATCCTTTGCATATAATGATTGTTTTCTATAAATCCCCCACACTTGTTTAGTCATTTAGTAATAAATATTTTTTCAAGATTGCAAGAATAGTTATGTTTTTGTGTTTCTATCCTTTGTATTCTTATTGTGGCCAATAAATATGAGCAAACAATTAAAACCCTAATTTTTTTCAGCCTTCTTTAAAGTTGTAATTAGTGTCTATCATTTTTTCTACCAATTTGAAGCTAACAAAATTAAATGTATATGTTAAAAATTAATAAATTAGCAAGTTGTATGCACTAAACATTGTAAACTAAATTTAAGCAAGAATATCTTAAATTTTCATTGGTTGAAATATAGTGTAGATCAAATTTCATGAGTCTTATGAGACCAAAGTTTGTAGTCAATACACATTTAGTTACACATTCTCATTCAACCTTTTGAATTTACATAACAAAATTTAGTTGCAATTTCTCATTCAACCATTTGAATTTACACAACAAAATTTAGTTGCAATTTCAATTTCGTTATTATGTTCAAACCAAGTTTCATAGGCATAAAATTACTCTACAAATAAAATAATCTTGTTTGGTTTTCAAGATTGTTGCTTTCTCTTTATCCACACCCAATTTGAACTTAGATTACCATCAAATTATTTTCTTCTATATGCCACATTTTATGTATATTTTATTATTATAAATCTAGACCATTTTCCATTAGGTCTTAGGAGTGGGGTTTTTCTCTCATAAAGGTTTTCCCCACGTAATTCACTGTTTTGTGTTATGCATGATATTTGAGTTTAATGAATGATGAGTACATCCCACTCTATTGGGTGGTGAAGGAATAATTTTGCATAAGCTTCCTTATCTAGTATAAAACTAGTTGTTAACTTCTTATCAAGGAGGGATGGATAATCTAGATATTGCCTCTAAGTCACCTCAATGGTAGTTTTGGACAAGAGTTATGACGTGAAAAAATATGTTATTAAAATAAATGATTTCATGATAAAAACATTTTTAGTTTTTTGATAAGGTTGTCTTTATTGTATTATTTGTAGAACTATTATCATAAGCAATCAATATTTTCTTAGTAAATTTTTATCTTAAATGTATACTTGAATGAATTGTAAAGAGTTAAATATGATATTACCTATATTTTTCATTCAATTATTGCACTATAATGTACCCTAAAATATTACCCCATTTTTAATAAAATTGAATAAAATTGCAGAATATAAAACTATTTACAGCTATGTTTTGTTAATGAGTTTTATTTATCATCATCAATTTATACTATCATAACAAATGAAATTATTTAGAATCTCAGTGACAAAGGTCTAGTTAAAAAAACATGCATATTTTTCTCATTTATCCTACGTTTCAATATATCATGCTTTTAAATGTTCATCAATCCTAGAATTCATTTTAGATTGCACTATTGGCTAGAAGAAGTACATTTTAACTCCCAAAAAACAAAGATAATTATTAGATTGGATATGAATTTATAGTTTTGAATAGTGTCATTATATAAATTTTTCTTTATCTGGTGTTGATTTAAAATATCTAGTTCATGTGAGTTCCAATGCTTTCTCAATAGTATATTTGTGTTTTAACGTTACCTACTAGACCCACAAAGAGGGCATTGCCCCTTGACCTTGCTAGAGGTTGCCAATCTAAGGACCTTGCTTCAACTTTAAGAAAAAAAGAAAAACTATATTGGGGGATTAAGTTGACAAAGACATATTTTTAAAGGAAGGATGGTAATTAATTTTTATAACTATGTTTTCTTTTTTTTTTCTTACAAATTTTGATTGATGTGCATAAATTTGTCAATAAAATTAATATTTTTCTTAAAAAATGAAAGATTTTTCATTAAAATTTAATTATTTGTTCCAAAATAAGAAAAGATTCCCAAGATTTTATAATATTTTTTAAGGGTAATTTCTTAAATTTATATCTATTTACAACCTTAGTGTTGTTTGATCCATGTTATTCTTCATTTTTTGGTTATGAGTTTCTTTGATCTTGTATAAGGGTTAAGGCCCTTTCAAAATTATTTTTTACTCTTGATGAAAATAAAATAAAATGAATCACACAATATTACCAATATATCATCAACATCCATAATTATCATTTTATTAGTACTTTTGTCAACATAATTAATAAATATTAATGTCATTCAATTTGAATCATTAATTTAAACACTAAAACACAATGTTTTAAGGCTCAACATCTTGGATGCTATGTTTATAGGCTCTTCATAGCCTTTATCCCTTTTATCTCCCTTTTCTTCTTGTAAAAGTAATTAATTCTATAATTACGGAAGGAATCTTACTAGGACTATAAATATCTGGGGGACTAGTTAAAATTTCTTATGAATGTTGTTGAGGAAAATTAGGAAATTTTAATAAGAAAAGTTAAACTTTTAATTGAAAACAATAATAACTATAAGGAAGTAGAAATTATAATCTAGTAAACGTAAAAAAAATCTCTCATAATTTTTTTTAATTTTCATCATATAACTACACTTTGGCACAAGGCTTGGACTCTCCAAATGAAGGAAAGTGAGTCTATCTCAAAATTTCACACAAGAAATTCTGGTTTTATAAATCAGTTGAGGGTGAACGGATAATCCATGGAAGATCAGAGGATTGTAGAGAAAATCCTCAGAATTTTACCCACAAAGTTTGATGTAGTTGTGATTGCCATTAAAGAGACAAAAAACCTCTCAATATTGTTCATTGATGAGCTAATGGGTTCTCTACAAACCCATGAGCAGTGCCTAAATAGGTCTGCGTATTCTTTCGTTGAAAAATATTATGAAACTCAAGCCAATGTAAGAGGCAGGGGGAGAGGAATAAACAACTATGGATGTGGTAGAGGAAGATCTGGATGTGGAAGTGTTGGTGAAGATACCTCAAGACAAGCACATAGCCAAAAAGGAGCAAGCATCTCCCAATCCAACTCCTGACAAGCCAAGAAGAACAACTCAAGTCAGAAGGGTGATAAGAGCAACGTTGAATGCTATTATTGCCATAAGTTTGGCCATTATGAAAGTGAGTGCTGAAAAAGCAACGTGATTAGTCCAAGCAAAGTGCAAATGTGGCTGATGAAAAAGTGGCTGAAGGTAATCAACAAAAGGCCTTCATTCATTTGCAACATTGTTGAGCAAGGAAGTGATGAGGTATGGTTTTTAGACAGTGGATGAAGCAACCCCATGAGTGCTAATGAGAGTTTATTTTCTTTCAATGATAAAAATGGGGAACAACGAAATAGTTCCAGTTGTAGGAAAAGGGTCTATTTTGTTGAATACTAAGCAAGGTGAGAAGAACAAGATTGATGATGTTTATTTTTTCCCTAGCATAAAGTACAATCTCATGAGTATTGGATAGCTGGTCCAAAAAGGATACAAAGTGTTGATGGAGAAGGGTGAAAGCATCATTTATGAGAAGGATGGAAGTAAGAAAGTAAATGCAACAGTACAAATGATGAAGAATAGGATGTTTCCTTTGAGGCTAGAGGGGTGTTTCTCAGCTTAGTCCACAGCTGAAACTTCCAGGCATAGAAAATGTACAGTAGTACAACAACAAGTAGCTTTCAAGACAATCATTCAAGACCATTCCAAGCTTTGGTATCTCAGGTATGAATACTTAGGCTATGCTAGTTTAAATATTTTGTCAAAGAAGGGAATGGTTGGAGGTTTACCAACCATAGTAGAGCCTAGTGGTAGATGTGAAGCCTAAATTTTAGGCAAGCAACATCTAGGCAGCCCTTTCAATCAGGGAATTCTAGAAGGGCAAGAGCACCATTGGAATTGGTGCACACTGATTTGTATACCTCCAATCAATTTGAGAATTTTTGCAAGCAACATGTCATTAAGAAGGAGCTAATAGTAGCCTATACTCCATAGAAAAATGGAGTGGTTGTGAGGAAAAGAAATCATTGTGGATATGGAAAGAAGCATGCTCAAATCCAAGAGACTCCCTAATGAATATTGAGGTGAACCTATAGCAACGATAGTTTATTTGATAAATAGAAGTTCTACAAAGGTAGATTTTGACAAGATTCCACAAGAAGCATGGACAAAATGCAAGTGGACAGTTGAGCACTTGAGAGTGTTCGATTGTGTGGCATATGCACTTGTGCCAAAAGAGAAGATACAAAAGCTAGATGACAAGGGTGAGAAGTGCATCTTAATGGGATACAGTGAAGAGTCCAAAGCCTACATGTTGTCTAACCTAGTCACCAAGAAAATTGTTATCGGTAGAGACATGGAGTTATTAGAGGATGAATTCACCAATACTCATTTCCCATCATTGATTTTTTCTAGAATCTAATAGTTCACATTGATTTTTGGGAGCTAAAATATATCATGCTTTTAAATGTTAATCAATCCTAGAATTCATTTTAGATTGTTGATCTCCATTGATCTATACTTGCCTAAAATATTTCTAAAGGTCAAATATATCATCAATTTGCTAGCTCAAGGCCATCCCCTATTGGCTAGAAGAAGTGTCATATTTGGCAAGATTTAGATAGAAAGGACAAATCAATAGTTCAAAATGAATTCTACCTTTGATGAACATTTGAAAGTGTGCACATTTTAGCTCCCAAAAAATAAATGAGAATTGTTTGATAAGAAGAGATCCACAATCTAGAAGGAATTTTGGACTTAAGTACATTTTAACTCCTAAAAATCAAAGATAATTATTAGATCAGATATGAATTTATAGTTTTTAATAGTGCCATTATATGAAAATATTCTCTATCTGGTGTTGATTTAAAATATCTAGTTCCAGTGAGTTCCAATGCTTTCTCAATAGTATATTTGTGTTTAGTATTACCTACTAACCCACAAAGAGGGAATTGCCCCTTGACCCTGCTAGAGGTTGCCACTCTAAGGACCTTTCTTCAACTCTAAGAAAAAAAGAAAAACTATATTGGGGGATTGTGTTGAGAAAGACATATTTTTAAAGGACGGATGGTAATTAATTTTCATAACTAATGTTTGCTTGGTTTTCTTACAAATTTGGATTGATGTGCATAAATTTATCAATAAAATTAATATTTTTCTTATAAAAGGAAATATTTTCCATTAAGAATTAATGTTTTTTCCAAAATAAGGAAAGATTCCCAAGATTTTATAATATTTTTTAAGGGTAATTTCTTAAAGTTATCTCTATTTGCAACCTAAGTGTTGTTTGATCCATGTTATTCTTTGTTTTTTGGTTTGTGAGTTTCTTTGATCTTATATAAGGGTCGAGGCCCTTTCAAAATTATTTTTTACTCTTAATGAAAATAAAATAAAATGAATCACACACTATTACCAATATATCATCAACATCCATAATTCTCCTTTTATTCTAGTACGTTTTGAGGACATAATTAATAAATATTAATGTCATTCAATTTGAATCATTAATTTAAACACTAAAACACAATGTTTTATGGCACATCAAATTGGATGCTATCTTTATAAGTTCTTCATAGCCTTTTTCCCTTTTATCTCCCTTTTTTTCTTGTAAGTAATTAATTCTATAATTACCCAAGGATTTTTACTAGGACTATAAATATCCCGGGGGACTAGTTAAAATTTCTTAGGAATGTTGTTGAGGAAAATTAGGAAATTTAATAAGAAAATTTAAACTTTTAATTGAAAACAATAATAACTATAAGGAAGTAGAAATTATAATCTAGTAAGTGTACAAAAAATCTATCGTAAAAAATATATTTTTCATCATATGTAAAGCGCAAAATTCTTCAATTCAAACAATGAAAAAACTTTAAATAATTTCATTTATATTCAAAATAAAGTCAACAATTCATTCATTTAGACATCATAACAACTAGTCGATTCCAAAACAACGACTTAAAGTCAATAAGATAGATTCAATATACAATTTCAGTTAAATACATACACACGACATTGATAATAATACAAAAGAAGTTGTAATATAAGTTACAATTCCAGACTTAGGCATTCAGTCACCTTAAGCTCTTCAATACATAATTCAAGAATACAATAATACATAAATGAAGATTACATCCTTTGATCTTCAATCCAATCGCACATCTTCAATAATGAAGACGAGAACAAGGATCAGGTGCTTTTTCCACCCAACCTCGAAGCTTAAATTTCCCGAGAATTCTTAAATCATTCAAAAAATACCCGACCCTGCATGAATCGCTTAGCAAAAAGTAGTCGACAAGCAAGATGGAATCTAGTGTGTGCCTAGTATAACTAGTAAAACCACAAGCATTTTCAATTTTCTAATTCATTTAACAAAACAAGCAAGTTCGATACTAGGATATGGTAGAGAGTTCAATAATTTCATCTATTTCAATAGTCCTTAAGTTACTTGGCCAAGTAAAATGTCATGCACGAAAAAAAATAGTTTTAGAAAAGCAAAACTACACTCTCTAATAACCCATATTTGGCACCCATCCCAGAAGGTAACTTTCCAAAAACATGACATGAACTTTCATTTATCAAGCATGCATGGTTCCAAACAATTAAATACAATCTTTCAAAAACAATCAAACATAAATCTTGTTTCAAGCACAAACAGTTTAAATATTGTTCTTTTCATCGTTTTAATCCATAAATGACATTAAATTAATATGTAAATCGAGTAAATTAAATAATTAAAAATAAAGAAGGTGTATCTCCAGTATGTAAATTAAATACATATAAAAACAGGCATTAAAGAGCACACATTTTTTTGTTCTATTAATCCTCTATTTAATCCTGTTCAAGTTCGTTTTGTTTCAAAGTAGATCATATTTTAAATTAAATTGATTTATTTGCTATTTTCCATACTTGCAAAAAATAATTAAATACCAACAGATTAAAATAAATCGTTTTCCTTTCAGTTTTGAATGTTTTGAGTTTCATTGGTAAAATTTACTAATTTTTAACTCCTATTTTGAAATCACGTTAAAAATTTAAGAGACATTCTATCAAAATATTTTATGTTTTGAATCATTTTCCTAAATCTAATCAGCTATTTTTCATTGTTTTTTTTTTTAATCAAATTATTCCTATAATTTTATGTTTCCAAATTCAGTAGTTTTTTGGAAAAATCACAGTTTGATCTTAAAGAATTCAAACAAATTCGAAGTAACATAAGTACTTTTAAAAAGTTTAAAAAAAAAATGAAAACAATAAAATAAATATTTCATTCAAATTTACAGTATTCATGTTTTATTTAATAATTTCAAGATCCTACCTGTTAATTTTGGAAATGATTGATGTATGCTTTCTCTGTAATTTTCTATAGCTCTACCTTTGTTCTTCTATGTTTTTCCTCTCCCTAGTGCCTCTCTGTCTTTTGTTGCTTGTGTGAATTGAAATTAATACTCCCGAGAATTTGATTACGTTTCCTAACTCTCCTTCTATATTCTTCTTTCTGTTCCCACACTTCACTCTGTTGATTTTCTTTCCTATCTCCTACTTCCTATTCTCCACGCCTTCTATCCTATCTATCCTATGTTGTTCACCCTTCTCTGTGAATTATGTTATGTTGCCTTCGCTTTGATGTTGGCCACCCCTTCACCAGTCGCATGGGTGAATGATGACCTTTTGTGGTTGCGTGGGAAAGTGGAGTGTTGTGGGAAAGCCTATTCCTTGGTTGCGCCCAAAGACTCTCTCTCCTTTCTACGTAGTTCCCTTTACCTCTTTTCCTCCTACGCACGTGGGAACTTCATTCTGTATTTCTCACCTTCCTTCTACTGGGGTAGAATTTTCCTTCTCTGTGCTCTCACGTGTAAGGGAAATTATGTCCCAAGCAAAATGAATGTTTACTTTTTAAAAATATTCTCCTTTCTCTACTGGCTGCACCGTGGAGAGTGGGGAAAGATAGATTCCTCTTGGCTATGTGTGGAGGTTTTTCCCTCATACAATCTCCACTATCAAAAAACTATCCAATGCCTTCTCTTCTAGCCGCCTTGTATGATTAGATCTCCCTTTCTCACTCTGCCTCCGATGCATCCTTTTATAATAATCTGAATCCCATTCAGATAAAGAGAAAAACATCTTTACTTTTTTTTGCCGAATTTCTCTCCCTCTGTGCAAATTCGAAATTCTTTTTCTCCTTTCTTTTTTCTTTTTCATGCATTGATAGATAAAAACAAGAAAACAGATCCACAAATTGAGGTTGATCTCAAGATCAAATTAAAACTCCAAGTTTTCAAATTTTGATTGCTTCTAATTGATTGAAGATATTTTTCTTCAATTTGTTTAACTGAAGTTTTGAATGTAATTTCAATCTCCAATTTTGTACGTATGTTTGTTTTTCAATTTCTTTTCAATAACTCAACTTTAGATATTTATTTAATTTCCTCATTAAATCTTTTCTTCCATATTTTTAAATAAGAAATAATGAAAACAAATAAATTTACAACACTATATTTATTATTTTTTAATAAATTCCGCAATAAAAAGTATATTTTGTTAATTTAAAATAACACCATTATTATTTTTAAATTATAATAAAATATCTACACAAGAAATCCAATTAATTTAAAAAAATTCAATTTCCTCTAAAATTAACCAAATCGCCATTTAAAACGACACATTCTTTTCACAAATTTTGAGAAATCAATTAAACTTAATTTAAAATTTGCAAGCACAATAATCTCAAAAATACATTAAAATATCAACTAAGTGAGTGTGTGTGACCATCATCCTCATAAATGTCTAATGGCTAAAACGACTCTACCTCTTGATCATTGTTCTCACCTTCTATCATGTTCACCAATTCCTACGTTCACTTGCACTTGAGTTTTCATCAACAATGACAAACCCCAAATTTAAATAAAACTGCATTTTGAATCATTGTAATTGCATTTCATTTTCAATTTCAATTTAACTTCAATTTAAATAATCATTTAACATAATATAATTAATCAATATCATGATTAATAATGTGCATTTAAAATAATCAATAAAATCTACATCATATAACTACATTTCTTTAATTTCATAATTTTGTCTCTATCATAAATTAAAATAAAATAGAAACCCTATTTGAAACATATTCACATGGGCCTAAATTCGTTCATGTGTAATTCTATCCTAAAATACAATTAAAATTGTGGGAAGATTCCTTTGTATTAAAAGATTGTATAGAACTGTTATTAAATATATATCTAATTTATGCTATACAATTTTAAAAATAAGATAAACTTTAACATTTTCAAGAAAAAAAAATAGAATCTACCATCAAATTTAGTCTTTAATCTCCATTGATTAAATTGAAATTGTACTTGCATGTAACCTCTTTTATAAAACCTTCAAAGTTCAACATATTCTTTGAGAAAGGTCTTCAAGAGATCCTTCAATATAGGTTTCCCATATAAAATCTAAAATTCTTCATAAAAAGTTTCTCATAAGCTCTGATATTCATCTATGACAGTCTCTATACCCCTTTCCCCACCCAAAATTTAAAATAAAACATTGTTTAGGCTTGGGCCATCAGGCTAAGAAAGTGTTTCTCATACCTTTTTTATGGAGATGTCCTTAGGGTAGCCCAATTGTTGATAGAGCCATTGGGAAGAGAGTAAAACTAGTCAGCAGCAACATCTGTCAAAGATTTTACAAAGAGCCTCATAGAAACATCTTCATATTGTATTGCAAGAATGGAAGAGGCAGCAAAGAAAGCCTTCATATGCTCATCAGGAGAAACTTTCCCATCTCCACTAAACTTGGGTATAATCTTCCTTGAACCTTTTGGTAGGTCATGGAGTTGTGCACCAGCTCCAAAGGTTAGAGGACCTATAACGAGCCCCCATGGGACTGGTTGTGCCATGACTAAAGGAAATTCTACTTGGGTAGGGAGGATAGTGCCACACAAAAGGATACCTTGACAAGATATCTTTGGAACCCCAGAAACACTAGATTTAGGAGGGGGGGGGAGAAGATGGTCTTCTGATAGACTTACCTTTTCGGGTAGGTGGAAAATATGAAAAATCAATGATTTCTAAGAACTCAAAATATTTATCCACAACCCCTTTTTTCTTGTCACTGCTAGTATACCTTTTAGAAGCTAGGTTTTAACAAGACACAAATAGGCCTACAAAGTCGGAAACTTTTATTTATTGATGGTTTAAAGGAGGGTTTCGCCTATTATTTACTTGATTTCAAAGAGATTGTATGGGATGAGCTCTTACTATTCGAGTCAGAGGTGGGTTGTTGTCTACAAACACAAAATCCTGGGCATTCTCAAAGCACATTAGATTTTCTTTGATAATATCTCCCAATTCCTCCTCTTCTTCTAATACTTCATTAACTTTGTGATATTGATAGTTGGTTCTTCACTGTTGCCAAGTGAACAACCTAAGACTAGTAATTATATCCTCTTGATCAACAAGTAACCAAGCTACATTATGTTGAAGAACAAGAGCATTACACTTTTGAAGAACCATTATTATCAACCATAGAGAAATTAGTCATACAAAATTATCTTTCTGAGTTATCCCCAACAGAGCTGCCAAAGATCTATTGTTTGACAGATTTACCACCTAACTCTATATTCTCATGCCCACTAAGGTGACAAATTTAATCACAGTTGAATCAGTAATAATATAATTTCCAGACTGATTCTCTGCTTATTTTAAAAGGTGGCAACTACCTTCGTTTGATATTCAAAGAATAATTTTTAACTAAGGTTTCTTTTAACCAGAAAGCAAATAAAAGAAGGGGCTTTTAACCAAAAAGCTATAAAGGCATTCATCACTTCATATAAAAAAATTGAAAAGACACCATAATAGAAATTAAATCAAATATCAGCATAAAATCCCTATTCATAGATAAACTATACCACAGTGATGCATTAAATCAGCATATATATATATATATATCACCCAATAATAGATCACACACTGGCATAAAAATTCAACATAAGCAAAATAGATTCATGCACCGTAATTCAAAGGTTACAAATGCATAAATTCCACCATTGCATTCTATATTATGATAGTAGAAAATATTGAATAATAAAATTTGTGTTCTAATGACTAATTGAAGTTTTCCCAAAAGATCCGATCACCATCAACCCAATCCATATTTAAAGCATAGCTAATTTTCTTTGGTAAATTTTTCTTGAAAATAAGCATATCGAATAAAAGACAAGTCTTAAACTTAAAAGAGCCAAATTAAACTAAAGTATCATGAAATACTAAAAATAATTAAGCATCATTTCTGTGCCACCAAAAAGTGTAGTCTTTGGCACTTTTTCACTCATTTTGGCCTTTTCCCTTGGATTTTGGCCTTGTTTTTCCTTGATTTAGTCTTGAAAGCTTGCAATTGAACAATAATCTAACAAAATTTTACTCGGGTGTTGTAAAGTGTTGTAACACATCTTCCCGCCTTTCTAAGACCCTTGCAACACAATTCATCTAAATAACCCCCTTTTACCCCTCTCCAAGCCTTATGTCAAGGTGTTGTAAGTCATTTTCACATCTTCCTAGGCTTATCATCCACTAACTAACCCTTTTATTATGTTAAATTGGTCCCTTGATGTACTTTTAGGCCCAACTTAAGTGTGTTTTAGGAGGTAAACATGATAATTATCATTTAACATCATTTTATTCCCAACCACCACTTGAAATTGTCCAAGTGGAATCAGTTTCCACCTTGCGCGACCTAGTCCCTTTTGGCATAAATTTCAAATTTAAGACCAAAACCTAAAGGGAATTTTCCTCCAAAAACCCTAGTTTCGGCCTATCATGTTCCATTTTTGAGAAATTAGGGCATATGTTGTATAAATAAGGGTTTTCACCTTCATTTCCTCCCATTAAGCTCATTTTCATCTTGACAATCACTCTTGCACTCAAGCTTCCCAAGCAAGCAATCAAGCACAAGGGCATCTCAAGAAACCTCAATTGGAGTTGGTTCTTGCATGTTGCATAATTCAACAACAAAGCATTTGGTGAGCATTCACATTGTTTTATATTTGAAACATCTCTCCTTTGATTTCTCTCATTTGGTTTTAGTTAACATCAAAGGGGACTTAGGCAAACCCCTATTCCCTAACCCCAACATTCTCTTTGTATTTGCATGTGTTATGCAGGTTGTACTCATATTTAACAAGATTCAAAGTGTTGGAGAAAGTAAAAACATTCCATCAAAGTCACATCAAGGCATCAAAACCTAGGAGGAGCAAAAGGACAAGTTATAGGTCATTTTTGGGAGTTTCAAACACAGACTGTTGCAGAAAAGGGAAGTGCCAACCAAGACCCATAGAATCAAACCCTAAATCTTCCAAAAGCACCAGAAGGACTAGGTCACCACTATTGGCGACCTTGTCCCTTTGCTAAGCTTGGAAAAGGGTTTTTGTATTTTTGGGTACCCTTTTCCTCGAAACCCAATCCAACAGAATTTCCCAATAGGAGGATTAGGTCACCCAATTTAGCATAAGTGTCCCTCTGCTGATTTTTGACAATTTCTAGATCATTCTAGGGCTTTTCATATACAAATCTCCATTCCCAAGTGCACAAGCTCTGAACCTTCTAGTTTATTTTCTATTTTCATACATTTAGGGCATATAGTTTAGCTTACATTTAATTTACATTTTCTTTGTTTAGATTTCATAGATTAGATTAGCATCATTTCATTTTAGTTTTTAGCCACACTCATCACACATAACACAACCGTAATCCAATCCTTTCTTTGAATGCAACCACCAAAAACAATCATATCACCAAGGTTAAAGAGTACATTATTCCTACACCAAGAGCTCCCAGGTGAAAAGCCCTAGGGGCCTAGTAAAGGGAAATCTCTTTCCATCGGTAGCAATATTTAACCATTTTTGGTGGTTCATTTTGGTGAACCCGACCATAGACCACTTGCTAAATTTCTGATTTTTTATTTTATCTTAGAAAATAGCTTGCATTGCATTTAAAATTTTGCATTGTTTGCGTCCTAGGGGTTGCAGATAAGTGCATTAGTGAAATTTCATGTTAGACTGCACTTTGAATTTCATTTTTATTGGAGAAAGAACATAAAAATCTGCATTTTTATTTTATACCTGCATTGACATGGCATAAACATCAGAAAAAGCATTCAAAACTTTCCAAAATTGTCAAAAAAAATCTCTGATAGGACTAAGTCTCCACACTGGGTGACCTAGTCCTCTACCACATTTTGCATAATAGTTTTTGCCATTTTTACCACATTGTTTTCTTTCTGTAATTGTCTTTCTATTTCCATTTCCATATTTTCTCTTTTATCCCATTTCTTGTCATTACTTTTCCTTCATCATGGTCATTCCTTTCAAAAATTTATGGGCATCCCTCAAATCCTTAATGGATATGTCAAGATCCAACTTTGGCACTTAACCTAATGACCTTGAACCTACTCCTACTCAATCAACCCTAATGAGTGTCCTACTAAAGTAAACATCATTGGGGATGATGATTTTAGCATGTATCAGTTCCTCAATGACTTCCTTGACAATCTTGAAGCCAATGCAACCTTTTACCCATCCATGCAACAACCCCCATTTCGTGACATGTCATCCTGAGATACATTTGCTTACCTCCATATGGAAAGAAATATTGAACCTAAGCTACCTGTGCAAGGTGAGCCTAGTTCCTCTAATCTTGTCCCTCACCCACCCTTTTACCATAACTAGATCACCCACCCTCCCATTAATATTCAATAGATGTATGGAAAAGGGTTTACCATTCTATGCAAGCTGAATGAAATTCACAAATTTTATGAACAATTATCACCTGATGAACATACCATTGGCATAAGTTATCAAGATCCACCTCATGATAGGGTGCCTCACAGAGATTACCTTAGGTTTTGTGATGATGGTACGGTGATCCTCGATTCCCCTCCCGATTTGGATGTTCTCCTTCCTAAGGAACAATCAACCTATCCTAACAACGATAACAATACATCCATAGCCTGATCTCCTTTTTCAAATTTGGGGAATCTAGTAGACACAAGAGGCCCTATAAATAACAATAACTTAAGTTTCCTCTCTATCCACCACCTGAATGTGAGAGAAAATTATACATCCTCTTAAACAAAGGGCCCATCACATTACCTCATTGTAATCGGTTGGTAATATGTCCTAAAGATTCTAATGTACCACATTGTGCTTACCATCACATTCTTAGCCATAGAAGAGATGAATATCGCCATCTATAGGAGATACTAAGTATCACTTTGTTAGTACTTAATGCTACCCTATTGACCCCTAACCTACTCTCATGCACCTTTTCATGTAATAGTTGTATAACTTTCCCTTCTCACTATTACATGCTCTTTCCCATCACCTATCTCAGCTCACTCCAGCCCTGCACTCTGTAGGGGCAAGAGGCTGCTAGCCTTGTCTTAGTAATGTATTTTCCCTTGTCCCTTAGCTCTGTTATCCACCTCCCACTTATAATCACCAAGATTGGGAGGAAGATACCCTACTTAATAGTTGACTTGTGCTTGCTTTACTAGTCGTGTGTCTGATTGTGTCATGTGTTCCCTGTATTGATGTGTTTAATATTTTCACTCTTCGTGACACTCTTCTATATGTATCTCCATTCTTCTATATCTTGTGCCTTTCTTTTTTATTTTTTCTTTCTTATTTTCCTTCCATTTGGGGATGATGCAAGGCATTGAGACCGTAATGTCTCCTTCATGTTGACCCAACTGGACTCTATTCCTTTTTGTTTCCTTTTTTCCTTTCATTTGAGGATGATGTAAGGCATTAAGACCACAATTTCTCTGTCATGTTGAATAAAAAATAAGGCTCTTTTTCATTTTCCTTTTTCTTTTGATTTTATTGTCCTTTTGGGGATGATCCAAAGTGTCGAGACATCCAATGTCTCTTCCATGCTGACCCAAATTGACTCTTCCTTTTTCATTTGCTTTCACTCTCTTCGTGTCTTCTTCCAACTCTATGTATTTTGGGGAATGATGATAGTTCCACTCTCTACATAAACATTGCAGCAATGAACAAACTGACCCCAAATCCATAGATCCCTTTGTTGGCAAAAGAAGGATAGACAACTGAGAGGGGGGGTGAGTCAGTTGTTACCAAAATAAAACTTATTCAACATTAATCAATGTTTAATATCAGATCTAATAATTAACGGTGCAAGCATAGACCAATAACACATTAGAGATGCATGAACAGGGTCATCCCATAATAATGGGTTACACTTTTTGGCCAAACTTGACATTAAAATCAATATTTTCAGATAAAACTTCAATTTCTAACACCTATAGTAGGTAAATTGTTAGGAATTTGAAAATTATGTAAACTAGTGATTTGTGAGATTTTTTCTGTAGATTTTAAATGTATTTAAAAAAAATGAAATTATATTATTTTTTTTTTTGTATCTCCTTTGATAACTAGTTTTTAATAGTAGACAACATTTTTTAAAATTGGTGTGTACTTCGGCTCACATAATTTTTTTTCTAGAAAGGATAAAATTTCGATTCTTTTAAATTCAGGTTGGTAACACTAGTATCTAGTGCTTTCATTTTGTTTCATAATGTTTTGTTGAATATTTTTATTTTAATCAAGTTTTGAAGTCAAACCAATTACAATTTAGACATTGGTGCACTTCGGCTCACATAACTTTTTTGGTATGTATTGAAATTCAATTTTTCCTTTTTTGTTGGAATGAGGACATCAATACTTAGTGCGTATGTATTTTACAATATATTTTTTCTCAAATTTACTATTTTTCCATAGTGATTTTTCACCGAACTTGATGTTTGATGAAAAACCTATGTTTAGTAAAACTAAAAAAAAATATAAAATATAAAATATATATATTAAATTTATATTTGTTGGAAAGAAATTTTTGACCACTAAAGTCCTCCACCTTGGTTTATCAAGTCGAATCCATTCGTACCTCCTTCCCGGGTTTCGATAGTAAAAAAAATGCATAAATTTTGAAATGGTGGAGGGGGAGGTGAAAAAAGGGGGGTTCGAATGAACCCCCTATGTGGTGCAAGTTGGGTTTTCATTATAAGGTGGTGGGGGTTCATTAGAGGGGTTTTATTCAAGGGGTTCATTAGAAGGGGGGAGGGGGTTCATTCGAACCCCCATTATTAGAAGGGGTAAGCCATTTTAAATTTTTTGATGGGAATTTATAAAAAAATATCAAGGAAAAAATTGTAACTGGAGGGAAAAGAATGCGGATCTACTGACCCAATAGTGTGGAAGACATTACCTTAACGCCAATACAATAGGGGAGAGAAGCATAAACTGATTCTAATAGGTTCTAAAACTACTTGAAATGAATACAACCAATAAAAGAAATAATAGAAGAACAAAGTAATCATAGATTGACAAAGAGATTTTATGTGGGAAAACCATTTCAGGTAAAAAACCCACCACACAAAGCCAAGACTATTGTATTACGGTATTGAAAATAAATACATACAATTTATAGTCTTCTTTTTATAGCTTACACTCACTCAGAGAGATTCAGATTCACTGTTACAATGTTTTCACAACATACAGGTTGAATCGCATCTCTACAAGAACTCACGTTCTTTTCTTCTTCTGCTCTTCAACCCGCGACTTCAAACTTGCTTTGCAACTTACAACTTATGAGAAATAGCATATCTCTCATCCATATGTAGCCAACTCAGAAGAGTCCTACACAACAATGAAGTCCATCCTCAAATCACGCATCTGGTCGGATCTGACAGATTTCCCTGCAACGAGCCGACTTTGCATTCAAAACCATTACTCAAAATGGTTGAGTTCGCCACCCTTTGTTGACAATGCAACTGCCACAATAAATATTTTGGTTTTCGTCCAATAACTATTCAGATAGGTGCCACGCATGCAAGACCCATTGGCAATTGTAGCTGACAGAACTACCAAAATGGTCAAACAGACATCGAGCGCATCCAAGACTTTGCCGGAGTCAGAACGGGAGTCGAAACAGGACTCCACCAAAATTACAGGTTCAGGAACCATTTCGGTTCCTCATCCGCCCACGGCAAAGAGGAACTCACTAGATACAGTTCTGACCGAGGTAAGTCAACCCGGGGTCAAACCAAGATGGGAACACAAAAGACTAGAGTCAAAGTCAGAGTCGGAGCAGGAATAGAAAACAGGACTTCACCAAAAAGTCCAAGATCAAGAAACAAACCGGTTTCGGTTCCACCTCCACCAACTGCAAGAAACAACAATCTAGAAATTGGACTAAGTAGAGGAAAACACGCTGAGGAGAATCCAAGCAACCAAAAGAACTAGATCGCAAAAGCAGGAGTCGGACTCGGAGTTGAAACAGAAACTGAAAAAGGAACATGGCAAACGGACATTGCCAAATTCCAAAACTGGTTCCACCTCCGCCAGAACTTGCGAAGCGAAGCGAGAAGAAAAAACGGTAGGAAGCGGAGTCAGAGTCGGAATGGGAACAGAAACCCAGAACTAGGCAAATGGAACAATGCCAAGTTCCAACCTGGTTCCGCCTCCGCCAAAAACTACGAAGCGAAACTAAGAGTCCAGACAGAGGGAAGCAGAGTCGGAGATGGAGAGGAAACATAAATCCAGAACTAGGCAAATGGAACAATTCCAAGTTCCATTCCGGTTCTGCCTCCAGAAGAACTTGCAAACAACACAAAATCACCAAGGCATGAAAACGAGGACTTCAAGCTGGAAGTTGAGACATAATTTCTCAACAATCTCCCAGTTGGTGAACACTTCCAGCTTCCTCAAAATATCAAACCTTATTGTCTATCATAGGCCCCAAGGCCCATTGATTCTGTGCACCATCTGAACTTGTCTGTGCCAACTGGCTTCGTCAAGGCATATGCAACATTCTTCAAGGTGTCAACCTTATCTATACTGACCTTGCCATCTTCAACCATATCCCTCATGAAGTGATATTGCACATCTATGTGCTTGGTCCTGGCATGGAAGGTCGGATTCTTTGCCAAACAAATGGCACTTTGACTATCACAACAGATTGAAATCTGCCCAGCATTAAATCCAATGTCTGAACACAAACACCTCAGCCACACTGCCTCCTTGCAAGCATGAGTTGCTGCCATGTACTCTGCCTCTGTCATGGATAAAGCAACTACATCTTGTCGCTTGCTCATCCAACTGATTGCTCCACCATTAAGCATGAAAGTGTATCCACTAGTGGATCTTCTGCTGTCAATGTCCCCTGCCCAATCAGAGTCAACATATCCTTGAATGCAAAGATCCCTTTGTGATGCAACCATACTGCCATGGTAACATAAAGCATAATCTAAAGTACCATTCAAATACCTGAACACTCTCTTTACAGCATCCCAATGTGATCTCTCTGGATTTGCCATGAAACGGCTTAGAACTCCCACTGCTTGGGCAATGTCTGGTCTTGTGCAGACCATAGCATACATTAAACTACCTACTGCACTTGCATAAGGCACACTGGTCATGTCCTCCATCTCAGTAGCTGAATTTGGACAGTCTTCAATATTTAGTTTCAATCCTTACATCATTGGAACTAGCTGCTTGCAATCAGTCATGCTAAACCTCTCTAAAATGGTTTTCACATACTTACTCTAACTGAGCCAAAGCTTTCTGCTTGTTCTATCCCTAGTTATCTCCATCCCAAGAATGTACCTTGTTTCTCCAAGATCTTTCATTTCGAACTTAGCAGACAACTGAGTTTTAAGGTCAGAAATCATAGCCTTTCTATTACCAATGAATAACATGTCATCCATATATAGAGTAATAAAAAGCACACAATCATTCTCACATTTATAATAAATGTAATAATCAGATTTTGATCTAACAAACCCAATTGACAACTCAAATGTGTCAAATTTTTGGTACCACATTCTAGGAGATTGCTTTATACCATAGAGAGATTTATTTAACTTGCAAACCAGATTTTGTTTACCTCTTTCAACAAAATGCTTAGGCTGGGACATGTAAATTTCTTCTTCCAGCTCAACATGGAGAAATGTTGTCTTCACATCCATCTGCTCAATTTCAAAGTCATACATAGCTTCCAATGACAACAAAAATCTGATGGATGTCAGCTTTGCTACAAGGGAAAAGATCTCTCCATAATCGATTCCCTCAACTCGAAAAAAACCCTTTGCAACTAGTCGTGCCTTATACTTCTCTACACTGCCATCAAGTTCTGTCTTCCTTTTGAATATCCACTTGCAGCCAATAGGCTTTCGCCCTTTAGGCAGTGGTACCAACTTCCAGGTATCATTCTTTTTCAAGGAATCCATCTCCTTATTCATGGCTTCCAGCCATGACTTTGAATCAGCCATGTTGATTGCTTCTTTCACAGTCCTAGGCTCATCAGTACTGGTTATTAAAGCATAAGCACAATTTGAATCTAACATAGAGAAACCATACCTATCCAGTTGCCCTTGTTGTCGTGTAGATCTCCTTAGAGGCTGAGGTTGTTCTTCATCATCAGAACTCCTAGAGCTACTTGAACTCTCCTCAGTCTCAGGTACACCATGCAACTCTTCCCTTTCTGGAGTTTGGGGAATCTCAATTGCATCCTTCTCCTTGTCACTTTGATTTGTCTCACACTATTGATCACTTACTAAAGGTTTCAGCTCACGAAATATCATGCTTCTACTATACAAAACCTTCTCAGTAATAGGGTTCCAAAGCTTGTATCCTTTCACACCAACTCCATAGCCGATGAGAATACATTTCATAGCCTTGTTGTCCAATTTAGATCTCTTTTCATTCGGCACATGAACATATGCCTCACAGCCAAAGACCCAGACATGCCTTAGTGATGGTTTCTTGTCTGACCATGCTTCCAAGTCTTGTCAACAAGAGTTGAACAAGGAGATCTATTTATTAGATAACATGTTGTAGCAACAGCTTTAGACTAGAACTTCTGCTCCAGACTAGCACCACTCAGCATACTCCTTTCCTTTTCCATCAACGTCCTATTCAACTTCTCAACAACTTCATTTTGCTGTGGAGTGTAGGGGGTTGTCTTATGCCTTTTAATTCCATGATCAGTGCAATACCTTTCAAAATCTGCAGAACAAAACTCACCTCCATTATCTGTCCTTAAACACTTTATTTTCCTTCTAGTTTGATTTTCTACCAAAGATTTGAACTCTTTAAACTGACTGAACACTTCTGATTTACTTTTAAGAAAGTATACAAATGCCCTTCTCAAACAGTCATCAATAAAAGAAACAAAATATCTAAACTTCGATAATGAAGGAACATTAACTAGACCAAACATATCAGAGTGAACATAATCCAGTATACCAAAAGATTTGTGAGGACTGGAGGAGAAAGAAACACGGTGTTGCTTTCCATAGATACAATGTTCACATAAATCGAACTCAAGGTAACAATCATCAAGCCCTTCTACAAGGTTTTTGGTCTTCAAGGTTTTTAAACCTTTCTCACCAATGTGACCAAGTCTATGATGCCATAACATAGTCTTCTCTGCTAGGAGTTTTACCTCCAAAGCATTTGCAGACAAAGAAGAGTCTTCATCTTTCTCTATAGGTTGAAAATTACATGACTTTTTAGAGGCACTGTTACAAAGAACAGGTTGTGCATCTAGTTTGTACAGAGTGCCAGTACGAACACCCTTAGCTATCACCATTGCACCTCTAGCCATTTTACATCCCTTACTAGAAAAAGAAACTTCTACACCAGCATCATTTAACTTACTAACAGAGAGAAGATTTTGAGCCAAACCTGGGATGTGGAGAACACCACCAATTCCTTTGACTCTCCCGTCAGGAAACTAAATTCTGACCCTTCCTCTGCCAACAATCTCCAGTGTTGAATCACTTGCAAAGTATAACTTTCCAACATCATACTTCTCATACTTTGAGAACCAATCTCTATTGGATGTCATGTGAAAAGAGGCACCTGAATCAACCAACCAGACATCATCAGATGCCTGAGTTGTCAAGGCTGCTACAATGAAGGCATCTGCATCACTTTAAGAAGATTCATTGTTAGAAGCATTCTTCTTCTTCTTCTCCTTGCAGTCCTTCCTAATATGACTAGGTTGCCCACAGTTCCAGCACTTTACCTTGAACTTTTTACCATGAGACTTTGATCTCCCTTTAGACTTGGATTTCAACTTGTTGTCTTTCTTCTTGCCTTTCTCCTTTGTTCTACCTCAAACGGAAAGAGCATCTTTGGCCATCTCAGAAGATTTCCTTCGCATTTCTTCAGACAGAAGTGAAGCAACCACAACATCCATCTTGAAAGCAGTGGTTGTGCTTCCAATAGCCATCACAAGATGATCCCAACTATCAGTTAATGAACACAACAAGAGCATGCAATGATCCTCCTCCTCTATTTATACACCTATAGATGCCAACTGAGTAACACTCATATTAAATGAGTTCAGATGGTTTGCAACAGATGCACCTTCGTCCATCTTCAAGGAGTACAACTTCTTCCTCAAGAACAACTTATTTACCAGGGACTTTCCCTGATAAATTTCACCAAGTTTCTTCCACAAAGAAGCTGCAGACATTTCCTCATGAACATTCAGGAGCACAGAATCAGCTAGACTTTGTCTTATCAATCCTCTTGCTTTTCTATCAGCAATATCCCAAGCTTCTTGGGTCGTAGTTTGTGGCTTAGTTCCAAACACTGTAATCCAGAGGTCTCTATCCACAAGCAAGTCTTCTATCTTGAGTTTCCATAACTCAAAGTTGCTACCATTAAACTTCTCAATATCTATCCTACTAGATGTACTCACCATCTCACAACAGAAACAAGTTTAACAATGCAAGTCTCCCACTGAAACAATATTAGTGCAAAAAACTAATTCAACCTAGCAAGGATAACATGAACTGGCCAAGCTCTAATACCACTTTGAAGGGAAAAGAATGCAGATCTACTGACCCAATAGTATAGAATACATTCCCTTAACGCCTATACAACAGGGGAGAGAAGCATAAACTGATTCTAATAGCTTCTAAAACTACTTGATATGAATACAACCAATAAAAGAAATGACAGAAGAACAAAGTAATCATAGATTGACAAAGAGATTTTACGTGGGAAAACCCTTTCAAGTAAAAAACCCACCACACAAAGCCAAGACTATTGTATTATAGTATTGAAAACAAATACATACGTTTTCCAATCTTCTATGTATAGCTTACACTCACTCAGAGAGATTCAGATTCACTGTTACAATGTTTTCATAACATACAGGTCGAATCACCTCTCTACAAGAACTTGCGTTCTTTTCTCCTTCTACTCTTCAACCCATGACTTCAAACTTGCTCTGCAACTTACAACTTATGATAAATAGCATATCTATCATCCATATGTAGTCGACTCAGAAGATTCCTACACAACAATGAATTCCATCCTCAAATCACGCATCTAGTCGGATCTGACAGATTTCCCTGCAACCAGCCGACTTTGCATTCAAAGCCATTACTCAAAATGGTTGATTTAGCCACCCTTTGTTGACAATGCAACTGCCACAATAACTATTTTGGTTTCCGTCCAATCACTATTTAGATAGGTGCCACGCATCCAAGACCCATTGGCAAATGCAGCTAACAAAACTACCAAAACAGTCAAACAGACACTGAGCACATCCAAGACTTTCAAGTCATTCTTACACTGTCGGAGCTGGAGTCGAAACGGGAGTTGAAATAGGACTCCATCGAAATTATAGGTTCAGGAATCATTTCGGTTTTGCATCTACCCACGACAAAGAGGAACTCACTAGATAATTCTGATTGGGGTAAGTCAACCTGGGGTCAAACCAAGATGGGAACACAAAAGACCAGAGTGGGAGTCAGAGTTAGAGCAGGAATAGAAAATAGGACTTCACCAAAAATTCCAAGATCAGGAAACAAACCGGTTCGAGTTTCGCCTCCGCCAACTACAAGAAACAAGAATCTAGACACTGGACTAAGTGGAGGAAAAAACCTCGAGTAGAATCCAAGCAACCAGAAGAACCAGATCGCAAAAGTAGCAGTCGGACTCAGAGTCGAAACATAAACTGAAACAGGAACATGGCAAACGGACATTTCCAAATTCCAAAACTGGTTCCGCCTTTGCTAGAACCTGTGAAGCGAAGTGAGAAGAACAAACGGCAGGAAGCAGAGTTGGAGTCAGAACGGGAACAGAAACCCAGAACTAGGCAAATGGAACAATGCCAAGTTCCAACCCTGTTCCGCCTCCGCTAGAAACTACAAAGCAAAACTAAGAGTCTAGACAGAGGGAAGTGGAGCCGGGTATGGAGAGGGAACAAAAACCCAGAACTAGGCAAATGGAACAATTCCAAGTTCCATTCCAGTTCCACCTCCGGCAGAACTTGCAAACAACACAAAATCACCAAGGCATGAAAACGAGGACTTCAAGCTAGAAGTTGAGACATAATTTCTCAATAGTAACCCACTATTGTGGGTTTTCCCAACACCAAGATTTTATAAGTGGAAACCATGTTAGGGAAAAAGCCATGGTGGATGTTATTCCACAAGATTATACCCTATTAAAAGTATAATGAAGAATGAATAAAGAATTCACTTCCATTCAGGCACACTACCTAGAACTCACTTCTCAAAGGGAAAGCTCACTGCCATATATAAGACAATCAGATTAATTCCATCTGATGAACATGAACTGATAAATTAGCTTCTTCATAAGCCTAATTAAAGTTTCAGTTAGGCATAGATACACTTCTTCACACTTCACTCAAACTCTTCACACTTTGCTTTGTAATCGAATGATCTGATCTTTATTCACACATACACACCTATGCACACACACATATACATACACATTTACAATAAAGAGACAATCACTCTTATATATCCACTACATAGATTTACATCAACAACTTTGTCGGCCACAGAATAAATGAATTACAACTTGTCAGCCTCAATACATGAAAAAATCTTAGTGCACACCAACCTAAGTCAATCACAACATAGTAAGGACCTAAATCAACATCCTCGAACACACCAAACAATAAAATATTAATCCATAAGGATCTAAAACATGCTACCACCATCATGTCGGCCAAGAACATGAAAGACTTGAACACACAATGAAATATCTTCAATCACAGACATGTCGATCAATGCGGATGCACCAAACTGATAGACCATGATCTAGAAACATCAATAAACATCTTAGAAACATACGCAAAAACCCAATTCACTAGAATTGCAATTTCATCTTTCAGAAACACTTGCTACAGTAATTGAATAACTGTAGGAACATAGATCTTCATAACTTTCTCAATTCTTGATGCATAACACTAAAAATTTCATACAACATACTAGATAATCTTAGCAACAAACCTTTTAGTGTGTGCCACCGGATCATCAAAAAACACAACTTTCCATCACTCTAACCTTCTTAGCTTCACTGGCTACCTGCAATATTTTATTACGATTTTATCAACATCCTCGACATATACAACCTTCATAATCACCAATGCTAATAGTGTTGACATCAATAACAACCACATATCAGAAATACAACTTCAACATCTAACATTCTCCCCCTTTGGCATTGACGGCAACACATGATGTGAAAAATACCGTCAACCCAACTAGCTCTTCTTCAACAATCTCCCCCTTAGATTTTGCACTCTTTTCCGGTTTCCTTCTTTCACATTACTCCTTTCCCACATTTTTCACATTGCTCCTTCTCTCCCACTTTGACATCAATGGAAAAGGTACACATGCTCTGAACCAAATATCTAAATCTTTTGAATACTCCCCTTGATTAGCAACCACTACAACATCAATCTAGAACAAGATTGACTATGAGTCAACGGATTGATGCAAAGACTTGCATCTTAGTTTAGATTAGGAGGGGAAATTACCCCTAACTTGCCTCTGAGATCCTCAAAAGTATCCTTAGGCAACGGTTTAGTGAAAATATCTACAATTTGCACCTAAGTAGGCACATATTCTAGTTTGACTTCCTTCTCACTCACTTTGTCTCTCAAAAAGTGACACTAGATAGATATATTCTTTGTTTTAGAGTGTAGCACCAGATTCTTAGAAATGTTTATGGTACTTGAGTTGTCACAGAATATAGCAATAGGCTCATCATACTCAACTCTGATATCTCTCAGCGTCTGCTTCATCCACAACACTTGGGTATAGTTATTTGCAGTAGCAATATATTCTGCCTCAATAGTAGATAAGGGAATTGAATTCTACTTTTTACTTAGCCAAGACACCAACTTCTTCCCCAAGAAGAATGCACCACCACTTGTGCTTTTCCTATCATTAACATCACCTACCCAATCTGCATTTGCGAAATAATTTAAGGTAAGATCATCATCCTTTGGATACAATAACCCAAAGTCAATTATTCCTTTCAAGTATCTGAATATTCTCTTTATTGCATTCACATGTGATTCTTTTGGATCTGCTTGATATCTAGCAACCATGCACACAACATTCATAATGTTTAGTATTGTTTGAGTTAAATATAGAAATACACCAATCATTGACCTATATCTTGTTTGATTAGCTTTAGGAGAATCATCATTCTATGTTAGCTTGCATCCAGTTACCATGGGTGTACCAACTAGTTTTGAGTCTTCCATGCCAAAAACATTTAGTAACTCTTTCATATACTTGGACTGAGATATAAAGATTATATCATCTAACTAAGTAATTTCCAATCCTAAAAACAATTTTAGTTCTCCTATCATAGAAATCTCGAATTCACTTTTCATTTCATCAACAAATTTCATACAAAAGTCATCATTACCTTCAAAAATAATATCATCAACAAAGACTTTAATGATCAACTATTTATCCTGATTGAAATTGAAATACAAATTGTTGTTAGCAGTACCTTTATGGAATCCAAGCTTCAACAAGTATTTATCCAATCTAGCATACCAAGCTCTAGGGGGTTGTTTGAGTCGATATAATGCTTTCTTCAACCAACATACCATGTCCTTTTCATCAGTCAATTGAAATACATTTGGTTGCTCAACATAGACTTCACATCCATTTGATAGCATTTATAATTCTTGAAAGTAGCATAAGTAAGAAATAACCTTACAACTTCAATTCTAGCACCAGGGGCAAAGGTTTCTTCAAAATAAATACCTTCCATCTATGATTATCCTTTGCATACCAATCCTTCTTTGTTCATGATTACTTCATCTTGTTCCTTCAACTTATTCTGAAAAACCCATTTAGTTCCAATCACATTTTTGTCTTGAGGTCTAGGATCAAGAATCCATGTATCATTCTTCTCTATCTATATCAGTTCTTCCTTCATTCCTTCCATCCAATGTTCATCTTTACATGCTTCACTAATATTTCTCGGCTCAATCTTGGATATCAGACAATATTCTTCTGCAATCCTTCTTTTGGTCTGTACACTTTTCTTCTTATCTCCTTTGATCTAACTTTCAGAATGACTTTTCTTTACATACTTTGGGGTTTTAGGTTCTTCTGTTCTTTCTTCTACATTTCCACTATCTTCTTCTTCTGAACTTTCTTGACTCACTGGAACAATTTTGATTTGATTATGTGTTTATGCATTCTTCCCATTCTCAGTACTATCTTTTTGGTCATCTAAATCATATCCGCAGTACCTGGATGATATTTCAATGTCTTCATCAACTCTGACATTTGTACTTTCAACCATCTTCTTCAATCTTCTATTGTAGCACCGGTAGGATTTTCTCTTAGTAGAGTAACCTAGAAAGATTCCTTCACCACTTCTAGCTTCAAACTTGCCAATATCTTCATCTCTAGTAATATAACATCTGCTTCAAAAGATTTTGAAATACTTAACAGTAGGCTTATAACCAAACCATAGCTCAAAAGTAGTCTTACCAGAATTACCATTAACATTCACCCAGTTGATAGTGTATACTGTAGTGCTTACAACTTCTCTCCAGTAGGAATGAGGAACATTACCTTCCAACATCATAGTTCTGGCAACATCTAAAATTGTTTTGTTCTTTCTCTCAACAACTTTGTTTTGTTGTGGGGTCTAGGGAGCAGATAACTTTCTTTTTATTCCATGCTCCTCACAAAATGAATTGAACTCTCGGGAAGTAAATTCACCACCTCTGTCTAATCTCAAACATTTGATCTTTAAACCTATCCCAGTTTCTTCCATAGCCTTAAAGCTTTTGAATTTCTCTAATGCCTCATGTTTTTCTCTTAAGAAGGAAAGCCAAACCATTTTAGAATAATCATCAATAAGCAACATAAAGTACCTTTCTCCTTGTAGAATTTTGATTCTGGATGGACCACATAGATCAGTATGTACCAAATCCAGTACTCCATTTGAATGATGTTTGCTCTGAAATGAGATTCTTGTATGTTTTCACATCTGACATTCCTTGCATATAATGTTAGTAGGATTCACTAACTTAGGTAGATCTCTAATTTCTTGTTTGGAGCTTATTTTAACAATGTTATCAAAATTCACATGACACAACCTTTTATTCCATAACCATCTTACATCAACTTGAGCAATCAAAAAAATTTCACTAGCAACATTCAACTGAAAAATATTACCTCTTGTCTTTGTACCTGAAGCAATCACATTTCCTGAGCTTCCTAGTATTCTGCACTTACCATTCTTGAATTGAAGATTATAGCCTTTGTCAATAATCTATCCAACACTCGACAAATTATGTTTCAAACCTTCAACATATAGAACATCATCAGTATTGCATTTACCTCCGAGAGAAATAGTGCCTCTACCACAAATCACACCAACATTGTTATCTCCAAATCTTACAACACCACCATCATATTTTTCCAGACATAGAAATTTTCTTTTATCACCAGTCATATGATGTGAGAATCCGCTGTCAATCACCCACTCATCCTTCTCATCAATTTTGGCTGCAAGAGCTTTCTCAATATTCTGACTACTAGTTGATTCAGTGGACACCAAACTATTTTCCTTGATAGCAATGAACACCCATTCATCTTCATTTCTAGTTTCTTTATCAGATTCATCATTAGTTACACCTTATTTAGCATAATAACATTTATTTTGAAATATAGTCTTCTCAGGTTTGTACATAGAAACTCTTTTAGGACATCTTGATGCAAAATGACCTATTTTACTACAAGAAAAACATTTAATAGGTAACTTTCCCCTGTACTTACCTTGTCCTTTGGCTTCTCTTTTCAAAATCAATGCTTCTAGTTCTTCTAGCTCTCTTTCTTCATCTTCAATCGGTTTCATTTCTTCTTCATACTTGAATGTCTTCTTGGAACTCTCTCCCAAATTATATCTCTATTGGTTTTTTTGGGATACAGTAGCTTTGAATGCAAACTCTGTCTTAAGAGAAGATTCACCAAATTCACTCAACTCAAAGGCATCAATTTTTCCAATCAACATGTCTCTTGTCACATTTTTTATTGTCGTGAGTTCTTCAATAGCATGAGATTTTGTTTCTTAAGAAGTAGGCAAAGATCTAAGTATCTTAGCCACAATCTCATCTTCATCCAAGGTTCCACTAACACATCTAATATCCATCACTAATTCATTTACCTTTTGCAAGAAAGAAAATATGTTTTCATCTTCACTCATCTTCATGTTCTCCCACTTGCCTTTCAGTCTTTGTAGCTTAGCACTTTTCACTAGTGCATCTCCTTCATACAATGTTTCCAATTTTATCCAAATCTCATGTGCAGTCTTCAAACCTATCACATTTGTCATCTTTGAATTTGTCAAAGCACTTAGCAATGCTTCTATAGCCCTAGTATTATTTTATGCTTCTTTGATCTCATCAGTAGTGTTGGGACCATTTTGAGGAATAGTGTATGAATTTTTTGTAATCTTCTAGAAGGGTTCACCAATGCACTTCAAATGACACTCCATTCCAAATGTCCATAGAGAGTAGTTTTTACCATTGAATCTAGGACTATCCTTCTTGTATTATGCCATCTAGGATCACCTCAAGCTATTATACTTCTACATAGGAACTAGCTCTGATACCATTTTTTGGCAAAACAAGGATAGACAACTGAGAGGGGGGGTGAATTAGTTGTTACCAAAATCAAACTTATTCAACATTAATCAACCTTTAATCTCAGAAATAATAATTAATAGTGCAAGCATAGACCAATAACACATCAGAGACACATGAACACCAATATTTTATACATGGAAACCCTATTAGGGGAAAACCCATGGTGGATGTTAGTCCAGAAGATTATACCCTGCTAAAAGTATAATGAAGTATGAATAAAGAATGCACTTGCATTTAGACACACTTCCTAGAGCTCACTGCTCAAAGGGAAGGCTCACTACCTTAAATAAGAAAATAAGATTAAATCCATCTGATGAACATGAACTAAGAAATTAGCTTCTTCATAAGCCTGATTATAGTTCCAGTTAGGCACAAATACACTTCTCCACACTTCGCTCAAAATCTTCACACTTTTCTTTATAATTGAATGATCTAATCTTTATTCACACATACACACATACATACACACCTCTACACACACACGTATAATGAAGAGACAATCACTCTTATATATCCACTACACGGGTTTACATCAACAACTCTGTTGGCCACAAAATAAATGAATTATAACTTGTCGGCCTCAATACATGAAAAAATCTTAATGTGAACCAACCTAATTTATACACAACATAGTATGGACCTAAATGAACATCCTCAAACACACCAAACAATAAAATGTTAATCCATAAGGATATGCAACATGCTACCACCATCATGTCGACCAAGGACATGAAAGAATTGAACACGTGATGAGAGACCCTCAATCACAGACACATTGATCAATACAGTCATACGAAACTAATAGAGAAAGATATAGAAACATCACTGAATATCTCAGGAAACATACACAACAACCCAATTCACTAGAATTACAATTTCATCTTTCAGAAACACTTGCTACCGTAACTGAATAACTATAGGAACACAGATCTTCATAACTTTCTCAATTCTTGATGTATACCATTCAAAATTTCAGACAACATAATAGATAAGCTCAACAAAAAACCTTTTAGTGTGTTCCACCTGATCATCAACAAACACAACTTTCCATCACTCTGACCTTCTCAGCTTCACTAGATGTCTGCAATATATTTATTGCAATTTTCTCAATATCCTCGACATATACAGCCTTTAGAATCACCAATGCTAATAGTGTTGACATCAATGACAACTACATATCATCACTACAACTTCAACATCTAACACCCTTATGTGTTTGTGGTTTTTCATTTTGAGGGAAACCCCCTATCCTTTGCTTCCTTTCTTTTCACATGATGCAACCTTTCTTGGACACCTATCACTTGACATTGGGATTTTCAAGTAGGATCTCATGTCCTTTCATTTTAGTTTTGTATTTTTCCTTTCTCTACTTTAAAGCAATTGCTCACAAAATGGTGTCTAGCAATTCCTTTAAAGTGGGGGCATACATTGGCATTATTTCATTTTGCACTTGCATTTGTTTCTCTTTGTCCTTGGTTCCTAGTACAACCTTATCACTTCACATGATGTGTTTTCTCACTTAGTGGATGACATTTGATGTAATTTCCTTCATAATTTTGACTTATCTTAGTATATTACATTCCTCTTAGTGGTCTAATGCGACACACTCCATCCCCTAAGTTGTGAATCTTCTATCCTTTGATAGGTCCTCTTTTGGGAGACATTAGACGTAATTTTTCCTAAGTCAAAGACCTCATATGAACTAAATAAGACTCCTTTGAACATCCTTTTTTTATTTTTGCATGTTTCATTTTTACATGCTGCATTTTTGCATCATGCATACATGGCCACCTTGCATAACACAATGTGCATGCCTGTGGTGCCATCTTACACTTGTTCATGAGTTCTAAGCATCCAAGGCTTTGCATGTCTCATGAACCACACCCTTGTCTTTTGTGGCACCTTATCAAAGTTATCAGGAGGTATAACTTTGGTATGGTTGAGCAAGAAGCCCAACTAATGGCACAACTTTCCCCATAGCCACCTTTGCGCATGTGTGATCACATACCAACCGAGTGTATGTTTCTCGCCCCTTTTGGCATTCTCAATTGACGGATAACCGAAATTCTTATTGGCCAAAAGTGAGTATATCTTCTCTTTTTGGACAAACATCCTAGATCTAATCCACAACTAGCTAGACAAACGATCGAAGCTTGATCCAACTTTTACTCTCTCTCCACTCTTTCACATCACTCCTTGGGTGAGCGTTTTTGCTTATGTTCATTTTTCCATGAGGTCTTGATCCCGGGGGCTAGATAATCCCTCTTGATTATAGTCATCTCACCTTACTAGCATGAATACATTAGATCCCTCTTGACACTCATGATTCGACTAGTTTCGTGTGAGTTTGAAGCAAGTTCATCCTCTCACTAAAGTGGGGGCTAAATGTGTCATTGGGTTAAATCAAAAATTTGTGTCACACATTATAAAGTAAATGGCCAATGTTGATCCAACTTTTAAACTTGAATCACTAAAAAGAGGCATATATGTTTTGAATTTTGAAATGATGTAAACTAGTAAAATATGTATTTTTTTAGTATATTTTATGTTTTTATTCTTTAAAAAAATTAAGAATTTATTTTAAACTAGTTTTTATTAAATTAAAACTATAATTTAGTTGTTGATCAAATGCTGAAAAATGAAGTTGTTGATAACCTACTTTTAGTATAAATAAAAATAAAATATAAATAATAATCAAACTATTAGAATAAATATATTTTTGAAAACTAAATGTATGGATCTACAAAAGGGTATTTTTATATTTAAAAAAAAAATGTTATTTACATTAGCAAAGTTATTGAAACTTCAAGTTTTTAAAATAATTCTATTTTTTTGGTAAATTGGACTCAAAGTGGTGCTCCATATATTTTTAGCCAACAATTTGAGTTGAAAAAATTGTGGAAGTATCTAACTTGGGTAGAATGAATCTTACTAGATCATATGTTTGACCAAAATTGATTTTTAGTTAGAAATACTTAAATTCAATTGTGCTGATATGTTGGCTAAAAGTGTGACACAACTTTGTGCTTTTACCCCACCAAAAAGTCTAGTCTTTGGCACTTTTTCATTCATTTTGGCCTTGCTTTTCCTTGATTTACTCTTGAAAGCTTGCAATTCAACAATAATCTAACGATTTTTTACTAAGGTGTTGTGAAGTGTTGTAACACATCTTCCCACTTTCTTAAGACCCTTTCAATACAATTCACCTAAATAACCCCCTTTTACCCCTTTCCAAGCCTTATGTCAAGGTGTTGTAAAGCATTGTAAGGCATTTTCACATCTTCCTAGGCTTATCATCCACTAATTAACCATTTTATTATGTTAAATTGGCCTCTTAATGTAATTTTAGGCCTGACTTAAGTGTGTTTTGAGAGGAAAACCTAATAAAAACCATTTAACATCATTTCATTCTCGACCACCACTTGAAATTGTCCAAGTGTACTAGGTTGCCATCTTGGATGACCTAGTCCCTTTTGGCATAAATTTCAAATTTAAGGAAAAAACCTACTGAGGATTTTTCTCTAAAAACCCTAGTGTCGGCCTATCATGTTGCATTTTTAGGAAATTAGGGCATATGTTGTATAAATAAGGGTTTTCACCTTTATTTCCCCCCCTTAAGCTCATTTTCATTTTGACAATCACTCTTGCACTCAAGCTTCCCAAGAAAGCAATCAAGCACAAGGGCATCTCAAGCAACCTCCATTGGAGTTGTCTCTTGCATGTTGCAGACCTCAATAACAAAGGATTTGGTGAGCATTCACATTTTTTATCATTCAAACATCTCTCCTTTGAGTTCTATCTCATTTGGTTCTAGTTACCATCAAAGGGGTTTGACTTAGGCAAACCCATATTCCCTAAGCCTAACATTCTCTTTGTCTTTGCATGTGTTTTGCAGGTTGTACTCAGATTTAACAGGATTCAAAGTGTTAGAGAAAGTACAAACATTTCATCCAGGTCACATCAAGATAGCAAACCCTAGGAGGAGAAAAAGGAAAAGTTATAGGTCATTCTCAGGAGTTTTAGACACAAACTGCTACAAAAAAGGGAAGTACCAACCGGGAGTCACATATTTAAACCCTAAATATTTCAAAAGCACTAGGAGGACTAGGTCACCACTATTGGCAACCTTGTCCTTGTGCTAAGCCTGAAAAAGGGTTTTTGCATTTTTGGGTACCCTTTTCCTCGAAACCCAATCCAATAGAATTTCCCAACAGGGGGACTAGGTCACCCAATTTGGCGTAAGTGTCCCTGTACTAATTTCAAACAATTTCTAGATCATTACAGGGCTTCTCATTTGCAACTTTCCATTCCCAGGTGCGCAAGCTCTAAACCTTCTAGTTTAATTTTTGTTTGCATACATTTAGGGCATATAGTTTAGGTTGCATTTAATTGACATTCACTTTGTTTACATTTCATAGATTAGATTAGCATCATTTCATTTTAGTTTTTATCCGAAATCATCACACACAACACAACCCTAATCCAATCCTTCCTTTGAATGCAACCGCCAAAAACAACCATATCACCAAGGTGAAAGAGTGTTATTCCTACACCAAGAGCTCCAAAGTGAAAAAACCTAGGGGCCTAGTAAAGGGAATCCTATTTCCTTTGTAGAAATATAACAATTGTTCATGGTTAGTTTCCATCTACCTCAGCCTCTTTATCTTCAAGATTCTTGACTTCTCCTTGTTGCAACAGTTCTTGTACCTTCACTCTAGATTTGTAGTCTTTGTATCTGTTAATAATTGCAAGTGTTTCTTTGCTTCCTGGTGTTATAGTGATCTACAGTCTAGTTCTCCATTTGGTTAGAGCAGCCTCAGACTTGATCAAAGTGTCAGATCTCTTGGTTTCTTCAACTTTAAAAGAATCGAGGTATACTTGCAATCTACTGTGTTTTGAGAAAGATTCTTTGGTTGTCATGGTAGGGTCTACTATCTCCTCTTTGAATTTCAAAAAAGTCTCCTTCGAATCCAAAATCTTCTCATCAAATTCGTCAATGATATCTTCTTTTAGGTCATGATAATTACCTTTAATCTCTACTAGAATGTCCAAATAATTTTCAAGCACTTCATAAATCTCTTTTACCAGGTTGTCATAAATGCTCAATTTCCATTTCAATGATTGGACCAAGAAGGATCTAACTCCTTTGGATCATTCACAATTTTTTCATTAATCAATTTTATTTGGTCCATGGAAATCAATTCCCTCATTTCTTATGAGAGCACATAGAGGCTAGTCTGATATTTCCTGACCTGACGTAGTTCTGCCATCAATTCTTTCCTTTTATCAACAATCTGAGTATAGAAAAGCACAAATTTGCTAATAAAGAGGATGATTACTTGAGAAATTTCATCTATCCATTCGATGACGGCTTTGGAATAGCTCAAATTATTTCTAATTAATTGCATGTAAACCTATCAATATCTCCCTTCTGAGAACTTGAGGCTTCACTGGATATAGAAGGGGGAACTAAAGAAGAAATAAGATTATTTAAATCAAGGACCTGATATTGCAAATTCACCTTTTCCTTTCTTTCTTCCTTTAGCCACTTAATTAGGGCATTGACTAAATAATTAGCGTGATACACATCACCCTCAAGTGTTTGAGGTCCCATGTCAACATGTGTGATTTTGTTATCAGCCTCAGTTATTTCATCATTATTCAAATCTTTTATGGGGTCTACAATTTCTAATTTCTGATTACCAGAAGTAGGATCAATTAGCATTCTCAATATTTTTTGAGCTTTCTTTAGCCTTGAGGAAGTCTAGAGCAACTTTGCAACTATATCTACTCCAATTGTTGTTGTGGGAGTATATTTCCACTTTTTCTCCACTACTTTTTCAGCTACATTGGGGAGGCTTCTATGAAAATAGAAACCTTACATCCTTGAACAATCTCCTTAGGTTCACTAGGAGTGACGAGTGTATTTTCCACTAGGGAAGAAGGTACTTCAGATAAGGGAGGGAAGGCGTAGTCTTCAACAATCTACTTAAAAATGGCATCTGAATCCTCAGACATAGGATTTGTTTGAGTTGTCTTCTTCTTAGAAGTAGGGGTAGATACACTATCCTATTCACATACTGACTTCAATTTAGTCATCTCTATGGGCTTCTCACCATCACCCCCAGATTTTAAATTTGCGCTCAAAGACCGAGTAGCCAACATCTCTGATTATGTACTCACTGCAATAGTTTGAGTGGGCCTTTGTTGATTTCTTTGAGATGATTTTGGTTCTTGAGTAGGACCTACAACCTATCACCATTTCCCCTCTAACTAGTCCTGAGTTCTTTTCAACACTGGAGCAGCTCAAATATTCATGTTCAATGCCTAATTTTTTCTCCAATCAACCTTGGTATGAGATTTATCATACAGTCTTTCATATTCTATATCAATGACCATTGAATCTTCAGTCGCTTTCTCAGGAAATTGGATAGAAAGACCAAAAACTTGTATTTGTCTGAGGGTTAACCTCATATAATCTCTCTTCAAAACCTAATTTTCATGAACACAATCTTCCCAAAAGTCCTCAATAGATGACTAGTGTTGATATGAACCTCCTCCATATAAATTTTGTCTCACAAAACCCTTGCTATTAAAATTAGCCCTCATAAACAAATGTTGAAGATTATATTCTTTGAGGATTCCTTCAACACCTTTAGCCATATGATTATTTTTACATGTGAAGGAAGGAGTTGTCAAATGGAAAGCATAACCTTTCTAACCCATATCCATGTACTTTACATTCACGAAGGCCATTTTTCTACAAACCTCCAAGAATACCAACCTGTCTTCTAAATATCTAGGAAATTTTAATGGGCCTTTTTCATAACCTCCTATCCTCAAGTAGGAAAACTTCTCAAATTGGATATAGAAACTTCCATATTTCGATACCAAGGACCTTGACTTAGGAGAAAAATGCATTTCAGTATTTCCATCCAATTTCCTCACAGCTTCCATCAAAAATGCATCATTGACAAGACAAAAATCTCCCATCTCAACTGGCTTGGTGAACTATGGATAACACTTGTATACAATCATGCCAGAAGTTGGAGATACCTGTGGCTTTAATCTCAGCCAAAAGGATCTTTAAATGGCTATAATGTATATTAAGCAAGAACACATATAAAAAGGTGGCAGTTTTCAGGAAATTGACTAATTTCTCACTCAAATGAAAAGAATTATCTTAGCCTAGTCAATGAACACATTCTCATCATAGATAACCAAAATAAATTGACACATCTAGTCTTCAAAAGGTTCAATTTGTGAATTTCCAACAATGCGATGTAATAAAGAAATGGTATCTACAATTTCTCCTTTGAAATGTATTCTTTTAAGTTTGGAAGGTAACTGTGACTTACCTCTTTTCTCTGACTTCAACCACCCTTTGGCCATATAATTCTTGCACCAATTCTCTTTAGTTTTGAAAAACTCATTAGCCACCACAACAGACATATCTTTTATAGAAGCTCTTATAGGAATCTTTAGCGCTTGGGAATTGACCTCAAGAGAAATTTTGGCAATGATAGTCCCATCCATGGCTTTAATTTCCATCATTTCTAGAATATACCTTCTTGTGCATGCACCCACTAGGTCCATTCTCAACCCGACTTCTGGAAAACCTGCGACGTGAGCTAATCTGCTTTCCAACAGTTTTTCATCGATGCCTTACTTAAATCCTCAGTAAAGCAAACCTTAAGATTGGAACTTTTTTCAAAAATATTTGATAAGACATCACTAGGTTGCATTGTACACCTCATTCATTTAACCAGCCTAGGTTTCAAAACTTAAAGAACACGTGACAAAGGCTCTAGGAACTTTGAGATTCCTGCAACTAAGACCAAAATGAAGACAAAGATTTAGACTTGGGCGGAAAATGAGAAATTAAAGACCAAGGAAGATAAGAATTCAATACTAATCGATACATATTATAACCATAGGTAACAAGTAGAGATGGAAGAAGATGATGAAGCTGATTCATTCATTGAATAATTTCTTAGCAATTTAGAAGGTGATGTTGTGCAAGTTAAAGGTAAAACAAAACATCATGTACATTCGTGGGATAACTAGAAAAATAAGGAGGATTTGGCTAAAGACGAGAAGGATGTTGGGTTTGGAGTTGAATCTGAACCAAAAGAGTTTTTATAAGATCTCAAAATTGAGCTTGGAGCACTTCTTGAATGCACAAGCGATGCACAACATAGGGAAGCCATCATGGAGGAGTTGTGAAAGAGAGTAGAGGCAGATAAGAGTGGCAAGTTTGTAAAGGACCTAGTATTGCTCATATATGAAATGGTTTATCTCACTTCTAGGTTCTGCCTCAATGACCCAAATACCTTTGCTTCCATAATTCATAGGATGTTGAAGCTGGGTCTCAAAATTTATGAGGAGATTCATAAGGAGGATGAGGAGTTGTTGAATAATATTGTAACAATGACCAATTTGAAGGAATCCAAGAAGAAAGCCCTAGATGAATTCATCGAGCCTCCTCCAAAGGAGGAACCGATAGCTGAGACCAAAGATGAGGTAAGGAGAAATCTGATAGTACAAGAGGTAGCAATTTTGATTCCTTTCGAGGATGGGATGGATCCAGAGGAGGTGGCTTTGGCTAGTAATGTTGTTGAGGGCATGGTGCAAAAGAAGAAAGTGAATCTATTTTTTCAAACAAGACCTTGGGAAGTGTTGTTGGAGGAAATGGGTTTCAACTATTGTGAAATAGAGTTGGAGTTGAAGCACTGGTAGGTTATAGGGAAGGCTTCACTTGACCAAATAACCAAGGAAAATGCTTCAATGGTTGACTCATCTCTAACTAATTGCAAGCAGGAACCCGATGTATTTAAAGAACCCCATCCATTTTCCTTAAAAGTTGAGGAGTTTTTTGGGGTATAGAGCTAGGAGTATGGGAGAATGGAGATACGTGTTGAGAAGGGGAGTAGTTTGTATGGGGAGTCTATGGAAGAGAGGGAGAGATGGTTGGAGGCCAAAGATAGCAATATGTTGAAGAAGAGCAAGATCATGAGGGACATGGATGGAAATGCCAATGAGAAAATTGTACTTGAAATGGACAACATCAGAGGAAATGCTATAAATGGCGGTGAAGTTATATATGATCAAAAGCTCTTTAACCAATTGAAGGGGATGGATTCAGGTTTTGCAATGGATGATCAATACAATTTATATGAAAAGTGTCTATTTATAGCCCATAATACTCTCTCTACTTTGTATAGGCCGAAGAGGGATGTGGATACTGAAATGCAAAAGAAAATTCATGTTTTTGTTGGGTGGCAGCATAATACATTGGAGGTGTTTGTTGATAGGCTCTTGAAGGAGGCTCTTGAAGACAATCATTATTTTTTTCCTAGAGGTAATGGTAGGTTTGTCCAATCCTTGTCAAAGAATCTATCTATTTTTTATAAAAATACAGTGAATACTATCTATTATGGGAGTGATAGGGTGCAGCTGTTGGCTGGAGTTTCGGCTGGTGATGTCTTTCATATTGTGCTTCTAGAAGTCACCTTGCTATTAATTGGGTTAGAAACTCCTAGTGGTGTGATGACAAAGATCATTCCACATAATACCTCTCTACCTACCTCAAAATCGGAGGTGTTTTCTATAGAGGTTGATGGCTAGACAAATCTTGAAATCAATGTTTTGCAAGGGGAATGAGAGTTGGTAAGAGACAACAAATCTCTTGGGAGTTTTCGGTCGAATGTGATACAACCTACTCCTTGAGGTGTGACTCAAATAGCAGTTAAGTTTGACATTGATGCAAATGGTATCCTCTCAATCATTGTTGTAGACAAGGGCATTGGAAAGAAGCAAGAAATTATCATAATGGGTGCAAGTACCTTACCTACTAATGTAGAGAAGGGAAGCACAGATGCAGGTGATGGTATAGTGTATTTTAAACTTTTAGAAAGTGGTGTTTTTTATTATGGATTAATGGGTGCATTTGGGTTAACCTTTGTTCTATCTGACTTGGCCTGGAGAAGACTAATCCGGTATGTCCATGAATTAATATAAGAAATGGAGAGATGGAATTATAAAAAATATTTTATGGCTTCATTCATTTCCACACTCGTATAATCTTGTTCCCCCTCTTGGTAGTGATGGTAAGGAATTTGATTGTAATTGCAAAAGAGATAATTTCTTAGGAGTTATTGCAATGCATAATGATGATGCCACTTTGAATGAAATTGATCATTTTGAGCATCCTCATACACTTTGGACTAAATTTTTGGAGATATATGGAGATCTTAATACTTGACCATTCCTAGATGATCTTGTGTCAGATTATCTCTTTCCTCTTCCTTTTTTTAGATAGGATACCCTATGATCATAATACTATATGCACGAGTTTACAAATTTGGAATACTTTGAATCTTCAATTGAGGATGATGAGGGTTCTTCAGATGCTCCTTTTCTATCAGAGATAGTTCTTGTACCTTCACCTTCATTGATTCACTATGCAAAGTCATTGTTTGAGGCTCCCATCTTTCTTGTTCAGCAGGACCATTTTTTTGATGATTCATTGAGAACTTCCAGTGATTCATTGCAACAAGTATCTCATTGTCTTCCTGATTGGAATTCCTATTTATCAAACATTACATCCTTGTTTGTGGAGTCTCACATTTTAGATTTGGAGGACATATTTGAGGAGTTGTCTCTCCTCTTTGATGATTGTCTTTCTACAACTATTGGCAAACCATATTTTTCATTGGATCTTTTTCAACATCAATTTCCATATAGTCCTAATTAGTCACCTTCTTCATTGATTGGGTATGTACCTGATTTGATTGTGGCATCTTCTTCTTCACTAGACAAGGATACATTTGAGCATATTTTAGAGACATCATCTTCATATGTATTCATGCTTCTTTCTTTCAATTCCTATCTAGAATGGGAAGCATTCCTTCCTTTGTAATTGGTTTTGTTTCTTCCAAAAGGGAGACAATTTTTTTTTCAACATTGGATCATGTTTTGTCTTTAGACACTTACCATTTTTGCAAGTGATTACACATTTTGGGGGGGGCTACATAGAATCTCAATTTCCCTCTTATGGGGGGCTATTGATTATAATATGTCTATGTGATGGATGGTGTACTTGGGGGTATGATGGAGTCCTCCATCCTTCGTCACTTGATTGTTATTTTATCTTTTCAAAGAGGAATTTTCCCCACCATATTTTCTCCGTTTCTCCATTTATGAGAGATTACATTTGCATTTGTACATGGGTACCTAAATGGTAACGTAGCCAAGACCCATCTTTGATTTGTTTTCATCATTTGTATAATAATATTCTCCCTAAGTCGCACTTAAGGGGGGTTTTGGTGTAAATATATGTCTTGTACCTAGTAATTTATCTTACTAGGGACTTGGGGGACTTATTCACATGACTAAGTTTACTTAGGATATAAGATTATTTCTAGAATTCTTAGTTGGTTTTTCTAGAATTGATCTTATCTAGCTTATAATGCATGATTTCTAGGTAGTTAAGTTGTTAGTTGTCACATGTCATAGGATTAACACACATGTCACAATCATGTTCAATCCTATTCCCCAAATTGCCTATATAAGGACAGTTATTGTACCCATGTGTAATATAATTCATACCTCATCATCATTTTGATAAGTCTTAATATCAAGCAAGCTCATATTCTTGCATACTCTCTTGTATAAGGTTTTCATTATTTTTCCATGTGGTCTTTGGTGTTGAGTTGATCTTCAGCTCTTTTAGTGCTGAAAGCCACATTTTATGTATATTTTATTATTATAATGGATCGTTCATCATTAGGTCCTAGATATGCCACAATATATTGTTGGCTTGACTTGCCCTAGAAGGAAATTTTATGAGGGTGTTGTATTATGGTTGTGTATTGTGATATATTTTAAGAGTCTAATAGCGGTTGTGTTATATTTGGATCTCTAGTGAGTGATACTCTGATGAGAAGCTTTCTCTACAAGTATATTATATTCTTTGTGATTTCTGAATAATATATTAGGTGGCTTTTGTAGTGTAGGGGTTTATCTCCTATAACAATTTTCTCCACGTAAATCACTATGTTGTGGTATACATGATTTTATGTTTATTTTTGTTTAAGTTTTTGTAACAATAAATATATAAAAGTTTTGCATTCTTCTCCTCTCAAGATTCGTGTAGGAAGTTGTTCTGCTACCTTAGCTTCCTTACAATTCTCTTGACTTGGTGATAATTTTAGTGGTCAAGAATATAATTGGGTATATATTTTATTTGATACACTAATGAATAATTCTAAATTCATAATAATATGTTTAGAAAACCTATAGGAACACCTCCAAATATTAAGGTGAGCTCAAAGCAGAGAACACACTACCCACTCTCTTAGTTAGCCTTTAATTGTCTTAATTCTATTGATAAGCCTCTACTTACCACCTTGAAGATAAATTCATAGCCTTAAAGGTGGAGAAAATGTTCAAGATTGTGGATCCACAATTTTTGGGACCTAACACAACCCATATGTAGTCACCAAAATTAATATGAATTACCTCACATTCGTTTTCTACGAGTGTGGGGATGCTTACTTATTAAAAGTGAAATGAATAAAAAAAACTTTCAACTTTTTTATTTTGCATGAACATGAATGCATTCACTTCCTCTCCAAGAAATAGTTCACTAATCTTGATGACCTCAAAGGGGAAAGTACTTTCTTTTTGGGGCATTTTGAGATATTTCCAGGTATTTTTATGTCTCCACCACCTATATGAGTAGTGAACTCACCAAAATTAGAAAACTACAAAGTCATCAAAAACACTACATGCGAATTCTTGATGCTCCAAAATCCACCTCATTCTTGTGACGTGACTTGTTAACTAAAAAGGATAAAAATAGACATTTAGAATTGTAGTTGAGGTGTGATTTTTTTATCATCTTAACACCTAATTTGAATCTTTTAGTGAACTAGTTTTCCCAAAACCTAAAATCATTTCTTAGACATGTTAAATTCATCATTTAAAAATGGCATTAGTCCTTTTCCTAGGGTTCTTACCTCCTTAGACTTGGTCACGCATATATTTATATCCATTGGAAATGTGAACATAAGGGTAATGAGTGAGCTCTTAATAATTAAAAGAGGTTCTAAATTAAATGTAAAGTAAATTAAATATGGCCTACTTAGCTCAAAATTTGATGATGGATAATTGACATGCTAGATGTCAAGAACCAACTTACAAAATATATGGATTTTTGGGGTTAACTTAGACAAAGATCTCTAATTTTACAAATTGTCTATATTTGTACTAGTTCACCTCCATGAATATGGATTTGATAGTAGAAAGGATTTGAATTGATGCACACATATCTAAACTAGTAAGAGGTAGTATAATATAATTTACTAAACTTAATTTCTAGTATATACTTCTTGTAAGGATAAGTAGTGTTCACAAACAACTTTGGTGAATCTCCGGAGCAACAAGGGTTTTTTTGTCCTTGTTCCTACCCATAACGAACTAGATTTACAAGTCTAAGAAAAATTGATTGAGAATAACAAGTAAACATGCAATGGTCCTTGGATGAGGTGCTCTAATGTAAATGCTACTAGATTCTTTTTATTCTTCAATATGAAACTCTAGTTGTGCTCAATAAAAAATTTCTATGATGTCCTAGATGAGCCATATATGATTTCAAATTAGTGAGTATCTTTAAATACAACAACCAATCACATAAATCAACAAGTGCTATGGCAATTCAGAATAGGTAGTGAAGTAGCTAGTAACAACTAAATTTAAATTTGAGTTCTAAAAGTGATGGTCTAGTTCCATGAGTATGGATGTGACTTGGGTCAAGTCTACATTTGTAGATCTAAACGTTTATTTTTCTAAAGGTCTATTAAGATTAGAAATGCAAATTGGACAATTAATGATGGTAGAGATCATAACATATTGAATGCTACAAGCCAATTTCATAGACTACCTTTTATAAATTGATTATTGCATTTACAACTTTAATCAAAACAAATTCAAAACATTAAAAAACCATGGATATGCAATTTTCACTACATATGAAACTCCCTATATTAAAAATATTAACCACGACAAATAATTTAAAGTTCAGTAATTAAAAAATATTAAATAGCATATAACAACAATATTTAAATGAGAAAATAACGGAGCAAACGGTGGAAACAAGTCCCATAAAACAAAATCTGATTCAACGTATTCCCTTATATATGTCCATGTATGTCCATTTAGGTTAAACTCGAAACCGCGGGATAAATTTCTGAGGTAGTCCAGAGAGATCCAGAAGCAAGTCAAGCCAATCGGGAGTCCAGCTGGAAATTTGTTTTCTGCTAACCACAACTAGAAGTAAATTAAGCTGTGCAAGTAGTGATGATCGATGAAGGAAGGTAACCCAATGCAGTATGTTAGATAAGGATCCTTGTAAATTTGTAAGCAGACTTTAGATAAGGATCATCAGTACTTGCACAGCGGAAAACAAATTTCCAAGCGAACTCCTGACTGGCTTCAATGTATGTATATCGATGGGCCCATGCAACTAATTTGAAATTGACAATAAGCAAACAGATCACCCTTGAAATCCAACCATTCCAGCCCATCCTGGAAGTTGTTCGCCACACCATCAAGTTTCGAAGAAAAGGACTATCTGCTCTTCAGGTAAATGTTCAACCATTTTCTAGTCATTTTTACATTTAGATTACATTTGGATTAGTTTGGCCACTGGGTTTTTCTGCTTATTTTCATCCTTACTACTGGTTATAGATTACCAGTGGTTGGGTTTAAAACTCAGTATTATCATTTCAATTCAACAGCTATAATGCATGTGTGTGATTGCGATATTTTATCATAAGCAATCAATATTTTTTTAGGAGATTTTTATTTTAGGAGATTTTTATTTTAGATGTATACTTGAATGAATTGTAAAGAGATAAATATGATAGCTATATTTTTCATTCAATTATTGCACTATAATGTACTCTAAAATAATATCTTACTTTTAATAAAATTGAATTAAATAGCAGCATATAAAACTATTTACAACTATTATTTGTTAATGATTTTTCTTTATCATCATCAATTTATACGACCATACCAAATGAAATTATTTAGAATCTCAATGACAAGGGGCTAGTTAAAAAAACATGCATATTTTTCTCATTTATTCTAGGTTTCAATGTTCAAAATTATTTTATGTTCATTCCATCGCCATTTTTATCCCCTATAAGATGATTCATTTTTTTTATGCCCATATCACCAATATTAATTTCCCATCATTGTTTTTTTCTATAATCTAATAGTTCTCATTACTTTTTGGGAGCTAAAATATATCATGCTTTTAAATGTTCATCAATCCTAGAATCCAGTTTAGATTGTTGATCTCCATTGATCTATACTTGCCTAAAATATTGCTAAAGGTCAAATATATCATCAATTTGATAGTTCAAGGCCATCCCCCTATTGGCTAGGAGAAGTGTCATATTTGGCAAGATTTAGATAAGAAAGGACAAATCAATAGTTCAAAATGAATTCTACCTTTGATGAATATTTGAAAGTGTGCACATTTTAGCTCCCAAAAATCAAAGATAATTACTAGATTGGATATGAATTTATAGTTTTTAATAGTGTCATTATATAAAAATATTCTTTATCTGGTGTTGATTTAAAATATCTAGTTTCTCAATAGTATATTTGTGTTTAGCATTACCTACTGACCCGCAAAGAGGGTATTGCCTCTTGACCCTACTAGAGGTTGCCACTCTAAGGACCTTTCTTCAACTCTAAGAAAAAAAGAAAAACTATATTGGGGGGTTGTGTTGACAAAGACATATTTTTAAAGGAAGGATGGTAATTAATTTTCATAAATAATGTTTGCTAGATTTTCTTACAAATTTGGATTGATGTGCATAAATTTGTCAATAAAATTAATATTTTTCTTAAAAAAGGAAAGATTTTCCATTAAGAATTAATATTTTTTGCAAAAATAAGAAAACATTCTCAAGATTTTATAATACTTTTTAAAGGTAATTTCTTTAAGTTATCTCTATTTACAACCTTAGTGCTGTTTGATCCATGTTATTCTTTTTTTTTTGGTTTGTGAGTTTCTTTGATCTTGTATAAGGCTTGAGGACCTTTCAAAATTCTTTTTTACTCTTAATGAAAATAAAATAAAGTGAATCACGCACTATTACCAATATATCATCAACATCCATAATTATCTATTTATTAGTACTTTTTGTCAACATAATTAATAAATATTAATGCCATTCAATTTGAATCATTAATCTAAACACTAAAACACAATGTTTAAGGCTCAACAACTTGGATGCTATGTTTATAAGCTCTTCATATCCTTTTCCCCTTTTATCTCCCTTTTTTCCTTGTAAGAGTAATTAATTCTATAATTATGGAAGGAATCTTACTAAGACTATAAATATCTCGCGGGACTAGTTAAAATTTCTTAGGAATACATTGTTGAGGAAAATTAGGAAATTTTATAAGAAATGTTAAACTTTTAATTGAAAACAATAATAACTATAACAAAGTAGAAATTATAATCTAGTAAATGTAAAAAAAATTAATTTTCATCATGTAACTACATTTCTTCAATTTCATAATTTTGTCTCTAACATAAATTAAAATAAAATAGAAACCCTATGTGAAACATCTTCACAAGAGCCTAAATCTGATGGGGGTAGTGTGTAATTCTATCCTAAAATACAATTAAAATTGTGGGAAGAATCCTTTGTATTAAAAGATTATATAAAAGTGTTATTAAAAATATATCTAATTTATGCTATATAATTTTAAAAATAAGATAATCTTTAACATTTTTAGAAAAAACAAACAGAATCTACCGTCAAATTTAGTCTTTAATCTCCACTGATTAAACTGAAATTGTACTTACATGTAACCTCGTTTATAAAACCTTCAAAGTTCAACATATTCTTTGAAAAAGGTCTTTAAGAGATCCTTCAATACAAGTTTCCCATATAAAATCTAAAATTCTTCATAAAAAGTTTCTCATAAGCTCTGATATTCATCTGTGATAGCCTCTATACCCCTTTCCCCACCCAAAAACTAAAATAAAAAATTGTTATGGCTTGGTCCATGAGGCTAAGAAAGTGTTTCTCATACCTTTTTTATGGAATCAAGAACCAGCAGAACTTATTCTGCTATTAAATTTTAGTACACTAAAACAATATAACAAGAAGGAGCTAATTACACTATTATAACAACAGTAAACTCAGCTGATTCAAATTTGCAACAGCAAGTCAATGCTATATGCAAGCCTGTAGGAGCTGATTGCACTATAATAACAAAACATTTTAGCCAAGTAAATTAATAAATAGAAACTTAATCGATTATAACTGAAAACACTCTATTCTCTAAATATAAAATATTATATTACAAAATCTCAAAGTTGTTGAAAAGAAACAAGAGCTGCAGTGCAACGTAGTTTCTGTCAAGTGCTGGCAGGGTAGTTTTGATGAATTGTAGATTGTCACAAAGAAAAAAAGCAAAAAATGCTTCTCTTATTTGCAATTGCACATATTGAGAGATATAAATTCAGTGTTCTACGGGATTTAGGGGACGGGGATGGGGATGGCAGGGTACGCATTTCGGGGACATGAGGACAGGGGGTCTAAGTTTGGGGACAGCAGGGGGATGACGGGGGAAGGCGGCGAGGGGGCAGCAAGGTGTTGAAATACATATAGTACTTGAAAAATAGTTATAAAAAGTGTATAAGTATAAGAATTATACGTCTTTGAGACAACTAGGAGTCCCCTAGACGTCTTGAGGACACCCTAACATCCTGAAAGTCCTAGCGATGTCTTGGAGACAGCGACACTGGTGGTGGGATGGTGGTGCATATGATTTCCCTCTTGAATATGATGTTTCTATAATGTCAATCTGGTGTTTTTGTTGCTGCAATAGAACTAGGTGAAGGATTAATTAGCATACTGCCTTTACATACATAGAATTCTATTAACACAATTCCATTTCATAAATGAGAAGAGGGAAATCATATGCAAAATACAGAGAAAGCCCTCTTGTGATACACATCCAATTCCTAATGCAAAAAATTTCGTATCGACTATTTTTTTTGCTAGTTTCCTTTCTTTTTTCCATGTTTTAAAAAGAGCAATTTCACAACTGGTGAAATTTACCCAAGATTAAGTTTCAATCTTTTGATCCAAAAAATATAAACATTGTGCTAGTGCTTAATACAAGAAATTTTGTATTGACTATTTTTTTCTAGTTTCCTTGCTTTTTTCCATGTTTTAAAAGAGCAATTTTACAACTAATGAAATTTACCCAAGATTAAGTTTCAATCTGCTCCGCAAAACTTGTTTTCCTTTTCTTTCAAAATTTGATAAAAAATATATAAACATTGTGCTCCTTGCATTTGCAAGTTCCACAAGGGTTTCAAGTCCTGCATTACAGTAGGAAACATCATCGATAAAAATACATGTTTACTTCAGAAATAACAAACTATAATCTTGATATGTTGTATCAAAACTTGGGATTGTTAATTCTGAATTGTATAAATTAGACACTTGTGCTAACATCTTAGAAGCACCCAAAAATATCAATTGTAAATCAATTAAACAGTAAGCTTCAAATCTAGCAAATCCAAACACTCGGTAAAAGCTCTGATGAACTCTATAACGTCATTATCATTGAGATATGAAGGAGCATTCACAGGGGTGACTTGTTCAAGCATCAAGTCATATACAATCAATTTCTAAAAGTATTTAAAATCAGGGATCTTTCTACTTGGCTAATATAAAATCCAGAGAGAAGCATAATGCCTATCCCTATTTATCCTGCAACAGCATTCTACTATCCTATCTATCCTGCAAGGGCATTCCACACGAGTTCACTCAATTCTCCAAGGGCATTCCACATGGTTTTGTTCAATCTTAATATAAAACAAACTAAATGTTGTTGAGTTATATCACAGGAAGTCTTTTAAACAAGTTCTAAACTCCAATAAAGTTTATAAAATTCCAAAATTGATATTTTCATTCCTACTTGTATAGGAGTAATATTTATGTGTTAAACATTTCAATGACTCTAATATGTGTACTATTTCTTAAAACAGTCCAAGAAGTGATTTTATGTATCAATTCGACCAGTTTCTAATGCTCAAGAATTCATAGTTCATTCTTCTAATCACTTTTTAAATCCTATGATCAGTCCCCAAGCCATAGAATAAACTAGACATTGACAAAGTTACAGATATAAATGACACAAAGCATTCGCAATTAAAACAGGCCCAGACAAGATATTAACATTAAAGCAAGAGAATGCATCAAACACAACAATTAAAAGAGTATTTTATAAACTAGTGAATGATTAGTTTCCACTTCTTTTAAGTTTCTTAAATAGCAGGCATTTGATGCTAGAATATTTAGGTTTTTGTTGCTTAAAATGTATCTTCCCAAAGAAGAATATGACATTTCGCAATACAGTTTGGAAAGCGGAGACTAAAAACAAGCTGGTGGACAAAGAACTATGAAGAGAAAACATATGAAAGTAGCATCTTGACGTGTTAGCAAGTTTTGGCATTGTTGGAACTTAGACCTATGCTACTTCTCATGCAACATCTTGAGCTTCTTATCAGTATGCAATAGGTCAGTTCAATTTAGACATTGGACCGCCTTTAAGATTTGAATTAGTGAAGTCTAGTTTGAGATGTTTTAATCTCGTAGAACCATTTGATAATATTGGATTTGCTATACATTTATGCAATGTACATTGCAAGAAATTTCTTATAGTGTAATATTTTGTGTTAATTTATGGTACTTGCATGGATTGTGTCCTATGAGTTTGCTCTGTATGTACTGTATTGTTATGCTCTTTGAGAGGTCTGAGATTTGTATCCATCTGCATTGATGTTTGGGCTCTCTAGATCTTTGATTGTTGTTGTGTTGTTAATCTGGTTGAGTGGAACTTGGGCTGCATTGTATTTGTGTCTGCAGTAAATTCTCAAACTTAGTAACTAAAGAAGTATACATAAGATGTAAAAGCTTAATGTTGTAAGATGTACTCCATCAGGTTTGGTGCCTCTAACTAGCATTGAAAATCTGAAGGCTGGATTTTAATTTATGTGCTATCTATTATTTGAAATCTGTAGCTATAAAAATCCAGTTTAGTCTCCTCTTAGATAATTTCGGTTGGGATCAAATCTGTTAAACGTGCTGGAAGAATTCTCTAGGAGCTAATTTTTTCTGAAGTGTAGGATCTAGTGTATTTTCTTGTGCAGCTACTGCCTCTTCTGCTGTTATGTCTAGTTTTTGAGTAATGCTCTCTTTTGAGTCTACGTCATAGTCTAACCCGAGATCATTCGATTGTGAGCCCCTTTGTTTGTCTAGTTTGGATCAATGATAGTGGTTAATTTCTAGGTGTTTGTTGTTTAGGTGATAATACTTCTTCTGAAAACCATCTGAGTCATAATCATTGTTGTAGTGTTCGCTCTAGTCTGTTCTTGTGTTTGAATGTGGCTAAAGAAGCAAAATGCTCATATAACACAACCAATCCTTGCTGTCCCCTATATTTTTACCCTTATTAATGTTTAAATGGGTGGAAAATTGCAGTTAAAGGGTTTTTGGGGTAGAAAGGGCCTTTGTAGCAAATTTTTGAACAGAGGATGAAAGACATGCGAAATGGTCTTGTGGAGTCTTAAAAATAATCTATTTTGTTTACTTCAACTTCTTCACTGGATGTTTTCAATTTTTCTGTGTTGGGGGACAACTAGAGGATGTTCTTTGATGTCATGATGCCTCTGAAATGCCTAAGGGGACAGGGGTTTGAGGGGTAGGCATGCATCTTCATGTAACACTTATCTTGCCTTAGTGATTGTTTGATGGCATCTTCTAATGATCAAGGGTTAAAATGTCCTACCTCGGCATGGAGTCTAAGTCAAAGGATACTAATGAAATTGAAAAATAATGATTGATTGTCAAAGTTATGTTGTACCTTAATATTGTGAGTTTTATATCCTCTAATTAATGTGTGGGCAGATGTGGTGTCTAGTTGCTTGATTGTAACAAAGTTTAGAAGTTATTTTCTTGAAGGGTGGCTGCTTGGCATTTTGTTTAGAATGTTTTGAGGAGGTTCTCAAAACTTTGTATTGAATGACCAGGCGAATGTATATACCATTTTAAAGCTTTTGTGTGAATGTTTTGGTAAATAAATTACATGCAACAAAGGGGTTTAAATGTAACTAATCTCTATATTGGGAATTGAACTAGCCATACTAGCATCCATAGATCTTTTAATTGCCATCATATTAGAGATGAGAGAATTCAGAAATAGATACTCTCACTAGAATTTTCGTGTCTCCTTCTTTGTTACACTTATGCTGACTTACAGATGCTCTTCAACATACCTCCTTGGCTTAACACGGGTCTTATATTCCTGCTTGACATCTACTAGATACTTTATTTGATTTTTCAGAGAAATTCTAAACTGAATTTAACATACTAAATTATGACAAAACTTGTCTCTGTTACCAATTTACGGAATTTAACTGTTAAAATAAGAAAATCTGTTTTTTGACAGTTGTTGATTGGGAAAGTTTCCCAAACATTTCTGCATTTCCATTTTGTATTTTGGGAATGTTTCCCATTCGTTGTTTTTGTTGTTGCTCTATATATTGCTCTTTGATTTCCAATAAAAAGTGTGAAGACAGTTTGCTGCAATTTGTTGTGCAAGCATAACAGTTTGTTATCATTTCTGCTTCTTTGTTTTAGTGTTATATATTTTTTATTTTTTTAGTTGTTAATGGTGTACTGTAATATTGTGGCATTTTTTTATTGTTTCTAACATATGGTATCAGAGCAGGTTCGAAATGGCAATGAATGCTAACAATACACAGCTGCAAATTCCCAAATTTAATGGGAAAAACTATGATTTTTGGAGTTTTCAAATGAAGATTTTGTTTAAATCTCAGGAGCTATGGGATCTTGTGCAGAATGGGTATTCAGAACCCGCAGATGCAGCAGCATTAACAACACTCACACAAAATGAAAAGAATTTATTGGAGAATAATCGGAAAAAAGATCAAAAAGCATTATTGTTCATTGTGCAGGGCCTTGATGAAACTCTCTTTCCAAGACTTACAGCTATTTCAACAGCCAAAGAAGCTTGGGATCTTCTTTCCCAATCATTTCAAAGTACAGAAAAAGTAAGAATAGTCCGTTTACAAATGCTTAGAAAGGATTTTGAAATTTTACAAATGTCAGATTCTGAAAGTTTAGGAGATTTCTTAACTCGCACAATGAGGATAGTTAATCAAATGAAAATAAATGGTGAGGTTATGAATGATCAAAAAATTGTTGAGAAAATTTTAAGAAGTTTGCCTACAAAATATGATCCAGTAGTTATAGCTATTGAAGAATCAAAAGATCTAACCTCTCTATCCGTAGATGAGCTTATGGGTTCACTGTACACACATGAGCAAAGAATAAATAAATCAGCAAAGGAGCCATTTGAGAAAGCTTTAAAGAGCAAAGTATCTTTGAAAGAAAAAGAAGCCACACCAAAATCATCTTCAGCACAAAAAGGAAGAGGTAGAAATTCAAGAGGAAGAGGAGGACGTTTTCAACAAAGAGGCAGAGGTCAAAGAAGCAATAGAAGTGATGAAGAATTTTGTAATTACACTCAAACAAGAGGTAGAGGCAAAACAAATTTTCAACAAAGAGGTAGAAGTTTTCAGAGGTATGATAAATCATCTATTTAATGTTATTACTGTCAAAAGTTTGGACATATTGCAGCTAAATGTAGAAAAAAGATTGCAGATGAAAGTAAACATGAAGCCCAATATGCAAATGAAGGTGAATGGCATGAAGGATATGTTTTGCTAACATGCAGCACAAAGGAGGAAGTAAATGATGACAAATGGTATGTTGACAGTGGGTGTAGTAATCATATGATTGGATGCAAAGAGATATTTCAGAATTTGGATGAGTCCATCAAATTTGAAGTTAAGATGGGAAATGATTCAATTGCATCAGTCATGGGGAAAGGGAGGATATTAATCACAACAAAAAAAGGTGAAAAAAAATATATTGGTGATGTATTTTATGTACCAGGTTTAAAGCATAATTTGTTAAGTGTAGGTCAACTTGTGCAAAAAGGCCACACTGCCAAATTTGAAAAAGATTCATGCATTATTGTTGATGGTAAAAACAAATAGATAACCAAAATACCCATGACTGCTAATAGGATGTTTTCTCTAAGTATCAGAAACAATATGCATTTTAGTTTCAATGCTCTTGTAAAAGATACACAGTGGTTATGGCATCTTAGATTTGGTCATTTAAATTTTGATGGACTAAATATTTTGCATAAGAAGAACATGGTAATAGGTTTACCACTTATCCAAAAACCAGATGAAGAATGTGAAGGTTGTATTGTTGGAAAACACCATAGAGAACCCTTTCCAATAAGGGATTCCCGGAGAGCTTCAAAGCCACTGGAGCTAGTTCACTCAGATCTATGTGGACCAATTGAGGTTGCTTCATTATCTGGTATGAGATATCTTTTGACATTTATTGATGACTATAGTAGAAAACTTTGGGTGTATCCTTTGAAAAATAAATCAGATACTTTCAAGAAATTCAGAGAATTTAAAGAATTAGTTGAAAAGCAAAGTGGTTATTTTCTCAAAATTTTAAGGATAGATAGGGGCGGAGAGTATATTTCACATGAATTTGTTAACTTTTGTATTGAAAATGGCATAAAAAGGCAACTAACAACAAGGTATACACCACAACAAAATGGTGTAGCTGAGAGAAGAAATAGAACAATTTTAAATATGGTAAGGAGTATGCTTAATGTTAAGAATTTACCAAAAGTCTTTTGGGCAGAAGCAGTTTGTTGTGCAGGTATATCTTGAACAGATGTCCTACAAACTCAATATGGGGCATGACACTAGAAGAAGCATGGGGAGGATATAAACCCCAGGTAGATCATTTAAAAAATTTTGGTTGTATTGTTTTTTCTCATGTTCCAGATGCACTTAGAAGTAAATTGGATGATAAGGCAGAAAAATGTATCTTTGTTGGGTACAGTGAAGAATCTAAGGCATATAGATTATATAATCCTGAAACAAAAAAGTTGGTGATAAGTAGAGATGCAAAATTTCTTGAAGATCAGGAGTGGTGTTGGAATTTGAAAGAGAAATATCAACAAGTTAATTTTCAAGATGAAGCTGCAAATCAACAACAAATTTTTGTTGTTAACAGAAACTCTTTTTCAACTCCACCAAGTCATAGACATGTTTCATCAAGCAATTCTCCATCATCTACCTCACAATCTCCAAAAAGGTGGCAGAAAACAAAGAGCTTGTCTGATATATATCAAGAAACAATAGAGGTAAATGAAGATATTTGTCATTTTGCATTTTTTGCTGATAGTGATCCTATTATTTTTGAAGAAGCTATAAATGATGATAAATGGGTTAATGCTATGAATGAAGAAATTGCAGCCATAGAAAAGAACCAAACATGGGACATTGCAGATCTCCCTAAGCATAAGAAGGCAATTGGAGTAAAGTGGGTGTATAAAACAAAGTACAATGAGCAAGGTCAAGTGAATAAATACAAGGCTAGGCTGGTAGTGAAGGGCTATAAACAAAAATCAAGTATTGATTATAATGAAGTTTTTTCACTTGTAGCTAGAATGGATACTATTCGTATGATTTTAGCTCTTTCAACACAAAAGGGTTGGAAACTCTTTCATATGGATGTAAAATCAGCATTCTTGAATGGTGTATTGGAGGAAGAAATTTACATTGAGCAACCACCTGGTTATGAGATTAAAGGTCAGAAAGGTAAAGTTCTCAAACTAAAGAAAGCCTTGTATGGTTTAAAACAAACACCTAGAGTTTGGTATGAAAGGATTGAATCATATTTCTTGAAAAATGGTTTTGAAAAATGCCCTTATGAGCCCACCTCATTTATAAAACAAAATCAACAAGGTGATGTTGTGATTGTTTGCGTTTATGTTGATGACTTGCTTTATATTAAGAATAATGAAAACATGCTTAAAGAATTTTCAATGGCAATGAAGAGTGAATTTGAGATGACTGATCTTGGTTTGTTGCACTATTATCTTGGTTTTGAAGTAACTCAAAATTGTGATAGGATTTTTATTTCACAAGAAAAATATGCAAATGATATTTTGAAAAGATTCAAAATGGAAAATAGCAAACCAGCAATTACACCTATTGCCATGGGTGTGAAGTTGAGCAAAAAGGTAGATTTTACTTTGTATAAAAGTTTGGTTGGAAGTTTAATGTACTTAACTGCAACAAGACCAGATATCATGTATGTAGTAAGTTTGATAAGCAGGTTCATGGAGGATCCAAATGATAATCATCTACAAGCAGGTAAAAGAATACTAAGGTATGTGAAAGGGACTTCAAATCATGGAATTTTTTATGAAAAGAAGAGTGTTTTGAAGTTAACTGGTTATACAGATAGTGATTGAGCTAGAAGTCAAGATGATAGGAAAAGTACTTCTGGGTATGTTTTTACTCTTGGTTCAAGTGTAATTTATTGGTCTTCAAAGAAACAACCCATTGCTGCATTGTCCTCAGCAGAAGCAGAATATGTGGCAGCCACTTTAGCAAGTTGTCAAGCAGTTTGGTTACAAAGAATGCTTGAAGCATTGTTGCAGCCCCAAATGGAAGAAACAGTTATATTTTGTGATAATCAATCAGCTATTGCGCTTTCTAAAAATCCAGTCTTTCATGGAAGAAACAAACACATAGACATCAAATTTCATTTCATCAGAGAGCTGGTTAAAAATAATGAAATCAAACTTTCTTATTGCAGGTCCAAAGATCAGGTTGCTGACATTTTGACAAAGCCTTTGAAAGAAGAAGATTTCAATAGATTGAAGAAACTTTTAGGGATGACAAGCTGTCCCACAAATCAGATTTTAAGGGAGGATGTTAAAATAAGAAAATCTGTTTTTTGACAGTTGTTGATTGGGAAAGTTTCCCAAACTTTTCTGCATTTGCTGATTGGGAAAGTTTCCCAAACATTTCTGCATTTCCTTTTTTGTATTTTGGGAATGTTTCCCATTCGTTGTTTTTGTTGTTGCTCTATATATTGCTCTTTGATTTCCAATAA